>JBAJHW010000012.1:3815000-5035617 GCA_037013535.1 Intellagama lesueurii
ACATGTATTAAAGATGTCAGCCTGGACAATATAGCATTTTCTCGTTGCCAGAAATGCGGGCTTCTGTGCTCGGCTCGGACATTGTTTTTTATTTATTTGTTACCTAGCAAAGTGATAGCTAACAGGTTAAATTTGTTTATTCCGTTGTTCGCTTTTGCTTGGTTCCATGCCACCCTTGCACCTTTCACATGCCCCCAAACAAGGTGAGGGTTTAAGGCGCTCATTAGCATGGTGTGGTCAAAACATTCAGCCCCAATTAACAGTCCAACCACTGCTTTCTCAGCTAAATGCAATTTCCAAACCGCCTCCAAAGAGTGATCAGCATCAAGCACATCGTGTTAGATTGACTTAGAAGCTACTAAACCATAGTTGACTTTTCTATCTTTATGTAAATTTTAATTAGTGTTTAATTTACTTTTTTGTAGTGGGCCACCAGCCAAATTGATTCCTAATGTGGTGTAGTGGATAGAGTGATGAACTGGGACTCTAGACAACAGGGTTTGAATCCCCTACTTGGCCACAGCAACTCACTGGGGGTGTGGAACTGGTAAAACCTTATATACCTCACTTACCTTGAAAGCCTTATTAGGGTCACTACAAGCCAGTTCAAACTCGATGGCACAAAACACACACACACACACACACACACACCCCACACACACACACCAGCCAACTTCTAGTGGATTACCTTGTGCCTTCTCTTAGTTGCTGGTGGACATCCTCTGAAACATCAAGCTGGCCAAGGGATTTCTGAACTGAACAGGCTTGAGTGACTTCATACTTGGCACAAAACCGTTGTGACTTGCTTTTTAAGCAATTCTCCTGAATGTGCGTTCTTGCTTTGTACATGAAACAGGACGCAATGGAAAGAAAAATGACCATACCAGCTTGTAAGGGGCCCGTCCCTCATTTAATCAGTTTTACCCACCTTAAGCCTCCAGGTTGCAAAGCTTTATGAAGTTATATAAATAAGTAAAATGACCAGGTCTATAAGTGTGAAATGGCAACACGCTACCCAAACCACATCAGGTGCTACAGCATACCATGTGGTAGCCTAGATACCTCATGAGCATCTGTTCCCAGGTATGATCCGTAGCTTCATCTCAGGCAAAAATATTTAAGGAGGTATTTGTCAGTCTGTAATCTTCAAACCACTGGGTTTAGTGGATCTGCTAGTTTTCTCCCCCTTTTCAGGTAAACCATTAAAGGTGATTTAATTTTTCAAGTGTTTCCATTTTAATAATATAATGAGGTTAACTCTGTTTCAATATTTGTACCTTCCTGTATTTTAATTCTGTTGATCTTATCTACATTGTAAACTGCCAGAGTCCCTGTTCGGGGAGAAAGGTGGAATGCCGATGAATAAAATAAATAAATAGAAATAAATCATTTACACCCACTGGATCCCACTATGGGATATTATTCTGCTATCTGAGCCAACCTGATGCTGTCATAAACTGGAAAGAGAAATTAGAACAATGTGCTTGGATTTTTCCACCCTTAACATTCAGCAAGTTTTAAGGGAAATAAGATGGAATGAAATATCTAAGTAGTTTATATGAGTTTTATGACATAGGCATATAACACACATATGTGTGTGCTCGTGTGCATGCACGTGCGTGCGCGCACGCACACACACACACACAGAGGGGCTGTAGAAAAAGAATAAGCCAAGTGTAAAAAAAGAAAAAAAACCCAGCATGTAACCATGACTTAATTTTAAAATTCTGTTGATTTTCATTTCATTGGTCCAACTCCTATAACGAGATAATGTTTAAGATGCTTTATAAATGACAAAATGACAGGCAGATAAAAGGCTTAAAATAGCTCTCTGTCATTGAAAGTGGTGCTAAGTTTCTTTCTAAGGTGGGTGTTCTAACTTGCCCGTTTGGGGTGTCTCCATTTATACAGTGCCACGGGAGGTGGTGAAGGTCAATGCTCCTTATAATTGTACGCCAGCTAATTTCCACTAGGTGACACCTTTATTCACCAAAACATTTTGCTTACAATGATCTCCCTGTGCCCTGAATCTCAGAGTGCGAGCATTACGAAGTATAGTCACCCAGCCCAGCAGGTCTGTATATGGACGGAAGAACCAGATGCATATTTAAGTCACAGGTCCCACTGTTTTTATCCAGCTGTGAGCTATAGGTGCCTAATAGCAAGCACCCCTGGATTTCTACTGGATGAGGGAAAAGGTAGTTAAATACAATTTTAAAAAGGGGTAGGGAAGGAGTGTTGTGGCAGTTTGGAACAGAATTATTTAACTCGAGCTTGTGGCTTCTAACCCACACCATCAGTTGAATACAATATTTAAACCATGAGCTTATAAATACACCGGTTTGCAGAGAGAGGGGATCAGATAGAAATGGGATACAGAAAATAACAATTGCATTATTAACATTGGTTAACATTTCAAAGAGTTGGCTAGCAGAAACATTCTGGCATTAATTAAGAGAATTCAGTCATAGAGGAGCAGTTTGGGCTGCTAAGCTGTTCATTGGGCTGCTAAGCTGTTAATTGCCCTCTGAAGTTTCAAAGCAATGAGGTGTGTGTGTGCATACATGCACATCACACACACACAAGAACACACACACACACATACAGAGTACCTGGTTGGAGAAGGTCCATAAGGAAAGGTTGACTCAGGGATGACTGAACATGCAGAAAATCAAGTATGTGACCAAAGGCTTGAACCGGGACAATGCCTTTTTAGCACACTACGCAGAGAGCAACTGATAGAGTCCATGGTGATTTCTTAACAATTTGCCTCCAATAGTTATGCCGTTTGTATTCATACCAGTGTAGAGGATTTGGGCCATTTTATCAGTCTGAAAAAAAATATATCTCTGAATAATATGTATAGGTGGAAGAGAGAAAGTGAGACAGTCAACATGGATTTCTGCACAGTTAAACAAGCAGTATGTGTGCAACACACATAGAAGCACTTCACACTGAGCCAGTGTGATTTGGATCCATTAGGGAGGAGAACAGCACCCAGGCATTAAAGCAGGGTTGTTGGCAAGTCATTGGGTCCAAGTCCCAAGTCTGAGTCCAAGTCTTTGGTACCAAGTCCCAAGTCCCAAGTCCGAGTCCAAGTCTTTGGTACCAAGTCCCAAGTCTGAGTCCAAGTCTTTGGTACCAAGTCCCAAGTCCCAAGTCCAAGTCCCTATTAAAAACAAGTTTTTTCCCCTAGGAAAAAAAGGAGGGGTGGGTGGGTTCTGAAGAACAAGTTGAGTCCAAGTCATTGGAAAAAAACAACAACTTGACTCTGAGTCGAGTCACTGGTGTGACTTAAGTCCGACTTGACAGCGAGTCCCACAACTCAAGTCCCCATTCCTGCATTAAAGCCACCACATGTAACATCTGACCTTCTCCTTCTCAGAGATTTCACTCCTTTCCCAGAGACCCAGAGAAACATAACAATACCTTGAGGTCTTCTCCAGTGCCCTGGTAACCATGATAAAAAACAGTTGTTGTTGTTTTCCAGGAAGGAATCTGTTCCCAAAACACTGTCATCACTGAAGCAATAAACCCTCCCTCTAACCCAGATCTGCTGTGTTTTGAACACAAAGAATGAACCATCTGTGTCTGGAGACACAAAACAGAAAGAAGAACTGGTGCAAAAGGGATTCAGGTCTTACTCTGATAACCTTCTGTACCTAGACCATGGATGGGGTTAATTAATCTTGCCATCTCCTACGCTATCTGTATTTAATCACAAAAATGTTCTTCTCCATTTATCTGTTGACGGTGATCTGTTAGGGTTCCCCCTCTTTTAAGAAGATTCCCCCCCGCTCCATGCTTCTAATTTATAGGTTCTGCCATTGTGGTATTATCTTCCTTTACCCATGATAAAAGTTGTTGTTTTCTGATAAGAAGTGTGGATTCTGTGTTGAATCTTTGGGTTTAGGAGTTTTTAAAGACTTTGGAGATGTTTATGGCTTATGAGTTCCCATTCTCACAAACCAGAGACTATTTTAATAATCTTAGGACTGCAGAGCTGGAAGGGACCCTGTGGATCATCAAGTCCAGCCCCTGTCAAGGAGGCACCATGGGGGATTTGAACTCCCAACCTCTGGTTCTGCAAACTCATATTTACCTTCCAATGACCAATCGCAAAATAATATGTGGCTAAATGTAGGACAGAGGAATAAAGAAAAGCAACTATATGACAAATCATACATCACTCGAGGGACCACTGCTTCTAAATATGTGCTAAACACAGATTCAACAGGAGTTCCTAATTGCTTTAAAGGTGCCCACAGGGTTTACCTTAATACCTGATTTGACATATTCCCTTCACAGCCCTACTATAGTGACTGGCTTTCACCTATTTAGTACCCTGGTTCCCTGGCATTCATTGCAGCTTATCCAAGATGCAGGGTATTGGAAATGCTGAGGGCCAACCAATGAAGAGGTAAAAATTCTTATTTGAGTGATGTGTAGCCAGTGAAGCCTGCAGGTTGGTAGACTTTGCATGGAAAGAATGAAGAGTAAAGACTAAGACTCAAGTGAGCACAGTGAGACTCAGTTGAGCTCAGCCAATGGCCAACATCAACATGGTTCGTATCTGCATTCTCTCGGATGCTCTATCCCAGTGGTTCTCAAACTTAGGCCCCCAGATGTTTTTGGAGTGCAATTCCCAGAAATCCTGGGAACCCCAGTTTGAGAACCACTGGTTTATCCTATCCCTTTCCAGTTGAGATGCACCCCTGCCACGAACCCTTATCTGGTCAAGGAACAATTATGCAGTTCCAAATGAACTTTGCACAAACAGTGAGACAACTCCATTGAACACAAATTTTGTTTAAAATCCCCTTTGTTCTCTCCCGAATTCTGTCTTTTGTCAGGAAGTTGACACTCGGATAATTAGTGCCAAGAGAACTTGTTATGACATTTTGTTTGTAGTGATGATTTGATTACTTAACAAAATAACACACACACACACACACAGAGCAGCCAGGGTTATCTGCAGCAGCCAATTGGGCTTAAATTAATGTTGCTACAAATGCTTCTGTCGTAATTCATTTTCATTACATAAAATGCTGTCTCAATGCGGACTGTCTGATGGCAACATGATTGTCTTCTGAATTGGTTGGGTGATGAGTGTTTTATCATGTGACATTCTGAATTAGCAGTTAAGCTGTTAGACTTGTTCTTTTTGGTTCAGCAGTACCTGGCATCGGTATGTACAATCTGTGTGTCTTCTTTTGGGGCCTCCGTCCCTCCATTGTGATTCCTACAACTCTTTTAGTATGACTGAAATCAGTTGTAGCACTCTCACCACATAAACACCTTGACTGGACAAGTTCCCTTACTCAAACATCTACAAGGAGAACCAAAGGTCCCGCCATCTTAATTCTGCTAATTCTGCACTGGTTTATGGGCCTCCTTTTTCCAGTGAAACAAAGAGGGACTAAAAAAATATCTGGTTTATTGTAGAAGGAGATCATAGCAGGTAGTAGAAGGATTTGGCTGTATCCAAGGAGATAAAGAAGGTCTTTGGATGGATAGCTTAGTGGTTTTGGTACCTGACCATGGACCTAGAAGTTGGGAGTTCGATTCCCCCACTGATCCTGCTAGGGGAAGAGCCAACCTGTGTAGCAATGGGCAAGCTGCACAGTCCCAGGGTGCCCCCAGAATAAGGGAATGGAAAATCAGTTTTGAGTATTTTCTACCTGGAAAGCCCTGGAAAGGGTCACCATAAATCAGAATTGACTTGAGGAGGCTAACTGGATAGCTCAGTGGTTAAGATACCTGGCTGCGGAACCAGAGGTTGGGAGTTTGATTCCCCACTGTGCCTTCTATGAGTAGAGCCAGCCTGAGTGGCCTTGGGCAAGCTGCACAGTCCCAGAGCACCCCCTAGTGGAAGGAAATGGGAAACCACTTCTGAGTATTCTCTACCTGGAAAACCCTTAAAAAAAGGGCACCATAAGTCAGAATTTACTTGATGGCACACTATTATTAATTATTCTGTGAATGAAAAACATGTTTTGCATCTTCTCCCACCAGTGGTCATGAGAGGTGCTCCACGCTCCTTGATTCCCAGTGGAAAACAAATCCTTGAGCAATCATTTTCCATCGTCCTCCCCACAGTGTACAGACTTTGACTTGGGGCTTGAGCCCAAAGACTTGCCAACATCCTTCCTTCCTTGCATCCATCATCAGCTCCTTCCTTCCTTCCTTCCTTCCTTCCTTCCTTCCTTCCTTCCTTCCTTCCTTCCTTCCTTCCTTCCTTCCTTCCTTCCTTCCTTCCTTCCTCCCTCCCTCCCTCCCTCCCTCCCTCCCTCCCTCCCGAAAAGAGGTCTTTTCATTTCTTTAAAGAAGTTTAAAAGTTGCCAAATGCCTTTTCAAATCATCATGCACAGGTTCCTGTCTTTCATTTTTTTTCTTTTGGAACAGTGACTAGATACAATTGTACATGAGTCATCTCCCCCTCTCCTACATTTCAGCAGCGGAAACCAATTTTAAAGCAAGACTCCTCCCAAGCAGTAGCACGAAGCCTTGTGGGCTGGCCATTTCAGGAGACCCATGGTCCTGCTTTTCCAACAGGCCGGCTGCTGCATAATCCCATCCCGAGATGCCTTTGCTCAGGTTACACCGATACAAGAATGGGCGCCATGCCATTCAAAACAGATGGGTGGGTTTGCTAGCCAGCCAACAGCACATGTTTGGGGGCAGGCCTTCCAGCTGGGAATACTGAAAAAGGCAACCTGTTTATGTGCTTCCAGACTTCTTATTAGATTCTCTTCAGGACCCTCCTCTTCATTCAAATCCTGCACTGTCAAAGTGAGACAAACATGTTCTCTTAATAGTTGCAGAAATTTTTCTAAAGGAGTTCCCTTTTCCCTGGTTCTTTACTATTTATTTATTTAAAATATTTTCATCCCACTTTTCTCCTTAAAAAGGACCCAAGGTGGCTTACCTCGTTAAAAAGACAATATTTAAACGCTAAAAACAATAAATATACAAATATATATATATAGGTAAAGGTAAAGGTTCCCCTTGACATTTAGTCCAGTCATGTCCGACTCTAGGGTGCGGTGCTCATCCCTGTCTCCAAGCCGTAGAGCCAGCATTTGTCCGAAGACAGTTTCCGTGGTCACGTGGCCAGCGCGACTAGACACGGAATGCCGTGACCTTCCCACCGAGGTGGTACCTATTTATCTACTTGCATTTTTACATGCTTTCGAACTGCTAGGTTGGCAGGAGCTGGGAGAAGCGGGGGGACATTTAAAACAGCAGAGAACAACAATCCATTTAAAAACCCCTCTCAGAGCACCAGTCACTCCAGGAAAGCTTGCCTGAAGAGAAAGGTCTTTGCCTGCTGGTGGAAGGGCAGCAAAGATGAGGCCGGGCCGGCCTCCAGTGGGAGGGAGTTCCACAGTCTGGGAGCATCCACAGAGAAGGCCCTTCTCCTGTGTCCCCACCAGACACACTGGTGAAGGTGGCGGGACCAAGAAAAAAGCCTCCCCTGATGATCTTAAAGCCTGTGCAGGCTTATAGAGGGAGATGTGGTCATTCAAATAGCTAATAGTGAAAAATGAATAATAATCCTAATAATGAATAAGCCAGTTTGTAATACCTAGCTGGCCAGGAGGAATATTCGAGAGTATGCAGAGGAAACTAGCATTGCTATGGAAAGGTAACTTTTAAAAAAGATACTGCTTCTAGATTCCTCCAGGGAAGCATGAAAATAAAAGAAATGAAAATGAGCATTCAGGCTCTGGGTGCCAGCCTGTGTCATGGATTGACTCTAAATTCAAATGACATCCGAAATTAAGATTGATTTTATGATGGACGTTACATGGACGGAGTCACGCTTTCCATACAGAAGGTTTTATGTTCAGTCCCTGCCATCTCCAGATTTAGCCGGGAAAACTCTTGCATGCAACCTTGGTAAGCTGGTGCCAGAAAGAGTTGACCGTGCTGATCTAGATGGACCCAAAGTCTGTCTCCATGTATGGTAATATCCTGGGTCCCTCCACAGTGGAGGCTGGTGGCTCTGACATCAATGGGGCAGTAAATCTGCTGTGGGTTTTAGTTCAAACATTACCGGAGCTAACCAAGGTGCTGAACCCTATTCCCAGAAGAGTTTCAGCACCTTGGACAGCGGCTTTAGACAACAATCTGGGGCTGATTCACCACCTCACTAACTTCCAAGCCTAAGCTTTTCTTATGACATCATACCACATAGAGAGGGATATTTTTGCAAGAAAATCAGTAAAAATGGAAATGTTTCTGGCAGTGCTTTCAAACTCTATTAATGGAGAATGTTTTAAATATTTTTAAAAAATTTAATTGTTTTTAATTGTAGTTTTAATATTGAACTGTGGTTTTTTTAAGTGTACTTTTTTTAAATGGCATTTTAAAATCTGTAATTATTGTATAGTTCAATTGTTGTGAATAGCTTTGAGCCCCCCATGAGGAGACAGGCAACAGAGAGAGTGACTCTGTGTGTGTGTGTGAGTGTGTGTGTGTGTGTGTGTGTGTGTGTGAGAGAGAGAGAGAGAGAGAGAGAGAGAGAGAGAGAGAGATGAGTGGTTTCAATTCAGCTGCAACAAAAAATCCATACAGTTTTTAATGAATATGTTCCAGCATATGTAGCAAAAAAATAAAAGTATGGTTGCATTGTAAAGATCTCTCTCTCTCTCTCTCTCTCTCTCTCTCATCTATCTATCTATCTATCTATCTATCTATCTATCTATCTATCTATCTATCTATCTATCTATCTATCTATCTATCTATCTATCTATCTATCTATCTATCTATCTATCTATCTATCTATCTATCTATCATCTATCTATCTATCTATCTATCTATCTATCTATCTATCTATCTATCTATCTATCTACCCTGCCCCATAGTGCAGAGCACTCTCTGGGTTGTTCACAACATAGTCATACAAATCTCATCAATAAAATAATACAAACAATATACAATAAATGTTTAAAAAAAATCAATAAAACCATGATAACTCATTAAACCTATCTTTAAAAATAAACAGATGAGAACACCGATTCAGTTCAGTGACTGCTATTGTGGACTGCAGTCCACGTCCACTTCTTTATGTACTTTGCCATGCCTACTAATAATTTGCATGCCAGAATTTACTCTCTCTCTCTCTCTCTCTTTTTTGGTACATTTTCCCATACAAAATTCATATCCTATGAATAAACTATGCAAGTTACTTCCCCCCCCCCCCCCCTTGCAAGAGAGGCAGAGAAGCCCAACAGAATGTGAGACCTATTTCTTGGTCACAGTTCAAGGTTGTGCACCCCTGACCACTTCAGGTCAAATTGAAAATTCTTCTCATCTGCTCTTGATTCAGAAAAGCCACCAGTTCTCTCTCTCTCTCTCTCTCTCTCTCTCTCTCTCTCTCTCTCACACACACACACACACACACATACACACACACACACCATACGTTGTGTTCTCAACTTACTAGATAGCTAAGGTAGGATGTTAGGCATGGATTCCATTCTTAATTTGACATGATTAGTCCCAGACATTAGACGTTTATATTGTTTAAACCATTTTTGAGGGTTAAACTTTTATTTGCCCATCAATCCTCTAGATTGTGTAAGACTCTAAACCACAGGTCATTTCAGTAATGACTGAAGACAACACAAGAAATATTTCACTGACTTATCTCTATTCCCCTTTCTTGCCACACAGCAGTTGTTCTGCTGCAGTAGTTATACAAGCTAGTCCATTACAAATGTTGGTGTTTGGAGGTGTATAACCTTGCTGTAAAAATGTTTGTGAGATGTTGGGGTGGAAGTTTATTTATGTAGAGGTAACCTGTTGGCATGGTTTCAACTCGTAAATTACTACAAACAACTTTGAGAAGACAAGACCCATTCTTGGTTTAGAGTGCCCCAGTATCCTTTCCTGAAAATGATCAAGAAATAGGAATTGCATAACAATGGCCTACTCTAATCTCATTCCATTTGGAGAACCAGTTGTTCTGGCCATATGGTGAACCCACACATTATACACCACCTACCATGGGAACGAGGAGGGAAGTGGTGATCTAATTGACGCCCACAGATGACTGGATGTTAAATGAGGACTCAGAGCTTCATGGGTTGTGCACTGGTGCCCTCTTCTGAACAATCCCTAAACCTGGATTTTAAGAAGAAAGTGCGTGTTCTTCTCCTCATAGGAGCATTCCGTACACCAGCCCCTCGTAGCTTGTTGCGTCTTCTTTATACAAATCTAGCTGTGAATGCATTGCTTGCCTTCACCGAAGCTACTTTTGAACTACCCGAGTGGACATACTGGGGTGTTTATAGTCAATCACAAATTGCAGACACATAAGCACGTGGTGAAGGAGAGGGAGGGTGCTTCTTTTCTCTTCCCATTCAGAAGATGAGAAATCTCCTTATGGGACTATGGTTTCTCAGCAGGGAATTATGAATTCTTGCTGGGTATTAGGAAATCTATGAACATTCATCAGGTTTCCCATTTCAATGAGGTACAGTAGGACATATCTATGGGGGATTGGTTCCACACTCTACTGTGGATGCCTGGAACCACAGATATGAGGGAACCCTATATACGACATACAAGGAGTTGGAACAAAGGCCACAATGGGGCATCCTTGTATATTGTACATAGGATTGTGGCAAACTGTGGATAAGTGAAACTACGGATACCAATCCCACAACAACTGTATAGAAATCTTCACTTGCGGATGAGGAATTGCAATACGGTTTCTCTTGTCTGTGAGAATGTTGAATAAATTCCTGGTGCTCCAAATAGAGTTCTTGGCTTAAAATCTTACGTGTTTGTGTGAAATGGACAATTATATGCAGAATTCTGCAATCCATGCAGTTGTGCAAGGACAGCTTTGTGTAAGAACGTAAAGCATTGAATGGGTTAGTTGTGTCTTTCTTAAGAATCAGCCCAACTGTCCGTGCTTGCTGCATGTGCGTGCTTTGTTTCTGAAGGGGAGAGGATGCTAAGGATACATTAAAAACAGCTGGAGGGGCATGTCTTTCACTTTCAGCAGAAGGCAAGTATTTCCACAGGTCTTCAGTATTCTATGTCATGCTGTCCTACCATGTTGAAACAATCTAAATTGACAAAAACAAGGAATATAGCACATATAGTTTCAGTCTCAACTGCCGTCTATAGAAGACCCATTAAAATCAATGGGACATGTGGGTCACTATTCCTGCAAGTGTGATTGATTTAAACTACTTTAGTGTATAATCTGGGGTACCCTGTGTCGTGGTAATGGATGGAGTGATGGACTAGGAATCAGGAGGCCAGGGTCTGAATCCTCGCTCAGCCATGGAAGTTGACTGGGGGTGAGGAACTGGCAGAACCACTCTGCAAAGATGTCAGGATCTGGGTGGTGGCAGGGCTTCCCCTGCACTACCGCCCTGGCAGCTGCAGGAGCAGGGCCAGCTTGGTCCGAGGAAGAGCCCAGCATTTTCAGGATCAAGCCCTGCCAGGTCAGCAACTGCTGGGGCTCTCATGAAGTCCACCTGGGAGTCCTGAAGGAAGGCCTACTTCAGGAAGGACTCTCCATCCCAGAAGCTGCCTCAACAACATAGGTTTATGGTTGTGCCTGTGCTCCTGTTTCTGTTCCTGTTCCGAACTCCAGTATTCCTGACCCTGCATCCGTGCTCTCTGCTCCGGCTCTGTGCTCCCACTCCTGTGGCCCGATTCAAGTCCCGGTGCTCCGGTTTCTGCTCCTGTGCTCTCATCCTGGCTAGTTGGTCCGTGTGTGAGCTTGGGCTTGGCCCTCTGTGCTGTTGGCTGGGTCCTAGTATCCTTGCTGTTGAAGGCAACCATGCACAACCCGGACCCTGACAAAAGAACTCAAATAGCCCATGTTCTAGAAGCCGCTTCTAACTTGACAGGACATAACAGCAACAGGGTCTAATCTAGTTGCTGTTACCCCTGGATTTAACATAGGTCTTTTCATGTGGTGGAAGAGGAGCCATTGTGCTCCAGCTGTCAAACAGGAAGATAAGAGCAATGAAAGCTTAGTCTGAAACCATTCTGAAAGGCACCGAACACGCTATCAGAATCTTCCCATCCAAATCAGCTCCGCTCCAATGTTTTATAGAGTGTGTACAAATTTAACAACGCATTGCCTAAAATGTCACAGTGGAAGTCAGAGAAGCAGAGGACGGGCAGATGGGGTGTGCATTCATCTTGAAATGCAATGACACATGAAACGAAGAAGCCCCTGCATGTTCATTCCTCCCCCCCTCCCATAATAATAAAACAACAAATTGGAATTTTACCGAATGAAATTCCTCCGTTCACTTGTTCATTCATTTTTAACTGCTTTGGATTGAAGACATTGCTTTTCATTGACGAAACTCGCTAGAATTCTGCATGTAGTTCACCGAAAGGTCACCGGGAGGGGGATGAGCAGGAGCTAGGAAGCGGAGTGTGGGGGAAGCTCTCGTTTTGAAAGCAGTTTGGCAATGCCAGTACTGTATCACTTGGATTTGTCTATAAAATGGAAACTAGGGATGGACATGCAACTCAGTTTGGAAGTTCATGCTGGTATGTATATGGTGCCACATTTTCCCTTCCTCCACCTCCCTGGCTGGATTGTCTGCTCACCAGCTGGGACATGCTCCTCTCCTCCCCTTCTTCAGCTGTTCGACCAGTCTGCGGCAGGATCACGGGTGTCCCTGCCCTGCCTCTTTGGTTGATCACCCACTCAGGAAAGGAGGCAGGACAGGCAAACCCATTCTCCTGTCACAGACTGGTTGAACATCAAAGAGGAGGAGGAGAGGAGCACACTCCAACTGATGAGTGGATCATTGGCCGGGGAGTCAGGGGAAGGGAATGTACAACGCTTGTGGTGCCGCACGTATGAACCAGCGCGAACCTCCAAACTGAGGCTCGTGCCCATCTCTAATGGTGACACTTAGATGTTAAATGTAGCAGGTCTGATGTCCTAGCTGGATCAGTGGTAGTGGTGGTGAATCCATGGCAACAGGATCAAAAGAATAAAAACTGCAAGCAGAAAATATGCACCTACGTGTCCCATTGATAATTATAGGGTATAAACAAGAGGAATCTGAAGTCTGATGGTTGTTGTAGAACTCTGTCTGTGTTCTAACTCCTGTCCTCTGAAGATGCCAGCCACAGAGACTGGCGAAACGTTAGGAAGAAAAACCTTCGGAACATGGCCAAACAGCCCGAAAAACCTACAACAACCATCAGATCCCGGCTGTGAAAGCCTTTGAGAATACAAATCTGTTTTTCTGCCTGGAGTGGAGGTAGTAGAATGTCTTCAGACTTCATGCTGGTGTGGTTTCCCTATGCCAAGGATATCAAAGCCTTTTTTGGCCTGTGGGCCTGATCCAGAGAAATGTGCTGCTCTTGGTCTTGTCCACTACTAGAGTAGTGTTGCACCAAAGTTCTTTGACACTAAATTTGGCCCGTGAGGTGAAAAAGGGTTCTGCATCCCTAGAGTTGAGGAACTAAGAAAATTTCCAGAGAACCTTTGGCTTAGAGGTTGAGGAGATCTTTGGCTTAAATGTCAAGGACAGGAACCGAATCAGACTCACAGGTAGAAGGTGGTTCTATATCCTTGAAGGAGAGAAACAAAGCAATGGAATATTTCAAGAGAACCACTGGCTTGGATGTCATGGACATTCAATTGGAAGTCAAGCCATAAAATAAGAGGAGGCATGACCTTGGGTGAAAGGAGGGAACTGCGAACCCATGCTTCTTCTTTAGAGGAGGTACGGGAAGCTTCTAGATCAGGCTTGGTGACTAGTTTGAGAAGCAAAAAAATCTACTACTTCCTACAGCGTGTTTTTTCGGTAGGTCTGTCATCAGATTCAGTGGTCGAATTTTGCTTCACCCCTTGTCCTTCTCTAAGATGTGATCCACTGGGAAGGACCAGGGAACAGATCCTTCTCAATGGTGGTCCGGAACTTTCTTGATGGTGGTCCTTGAGCTGACAAATAGGCATCCTGTAACATCTCCAAACTTCTTTCCTTCCATCCTTTAGTTATGAGATTTAAAAAAACAAATCCACTGAAGTTTTTGGCTAGTTGTTGATTTTCCAACTTGATTTGCTGTTGTTTAGATATCATTTATCCATTCTATTTTGCTGCTAATTTTTGGTCCTATCAGTTTTGTTTTGATCATACATATTATGGGTATTTTTACCCCCACTACTCTCCAAGCTGCTTGGGTCAAGCAGCTGAAAGGAAAGAACCTAAATCGAACAAGTTCATAAATATACCAGATTACATGTCTTGTCTGTGGAAATGACTTCACGTTTGCCTTTTTTATACTGTAGGTTGTATGATGAAGACAAGCCTGTGATCATCGCTTTATTTGACAGTGTAAGAAAATAAGACAGGAATAGTCAAAGAAGAATCAGTTTAAAGGGGGAGAATGTGGAAAGGGGTCACTGTCGGGTTCTGTGAAGAAAGCAAGATTGTAACAGACTATAAACTACACTATGCCAGGTTCTGCTCTGGGTTGAAAAGTGTGGCGGTCTACACAGGCTAACAACATTTAAGTGAATAATGTTCCTTCTTGAATGACAACCCCGCATCCCCTGATAGAAGATCTGAACCTTGATTTCTATCCACCTTTTCAAATTTCAGTGTCCACTTAAATAAAACAAAAATACTCAAGGTGCAGTTCTTGGTGTAGGAACCTGAGTTTTCATATTGGAATTGGTTGCAGAGTTTTGAATTTTGGTTAAATCCCTCTCCCTCTGCAGCAGAAGTGCAGAGATGCACAGAGTAGAAAAGCTTCAAGTTTCCCAGATTGTAGTTCTTTAGTTGTTAAGTCGTTTCTGACTCTTTCGGGCTGCTTTTCAACAAGAGGCCTCCCTGATTCCGACAGACAGGAGGGAGGGCAAGAGCAGAGCAGAGGGGCAGGGCTCTCTTTGAATCAGAGGCATGCAAAGAACTATTGGTTACTCCTGGATATATTGCCAGTCACCCCAGCCCAAAAAGGTCCCTCCCAGGTAAATGCACTAAAGGCAGCATGCAAGTTTGCAATAACTCCCAATAGAATTAGCTGTGAATGGAACTAGGGATCTGTAAAAATCTCTCTTCAGTTCATGTTTCATACTCGTTTACCAAACTTATCATGTTTTTCCACCTTCTAGGATATATTTTTTTAAATTTTGATATAATATAATAGTAATAACAATCTTAGAACTCTAGAGCTGGAAGGGACCCTCTGGATCATCGAGTCCATCCCTTCTCAAGGAGGCACAGCAGGGGAATCGAACTCCCAACCTCTGGCTCTGTGGTCAGATACCTAAAGCTTTCCAGAAGAGAAAAGCAAATAGGAAAAAACTAACAGTCACAGATTTATCCATCAAGACCCAAATATCTGAGTACTTGATTATTAAAGGTTTTTGTATTTTGTGATGTTAGTTCTTACCCCACCCCTCGCGAAGGACTTCTTGTCCTTAACAACTATGTAGAAAGTAGGAACAATATGATCCTCCCCATGCTGCAAATAGCTGTGCCTATAGAATTTGATTGGTACAAATGGCAGAGGTGGAAAAATCACTTCTTTTTGGAAGGATTACCAACACCCGAATTTTTCTTCATTATTGGTTTAGAAATAACTCGATTTTTTTTAAAGTGAAAGGGGGAAAAGAAAACATGTGAGTGTTTCTGATCTCAATGTGCAGCTGCTTTTCATTTTTAAACTTCTTAACTGTTAGAGCAGTATGACAATGGAACCAATGACTGCAATGGTGAGCGGTCCAGCACTAGAGGCCTTCAAGAGAAAATGGGACCACCCCCTTGTCTGATCTGCTTGGAGTTTGGATTCCTGCACTAAGCAGGGGGTTGGACTTGATGGCCTTCTAGGCCCCTTCCAACTCCTTCATTCTACGATTCTATGATTCTGAACAAGCTGCCTGCTTCATTTATACGAGCGGTTGCAGTAGATGCTTTGGCTGTGATCCCGTGGAGACAAACCCCCTGCCCAACAGCAGTCGCACAAAGCGCCGAGACTGGAAAGCCTTGAAGAAGGAAGTAGACGGTAACTCCTTGCACGAGTGCAAATCAGATTTCTGTCACAGGGATTCCTGTTGGCCCATCAGCACCGTGGGTGTAAGTGGGAGGTCTTGCGTTCCTGTGCCAGGAGAGTAGGGCATTCTGCCAAGGCCCAACTACGCCGCAGCTTTCAAACATAGTGCCAACTGTGGAAACCCCCCCTTCCTTCCATCTAGCACAAATGATTATTTATAGTCACTCAAAAAATGAACAGCGTATGAACAAAGGTATGTCCAAATTTAATTACAGAGGCAGAAGGAGCTGAGTTTCTCTGCTATAGTCGCTGCCTTCATTGTGCGATTCGTTTAACTTCATCGCCCTACTATGATGGGTGTCTCCAAAAGTCTGTTCTTATTTCTGCCATGTTAATATCCCTGATCCTGAAGCCCAAAGGGACATTTTCATCCATTACTTATATATTATTTATTTATTTATATCTTGCTCCCTCGCCAGAGTCCAGAATCTGGATCTCAGTTTTATTAAACTATTCGGTAACCATTTGTATGAACTGTAGTCCCTGATATATGGCATAAATGACTTTTAGGGCAACCGATCGCCTGGGTCCAGTCTTGTTCTAGTAAATATGTAAAACAGTCCATCTGTATAAGGAATTCCTGCAATGTTGAATCCTATCTGAGAGGTGATGCGAAACCAGGTAGAGACAGGAAGTGAAGTTGGGTGCGTTTTATATTCACATTTTCATTATAAAGTCAAACATGGTCCATACATTAAACTTTGTGCGTCCAGGGTTTCTCCTTTTTGAGGAGTCCTGAGCTTAGGCATGTGAGTCCGGGTTGTTTTTTCGTGGTTCCTATGTACGATCCTGTTGCTTCCAACTTAAAGTGAGCCTAATTAGGTTTTTAAATATATGAGATGTTCAAGAAGTGATGCTGCTATTGCTACATCCAAGTGAGTTTCCATGGCCAAGCAGGGATTGAATCCGTCTCTATGTTCTGAAATTCAACACAGCATACAGAAAGAGGTTATTCCCCTCTTATCGCGTTGAGAATATCTCATGCTGGAGGGTGAAAAGTGGGAGAAACTAGGGGTGCCGGTTCCCTTTCTAATTACAGCCTGGGTTATCATCATATGCATTCCCCATGGTAGGAGTGTGCAGTTGGTAAAACCTTAAATACCTCACTTACCTTGAAAACCCTATTTGGGTTGCTAGAAGTCAGTTACGACTTGATGGCCCATAACAACAGCAAGAACATATATGTTAGGACAAAATGCACACGGCAAGATGCACTTGGGGAAAAAATTAAACTCATGCAAAACAGAATCGGATAATGGCACGATGGAAGGTGCAACAGGAATACAGTTGGGAAACCGCATCCCTTCCTCCTCCACAAATACTTTACAGCTTTTTGTAAAAAAAAACAACACACACACACAACCCACCCCACTCATGTGTGATTAGGTTTGCTACAAAATATCTTGTTCTAATCTCAGATCTATGAGTATTCTGTACAACTGGAGTAAAACGAATTACTGGTAAATCACTCCTGATAATATGGATGGTTTGGAAGACAGGGGGAGTTTGCAATGTTTGATAAAAGAGATTCTTGTTTACAAGCACTCCTGTTTTGTGCAAAAAAAAATAAATAGAGGGAAGGGTAACTATAGTAATTCAGAATAAAATATTGCATTTCACTTGGTTCAAGGAAAACAATATATTTGAGAGAGGACTAATTACCTCTTTTTTTTATTTCAGGTGACAAAAGCCAATATATCACACTTAGCCACTAAGAGAACTCCATTCCAGTAAACTAATTAAACTAATCCTATCTGCGCTCATTATTCTCAGTTCTACTAAATATTTTAACAGGATAGATTTATTTTGTTGCCTAAATGACATCATACTTAAGGGAAAGAGTTTGTTTTGCCATTGTGTGTGTACTGGGATTTTTTTTGTAAAGCTCTGTCTGGAAAAAGTACGAGAGAATATTGTTTGAGGGCACTTTCTGAGGTGTACAAAGTATTGGTACTCATTTCTTATTTAAAAAAAACAACAGTAAGAAAAACTGCCGCTCCTCCAGGCAGGAGTCAGCCATTTGAGGCTTTCCAGAGGCTGTTGAACTGCAGTGTCCATCAGAGGATATCTGGGTTTTTGTTTTGACTTCAACTCCCAGAATTCTCTGAGAATTCCCTAAGAATTCTGGAAGTTCCAACCCAAAGACCCTTACCTGTGTACACCTTCTTTTCACCCACCTGGCTGTGTCACCTTCTAGACCTCATTTCCTGCTGCAAGGCATCCTGGACATGGTCGTTCTCTTGGAGGCATCTTCTGTATAGCCCGAGGGGCAGCAAGATTGCCATGCCCAATTGCACAGCACCCCACAGGAACAAGGTGTAGCATCCTAGAATCGTGGAGTTGGAAGGGGCCGATAACGCCATTGAGTCCAATCCCCTACTCAAGGCAGAATTCCCAATCAAAGCAAGTCAGACAGAGGACGGTCCAATTTCCTCTTGAAGGTCCCCAGCGTTGGAGCGCTCGCCACCTCCTGAGGTCATTGCTTCTATTGTTGTACTTCTCTAACACTTAAGAAATTTTTCCTGATATTCAGCCAGAATCTGGCTTCCTGTAGCTTGAGCCCATTCTTCCATGTCCCACATTCTGGGATGATCGAGAACAGATTCTGCCCCTCCTCTGTAGGACTACCTTTCAAGTATTTGAAAAATGATATTCTATCTCCTCTCAGTTGTCTTTTCTCAGGGCTAAACATGCCCAATTCTTTCAGCCTTTTTTCCTAGGACTTGTTTTCTCGTCCCCTGATCATCCTTGTTGCCCTGAGACATTTTCAATCAAGACTCCTGTATTTTAGATACCCTTTTTTTAGTAGTAGATGCACCTGTTTGTTAGGCACATCCATGTACAGACAATTTTTGTAAGTTTACATCACTGATAGGCAAAATTATAGCAGAATCCAAGCTCAAAGCCTACATAACATCCCAGAACTGTCCAGCCCTGATATCTTTATCACGTGATAGCTGGCCTTTGAGCTGCTGCCCAGAACATTTGACATAAACAGGTTGTTCTTCTCCATGGCTGACTGGATAGCTCAGGGGCATAGATATCTAGCTGTGGAGTCAGAGATTGGGAGTTGAATTCCCCACTGGGCCTCTTGAAAGTAGAGCCAGCCTGGGTGGCCTTGGGCCAGTTGCACAGTCCCCAGGTTCCCCCGGAAGAAGGAAACGGTAGACCATTTCTGAGTATTCTGTACCTGTAAAACCCTGAGAAGAGTTGCCATCACTCAGAATTGACTTTGATGGCACTTTTCCCATATGAAGAGAATTAAACTATGGTAAAAGAATGAAGCTAATCTCTGCAGAGACCTGCAGACTGAAACCTTTAAGGTAACCTCTACTGTTTTCCAGTTTCCAATAGCACCTTGGCCATAGGAAAAATATTGACGCATGCCACACCGAACCTTCTCACCATGCCAAAAGTGTTCCTCAGGGACACTACAGATGCCCGCAGGTATATTGCCTTAGCCACTCAGGTTTGCCCCCATAGGAGGGAATTTGAGGATGCTCAAGAAAACATCAAGTCATCAGCCTAGAGCTAAAGACACAGGTGGAAATATTAGATATTAAACAGTGGTGGTAAACTTATCTCTCTGTTTTGCTATCTCCAGAAGGTTAAGAGGAAGAATTTGCACAATTTCTGTGCAAAGTAATTGGCATTGCTGAGATATTTAATTCCTTTATTACAGAACCATCTCATCGTTCTTCCATCCTGAAGCTCATGATGGCACAGAGGACCCACAGAGGTCTAGTTTCAGCAAGTTGGCTGGATCGAATCCTTCCAGGCCATGCCCTGGGACCAATTTGCAGATGTTACTTGACACCGAAGTCTCAAACCCAAAGACTTTGGGTGTTTGGAGTTTAGCTGACACACTGCCGAGGAGCTAAGAAGGAATAATGCATGAGTGCCACTTCAGACTAAATTGCTGCCTACTTATACACATGTAATGCAATTAAATCAAGAAGCTTTAAGCCTTCTAAATCGGATAAGTTTAGCAGACGTATTTGCACTTAAAAAAATCTGCCACCTTGCTCCTCCTCCCTCCTGTGGTGATAAAACAAAGGAAATGTGAGCAATAAAGAAAGAATTTACAGTGCACACCATTCACCCATGAAACCAGAGAAAAAGAGAGAGAGAGAGGATTGCTAATTTTATTGCTGTTGATAAATCACTTGCAGCTGAGGAATAATGGGGTTCTAATTCTGATGTTGCTTTCAGCGCAATTTATATAATGTCCGCTTCGGCATGTTGGAGAACGCTGAGCTCAGCAAGTTTGGGGCTGTAGTTTCCGAAAGGCACCCGGACGGATGCAAGTGGAATTAATTGCATTTCCAACTGATGGGTTCCTTGAAAAATCTGAAATGAAGGGAAAAGAAAACTTGACAGCTAATTTGTATGTTGTTACAGCCTAAGTGCTTTGGGTCATAGTTCCTTAACACAACACTCCCTCTGCTGAGTTATCTCCATATTCCGTGTGCCAAGTCCAGTCTGCCAGCTTGAATTAATAGTCCTGTAATTCATCTTCTCAGCATCAAGTGAGCATCAATAAATACTTTCAGATGACATGGTTGCTCTGCTTTGCGCATTGCTTGTTTGTCTGTTGAACAGCGAGCCACCGGGCTAACGATCAGGGTACGACACCTTTTCTAATGGTAATGTTTAATCTTGGCAGTTGTAAAGGTCATCAGTGAGAGGGAAGCTCAGAAAGACTGCAGGTAATGTTTTGGAAGAGGGCAACTATGTAATCAACACTGTTGATATGCAAGGGTAATCAATGTTGTGCTATACTCAATGAGTTTATTTGTCTTGCTATGCATGTGCTTACAAGTATGGTGGCACTCCATTACAATGTAGGGCCGCCACTGGAATACTCTATAATATAATAATCATCTGCTGCCAAATCAATTCTGAGTGATGGTGACTAGAGATGGGCATGAATCATAGAATCATAGAAAAGTGAAGTTGGAAGGGTCCTACAAGGCCATTAAGTCCAACTCCCTGCTAGATGCAGGAATACAATCAAAGCATATCTGCCAGGTGATTAGCTAAGTTTTTCTTGAATGCTTCCAGTGTTGGAGCACTCACCAACTCCCGAGGTAACTGGTTCCACTGTCATACTGCTCTAACAGTTAGGACGTTTTTCCTGATATTCAACCGAAATCTGGCTTCTGTCCTGCACTCTGGGATGATCGAGAACAGATCTTGCCCCTCCTCTGTATGACAGCCTTTCAAATATTTGAAAAGTGCTATCATATCACCCCTGTTTGGCAGTTTGTGCCAGATTGTTTAGCGGCCAAACAGGTGTCCAGCACTTCAAGGTTCCGCCTCTTCTGGTGGACTCCCACTCAGAGACAGCACCCAGAGGAGATGGGGCAGGGAAGCCAGACCACTGCCTCCAAGTGAGCACCCATCACAGGACATGGGGCTTTGAAGTGCTGAGCACCTGTTGGGCCACTAAACAAACTGGGATGAACCACCATTGCTAATGGCAGCCCTTTTTCAGTTTTTTCCAGGTAGAAGTGGTTTACTGTTCCCTTCTTCTGGAAGTGGCCTGGGACTGTGCACCTGGCACAAGGCCACACAGGCTGATTTTACTCGCAGGAGACACAGTGAGGAATCGAACTCCCAACCTCTGGCTCCACAGCCAGATCCCTAAACCACTGAGCTATCCATACAAAGCCAAATTCCATCTGAATTGAGGGATCTCCTAGAAACAAACACCTGCAGTATTTTGAGGAAAGTGTAGAAGATGTTGATAAATGTGTTGAAATTTCACAGCTGCCAGATTTTCTTTGCCATAAAGTTGAGAGCAAATTAAAGTTTCCTGTTCAAAACATTTTGAGGGAATAAAAGAGAGGACAGAAACATCTCAATAGATCTGAGGTAGTGGGAGCATTTCTAAAAAACATGGATCTTAAAATCTGAAGTAGTGATTAGATGTGTTTTCGATAAGAACCATGTTTATTTATATAAATGGGCATTCCTCAAGTAGACAGCTATTTATGCCTTATGGCACAGTGGTTAAACTGCAATACTGCAGTCAAAGCTCTGCTCACGATCTGAGTTAGAAACTGATGGGCTCAGGTAGCTGACTCAAGGTAACTCAGCCTTCCATCCTTCCAAAGTCAGCAAATTGAGTACCCAGCTTGTTGGGGGGTGGAATATGTAGCCTGCATTCATTAAGTTGTAAACCACCCAGAGAGTGCTTGTAGCCCTATGAGGAGGTATATCAGCAACTCCCTTTGCTTTCGCTTTGCTATAGCTGAGGAAAATACTTCCAGGTTGCTCACATTATTTATTGGTTTCAAAAGTGGTACATGGAGTAAGACCCTGAACTAGTTCTGAAGGTCAGGAGAGTGGTGCTTCACATTTTCGTGGCTTCTGTTGGTTGGCTAGATTAAGAACTCTAGCGTTGGAGATGAGTTTTGGTTTTCCCGATAAAGCAAACAGAATGGAATTGGTTAGAGAGACAGGCAGGCGTCTTCACCATCAAAGAAGAGTGAGCACAGATTTGTAATTAAACCATGGGGCATCATTCTGATAAGGAATCTGATGACCCAGAGGTTGTGGGGCAGGGACTAGAGGGGAAGAAATGCCAAAAGATTCTGGAAAAACTGAGTAACCAGAGTGAGGTCTGCACAGCTTCACTGGAAGCTCATGTTCAGTATGCTACTTAAGGCTACAGTAATAATGAAGTAGTGGAAGCTGGTGGCTCTGACATCATTGAGGTGGCCAATCCACTCTGAGTTTTAGTCCAAACTTTAAAGGAGTTCTCTAAGATGCTTAACCTATGTCAACAATTGCAGAAGAGAGCAACCACCCTTCTAATACTGCTTGTGGGCTCGCTTCACCCTGATGGGACGGGATGTGTAACTTGTGTTCTGATCCATCACGGCTCATGTGTGATCCTGAATCAGCATCTAATAGAGTTAAACATGGGCCGCCCCTTGCTTAATGCATGCATATCACAAATCCTTCTAATTTCAATGAGGGTGGAAAAGGTAAAGCCGTAACTTGGTTTTGTCATCTGGTTCTAACTCCTTAGTAACTGAAGTGAAGGGGGGAAAAGAGGATTTTGTGAGTATAGAAGTGCAACAACTAGATTAGATCGTTGTTTGGGGTAACTATTTTTCTTCAGAGTACAATGGTGGGTAGGAATCCACATGATGCCTGTTTATAACTTTCCTTTAAAAAGCTTGTTGTTATTGTTGTAAATAAGTTTTACTTTTCAAGCCATGAACTGAAAAACATTTGAAAGTGTATAATGAAACAAATATGAACTTAAGTGAATAAGCACTATAATATCCTTGTGCCTATATCACTATTTTGAGCTTAAAGTCATGTGAGGAACAATTAAACACACACACACACACACATATGCACATAGGACTATCCAAGTTGAAAATCCAGGGTCAGGTAAAGTTGACACTCAGAAATGAATATGATGTGTTGGACACAAGTAATGTATATGGATTTTAATGCACCTGCTCTACCTGAGGCTAAAACTGCATTAAACCACCTGTGATAGCTGGAGGAATGAATGCCAGGGGCACCAGCATCCAGATTCAGAAAGGGATACAGCCTTTCTAAGATGACATTCCATTTAGCTGCCAGGGTTAAGCTTTGGACAACTCTCTTCTCTTTTATAAAGCCATCCAAACTGGAGGTTGTTACCACCTCTCGCAGCACTGAATCCCACGTGTTCAGTATGCATTGTGCAAAGTAGCACTTGCTTTCTTAATCCTGCTACCAAAGATTTGAAGAAACAAAATCTGATGCGCTTATAGGTGTTCACCTTGTTAGGGTTGTTTCCTGCTATCCCACCTCATTACGTCCCATCACACAAAACAGTCTGAAATGAACCCCAACAGAGAATCCTACACTCTTGATTCAGAGAAATAAAGAACATGGCAATGGATTGCCCTTTTCAGCTACATTTGATATGCTTCGTAGAGTATTCCTTCATGGGGCTCCTGTAATGTTTTGTTTAAAGAAAGGAAGGAAAGGGAAAAAGTGAGTTTTCAAGTCATTCGCAACTGAGTTATCAAGCTGGGTTTCGCAGATCCTGGGGAGGTAAGAAGAAGCAGAACAAAGTTTTGAGATGATGATCCTGCTGGTCTAAAATCTAAGGTTCTTGATTGCATGGAGATATTCCAGACACCGAAACAGCTCTTTTTGGAATTCACTCTACACACAAGACCCACACATGCCTATGAAACTATCAAATTTCCAGCCCCAGTACATTAAAATATAGGTAATTAAAGGCTACTTAATAATGGAAAGCACCACCTGTTAATTGTGCTCATTATTTAGGCAGGCTGACCCTGTGTCTCGCCTCTCCCCACCGCCACTCTAAATATGCTGAAAAAAATGTTTCTGTAACGCATGGGATCCTGTTATCAGAAGCAACAGCATTACATCAAGAGACTGGTAGCTCAGCTATTATCATTAATGAAAACAAGGATCGTTGCTGTCCAAGAGTATGATAGCTGTTCTGTTTTCATAACAAATCATGCTTGACAGGTTTGAGAAATAATTTTCTACATAAAACAAGTTTATTTTTAGGGGGAAAGATCAGATAAAAAGAATTGCGAGCAGAGAGAAAGTGCTTTTGGAATGACAGTTGGGGGAGCAGGCTGCCTCATTATGTTGTTTATTTATTTATTTATTTATTTGCTGGCTTAATGATGTTGTTTATTAGCTCCCAAGCCTATTTCTCTCTTTCGCTTCGTCTCTCTGCCTCCCTCCCTTTCTCCACCCCCTCCTCCTTTTTCTCTCTCTTCTCTGGGTTTCTTTTTTTCTTCTTCCCCTTTTTAATTTCTGCATCGGTGCATCAGTCTGAGAAATCTTGTGAGGTTTCTGCCAGGCAGAGCTTCCAGCCAGTGAGATTAAGGAAAGCATTTCACCATCATTGTTCCTGCTTTTAGGGTGGAGAGCTTCGGGTCTTGATACCATAGGCTGGGTGCCAAGCTTTCGGGGGGGGGCGCCCTCATTCTCCAGAACGTCTCAGCCCTTCTCCTGCTGATGGTGCTGTTGTAAATATGTAAAGATGGGCACGAACCAGCAAAAATGGCAGCTCGTGATGGTTCGTGGTTCGTCACTATTAACAAACCACGAACTTCCACGAACTTTCTGACAAAATGAACCATATTGTGATTTGTGCAATTTGCGACTTCTGGGAGCAGTAGAACAGACCCCGTGTGAGTTAGAGATGCCAAACTCGCAGTGATTCTTTAACTGACTCTCCTCCCCAGCTCCTCCTACTTTGGCAAAGGTTGAATTTGGGATGTCTTGAGTTATAGCTCCCGAAGCAGGTCCACCCAGGAAAGTGCTCCTTAGTAGCTGGCTAAAGAGCACTTTCCCGGGTGAACGTGCTTTCTGGCCCTTCTCCTGCTGCTGGTGCTGCTGTAAACAGGGATGGGCACGGACCAGGAAAATGGTAGTTCGTGATGGTGCATGCTTTGTGGGGCGCAATAACTCAGACATCCCAAATACAATCTTAGCCAAAGTTGGAGGGGGTGAGAAGAATTGCTGCAAGTTTGGTATCCCTAAGCCATTCTATTGCTCCCAGAAGTTGCAAATTACACGAATCACGAAGCATACGAATTGCCAATGCCGATCATAGTTTGTTAGCTTTCGTCAAGGAGATTGGTTGGAAGGGAGGCTAGAATTATCCTTATTTTTATTTATTTCTATAAGTTTTTCTACCCCGCCTTTCTCCTTAAATAGGACCCAAGGCGGTTTACATCATTAAAAAATTTAAAGCTAACAACAGTAAGTATGCAAATGCTAAAAAGGATCAAACAAATGCCATCCTTAAAAACAATAAACAAAAGAAGCACCAAAAACGCATTCAAAGCAGGAAGGCACAACCGTCCATTGAAAAACAACAATAACAACAACAACACTCAGGCAACCAGTCAGAGAGGGAAAGCTTGGCTGACGGGAAAGGTCTTGGCTGAAGGGAAAGACAGCAAAGATGGGGCCAGGCTGGCCTCCAGTGGGAGGGAGTTCCAGAGTCTGGGGGCAGCAACAGAGAAGGCCCTTCTCCTGTGTCCCCACCAGATGTACTTGTGAAGGTGGTGGAATGGAGAGAAATGGCTTCTCCTGATGAAGAATGAGAAACCCCCCAAAAAATCTAGAAAGTAAGAATTGTTTTGGGGATACAAGGGTGCTGGGGATCCTTCAAAACATGGTGGTATTATCACCCGGATGCCCCAAAGCGCACTTGTTGACCTATATTTTCTTTGTTCTGGGATTGAGATATTAGAATATTGAGGTATTGGGACAGCAGGGATTCTGGGTCTGTATTTCAACTCTGGGGGTGCATATTACTCTCAGGCTGCCTGTAGTATACCATACCTAGCCCATTTTCAGTTGATTTCTGTTGGCTCTAGTTAGCTACTGCTTTCTAGGTTCTCATTTCCCCCTTTCATCTGCTGTACTGACTAGATATGGTAAGAACTGCACCTGGAACAGTGTCCCTGTGTAAAGAATGCTCTTTATTACTGAACATCAATTCAGATAAGGAGGGTGATGTCTTTTAATCAGAGGAAGCACCATTCTGCCACCCAAATGCTGATGATTTATTTATTCTATTTATTTATTTTATTTTATTAGATTTATATACCTCCCATCTAGAACGTGTCTACTCTGGGTGGTTTACATATAATATAAAAATAAACATTTTGGCTGAGCCTCAGAATAGATTGCTGGCTAAATTTGGAACATAAAAGAACTGATGCTGTTGATGAGGGTGCCTCCTGTTCAAAGCAAAATTAAGCTTCTTCCAGTCATTCTAAAAAGTGTCACTATTATAGTAAAGAATATTTGTCAATTGGCTTCATGTGTACAGGTCTCAAAAACAAGCAACTACCACAGTGTGTGTTTTGTTATGAGATATTGTCCAAGGAGGCCATGAAACTGTCAAAATTCCAAAGACATTTCGATACTAAACATAAAATACATGCCATAAAGAACATCATATTTTTTTTCAAAATTAAGGAACATGAGCTTCGGGAAAGTAAGAAAATGAACCAGTCAAGTTCACTACGTCATCTAGTTCCCAGTGTGACCTACCTGAAAGGTCTGTAGTAAAGATAAAGGAGGAAGGAATCCTGTCACTCAGTTAAAGACATCTTCAAGTAGTTTTTTTCATGCCCTGTCCCATGAATGGAGGAACAAGCTTGTTTGCTGTTCCATAGAGTGGGACATGAGGCAGTAATACTCAAACTGCAAGAAAGGTGATCCCAAATGAACAGTGACATCTCTTGATGATAAGGGCTGTTGGCAGTGGAACTGATTTCCTCGTTAAGTTGGAGGACTTTCCTACAGTAGAGGCTTTAGAGAATTCAGTTGGACCAGATGACTTGGAAGTATCTCCCAACTCTTTGATCCTGTGATTCTATGCTAAGAACAGGATAGAACCGTGCTAGATTAATCAATCTTAGTGTGTCAATGTGTAGGCTTAAATTTTGGTCATCAACAGACCACTCATTCTGAGCATCAACTGTTGTCTGTTTTCCAGTTCACCACCACATTAATACATTGGACTTTGTAGAGGCAGTGGATTTAAAAAACAACAACAAATCTTTAACATCATAGCTGTGTTTTGTACTGCTTGCATTGCTGGATTTTCAATTAATGAGCGGGTTGCTTTCTCCAAAAGGTATCTGTTTTCTGTTTCAACCCAACATACACATCTTTCGTATGACCTAATTCCATCACTGGTGTCACTACCTATAAAACTTTAAAATGGTTTAATCTCTGGAGAGCGCCTTGAGTTTGATATAGCAGCACACACACGTTCTCGTTTGTTGACGGTGCTTCTGTGATGCTTTATTTAGAAAGAAAGGAGTGTGCTGAGAAAAATATTATAAAGTCAACTGCCGATTTCCAAAATAAGGCAGTTCTCCCTGCCTAGGTGTAAATGTTTAGGATCTCTACTGCAAATGGGTGAGACTCTAACTTGGTTTTCTTTCTGATGAGAATCTCCACCAATCTACAAATTGCTTTGCCACTTTAATGGAAAAAGTATAATTTGAAAAAAAATCAGAGAAAGTGAAACTGACAGATGTGCCGATTGAAATACAGGACTTTGAATTTTTGGTTCTTCAAAAAAAACCACATGTATTAATAGGTTTAAAGTGGACACATCTATATATAACATATCTGTGCAAGCATTCTTCTTGTACTTTGGTTTGTATTTGTGTTTTATTTTGTCAACATGCCTTACGACCAATTGAATAAAATGTACTTACTAACAATTCAAAAAAAAAAATCTGTATTTGCTTTCTCAAATATTTAGCCATGGCCGTGATGCTGTTCTTCTTTCCCCTGGAGCTCCTCATCTTTAAGACCCAGATGGTAGGCAAGTCAATGCAGTCCTCCTCAGGTCGATAAAACTTGTACCTGATAAATTGTGAGGTTGCAGATCGCTTCACTGTGTTTTTGATAAGGGTTCACAAAGATTCACAAATTTATTCACAAAGTTCGCAGTGAAGTAAATCTGTTAGCCTGAGAGGAGCCAACATACTTTTGTATTTGCTTTGTTTCAGAGAGACTTTTTGGTACAGACCGAGATGGTAATCTCTTCGAGAACGTCATACGCTTCATTCCACTGATGAGAATTTAGCATTTTTTAAAAAAGTTTTCTAAATTGAATGTGGGAGAATAAAGAACTGATAGAAAATCCACCCCAACACACAGCCTGGACATCAGAATCATTTCTTGTCTTTCCTTGCTCTCTCTCTCTCTCTCTCTTTCTCTCTCTCTCTCTCTCTCTCTCTCTCACACACACACACACACACACACACACACACACACGACCCATCAGTCGTTCTCCATAACATCACCAGAATCAAGGGGTAGAGCAGTAAGTGGTGAATTTGCCGTCCCCCATTCCCTGCAGCCTGAGGCAACTGCCTCTCTGGGCCTCATAGCCCTCTTTTTTCCCCCTGCTACAGCCTCCTTGAAATCATAGGTAAGACAAGAACAGTACAGCTGAGTTGTCATCCACTGAGAACGCTACAGCACCAGCGTCCAAACTACTGGCCATTTCATAAAAAGGTTGATCTCCCGTTCTGAGTCACCCTCCTGAGACGGCGTTTATTTGAAACCATCCACCAGATTACAGCTGAAGTTAAAACTAATATTAATGAAAAATTGCCAGCGGGTCCCATGTTGACAACAGGCCTCTGTAACTAACTCTTCGCCTCCAAGCGGTGCCTATAAAGTCAAGGGTCTCCGCTGAAGAAAGAGGTTGTTGCTTTAGGATTGTGTTGAACATTCTCTGGCACAACCAATGCCCACCGTGATGCATGTCTGTCAGTCACGAGCTTTTTCTTCTTCTTTTTGGTATTATCATTATAAGAGGCCGTTAAGCTAGCTTAGCTCGTTTCCTTTGAGCGGACGATGAATGAAACCAATCTCCTGCAATGGAAGAACAAGCTGACCTTTAGCCAGATGAAGTTCTCTGGGTCTTTGAATCACAGTGATGTAGGAAGCCATTAAGATAGTTGAGAAGCTGCAGGAAAGTGTCAGATGTCCTTCTTTGTAAGAGGGAAAGACAGCTCTGGAAGCTCAAAACTTGAGGTCAGCGATGCATTCTACAGCATGTCAGCCCAGGGGTGCTCTACACAAGCAGGAATACTCTGAAAGAGAGCACCAGATGTGCCCAGGTGTAGTTCAAGAGTCCGACTAGATCATCGAGTCATAAATACTGGAGTTGGAAGGGGCCTATAAGGCCATTGGGTCCAACCCCCTGCTCAAGGCAGGAATCCTTATCAAAGCAGATCTGACTGATGACTGTCCAATTCTCTCTTGAATGCCTCCAGCGTTGGAGCCCTCACTGCCTTCTGAGGTCATGGGTTCCATTGTGATACTGCATTGTGATATTTCCTGATATTCAGCCAGAATCTGGCTTCCTGTAACTTGAGCCCATTATGACATGCCCTGCAGTGCAATGATTACCAACAGATCCTGACTCTCCTCTGGATGACTTCCTTTCTAGTATTTGAAAAGTGCTTTCCTATCTCCTTTCAGTCTTCTTTTCTCAAGACAAAACATGCCCAGTTCTTTCCGTCTTTCTTCCTAGGGCTTCGTTTCCAGCCCCTGGATCATCCTTGTTGCCTTCCTCTGAACCTATTCCAGTTTTTGGCATCCTTCTTAAAGTGCAGTGTCCCAAACTGGATACAGTGCTCTAGATGAGGCCTAACGCATGCTGAATAGAGCAGGAATGGTACTTCATGGGATTTGGAGACTATCCTACAATTAATGCATCCTAAAATAGAATTTGCCTTAGACTGAGGAGTGCTTCCATAGCTAGAACAACATCTGTGGGGTGGTGGTATTTTCATGTTCAGAATCATCCTTTAAGGTGCCAGAAGATTTGAACTGGAAGGCTGTGAATAAGGGGATGGTCCCAGGAAGAGGCAGCTGCCAGATTGATCCATGCTGTGCTGTAACGCTGCCCTGATCATGGCTGGAAGGGATACGGTAGCTTGTCAGCCTAGCAGGATTAGGTGATCTGGTGAACCAATAAAAGCCCTGCTGGTTGTATTGAAACAGCTGCCACGGGCTAGGTTCCTGGCCTGAACAACTTGTCATGGGGAGAAGTTCTTCCCCAGACTTGCTGAGCCAAGCCTGGGGCCGTACTGAGCACCGCATGCAACTTAATCTCGCCGAAACCTTTGCTGAGCAGTGATCAAGCTGAGAGTCCTTCTGGCTGCCAGCCCAGCCTGACTGTCTGCTGGTCATCGAACCTAGCGCTGCCGCAGAAATGAAGAGCGAGAGGTGAAGGATGGGGTTGCAGGGAATAGCGGGCAAGATCCTGAATAGCAATAGGCAGCAGCAACAGGGCTCGTCCTGAACACTTGGCGGTCAAAAGTAAAGAACAAGATTGCTTTCTCCCTCTTCCTTGTACAAAACCAGGCTAGAGTAGCAGCTGAATCTGTCCTCAGCAGTGAGTGTGGGGCAGCAGCCTTTGCTTCACCTGAAGTCAACAAGCTAGCTGATGTAGGACAGGACAGGTAAAGTAGCCTCCTACACCACCTTGATGCCTGTGGAGATTGGTGTCTCTTGTCTTGTAAGGGGAACTGAATCCGCTCTCGGTTTAGTTTGAATTTTTCAGGAGATGTCCAGGGTGCTGAACCCTGATCTATTTCAACAGGTTTAGCACCCTGGAGAGTTCCTGCAGAGTTTGGACTAAGATCTGGAGTAGTTTCACTGCCCCCATGAAACAGGAGCCACCAGCATCCAGGCACTTGTTGGTACCTCCCAGCATCTCCTGCCTCCGGAGACTGTCTAATGACAGGGCTGATCATAGACAGCCGAGGATTCAGGTGGGTACCCTGTAGACTTCCAGATGTTTTTGGCCCACATCTCTGGGCATCCACTTTGGCCAGATGGGCAGTATAAAAATACAATAGATCCATCCATCTCCAGCTGACATAGACAGGAAAAATAGAAAGAAAACTCACAAGTATCTCATCCTCAGTGAAAAGGGACCTGTCAACTTCTTCATCAGCAGCATCATTGGTCCTTTTACCAATCAATAAAGAAATAAATAAAACTCACACAGAAACATCTGTTCTGTAAACAAAGACACCTTGTTTACACCCCCCCACATAACCACTTCTGCAGATATTTCAAGAAAAAAAGTCCTGAAGTGTCATCCTGCCCAGCGTACAGACAGCCTTTGTTTCCTCATTTGCAAGAATGGAATAAACAAAGATTGACACGCTGAATTGAGAGCAGTCCATTATTTTATCTTGGAAATTGTGGTCCAACATCATCTGGGTGTTGCCTCCGGTGCAACGGTCCTGTTTTGTGTCACAGTAAAGACTTCAGGTCCATACGGAGGTGGTGCCATTATTAGATCGACCAGAAGGCACTAACCTGTCTTGAGCAGGTTTGTAATCTGGTTGGATTTTTTACACTCCAGCTTTTAAGACTTTTGGTTACCCTAATAGAGTTTTTGAGAAATGTATGAAGTGGTTTTACCATAGCCACCTTCCAGTGCTTTTCTGTAGCCAAGCAGGGATTTGAACCAGGGTCTCCTGGGTCCTAGTCTAACACACTACCCCAGTGCTTCCCTGTCTTCAGTCCCGAGATGTTCTTGGACTACAATGCCCAGAATTCCTAGCCAGCACAGCTAGTGATGAAGGCTCCTGGGAGCTGCAGTCCAAGAACATCCATGGATCCAAGACTGGGAACCACTGCTCTACCCACTACACCATGTTGGCTCTTCTAGCTGATGGAAAACAGAGACCCACCAAGCAATCTATATTGTCAATACTGGAGATAATTTTAAATGTTGCGTTACATAAAGGAAGTCAGTGTAGCCAAGCCTGGAAGTTCGTTCACTGCACATTTTGGGCCAACACTTATTTTAAATGGGTTAAACTGTTTGGATTATGGCATAGCACTCTGGAGATTTTTCCCAGCCCCAGAAACATGATGGATGAGTCCTGCCATTGGCAGGTAGGGATGCTTGGATAATTTTGTATGCATGCTTCGGTCTTCTGGATGAACCCAACGTGCACTCCTCTTGGATTTACCATGGTTTTGAATGTTGCTGTCTGTTAGATTTCACACTTCTCCAAATGTTGCAACGCAGTTCTTGGCAGCTTCACTTCACCCATAGAACCATCTCAATGCACATTTTGAGAGAAAATAAACACTGGGTTGTGGAATGCACATTTAACTATGTGTATCGGGGGGACTTTATTGTAGATGAATGCATCACGAAACAAACTTAGTGGTAAAAATGTAAAAGCGACATGGGTCAGGAAAAGCAGATTTATCTACCTGCATGAAGGTTCAGTTAGAGTTTTGTTAGGTTCATTCTGACTGTCAGATTCTTTAAATGTAGTCTCAAAAATGCTTCCATAATTGTTTTCTAATCAAATGATAATATGAATACCAATACTTTATTGCTTTGTAGCCGATCAGGCTGTTTGCAAGAGCATATATCAAACCAGTCTTAAAAATAGTTTTTATCACCTCATGTAAGTATATATAAGCAAGCATAAAAAGCATAAAATAATAAATTAATAATATAAGCATTCTGGGGGGGGGGAATCAAGATGTGTGATTGATTTGAAGAACTTGTGAAGCATGCAATGAATCCTGTCTTTCCACCGCTCGTTTAACGAATTTAGCAGTCCTATAAGAGATGTAGTAGCCTATGCCAGCTACCAGGAATAAAACTGTACAAAATGGGGAATTGTTCTTGATCCCAGTTGTTACGGGTTTAAAGTATTGGTCCCTCAGATCTGCATCCAGAGGGCATTCTGATAGAAAATGTACCATGTCCTCTGTTTTAGAACATCCTGGTGGGCAACATCTGCCTGTGTCATGTTGGTCCAAATAATGTCCCTGAATCTCTTTCAACTGTAACAAGTTCAATCTGCATTTAGTGAACCGTTGTTTAGCTCGTGTGGGTCAAATATGGGGGCAGCTTTCCAAAAGGCAAGGAAAAGCCTTTGTATATCCTGCTGGTGCGGCAACAAACTACAGGTGCCGTGGTAATCTTCATATCAATATCATAGAACTTTTTTTAATGCAAAGATAATAATAATAAAAATTAAACTTCTTTTCGTGCCAGCTCACCAGCAGTTCAGATCATAAATGCAATGCAAAGAATGTGAAACCTTTTTTGGAACTGTAAGGAAATGGGAACCTTGAGTTTCTTTCATGCCCAGTCACACCTCGACCGCCTTGCCTTGGGAGCTGAAAATCTTCCTGTCCTTATACTCAGTAAAATACTGTAGTGAATGAGGTTTCGTGGAAGATCTTGTAAGCCTGCCTGATCTTGCATACAGGGTGTGAGTTCTCTTCTAAACTTGCTGCAGTAACTGGGGAACCAAAGCCATGTATTGATCTGGATGAGATTCTCCCCCCCCCCCCGCCCCTTCTCTCTCTCTCTCTCTTTTTCCCATTGATGGAGTACCTGCACTGTGTGGCTGAACTGCTGACAACAGCATATTCTAGCCTGCTTGGCTCTCTCTTGTTTTTTTGACAGCCGTGACCTAAACGCCCCCCCCCCCCTGCTGCCACCACCAATCCATGGAGCTGCGTTAGACCCATTTACAAAGTTTACATGTCAAAACTGTTCAGTTTCCCGGGCCTGGCTATCAAGAATACTTAGGTCCTTTTGTGAAAACTTTGCAGTGGCTGGAAATGATGGCTGGTCTGTTTAAAAGGAAGAAAGGCTGCCATGTTCAGCCTTAAAACAGATCCCACCCCCCCACCCCATCCATTTAGTTACTCATTTCCTCCTGTATTGTTGTTGTTACTAAATTCTCTGTTATCCATCAAGGGGTCAGATCTAGTATTGAGTTAGTGTTCGTTTTATTACTGTTTTTAATGTAATACTTTCTTAATTCTTTTCTTAATATTGTATACCTACTGTTTTAGCTTCAGTGTATTGGCTGTTTAATGATGTAAGCCTCCTTGGGTTCTTTTTAAGGAAAAAGGTGGGATAAAAATATCGTAAATAAATATAAATAAATAAATAAATCTCAGAAAATTGAGACAAATATTCCATTCCATTCCATTCCATTCCACTTCCTTCCTTCCTTCCTTCCTTCCTTCCTTCCTTCCTTCCTTCCTTCCTTCCTTCCTTCCTTCCTTCCTTCCTCCCTCCCTCCCTCCCTCCCTCCCTCCCTCCCTTCCTTCCTTCCTTCCTTCCTTCCTTCCTTCCTTCCTTCCTTCCTTCCTTCCTTCCTTCCTTCCTCCCTCCCTTCCTTCCTTCCTTCCTTCCTCTCTCTCTCCTTCCTTCCTTCCTTCCTTCCTTCCTTCCTTCCTTCCTCTCTCTCCTTCCTTCCTTCCTTCCTTCCTTCCTTCCTTCCTTCCTTCCTTCCTTCCTTCCTTTCTTCCTTCCTTCCTTCCTTCCTTCCTTCCTTCCTTCATATATGTATGTATGTATTCATTTTACCCTTCCTTTCTCCTTACAAGGACCCAAGGTAGCTTATGTCATTAAACAGACAATATCGAAAAGCTAAAAGCAGTAAGCCTATCGATATTTTTAAAAAGAAGCAAACAAGTTTTATATTAAAAATGGTAACTAAAACCAATATTCCTTTCCTTACTTCTTTTTTCAAAAAAGAAAATCAATGAATTAGAAAGTTGAAGACTTTGACCTGAATCAGTAGTTTAAACCCTCCAGTTTTTTTCCCAGTGATTTAAATTATGATTAATTGGCAGAAGCATCTGCCTGCGGGGATGTGTGTGATAAGTCAGAGGAGCACCACGAACAGTAACTGGGCAGTGATTTGCAGATCTAGTAGAAATGATGGATAGTGAGGCAGTCCGGGAAAGAGCAGCACTGGTCTGTTGGCCTTCTGTGCCAACAGACCTGTACTGCTCTTTCCAGCACTGCTATTCTCTCGAACAACTCACTAACATGAAACAAATTTCTTCTTTATGAAAATGTCTAAATATGCCAAGATGTTTCCGGCACAAATTCATTGTGAACCTACCAGTGTAGGTAGGAGGTTTTCAAACCTTGGGGGTAGAGATGGGCACGAACTGCTGGTTCGCCCGTTTGTTTGGTTTATTTATCAGCCAAACAGGTGTTCGGTGCTTCAAAGCCCCACTTCCTCTGGCGGGCACCCACTCAGAGGAAGCGGATTGGCTTCCCTGTCTGGCTTCCTCCAGGTGTTGCCTCTGAACGGGCACCCGCCAGAGGCGGGGCTTTGAAGTGCCAATCTCCTGTTCGGCTTATAAACGAACTGGCAGGAACCACCAAACCAGTGGTTCATGCCTGTCTCTGCTTGGGAGCCTTTAAGCTTCCCACTAATAGAGTCCTTCCCCATTCCTCATCTTCATCCTTGTCTTTGTTGACTTGAAGTGACACCCCAGTGGTGATTCTGAAAGTCCCATAAGATCCCTTGATTCCACAGCTGGCATTTTTTCCACAGTGAGATTGTAATAATTTGCACAAAATCACTATCCTTTCTCCTTGAGAAGCAAAGCACACATAGTGAGTAAGCATGGAAGGCAAGGCTGATTCTTAAGAGAGAGGCAGGTTATGGCTTAAGGTGGTTTGAGTTCCATGAATCTAAAGGAGCTGCAGCCCCAGTTTTGCACAAATTCTGTGCAGAAATTATCCATACCATTGTGAGGAGAGAATCAGGAGCAGCAGAAAACCTGTTCTTCTCATAGGTGAGCACAAAAAATAGATGCTTCCTTGTCTCCATCTGTTAGAACAATACAAGTGAGAGTTTACTTCAGACCGATGGGAATCTTTGACTTGGTGAGAACTTATTGGGTCATGGGTCCCAAGACACAGAGAGAGTTGTGCTTGACAGTCCAAAGGAGAAATCAAGGCTGAGAGGGATCAGAACTAAGGGATATTTCAGCTCTAGGACATCAGTCAATCAAAGGAGGCGACATTCAGGCAGGTTCTTCAGACTAGTGATAACTGCTTAGATTGAGGACTAGGCTTTAAGGTTTTGACTTGAAAGACATGGATTGCAACTTTGATCCACCTAAGGTTGCAACTCAGGAGGGATGGTACTGGACCTTAGATAGTGCTTTCATAGAAACAGAGGATATTGCCATATGTTCAGTCAGGCAACTGCTCCAACGTCTGTTAACTCTGGTTGGCAAAAGATCTCTGGAGTATTCTTCTTTCTCTTCTCCCTGGAGATCCTTGGTGTTTCCTCCCAACCATGCACTAACCAGATCTGGCCTTGCTCATCTTTGGAAATATTGGCTGGAACCCAGCAGTAAGTCACAATTAGAGTAGACCCATTGAATCAGCAGGGATTTGGCAGGTCAACTCCTCTGTACGCTCCACTAATTCAATGAGCCTACGCTATGAATTACAACTTGCTGCTGGATTTCAGCCAATATGAAACAGAGCACGTCCAGAGTGGCATGCATAGGTTTTGAAGTCTTTCTGCAGAAACAGAGCACCGGTGGTAAAGTGGATGAAGGGAACTGAGTTTGAGTGCTAATACTCTATGGTTCCTTGTCTGCTGAACCTTGCTACGGCAGAAGGGTGCAGAGAATTAGCCTAGTCGGAAAGGTGAAGAATTATGAGGGAATGAAAGGCCAATGCAAAGCAGCAGAAGCTCACATGCCTGTGGAGTGGGAGATATTTCATCATGGTGTGACTTTTAAAAAGAGCAAGTTGTCATCTTAACATATTACTGTTTGTCTCAAACATCAAATGAGCAATAGTTAACACAACAGGCTGTGTGCGTCCGTCCCTCCTGCTCTCTGGATAAGGCTGCACCCAAAGTACTACAAGTCGAATGAAAACAGGTGCTCATTTACTGCTGTTCTACAAATGTGCATGCAAATAAACTTCTTTGAGAAGAGTCCGCATGCACTGGAGGCTGGGGATTCCACTTGCTCTGGAAAGAAGGGAGACACAGACCTCTCCAGATTCCAGTCTGAGCTTTCAAGGAACTGTCCAGGGTGCTGAACCTCTTCTTCAGACACAATTGGGCACACCTCATGCTCCCACTCATGCAAGAGGTGGTGGAAACTCCTGCGGAAGCCCAGCGGTGCTTTTTGATAAACAGTGACATTATATCGGGTCCAAAGGGCCAAGAAGCCAGCTGAGCCAACAATAGGCCAACCTGGGCTGACCCCATTCTTCTTCCTTTCTTCTTCCCTTTTTAAATCCCAAATTTTGAAGAATCCATTCAGGTGCATTAGGCAACACTAAGACGTTTCACTCTGCAAGACTTCCATCTGCACCAATGAGATTTCTGACTGTCTGCCCGATGAGCCCTTATTCTCATTTTCTCCTCCCCGCCATATTTTGCCAGTTTTTTCCCACAGGAAACTTCCCAATTTTGTACTGCTACATCTTCTTTCCAGGGAATCTAGAAAGTTGCCCTTTTGAACAGAAGTTGTAATAATTCTGCACAGATTGGTGTTTCATCTGCAGGGGCGGGGGGATGACCATGACAAAACCAGAAGTCCTCTGAGATTTCCCATGAGATTTCTCAGGAGGGGGGGAACTCATACAAATAAATCTTGCTACAAGCAAAATCATCATCATCATCATCTTAGAACTGGATTGCTGGAAGGGACCCTATGGATCATCAAGTCCATCCTCTGTCAAGGAGGCACAAATGGGGAATTGAACTCCCAACCTTTGGCTCCACAGTCAGAGACCTCAACCACTGAGCTACCCAGCAATTAAAAAAGAGGAATTTCAAAATTCACATCCTTCTCACATTGTATTAGCCCACATGCATCTTGCCTCCTATAACATGTGGCAAAAACAGGTTCTGCAGACACCCTCACAGATTATATGCGGCTAGGCCTAGGACATAGCAGTGTCTGAATTCATACGAACGAAAATACTATTCATAGTTGCCCTGCAGTTATGGAAGCCATCTGAATAGACTGGCTTTCGAGTCCATGAAGCAGGATTCTTCCATTGTCCTGCTTAGATATCAGGCCCTGTAGCACAGTGATTTGGACAGTGTCATCGAAGCTACCAACATGAATTTGACCCAACTCCGGGAGGCAGTGGAAGACAGGAGGGCCTGGCGTGCTCTGGTCCATGGGGTCACGAAGAGTCAGACACGACTTAACGACTAAACAACAACAAGCACAGTGATTAAACTGCAGTACTGCAGTCAAGCCTCTGCTCATGACTTGAGTTTGATCTTGATGGTTTCAGATAGCTGGCTTATGGCTGACTCAGCCTTCCATCCTTCCGAGGTCAGTAAAATGAGTACTCAGCTCACTAGGGGGCAAAATGTTGCTTTCTTAAGTAAACCACCCAGTATGGGTGCTGTAGCCATATGGGGTGGTATATAGGATGAAACAATAAATAGATAGAGCAGAACCCAAAACTCAGCATAGCATAAAACATGTCCATGGAGGTCTTTGTCCTAATGGATAAGGCCTGGTTTGCTGGAAGTAAGTGTCACTTTGGGGAGCATCAGGAAAACTAGGCAAATCCATCAGCCCTGCATTGTGGATGAGTCCGTAATCCAGTCAATTACAAATTGATTTTGTTTTATTTCTATTCATTATTTATTTATTTCTAGGGGCCGTAGTGGTAATGCAGTTGGAAGACAGTACATGCATTACTGACCAAGCTCCCATCAGCTAAGTGATATTTAGGTGATCTTCTGTCATGGGAGAAAGCAGCCCCGTTGATGATCGCGGCGGCCGAAGAAGCTAAATTGAAGTGTCAGATAACAGAATTGCGTTTTATTTCTAATATGTTGGGCTGCCAGCTTGGGAGAAGCGATGGGAAGTCTGTGAATACAAAGGGACAAATAAAAAACCCAGCGAAATCCAGCCAAGCTTAGCCAAGAGGAGCGAGAGCGAAGGCGATTAAACTTGAATACTCCTCAGAGTTCCCATGGGTCAATACGTGTAAAGTAGCATTGCCACCAAACATGCAGCTGAGGTAAATCCAGGACCAAATGTTGAAGTTCTTCTTCAAAAAATACAAGGGAAGCCAATGGAGACTGCTGGGTTTTTTTAATTAATTGAACCTTCTTTTTTTCATGACTATTGATATGAGTGCTCCAATACTGGAGGAATTCAGGACAAAATTGTACATCTGTCAGACCTGCTTTGATTGGGATTCCTGCCTTGAGCAGGGGGTTGGACCTGATGACCTTAGAAGACCCCTTCCAACTCCATTGTTCTAGGACTCTATCTTGGTATGATATGTTTTCCTAATAATCGATTATGAAAAACGGTCGAAGAAGAGGAAATAAAAATAACTGGCTTACATGTCAAGAATTCTGTAAGATCCATACCTTATTTTTGCCTATTCCTACTTCCTAAATTTAACATTTCTACGAGTGCAGTCGTTAAACAGAAAAAAATTAAAAATGACCAATAGATTTCCTGCGCCCCGTATTCCTGGATTGGGTATAGACTGCCTGCCTAGTGGAGCTAACATCCTCTCACAATAATGTCACTGTGTCACAATGAAGCAGTGGAAGCTGGTGGTTGATGGATTGGTGATTGTGACCCTGATTTTAGTGTGAATGTTAAAGGGACACACACACAGACACACACACCCCTTGTAGAGAGAAATCTTGCTGTAGGGAGGATTTGTTACTGTTCTTGTTTTCTGACTTTGAGAGTGAGAAATTGTGAGATTCACATCCCTAGAATGAGCAGGGATCCTTGACTTCATCATCTAAAACAGTGGTTCCCAACCTTGGGTCCCCAGATGTTCTTGGACTGAACCTCCCAGAAGCCTTCACCACTTGCTATGCTGGCCAGGATTTCGGGGAGCTGTAGCCCAAAAAACATCTTAAGACCAAAGATTGGGAACCATTGTTCTGAAACATTTCAGCTTCATCTTATCCCTCAGAGATTTCCTGGATTGTAACTGGCTGTTAAAATGCAATCTATAAATACCCACTCTTCCATTTGTGTAACCCTAAGTTGAGTTGTCCATCATTTTAAATTTCTCACTGTGTTCCAGTGCAACCTAAGAAGAAGAAGAATTGCATGGCAGCAAATTAATTCCAATTTAGGGTGATGCTTTCCAAGAATTTCTAGTTAGAGAGTTTTCATATGTGGTTGACCATTCCCTTCTTCTAAGGATGCCCTGGGACCACCGTGCAGCTTGCCCAAGGCCACACAGGCTGGCTCTTCTCCCTGGAGACCCAGTGGGGAATCAAATTCCCAACCTCTGGCTCTGCAGCTGGATAGCTAACACATAGTTCTGGGTTATTGTGGAAGAATTTGAATGACAGCCAGCACTCAGGGATCAGATGCTGTAGAGTAAACTGCAGCTGGACCATTAGCAGATGGGGAAAACCCAAAGCAGGCATCAGTGCTAGTTAACCTGCGAGGCCACTGGACCCCAAAAGCTGCCTGATGGCACCAAACCACGACCTCCTTTTCTCCCATTTCCAACACACATAGTTCAACTTTCTACCTTATTTCTGATTCTAGTGGGGGGGTTTGCTTCGGGAACGGTGCAGCTGTCCTTCCCACTGACACCCTACAAACACATCTATGCCATATTCTGCGTTTAAATATAATTAGCATCTGATACGAAAATGCAAGAATTTGTCTAGGGGAAGAAATCTCCACCTCCTTGTGAATAATTGTGTTTCATTACTTTACTGCCAGGCTCTAAGAGGGGAAATTAATAAATCTAAGATCCCTCACAAAGAGAATAAAAATACTTTTAAGCATTATAGCTTTGGTGTGAGGGGAAAAAATACTGAGTAATAACTACAACGTGCCGTGGTTTCCAAATGCTTTCGTATGAATTGAATACAAGGAATGTGAATATCAATCAGTCTTCAGCCTGTTGCATTTCTGTGATCCCCATCCAACTTTTGCTTCCTATTTTTGATTAGTATTGGGATGTGGCACTTTGTGCTTCTCTCTGCATGCACATTTCAGTGTATTTTCATACATACCCTTCTCAGGGGTATGTATTTTTTCTGCCTTTTCTCTGTTCATCAAAGCATGTTTGTTCTAAGTACATATTTAGTTGTACACATTATATGTATGTGATTGAAAAAAAATAGGGAGGGAGGAAGAGAAGTTAGAATCTGTTTCTCTTAATATCTTTCAGTGACAAAAAACAATATATATATATCATAAAACCACAGAATTATGGAGTTGGAAGGGGCCTATAATCCCATTGAATCCAACCTGCTGCTCAAAGCAGATCCGACTGATGGTTCTCCAATATTCTCTTGAAGGCCTCCAGTATTGGAGTGCTCACCGTCTCCCAAGGTCATGGGTTCCATTGTCATACTGCTCTAACAGTTAAGAAGTTTTTCCTGATATTCAGCCAAAATCTGGCTTCATGTAGCTTGAACCCCCTTTTACATGTCCTGCTGTCTGCGATGATTGAGAACAGATCCTGACCCTCTTCTGGACTACCTTTCAAGAATTTGAAGAGTGCTATCCTACCTCCCCTCAGTATTCTTCTCTCAAGGCTAAACATTCCCAATTTTGTCTTTCCTTCTAGAGCTTGGTTTCTAGTCCCCTGATACTCCCTGTTGACCTTCTCTGAACTTGTTCCAATTTGTTGACGTCCTTCTTAAAGTGTGGTGTCCAGAAATGAACACAATACTCTAGATGAAGCCTAACCAGTGCCGATTAGAGGGGAACTAATACTTCATAGGATTGGGAGACTATACTTCTGGATAGGTGGACTTTTGTTGATTGACTCACAGAGTACAAATTGGATAAATGTTTTCATTGAATACAAATTCCTCTTGCCTCTCTATTAAATGCAAGGGCTGGAATCTTATTTCTTAAGTATGCTAGTGTTCATGAAATGGCATAATGCACAGTAGTAAATTGCTGTTAATTAAGGTTTGAAACCGTGCATTCTGAAAAACCACATGGGATTCACAGCTACTCCTGTCACTGCACATGACACAAGTCCTACAGCAGTTTGAAAACAGAGCCCAATGTGCATTTTTAAAAAAACCACAGTAGGACCTACAGCTGGCTTTTATTCTCCTCAGAAGGTTCCCCCAGAGGGAACATTTCAGAGACACCCCCTTCCTGAACTGTTTGGCTTCTGTCTTTGGACATCTGCAGTTCCAATCGCAGACCCACATCTGCCCCAGGGAATGAGGTACTGAACAGAAAGGGCATTATGGGGTACCAAGATATTTAGGCTTTGTTAGTCATCATCCATGACTTGAACTCAGACTGGACAAGGATGGCTTGTGCCTCAGGTCCTCCTACACCATCCTGGATGCTCCAGCTTTGGTCCCAATCCACTTGAAGAAATAATGACTCAGGGAGAGTCAACTTCTGAGACTCGACTTCCTGATGCTTTGATGCGTACTGATGAGATGAGTCACATTAAAACAGGATGTATGTTGGATGTGCCTTGGTGCTTCTTTGCAGCTAACACTCATAACCCTCATATTTCCCCCGAAAATTATTGCAAATGTACAGGAGTTTCTGAATTGCACCTGGGGTGCAATTGATGATAGATTGAAGATCCAACTATGATGGATATGAGCAGCAACTCTTTAATTAATGGCTGTTCACCACCATTGTACCTATACCAGGATTCATAAAAAATAGGATTCTGGCTGAGGTAAGAAGTTCTTTATTTTAATTCTAGTGTTGGAAGGGAGACTTGGTCATTCATTAGTAGTGTACAACAGGCTAATTAGGTTAGTGTTTCTAAGAACAATCAGCTTCACACTCCTTTGTTTCTCACCTCCCACATAAATGCCTTCCAGTTGGGAATTCTAATTCCAAAGCTTTGCACCAAAGTCCAATAATGTTTGATTACTTGACTACCTCCTGTGTAGTTGACTAATTGACTTTGGCTAATGACTGAATGGATCTCATTTTCCAGCACTTGTCAAAGAGGCAATAGAGATGCTACTGGTCATTGTCAATTACAGGACAAGCTCACCTGATCCACACCTCCAGGGCTCTCATGAAGATTAGAACTTCTCTCTCCATCAGCTTTTTTATTTCTTGAATGATCTACACTTTAAAAAATTATGTTTAAATGTGTGCTTCAAGTGACAGATGAATATAAAATGTATCTTTTGAGAAAATATTACATTTAAAAGTGCATTTAAATATTTCACTGTGAACTTCCTTGAAGACTTTTAAGCAAAATTGCACTGGAATGCAGGGCTTATCTGACTTGCAAGCAATGAGATTGATTGGAGGTGAGTCATGAGATCTTGGGGATGAAGCAGAGACTCTTTAATTACTGGCAATTTCCCCCTATTGGTAATGTCATGACCTTTTTGCAGGCGTCATTTACACCAGCAGTCCCCAACCTTGGGCCTCCAGATGTTCTTGGACTACAACTCCCAGAAGCCTTCACCACCACCTCTGCTGGCCAGGATTTCTGGGAGTTGAAGTCCAAGAACATTTGGAGGCCCAAGGTTGGGGACCACTGATTTACATGACAGGATTTTGGACACAGCCTTATAAAACCCAAATTTCTTTCTCCGTCCTTATATTATTGTAGGGATTTGTGGAGAAATGTTGCATGGTCCAACGAACAAGACAGAAACATTATATTGACCACAGCATTTCAGGACAGAAGGAAGCAAACTTGTTGGGATAAGCCAAGTGATTTGTGGCTTGGGGTGAGTGGGGGATCAGCTTTCCAACTTCGATTCTGAACTGGGGAAATCCTTCTAAGGCATCATGCAAGCTTAATTTCCCCCCACTGTTACTCACAGTTATCTAAATGTACTCAGGGAAGCCCGAGGAGGGGAGGGCTGTGTGGGGAGCACCCTCTAAATGATCCCATTCTTCTAAGATTGGATCACAGTGTAATCTCAATAAGCGTAACAGAGGTGCTCTGATCAGGCTTTCTGAGCCCAAGTCCCTTGCAGTCACGGTGCTGTGCTAATCAAAAGGGAAATGTAGATAGAGGGCTTTCTCTTGATGTGGTTTTATCAGGCCAGTTTCATGTAAATCCCGCTACTTCAGCTTTGTCCAATCTGCCTGTAGCTTTGTTCTGAACCTTTCAGTAACAGTTCACTGAAGCGGAACGAGCTCTGTGATAGTACAAACCTGAGTACTTCTCTCTCTCTCTCTCTCTCTCTCTCTCTTTCTTTAATTCATTGGCAAGGAAACAGAAGAGAACATATGCTATTTATTTATGCACTCACTTATTTGGAAAATGGTCGAGAAGACTCACCCTCCCCTTCTCGGCACATTTATTATAAGTGTGTGTGCGAGCATATGTGGGGGAGGGGGAAGAGAGTCTATCTGTCTCTTGCTAAGCTTATCTGTAAAAAAAAAAACCTTATCTGGGGTACTATCCTTGTGAAACGATAATATTACCATATCTAATGTATTTTTTTTGCTACATTTTGAAAGCTTGTAAAAATGCTAATATGTGGTAATGAATATACAATGTGTGCCATAGTAGTACTCTAGGTAGCCAGCTGACTGTGGAGCCAGGGGTTGGGAGTTCGATTCCCCCACGGTGCCTCCTTGACAGGGGCTGGACTGGATGATCCATAGGGTCCCTTCCAACTCTGCAGTTCTAAGATGATGGTGACAATGGCAATAATGATTACTACTACTATTATTAGCAGTATCACTGCAATATTCAGGGCATATTCAGGGCATTTACACCTCTTCTTTGATCACTTCTGATTGTCTTCCCACAGAGAATGAGGTCACAAGACAGAATTAGGGAGGAAAACTCAGCACAAGTTCATTCACAGTTAGGACCTGCCATGAAGTGATTATGGATCCCAGTAGGTCAGCGGTACCCAACCATGGGTCCCCATGTGTTGTTGGACTGCGACTCCCAGAAGCCATTTCCAGCCCAGCTGGCAGTGAAGGCTTCTGGGAGTTGCAGTCCAAGAACGTCTGGGGACCCAAGGTTGGGAACCATTGTGGTATGTTAACAGAATTGTTGGGCCCCTGATCTTACCAGGAGAGGAGGGAGAGTGAGTCTGCTACTGACTGTAGATAAACTACCAACAAGGACTCGGCAGCTCTCCAGTTGTCACTGGATTGCAAGTCCCCTCATCTCTTGCCATTGAGTTCTCCTGTTGGGACACGAAGCAGGTCCTAGATCCTTTTGAGTGGTGATTATTAACCAGGGCTCGCTCAGCAAGTTAGGTCTCTGGCTGTGAAGCCAAAGGTTGGGCGTTCAATTCCCCCACTGGGCCTCCTGGGAGAAGAGCCAGCCTGGGTGGCCTTGGGCCAGCTGGACAGTCCCAGGGCGCCCCTAGTGGAAGGGAATGGGAAACCACTTCTGAGTATTCTCTACCTGGAAACCCCTGAAAAAAGGTTTGCCATCACTCAGAATTGACTTGACGGCACATAATGATGATGATGATGATTACTAACCAGGAGGTAGACAGAATTGCTCCTTTGTTTCGGTCCTTTGTGACGGCCTGTTTTCTATGGGTCAGGATTGCCTCCAACCCCTTTTTCTTCCTTAAGGAAATTGAGGGGGTGCTCTCTCATTGCCAGCTGCTTCACAGTCCCCGCACAGTTTAATGTTTTCCCTAATCCCCTACATTATCTTGCATGGCAGAGAAAGAGAGAGAAGGAGGGGGGAAAAAAACCTTCACTTCAGAGAGCCTACCATTTGCTTTTTCAGCAAAAAGTCAAATCCTATTAAATTAAGAAAACAATCCTGTTGGTAAATCTAATGGATTCCTCTGCACTCTCTCCTTCGCCTCTGCGAAGTTAATTCGCCACCTTTGTGTGAGCAGATTATATATTCTTCCTCGGCGGGAGAGCCAGGATGGCTTTTGTTTAGTCTCATGTTTGAATAATACATTTGATTGCTACGGCAAATCTTGCGGTGTGTGCTTGCTTCAGAATAGCGCCTAATTAACTGATGGTAACAAGGCAGGATTTGCCCTCTTCCCTTTCACCAGCGATCATATACATGACAGTTCCTTTATCTTTCTTCAAAATTGACTTGATCCCCTGACCCTTAAGCAGCTCCTATTTTGCGTGTTTACCCCTCTGATGTCTTTGCCAGGCTGCTAATTTTCAGTGGCACATCCTGTCTGCTTGTAATTAACACATCGAACATGGAAGGAATACCCCAGCTCACAGATGCCTAATGGAGGAATGTTTTCTTCCACTAATTATATGGCTTCATTTTTTGACTGTTTGCCTTGACCTACAACAAAACCAATGGTTGTCTTTTCATATCTATATATGAGAAACAGAGAGACATAGATAGACAGACTGACTGACTGACTAACAGATTGATTGATTGACTGATTGATTGACTGACTGATTGATTGATTGATTGATTGATTGAGACAGACAGACAGACAGACAGACCAGACATTAAATAGTGATGGCACATAACACACAGACAGACAGACAGACAAGTGCACTTGTGAGGGTGGTGGGACCGAGAGAAAGGCCTAATGATCTTAACACCCGAGCAGGCTCATAGAGAAAGATGCAGTTCTTGAGATAGCTGGGACCCAAGCTGCTTAGGGCTTTATAGGTTAGAAACATAGGCATTGGGGTAATGTAGCATAAGATGGTACTGATAATACTTTAAAATTAAGTTTTTGCATTAATTTGATTTTTTATTAAAATTGTGCTTCCATCCCAAGTCAGATCCCCTTGTCTGACCAGATATGCAACAGAGATATGTTCTCGCACCTTGTCTGTTTGCTGTAATTTGCCACAGCAAGTTACGTGACCTTACTGGAAAACCTGTAGGATTCTATCTAAAATATGATGAACTTTTTTCCATAAATGTATATTAAGTGAATGGACCGATGCTTAACAGGTATAGTGTCAACCTGTGAGTAAAGACAGAGATTAGAAGATAGATCTAAACTAACCCAACCTTGACCAAAATCCAGTTGAGGAATAAAATCAACAAGACCCATGGGCAGTCACACAAGCAGTTCTGCCCTCATTGGGCTGTCCCAATTTCACAAGTACACTTGCTTGTCACATGAAGAATGGCCTGACAGATGGGGGTAACCAATTGTGGGATTGTGATTTGGCAGCCCTTTTCACTGAGATATGAGATGGGCATGAACCGCTGGTTCGTTGGTCTATCCTGGTTCATTTACTGCGACAACAGGTGTTCAGTGCACCACCCACTCTAGTGGGTACCCACTCAGAGGCAGCATCCCAGATTCCCAGCCCCACCACCTCCAAGCAGTGCTTCCAAGTGGACGCCCACCAGAGGAGGCGGGGCACTGAACCACCAAACACCTGTTGTGGAGGTAAATGAACCAGGCCAAACTGCCAAACCAGTGGTTCGTGCCTGTCTCTAATGGTGATGATTCTGGACTTTGTCTGGATTCACAGAAGCTGATTCAAATTAATAGCCTCTAAAATAACTGTGCAAATTTCTGGTATCTATCTCCAGTCCTTAATATCAGTGCAAATAACCATGATATCCCTCTGATGCCCTCAACAGTATAGAAGGAAAAATGAACAGAATTGCAAAGGAGCAAACATGTATCTAACCAACTCTCACTTAGCCTCACTTCTCAAGAAGATGGATGGATGGATGGATGGATGGATGGATGGATGGATGGATGGATGGATGGATGGATGGATGGATGGATGGATGGATGGATGGATGGATGGATTTGATTTGATTTGATTTGATTTGATTTATATGTTGTTGTTTAGTTGTTAAGTCGTGTCCGACTCTTCGTGACCCCATGGACCAGAGCACGCCAGGCCCTCCTGTCTTCCACTGCCTCCCAGAGTTTGGTCAAATTCATGTTGGTCGCTTCAATGACACTGTCCATCCATCTCGTGTTCTGTCATCCCCTTCTCCTCTTGCCCTCACACTTTCCCAACATCAGGGTCTTTTCCAGGGAGTCTTCTCTTCTCATGAGATGGCCAAAGTATTGAAGCCTCAGCTTCAGGATCTGTCCTTCCAGTGAGCACTCAGGGTGGATTTCCTTCAAAATGGATAGGTTTGTTCTCCTTGCAGTCCAGGGGACTCTCAAGAGTCTCCTCCAGCACCACAATTCAAAAGCATCAATTCTTCGGCGGTCAGCCTTCTTTATGGTCCAGCTCTCACTTCCATACATCGCTACTGGAAAAACCATAGCTTTGACTATGCGGACCTTTCTTGGCAAGGTGATGTCTCTGCTTTTTAAGATGCTGTCTAGGTTTGTCATCACTTTCCTCCCCAGAAGCAGGCGTCTTTTAATTTTGTGGCTGCTGTCACCATCTGCAGAGATCATGGAGCCCAAGAAAGTAAAATCTGTCACCGCCAGTATATCTGACACCACAGTATATTAATTTATATATTGCCCCATTAATACAATGCACAAATCTGGGTGGTTAACAGATAAACAAAGCAAAACAGGACAACCATGAGATCATAAAATAAACAGACCAAAATAGAAGAAATTGAACCAGCCATCAGACCAAGACAGTGCAACCATTCCAGGGTAAGACAACAGTCAAAGTCAATCCAGACAAGGTTGCATTCAAAAGCCTCTCTGAAGAGCAGTGTCTTCAGCAACCTCCTGAAAGCAGGGAGGAAGAGGGACAGGCCCTGCTCGATGGGGAGCCGATGACAGAAGGCTGGAGCCACTGCCGAGACACTCCAGCTTCTCACGGATGATTTCCTGGCCTCTTTTGGAGTGGCCACCTGGAGGAGCATTGCCTGAGACGGTCTGGTGGATGACCTTGTGAGAAGATACTCCAACAAGTGAGAGTACTTCTCACACTGCTATCCCCATGGATGCCTACTCATATGTAAGCCCCACTGAGTCTAATGGGGCTTCGTCCTTGTTAGTCTAAACTAGAATAGATCTGTTGAACTAATGAGATTTGGATAAGGCTGGACATAATGCATCCTATTCATTCAACAGGTCTACTCTAGTTAGTACTAACAACTGGGTTCAGGGCTTAGCCTTACTGAGTCTTGAATGTAATTTTAGAAACAAATCGGTGACTGCATCAAGTTTTATGGAGATGGGAAACAACCCAGATAGAATAACCAGCAATCACAAAAAAAGATTTACCAGCAGTGGTGAAATTCTTTCTTGCCTTTAGTTACGGGGCACTGGAAACTGTCTCCCATCACAGTAGGATTACAAGAGGATTTGGGATCTTTTGACTTTTTTTTATACATGTGTATATGCATTTCAAGTATTTTTGTTTTAAGATTTAAGCCGTAATGAACAGCATTCAGAGACACAAGAGGTGGGAATAAGAGGAAGCCTGGTAGTTAGAATGATCAACACAGGGCCAAAAAAACAAAACAAAAACAGAGCAGCTTTTCTGAAGAGTTTGGGCTGGAATAGTAATGATAGAATTGTCTAAATCAATATCTCTCTTGTCGGCCCCGTGTGTGATGTACGAATCAGTCAACCTCCTTTCCTGCTGGAGGTTTCCTGAGGAATATTGAATTATTTATTATTTGTATCTGTTTTTCCCACCCTTATCTTTCTGATGATTTTCTCTCTCCCCCCCTCCCCTCTTCCTGGGCCCCTCTCCCAAACCACCAGTCTTAGGAAAATTTGTTGCTGTTCTTTTTTATCTTTCCAGGTTCAATGTTGCCTCTACTTTGATAAATAGCAGTAATTGGGTATATTGCAGAAGTCACATAAAAATGTATGACTTCAATTACATCTAGAACATTTTGCCCCCTGTTGTATTGATCATTCCCTTCCTTCTGTATGGTCTGTTCTTCCTCACCTGTACTTGAAAGGGCCATTTCTCTAAAAACAACAAGAAGAACAATAAAGGAAATATTCTGAATCATTCTATGCACTGTGAAACCCATGCAGACAAACGGCTGAACAGATGGATAGATAGATAGATAGATAGATAGATAGATAGATAGATAGATAGATAGATAGATAGATAGATAGATAGACAGACAGACAGACAGACAGACAGACAGACAGACAGACAGACAGACAGACAGATTTATCTCTTCCGAATGATTAATTTCTTACAGTTCAGACATGATTGATATCAGGTAGTTAGTAGTCACCCACTTATATATACATATGCATATATGTATGTAAGTATGTATATGTATATGAACAGATAGGAAGAACCAAATAACACCTGAATCATATTTTTTTTTTAGATCCATTTGAAGGATGCACTTAATCACTAATATATATCAGTTGTTCTGGTAAAAGTATATATATAGATCTTTTACCAGAACAACTGATGAAGGTAAATGCCAAAAGGTTTTGCTGAAATACTTCTGTTTGTTAGTCCCTCTTGTAAGAGTGTATGGATATGTGTGTCTATTTGTGCATATGAGATGGAAAGAGAAAGCAATACATATATACATACATAAACACAAGTGTGTGTGTGTGTGTGTGTGTGTGTGTGTGTGTGTGTGTGTGTGTTATGGGTGGGTGAGTATACATGCATTTGTTGCCTCAAATTGATTGAATCGTTACCTGAACAATAAAAAATGACTCATTCTGGAAGGAGACAATTTCCTATTTGATTCGAGGCCAATAACAGATCATGGAACTTAAAAGTTCTCTCTCTTCTCTTTCCTTCTTCGCTCCCTTGTGAGATAATGGAATGAGGATGGAGTGCTCAGTCAAGACAACGGCTTTCCATTAATCGTTTTAATCCAAATGAGAAACTAACGTGGGTGACATAAGTCACTCCTGAAAAATTGTGTTCTCCTTGTTTGCTTTGAAACTGATTTCCTGTATGTTCCGGAAAGTTCCAAAAAGTGCCTGATCACTTTCTTTATATACTGATTCACCCCCACCTCCCAAAAAAGGCATTGCATTGTCAGAGTTGTTATTTAGGGAATAATCCAAAGCAGTTGTCAAGCTAAGCTCTGACGCTCTTTCACAGTCTATGCGAGGTACTCCTCGGGAAGCGGGGAGGGTGTCAGGGAACTTTCTGGAGTCTCGTGAAATTGATAGACAGGTCTCCAGGTGCAAGCCAGACATGCATATCCACTTGACTCAATCAATCAATCAATAAACAAGTGTTTGTGAATCTTCGGCCTGCGTTGATAACACTGCTCAAGTTATGATTAAAAAGAAAGCTTGGCAAATATTATTTTAAAAAACACTTTCAGATTTTTCTCTTTTAGTGTTATCCTCGGCTCTTTCAAAGAATAAGCCAATAAACTTTGCTTGGGGTTCCACAGTGAAGCCCGCCATGGCTGTTTGTTTGTTTAAGAGAAGGGAAAGAACCGACTCCAGGAAGCCTGAAAAGACTAAGACATTTAATTTGAATGAGGTTCTCCTGGATTGCAGGCCATTTTTACCATAAATATATGGCAACATATGATCTGTCAACACACGTGTGCATACCCTCAATGGTACAAAGAAAATAAAGATAAACAGTAAACAGTAGGGTCGAAAAACCATGGTATCTGTCCGTTTTTGCAGTAATTATACAAGGTAAAAAACAGACTGGTCTACTTTCAATGAGTGCTAGATGTGCATTGCACAAAAAGTTAGCATTTAAAGGACGATTACTTCTGTAGAGGAAATCTACAACCTTGATTGCAACTAAATTCCAGAATATATGACATGCGCTAAGGATCTGAAAGGGAAATGACCATCTTGAGTGTGAGTGGGCTGGGAGAAATTGTTGTGAAAATAGCCTTCACATCTGTGATGTCCCCATTCTCGATTTTCTTTTGGCTGTTTTGTGTGCGTATGTGTGTGAGCTGTATCTGTAATAAGTAAAAACAAAACCCAATATTTTATTGATTAAGGGTGTCCACACTGTCTGTGAAGAGAAGGTGTGTTGGAACCCACTTCAAAGAGAACTACCCTCCATTAAAAAGGAAGAAAAGGAAGAAAGAAATCCATTTAAGTCAAAAGGGCTTTTTAGAGGTGACAACAAGCAATGACTAGTATGTTTAATACAGTGATGGAGGGAAATAACTAAGGATACATTGGCTGAAATCCAATAATAAGTAAAAAAATGGAGTAGGGGCATTAAATCGGAGGATTTGGTGACTCAACCCCTCTGTAACTCCCATTGATTCAGTGGGCCTACTCTAGTTGTGATCTGCTACTGGACTTCAGCCTTTATGTCAGAGAAATATAGTAAATCATCATCTTAGAACTGCAGAGCTGGACGGGAACCTATGGCTCATTGAGTCCAGGCCCCATTAAGGAGGCACCGTGGGGAATCGAATTCCCAACCTTTGGCTCTGCAAACAGAGACCTAAACCACTTATCTATTCAGTTCAAATTATAAATATATCTAGTGTATAATGTGGTGTTACTGGTGCATGTTTCTCACCACTGCATTGCCACTTTGAAATTAGAAATCGACTGTAGGGTAAGGATGTAGCAAGTAACACACATTTCTTCTCATCCTCAATGGGGAAAAAAAAGGTTTCTTGACACATCAAGGCATTCCATCAAATAAACAAGCAAGCAAAAACTTGTGAATCTCTATAACTTTGGGTTTTGGGAGCAGGGGTTCTTGCTCCTGTATGGGAAAAGACCAGGGCTTTTCCCCATCAGTGCCAGCTGCACTGATGTCACACAGTGGTCATGTTCTAACACAGCTGAAAGCAGATCAACAGTATGTTCTGATACATCCCTCCAGTGGTACAGTCAATGAAAGCTTTGAGCAGGTCTACTGAGATCCTTCCTTAAAATTCCCGGTGCTGCTTTAAAAGGACCAGATTTTTTTGTGTTCAGTAGCCACTCTGTTGTCTCCTCACACTTTCAGTATCTGGCTTCACACTTTTAGCATTAGTGGAATACTTTAGAAAGGTGACATACTGCAACATCTCTCATGCGGCATCCTTGGTTTGTAGATATATGCCATGTAACATGTAACAGTAGTTGGAAGCACTTTCCAAATCTGCCTTTAATGCTTTGCAGCTTTGGAATGGCACATGGTGTTGATTTCCAGTTTTTGTTTTGTTTCGATATGGGAATTTTTGGACACACTCTATGTTTTCCTTTATTATGTTTTTCTTCCTCTCAAATGTATGACTTTGAGTTGTTGTCTTCTGTTCAGTGCGTGCTTCTTCTTCTTTTCTTTTTTTTAAGAAAAGTAGAATCCTGTTCTGATTATTTTCTGAAGTTAATGAACTGACTCCCTGTTATCTGATAGACCCATTTAATTACCTGATAAAGAAGAAGAAAAACCAGGAAAAGTCTTAGTAAAGGGGATTGCTGTGGGATATTATTTTTAATGGCGATTACAATCTCTTTGCACCTGATTTAGAGTCTCAGGCCTATGTTCTCTGGAGCATACATGGAGGGTTAAAGCTGAACCAAACCATTTTCCTGGGAGATTAACTAGCTCAGAATTTGTGGAGAGGGGAGAGCTGTTGTTCTGAGTCTGGAGCAAGACCCATCCGGTGACTGTTAGAGGTGTCATGTGGGAACAAGAACCACAACAACAAGGACCGGTAGTAGCTGGCTGGATAGCTCAGTGGTTTAGGTCTCTGGCTGCAGAGCCAGAGGTTGGGAGTTCGATTCCCCCACTGTGCTTCCTACGAGTAGAGCAAGTCTGTGTGGCCTTGGGCAAGCTGCGCAGCCCCAGCACCCCTCCTGAAAGAGGCAATGGTAAAACACTTCTGAGTATTTTCTCTACCTGGAAAAGCCTGAAAAGGGCTGCCATAAATCAGAACTGATTTGACGGCAAATAATGCGGATGATTAGTGTGTTTTATTGTCAACCGCCCAACTGCTTCGGCACTAATGGGAGCGGTATACAAATTTAAGTAATAAATAAATAAATAATAGACTAGTTTTTCAAGTGACAGAGGAAGAGGAGAGAAGGGAGTAAGAGTGAGGATTCATATTTTCCAGGGTCTTATTGCTCAGTGATGCTGCCGTATGTAGAACGGTGTAAATGGCAGTGGTGAATTGGTGCTACTTAACAAGCTGTTGCTTGTTAAGTGAGTTGTCCAAGGTGCTGAATAATTTCTCCAGAAGAGGTTCAGCACTCTGTCCAAGGTGCTGAACCTCCTTTAGGGAAAGTATTCAGCAGCTTGGGTAGCTTGTGCGTCGTTTGGACTAAAACCGGAAGCAAATTCACCGCCCACTGGCATCAATGTCACCAGCTTCCACTGGGTTAAACATTCAACTGTAGCGAAATTGTGGCAGAACTGCACTCTTTGATTTTCGGCTCTTTTTCAAATGAAAGCTGAGATTTCAGGCGTTAATGTGAATCTATGAACTTGGGTTGAAATGGGTTATACACATCAAGGATATATATTTTTTTAAAGTTTCTTATAAGCAGAATAAACATACTGAAATATCTCAGCCATCTGTTGCTGAGTTACAATAGAATGATAATCCTTCTGTGGTTCAGTCTACGAAAGGAAAAGAATTCCATTGGTTTTAGCAGATTCAGCAAAAGTTCTGCTTTTGCCTCCCCCGAATCTTGCCTTCAACAAAAAATCACATTGTGTGGAAAATCCACACATTTGTGAGACTTTATGGAGTTTTCCAGAATAATAAAACAATGTACATGTCTTAAAATATGGGCAATTAAAAGGCATCCAATGAGGAAAAACAAAACAAAATCATTTTAGTGAAGCATTAATGAGGTTTTTTTTAAAAAAAGACAAAGATTTGGTAAAATGTTTAAACAAACTCACACAGTATAAATATGTGGACAAGCACATGTTAGTCAAGCAGAGGAGCATACATGAAGCAAAATGGGTAAATGAGGCATATGTTTGGTTTACAACTGTGAATCGACTCACACATTATGCAAAAGATCCCCGAATATGTGTACAAATCTGTGTACCTAGGAACCACTGAGAAACAGAGTCTCCCAATGCAGTATGAACCAGAGGGAAAGAAACAGCAAATGATATTTGGAAAAATGCAGCAAAATCAAGACAAGCAATACTTTCACACCCCTAACTGAGTGGTGGACAGCTTCCGTGTGCCATTATATTCAGTCTTGTTCTATATCATCTTCCAAGCTCTGTTTTGAAAGGTGCAGAAACAAGCAGCACATGTGCTTTAACTCCCAGTGCAGGGTGTGCTCATAGCCATAAAATGAAATTACAGGAGCATTCAAGAGACATTAGACTGGTTTTGCTCATTCTCGTTGGGTGGAGAGACCAATCAGCTTTCATCCAGGCTTTCTCTTGATCTGGCTTACTTCCCAGTGGTATTTTCTGAGTATTATAATATCAAGAGCCAAGGAAACAGCATCCCACAGTTAATCAAAGGTGGGTGGGTGTGTTGTTAACAGTAATTTATGACCTTATTTAAGTATGCTTCCTTAGTAATTAGTATGGGTTCTGTGCTGTCTCTTTAATTAAAATATGATGTTCATTTGTTGTTCAACTGCTTGGTGTTTGGAAAGAGAACAGGCTGAAGGACCGAGGGAGACCTTGCTTGAGCAACATGGCCAGTGACATCAACTGGGCAGGGTTTTTTTTTTTTTTTTGTCTGATTAAAGAGTACAGGATTTGTTCCAAGAAATTTTAATTGTGAAATTTTACTGAATGAGCAAACGAAATGGCAGCTTCTAAAAGAGTCGTCCGCCAGCTTGACAACCTGTCCGTTGACATATTTTGAGAGAATCAGCCCAATAATGAGAATCAGCCTTTACGTATTTACCCACTCTCAAGTCTCCATTTTGTAAGCTAGGGCCTCTAAAGGTGGCCATGATTGTTGAGTGCCTCACACACTTTCTTATGGACCATCTCTTGTTCGAAGAAACCCATATTCTGGGGAAATCAAAAGCTCACTTCCAAAGGAAGATTTACCCAACCAATCTTTGTGTGGCTTGGTGGAATAACCTTGAGCAACATAGCCTTGTCTTCTTCAAGTTATATTTTGTGCCCATTGAAATTCTTCAGACTTTTTCTGTGAAGCAAAACAGAACTGTCACTTTCAATAACCATCATGGGCAGGGCTCTTCAACTCCTGTCCAGGTTGCGATCTTTCCTTGGGAATCTGGTTTTCCATCATGCAAACAGAAGGCTGAAACGGAGACGTCTTTGACCTGATCCAGAAAAGGTCTCCTCCTGTTATTACTTTTATCTTGAGATTTCATTATCATCATCACAGAACTCTAAAGCTGGAAGGGACCCTATAGGTCATCCAGTCCAGCCCCTGTCAAGAAGGCTCAGCAGGGAATTGAACTCCCAACCTCTGGCTCCACAGCCAAAGACCTAAACCACTGAGCTCTCCAGCATTTTGAGTGAAAAAATAAGAACTTTAGTTTCAGGTTATCATTTCATTAGGGAATTCTCTACCAGCTCCAGACTTCCCTGATGAGAAATCCGATGTCGTAAAAAAGACTGTTGACAAGTTGGCTGAGGACTCCCTTAGGAGCAGCTGCTTTGTTGGTTCATTCAGTAAAACTCATCATCATCATCATCTTGCACCCATCCCTGCAATATTGGGTGTTGCTCCTGCTGCATTACCAGTTCTACAAAGGTGTCAAAGTGATGCCCAGCCTAGCACGGTCATATTTCTAATACTAACAAGGAAACAGAGTTCATTGAGCTGTGTGAATTTTTAAGGAAGCTGATGTTCAACTGATACATTTAGAATTGGAGTCTTAAATTAAGGAAGTATGAGAGAGATCCTTTCTTTCCCTCTTCCATGGAACTTACAGGTGGGTGTGTGTGTGTGTGTGTGTGTGTGTGTGTGTGTGTACACAGCATAGTAGGCATCTCCTGCGGACTTACATCTGACAGCTATAATCTGGTGGAGAAGTAAGGATGTATTCTTTAGAAATAAAAAGAGTCCAGTTTCAATATCCTTAGCCTCTAACTCAGAATTGCCTTTCCTATCACCGGCTGCTGGTTAGGAGCCTTGAAGAGCGATGCAGACGCGCGCGCGCACACACACACACACAAAACCCCTATTGTCTTAGATTTTCTTTCATATCATGTAGGTGTCTGTGCCCTATCACCCACACAGGAAAGCAAGTGAGCTGTGAAATATATTCATTGTTAGAGTTACAGGGGAAATGGAGGCGCGCAATTGCCAGTAATAATGTAAGACAGCGAAGGGAGGCTGGCTACATTACCTGCGTTATTTGGGTTGCCTTTTTCATTATAGGTTCGGGAAATAGGCAGCGATTCGATTATGGCATGATTGGTGGGGGGGGGGGGGGGATGTGCCTGGAATGGCTTGCTGCGCGCTGACCCTGTCGCAGGAGGATCAAATGACAAGTCAGCTCAAATAAAGTTTAGAGGTGCATTAAGTGGACTGAGCATTACCTACCCTGGGAAGGGGATTTTTTCCCCCTCCCCTGTTTTTTCCCCCCATCGTCCGGGGTTTTGTAACTGCTTCTGAGATATATTTGTACCTTAAGGCAAAAGACAGAGAAAGAGAGAGAGAGAGAGAGAGAGAAGGAGGAGAAAAATGGAAAAGGATTGGTTGGGATGTACAGGAATGAGCATTGTCAACCAATGGTTGCGTCCCTCCACCCTCCCATGCTCAGATCTTGGCTTCTCTCTGGCTCGCAAGAGAAGCGGCGTGATTAATAACACCGAGGAAACCTGCCTGTTGGATTATTAATTTTGCATTGCTCCCCCACCCACCCTCTGCTTTGCACTTATCCCAGATGCTTTGCCTTTAAAGGGGGGGGGGGAGGGAAATTGACAGAGAGAGAGAGATAAAAGGAGGGGAAAAAGAAAGCATGATGATTGGGGATGATTATTTTTGATTCTTTCTTTTTTTTTGACAAGGAGCTTACTTCTAGCTACCACTGCTCTGGGCTTGCCATCCTGGCGAAAGGCATACATCATAGTAGGGTGAGTGTGTGCACATCTATATGTATATATATTAAAAAGAGAACAAGAGAGAGAAGCAGGGAGGTTCAGCATCCCTGGAGGAGGGTTTTGAAACAACTGAACAACCACCACCACACACACACACACACACACACAGAGAAAGGAAACAGGGAAGGCAGAATGGTTGTCTAATTGCGGTTCACTTTGAATAGCTTAAAAGAAATGGCACAGGCTGAACTAGAAATTGAGTGTGAGAAGGTGTCACTGTGGCACGGTTAGGTTGCGCGGAGCATATTCAATATTGTCTCAACTCTCCAAACTAATTCAGATTGGCTCTTTCTGAGCCTTGATTGCCTAGAGAGATTGCAAATTGAGAGTAAATGAGAGCTAATGACAGGTAATGAAACAAGTGGTGCATTTTCTCCTCTCTCTTGGAAATGGAATTTGTCGAGAGAGGAGGGTTTGGAGTCTCGCCTCATGGCTTTCTCATAAGCGTCGGCACTACGGCATCGGATGAGGGCAAATGCCGAGTGACACTCGCCGGGTGGATGCCTCGTGCCACCGCTTGGCATACAAAGCCTCACTGACACCCTTGCGCATGATCTCATTGAGTCGCCTCTTTTGATTCGTTGACCAGGTCATGTGTCCAGCTGGTATAAAAGGAAGGAGGTGACAGGAGGAGGGTTGGCTTGGTTTGGAGAGGGTGTGGAGGGTGGGTGAAGACCACACCATGCCTGTGAGGCTCTGAGAAGTGGGGCTTCTTAGTGTTAGTGGTTCAATAATGTGACTCTCTTTTTTGACAGTGGTGCGCATTTTCTCAACATGGACCAAACAGGGTGGGGGGACTTGTTCCGCGTGGGGTTGAAAATTGTGAGAAGAACAATGTGGGGGAATTGTTTAGCGTGGCATCTATGTCATTCACTGTGAAGGGAGAAAGTTAAGACTGTGGAGTGCTGGCGCCTTTCATTTGGTAGGAGTAAAATAACGTTAGGGGGGGGGGAAATCATTTTTGATGATGTCAAGGTGATGTGGAAAGCAACGAAAATGACAGCAGTCATTGTTTTTGGTCACCCCACCTCGGAAATTAGACCATTTCAATTTTATCCCAGCTGTTTTACAGCTGTATTCCAATTAAAAAACCTGCAGCCTTCATAGAGATGTGGTCACAAGGAAGATGGTCATATCTGCTTAAGAGAGCTGGTTGTGCACAAGAGATTTTTTTTTTCCTGTTCCAAACCTGCCATGTCGTCTCTGTCAGGAGAACATTTCTGGAGCCATTGGAGAGTGTGTGTGTGTGCTCAATTTTCCCAAAAAATATATCTTTTTTTACATTATGCAGTAATTTGAGGTTGGGCCTCTCTTCCAATCAGAAGGGCAGTTGCTCTGAGAAATATAGCTTTTGGGATGGGGGTTATTTTTTAAATTTCCAATTCATATTTTTGGGGGAATTCTTCCGGACTCAGGAAATGCTGTGTTGCCTTTAGAGAGAGAGAGCACGGAGAGGCACAGATGGTTTTAAAGCATGCAAGCTGCCTTGAATAGTTGAGAGCAGGAGTGCATTGTTCGAAGGAAATGTCTTTGATGGTGTTCCTTTCTTTCCCCTTCAACCTCGCTCACTCACTCCGGCCCAGTTCTTTTTCTAGGGAAATGTTTAAAAGAAAAAGGGGATTTCTGATCAGTGAAAGCGATGGAAGGCTAAATGAACAAACGAGGTTGCCCTCATGCTGTTTGGGGGGCGGAAAACGAGCTGTGGTTTATTGTACGTTTTTCTTTTCTTTTTCTTTTTTGCTTGAAGAGTTCGCAATTTAATTGCTCGAATGCAACGCCACCGTAGATTTGTGCGAGAAAAGGAAAAAGAACACCCTCTCTAATCAGTCCACTTTTCGTTTGATGCTAGCATCTGTGGAGTGTAATTGTTTTTATCTGGCCCGGCAAAGAAATCAAACAATGATGCTACAGCAAAGCGATACTGTATTGTGGAAATTAGCAGCTTTAACATCAGCTTTTAAAATTGTTTGGACCAGAAGGGATGGCCCGTGTTTTTTAATACAGCTAAACGGTTGTTAATTTAATTTTTCTGCTTTGTTCTCTTTTGCTTCCCCCCCCCCTTTTTCGGTTTTTAAAAATAAAAAAAATAAAATAGGTCATACTGACTTCAGGGATCTGATTCTTTCATTTTATTATTTTCCCCCCACCGTAACGAATTGTTTAAGGGTGAACATAGTTTTCAGGACTACACAGAGAGAATGGCGGCATTCTGATCTCTTAAATTAGATTGTTGATTCGGTTCATCGGCAACCCCCTCCTCCTCTCCATATAATTACAGATTTATTAAATGATATACATTAAGACATGTAATCTAAATTGCAACTTCAAAGCTAATTCAGTAAGGGAGATGAGAAATCAGAGTTAAATTAATTTGCCATCGAGGGAAGAAGGAAAAAGTTAGGACCCAGCTAAAACAGTTGCTGATGATCGAATCTGATTTAAAATAAAAAAATAAAAATCCATCCATCTCTTTATTTCTCACCCTTTGCTTTCTGGGGACAGGCTTCTAAAAGGCAAAATAGTTTTAATTTAATTATTAGGTTTTGTTCTGTTTTGTCTAAAATTAAACCAAAGCAAGGCAGCTAGGAAAAGCTCCTAATCCATTCTGTGGTAAGTGAAATCTAGGAACAACAAAACCTGTTGAAAGTTTCCTGGGGTTTATCTGTTCTCTTTTCAGGGTTGAGTTTAGCTGTGCTATTTGTATTTATTTATATTTATTTCTGTCTGAATTGCTAATTAAAATATAGCCTCCCAGGCTTTCCACCTTCCTGAGAACTGCACTTTGGGAGCATGTTATCTAGTGCCTTTAATTCTCCAAGCCAACAAATCTTAGGGTCTAACTGGACATTTTACAGTTTCTCAGGGTCTTCAACAAAAGAGAAAGGAGGATCTTCTCAGGCCAATGGATCCAAATCAAGGGACATGATTTTGTTTTGGTTTCTTTTATAATAATAATCTTAGAACCGCAGAGCTGAAAGGGACCCTGTGGATCATCAAGTCTGACCCGAAGGAGGCCCAGTGGGGAATCGAACCCCCAACCTCTGGTTCCACAGCCAGAAACCTAAACCACTCAGCAATGCAGCAGTTCTTAATAATAATCTGCAAAGCTGGAATCATCAAAGCTGGATGATCCCTATGGATCATCCAGTCCAGCCCCTGTCAAAGTAGCACCGTGGGGGATCAAACACCCAACCTCTGGCTCTGCAGCTAGAGACCTAAACCATTGAGCTATCCAGCATTTTTCTTTCTTTTTAAAAGTTTTTGCAGCTTCTCAAGTCCATCAGCCACCCACAGCCAGGCTCCGCCCACTTCCTGACCCCACCAGGCCCCACCCACTCCACCCCTAAGTCTCCCAATATGACCTTCATACAACCTAGAAATGCCACCAACTCAATGATCTTTGCTCACAAGAACATTTGCAGCCCAGTTTTGTTGTTGTTGTTGTTGTTTGTAATGCATGTCAAGGGGATTACAGCTAGCCAATCCACATGGGTATGACTTATCAGAGAAAAACAAAACATGGCACATCTTTAAAAACTGTAAAGCCAATCTTTTTAACATTGTGAAGGCTCTCCTCCGCTGATCTGATAGTGCACCATTAAATATATACAGTATGTTCTTTATACTATCCTCTTTATATTATTTAACATACTGCCTGTAATATTTTACTTTTGACCACCAACGGGCTGTAGACTACATGCCAGATCAGTTTAAAAAGTTGTGTCTCACTTCCAGCAGTGGCTTAGACTCTTCTAGCACCTGAGGTGGAAGCGAAGCATCTTACCGTTGGCAGAAGGAACAGTCAGCCAACCTCTCTAGAACATGTCTGGAGGCCCTGCCACCAGCTCTCAATCCTTGTGCTCTGTCACCTGAGGCTGATATCTTTATATTTGTAAAAGCTTAGTGTTTTTCTTTTGCACACCTTGAACATGACTCATCCATTCCACTCCAAAACCTGTATGCTCTCTCTATATTTTGAATTAATTGATCATCCGGAAAGCTCCTGGCCCCATCCAGAGTGGGGGCTTCTATGCCTCCCATGTCTCTACCCTCGCTTTAGCCTCCATGGAAGTTGGAGATCATTCCATTCCATTTCACTTCCTCTGAGAATGCTACCAAATGTGCACATATTTTCTGAGTGGAAAGAAGTTAAGAGCGTTTGGTGCCTATTTGTTTTTGATAGATGGTGGGACACAACCAAAGCAGGCAAATTTATTCCTCCAAGCCCATAGCTTTCTCAAAAGTTTGGGGTTGAATCCCTGCGTATTCAGCCAAGGATTAGGGTTCTTCTGTCTTATTGCCCTCTTTAGGGCACCTCATATTGACACATATAAGACTTTGCAGGTCCCCTCATTGGCCCCTCCATTTTGGAAGCACTTAAGCTGTGCTTCTTTGTTTGGAGAACTGGGTTGTTACATTCAACCCAGTTGCCTACACTGTAACCATAAAACAGCAACCAGACTCTTGACTTCTAAGAGACAAGCTTGGTGAAACTCATCTTTCTAAGAACAGCTGGACTTAACATCTAAGAGTAACTTTCCTGGCAAACTCCATCTTGCCATGTATGTTTAGACTCTAAGTGTTGGACTTTAAGTTCTTCACACTGGTACAAACCTGATGAAGTGGTGTTTTAATCCACGAAAGCTCATGTACTGTATGATGATTTTTTTTAGTGGTCGATAAAGGTATGTCCTATTTTTGCTGCTGAATTTTAGTTAGCGCGGACAAGCAACTATTTCATTTGTCATTGTTTTTTAAAAGGGGGTTGCCAAAATTGGCTAATAATAACACATCTGAGGCAGGTTTTAAAAACATTTGAAGGCGGGAAGAAGTGACACTGAAATATTTCTCCATTCCTACATATTACATGAAACCAAGAGAATGTCTCAGCAGGTCTCTAACCACTAAAACAGTGTTTCCCAAACTTGGGTCTCCAGATCTTCTTGGACTACAACTCACAGGATGTCCTGGCCAACACAGCTGGTGGTAAAGGCTTCTGGGAGTTTTAGTCCAAGAACATCTGGGGACCTAAGGTTGGGGGCCACTGCACTACAGAATAGCGGAAGCAAATTTAAATTGACCATCTTGGAGGAACAGTTACTGGGAAAGGATAAAGAAAACCATACAGGGCTGGAGCCGCTCTTTGTGATACTTAGAGTAGACCCAATGAAATCAGTAAGACTAGAGAGTCCAGTTGGTTTCCACGGGCCTATACTATACAGAAATAAGTCTAGTTCTAACCCAAATGCATGAACACAGATTATATTGGGGGGGGGGGGAATGTCCCTCAGGGAAAGAGGGAGAACGTAGGGGCATTTTTACCCCTTACTTAATAAAGCAGGACACTGGGAGTGAACCAGTGGCTGGCCATTATTTGCAAGCAGATTAGAAGCTTCCCGGCCCTCCTCTTCTTTCTGTACCTACGCTGCGTCCATGCTAAAAGAGTGCACTTAGCAATTCCTAAAGCTCTTAAGGAAGCAATTACAGTCATGATAGCTCACAAATTGAGCCTTTTTTCTCACTACTTGACACGGATCCTGTGATAGTCTCCCTACTTAATCCGCGCTAGCAATTTGCCTATAGTTGCTGCTAACAGGAGATGATTAGAGGGGAGTTCCTTGCTGCCTTTCCCCTTCTGTTGTACTAATGTGTTAGACAGAGGCTAGTGAATCAAAGCTCTTTTCCTATTAACTCAACACCTCCTAATGCGTGAGGCCCACTTTTATCTAATAACAGCGCTCAGCTTTTAACATTATTTTAATGTTATCGGGTGGGCCTTTTCAAATGCCAGTGTGAACACTTGCAAAAGGGGAAGAAAAAAAAAGGGGGGGAGAGATGAAGAAAGAGGAAGAAAAATTAAAATGAACGCAAGTCCGTAATTTCACAATACCGCCGCTAGCATGGAGATGGAGCAAATTTAGTGTTAAGCGTGGGGTGTGTGAAATAAAAACAGCAGGTTCTCTGTTGTGCCTGGAAACAGGGGAGGGAAATACCTTTTGAGTAGGTTGTAAAAAGGCAGAGAAGATATAATAAAAATAAAATTAAAATGTATTGGTTTATTTATTTAAAATATTTCATCCTGCCTTCCCCCTTCAAAAGAAACCAAGGCGGCTTACATCGTCAAGAAGACGGCATTTAAAAGCTAAACACAGTAGTTATAGAAAGGTTTAAAAACAAATTGGTAAATAAAGTCAATACTAAAACACCTTTAAAACAACAGAGCACGACAATCCATTTAAAAACCCTTCTCAGACCACCAGTCCCTAACGGAAAACCTGTCTTTGCTGGTTTGTGGAGCCAAAATTGGAGTGAAGTGGTCAAATATGCCTACACTGGGATATATTCAGGGATCGTTTTTATTTATTTATTTATTTATTTCTTGAATGAAAAAGCCCACAGTTCTCCATTCTGGAGGTTCTACTTGACTTACGCACACCTTCCGGGCACATAAATGAAGCTCGCCTGGGCGACAGGGCCTCAAATGGAAGGCTGTGAGGCTGGGCTAGGACTTTTTGTTGTTGTTGTTTAGTCGTTAAGTCGTGTCCGACTCTTCGTGACCCCATGGACCAGAGCACGCCAGGCCCTCCTGTCTTCCACTGCCTCCCGGAGTTGGGTCAAATTCATGTTGGTCGCTTCGATGACACTGTCCAGCCATCTCGTCCTCTGTCGTCCCCTTCTCCTCTTGCCCTCACACTTTCCCAACATCAGGGACTTTTCCAGGGAGTCTTCTCTAGCTCCACCCAAAAATAGAGCTGCCAGCCTGCAATGGGGCCGGAACAGGACTGCTGATTCCAGATGCAACCATCAGTCCCTGGAATTAGGAGGGCAGACTTTTGTTCTTCACCTCAGGCAGCAAAAAGTTCGGTGCCAACCCAACAGTGTCCTTTTTGTTGTGTTTTGTCATTTTTGTCTATCTGTTCATTTTATCTTCTTTGATGCTTATCTAGATTCCCAATCAGAGACTGGAGCCTCTTTCTTTTAAAAAGTCTATAGAGGTGGAAGAGTTTGCATTTAGAAGTGAGGGAGAATGGTTTAAGCCCAACATGGGTTTGGCCATGAATTCTTGAACGAATCCTTTGTCCTCCAGTAATTTGAAGATGGTTAAGATGTGGTGTGTAGCTCGTGAGGCACAATGAGGCAATGAACTCCTCCCAAGAATGTCTTTTCGAGTCCTTACATTGGATGAAGTTGGCTAGATAGCTCTGTGGTGCTGAAAGCACTAGATAGCTTTAAGCATTGGGCTGCAGAGCCAGAGGTTGGGAGTTTGATTCCCGACGGTGCCTCCTAGGGGAAGAGCCAGCCTGGGTGGCCTTGGGCAAGCTGCACAGTCCCAAGGCGCCCCCTAGTGGAAGGGAAGGGTAAGGCGCTTCTGAGTACTCTCTACCTGAAAAACCTTGGAAAGGGTTGCCGTAAGTTGGAACTGACTTGACAGCACACAAAACACACATGTTGGATGAAGAGTGGTCCATTGAAGGATATAGAACGGTGACGGCCATATAGCTTGTTTTGCCTCATTAAACTAGCCGTGTGCACATTGGGGAACCTTATCCCTTCCCCAGTCTTGATGTAACATTGAACCACCCATCGGATTTGCTTCTATGCGGCGTTGCAGGGGAAACACCGTGTCCTTTGACACAAATAGCAAAAAGTCTTGGGCTGGCTTTGAGCATCAGGGCCACAGAAGTTAACCAAACTGGTCTAATTAATGTTTTTTTGCAAGGAGTATGGGAAAACCACAGAGGCAAAGCCATGTGTGCTGCTTCAGTACTGCCTCATGGTGCTTAAAACACTCTCTGGGAGGTTTACAGTTTAAGTATACAGGCTACACATTGCTGCCCCTCCCCTCTGCAAGCTGAGTACTCAGTTTACCTACCTCGGAAAGGTGGAAGGCAGAGTCAGCTTTGAGCCAACTACCTGAATCCATTGGGATCGAACTCGGGCCATGAGTAGAGTCTTGACTGCAGTACTGCAGTTTCACCACTGCACCACGAGGCTGAACAAAGATGGTCTTCCCCTCCCCCAAGGCTGCAAAAAAATCTGTAAAAACTTATGGAGACATCCAGCTCCATTCTAGTATCATTTTCTTTCTCTGTTACTAACCATTTTGTGGATTGCCTTAGGAAACAGAGACTCTTTAGTGCTATTGTCTGTCAGTGGTTGTCCTCCTGTGGAAAAGTGATAGAGCGCTCCAGGTTGTTGCAAAGATGCTACTTGGGCAGGATGACTGAATGCGGTGTTGCCTGAGAAGGCATGCTCGACAGGGCAAGCCTGTCATGAAACAAAAGTATTTGTGGCAGGATTTGCTTTTCCTTTCCTTCCGCCTTTACGCTTGTGTCTCTCTTTCTCTCCTATCCCTTATGTCAGAAGCGCTAAGCTGCATTCAATAAATGTGTTAAAATGGAAACCTTCACTAGGGATGTGTAAATCATAGAATTATAGGATCGTGAGGTTGGAAGGGGGCCCTTTAAGGCCATCCAGTCCAACCCCCTGCTCGAGGCAGGAATCCAAATCAAAGGAGATCGACATCCGAACTTGCGTCATCCTGACTGGGTAAACAACCCATGCCGGCTCATGGGCACCTCGTCCCCTCACCGTAAGTTAGCAAGATTTCTTTTGGATTGGTCTGAGAGTGGCTTTCTGCATTTTCTTGACAATAATTTGTGCATGTCTGTCATATTTGTGAAAGTCAGACTTGCAGGAACTTTGGTGTTGTTGCAAGGGTTAATAAAAGCAGAGGCAGTGGGTGGGTTGTTTGTATCTTTGTGGGCAATCATTGTGTTCTCTTGGACTTGCTGGATACATACTCGGTTTTACTGAGGGAAAAGACACTAGTTTTGTGCAGAAACTAGATTGTTGTACGTGTGCAATTTTGTGAAAGCGGCAGAAATCACAACAATAACAGCAATAAACCATCTCCTGCCTCAGTCCCATGCTTTGGGCCTCCAGATGGGACATGTAGACCAGTGCACAGTCCAACCCGATTTGAACGCAGCCCTTTGTATTTATCAGCCAAAATGTCCTCACAGGGTTGTTGTGAACACAGAATAATTTCACATCTGCCAGTCGGAGCCACCTGCGGGAAGAGCAGTATGCAAATGCGAGAAGTAATTAGAAGTTGTCGTGCTTGTCACTGTGTAGAAATAACAATTTAACTTAATTTCTCAAGGTTTCAAAAATGCATTTGTTAGCAGTTTCTTACCCACCAAGGTTGTAAAGCTAGACAGATGGTTTCTGTAGGCTCCCAGCTTTACAAGCAGAGATTGAGTGGGGGAAGAAAAACATACTGCTTATAAATATTTTAAAACTCACTGTTAATCTGTTCATATATAAGAAGGAAGGGAGGGAGGAAGGGAGAGGAAAAATGTGTATCATCTTATTGGTGGTTACCATTTTACTAACTCATAAACATGCATGCTTTTTTTTCCTAAAAGCAACACTGCTATCTAATAAAGACATGCAAAGTGAAAAATGTGTCATCACCTGTAGTCATGATGCTTGGAGTATTGCATCTGGTCTGGCTTCTCTGAGCATTTTAGACTGGCTCACACATACAGGGTCATCGCTTAATTTTGACATATGAGCCAGAGGTTGGGAGTTCAACTCCCCACTGTGCCTCCCAGGAGAAGAGCCAGCCTGGGTGGCCTTGGGCCATCTGCCCAGTCCCTGGGCGCCTCCAGGAGAAGGGAAGGGGAAAAAAACTTGTGAGCATTCCTTCTAACTGGAAAATGCTCAAAAAGGGTTGCCATCAGTCAGAATTGACTTGACGGCACATGATTATTAATATCTCACTTAACATGAAAGCCCTATTCGGGTTGCCAAAAGTCGGTTCCAACTTGAAGGCACATAACAACAATAATACATTTTTGACACTTGATTGTGTGCTAGTTGAAGGGCAGCTCAAGCAAAGAAAAATTTGTCTCTTTCTCTTTCTCCAATATTCAGATTTAAAAAAAATAATAAACTTTTTTTCCTGCCCCATATATGTAATTTCACATACATAAAGGTAAAGGTTCCCCTTGACATTTAGTCCTGTCGTGTCCAACTCTAGGGTGCGGTGCTCATCCCCGTCTCCAAGCCGTAGAGCCAGTGTTTGTCCGTAGACAGTTTCCGTGGTCACGTGGCCAGCAAGACTAGACACGGAACGCCGTTTCCTTCCCACCGAGGTGGTACCTATTTATCAACTCGCATTTTTGCATGCTTTCGAACGGCTAGGTTGGCAGGAGCTGGGACGAGCGACGGGAGCTCACTCCGACACGTGGATTTGATCTTACGACTGCTGGTCTTCTGACCTTGCCACACAGAGGCTTCTGCGGTTTAACCCGCAGCACCACCACGTCCCAATTTTCACACACATACACACGGAAAAATACACCAATTTTGTGCAGAAACAAGATTGTCATATGTGTATAATTTTGTGAAAATTGCTGAAATCGTAACAGGGACAGCAGTAAAGTGTCTCCAAAACTTAACTGTCAAATTCAGTAGCTATTGCTTGTGCCGACATGGAGTAGGGTTATTATGATACCTGTTCATTGTACATCAAAGAAAACAACCTCTCAGAAGGATGATGCCAGGAACACTGACATGGCAGAATGCAGTGGAATCCAAACCTTGATTTTTAAGAGTTCAGTATTTTAAGCTCCAGATGTATTAACCTGTCAGATTTTGTTGCTTTATTATTATTATTTTTAATAAGTTCTTTCTTGGCATGATTTCCAAATTCTTCTTCATTCTTTCTCATCCTTAGATAAATGACCTGAGAACTCCAGAGCCAGAAGGGTCTATGGATCATTGAGTCCAGCCCTTTCTCATTCTCTCAGGCTCCTGAAAGATCTTTAAAACCAAATGCAGTTGGGTGTTGTTGGCACCGTGGTGGTATGAGACCACAACATTCTGGACAACGTCTTTCAGGTTTTTCATGTATATGTGAAATAACAGGGGGAATCCTGGTATTCTGAGACATTCCACGGGCTAATAGTCAAGGTGTTGAACAGGAGTCTCCCAACACCACTACCATTCACAAAGTGACACCACGCAAGGGGAAATTCCAGAAGCTGACTCCTTTTCCCATCAGCTCACCACTTCTCACCCAAACACAAAGCAATGGTCAGGGCTGTTTCTCAACAGGCTGAATGGTAGTCAGCAGAAGAAGGTACCCTGTAGACCATCTTGACGGCTGCCGTTGGTGTTGTCAACATTCAGGCTTCCCTTTGCTATGTCAAACTCGGCATCCTTTTTTTCTGCTGGCAGTGTGGGCATGATATTGTGCAGCAATGTTGGGTCATTTCCTGGATTTTTGAATTGTGGGTACAGAAACACAATACCCCATATTCACAAACTGGAGGTTTTTTGAAGAATTGAATATTGAGTCATACCACTGACCCATTCAAATATTGTCAATTCAGAGTGTTGGCAACCTTGGTTTCCAAGGTTTCAAGTAAGATTGTTTCCTAGCTCTATTTGGAGGTCCCTCATATTCCCTGATAGTCCCCCAACACAGTATGAACCATTTCTGACCCTGCTTGGCAGCCAAACTAAGACCAGATTGTGTACATTCTATGTGGTTTCTATCACCCAATGCCCATGCTTTGTTTCTAGAGATGGGCACAAACTGCCAGTTTGGCAGTTGCTGCAGTTTAGTTTACCATCCAAACAGGTCAGCAGTTCCTTGCCCTGCCTCCGCTGGCCAGCGGCCACTCAGAGGCAGTGGTCTGGCTTCCCTGCCCTGCCTCCCGCAGGTGCTGCCTCTGAGTGGGCACCTGCCAGAGGAGGCAGGACAGCGAACTGTGGAAGACCTGTTTGGCCACTAAACAAGCAGGCACAGTCCACCGAACTGGCAGTTCGTACCATCACTATTTGTTTCAAAAAGCCAGATGAGATTTGGAGCTATGGGTAAATATGGTCTCTCACCTGTGAAATCTCTTGAGAGAGAAACCCACCTTGGTTACAGACACCTTGCCTGTTCTTGGAACAGTCCCAGTGATGGTCATCATTCCTTTACCTATAAGTGTAGAGATAATAATGACTTACGTCTCTGGGTTGTCAGGAAAGGATTCTTCCACCAAAAGTGGCACATCAATCACTCAGTAGGAGTGGCAAAGAAGGGATGGTACCAAAAGAGTTCTCCTTCACGCTCAACAAGCTGAAGAATGCAAAGCAATTCTGGAAAACAAAAGCACTAAGAGAAGGTGGTGTGAGTGGATTGCTTTCCAACCTGCCACTTTGCAAAGAAAGAGACAGGAAAGTCCATTTTGTTCTGGAACCTGGCTTAGTCTTCAACGGACTTTGGCTCAAATTAAGCCCTGAAGCCAAGAAGCACATCAGAAAGCCTAGGGAAGCTGGGACGCTCTGTCCTAGAGGCGATGCTTTGGGCATCTCAAGGGTGTCCTTCGGATGACTTGCTGTGTTTCATGTGGTCACATTATGCTAGAGGAACTCTTGGATTTAATAGATAGATACAGGTATATTCGAATGCTTCTCTGCATTCACAAGTGGTGGTAACCAGCGAATTTTACCTGGCAGCCTTTAAGAGCATTGCCCCAAATGCTACTAATTTTTAATTTAGGTTCTTTTTATATTTCAACCTCATTTGAGTTGGCTATTTCATCATGTTAATTATGTGAAATGAGAGTGGAGCGGGGGGGGGGCAGTTGGGTAGCTCATGTTTTGCCCTGTATACTGCCAGAGTGATGTGCATTTACTAATTGGGTGGTATATCAATTAAACAAAAATAAAATAAATAGATAAATAACCCACTTTCTTGCATCCCATCTTCAGGGTGCCTTCTTACTTCCTTGGCAAGCTCTGTGTTTGAGACGATATGAAAGGTCTGTCAGCAAAGCTGGATTTTTGGTAACTGAGGCAGGCCGATCACCACTTGTTGATACAGCAACGAATAGCTGTGTGTGAATTAGCCCTCAAGGATCATGGTTTGGCCGAACCGAGGCAGAAAGCCATTCCTTAGGATGCTCTTAAAGATGTCTTTCATTGAATCAGGTTAAACTGGAGCATGTGCCACAACAACGAAATGGATTTCCCCTGATATATTTGCCCCTGTCATTCTGTCCCAAGGACATGTCCTGTAGAAACACTGGAATGGAACAGAAGTGCTGTGCAACACTTGTTAAAAAAATGGTTATTTTTCTGTGATTTTTCTTTTTTTGCAGGGAGGGCTGCTAACTCAGCAATAGGTTGTATGAAAATGAATGCATTGAGTCCTGGACAGCTTGAATCACAGGCCAGGCCAGTGAAGAGATTTTCAAGAACAGAGGTGGGAATCCTCCTTTACAAAGGAGTTTGGGTGACCTGAGATTCCAGAGCAGAGCATAGCTTGGAAAAGTCGCTTTTAAGACTACACCTTCCACACACTCTCAGTTAGCTAGAGTCCACATCAGTTGCGACTCTACTTGTCCAAAATCAATCAATCAACCAACCTACTTAAGCTCTGATTCAGAATAGTGAGCACCTGAACCCGAATCCTAGTATATCGCAAGTTCATATGTATATCTTGGGTACCACTTGCCATTCAGCACTGAAAAGGCTTCCAAATCCTTGTTCTCTGGAGTTTATTGGCATGCTTTTTTGGATGGATGAAAACCTGAATCAACTTTCCAGACCTTCCTAAGTAAGCAGTCACATGTGTTATTGCATAATTTCTTCTTCTGGTATGAACACATTTGCCCAAAATGTAGGTAGGTAGGCAGGCAGGCAGGCAGGCTCAGCAAGAAGGCAATGTTTCCAAGTAAATTAAAGGATAGGTATGTATCCTCTGGGCTGCAAGGTCGAAAGATCAGCAGTTCGAATCCATGCAACGGAGTGAGCTCCCGTCGCTTGTCCCAGCTCCTGCCAACCTAGCAGTTCGAAAGCATGTAAAAATGCAAGTAGATAAATAGGTACCACCACAGTGGGAAGGTAATGCCGTTCCGTGTCTAGTCGCGCTGGCCACGTGACCATGGAAACTGTCTTTGGACAAACGCTAGTTCTACAGCTTGGAAACGGGGATAAGCACCGCCCCCTAGAGTCGGACACGACTGGACTAAATGTCAAGGGGAACCTTTACCTTTACCTTATGTAGATCGGTAGGTTAGTAGGTAGACAAGCTCAGCAAGAAGGCAATAACCAACTAGTTCAGCCTCTTTTCTCTGATGGGTGGATGTGAATGGGAATATATATGTATAGGGGCTTTGTGGTGTCTTTCTGGTGTGCGTATGTGTGTGTTTCTCCTCAACAACAAGGGGGGATCTTGTTGTTGAGGAGAAAATGTATATATTTGGGGAAAGGCATATGAATTTGGATGCAGATTCGATAACCCACAAATGCAGGTCAAATTAAAGCAACAAGAATCCCTTGAAAAGTTTCTCTACTGCAATGAACCCGTTGGACCACCTCGATGTGATGCTATGCCTGGGGATTTCTTGGTTCAGGGGCCAGATTCATGGAACTCCTAGCTGAAAACATTTTTTGGGGGGGGTTGTTGTTTAGCAGGGCCTTCTGTTGTTGTTGTTTAACTGATGGCCCTGCGCCTTTGATTCATCTCTTCTCTGTTGTGGTTTGGTGCTGTTTCCTTCCCTTTCATGAGCTATCGATTTTAATCTGTCTTAGAAGGCTGCCTCAGAAAGCTGGACTGAAAAGTGGGATATGATAATCATAAATAAAATAAACCAATGGATAGGCCGGGCTTGCATATCTAAAGGAAAAAAGAGGCCATGCAGCAGAAGGACACACATCTGCATTAAATCAAGGCTTTCTCCCAGCATATAGGAATCTTTCTTTAATATCTCTACAAGAGGAATATTCATTTTATATTCGTAACCACAGACTTCAAATACACACCTCCACAATGCCGACAATTATTATTTTTCTCTCTCTTTTATTTTCACACCTCGTCCCACATATTTCTCACTTTTCTGGCTCAACTGTCCACTTCTAGGATAAGTTCTAGTATTGACCAAAGTACTTCAATGTCATTTGAAATCCATTCCAGGAGCAAAAGACTTCTTTCGAAAAATGAGATTGCCTATAGTGTCATCAGTAGGGTTGGAAATGATGGTTTGGCCCGTTGTTTTGTTTTTATACATTATGTAATGGTGTTGCAAACAGCACACTGGCATTGCATTGTTCATGGCTGATGCTCCGATGCAGTGTGAGTTCCCCCCCTCCCCTAATTAGACAGAAGCTGGAGAACCCCATTTACATAATCAACCCAGGAACAAAAACTCAGCAAAAAGGAGATGCGGGGGGGGGGGGGGGGCGGATTCAATGTATTTCCAACAAAATTGCTCCTCGGAAAGATAAAAATTGCTTTTATACCATAAAGACCGTAATGAGAAGAAGTCAAACCAGTTGGCAATGATTAAAGCTAGGGCACCCTAAGCTGCCTTCTCTATATTTGTCTGGAGATTATTTCTTACAACGGAGGGACCTCTTTGATTCACATAGACTGCTTGACACGGCAAAGATAATCCTTTCAAAGCCAGACGAACACAAATTTTTAGTTACGCTGTTAAAGTTCTCTCTCTTTCTCTCTTTCTCAAAATATTGTTGGTCTGCTGAGAAGCAAAACCTTGGAAGCAGTCTTGGTAGGAAGGGTCACGGCAGCTGAACTGCTGGTGAAAGAGCTGTGTTCATCAGTCCGAATTCTCCTTTTACACACATACAAACGCACGGCTGAAGCTTTCAGGATGCACTTTAGACGTCCACGTGGAATAATTTGCCACCTGTCACTGCGACAAGTTGATGCGAGTCTCATTGTGTTTAAAATTATAGTCCTGAGGTAGGGATTTTCTGCGTGTTGCTTCTCTGACATCAGCTATTAAAATATAAGTAAATCTTGGCAGGTATAAATTTGAAGAAGAAAAGAGATTATGTAAGAAAATCAGAACTGTTTAATATTAACCAGCTTCTCAGGGAAGAGTGGCTATCTGTCTCCCTGTGGTCCTTTGTTTGTATTTTCTGGCTTCCGCTCTCCAAATCCCAGCCAATAAAATGCAGGTGAAGGAGTCCCAGATCATAGCTTTCCTTCTGGTGGACCTGACATGGTTCTTGATGGGTTGTAACATGGCGTGTTGCTCCTCAATGGATGCCCAAAGACACATGTATAGTTGAACCCCACCTCCTGGTTACCTCAGAAGACACAAGAACGAAGCTCACCCTCTCCCTATATATCTAAGCATCTTCATGCTGAAAATAGCAGCACCCATTGAATTTGAGCAATGCTCATTCACAACTATCATATAGAACCCTGTTACCTATTTATCTGGGTGTCACTCTGTTGGTGTAAATGTCAGTGCAAATTGCCACAAGGTTGGAAGTCATGGTAGCTCTTCATTGCCATGTGTCAAGGCACAGAGTTCAGCACACAACAGCCAGTGCCTACAATGACTTCTTAATTTGTGGCCATTTGCTGCCGAGATTTATGCTGACAGAGTCGTGCTGGTAGATGTAACTGCCCAGATTCTAACCACTCCATTTTGGTTTGTTGCTGAAGAATGTATGAAAATGCACAGACCACATAACTGGGATGGAAAGAGTTCTGTTCTATACAAAAACGTGTAAAAATATACATACAGTATAGAAAGAAGAGTTCTTGAATTCCACTCCCTCAAAGACAGTAGTAGTAGGAGGATCCAGAAGAGGAAGAGTTCTAATTTCTCAAGGGGGTGGGGGTTGTGGTCTCCACTTCCATCAGGACCCTGATTTGGTAGGGTGCCAACTCACATGGAGAACCTGCATGGACAATGCAGCTTGTCCCTCTTCAAACTCATCATCCTCCATGGGCGGGTGGCAACAAAAGTATTGATAAAGGGAGCAGTGCTGGAAATCTCTCTGTAAATGATTTTTTTTTCCAACACTGGAGTACAGTTCTTGAAATTTAAAAAATGGAATGTGGGAGAAAGCAAAATGGACAGATTTCTTCATATAAGTGGATGGATGGATGGATGGATGGATGGATGGATGGATGGATGGATGGATGGATGGATGGATGGATGGATGGATGGATGGATGGATGGGGACTTGTGTCGAAAGACTCGCTGTCAAGTTGGACTTAAGTTGCACCAGCAACTCGATTTGGACTCCACTCGGGTTTTATTTTTTTTCCCCAGTGACCTGATTTTGACCCATGACCCAGAACCCACCCACTCCTCCCTTTTTTCTGGAGGGGAAAAAAAGCTTGTTTTTAATAGGGATTCGGACTTGGGGCTCAGGACTTGGTACCAAGGACTCTGAGTCTGACCTGGGGCTCGGACCCAAACACTTGTCAGCATCCCTGGTATGTATGTTATAGCAGCTGTGTTTTGTCACAGTGAAAGTCATCATCCCTAATGGAGTTTCTTACTGAATTTTAAACCAGCCCATTAAAACTCCTTGAACGTGCTAAAGCAACATTCCGGGAGGGTTTCCATTTCATCTTTATTGAGCTGAGGTTGTAGCGCTTCTTCCTTTCCACGCCACACTGAGAGCCTGTCAATAATTCAATAGAGCCAGCCTTGATGGGCCAGGGCCCTATTGCCTGCTTTCAACAGAGCCGAAGCCGCTTGTCAAAGTGTGAAGTGCTGTCAATGCCCGACTGATCTATACTGCATGAATTCTCCCCCAGCTCTTGATGTATCCCTGGGAATTTGTGTGTGTGTGTATGTGTGTTTGTGTGTAATTGGAGTGGGAGGACTCGGAGAGGAGAACTTTAGAAGCAAGTCCAGTATGAAGCTCCGGACTGCCTGGAATCCTTAATAAGAAGGGTGGATCATTGAGGGTAGTATTGCTACCCAAATGTTCACAAAAACCATTGTGTTTCAGCATGGCGTTCCCCACTAGCAGTTAATGAAGATAATCAGAATACAATCAATAGATCTAACAAAACCAAAGGAAAACCGAACAATGGTAGGACAGGCGGCATAAATGTAACAAGGCTAAAAAAAAAAAAGATGCCGTTAAAGGCTTCTGTAAAGAGCCTCATCTTGAGAAATCTCTTAAAAGTTGAGAGGGAGGGGGGCGGGGGCAGCTCGACCATTCCACTAGGATGGGGCCACACCCGAGAAGTCCCCGTTTGTAGTAGATGGTCTTCCTGACCTCTCTCAGTGTGGCTTCTCATGAGAAAATGGTCTCTGAGGATTGGGTGGTGTGGGCTGATGTTCTTAGCGAAAGGTGCTCTGATAAATAACGAGGTTATAGAAGTATCTAGGTTCAGTTCATAGCAGTTTTCTGATCTTTTGTACAACGTATTCCCTTTCCATCCACGCAGGAACCTCTTCAGACCTGCCTCCTCCAACAGCTTTAGATGAAGCATGGTCACTGGGTTTTGGGGGAGGAAGGGAGGGATGTGGGTGGGTGTCACCATCTGCAGTCAAGCAACATCACAAGAAGACAGGGTTAGGGTTGGGTGCCAGGGATGTTACAGATTTGATGGGGGGAACTGTGGAAGGAGGGTGTCGCTGCCCATGCAGAACAAACTGTGCACGACAGTATGATCTTGGAAGGGACGCTGTGGATCATCGAGCCCAGCCCTTGTCAAGGAGGCCCAGTGGGGAATCGAACTCCCAGCCTTTGAAACTCCATGGCCAGATATCTAAACACCCAAACTACGCAGCAGTTCTGTAACTTTTAAGGCTGTAGAAAGATAAAGGAAAAAGGTACATGATTAGGGGACAATAATTTGGGTCCTAAGAAAGCAGTATGTGCCAGGCTTGTTCCTTGTTTTTTGACAAATGTACACAAAGGGGCTGAATCGGGAGTATTTATTTATTTATTTATTTATTTATTTATATACCCCGCCCATCTAGACCGAAGTTTTGTGTGATTCGGGGTGACCACAGGGAAGAACGAGGAGTTGTCGTTCATGCCTCAAGCAGAGCAGTCTGGGAACAGGCTCTTGTAGACTGTTCCACGTTTGTAAGGTTAAAAAGATGGTTCGCTTCTTGAATTGAGGGAAGGGGAAATCAGAAGTAATCCCAAAGACCCAAAGTAGGAAGTGCGTGACAGCTGAACCAACAATAAAGCTCGTGTCTTCCCTAACACATCAACTCCTGAAGCACTAGGGAGGGCTCAGACGGAGGTCACCACCCACCATATATATTCCCTTCTCAACCACGTTAGTTTTGTGAAGCTACCAGATAAAAAGAGACTGTTTTGATAGTCTCTCTGCATTGGTATCAAGGAAGAGGAAACCTTTCATAATCTTAAAACCACTGGCACCAGTCTGAATCCTGACTGGAGGCAAAGGAAAAATTGGCCAGTGCTGGATAGATTGACAGTCACCCGTGCCCAGAAAGGTCCCTCCCTCCTACGAGAGGCAGCATGCAAGGTTGTAAAAGCTCCCAACAATTCCGTCTGTCAGCAGGATGATTCCCAGACTGCCTTGTATGTGTTAATTTCCCCTTCTCTCTTGTTTGTTGCAGGGTGGGTTCCCCCACTCCTTCAGTTCCAACTGTGTGTATGTGTGTGTTGTGTTCCTACCATCACAGCTACAATTGCTATTATTTCCGTATCTCTCCTATTTTAAGGGAACAATTAATCCCGCTACCTCCACTGATGCTGTGTTTGATTTCTAATAGGCTTTACTTCTTGTGCATATGTGAGAGCTGAATGTTATCTTCTGTTTTTTAATGGCTTCAGAAAAGGGGGGGGGGAGTAAGCTTAAATTAGTCTGTAAAATGCCTGCATGCAAACAAAGAGAGGTGGAGGCGGGGACTGGCATTCAGTGTGTCTTGCTTGGCTACATTTGAACGCATTTTGGTTACAATGCTTAACATGTTAAGCTTCTCTCCTGATAAGATTTAATTAGAATTAAAACTGCTATTTGCATACCTAATGTTGCTTCATTGTTTTCTTTTACGAGCTATCTTTTATTTTCATAGTTTCTTCATAAATGATCTATGTTCTGGGTATCTGTTAGACACAGCATTGTGGGAAACAGATTATTAGCTTCCGCATCGTTTTTCTTCAAATCAGTGCAAAAGAAAACAGAATGGATCATTTTTTTTTATTATACATAAGATGTAGCTCCAGGCCATTAAATGAACATGTCCTGGTGAACAAACTCCATTTTTGGTAGAAAGGATGTGTTCTGATAAATTTGGGGCTCAAGGGGGAAAATCCTTCCACCCTTTGCATCCCACCAATTCATATATCCTTTGATTTCTCTTTACAGGTGGTGTAGGATGTAAAGAAGCTGGCTGGATAGCTTGATGGTTTAGGTATCTGGCTGTGGAGCCAGAGGTTGGAAGTTCAAGCTGGCTGGATAGCTCAGTGCATTAGATATCTGGCTGCAGAGCCAGCGGTTGGGAATTCAATTCTCCACTGTGTTTCCAGGAAGGAGAGCCAGCCTATGTGACCTTGGGCAAGCTGCACTGTCCCAGGGCACCCCAGAAGAAGGGGAGGGTAAACCATTTGGAAAATGCTGAAAGGAGTCACCATAAGTCAGAATTGACTTGATGGCATAGTAGTAGTAGTAGTAGTAGTAGTCAAAAACACAAGGCACCAGACACAGTTAATCAAAATTATAAAAACATTGACTGGTATTATATAATAGATACAAGTTTTAACCAAAAATCTAATTATCTGTTGAATCCCAGCACAGTATGTATGCTGGTCCTAATATTGGCATTTTTTTGTAGTTCTGATGGTGTTATTTCTGAGATCTGCAACTGCTTATTAATACTGTGTCAAATTTCTTGATATTGTTCCTAAAGTCCCAATGACTACTGGGACCACTGAAGTGTGTTTACAAGCGAGATGTTTCGATGGCCAGGTCTCTGTATTTTGCTAGTTTTTCCAATTCTTTATGTTCAACTCTGGTATCCCCTGGAATTGCAATGTCAGTGATCCAGACATTTCTTCATTCTATCACTATTATGTCTGGCACGTTATGTTCGAGGTGTCTATCAGTTGGTTGTTGTTAGAGTTTAAAGGGAATGTATCTACTTCATACCCTGTTTCCCCGAAAATAAGAAAATCTTGCTACCACTGGTGCCAGAAAACCTGAGGTCAATGTGTTGAAAAAAGGATTTGTGTGCCACCTCAGGAGAAGCTGTGGTACAGCATGGAGGTAAATTTTTTTAGCCATGGTTCCTTGCAGATCAAGGCATGTTTTTTTGTCAAGCTGTAGCTCCAGGGAGGCAACAGAATCTTGGCAACCTGGGGCATTTGGTGTGTGTGCCAGCTAAGAAGCCAGAGAAACACCTTTGTATGTGGTCGAAACAGGAGGTTAATATGTACCTGTAGAAAGGGTGTTGAGTCTGAAAATGCTTTTCCCCATGTGTTGACATCTGTGTGTGTGTGATGAATCAGCTTGATTCCCCCCCCCCCTATAATGTAACTAAAAAGGATTAGCCTGGGATCCCACCAGCACATCTGCTCTGATCTCTCTCTCCTTCCCTCTCTTTGAGGACAGCGTAATCGTAAGTTGTTCTCTCTAAAAAAATGACATTAGATTTGACAGACATAAGGAGTTGCCTTCTGTCACATCCTGGGTCTCACCTAAGCTGCGGAAAGGAAAACCCACATTCTTCCATCTTATCCAACACCATTACAAGGCCCAGCACAAGAGAAATAGTCGCAACACAGAGGCGAGGTGAACGTGAATAAAGATGAGGAGGCTCACAAACTGCTTTCGCTCCAGGGTTTGTTTTAATGAGGGTGTCCCTAATGAGTTGTCCCTGCAACTAGCTTCGGGCCTAAACAGATGAAGCAGGGGTCCTGCTAAATTTTTGATGGGGTTTGCACTGGTTTTTATGAGCGAGCAAGCAGCCGGAAAGTGCAGAGTTGGGCCATAAATCTTTTACGAGAGCCCGGATTGTTGTCGGACTTGTCAAGGGGGATTTGTAAGACCTGATTTCTAATAGACGAGGTGGCACGTTGGATGCCGGATTGACAAAGCAAGATGAGGGAAGGAGAACAGACTGGAGAGGGATTTGATTTGTCAAGAACAGGAAGGCAAAGTTCAAATGGCTTTCTTAATCATGGAACATCATCGTTGTCATGATGGAAACTGTTGCCATTACCAGTGAACATTCGAGATGAGCACAAACTGCTGGTTTGGCAGTTCGTGTTAGTTCGTTTATAAGCCAAACAGGTGTTTGGCACTTCAAAGATCCACCTCCTCTGGTGGGCACCCACTCAGAGGCAGTGGCCTGGTTTCCCTGCCCCATATTTTCCATGTGCTGCCTCTGAGTGGGCAGGTGTTCTTGAACTAAAACTCCCAGAAATCCTGGCCAATACACCTAGTGGTGAAGGCATCTGGGAGTTTTAGTCCAAGAACATCTGGGGACCCAAGGTTGGGAAGCACGGTTCTAGGTCATGACTCCATCTTGTCCAGCACTATGTGGCAGCATCACATTGTAATTTGAAAAAGTTTCTTTCCTAGCCTTATCTGGAAAACCGAGAGATTGAACCTAGAACCTTATGTGCATGAAGGATGAGCTCTGTCACGGAACCACATCTTACATCACCCCCCGCACACTTATTTTCTTCAAGCCAAAATCCTCACATATATTTCAAACATGTGTAAGCCCCAGCACAGTTTCATCCTGCATCCCTGTTTCAGAGACTGATGCTGTGATTTCTTAGTCCCCTCTCGCTGAACTGGAGCTGGGAACAGTTACTTTGATAACCCAAAATAGAATAGAATGGAACAGAACGGAACCGAACAGAACAGAATCAAACAGAACAGAATGGAATAGAACAAAACCAAATAGAACATAACATAACATAACAGAGCAGAATAGAATAGAAAAACCCCTCCCAACTCCATCCTGAATGGGTGTCTAAGACACATAGAATCCCAGTTTATTTAGGAGTACATGAACCATATCAAACATGGAGGTACACTTAGGGATAAATAAGGTGTGTGAATGGAACAGTGTTTTGAAACCTGGGGGTCATGACCCCTAAGGGGGTCACAAAGTGTTTTCTGGGGGAGTTGTGGGTCTCCTTATATATGTTGTCGCTCTTGTTAAATAATTTCTTCCTTGACCTTTTGGAATGGGATATTAAAGTTAGTGGGTTTGGACCTTTGCGGGGAGAAAGAAGCCTCTACTTTCTGAGAAAGGATAAATTTCCCCCATTAAAAAATGTTTTTTTATGCAAAGATGGGGGGGGGGAGGTTGGCAGGTTATTTGCCTATTATAAAAGGGAATCAGAGCTCAAAAAAAGGTTGGGAACCACTGGACTAGACAGTGATCCCCTCTGTTACACCAGGATCACCTCCCGTGCCCTACAGGATTTAGCCCACATAGTGTCTTCCTCCAGTTAATCCCAGTACGAAATGATTGTAGATACAACGTTGTTTCCTGTTAATTAAACATATTGCTTTCCATGTGAATTTCTGGAACCTAAAAATGCCCGTTTTTATTTGTGCTATATTTTGCAAAGCACCTCTTTTTGATTATTTTTGTTTCAAGTGGTTGTATGTGCATGTGCGTATGTGTGTGCGTGCGTGTGTGTGTGTGTGTGTGTGGGCTTGCAGGCATGGCCACACACACTCACATCATTTAACAAATTTAATAAGCCTTCACTGCTTCAGTTGCTTCTATAGGATTTTGCATCATTTCCTGACATTCGTGCGCTGGACCGGAAACTCGCCGTCGAATAGACTGAGGCCAAATCAATGGCTGTTCCCAGTGTGCGGCGCCGAGTCCCTTTCATTTCAACAGAGCTGACATTTGTGAAACATGGACTGCGGTGCATTTGTGTATTATTCATTGCTCATTGATAGATAGGGATCGGCAACCAGGAGAGAGAGGAGAGGGGGAGCCGAATGTGCAAATAAATATAGAAAAAGCGGAGTAATCCCGTTTCATAGACCAGTGAAGTTCTTAGTTGGCTTTTCTTCACCAGCTGCGGAAAGGCAGTTCCCCACCCTTGTCTCCCGCTCCTTTTCTGTCCAATGCATTCAGTGAAACTAGGACCCCCCAAAAAAGGGCCAATTAAAAAAAAAATTAAATTAAAAGAACAAAAAAAGAAAAAAGGGAAATGTGTCTACACAGGCCGAGCTGCTGAGTCTTGGAAAGCGGCTTTGTTTTGTATAAAGCAAAGCTATTAACAGTCTTACCCGCCCTGCAAGTTCAGCTCTAATTACTGGTCTCATTAAGACAGCAGGATGCTGTGCATTATTTAAAGCAACAGCCAAATCTGTGGTCACTAGTAGTTGTTAGAGGTTAGAGAACCTCTTCCTACTTACACCATCACACAACACCTAATTTTCTACAATGCCATCACAACTAGAGTGGCCGGCTCAGCAATACTCCATTCTTTGAGATTTCTGGGGCAAGACAGACCATACTTGGGTCCTTGCAATGCCACAGGGTAAGTGGGAGTCACGGAGGCAGGATAAGTGAGGGTTGGAATCACTCTGGCATCAGGAAGAGCCAAAGAGGAAGCCGGGTTGAGGGACCCCAGAATCTGGCTAAAACCGGGTAACCAGGTAAAGTTCATACCTAGAGTCAGGTGGTGTTTTCTGGCAAAATATGCCATGCAAACTTCAGCAGTTGTCCCCACTCCAACTGGAACTTAAATTTTGTATGATGAGGCTTTAAAGACTCTACAATTTTAAAAACAAAGCAAAGCAAAACAATTTTCTCATTGTCAGTGAACCTGAGATTTCTCTCATTGTCTGGAGACTTGAGGAGGTGAGACCCGGAAGCTCCCTGAGACTTTGTAACCCTAATTATGTCCCTCGAGTTATTTGCACTTTTTAAAAAAGCTGATTGTCCAGATAGGTGTAACTATGTACAGTCAACCCTCGACTTACGAACGGCCCTAGTTACGAACATTTCGACTTACGAACCGCTCTGATAGAAAAATATTGACTCGACTTGCGAACTTAGATTCGAGTTACGAACCGAAAAAAAACCTTTTTTTTTAACCTAAGTCATCTTAGGTTAAAAGGGAAAAAAAGAAAAAAAATTCTGCCCCTAGTGGTAGGAACGGATTAACCGGCTTTGCATTAGTTCCTATGAGAACTAATGATTCGAGTTACAAACCGCCCCTCGACCTAAGAACCAAAAACAGCTGGAATGGATTAATTGGTTTTCAGTGCATTCCTATGGGAAATGCTGATTCGACTTACGAACATTTCGACTTACAAACTTCCTTCCGGAACGGATTAAGTTTGTAAGTCGAGGGTTGACTGTATTATCAGAACCACGATAACTAAATGGCAGTACTTTCAGGTGGACCTGGTGAATCTTTGAACATTAGAAGCTGGTGGGGGGTTACAGTGATGGAGCAGCTCTGCTTTGTTTTCCAGGAAACATTTGTTGGCTAACGTTCGGTCTGCTTGGGGAAGGGCTTCCTTACACTTTGGGCATAATCGTGGTCATGGCTGAGGTTGAAGCTCATTTGCAGTTGCATAAGAAAAGTAATTCATTTGTAAATGACTGAGTGGTTTCAAATAAATTGAGTTGGCAGTGCCAGACAAATAGTTAAATTGAACCCATGGGGCTTCTATACGTGCTGACCCAAAATTCAACCGTTGGCTTGCACATGACCAGGAACTGTGTTTAGACCAAAATATTTTAGTAGAAAGGAAGCAGGGGTCACTAGAGATGGGCTTTTTGGATTTTTTTAGACTACAAATCCCATAATCCTTAGTTCTACTAATCTATAATCCATCGTTCTACCTGACAGATGGAGACCTTACAAACAACTAAATGTGGCACACCAGGGAGAAAGATTTCAACTGGAAGGCTTTGAAGCCTAGCTAAGCCTAGTTCCGCTCAAGCTTCCTGTTTCTGCCACGTGTAACCTGGAAGCTTTCTTTCTGAACAGGAAGCTAGGCCCAGCTAGGCCTCAAAGCCTTCAAGTTGAGGCTTTTCTTCCAGATGAGCCACATTTAGATTTGGTAAGGTGTAGAGCTCCCAGAATGGAAAATTCTAGGATTTGCAGTTTTTTTAAAAAAATAATCCAAAATTTCAGTCCTTAAAGGTCGCAACAAATGCCCCCTACACACATGCAAGACAATGTTACTCTTTAAGAAAATCTGTTTGGGCTGCTTTTTGTACTTCACAACAATCAGAAATTGAATTACCTAACCTTCCTTTAAAAAAAAAAAAGACCACATTTTACCAGCAGTAAATTGTAATAACTTGTAAAATACATGTGAAGAGACTCGCCGTGAAAGTGTAGCGCTCTCAGATTTAATGAATAAGGTATTAGAGTTTTTAAGATTTTCCAGGTGTGACCCTTCTTCTCCCCTTAGATGATGGCTCTTTTCAAGTGCTATTTGCACCACTGAAGTAGGTCAGGCTTAGCATGGCCCGTTGCGTTCCTCATCACCTCCTTATTCATCTTCAGCTGTTCTATTATGACTTGTTTCAACAGTCTGCTATTATCTCTTCACTCTTTCTTCCTCTCTCCACTCCTCTATTCCTTATAGCTATACTTAAGCCTTGTATTCCTCCCTCCGCCCCTGGGATTTGGCAAGCTTAAATACAGACAGAAGAAGCATACCTGTACTTGAGGAGAAAATACCGGTGTCCTGGATACCAACACCAAAACTCATGTTTGCTCACACACAGACCGGGCTGTCAAATAATCACCACAATTCAGTCAGATCCAACTTGTAGCTTTGTGCATTTACAGTTTCAGTTAGTCCCACTGTTCTTCCTCTTCCTTATTTATTATTATTATTATTATTGTTGTTGTTGTTGTTGTTGTTGTTGTTATTATTATTATTATTATTATTATTATTATTATTATTATTATTATTATTATTATTATTATTATTATTATTATTATTATTATTATTATTATTATTATTATTATTATTGATACAAGTATGCTTCTTAAAGCAGGCTACACATTGCTCCCACTCACCCACAGCAAGCTGGGTAATCAATTTACCAACCTCAGAAGGATGGAACTCTGAGTGAACCTTTGAATATGGGTCATGAGCAAAGTTTTGGCTGCAGTATTGCAGTTTAACCTCTGTGCCAAGAGGGTCTTCCAATATTAAGAACCATTAAACAAATAACATACCATCCTTCTAGAATAGTTGGTCTGGTTTAGATAGCAAGCTGTAAAACCAACCAAAATGGTTCAAAGAGCTTCAGAGCGATTGTAAGTGCTGCTTTATAGAGCCAGCCATTGGAGGCAATCAGGGACAGCCCCTTCTCACCTCAACCACAGCACTTGCTTTGTCCTCCATCTGAAAGATTCACGCTTCCTGGCAGAGGACTTTGCTCCTAGATTTTAAAAGTCTGTTTTTCAATTCATATGCACAATGCTGAATTAGGACTGCTACCTTTCTTTTCCCCTCCAGAAGTCTCACCTTCAATAAGCGGGAAAGGTACCACATAGCCCACTCCATGCCTGGGACAGCTTTGCCTATTGAATTTGGCCTGTCAAAGTTCTGAAGTGAGTTGATTCTTTGGGTGCTATTGGGCTTGAGCACAGCAGGATTTTGAATCAACTAGGAAGTGCCTTGCTTGGTTGAAGCAGTGGTGGCTGATGACTCTTGGTGTTGAAGCCACTCCACACTGATCATTACAGGAGTTATCCATGGTGCTGAACTAATTGCAGGGCACGCTGGTGCTTAGATAGTTCCTACACAACTTTTGTTGTTGTTTAGTCGTTAAGTCATGTCCGACGCTTCGTGACCCCATGGACCAGAGCACGCCAGGCCCTCCTGTCTTCCACTGCCTCCCGGAGTTGGGTCAAATTCATGTTGGTCGCTTCAGTGACACTGTCCAACCATCTCGTCCTCTGTCGTCCCCTTCTCCTCTTGCCTTCACACAACCTTAGATAGTTCCTATACAACCTGGGATGGATTTACAGCACCCACAAAATCTGAGTCACCAGCCTCCACTGGTCTGAAATATCAAAAGGAATTTGATGATGTTCATGAACTACTTTAGATAAATCTTGTGAAATGCCTGTACTTCAAGCAAATACAGAGAGGACCATAGGAAGACAACTTGATGCTTCATATCTTCCCAACTGATCTTCTTTCTAGCTATCAACTATAACCAAGCAAGCAATCAACAGTAGAGATGGGCACGAACTGCTGGTTTGGTGGTTCGTGCCAGTTTGTCCTTCATGACGAGCAGATGTTCGGTGCTTACCAGCCCTGTGTCCTCTGGTGGGTGCCTACTCAGAAGCAGTGCCTAGAGTAGGTGGGGCAGGGAAGCCAAGGTGCTTCCTCTGAGTGGGCGCCTGCTGGAGGAGGTGGTGCTGAGAACTGTTGAACACCTGCTTGTCTGAAAGACGAACTGGCATGAACCGACGAACCAGAGGTTTGTGCCCATCTCTAACCAAGAGCTTGCTTACTCATGTCAACGTATGATCTGATGGTTCATGAGGTGCACACCTTTCCCAACCTCTCATCTTTCTATGAGTTTTAGAGAGTTAAAACTCTATTATATATTCTCCTGGTGCTACAGGCTTACTTCCTCTTCTTCTGAAAGACTAGAAAGTGCTGTGTCACTAAAAAATACAGAAGGGTAAGGATCTCCTGGCACTACTGCTTCTTCCTGTGATTTTTTACTCGAACTGTTCATTAACCTTCAGGACATCTGTTTTTAGGATCAGGGCTGGCCATTGTTGGAAGAGGACTGAGTCATCAGGACGGAGTGCCTGATTTATTGTGAATGAATTAGGTCTTCCCGGATTTTATTTTTAAATCATTTGTTTTGTTGGACTGTTTTGCATATGAACGTTTGGGAGAGAAAAAGGAGAAGAAGAAGCTCATTTATGCTAAATAAGCCTGATTCTGCATGACTGGTTTTACTTCTTTATTTAAATTCCAGAATGGCATATCTTAATCTGTTTAACAAAGAAATAGTGGATTTTGCCTGGAATAAGAAAGGACAGTCATTGAGCACAAGATGGTATCCTGTAGACCATCTTGACTATTAGTGTTGTCAACACTCAGACTGCCCTTTGCTATGTAAAGCTTGGCATCCTTTTTCCTGCTGGCAATGCATGCAACAGGTGCATCAATATCAGGGCATTTTCTGGCATTTTGAATTGCGGATACAGAGCACAATACTGCATCCCACATTCCTAATTTGGAGGCTTTTTTTGAAGAAATGAATATGATAGCACTCTTCAAATACTTGAAATGTTGTCCTACATAGGAGCAGCAGGATCTGTACTCTATTATTGCAGTGTGTAGGACATGTAGTAATGGGTTTGAGTTGCAGGAAGCCGGGTTTCAGTGAAGCGCCAGGAAAAACTTCCTAACCATTTGAGCAGTACAATAATGGAAACAATTACCTCAGCGGGAGGTGGTGAGCACTCCAACACTGGAGGCATTCGAGAGAAAGTTAGACTGCCATTTCTCAGATATACTTTGATATGAATTCCTGCACTCAATAGCCTTATAGGCCCCTTCCAACTTTGTTATTCTATGATTCTGTGTCGGACATATCTTCTGTAACCATTACATCAGAACTGTGCAAATGGTTGTGATTTGTTTCAGAAGGACTTATTGCTCCAGTTTAAGTTGCTGTTGAGACTCTTTTTATCTGAACAAGATTCCTGATGAACTCTATCTTGCTATATAATAAAGCCGCCCTTTGTCTAATCATTGCACCCCTGCTTGACACACACTTTTACATAATGACAATGTTCCAGTATCATTCTGGGGCAATGGGTGAAAAAACAAAATGGCGGCCAACGGAAAGTTCCAGCCACATTTATATGTTCCTGCCTGAATAACAAAGTTTTTGACGACTTTTTACCATGCATTTTACATATAAAACTAATTTTTAATGCAACAGTTTTTAACTGTGCATTTTACTTATAAAAATAAAATGACAGCTAAGCAGTCTTTGTGAAAAACCTCCTGTTTTTCTCTTTCTCCAAAGACGGAAGGCAAGCAATGGTGGGGAGGTGACATCCGACTCAATGGGTCGGTTCCACGTCATGCCTTTGAAACCATGGTATGCCTCCTATCGGAGAAATATGGCGGCCGATCTTAATTGCTGATCGGCTCCAGCTGCGATCACTGGCTAGGCTCCTGCTCCCTTCCCAATTCCCTAATCTAATCTAACTCTGTGGGGTTTATGGAGGTTCATTTAAGCAGCAGAAGCTGTGCTGTAATTGTTACATGTGCCAGGAGCCATTTGTACCATCTGGGTATGGAAGAAGAAGAAAAAGGAGGGGGAGCCAGTAGTACAGTGGGAAAAGATCTTTATTCTATTACTGAGGCAATATAATTCAAGAGCGGCTGTAGAGCAATTGGAAACCGAGGAACAGCCAGGTCTGTAGTTATAGTAAAATGTCAGAGAACATTGAAACAGGGAAACTCTGCTGGTTTATGGGGAGAACCAACTTACAAGCAGGTGGCAGCTGTAAATGCATATATAAATAATAGTATGGATGAAATGTCAAGACTTTCAGCTGGCTTTGGTAAAGAGTTTCTCATTTTTCTCCTTATTTTTAAAGATATATCAGGCATACGGTAACAATGTACCTTGACAAGTTTAATATAAATGCATACCTTTTCTCTCCTCTTCCCTTATTCACGGTTTGCAGCAGGATTCTATTAGATTCTATCACAGGAAAATATTGATCCTACATTGGATTTTATTTCTAGGGTTGTTGTTATTGTTTTCCCAGAACCAGAAGAGTTTGCATGGATTTTATACTTTTTTTCCTTTCAAATAATCTTCAAGAAAGGTTGTCTGTATTTCCCTGAACCTGTTCACATCAAAGGAGAATTTTCCCGGCCTACTTCTGCGAGGTTCGGCTTTTGCTGTTTCAGTTACACCATGGATGTGTGTACATGTGTGTGGGTGAATCTCACTGTTGCCAAGACGTTGGCTGAGAAAAACCACTTGCACAGCAAGAAAGCCTGTTGAGGACTTTATAGTAGGACCCCCGTATACATGAGATTGGTATCTATAGTTTCACATATCTGCTGTCTGAAAATATTTAAAATATTAAAAGAAAAAAACCAGAAATACATATTTCAAAGATATATTTACCAAAATTGACCACTAGAGGGAGACAGAGACCATTCTGAGTGTAGAGTTCACAATTATCTGTGGTTCTCAGCATCCACCAGGGGTTGGGGGCTGGAACCAACCCCTGCAGTTATGGGGGGTCCTACTGTATCCACCTCTGTGATCAATCTTGGCCCTACCACAAGACTGAGGTACCAAGTCAAGGGCTTTTGTTTTCTTGTGGATTTTGCAATTTTCACAAAATGGCTCTATGCAAAATTAGTGCATTTTCTCATTTCTGAAGCTAAGCATCCCCTCTCCTGCATACACATGCAAAGAGCAAGTGCAAAAGGTCCAGGTTGGTGAATCACAAAGATACAAATAACCCATCCTGTGCTAATAAAAGTTACTGAATTCCCCAACACTGTGCTTTACAGAAATGAGTATGAAAAAAGGGCTCCGAAATGAGCAAAAATCTCTCCAGGAGTGAAAAAAGAAATCCCACTGAAATGTTGTTCCTTTCTGGTGTTGCCTTTCTCACCTACCGATCCCAGGCATGTTTATCTTCCTGAAAATTAATTCACTTATATCTGTTTTCCTTTCCTTTCTCATGGTAAGATTGGATAATGCTAAATTCTATTTTTCCTCAATTAGAACCCACCCACTGAAAACAATGGGATTCACGCCAGGGTTGATTAACACAGGCAGCAAGACCACTGCTATTTTGATGTATCACTAGCTGCACAGGTCTGGATTGGTTCCAGAAAAAATGCTTAGCCTTCGTGGGGAAACAAAAGTCAGCTCAGAAATCCAGAACCTTAATCTGTCAAGGGTCTAAGTTTCTACTTATGGTTTAAGTAGCAAACTCTGAACTCTTCTATGCTTTGGGTTCTCTCTCTCTCTCTCTCTCTCTCTCTCTCTAAATCTATTTCTTAGTAATATAGCCATGCTTTCAACTTATAAACATCAAACTTCTAATCTGTCTGTCGCTGAGATTTTACATATTAGATAACTGATTGAAAATTCTCTTCTTCGACTTTGACACCCTTCCTGGCTGATGTTTGTTGAGCAACATGTAGTAACATCACAGAATGTTCAGAGACATTCAGACTTGGCAAGTGAAATCGTCAAAGGGCTGCTTACATGTTCTTGGAGCTACTTCACTCATCCTGGCGAAGTTATCACCTGCAAACTATGTTACATAACAGCAGATGATGAGATTTCTTTGTTCGTGTACTGTACATCTCTCTCTGCTTTATTATTTCCTGTTAACAGATCCGTTAGTGAAAGCTTGATTCAAAGAATGAGCCTTTTTGCAGCTGCACAGATCAATTTATCTCAAAATTGTCCAGATGCTTAGTTTGAGCCTTCGTCTGAGCTTTGAGTAATGGGGTTCCTTGAGCAAGGTACATGCAGTGCCTGCGTCTCGGCAGGATGATGCGAACAGAACAATAGAGGAAGGAAAGTAAACTGCCTTAGGCTTCCATTGGCTTCCCTACTGTGACATGGACTTCCATGGATGCAATTTTGGCACTATCACTGGAGGTAAGGGTGAAGCAACTTTCACCATCTTGACATCATCTTGACAGTTGGGTTTACTTGGATATTTAGAATGAAAGAGACATAGCATAGAAGCATCTCTATGCTATTTGTCATGCCTAGCTAATTTCCAAGGGTGCCCACAGAGTAGGGTGGCCATGCCAGCAAGATCTTGTTCATTGAGATTTCAGAATGAAGATCCAAGATTGAAGGGCAAGCTCTTCTGATATCAAAGGGAGTGACTCTTCAACAACAATTGCAAAAGAACAGATGCTGTGCATAACAATGTTGAATTTAAAGAATAACAGGCAGATTTCTGGTCCATGACATCTAGAGCAGGCAAGATAATGAAAAAGGCAAAGGTGTGCTTCAGGTTGTGTACATGATTTTCCCTGGAGCCAAGAAAAGGAACCCAAAATCTAGTCTTGCTAGATTGGTAGCATTCCATCCTTTGAGATCCCTGGGACCTGGAGAATGGACCCCAAGGCCATTCTCAGACTCAGGGTCCAACCTCTGACCTGTCAGTGTGAATCCACCCAGCATCACATGGATCGTTTATTAGTCAACACTACCGTTTTTGAATGGAAGATGTTTACCCTTGGGTAACCCACATTTTTAATTGCAAACAGTGTGTTCCACCTGCTTGCCAAGAGCAATACTTTGCCCCTGTGTTCTTGAGAACATTATGGATCTGCATAGCTCTAAGTCAGACAGGAGTATGAAACCAGAGGTCCCCGAATTGAGAAGACATGAAGATAACAGCCTTCGATCTTCGGTGAGAGGATATATCTGTAACCCACAAGGGGAGTACTTCATATGTCGGCGTTATAAAATGAAATGCAAGAAGTTCGACTACAGAGAAACCCTGCTGGGAGGAAAGGAGGCATATCCAAATGAATTTAGAGAAAGCCGATTCCATAAGCATTGAATCTGAATGTACGAGATGTTCTTTCATATGCTGAAAAATGTTAAGTTGCCCTCTCTCTCTCTCTCTTGGTCTCTGTCTCTCCGGTTGCTTCTCCCTCTTTTCCTCCCTCCTAGTCTCAAAAATAGAAAGAGGGATGAGGGCAGAGTGAGAAACATTCCCTGCTGGTTGGTCTGATGTGTCATGCTACAGTAAGTTGGGGGGCAACAGCATGACAATGCGGAGCAACAGATGAGCATTCCGGTTCATCTTCACACCGTGACAGTGATGGTGTCATGGCCGCCGGTGCAGAAATAACAACAGAGGGACAAATGTTACCCGGTGGACGCTTTTGCAGCCCCCTTGCACATGGATGTAAGCCTTCACTCACTTCAACCCCACAGATGGGGAGGAAACATGTTTGAAGAAGTTTTCTCCTCGTTGGGTGAGGGCTTTTTCACCTTTGAGGGCTTTTTTTTGCAAAAAACGCAGGAGAATGCAAACACGTTTTCGTGTTTTGTGAGAAAGCAGGCGTTTTGCACAATGGACAACGGTTTTCAGCAAAATACAAGGTGGTGTTTTTGTAATAGTGTGTGAATCTGTGGGTGTGTTTGTGGGGCTGTATGGCCCAGTGGTGTAAGAGAGGTTGGGAGTTCAATTGTCCACTGTTCCTCTTACAAAGAGAACCAACCTGGGTGGCCCTGGGCAAGCTGCACAGTCCCAAGGCACCATCAGAAGAAAGGAATGGTGAACCATTTCTGAGTATTATCATCATCATCATCATCTGGGTGCAGGTTTTGCAGGCCCTGATTGTCACATCAAGACAAGCTTAGTCTACCCACTTTGTTCGTCCTGTGGTTTATAGGGTACTCCCATTTTGCTCAAGTCTCCAGATGTGAGAAGCAGCTGTATGATGGGAATGGCAGAGAAAGAAAAACAAATCTGACTTGGGGAAACCGCAATCACAACGAAAATGATAGTTTCTTTGTGCCTAAAGGGGATTCCATAAGAAAGCAGTTGGATAGCTCCATGGTTCAGGTCTCTGGCTGTTGAACCAGAGGTTGGGGGTTCAGATCCACCCCCTGTGCCTCCTGGAAGAAAAGCCAGCCTGTGTGGCCTTGGGCAAGCTGTGCAGTCCCAGGGCACCCCCAGAAGAAGGGAATAGGAAACCACTTCTGAGTACCTGGAAAACCCTGGAAGGGAGTGCCATAAGTCAGAACTGCACATGATGATTATGCATGCATGCATTGAGCAGGGAGTTGCACTTGATGGCCTTATAGCCCCCTTCCTACTCAATCATTCTATGATTCTATGATGATGGGAAGAAAGTGGGGTCTCTTATGCCCTTGCTGGAGGAGTCTTCTTGAGCAGAGGAGCCAGAGTGCCCCAGGAAGCAGTGACTCCTGGGAACTGCCTGACCCCAGATTCTAGAAGAAGCCTGAACATGCAGGACAGATGGCTAATGTCTGCTCCTCCCAAAGGAAGGGGAGCAGAGGCAGACTTCCCATAAAATCCTTAAGAGCATTGGGGCCAAAGTGCCAGCTCAGAACCTTCTTCCCTAAGCTAGTGCCAGATTGCATCAGGAGGCTCCTCTTGATTAAATGTATCCTCGTGTGCAGGGACCTCCTCAAGAGAGAACTTCTGGAATCTGGAATACATTGCGGCTGGGTTTCTGGTGGGGCTCTGGCATCTCCTATTAGAAAGGTCCAGTTTTGGGCTGAGGGAGCTTCTGTAGTAAGACCTCATACCAGTTCTGGACACCTCTACCCAAGCTGTCTTGCTGATGGCCTTGCTTTGGATCTCGGGGCACCTTTTATTATGCTTCTTGTTTGCTTCTTGGCTGCTGTGACCTTAGAAACTACGAAAGTAACCTTGTACTCTTTCTGTTTTTGCTTCTCGTCGACTCCTTGACTGTACATTGCTCTGGTGCTTTCTTTGGCTTTCACCCTGAGCCATCTTCAACTCACCAGCGTTGTAACCCTGCTTGTTTTAGTTTCCAAATGAAGGACAAGTCTGAGGAGAGTTCCTGCTGCTGCTTGTGGAGCCTCTCTGCATATCCAGGACCCTGGATTTATTTATTTTTTCCAGATCTCTCATCTTACAGAGAGACTCCCCAGGTAGCAGTAGCTTTCTTCATTGGACGCCCACTGGACCTCCAACAATGGCAGCAAAGTGGGACGACGGGTTTGAACGTTCTGCTCGTGCTTTCAAATCAACCTCCTTTTTTTTTTCTTTTTTTTTTTTTTTTTGGAATGCCTGAACGGGGCTTCGGGAAAACGAGAAACTGAGCTGAACAAAAATTGACAGATTATCCCAGTAGAGCCGAGAAAGTCTCCCGTCTTAAACCCTGCAGAGCTACTGCAAGGCACTGCTGAGGCCGTCTAAATGAATGGGAATGAGGAATTAAGTGAGACAGATGAAACAATGATCAGAGTCTCTATGAAGCGGTTTCCTATTGCAGGAACACGTGTGAGGTGCATGTTCTAGGATTTTATTTTTATTTTTTTCGGGGTGAGGGGGAAGCCAGTGGGAAATGGCAATCCCATTTTTCTTGTAATGCTTAGCTCTGCCCTTAAGAACTGAATGGCTGTTTCAAAGTAGGAAATGTCAAGGGGGTAGACCATTAATGGTGACATACTTAAGGGAAAAAAATTATTATAAGGTATTTAATGAAACTTGGCGACAGCAAAGGGCTAGATCTGAAAGAAGAGCCAGATATATTAGATCAAAGGAGAAAATTATCTCTTAAAAGGACAGGTCATCTCCCCCCCCCCACTGCCCCCAGCTAAGAATGATCAAAGCTTGTTCTTTGAGAAGAAAAATAGGTGAACACAGCTGCAACGTGGCTTCCTCTCTTGTCCATATCGGTTTGCTTTATCCCCTAACAAAATGAATTAAAGCTATGGATGGGAGGGCTTGGAGCATGAGTTGCTCTCATCTCAAGTGGTCCCGCGACACAAAAGGATTATGTGGAGTTGAAATATTTGCATTTTCTATCAACTGGTGCCTTCTTGGGTTTGGAACTGAAATGCCCGTATAAATTGAATGCATCCAAATAAGCTCAGAAAGACCACAGTTCTCAGCTCGGGCAGTCTTACTTCCCTTCCAGAACGAAGACGAAAAGCTAGGATTGTGATGGGGAGTCACAACGTCACCCAATATAATTTGGAACTGCGACGAGTCTTCCATGCACAGAAGAGGTGGGCCCTTCGTGTCTTTTCTGGACTGAAGCGGCTATGCTGGTTAGAGCTGATAGATCAAAAATACCTCAAGGCCTTCAGTTGCCCTTGTTGATGTACAACAGGACTCTTGTATCAGCAGGATCAGTATCTGCGGTTTCACTTATCCGCGGTTTGCTGCGACCCTATATACAACATGCAAGGGGGCCCCCTTGAGGCCTTTGTCCCACCTCCTTGTGGCTTTTGTCTGACTCCCTTGTATGTTATATATAGAGTTCCCTCCTATACGCAGTTTCAGGCATCCACAGTAGATTGTGGAACTGTATATGGGTCCTACTGCACACACCAAGTGTCTCTTGCTATTGGAATGGAAAGAATGCTCATTGAATTCCACATTCTTGTCAATTGAGACTTTCTTTACATACAAAACTCCTCCCCACCAGCCTAAAAAGAGACGAAGAGCTTTCTTTCTTTCTCTTTTTGTCTTCCAAAGACTCTGCAAGGCACAGAGTTCATCCAGTGCCCTCTCTCTTTCAGAAGCAAAGCAGTCACACGGCAAGCACAGAACGTCTGGATGCCTGTTAAACACTCAGACAACCCATTTAGTTCTTTGAATTCAGAAATAAAATCGCAGTTGTGCCAATTTTGGATAATTCGTACAATATACTAATTTCCACAATTATATGCAAAAGCCAGGAAATGGTGCATAAAAAATGGACACCCTTTCCCCCAAACGGTCATCCACATCAGCTTAAAATGTGGGCAAATAGGAGGGAGAAAAAAAGTTCTGGTGATTAATTAGGTAAAGGTAAAGGTTCCCCTTGACATTTAGTCCAGTCGTGTCCGACTCTAGGCGGCGGTGCTCATCCCCGTTTCCAAGCCATAGAGCCAGCGTTTGTCCATAGACAGTTTCCGTGGTCACATGGCCAGCGCGACTTAGACACGGAAAGCTGTTACCTTCCCACCGAGGTGGTACCTATTTATCTACTTGCATTTGCATGCTTTCGAACTGCTAGGTTGGCAGGAGCTGGGACAAGCGACGGGAGCTCACTCCGTCACATGGACTCGATCTTACGACTGCTGGTCTTCCGACCTTGCAGCACAGAGGCTTCTGCGGTTTAACCCACAGTGCCACCACGTCCCCATTTAATTAGGAGCACACACAAAAATAGCTACATAGCTCCCTAAAAGAGCAGTTAACTCTATTTTAGCACTTGCAGGTGTTTGGATGAGATGACTCTTAGGGTTCTTTCCAAATATTCCAGGATCTCCATGTTGTTTCATGGGTTTCACTGCAAGGAATGTCATCATCTTCCAAAAGAAGCAGCACGGGAGAAGATGCTGCCTTGTTAACGTATGCGTCTTGCCCTGCCCTCCCATTGGCCAAGCAGTCTAGGATGTAAGTTCTCCATGTTTCACCATAACCCAGTGAGATGAGATGGACAAGTTTCTGAGTTCGGAAGTCCTCAAAAGACAGGAAGTTCCAAAGACAGGAAGTGACCACTGAGCACGCCTCTCTGCACGGCCTGTCCTTTTAATTTGAGGGCAATCCCCGTAGTTGGCTGCCATTGGGACACGGACTTCTAAAATGTGCAGAACTCATACCATTGGATAGAAGATTTGCACAGACATTGATTTCTTTTCTTTTCTTTTGCTAGTATCAAAATGTACCGTTGTTGCCAGTGCAGGAAATAAATCAGAATCCATGCTACTCTCCACCTGTATCTCTTGATAGTTCAGTTCTACCCTAGAATGATTTCAACGGCAAGAATAAGCGGGTGTCAAGCACACATCACCTGACCGCCTCTTCGGAGAGGATAATGAGGTATAAATTTCATAGCAGGTTTAATGAAAGTTTATGGAAGTTTTTCTTTTCTAGAAGGTAGCAGGGGAATATTCCTGCTCCTCCAGGTAGAAAGAAAGTGTACACATCTTAACAAGCAGGCTTGTACCTTTTCTGAAGTAGCTGGGTTTTTCTTTCCCTGCCATGCAGAAATATGCATTATTGTTTCAATGGAGAAACATTTGATATCTTTCTTCCTTTCTTCAAATCAAAGCATTGCAGAATTTAAAATTATGGAAGTATGTGAATTATAGATAAAATTATAAACAAATTAAAACGATAAGATAATTAGACTGTCTTTGACCAGAAGCAGGCTACTTTAATTAGATTAGATTAGGCATCCTTCAGTCTTGAGAGACTATGGTAACGTGCTCTGAATAGAGGACTTGGAACAGCGTCTAGTGTGGCTGAGAAGGTCAATTCGAGAGTGACCATCCCTTCCACACTGAAGGCGAATACCATCTGTCCAGCTCCCTGGTTTTGCTGGTTTCGGGACTGCCTCTTGGCCTCGGCCTGCTGGACAAGGGTCTCTTCAAAATGGGAGAGGCCATGATGCACCGCCTGCCTCCAGGCTGAACGCTCAGAGGTCAAGGTTTCCCATCTGTTGAGGTCCATTCCTAAGGCCTTCAGATCCCGCCTGCAGATCTCCTTGTATCGCAGCTGTGGTCTCCCTCTGGGGTGCTTTCCCTGCACTAATTCTCCATATAGGAGATCTTTGGGAATCCGACCATCAGCCATTCTCACGACATGCCCGAGCCAACGTAGACGTCGCTGTTTCAGTAATGTATACATGCTAACAATTCCAGCTCGTTCTAGGACTACTCTATTTGGAACTTTGTCCTGCCTGGCAGGCTACTTCAATAATATTAGCCATCTGCTCTGTCGTCTTTTGTACACCTGGTGGGGCATTGATCGCATGCAGATAAGTGCTGTATTGATTGGATTTCTCCACAGTCACAGAAGATTTGTTCGGTATCCAGGTTAGCCGCATGTTAATTGATTGTTTTTTGATCTTCCCACTGGCGAGCTGGAGTCTTGTCCCTTTAGCATTCATCCATTCAGCAAGCTATGTTGTATTGTTTTCACCTTTTTACGAGGATGGCTGGTTTGATTAGGTAGATCTTGAAAGGAATACTGTTTGGGGGATATTTATGACATAATGCTATGGACAGAATGGGGGGGGGGGAAGAGTTGGAGGCCGGTTTGATTATATCAGGAGCAGAGCCAGTGGCTCAGCAGGACGCAAGTTACTCCTATCTAACTTAAGTTAATTTACCAAAGTCTGCAATCATGGCATTTATTGTTTGTTTATTTAAAATGTTTTTTACCCCGCCTTTCTCCTTAAAATGACCCAAGGTGGATGGCAACAATTAAAAGACAATATTTAAAATCTAAAAACAGTAAGTATACAAACATTTTTTAAAAACGTTGGACAAATATTGTGTTTCAAATGGTAAATAAAATCCATACTAAAAAAACACACACACACACATTTAAAAAAACAACAGAGCACAACAATCTATTTTGAAAAAAAAAACAACCACAACCCTTGCTGGCCATCAGTCACTAAGGAATAGCCCGCCTGCTTCTGAAAGGATAGCTAAGATGGGGCCAGGTTGACCTCCAGTGGGAGGGAGTTCCAAAGTCTAGGAGCAGCCACAGAGAAGGCCCTTTCCCGTGTGTCCCCACTAAGCGTGCCTGTGAAGGTGGTGGGACTGAGAGAAAGGCCTCCCCGGATGATTTTCACTCCGGGGCAGGGCACATGGACAAGTGTCCCCACACCCAGGAAACCCTTCTTCATATGACCAGCCACCTTGGGGTTGATTTGAAATATCTCCCTATGATGCAAAATTGACCCAGGAAACATTTTTTGCTGGAAAAGAATGGCCAAAGACTTGTGTCGCAAGGACTTCTAGAGGTTTTTTGAGCAGGAGGTCCTGTCCATAAATCATGGGTGGTTACAAAAGAACTTTCTCTCTTTATTGCTTCTACATGGCCAATTCTTGAATTGAGCTATTATTGCCATGAAATCCGGGGTGGGGTGGGGAAAAGAGAGAGTAAAGGAACTGTGATCCTTTGCAATATATATATAATTTATCATGGCATCCAAGACAGGTATTAGTATAAGGTTTAAATACAGGCTCCGGCAAATCTTTATTTGACTATGATGAACTGTCTCTTCTGCGGGAAAATGAGATATACACAGTGCTGGCTCTTTCTCTTTTGTTGTTGTTGTTGTGGGAAGGATTCATTTACTGCTTATAAAACTAAGGAATTTTTATCACTTTCTCCCTGAATATAGGAATAAATCAAATTCATGGGACAGATCCCCACCACAAATCATGAGAGTAAATGTAAATAATGGAGTAAAAATTCGCAAGTTCTAATTTTATGGCTTCCTTGATATATATATTTATTTATATATTTCTGTTTATGATCCAAGGAGTTGTTTTGGTCTGGTCTAAAGATTCGCAGTGCTTACGTGCGTCAAGTTTAAAAAAAAAAAGACCGAGGACTGCCGAAAGGTTTATATTAGGATTATGATCTAGCCTACATCAATTCGTGTGCTGATTCCCTTTCTTAGTGAGTTTCCATAGGGTGGCAACGTAAAATACTGTTGTATTTAATTTTAAGTTGTAGCATTCAGTACACAATCAGTATGGGTCTCAACATGATTTCACCCTGTACTTACTTCCTGGGGATCAGTCCATGGGTAGAGATGAGTGAATTGTGGCATATGACATGCATGTGGATATCACCGTGACCCATCAACTCGTTGCTTTTGATCTCCAAACAGCAGAAATAGGGACTTGAGTTGCAGGACTTGCTGTTAAGTCAGACTTAAGTTGCACCGGAGAGTTGACTCATGTGTTTGTTTGTTTTTCAATGACTCAGACTTGATTTGCAACCCATCCACTCCTCCCTTTTTTTTAATAGGGACTCATACTTGGGGCTTGGGACTCGGGATTTGGTACCAAAGACTCAGGCTTGGACTTGGGACTTGATTCAAAGACTCAGACTTGGGACTTGGTACCAAAGACTTGGACTTGGGACTCAGACCCAAAGATTTGCCAACATCCCTGCCAAACAGCCCATTACACACACACCCCAAAGGCCACTTCTCATCCTTCCCTTTTCTTGGCTCACCTTTGACACTTGGAAGACCTTTTCAAAGCTGGTAGCAAAACTGGGACAGGAGTCCCAAGAAGAACCTGGAGGAAGAGACAGACCTCTGGAAATTCCCAAGCATTTATTGAAAAGAACACACAGGGTCCAGATTTAACCCAGCTCCAACCTTGTTTAAGAGTGATGGACTCACCCTTTTAATATCGTGGAGGTTGCAGTTTTGTAACGGGGCTGGTCATTCTTTACTGAGGTTCCTCTGCTTTACAGAATATCTCCATGGTTCCTTCTCCTCCTTCCATCCACATTTTTTTTTAAATAGATTTCCAAGCAGAAAGTGTTACCTCCTCTGTCTGAATACAAGCATGCCTGGTGTCATCGTAGGCCAGCTGCCCAGACTGGCAAATGTCTCAAACGGATCTACTAGCTTTGATGGTAGCTCCATTCATACTGGGCAGCTGGGTATGTGAGCTTCTGTTTTAATTCCACATAAACCGCCTCCCCCCTTGGGTGATATTACATTGGGTTCTCCAAGGAATTGTTGGAACTCCTTTCTTTATTCATATCAGAGTGCTGCACAATTTAAAATTATGGACAGATATAAAATATAAGTAAAAACAATGTTAAGATAATTAGACTAGTTTTTCTTTCCAGAGGCGGGCTACTTCAATAGCATTATCTCAGCCATTTGGTAGATCTTCTTTTGGAGAATTAAAAATTACAATTCCTAGCCACCCTTGTATTGCTCTGTTTAGCAAGGTTTGCTCAATCTTGGGGCACCATCTAAACCCATACTGAGGGACAGACAAATCTTAGGGAGAACTAGAAGCGAAGAAAACTGGAGGCCCCACAGAGGACAGGGCTTGGTGGCTCAGCGTGAAGGTGTTTGGATTTGAGTTGGGTACATTTTTTTCTTTTTCTTTTTATAGATGGGCTGCAAAAATGCAGACCGGCTTCACTTTGACCATGCCTGGTTTAGCAAAGAGCGTAGGAAACCCACATCATCGCACTCCCTTTTTTGCATACCTTTGTTATAAGTAACATTGTCTCATTGATGTCAGAAGTCCCTGTGTGTGTGTGTGTGTGTGTGTGTGTGTGTGTGTGTGTGTGTGTGTGTGTGTGTGTGTGAGAGAGAGAGAGAGAGAGAGAGAGAGAGAGAGAGAGAGAGAGAGAGATACCTCCCTTCAACAACAATGCTGAGTAAACCCCCGCCTAGTTCAAAATATGTGTATAACTATTTGTTGTTGTTGTTCCACTGTCTTCCACTGCCTCCCGGAGTTGGGTCAAATTTATGTTGGTCGCTTCCATGACACTGTCCAACCATCCCGTCCTCTGTCGTCCCCTTCTCCTCTTGCCTTCACTCTTCTCTTGCCTGTATAACTTTTACACCCCCCCCAAATATAACTCCATAACTATAAATCATGCACAGTTGATTAACACATACACATACATGCATATGCGCGCACACGCACGCACGCACGCACAGAGAACCATTGTCTATTGGGGTTCTCTTCCATAGTGTTGACAATCTTTAATGTACAATACCGGGTGTAATGAGCCTTCAAGGTCCTTAGGCCCCCCTGATCTAGAGGCTGGATTAGAGATGTTGTGTTAGGGGGCAAGTAGACCATGTTGAACTCAGGGGGTTATGGGTGGCCAGGGGCACAATATTTATTCATTCGTTTATTTATTGGGGGGGGGGAAATCTGTGTATAGCCAAAACTGTGGTGTTCAGACCCATGCAATTCAAGGGAGCGCTCTCTTTTGCGCGCTCTCTCTCTCTGTGTATTGACATCTGTTGGTTTTTTTTTATGTGATGTCATTGAGCTGAGGTTCCTCTTATTATTAGCCTCCTCCATTCTTACTCCCCCCCCCCCAATGTTTTCAATGGGTTTGGTATCTGCGTAACATTTGTCTCAGTACCACTATAGACCTGCTGGAAGTTTTCTCATTCATCGTGTCCAACCCTGTCTATCAAGAAAGCCGGGTGTGTTGTGCCCTGGACTTCTTATGCCATCGTGTGGAGACCGAGCTCCCTGCCCTCCATTCCCACCCGCAGCCCATCCTGCGGCAAAGCCACAGGTTATTACCAAAGTGCCTGTCCGTGAATTGCCTCGACATAAATTCAATCTAAGCTCTTGAGCGCGGAAGAGAAGAGGGAAGGCCATTCTAGCTTGTTAGCTTTATAGCTCCTTCTCCTTGCAAGTTCGGTTTTGTTGAAACCTTGTAAATTGAATGTGTCGCATTGAATGTTGAACTCACAAAGAGGTAGCAGGGTGTATCAAAGAGCCCAAAGATTAAACACGTGTGATAAAGAGTATTTGATGGGCCCTGGAAAAAGACAGCTAGGAGATGGAAGTGGGGATGGGAAAACCGTTTCTTTTACCATTTCTAGTAATTCCGATATATATTCGTTCCAAATTGAGTAGATCCACTGAAGTGGTGGGTCAGCTTTTGTAATTCAGTGGGCCTACTCTGGTTCAGATTAGCTACTGGATCGAGGCATGACAGACATTGGCATCAGATTCTGTAATTCATTGGGAGAATGTAGAGTTAATGCCGTGGTCAAAATATGGGCTTTCCTGAAGGCTAGAGAAGGCAGGATTCTTTGGGAAAGGCAATAATGCTGGGGAAGGTGGAAGGCAGCAGGAAAAGAGGAAGACCAAATATGAGATGGATTGACTCCCTAAAGGAAGCCACAGGCTTGAGTGTTTTCCCTTACGGGCCTCCAAATCTTTCAAAGCTACTACCTGAGAGGTTGGATGTGCAAATGAGGTTGTAATTCAATTCCCCGTGATTAAGGACAAACAAAAGCAAGCAGATGTACATATTTGGACTGGATTATCTCAGAATAATCATATAGTCTTTTATATCTTAAAGGAATTGTGCTCCTAATGATGTGTTAACTGTATAGTCCGGTTTCATTCCACCTACACCTTGAACACAACCTGCACATGTTCCAACTTCAATTAATATTGAGCCAGGTCTTCACATCGACTGTATGCCAGTTTGAGGCTTCAGACTATATTCCAGTTTTGTCTGGAACTTTCCGTTCCTTGTCTCATTAGATGTGCACCACGGATCAGAATCAATTTATAAATATGCAATAACATTGTATTGGTTATAGAGTTTTTTGTTTGCTTCTTTTTGCACTGGCGTACATGGGCTTTAGACACAGAATGGATACTAAAGAGAAGAGTAAACCAGCCAAATTTCAGACACTTAGCTTCTGCAGTTTGCACACCTTTGAATTTTAATTTCAACAAAAATTAGTAGGTAGGAAAAAAAATATGTTCTATCCTAGTGCTTCCCAACCTTGGGTTACCCAAGTGTTCTTGGACTGCAACTCCCAGAAGCCTTCACCACTAGCTGTCCTGGCCAGGACTTCTGGGAATTGTAGTCCAAGAACATCTGGGGACCCAAGGTTGGGAACCACTGCTCGATCCAATTCTGTAAGTGCCCTGGAACACAAAGCAATCTGTATCTTTGCTCTCAAAGGAGATCTGGCCATTTCGCTTTGATCCAGATCTCATGAACATTGTCCCAAATCCGGATGGCTAGGTTGGCCGTTTGTGATTTGTCCAAATGCAGTGCAATTGAGGTAGACACGTTTGACCTAGACATCTTCCTGACATGTGGTATTCTAAGTGGAAGCATGTTCTTCCTTTTTGCTTTGCTTTTGGGGAAAAGGTTTATGCCTCAAGTGGCCTTTGTTAGCAGAAGGAAATCCAGAATGCGAAGAGAAAACCCTTTTGCTGCTACTGCGACAGCAGGACTATTGTATTTACCGCATTATTTTTGCTCTTATAGGCACTTTGTGACAGTATCGTGTATCTATTGTTAGGCGTGGGGTTCTCAGTTTTTTTTTCCCCACTACAGCCACCAGAATTCAGCAGGTATTCTGGTAGCTTTAGCCAAAAGAAAAAAAGAAAGAAAAAGTTCCCGGACAAGTTTCAGGGTACACGCCTGTTCTTTGGCAAGATTGTCTCTGCAACGCTCAATCTGACAAGCTTGCTCTGAATACGAAATCAGGATGTGGCCAGTCATGCAAGCGAGGGGAGTTGGGAACACTTTGAGCTGGTCTGTACCCAGTTGTGTAGGAAAGGTTACAATCAGCACTGAGCCCAACCAATCGTATTGGAAAGGGTTGCTTTGATGAGAGTGATCTCTTCAAAAGAATGCTTGTGTCTGTTGGGGAATCGCTCCAGACCAACCCCCAAAGTAGAAGCCCTACATCTGGAAGTTGAGTCATGGCAACTGGACTTCTTTCTTACTAGTTTGAAACATTTCGCTACTCATCCAAGTAGCTTCTTCAGTCTGAGGAGAGTTGGTAGGAGATCCCTGATAGATCCTCCACATTGGTTTCACTTTCAGGAGAAGGAGTGCAGAAGTGGAATTATCCCTCACCCCCAGTCCTTTGTCCTTCTAACCAGCCTATTCAGACTAGGGGGAAGTGAAACCAATGTGGAGAATCTATCAAGGGTCTCCTACCAACTCTCCTCAGACTGAAGAAGCTACTTAGATGACTAGCAAAACATTTCAACCTAATAAGAAAGAAGTCCAGTGGCCATAACTAAACTTCCAGATAATCTCACGTGGATGACTGAGAATCTTCTTCTTTGTGGCCTCTGTGAATGCACACAGTTGGGTTGTTCTGCACCTGTGCTGAACCTCTCTGAAGTTTCTAGAGCTTAAAGACACATGATTAGTGGGACGTTCCCCCATGGAGCGCATGCTCCGCCCATCACTGATCCCCTCAGTTCCTTTTTTCCGCCATGTTGGCTAGACCTGTTTCGGAGACTAGAGTGATCTATTGAATTTATACTTCCTGTCGAATCATCGTTTATTTACTTCAAATTCCTTTCAATCATCTTTCTTTATTCGACGTTTCCCCTGTGAGTTTATTCCAGTTTTTTCTCTGCCTGCGTTTTGCCAATCCCCCCACGACCGTTTTTTCCTTCCTGTTTCCCGCTCTTTTATCCCCCCCCCGGCCTTTCAAGCAGTGCGTTCTATGAGCAAATAAAATCCCGCTATCCGACAGCCACGACCGTTGCCTCTTCTGCCTTGGAGAACAACATCCTACACACTCCTGCTCCAAGTGTAAAAGGCTAACTAAACCAGCGCTAAAACTGCGTTTACAAAGATTGAGGTCTTACCTCTGGGAAAAAGCTCTTACTCCACCTCCGGTCGCTATGGAGTCTGCACAATCTCCAGACCCTCGACCAGATCGGCAAGATCCACCCATGCCTGCTTCCAGCCCCACGACTCCTTCTCCTCATCATAAGGAGAAGTCGAAGTCCACGTTGAAATAGAAATCCGTGTTGACGTCGAAGGCCTCGACTCGGTCTCTCGACTCTTCTAAGAAGAAAAAAAAGACAAGACGACCTCTAAGAAATCGAAGAAAACTTCAAAGTCCACTCAACTCGACCCACCACAGCTGACGCTTCCATCTCCCATCCTGGAAGAATCATCTAGAGATGCTCTGGGCTCTCTGTCTGACAGAAATGACCCATCTCTACCTCTGGCCCAAGCTCCAGCCTCCACTGGTAGCTTGTCGCTGAGTATTGGCCTCTCTCTGGCTGAAGTTCATTCCAGCCAGGCCTCGGCCCATTCGAGCCCTGCATCATCAGGGCGGGCAATTCCTATCGAACTATCCAGCTCCGATTCGTCTCACCACTCTCCTAGAAAACACCGGAAGAAGCGATGACATCTATCACCTGCTATGTTCGACCTCCCACATCGGGAGTACTACTATTATCCGCAATCCTCTCGACACCACTTCCGAGATTATAGAAGAGATAGATACTACCAATATGACCCATATCTACCTGACGATCCTCAAGAACAGTTATATTATGATGAGCCTAAAAGGGTCTGCTATATTTTACCGTATCCACCCCGATCCTCACCTTCACTCTCTCCATCTCCTCTTTGACACTGACACCGGCCTCAGCATTCAATACCGACTCATACAACTCAAGGGACTCAACAATATTTGCCCTCCATGTCAACTTCCTATCCCTCAGTGGTCTTTACAACTTGTCCTCAATACACTTACTCAACCACCCTTTGAACCAATGGCTACCTGTGATCTTAAACTACTTTCCTTGAAAACATCTTTCCTCATGGCAATAACATCTGCTAAGTGAGCTAGCGAACTTGCAGCCCTCCAATCCGATCCACTCTTCCTTCCGTTCCATCCAGATAAGGTCACTCTTTATTTTGATGTGTCCTTCTTACCTAAAGTTGTATCTGAATTTCACCTCTATCATCCGATAATTCTACCTACCCTATTTCCATCTCCGTCAACACCTCTCGAGCACATGCTCCATACACTTGACGTAAGACGCTCTCTGGCTTTTTACATTGACAGGACCAAATCATTCAGAAAATCACAGATACTTTTTCTATGTTTTCACGGCCCTCATAAAGGAGCTCCAGCTTCGCCTCAATCTATTTCTAGATGGATTGTCCAAATTCATTGGCGTATGAGTTAATGGGCAAAACACCTCCTGAACATTTAAAGGCCCATTCTACCAGAGCGCTGTCAACATCTACTGCCTTCCAGCATGGGATTGAACTCCCTCACATCTGCCGTGCAGCAACATGGTCTACTCCATCGACCTTTGTCAGACATTACCGTCTCAATGTCAGGGCACGGAATGATGCTGGTTTTGGCAGAGCTGTTTTGGCATCCTTTCTACCGTGACGTCCCACCATCCGGTAAGTCAGCTTGCTAATCACCCAATTGTGTGCATTCACAGAGTCCACGAAGAAGAAAGAGAGGTTACCTACCTGTAACCATGGTTCTTCTAGTGGTTCTCTGCGAATCCACACATCCCGCCCATCCTCCCCTCTGTCCGTCATGTTGTACTTTAGCTCATATAGCTCTTTGACAGCGGCGGATTTTCACAGGAATTGAGGGGATCAGTGATGGGCGGAGCATGCGCTTCATGGGGGAACGTCCCACTAATCATGTGTCTTTAAGCTCTAGAAACTTCAGAGAGGTTCAGCACAGGTGCAGAACAACCCAATTGTGTGGATTCACAGAGGACCACTAGAAGAACCATGGTTACAGGTAGGTAACCTCTCTTTCACAGATGGAAGCCCTACAGTTAGACCCAAGAGGTCCAGATTGGGACTGAACTAGTGCACGTTTCCTCTACCTCACATGATCACTGAGATATTGATCACACTTGCCCCACAAGTGGTCCAAATTGCAATCTGTTTCCTCATGTGATCGCACCCTAAGATTCTGGCCATTGTTTCCACGGTAAAATGTTGAGGAAAGCTGAAGCAGTTTTGATAAGACATTATATTTTCTGGACCGGAGGGGGAGTGACATCCTGATACCATCGGCACCCCGAGTGTTGAAGGAACAGGCAGCTGCGTATGTTAAATTTATTTCAAGGATACCGTAAGCAAAAGGAAGAGAGAGGAGAAGGAACGGGAGAAGCAAGCGAGCTGGGTAAGTAAATAAATAACTGGGCTGGAGGAATACATCATGAAATTCATGAAACCCTACCAGGCTCCCGAAAATAAATCCTTCCCGACTGGTTTCAGTAACCGTCGTTTCTATATCCTCCAGGCATTCGGGCCGGTAAATGATTTCACATAAAAAGAGAGGAGGGTGGTGGGGGAGAAGATCAGCTTTCTGTGAGGCATTTTAACACCTTCTCCCAAAGTTGTTAGATACATGGCAAGTGTAGATTCTGGAAATACATGTGAAACAGAAGTCTGTTTTCCAGAGGGAGATCTAGTGCCTCTCCCTGACCCACAGACCTTGGAATCTTAAGAATATTTTATCGGCTATTGCAGTTGGGTGCAAATTGTGTTGCGGTCCGTTCTTGAAGTATTTGCCATAATTCACTAATCATGTGGCTGGGGCAGAGAAAACCTGGTGTTTTAGAAAGAAAAAGTTGATTTTAGGAAGTAGTTAAACCAACATATTTCTCCCCACTCCTCATCCCCATTGAATGTGGGGTGAGGTTTTTGTTTGTTTATTTGTTTTGTTTTGTTTTTTAATAGAGCAACAGAAGCATGAGGGATACCATGCATGGTGATACCATCAAGGCTTTTGACTAGTTTTAGGGAGTGGGGTCAAGGGTGCTGCCCAGATTCCACCTGCGGGTGAAGCAGCACCAAGGGAATATAAGTAGGTTTGTAGACCTATAGATGAACAAGTGGCAGCTGCCCAAGCCCTATGGTAAGGGTGTAAATATTGTGAGCCTCTAAGGCAGTGGTTCCCAGCCTTGGGTCTCCAGATGTTATTGGACTACAGCTCCCGGAAACCTTCACCACTAGCTGCGCTGGCCAGGATTTCTGAGAGTTGCAGTCCAAGAACATCTGGGGACCCAAGGTTGGAAACCACTGCTCTATCCAATTTCATTAGTGCCCTGGAGCACAAAGCAATCTGTATCTTAGCTCCCGGAGGAGATCTGGCCATTTCGCTTTGATCCAGATCTCATGAACATTGTCCCAAATCCAGATGGCTAGGTTGGCCGTTTGTGATTTGTCCAAATGCAGTGCAATAGCCCAAGTAGATACTGAGGCTGCCATCCTATGTTCACCTGGCAGCCCAACACATTAAACTCAGTGCACTTTCTTTTAGGTAGAGATTGGTAGGAAGGCATTCCCAGGTGGTCAATCCTTGTCCTAAACCCCAGCATTTAAATGTTTCGCTTCCTAGAAGAAGGATTCCAACCTAGGCAAAGGTAGCACGACAGGTAGAAGCATTTAACCCAGATCTCTTTTGGCATGCAGTATTCTCCACCTTGGGTCTCCCAAATGTTCTTGGACTAAAACACCCAGAAGCCTTCAGCATTAGTTGTGCTGACCAGGGTTTCTGGAAGCTGTAATCCAACAACATCTGGAGACCCAAGCTTGGGAAGCACAGCTCAAGGCTTGTTGGATCACACTTTCCCAACTGGAAACTTGCGTTTATCTTCTGACATCAGTCCCACTAGGTTCACTTCAGACATAGGAGTTCATCTTGAGTCTTTCACAACAGCTGTATTGTTTTTAATGAAAAATAAGGAGTAGCCAGTCATTGCTAGCATTCTACTTGCCACGTCCGAAAGAAGAGCATTAAAAAGAAAAAGAAAAAGAAAGCTCTTCAAAAGCCGTTGAACAAACAGATGTGAACAGCTTGGTGTTTGGTCCTCAATAGATTATGTATGATACATCTGGAGCAAAACTGTTTCGGCTTGCTCTGTACCTGTCTTGGAACCACTTTAATCACTGTGCTTGCACCGTTCTCCGACACACACTTCAGAACACTTGTCATGACATGATCTTTGGAGGCTGCAACATCTGTTTCTGAGTTTGTTCGTTTCCTTGCACGTGTGTCCTTGTGCATTGTGCGTTTGGGTGTGGGGAAGTATTACGTTGGCGTCAAACAGACTTTTCTGGCATTGTATCATCTCGACCGTTCAAAGATAGGTGGAAACATTTCTAATTACTCCATGCAATGACACCCTCCTGCCTGTTGGATAGCTGAGGGGTTGAGGTCTCTGGCTGCAGAGCCAGAGGTTGGGAGTTCGATTCCCCCACTGGGATCCTCCCTGACAAGGGCTGGACTCGATGATCCATAGGGTCCCTTCCAGCTCTGCCATTCTCAGATTACTTCTGGATAACTCAGGGATTTAGGGATCTGACTATGGAGCCAGTGGTTGTGAATTTGACTCCCCGTTGTGCCTTCTTGACAGCAAGGTAGGAAAAGATCCTGCAGTGATCCACAGGGTCCCTTCCAGCTCAGCAGTTCTAAGATGATGATGATGATGATGATGATGATGATCTCAGGTTCCATGACCAGACCCAAAAAGAAATAGGCAGACAATATAAGTGGTGGAAAAACGAAGCAAACAACCATGGAAGGATGGGAAGAAAATGTTAGGGGAAGATGCATGCATTCTTAGACCTTGCCAATTGTGGCTAATAAAAATGGCCTGAGGTGGAATGACTGAGTAAATACTTGGAGAATTAAGCAGAGAGAAGGTTCTGAAAGAGACAGTAAGATCACTGGAAGGGGGGGACCAACCAATGAAGAACTGTTACGCCACTGCCTTTCAGGAGAGCGTCAAGAGTTGTTGAGCAGCTCTTCTGGATGGTGAGAGCTCTTCAGCAAAACATGAGTTCTAAATGTTCAGCCGAAATCTCTTTCCCTGTAGCCTGAAGGTGTGACTCTGGGCCCTATCCTCTAGCCAGTGAACGAGCCCCTTCCATCTTCCAGTTCCCCATCTTTTTAAAAACTGCCAGGGGAGGGGAGGGTCCTTCCAAATGTTGGCTTCCATCTCAACACACACCTTAGAAGTTACAATCTGAATAAGTAACTTGTCCAAACTCTGGAATAAAGGTACCTCGGCTTCTAGGCAGCCTATAGAAGACCAATCTCTCTTTCTGAAGCCTAAAAATGCAAGGAAATTAATTCTAGCCCATACAAGCTTTCCAGAATGTTGGTACAGTTGATCGTTGGTGTGCTCTATTTTAATTACTCCTGATTCCCTCCCTCACCCCTCAGTGAGGCACGTGTTCATTGAAAACCTTCTTCTTTTTGGTTCAGTGGTCCAGCCTGTACCAGTATCAGCCTCCAGATCTCAGCTGTGTTCTGTTTATCGGTATCTAGTCTGCTTGCCCGACTCCCTGAAGAGAAAATTTACTAAATGAACTTGACAGATCCCAGCCTCTCTCCATATGGCAGGAACGGAGCTGAGGCTTCGAAGCCTTCCTAGGATGGAAAACCAGCTCTCACCTTATTAAAATGGCAGTGGTTACATGAGAGTTGAGTTCATGAGGCCATGTTTTCATTCTTTCAAGCCCTGGGTTGCGATCGCTTCCTCTCTTCTTCATGCAACACGACTGGGGCGAAATAACCCGTCCGCTCTTTATTCCATTTAAACAAATCAGAACATGTGATGTGTGGCTGGATCAAAGTGCATGGAAAGAGAGACGAGAACAGAAAATAAAGAGCTAAATAAGCAGTGACTTCTAGGGAGACTCGTTTGTCTCCATGTCTGGCTCATTCTCTTCAGCCTGTATGTACTAATTGAGCGCTTATCCCTTTGTTTGCTGTTTAGCTGTAAAAGAATCACCAGTGTTTGCTTTCTCTTTATTAAAAAAAAAATGGGGGGGGGGGCTAATCCATGCCCTAATAAATTCTTAGTGCCAAGAACAGTTGCAAATCAGTTGAGTTTGTTCGTAGAGGGCATGGCTGGTTGTTCAGAAATGAATCGTACCTAAGAAGGCGGAAAGGTGAAAATGGAGTGCAATTATTGCAAACTGTGAAAAATAAGGATGGACTCTGGATTCTGCAGAAGTCCAGGTCACGAATCAAATTGGCGTGATTCACACCGGAGGCCCAAACTGAAACAGAAGGCGTCATTGTTGTTAAGTGCAGTCAAGTCAGAACCAACTTATACCAACCCCTAATAGGGTTTTCAAGTTAAGTGAGATGTTTAAGGAGCGGTTTTTACCCGCTCCAGAGCCCCAGGGTGCTCCCGTGGCTGAGCAGGGTTTTGAACTCACGAGTCCTAGCTTGTCACTCTGCCCACTGCACCACACTGCTAACCCCCCACTCTCAAGACTGCAGCTGCACAACATATGTGAAGGGCATTAAATATGCCCAACATCTTACACAAATGCATGTTACGAACACAAGGGACATATATCCTGCCTTCGGGGGAGTCTTCATCATCTGCCATCCCTCAGGCACTGAGTGAGAGACAGTGTGGCTGTGCTGCTGCCGGTTGCCAGCCTTCCTGGGGGAGTTTGACTTGGACTCCCTCGGCCTTGCGGGACTGGGCGCTTGCTGCCTCTGGCTGCCCCACCCCCTCCTCAACATCAGCCACCTGGCTCGGGGGGAGAAGGGGCTTTAGAAGGGTTTTTTATTGTGATTATCAATTGCTATCAGGTTACATACGTAGAGACCCACAGTGGATCTGAGGGAACAGGAAGGGGGGAAGGCGTTGGAGGGGGCAGCCATTGAGGTGGTGCTGGGTAGGGGAAGGAATGGCGGTGGGGGTAGAACATGCCCACGTAGGAGAAGAGAGGTTAGATATCTTACATCTATCCCCTCTTCTAGTCCTACCCCCAACCAGATGGTATCAGGTGACCATATCAGCAAACCCTCGAGCCACACGGTGCTGTTGATGAACGCCAGGTCAGTACAAAATAAGACTGCCCTCATCCATGATGTAATTCTGGATGAGGGTGCTGACCTGACATGCATTACTGAGACCTGGGTGGGAGAGGAGGGTGATGTTCCCCTCTCCCAGCTGTGTCCGCCTGGGTACTCGGTCCAGCACCAATGTCGCTTGGAGGGTCGGGGAGGGGGAGTTGCTATAGTCTATAGGAGTTCTATCTCCTTGACCAGGCTTCCTATCCCTTTGAGAGGAGGTCTTGAGGGCCTGTATTGTGTGTTGGGCTTACGAGACAGATTGGGGATTCTGTTGGTGTACCGCCCACCCTGCTGCGTACCAACAGTCTCCCTGCCTGAGCTGATGGAGGTAGTCTCGGACCTGGTGTTGAGGACTCCCAGGCTGTTGGTGCTGGGGGACCTCAACATCCATGCTGAGGCTGCCTTGACTGGGACGGCTCAGGACTTCATGGCCACCATGACAACCATGGGGCTGTCTCAATGTGTCATCGGCCCGACACATGAGAAGGGCCATACCTTAGACCTGGTCTTCTCAATGGGACTGGAAGATTGTGGTTTGGATGTGGAGGGGCTGGTTGTGACCCCATTGTCATGGTCAGACCACTTCCTGGTCAAGTTTAGTCTATTAGCTTCTTCTCCCCTCTGCAAGGGTGGGGGATCTATTAAGGCCTGGATTCAAAACCCTGCTCAGCCACGGGAGCAGGCCGGGTTTTGGTTCGGAGACTGCCTTGGTCGCCCTGTACGATGACCTTTGCCGGGAGAGAGATGGGGGAGTGTGACCCTGTTGATACTCCTGGACCTCTCAGCGGCTTTCAACACCATTGACCATGGTGTCCTTCTGGATAGGCTGGCTGGGTTGGGAGTTGGGGGCACCGCTTTACAGTGGTTCCGCTCCTTCCTGGCTGACCGTGTCTAGAGGGTGGTGCTGGGGGACAGTTGCTCTGTCCCATGGCATTTATGTCATGGAGTTCCTCAGGGCTCGATACTGTCCCCCATGCTGTTTAACATCTACATGGAACCGCTGGGAGAGGTCATCAGGAGGTTTGGGCTGAGGAGTCAGCAATATGCTGCTGACTCTCAGCTCTACCTCTCATTTTCCACCAATCCAGGTGAGGCGGTTTCTGTGCCGAACTTGTGTCTGGACCTAATAATGGACTGGATGAGGGTTAATAAATTGAAACTCAATCCAGACAAGACGGAAGTGCTGTTAGTGGGTGCTTCGCCAGACAGGCTGGAGGACCATTTCCCTGCCCTGAATGGGGTTACACTCCCCCTAAGGGACAGGGTCCACAGCCTGGGGGTGCTCCTGGACCCCAGTCTAACTCTGGAAGCCCAGGTGGACTCGGTGGCCAGGGGCGCCTTCCTTCAGCTGCGGAAATTATACCAGCTCAAGGCCTACCTGGACGAGTGGAGTCTCATGACAGTTACACATGCACTGGTAACATCTCGTATAGATTACTGCAATGCGCTCTACGTGGGGCTGCCTTTGAAGACAGTCCGGCGACTGCAACTGGTCGATTCTGTTTTAATTACATTGGCTACCAGTTGCTGCCCAGGCCCAATTCAAAGTGCTTGTTTTGACATATAAAGCCCTAAACGGCTTGGGCCCTGGATACCTGAAGGACCGCCTCCTTCCATATGAACCTACCCGGCAGTTAAGATCTAGCCAGGGGGCCCTCCTGAAAGAGCCGTCCCTCAAGGAGGTAAGAGGGATGGCTTGTAGACAAAGGGCCTTTTCGGCAGCTGCCCCCAGACTATGGAACGCCCTCCCGACTGAGATTCGTCTGGCGCCGACGCTGATGACATTTCGGCGCCAGGTCAAAACCTTCCTGTTCCAGAAGGCTTTTAATTGAAATGATATCAGCTGTGGGTCCTGATGGCAATTTTTAGAGTATATATTTTTATTGTATTTTAATTGTTTTATCTTTTTTACTGTATTTTAATTGTTGTAAGCCACCCAGAGACCTTTGAGTAGTGTGGGCGGCATATAAATTAAATAAATAAATAAATGAATAAATAAATAAATAAATAAATAAAATACATCTCACTTTTTCTCGCCTCTAATTCATGCCCGTCTCCACTGGGTTTTGTTTACTTTAAAAAAAAAACAGAGAAGTCTTGTTGTTCTCCCCCCTTTTGTGGGGTGGCATGCATAACCCCCCTTGAATAAAGGGTGTTCACATTGTGAAGATTTGAAATCAGTTTGTTTTTCTCCTTGTGGCCTTAAGTGTGCTATTGCTGTTCTGCGCTTCCTGGACCGGGCACAGGGTGGACATAATACGGGCACAGAAGCCAGATGCTTCACCAGCTCCCTAGCATTGTATAAATCCCAATCTGGCTTCTGTGCCCATATTATATCCACCCTGTGCCCAGTCCAGGAAGCGCAGAACAGCAATAGCCTCTGTACAAGTCTGGTGGAATAAACTCAAGCATCCCCTCTGATCATCTTGCAATTACATAGCATGGCTCTTGAGAATCACCCTTACGTGTTCCCTTCCTTCCCCTTCCTCCCCTGCATTATGCCAGGTTCACTGGACATTTTGTGGATTTCAAGACATTTTTCCCCCCTGTTCTGTGGGCCATCTGTGCTCACCTTGCTCTCCCCCACCGTGTCTGTGTTGCTTCACCTTTAATTAATTTAATTTGCATTTGGTTATCTGTTTGGAGAGGAAGAGGCATCTGCTACGAACGGAGGATCGCCCGTGGGAGTGTTTGTGGGCAGATGTGCGACAGGAGTGACTCACCTCTCGGCTTTTGCAGGAGAGATCTGGGGAGGGAAGGCGTCCCCGGTATTACACAAGTGTAAAGGAACAATCCAAAGCACTGCAGTACTCCTCCAAAATGAGTAACCTTGATCTTATATATTAACATTGCAGTTGGGTAAGGCTTTAGCTCCGTTGCATGTTGCCTCTCCCAGGATTTGCAGATTTCTTTGGAAGTTTGATGAGCTGATGGAGAAATGGATGGTTTTAACGCCAAGCATGGAAGAAAGGAAAAGGGACATATTAACCCATCCAGGTTAGGGGGCTTTAAGTGCTGTACTCTACAGAAATCCATGTTTGCACATTTTGCATTTTGAACTTGCAGCCCTAATGGATTGATTCTGGTTATAGCATAATTTTATTAGTTAAAATGATGCTTTGTGATTGCTGAAATTTATTTAGTCCATTGACCTTACAATATGTACAAAAAGCAGGTAGAAAACCGAGAAAATATCTGATTAGAACTGCTTATAGCTTAGAAAGAATAATCCTTGTGGCAATAAGTGTGAACTTCATGCATTTAGCAGCTTGCTGCCATCTTTGGCCTAGTTTGCCGAACTTTGATGTTCTCATGCTGGGTCAAGTCACACATCTGATTCCCCCCCCCCCCCAAATGGGATTTCTGAGATACATGAGGTATTCAAAGAGGGGTTTGCTACTGCCACCCACCCGTGAGGCTCCATGAGAGCTGGGTATTCAGTTGACCAACCTCGCAAGGATGGAAGTCTGACTCAACCTCAAGCTGGTTACTGGGATTGAACCCCAGGTCATGAGCAGAATTTTGGCTGCAGTACTGTTTATCGAGTAATCCTAAGAACATTTATCTAGGGTTAAATGGCTACTCATTTCTCTCGGTGGATTTCATCTCCTTATTCTTTCGAGCTCTGGTGTGAAAACCATGACAGGATAAAAAAAAAACATGGATCATTGAATGCCAAATGCAAGCTGGAGGAATGGTCTCCAGAGATGTAGGGAGGCTCAAAACAGGAACAGTGTGCTCTTCTGATTCTGGTACCAGACATGAACCAGATGATGATGATGATGATGATGATTTTGCATTTATATCCCATTCTTGATCCAACAGCTTCATGAACCTGGTTTCGTCTTCAGGTAATCTTGCAAAGAAGGTGAGGCAAAGGGATTGTGGTTGGACCAGTACCATGTTTTCCCTCCCTGAATATCACTGTTCCTCTTAAATGCCAAGCCAAAGGTTCTCCACAGAAGAATATTGGTAGGGAACCCCTTGTAGAGCCCTCCTCTCCTCGGTGGAGACATCAGCAGAGGGAGTTGGAGAAAAGCAAACAACAATCCCATGTCTTGGCAAAACCCCTCTGCTGAATTTGTTATATCTGCAGCGACCACTGTTGAGTGTCCTAGTTTTGTTTTTGCTTTCTTACGGGCTCCCCGCGTCTCAGTTTGCTGATGTATCAAAGCGAGCAGAATGAAATACAAGAAGGTGTTGCTCAACTTTGTGGCTCTTAGGAACAGAAATGGTAGCAAACTTAATCCCCAAAGGAGTCCTATCGTACCCAAGTGATGACAATGAAGCAGTTGTCTCTAGAGCCCAGCTCGGAAAAGCATAAATGAAGAGGGATGGGGACTCGAGCCGTGGTCCTCGCTGTCGAGTCAGACTTAAGTCGCACTGGCAACTTGACTGAGACTCAACTTCGGAGGGGGCGGTCCAATGACTCGGACTTGACTCGCGACTCAGACCCATTTTTCCAAGTCACATTTCCAAGTCCCTATTCTTTTAATCACAAACACTGTAAACCTGGAAGAAGCTTTGCAACGCTCACCAGAAGAAGCAGGCAAATGGCAGCAAAGCGTGGAGGAGGAGGTAACGATGAGGATGGAGGGTTTTTGAAAGAGAGCGGGTGGAGGGGTGAGGGAAGGTGAGACAGGCTCAGCATTTTCCCCCCCATATTGGCCATGACTCTGAGCATGAGGGCGAGCTGGCCAAGAGGAGAGGGGCAAGGAGGATCAGGACTTGAGTCATGGAACTCCCATCAGTTTGACTTAAGTCACTCCAGTGACTCAACTCGGACTCAACTCGGGTTTTTTCCCCACTGATTTAGACTTGACTCACCACTTGGAATTCACTCACCAACCCGTCCCTTTTTTTCTGGGGGGGGAAAGCTTGTTTTTAATAGGGCTTCGGACTTGGGACTTGGGACTTGGAATTGGGTACCAAAGACTCAGACATGGGACTCAAACTCAAAGACTTGCCAACATTCCTGTAAATGAAGGTTTAGAAGGTGTGAAGCAATAAAAACATAACTGGTGAAAAGTTGTCCCCTAACAGTAACATGTCTATGTCAATGAAGGTCTCAGGAAAACAAGATTCATCAAGCCTAAGTCATCGCTAACATGAATTAATATCCTAGGTCCATATCCTATTGCATTTGGCATAGTATAAAGTTATGCCTGCAGAAGTCTGTGGGGAGTTATGCCCAAGTATATCTGATTGCCCAAATAGTCATCAATTACACAACTAGTTGAACAACTGATGGCAGAACTAGTTGAGCCATCGATTAGACCACTAGTTAGTCATCTGCGGAATTGATTGCTGGGTACAACCTCTGTGAACTTGCTGCAATTTTCACAACGGTTTGCACAATGTTAAGTTATGCGGGCGTGGCTATGCAACAGGATTTTGACCAGGGATTAAAATCCAGAATCTGAAGTGAACAAAGGTCAGTTTTGGTTTCTGCCACGTTTAGATTTTTTAAAATTCTGGTGTTCATTCCATTTGAAGAAATTTTGTAAAATTTGCCAAGTATCTATAAAGAAGGAACAGAAATTCACACTGGTCCCTGACTGAAACAGCCTTACTGGGTCTTCTGGTGCAGGGAGATCTATGTGGTTGATGCTGCGGTGGAAGTTTGTCTCTTCCACGCAAATCACAGCAAAGTCTACCCACTCACCCCTACAGCCTAAACAGGTGGTCAGCTTCACATAGGCATCAGCTATTCTATTTTAGGGTTGCTTTCAACCTACTTCCCTCAATGAGACATCCACAGGTTTTATTTTTGGAGTATTGGGGGGGGAAAGGATAATTTTTTAGTACAGATATATACCATATATAATTCTGGAGGTGTAAGAGACGTCCTACGTCTCTGTCTTGAAATCTGTTCATCACCAACGCATGTCCAAATTCAACCTACACACTGCTCTAAATTTAAAAAAAGAAGGGGGGGACCCACACCTACGTTTTGTGATCATCCTGCATGAAATTGCTCCTTCCAGGTCTCTCTCTCACTCTCGTGAACAAAACAACTTTATATTTTACTCTGTGAAAGGTGAACTTTGGCCCAGCACCGCTGGGTGGTATAATTTCTTGGCTGCAGTCTCCATTTGGATCGATAATTGAACCACTAGACAAAAATATCCAACTATTCTACTTTCCTCACTGTCAACACTAAAGTTGTGTAGTTCTTCTGTTGTCGTGATTTTGGTCTTCTTCTTGTTCAACTTTGTGTCCTGCTTTAAGGACTGTCATGGCCGCAACGTTAAGGAATCTTAATGGCCACCATTCTCTGAGAGAGAGAGAAATGTTTCCGTCCGGGAAACCCCTTCATGGTTAGCAAACATTTTCTCTTGGCCATGACATTGGTGAATGGAAGTGGGCTTTGATGCGTCACGTTCCAGGGGTAATAAAGCACATGGAAGGCCCTGCTGAATTAAAGCCAACCTTTTTTTGAGTGTGGGAGGGAGGGAGGAAGAAAAAGGGTCCTTCTTCACTAAAACATAATCCCCTGCTCAGCTTTCCTCAGCGGTGGCCATTGATTGGCTAACTCCTCTTTATATCTCCATTTGCATCCTGCGCTGATACCCCCCCGGCAGTGGTGCTATGCATCGCCAGATGGCTCTCGCTGTTAATGTAGGTTAATGTGGTAATGGCAAGGAGGCTAGTGAAAGGGGCTTTGCTGCTCTTTTAAAGATGGCATCACCCTTCCAGTCCGAGGGACCAACAACACAACGGCCACAAGGCAGTGTAAGACGAATGGAACAGACTGAGACGATCCTCCAAGTCTTTATTTCCTTCGATGTTTTGAGAGGCTCTCAGAAGGAAGCGATGTGGCTCAAAGTAAAATCAGGGGAGAAGACCAAGGTGGGAACCTGGCTTTAGAAAAAGATGGGATGTGAAAATATCTCGATTTCAATTATGCTGCCTTTCTCTTCTAGCTCCTGAATTTTATCCTATCCTTGTTTCGTAGTGGGTTGTGCAATTTAGGATTCCCCCCCCTGCATAAATGCATGTCTGTGCATTTTTGTTACACATTTCCCCCTACGGGTGCATTTAGATGCATGTTCTACCTAATTTATGCATCTCTTCCCCATTAACTGAAGTTCATCCGTACCTTTTTTCCCCCCAGTTCTGTGCACTCTTCATCATTTGCCATTAAAAATGTGCATTTTTATTTGTCCAAAAAGACCTCGTAAATGAGTGGTTTCGAAAGAGCAAAGTTTCTTGTCTCAAGAGTGGAAAAAATGCAACTTACTATTGAATAAATTAATTTTTTAAAAATGCTTTTCCATCCTCAATTAAAAAGCAATTCTTTATCTTTATGGTTCAAAGGTGGGGGGGAAGGAATTACGCTTGAGAACATCAGAAGTAACTATAATCATTGTTTTGATTTACTTTTTTGAAACAATTCTGCCTCAATTACTTTGCACACATGTGGAAGCTGGACAATGACAGTGGGGGGGGGGGGGAAGCAATTCAATTGAAATGTGGTGTTGGAGGAGAGCTTTACAGTTACCAGGGACTGCTAGAGTGGGTTCTAAATCAACTCAAGCCTGAATTTTCAGTAGAAACAAAAAAAGACCAGACTTGGACACACGAGAACATGCATAGTGTTAGAAGAAGTGGAAGGCAGTAGGGAAAGAGGAAGACTGCATGTGAGATGAACTAACTAAATAATTTATCATTGAAAGCTCACTATTTTTTTCCTTTTAAATTCTTAATTGTCAAATAAAGCTATCACCTGTTCCTGAATTTGACTAAATAAAGGAACCAATGATCCGCGAAGCATGCTGTTAATTGAAAAGTTACAGCAAGCCTATAAAATAATGTATTTCTGGAATCAATTGCCCCTCAGTTATGCCTGCTTTCAGGTTGTGGGCATATATAAGCTGCTTTTTGAAAGCGTAGAAATATATGTGGCTGACAGGCAGTTCGATATACCCATGAGGTCACACGTTCTCATCAGGTGCTAAAACACCATCAATAGAACAGATCTGTGGCAGGAAAGATCACATATCTGAATTGTTTCATATAGACTAGAGATGGGCACGAAATGGAAACTGGTGGTTCGTGATGGTTCGTGGCTAACCACGAACCTTCAGAAAAAGGAAGCAGTTCATGGTTTGTTTTTCTGGTTTGTGCCACCTCTGGCTGCTATGGGCACATGCTCAGAAGCCACACTGGCTCGTGGCAGGGAAGCCGGGCAAACAGCAGAGGAGGTAACCATGGCAGAAGCAGGAAGGGCAGCCAATGAAACACCAAAAGGGGGAAAAAAATTCAGCATTTCGTTTTGCTTTGGCAGAACAAGACCCCCAAATTGGAAACGAACCACGAACCAGCCCAGTTCATCGGGTTTTTTTGGTTCATGGTTCGTTTCGAGCCCATCTCTAATAGAGAGACCAGATGTTTAAATAAAAGTGAAGGCTTCATAAAATTTCTGTTCTGACAGTATAAGGCGCAGGTCGTTGAAATATCTGCTTCTTTTTTTTATGCCAATATGATTAAATATGACTTGTCACGAGTGATGTACCATAAAATGCAATTGTGATATTTAAAATAGCCGCGGCCCCCCTCGGTTGCATACCTAGAAGCCATCAATTTCAATGCGGTGTGGCAATATCTAATCAGAATTTCCTTTTTCTCAGGCACAATCTGCTTGTGTAGAAAAGCAGGGCTGAGCTATTCAGTGTCCTGCATGTTCAGGAAATGTAGGATGAATGAGGATAGTGTTCAGGCAGTGTTGGTGCATTTCTTTGGAACATGGAAGAGGAAGCGCATATGGCTAGGAGCATGGAGAGATTCAGAGTGCACAGGAGGTAGAAGGGTATAAAGGGCACTTAAGCAAAGCCAGATGTTTCTACAGCGTAGCTTTGTGTGTGTTCGGACTACAGTCTGTACTGTTTAATAAAGCAGCTGAAATGTTGGGCAGAATTTAAACATTATATTTCAATAGAAATGCAAAACATAAAGAGAAAAAGTATGGAGAAGAAGCAACCAAAATGTGCCAACCCATCCATTCTTTGTGAGTTTGTTCCTTCTCGTTGCTTTCTTTCTCCAGACTTTTTGCATTTGTGTTTGTGTGTGTCATATCCTGTCAAGTCACAACCGACTTATAGCAACCCTAACAGGGCTTTTATCTGGCTGGATAGCTCAGTGGTTGAGGTGTCTGTCTGCAGAGCCAGAGGCTGGGAGTTTGATTCTCCAATATTGTGGAGGACCAGTGGGATATAAAAGTGTTTCTGAAATAGATAGAACTTATCTGGCTGTGGAGCCAGAGGTTGGGAGTTTGATTCCTCATTGTGCCTCCTGGGAGAAAAGCCAGCCTGGGTGGCCGTGGGCAAACTGCATAATCCCAGGGCGCCCCTAGAGGAAGAGAATGGTAATGCACTTCTGAGTACTCTCTACCTAGAAAACTCTGAAAAGGGCCACCATAAGTCAGAATTGACTTGATGGCACATAATTATTTTTAATAGGGCTTTCAACGTAAGTGAGATATTTCAGTAGTGATTTTACCACTTTCAACTGCCTGTGAGTTTCTTTGCAAAGTGGGGATTTGAACCCAGATCTTCTGAGTCCTAGTTCGTCATTCTATCAGCTACATCACACTTCGTATCTGCAAACATGGCCTAGAGTTAGCTATTTGTTCTTTGGAAACAGCTCAGAGAACAGAGGAGACAAAATTCAACAATACTATAGAATGTGCTCTGCTGTTACATAAAGATCTCTCTCCCTGTGTCTCATAGCCAAACACAGAACAAGAGTATTTAAAAGCAATTGGTGACGTTAATCATTACTCTTTGGCAACCAGGTTGCTATTATCCTTTATGCTGTTCCAACAGTATAAGAAATTCCTTGTCTGTTATCTAAATGTTATTCTCCTTAATGGTAAGCCAGAAATGGAGATGAATACTTTCTGAACTTCCCCCCAGTGGCCAATTCTGATAGTGCACTTTGGAATTTTTAAAAAAGTGAAGGGGGGAAAAATCACTTCATAACTGAATGGCACAAAACCTGAAAATCCCTGTGCCTTTTAAAAGAAACCCTTGAACCTGATTAGGTATCACTCATTATAACCTAGGTGTTCCTGTAACTACTAGGTGCCTAGAAAGTAACTAGTTACAGACTAGAGTGTAACTGGTGAGAGTGAAGAATAATACTGAGCGATATTTTTTTTTAAAATACAGATTACCCATTATTAGAACTGAAATCACATTAGTATTCCAGAAATCATGTTAGCATGTCAATGGTTTAGGCAAACATTCACATCTGAGAAATCAAATACAGAAATATTAAGCTTCTGAAGGCCCATAAAGAGACTCAGCAAGCTAATCTGGAAACTACACAAGGTGAGAAAAATTCCTGCTGAGACAACCACTTTCAGCTATTAAGGAATTTTGGCTTTGAACAACAGGTTATCTATAATGTATAATTTAGCCTTCAGTCAGCCTTTTTTTGTCTAGTTTGCCTAGAGGAACTCAGAAAATGAAGAAGCTGGAATGCATTCTTTTGATTTGATGGGTTTCTGATTAACCCTTTGATGGGTATCTTCTTAAGTCTTGCAATGTAAAGGATAGGATTTCCTTTTTATTCTTCTTTGTCAGGAAGGCTTGTGTTGCTAATTCAAAGCTAAGGCTTGCATTTCATATGTCTCCCGTGCAAATCCCTGGCTGACCCAGCCTTCCAGTCTAGCATCCCTTGAAAATCTTCTGACTCTACAATGTGACACTTTTAATATTTATCTCTGGGAATGCTCACTCTTTGATACACATGCCAGTTTCAAAGTCATGCCACTTTGTGGGATCCATTGACGAAGCTAAGGTGCTGTGATGAAAGCAAGGCATAACATGAACAAAGATTGTCAGTGTCAGGAAGAATATGACCCACTGAGATGTCCATCATGGATGGACACATCCGGACACATCATCAGCTCCTCCCTCCCTCCCTCCCTTCCTTCTATTCATCATCAGCTCCTTCCTTCCTACCTACCCTCTATTCATCATCAGCTCCTTTCTTTCTCCCTCAGATGTTCCTCCAACATGATGTTTCACTCCAGGTGAAATTTTGTGACTCAGTATCACCGACGACTCTCCCATAGTTGTACTTCTAGCCATGCACCAAAATGAAACTGCCAAGCACTGATAATACTTTATTTTTCTGAAGGGTGCTTCATAAGGTTAAGTTGTTCTGTATTCTTTTTGCAAAATAAGTCCCGTGTACAAGCAGGAAGAATGGATGAAACTGCCAAGTATCAATGGGGCAAGCTTCTTGTTTATTCCTTTTCTATGATGGGGGGGGGAGGAGGGAAGGAAAGATGGTTCACGAAGCAAAGGGTGGAAGAAAGGGAGCTCTATGGAATAATTTGTGAAATGTGCACCCTGAGAATGAAATGGAAGGGGGGAAATTAATGTGTCTGAATAGGGATCAGGTATAGAGCAGTACGCTTCCTAGTGGAAAAGATAAAGCGGAACGTAACATTTGTAAATGCTGAGGGAAATGTATGTAGTTGATAATGGTATCTCTCTTCTTCTTTCTAACCTTCTTTCTCTTTAACAAAGCCAACCTCGGCTTTCAGAATACCTCTCCATGGCTGGGAAATCCGGAGTTCAGGGCTGTGCTCCATAATCTCTGTTTCTATATTATTAGCTCCTTTGCTGACAGCAAAGCCAGTTAACACTCGGATAGGTTTAAAGGCTTACTTTCCATCAGGGTATGCGCTTGAATGTATTGTAATTAGTGAAACGGTTACCGAATGGGGAATATCTGTGTTGTATTTCTACGGCTTGATTTACCCCCTTTGCAGGTATTAACTCTTTCCCCTTTGCTTAAGAAAGGTTCAGAAATAAATTTGGGGAATTCCAAAGTCCAGAACATGGCTCACTCACCCAACTGGTGACCATGGTGGGTGGGGATTCTGGACGTTGTATTCTACAAAATTAAGTTGCCAGGCTCTGTTGTCTACATGACTATTAAACCTATGAGATTTCCTTCCTGTCTTTGTTGAATGGAGTTTGTGTGCCAGGAAGTTAAAAGCAAATACTTCCTGTATCTCAAAGGATCTGATGACACCCCAAAGCAGAGAATTTGCTACACCAACAGGTCCAAATATAATAATCTTAATCATAATTCTGGAACTGCAGAGCTGGAAGGGACCCTCTGGATCATCCAGTCCGGCCCCTGTCAAGGAAGCACCATAGGGGAATCGAACTTTCAACCTCTGGCCAGAGACCTAAACCACCAAGCTACTCAACCTGAAATATATAAAGCCTCTCAGAGAGACAGTCACTAAAGCAAAGCCTGTCTCAGAGCTTGGAGATAACTTGTTGAAATTACTAATTACTTCTGCTTAGTTCATTTGCCCGATAACTAGCATGCAATTGCATTATATTAGGAAGATTACTCAATGGGGGATAATATCATTCCTTTTTGTGGTGAAAGTGTAGATCATATAGCTCATATTACTTTTATAGTTGTGGGTGTATAGTTTCATTAAATGATGCAGAATGAATATTGCATGGTTCAAGTAACGCCTTGTGCTCTGTTTTGGGTGTTTTGCAGGATTCAGATGTTAAAGGTAACTTGAAGTAACTAGTTTTTTTAAAAAAACGGAAAGCAACGGCATGCAAATGAGATGCTTCTGAGTACCTCACAAATTACTCAGGACGAATTGCACAAATGTCAGTGAGATTCTGGCCAGTAAATCATCAACAGTTACCCATGTGATTAGGTGTGTGTGTGTGTGATATGCTGTAAAGTCAGAACTAACTTACAGCAACCCTAACATGGCTTTCAAATTTTAAGCGAGATATATGAAAAGTGAGTATACAAGTTCTATTCCCCCATGTTTCCATGGCTCAGCTCTGAGGGATTCAGCCCCAGGTCTCTTGAGTCTTGATTCATGACTCTATCCATATAGTGATTCCCAACCTTGGGTCCCCCGATGTTCTTGGCCTACAACTCCCAGAAATCCTGGCCAGCACAGCTAGGGGTGAAGACTTCTGGGAGTTTTAGTCCAAGAACATCTTGAGACCCAAGGTTGGGAACGACTGCTACCCACTGGGTATCTGTACACACCTTATGTGGGCATAAATTCAGCTGAACATACAGGATGTGGCTTCTGACATGATCATGCAAGGACACAGAAAGAATGATAGAGTTAATTGTGCTTGCCTGTTTATATATATTTCTTCTCTTTTCTTTGCTTCCTGACAACTGTAAATAAAAATTCACCTACTGCGTTTTCCTCCCCTCCCTCTGAATACCTGTGTCTAGTGACAGCCCATGAGAGATAGATAGATGGCAAAACTGAATTCTTTAGGGCTCTTAGCTTTCCTGCCTGATATGTGATTTAATTAGAACTTTAATCATTTTGGGGACAACCTCCAGAGTCCTTTAAAGGTCCTTTAAATAGTGAATTGTCAGCTGGCTTCAACTGGAGGCAGGCACACAGAAAAAGCATCTGGGAATTGTTTCTGGATTGTTTCCCTCGATAGACAAACTGGAGACCAGAAAATAACAAAGTTAAAACAAGTTTCTTTTATTAAAAACCATATTACATGTATTTCATTTATATCGGAGACAGTTGGCACTGGGTGTGAGCATTAATGGGCTCATGACTTATATCCAATGTGCAGGATCCTACATTCATTGGAAGAGAACTGTCCCTCTCCATTCACAAATTATGGAAAGATATCTTTTGACTACGGGTACCAGGATCCAAGAGAATAGTGAGGCTACTGGGTTTTGTAGTCTTTGTAGTCTTTATGAAGTTGGGGACATGGCTTCAGCTACTATATGCTGGCACTCTGATTGCATGTCCATCAAAAGACAGCTGGTTTGGAGAAATTATTACAACAACAAGCATCCCATTGATAAGATTCTCTCGTTCAGAGTTTAATTTTATATTCCTTCTTTTAATGGCCCGAATCCTGTTGCTTAGTATAGTAAATTGCACTACAGCAGGCCCATTGACTCAATGGAACTTATGGAGAAGCTGACTCACCAAATCTCCATTCACTTAATGGGCCTACTTTGGTGTGATTTACTGTGCTAAGCAATTTTGGCTGATATTTTGCTTTGTTGATCAGTTAAATTTGCATCTTGCTTTTCCTTTGTGAGCTCAAGGTGAAGACATGCTCCCTTCTGCCTAATTTACACTCACAGCAAGCTTGTAACTCAGGTTAGAAATAGCTAGAACTACTGGATATAGCTCAGTAGTTTAGGTCTCTGGCTCTGGAGCCAGAAGTTGGGAGTTTGATTCCCCACTAGGCCTCTTTAACAGGCAGGACTGCATGATCCTCAGGGTTCCTCCCAGCTCTGCAGTTCTAAAATTATTAGTATGAACTGCTGGATAGCTCAGTGGTTTAAGTATCCGGCAGCAGAGCCAGAGGTTGGGAGTTCAATTCCCCCCAGGGTGCCTCCTTGACAAGGGCTGGCCTTGAAAGAGGGCAGGGCTGAAGTGTCCCATGCTCCCCTGACTTCTGGGAGGAGTGAGCAAAGAGTCCCCACCTCCACCGCTCCATGTGACAGTGGAGTAGACATGGGGACTTCATATTCGTCTCCCATGTGGACGTAGTCCTGCTCACACTTCCCCACCACTTCCCTCAGCCCACCACTCAGCAGCTGAACAGGGAGACTTGCCTTGTCCCACCTCCTCACTGGAGCACTCCACTATGGGGAGAGGCGGGGCAGTGCCAGGAGGACTACATCCACAATTGGCACAGGGTCCCCGCCAGTGGGCACATGCACGATGGATGGGACTGGTTCTGGGGAGCAGAGAAGGACCGTGTGGGGACACCTGTGCTGGCGGGATTCATATTTGTTTCTCCAGGGAGACAAATACGAAGCTCCTGCGTCTACAGCAGAGCCATGCATTCCCAGGTAATAACTGTGTGCTGTCAAGTCAATTCTGAGTGATGGCAACCTTTCCAGGGTTGTCTAGGTAGAGAATAAGGTAAAGGTTCCCCTTGACAATTTGTCCAGTCGTGTCCGACTCTAGGCGGCGGTGCTCATCTCCGTTTCCAACCCATAGAGCTAGCGTTTTTGTCCGAAGACAATCTTCCGTGGTCACGTGGCCAGCGCGACTAGACACGGAACACCGTTTACCTGCTCACCGAGGTGGTACCTATTTATCTACTCGCATTTTTGCATGCTTTCAAACCGCTAGGTTGGCAGGAGCTGGGACAAGCGACGGGGGCTCACTCCGTCGCGTGGATTCGATCTTACGACTGCAGGTCTTCTGACCTTGCAGCCCAGAGGCTTCAGCGGCTTCACCCGCAGCGCCACCACGTCCCTAGGTAGAGAATACTCAGAATTTATATACCATTTCCTTCCACTAGGGGCGCCCTGGAATTACTGTGCAGCTTGCCCAAGGCCACCCAGGCTGGCTCTTCTCCCAGGAGACACAGTAGGAAATTTAACTTCCAATCTCTGGCTTTCCAGTGAGACACCCAAGCCACTGAGCTATGCTGGTACAGGAGGACTGTTGTTTTTAACATCCCATTTGCTTGAACACATGCTGGTTTTTTTTTCTAAACTCTGTTGTTGTTTTTTTACCTAAGTCACTGGAAAAGCACTGAATTGCATCCGCTACACAACGCTGTGTAACATTCTTCATCCAAGTATCTATTTTGCTAGTTAATCATTCAGAAGGCACAATGACACATGCTGTTACGTCTCTCCGCTGGGCCCGATGTGTCGAACTGAGCCGTTCTTCCAACCAACAGGTTAACAGAGTATTTTTTGGGAGAAGGGAGGAGGTTACTCCTGTTCCATTGCATATTTCTGCTTTGTTTCCATGCCCTGAGGATACGATGTGGTTTGGCTCATTTAACTACAGCATGAATACGGCTTTCTCCAAGCATGTGAAATATCTCCTGCCAAAGGAGCAGAACGGAGGGAAGAAAAGGAACCAAAATAGAATAGAAACAAACAATAAAACAGCAAGCTAGGCTTTTTCAAATGTGAGCAGACGCAGAAAGAGGAGGGGTGGCATCTCCCGCTTTCCTTGGCTTTCCCTCCCTGGCAAGAAAGGAATAAATACAGTTTCATTTTGCAAATGTGTGCTTAAAAATGAGCATTACATGAGTCGCATCTTCTCTGCCTGGGGTTGTGTGCAAACAGAACCAAGGTTGCTAGTTCTGTTTTGCCACTTTTCACACACTCCCTTAGTAATATATATATTGCCCTTGTGCTATTTCATCTATTTCACACACAGAGAGATCTATCTATCTATCTATCTATCTATCTATCTATCTATCCATCCATCCATCCATCCATCCATCCATCCATCCATCCATCCATCCATCCATCCATCCATCCATCCATCCATCTATCTATCTATCTATCTATCTATCTATCTATCTATCTATCTATCTATCTATCTATCTATCTATCTATCTATCTATCTATCTATCTATCTATCTATCTATCTATCTATCTATCTATCTACACACACTATATATATACTATAATGTACTCTATATCTCTGTGTATAAATGGGAGGTGGGAGGTGTTCTGTGCAGACTGTCTAAAACAATGGCATTTAAAAGTATAAGCATATGGAAGATTTCTGGAAAACTTGCAAACTGATAACATAGATGCTCTTTTTAAAGGGTTCAACATATAAACAGAAAGCAATGAACTGATATTCATATCTTACTATGTGAGGTATGTTTTGGAGCTGAAATGTGGATTTCATTAAATTTCAGGCCAAAACACTTAGCACCAACTGACCTTTCGCTGTCCTTTTGAAAGAAATAAACGAAGAAGCAAGTGCAAAAAAAAAAAAATGTTCTGCTCATTCTTATGTTATTACATTACTGAACTTTGCCATTTCCGTTCTGAATTGTTCTAATTCCTGCATTAAGAACTCGATGACTGCTGGACCACGGCTCAGAAGTACCTGATTACAAGTAACATAATTATCTGTAATTAGTTGCTTTTAAGTTTTAATTAACTGGAATATGTAGTTATAAACTTATGAGAAGAATGATGTAACAAGTAGTTACAGTGCAAGAACTGATGGATAGCACAGTGGTTTAGGCATCTGGCTCTGGAGCTAGAGGCTGGGAATTCGATTCCCCACTGTTCTTCTGGATACATGTAATATTATATTTGGATGTTCTTGGATGTACTTACTTAAATGTATGAGTGGGGAGAGAGCCAGGCCAAGTAGCCCTTGCATCTCACATGCTCCTTCCCAAGATTTGCATCTAACTCACTAACATTTTCTTCATGTTTTTGTTTGAGTGAAATCTTACCAAATCTCATTGCTCTTAATTAAATATTAGATGTAATTAGCACTAAGAGTGAATGCTAGGCATATTAATTGTAAGCTTGTGAAAGGACTGTCATTGTTAATGAGAAACAGTGGGGGTGTTCCTAACATCTGTTTCAAAGCTCAAGGTAGTATCAGACACTTTACAACAAATCGCACCTGAGCATCAATTCCCAATCTCTTTCATTTTGGTGACAAGGTGTCTTTTGTTTTTTTAACATTTCATTTCAAACTGGGGGTATTTCTACATTTTCTCTTGACTGCTTCCCAGACATTTCTGGTGTGTGTTCAAATTCTTTGCATGTCTGGGAGAACAGGCAACTATAATTTTCTGCCTTATAGCCCACAGCTTTACTTAGATAGATGGACCATATGGTTGTGCCACAATTTATCCCACAGCCCTTTTCAAAGGACTCTCCCTTCCTCACATGTAAATGCTTTCCCCAGATTTTGTCTGGAACACCTGTCAAGATGGGACCGCAGCGCCACACTGTCTGGAGGGTGCTAGATGAAATGAGGTTGCTTGGGTGGGTAGAGATTAGAGATGCAGACGTATTGTGCATCACAGAGGGTGTGATTGCACAGCAAGAAAAATGCAAATGGATCTGCTTGGAAGTCGCACCAGAAAGTCGGGTTTCGACTGTTGAATTCACTTCAGCTGACCACATAGGAGTCAGCAGAGAGAGGGGTGGAAATCAGCCTTGTTTGCAGCTTGTTAACCACTTGAATCCCATCCTCTCCCCTCTGCCACCTGCTGACTGGATCTTCTTGTGTCTTCCTCTTCCCTTTCCTTCCTCTCCTCTCCCTTCTTTTTCCTTCCTTCCTTCCTTCCTTCCTTCCTTCCTTCCTTCCTTCCTTCCTTCCTTCCTTCCTTCCTTCCTTCCTTCCTTCCTTCCTTCCTTCCTTCCTTCCTTCCTTCCTTCTTAAAAGGCGTTCTCTCCTAGTGCTAGGCCAGCTGGCTGACCAAAGTGGCAGTGGTGAAGGAGAGAGAGAGAGAAAGGAGGAAGTTTCCCCTTCAGTTTTGTTTCTATCTTAAGGTAGTTCTGTTCTCACTATTCAGATTGACAGGAGGCATTGTTTTTCCTTTGGTTGGCCAGCTGCCTCAGTGTTAGATTAGCAACCATGTAAAAGGGAAGGAGGGAGGAAGGACGGAAGGGAGGAAGGATTAAAGGTAGACAGGGAGAAAGAAGGAAGGCACGCAGGTTGCTGCTGGAGACAGCTGGAATGGCTTCAGATACAATGGCTGCAAACTTCTCCACATTGGCTCAAGCCATTACATGAACTGATGCAAAGGTATTCAATTCCAAAAAAAATTGAAGCCCCCACAGTGGAGGAAAAAAGTACCGTGTTTTTTTTTTTGGGGGGGGGACCTCTGGGCTGATTTGCATGAACTTTTACATCATGTAGTCAGTCGGAAGTAATGTGAATTTAACCATCCCAATCCTGGAGCGTTTAATGCCTTATTTATCCGTCACACCCAGAATCATTTCTCCGCATCTTATTCAGAGTTGCCAGATCTCAGAGTAGGGGCTAGAATACAGCAGGGAACTGTTGTATACCTCCAGGTTTCCAGATTGGGGGGGTGGGGAGGAATCTCAGAGCAAGCCACCATGGGTGAAGGGAAACGTTGATTTGCGTCTGTAAGGCGTCTCCAAAAACTGGATGCCCATCGCCATCTGCTCCCAGCTGGCACTGGGGTCAGCGGCTCAGTAGGATGATGTTTATGTCTCTAATAGCAAATTGAATTCAAATGAAGGCACACATTGCCAGTTTTCCTTATGGAGTACAGCTAAATTTTTGTATTGGGATTCTCTACCATTAATCCATAGTAAGTGTGGAAAACCCAGCCAATACAGTCAGATATTTTTCCCTCATGTTCCTTTTTTTTTTCTCAAAGAGCATAGCATTACATATAAAATTAATTCTTAAAAAAGTTCAATAGAAATTCCAATAAAAGCAGTTATTAATAGAGGTTATTCAGCTGGGTTTTCTTTGTGTTCTCAATAGGTGTTTTGTAACAATGTTCTATAAAATATCTTTCCAAATGTTTATATAATAGATTTTTGTTTATACCATGAGAGAACACTACCTTAAAATAAAACAACAACAACTACATAGCTATATATGTAAGACCAGCCATTGGTTGATAGGTCAAGTCTGTGAAAACCCTGAGGCGGTTGCAATGCCAGATCTAGGTCCCAATTATTTTTACTTGTTATCAGTTAAAATATTAATATGTGGCTTACATAATATGAGGATTACATTTTTCATGGAAAGGTATGGTGTAGATTATTCTAGTGTGAAAGTTAACATTCTGTCAGTCCTATGAGCAGCAGTTTTAAAACCAAGGGGACTGATCCAGAGAGAGGTAGGATTTAAGATAATTGGCCAGAATCCTATCACCAATTTAATCTGTCTTGCGTAACTGTGTACATCTTGCTACCAATTGTCCCCCACACACACACCATTAATGAGGTGTGGGTCATGATCCAGGCCACTTGCACAACCAGGCGCCTGCTAACTGGAGATTTTGAACCATCCAGAACCCCAGTGAGTGCCCATTGGTTGAGTGATAAAGAAGACAGAAAGCCCCCGGTGTTTATTGTATGGATTGTTTATTGTATGGATGCTCAACGGGGATGCAACATGTAAACAATATATTCAAACGAAACAGAGAAAGTTATACATACCTGCTGTGATGTTCCCTGAGTCCACAAGGTTGAGTGCAGCTTTTCGTGGATGACCAATCTTCTATCCCCCAACAGAAAGCCTGCTATGACCTGGACAACGCTAAGGATTTTTATACCCTGATCTCCCTCCATTGAAACTATCCGGGTGGAATGGAAGACAGTAGTCTTCTGCCCCTTGGAGGAAGGAGGAAATTCTTAGCATGCTGGTAGCCGAAACTCCTTCCCTGATCAGATCAGTGTGTTATCACTTGATAAGATCATTTTCTCTGAGGACATTGGGTTTGTAAGTTCAGGATGTAACCTGTGGCTTCTTTCTGTGCTTGTGGCTGCACTAAGCCGGTGGCACGCCATGCATGAAATAGTGGATACATGTGTTTTCAGCTCTTTCGCCTCACCGCCTTGCTTTTTTCCTTCCTCTGCAATTGTTACAGGGTAACCAGGAAGCGACAGCACCTCCTGACACAATGGCACAGCCTTACGCTTCGGCCCAGTTCGCTCCGCCTCAGAATGGTATCCCAGCAGAATACACCGCGCCCCACCCTCACCCGACTCCAGACTACACAGGCCAAACCACAGTTCCAGAGCACACGTTAAATATGTACCCGCCTGCGCAGACGCACTCCGAACAGAACACAAGCGATTCAAATGCACAAACTGTCTCAGGCACAGCCACAGTAAGTAGTAGGGGGTTGTTGTGGTTTCCTCTGTCTGTCTGTGTGTGTGTGTGTGTGTGTGTGCAAAAGTGAAATCTAACGTTGACCTCTGTGCAATGAGATCATTCATTGCAGCAGTGTTGAGCATGGTGTGTTTCTGGTTTGTGTGCATGGCTGCTCGTCTAGGTCTTCCATGTTAAAAAAAAAAAAAAAAAAGGTGAACCAAGAGAGCTATTTTCTCACCGGACATAATATAATGTATGAAATTCTGGCAGTCCAACCTTTCCTCTAAGAGAAGCTGTTGTACTCAGTTCTGGTCCCTTGAAAAGGCCATGTAATGTTCAGATTAAAACCGAAAGTGGATCTCCCACCCCACTGATGTTGGAGCCAACATTCTCCTAAATCAGCCTAAATGTTGATGGGGACTTGAGCAAAAGTCTTCTCTGTGGTAGCTCCTAGGTTATGGGATGCTCCTCCTTGGGAGATAAGGCTGGTCCCCTCCCTTTGATCCTTCCGCCAACAGCTGAAGACCCCACCTTTTCAAACAGGCTTTGAACAATCGCAACTGAATCCCTGAATGCCATTTTTTTTAAAGTTAGTTTTTAATGTTTTACCTGTTTTAATTGTTCAATGTATTCTAATTGGTTTTGTAGTTTGTTTTTAATGTATATCTCACTGTGTTTTTAATTCTATTCTTTTTAATGCTGTGAACTGCTCTGAGTCCCCTTATTGGGAGAAAAGTGGTCTATAAGTAAGACAGACAGACAAATAAATACATAAATACATGAATCCACTAGCTATTTGTATGGAATAATTGATTCAAGAAATGAAGTGCTGAATGATGGAAGTGTCAAGTTGTGAAAAACTGTCTGTTAAAATAATTAAGGGGAGGTATAGAAGAAGTAGTCCTGAAAATGAAAGTGCTTTTAGAATTGAGGCTTGAGCAATAGTTTACTATAGTCATTGCAAAACAATGAACCAGTTTTCTGGCCGAGCAAGGTCTCTGTCCATAACAATCCTAGAGTTTAATATCTTTTACAAATAACAAAGCATAAACAAAGGATCCAGGACTTATCATATGCACTCTTCATACTTCCAATACTTTGGAGTTACCATATTATGACGTTCCAGGGCCATGATGCAACAGGCCTTTAGTCCTCTTAGTTCTGCCCAATTTTATTCAAAACAATGACGTTATCGTCATAATGGCAGCTTGCCAGATTCTCAGGTACAGATCTTCAGAGTTACAAAAACTTCAGTTGAGATTCCTATTGAAAAAAAATTCTGGGAGCTGGAGAGACGATTGTTTGTAGATTGAGGGAAGAGAAAACAATTGAAAGGATTGTAAATATGGGGAGATACCACACACACACACACACACACACACACACACACATTCAGTTATAATTGTAAGGCAGCTTCATGCTACACCACACACAGAGAGATAACAACAACAATCACCATGGATTTTCCTCCATAGATGCAGACTGGCACAAGAATGTCTTGGCTGGGTGAGGACATTATTTAGAATTGCTCTTCATGTGTTAGAGGCTAAGAAAGTCATTTTCTATGAAAAAATATTTTTAAGGACTTTTTAATTCTTTTGCAGAGTTGTATTCTCTGCCTTTTGATTTTTGATTGTGTCTTTTTAGGCTGTAAGCTCTTGCATTTTTAAAATGTAATTTAAACTCTCTTTTGATATTTTTATTACACTTTTTAAGCTCCTTTATTTCAAATATGATTTAAGCTCTTGCCTATAACTTTCATATCTGAAAGCTTACGTGAAAAAAAATGATTTAATTTCTGCCTACAACTTTAGTTTTCATATATTTTTAAGCATTTGTGCTTACAGTTTTTTCTGTATTGTATTTTTACAACAACACTGAAGTATTTGGGGGCATATGGTGTACAGAAGCAATGCAGGGAAATAAAGCTTGTGGAATTAGACAAGCTGATATTGCCTGGAATTATTGCAACAGTGAAAAGATGTATATCATAATACCCAGATGAATTTTGATAGGATTGGAAATGGTTGTCTGGTTGTATTCTGGAATTAACTCTTGATTGAGATAAATGCCAGCTGTGATGAACACAGGCTTTTGATTTTTCCCTAGAGGTCTATAAACCTCTGTAGGGCTCCGTAGGGTACAGTGCCACTCATGTAGGGCCATTGACTCAATGGATTCACCAAATCCCCACTGATTTAATGGATCTCCTCTATTTACCACTGGATTCCAGCATACATTTGCTTACTATTATCCACTCCCTTTCCCACCCCTGGTATCATGTACACTGTAATTGCATTAGGACAGAAACCTATCCTTCTTCTACTAATTGTAAGGCACCATTTTCTAAGGATGTTATCATCTTCAGCAAAATCTGGAATCTGGATCAAGTTGACCTGATATAGATTGATTTCTATGATTTCAGAACAGAGTAGACAGATGTGGTTCTAAGAAGCAGCCAAGGCTATTTCAATTGCTCCAATAAATTGAACTTACTGAATTGGTTGGGGGTTATGGAAATACCATGGCGAGAGTTTATGTGAACAGGTGATAAGGAAACATGAAGCAAAGTTGGGCTTTTTCTGAATGACATAGTAACGTGTACTGTGAAGCCAGAATTTCATTTCACCACAGGGCTTCCAGGAAGCACATTATTAAAAGTGTTGCATGGTACACTTAGTACTCTCTACTGAGAAAACCCTGACAAGGGTCTCCATAAGTCAGAACTGACTTGAAAGCATGCAATTATTATTAATTATTACATTGTAATAGTGTAATAGTGGGGTCACGAAGAGTCGGACACGACTGAATGACTAAACAACAACAAATAGTGTATTGAATTTTTAGTTTTAAATGTTGTTTTAGTCTTGTAAGCCACCTTGGTTCTCTACGGGGAGAAAGGCAGGCTACAAATGTTAAAAATTAAAAATGAATGAAAATGACACCTGGCCATGATGGCTGGGCTATGCTTGAAATTCTAGTGTGAAACAGGATTCCCCCCCCCCCCCCAAAGCTATAATCTGTTATGCCCTGTGATCTAATCATTGAAAAACCAGTATTATAAATTCAGGGCCTCGCTTCACTGCCTTTTGTCATTCCTCTCATTATTCATTTCTTTTGGTTTATTGCATATTCAGACGTGGTTATTTTTAGACTTCAAGCATTGATATATAAGCCTCAGGAATCTTGGCTCTATTAATGGATTCATGACTGGAAAACCATTCATCCACTGCAAAATAACCAGACATAACGCAAGAACAGCAAAGGTGGATTTAGGTCCAAAGATGCTCTGCTTCTGGAAGGTTTTAAGCAAATCAAAAACCCAGAAATCAAAGAGCATTTGGGATGGGATTTTCTTTTTTTTTTCAAACACCTGGGTGTGATGCACCAGGGAGAAAGGCCTAAATTAGAGGGCTTTGAGGCTCAGCTAGGCCTAGTTCTAACCAAGCTTCCTGTTCCTGCCCTAGTGCAAGCTGGGAGCAGGACGCTTGGTGGAAACTAGGCCTAGCTAAGCCTCAAAGCCTTCTAATTTGCAGTTTTCTGGATTGTCAGACCACTATTCAAAATGAATATGAAATCCTTGAAAATTTTCTAAAGAGCCTAATCAACACACAGGACCTGGCTACATGTTTTGATGTATAAAAAGTACTTATGAATAGAGCTGGGGGGGGGGGGGAACCTCAGAACAATGTTCTCATCAGTTTAGGCTGCTTGGACACAAAAGATCTCAACCAGGATTTTTAAAGCCTCACAAAATTCCTCTTTCCAGACTGAGAGTGAGACAAGGAAAATGTCTTTCTTTCATCAAAGTTTTTGCAATTTATCTAAAATCCTTTTTCTGTAAAAGCACGCACGCACTTGTACGCACTTACCCACACACTCATACCAAGCGCAAGACTAGACGTCCATTTAAAATTATGGGAACACCCCATCCAGTGCTTCAATTTTTTTTCAAAGTCCATGAAACAAAGCAGCAGCCATCACTTCTAGAGCTCCAGGGAGGGGGGGAAAACCCAAATGCAGCTCTTTATCCTCAGCCAGTGAGAATAAGACAAGTGAAGATTTATTTCCTAACCCGTGTACCAAAATGAATATATATAAGTACTAAAGGGTGTGATGAATTTAAGGAGCATACAACTGCAAGGTATAATGGGATGCAAGTTGACAAGGCTGGTCTTTGACACATCTTGTTGTACAAATGATGTTGACCTTTTCATTTGCCGTTTTTGTAATCTTTTCTCCATATCCTCGCCATTCAGGTTGTGTGAGATGGATGGTAATACAACTCTTGGCTTTGCTAAATATGAGCTCCGTTCCCAGGGTTGCATGAAGAATTTTAAAGGACGATTGATCAGTTGAACACAGTTTTCCCTTCTAGTATAGATGGGCAGATCTATCATGTCAATTTCCATGGATATCCTCACTTCTCTCCCTGAAACATGTTTCATACCAGTTCCATTTAGATTTGTTTTAATGGGGGAAAAAACATACATGTTGGTGTCAATAAAGGCACATTAATCAATGCATACTCCCATTGACAAAAGATGTGTGTGTACTTTTTAGAAATAATAATGCAATGGTTTGTTTCTATTGAGCTTTGGGTGTGAATGTATATGTTTTATGTCAAATGTATTTCTGCTGGTTCACAGGATGGGTTGTGTATCCAAAAATACTGGTATTTCTGATGTCAAGCTGCATGTGCTTCTGTGTTTGAGAAATACAGAGTAGGGTAAATCCATTTATTAAGGAGTCAAGTAGTATCCTTAGATGTCATACAACTGTAGAACAAATTATACTCGTGAGTTAGGGGATTAGAAACCAAGCCCTATAAGGAAAGACTGAAGTAACTGGGGATGTTTAGCCTTGAGAAAAGAAGACTGAGGGGAGGTAGGATAACACTTTTCAAATATTCTAAAGGTTGTCATCCAGAGGAGGGACAGGATCTGTTCTCCATTATCCCAGAGTGCAGGACACATAATAATGGGCTCAAGCTACAGGAAGCCAGATTTAGGCTGAATATCAGGAAAAAATTCTTAACTGTTAGAGCAGTACGACAATGGAACCAATGACTTCAGGAGGTTATGAGTGCTCCGCTGCTGGAGGCATTCAAGAGAAAAAAGGACCACCCTCTGTCAGATCTGCTTTGATTTAGATTCCTGCATTGAGCAGGGGGGTTGGACTTGATGGCCTTACAGGTCCCTTCCATCTCCATTATTCTAGGATTCTGTGATGGAGACATACAGTACTTCTTCCACGAGGTGAGGCTGGCAAGAGGATATACCATCCACACAAACCACACACACACCATGAAATAATAGCACCTGGGCCGCATTTGTTGCAGGTGTTCTATTGACAGTTGCCCCCTTCCTGGATCAAATGTGACAGAAAGGAATGGAGATAAATTTAGATCAGATGCAATGAGCCCTTCCATAATTCCACAGGAACTGGGCAGACCCAGTATTGCCTGCCTATGAAAAAAGCTCCTGGTGACTGTAGACTTTAACAGTCAAGGAAGGTGGCATAAAATTAAGCATAAATTTTGTTAAAGAACGCAAGGGAATTTATGCCATGCCTTGTACAGTGTCACACCATAGAGGTCTATCCTCACCTTACACGGAAGTCCACAGGTCACATTCGCATATACAACCATCCACAAAAATATTGTATATACATTTCAGAGTACTGTAAAACACAAAATCTTGGGGCACCACATGCTTTCTGTTGCTGTTGTTGCTCTTCTTCTGCTTCTTCTACTTCTTCTTCTGTGGTGTCAAGTCACCTCTGATTTATGGCATCCCTATGAATGGGTGATCTCCAAGACGTCTTGTCCTCAACAGCCCTGCTTAGCTCTTGTAAACCCAAGCTTGTGTCTTCCTTTAGGGAGTCAACCAATCACTTATCTGGTCTTCCACTATTCCTGCTGCCTTCAATTTTTTCCAGCATTGTTGTCTTTCCCAATGAGTTGTCTTCTCATGATGTTTTCTTTTGTACATTGAAAAAAAAAATACCAAAGAACCGTACTTTCAAAGGCCTAACACCATTGCAGAGCCAGTGTGATATAGTTGATGGAGTTTTGGATTAGGGCTCGAGCGACATGGCTTAAATACCCTGTCAGCCATGAAAACCATGGAGACACTCTGTCGACCATGGAAACTCACTGGGAGTGACGAGAATAAATCCCATCTCAAACACTTCAAAATCCCATTGCTTTTGCTATGTTAGAAGTTACTTGATGGCACATCTTAACAAAATTTCCATTGCATCATCACTACTTTACAGTGATGCAGGAAAACACATCAAACCAATAACCAATTTATGTTTCCAGAGGAAACTAATTATAATGCTGCATGCTGAAGTCTCCAGGTTGAGGAAGTGGATCTGGAGGTTGCAGTAAATTATAATTACTATGTGCCAACAAGCCAATTCTGATTTATGGAGACCCTTACAAAAGTTTTCTGAGGTATAGATTACGCAGAAATCATTTACCATTCCCTTCTTCCAGAAGTGTTCTGGGATGGCGAAGCTTGCCCAAGGCTACACAGGCTGGCTCTCTTCCTGGTAGGCGTAGTTGGGAATCGAACTCCCAGCCTCTGGTAGATACCTAACTCACTGAGCTATCCAGTCAGCTGTGTTGATCTGGGGTATGGAATAACACAAATTGTTGGATGAGAAGCTGAGGAATTGAGCCACAGCTGAAAAGTAACACAAAGAGTGTGGAATAAATAATATGTATCATCCTACTGGAGCAATGACTGCTGACACCATCATTGCAAACTTAAAGAACAAAAAATGAAACAATTACAAATCTAGTAACAGCAGCTGAATTTATAACAGCAAAGAACTGGAAGTTTATGTGTGATCTCCAGTTAAATGAATGGTATGAAGAAGTATGGAACATAGCTATGAATGATAAATTAACATGTAACATTGAAGTGAGAAAAAGGAATGACAAATATGTTTAGAGATATATGGGGAGAATTTATAGACCTTATATTGTTGTGTTATTGGGTACCTTCATGAGAGTCCGTGCATTTCTGGAAGGGGAAAAGGATGCTGTAAAAGGAAGGAAAATGGAGTATCTCCTGTGGTCCCAGTTGGGGTAGCACTTCGAGTTTTATATGTTGTTTTCCTTCAGATTTGTTTTTTTTTTTTAATGTATGATAGTTTTAGAAAATGAAACTGTAAGCAAAACCTGCAAAATGCCCAGCACATTCAACTCTCATTGAATGTGATTTCGGTGCGCTTGACAACAGTGTGTTTTTGTCTGGATGCTCAGTTGTCTGTTCGTTGTAGCTCAACTTTTATTTTTAGTGTATGCACATTTTTATTTTATTTTTAGTGTATACACTATATATATATATATACATACACTAAAAATAAAAGTTGAATATATATACACTGTCCTTTTATATATAAATATATAAATAAAATATAAATATATAAAAAGGACAGTGTTACTCATGTGTGGCTGATCGGACAAGGAAAGGCCAAGCTCCAGAAATAGAAATGTGTCACATGGTCACAGACAGACTGGCGGTCAGGTGCCAGTTCCGAAGAACTAGGGCCAGAGGCAAGATAAATGGCCATATGGAGACGCAAGTAGCCAGATCCAGGATTCGACAGGAACAGCAAGGCAAAGAAAGAGTGTCACTATTTGTTTTAGCAAATTGCAGACTTATGTACTCTATCGGAATCAAGGATTATCAGAAGCCAGCCAGACTATCGCTGGAAAATCTTGATACTTGGTCTAGCTAAGCCAACTAGCGTCATCACCCTAGCCATTGTTAAGCTGGCAGAATAACTAGCAGCAGTGGAGAAATTGGACGAACCAATAAATGCATCCAATTTGTGGCCTGCAAAACTCTTAGTGCAAGACTTTGCATATCTTTCAATTCCCCATCCTAGCAAAGAAACAAAGTCAAGTTGAATTTTCCCCCCTGCTCTCTCCTTTCCCTCTTTGTGAATTTCATGCCAATAAATACGCCAACTTAAAAGGTATATCTTTGAAAAATGAACAGGAGGATGCACATTTATCAATGTTTATGTTCAATCAAGATTTTCACATCCATTGTTGTAGTACCGGAAAAATCTGTCCAATAATTCCTTCAAGGAACAGGCAGGTAATCTCCTGCAGCAGAATTTCTGTTCACACCTCTCCCCCTCTAAATGATGAGACTAGTTTTACCCTCTTGGGTGAAGGCTTTATTCCCTCTCTCATAATACTAGAACCCAGGGGAATCAGCCACCCAATTCTCATTCATGTGTCTATTTGGAGAGTTGGATTGGCAAAAACAAGGAATTTAGCACATTCCTATGTGTGCAAACAACTCACAATTAGAGATGGGCATACAACGAACCACAAAAAAACAAACGAACCATGAATTGGGCCATTTCATGGTTTGTTTCATGGTGCTTCGGGGAAATATGCCTGCCCAGAATGAAACAAAACACTGAATTATTATTGGCATTGGTGATTCGTATGCTGGTGGCTACGAATCACCATGGGGGGGGGGAACCTGCTTCAGGGGGCTATAACTTGGACATCCCAAATCCAGTCATCACCAAACTTGGCCAGGGTGGGGAAGAGAGTAAGCAGAAGTCTTGCTGTGAGCATGGCATCTCTGTCTTATCTGGGGGGAGGACATTCTACTGATCCCCAAAGTCCCAAATTGCACAAACCACAAAATGGTTCATTTCATCTGAAAGTTCATAGTTCGTAAATAGCCACGAATTGCTGTTTTCCCAGTTCATGCCCATCTCTACTCACAATCTTGTCAAGATTAAAGGAGGGGAAATGAAAAAGGGGGAGGAAGAAGAAGAGGACACTGTGTTATGGCACCTTAAAGGCCAGGAGATCTGTTTCAGAGTAAGCTTCCATAGATGTTCGGAAACCATCACAATCTTCTGTACACTGTAGTCCTGTCCCCAGGATCATTTTACTGGATTGTGTGTCATGATTTCACATCTGGCTATCCAAATACGCCCATCTCTTTTGTTGCTTATAGGTGTGGTGTAACTGATTTCTATGCCTCCCTAAGCCACTTGAGTGCCTGTGGCTTCCACAGTTCACAACATGTGCGAAGCATAAAGGAACCACCCCAAAGCTGTGTATAATGCTGAATAAACAAAACACGAGTTTCGAAGGAAGCTTGGGTGAAATGAAAGCTAATTTATAGCTTAACGTGCCATTGACCTTCAACATTTTGACTTCACATTATAACACTTTAATTAAAATTGATCCTTACCTAGGATTATTATGTGAAAGGCAATTCTCCTTTTCACTAAATGGATGAGAGCTAGGTTGGCCAGGCACGGCTCAGTTAATGATGTTTTCCCCCCTTGTAATTGGCAGGCGGGCGCTAGAGGTTCACAACCAGAAAGAAGTTGTCAGATTCAATGACACTTCCCTGTTGTGTAACCTTGTACGTGTACTACTTTACAGTAGAGTAGGGTTCTCCCAACGCAGGACATGACATCTTGTATTTTGAAGGGTTTTAAGTCTGAAATTATTGAGATATTTCTGGTTAACAGTGTGGAAGTATAATCATGAACTTTATAGTGCATGAGACTTTTCCTTTCTTTCCCCTGCCTAACACCATGGGTCCCAGAATAACCCCATCAGGGATATTGACCACATCTTCTGGTGCAGATCAAAACATCAGATCTGTCACGACATGGACTCAGAGAGGAATCAGCTAGCCTGGTCTCTGATTCCCCCAAACCAGTCAAGTCAGAGATTCAAATCTCAGCCCAAGACCACCCCCCCCCCCTGAAATGGACTCATGCCCTAGCATGGTGGCTCCCAACTTTGAGTGCCCAGATGTTCTTGGACTAAAACTCCCAGAAGCCTTCACCACCAGCTGTGCCGACCAGGATTTCTAGGAGTTGCAGTCCAAGAACATCTGGGCACCCAAGGTTGGGAACCACTTCCCTCTTTCAGGAGTTCCATAATCACAGCGTTCACTATGGCAACAGAGCAGCATGCGTGGCAGGAACTCCTGGAGAAGTGATTATGTCTCGGTTGCAGGTGATGGGAGCCATCTCTTTAAGGCTTCCTATTTGGTGACATCCAGTGTGGTATAACGGATAGAGTGAATGACTATGACTCAGAAGATGTGGTCCGAATCCCCTCTTTGCCAGGGAAACTTGGTGGCAGTGGTAACACTTCTAATACCGTTGAATATTTTGCACATGCGAGAATTAGAACTGGCTTTATGTATCTGGTTGAAGGCGATCAACTATACATGGAAAGAATAGATACTGAATGTCTTTCTCTGGGTTCAGTTTGGGTGTCTTGACTTGAAGATAGCTTGATGAGGAATTTTAAAGCCCTGTGGGACTCCTCACATGTAGCCGAGAGGAAGATAAAGAAGTCCCCACCACCACCACCAGCAGGTCTGTATCTTTGTGCAAAATGTCTTGGCTCCTTTCCCTTTGAGAAGCAAAGAAAGTGTCTATGCAGAAGATCCAGCAGGAGTGGCTGCTAGTTAAGGAAGTATCAGCAACCCACCCACTGCTCCAGCTTCTTCAACAAAGCAGCAGCTATCCCGGTGGAAGCCTTTTTGCCCAATTCATGCAGTTGCACAAATAGGACAATTCTGCAGAAAAGGCAGACCTTTTTTTTTCTGCAGGACAGGGTCAATTTTGTGCAAAACCATTTTCTTCTCTACAAGGTGAGCACTCTATAAAGAACACCAGAAACTTCATCACCATCCTGTGCAGTGAGAAGAGATGTTACACTTCTTTGTCCCCATATCAGAGGGTCAGATAAATGAAGACTGAATCCCCTAAAAGCTCCCTTCTTTGTTTGCTTGCATGCTTCTTTCTTTCCTGCCCTATGTCAGGCTGCTGGCAGGTTCTGCTCCCAGGTATTTCCACTCTCCACCCAGAGCAGCTCATCCAACTGTATCAGGATCCTGCTTGAAATAGAAGGGAACTGTGTGGTAAATACAGAACAAAATACAAATGCAAGAGGATGTGATGCCTTTATAGCCCACTAAAATATCATCAGAATATATGTGAGCTTTCATGGATCAAGGCCACTTCGTCAGGCTTGTACCAGTGTGAAGAACTTGAAGTCCCAAAGTTCTTAGCGAGATGGATTTCACCAGGCACATCTTTCTTAGATATAAATCAGGAAAGATGCATGCTGCATTAGCGCTGTTGTAGTAAAGTTACAGTCGAGGCAGCTGTGGATTGGATCTCACACCCCAGTTCTTCAAACAAAGAAGCACAGGCCATGTGCACACACATAGACATCTCCCCATTTGGCTTTTATTTGAAACAGACATATCTCTACTTGGCCGGGGGAGGAAGATGACACAGAAAACCCAAGTCCTCCATCTGGGAATTGAGTTGATAATTTAGTAAGCTCACTAGGTTTAGTCAATTGGGACCAGATTAAAGTCAAAATAATATTGCCTAGTGGTTGCAGGCCTGCTCCACTAACGTCGAGAGCGCTTCTGTCTTCTTGTTGGTATGGAGCGGGCTGGCTATTTTTTATTTACCAATTCCTCCAACTGATTCCACACCGGCTTAACCTTTTGACTTTGCTCCCACCATTCAAATGTCAGCATCTCAAGTCTAGAACTGTTTCTCTGTTGCTCCTTGTCTCTCTAGAGATCTGCAGATTCTGAGCCCGTAATTTCAACTAGTTAAACCAACAAACCCCAAATTTCTTTAATAGCAACAAAGGCTTATTTGTGTAATTGTGTCCTCCTTGTGGTATATCTGTTTGTTCAGTACCTCAGTCTACAAGGCTTTTATCTGTATTTTTTTCCCCACTTTGATCATCTTAAAATAGCAGCACACCTACCAGAAACTAAGGAGCAAAGAGAAAAAGAGTAATTAAATTTGGCAGCTTTTTTTTCTTTCCTGACTTCTTGTTCTTTTCGTTTGAAAGTGCATCTAAAGGCATCAAATGCTGTTTAATTGGAAAAAGGTATCAGATACAAGTAAGTTCCAGTAGTTTTTGAATGTGATCTATTTATTTTATTTCATATACAAGCTTACAAACTGAGAGAGAAATATTACAGCTTTCAGGCAGCACTGATTATTTCCGATTTCCAGTGATCAAGGTATAATGAAATTGCCTTACAATTGGAGCTTAAGGAGTGGTTATGTTGGTTGTGACAGTAACATTTTATTTGCCCTGCTAGTGGTGGAGAAGATGGAGGAGGAATACCACATGGTCCAAGTGCTGGCTTTTCAGTCCCAGTAACAACAGTTGCTAATGATACGTCTCTGACCTATTTGTGCTGTGAAATATTTAGGGTGTCTTTAGCCTGAGGATTTAGTCAAGATCTTTAGAAGGGTGAGAGAATGTTGGACTATTGCTTTGCTCAACTTATTACGACAGCCAGAAGTGTGGTGCAATGATTCCAAGGAGTGACAAATGGATCTGTAAAGGAGTGAACAATGCCATCCAGCTTTGAAGTGGCAGTTTGGAACCTTTCTTAAAGAAGCCCTGGATAATCTCAATTCATAGAGTAATTGGAAAGACTCTTATCCATCTCAGTTTACCATTTTTTTGGTCTTATTGCTTGAGTGTGTGTTAGCAGAGCTGGACTTCATGCTGATAACCATGGAGGATCTGAACTTTCCACCAATTCAGTTGCTACTTCCTTGAAAAGTGAACATGGAACACGGTTTCTTTCTGTTTGCCCTTTTAATAGGCAGAACAGGTGCCTCTGGGTTCTACTCTGGATGACAATATACTCTTTTCAGTCTGAATGGAGCCCTGAACTAGAGCTCAAACCAGGTGGATTGGCCCAGATGGAAATCTGGTGAAGAAGACTATGTACAGTATCTGCTTGTTGTACTAGATGTCTTAGCTATGTTCAACCTGTTAGGTTGTGCTATCCTGGACTACCTCGTTGTGACAGGTTTCAGGGATACATTTTTATAGTGATTCTGGTCTTTCCTTGAGCATCAAGGTGCCATCTTTCTTCAGAAGGTGATCCTGGGATGTTGTTGGACATCCTGTTGACCATACATAGATGATGTTCCTCAGGGTTCCTCAGGGTTCAGTCTTCTTCCCATTCTGTTTAATATCTGTATGCAGTCACTGATAGAGATCATATGGGGCTTTGAAGTGCATTCTCACTGGTATGCATATAATATACAGTCAAGAAAGATGTATTTGTTTGTTTATTTGCTTTTCTCTTATTTATAGGCCACCTTTCTCCTGAAAAGGGGGACTAAGGTAGTCTCTGAAAGAGGAATGAAGTCTCAACTATTTTGAGATAATGCTCCAGTCCCATATTCACAGTCATTAGATGCTGTAGACCCAGCCTGACATACAGACGCTGACCTACCAGGAGTGCCTTTGACCCATATAGGTTGGTGTACCGGCTATGTCTATTCTTGGTAAACATGGCCATGGTGACACTAGAGTTGTTGGTCCCATCCTCACCTGCAAGGGTGTAGAATGAACCAGGAAATCATTCTCTTCAACCTACAAGAGGGTGAGACGTTTCGTGGTGCTTCTATCTTAGGCCTTTGTCCCAGATGAGCCATGTTTAGGTGTCTGTAGGTGAGGTGGAACTCTCAGAATGGAGAATTATGGGTTTTGTAGTCCAGAAATTCTGAAAATCCAATGCCTACAGGCTGACCAGCTCTTTGTCAGATCTTTGTCGTAAGCCTGTGAAAATCTGAGATTTGAAATGTGGACTTTATGTGCATCTTCATGTCCCCATCATGCTTTTAGCCCTACATAGATTCGATCGTAACATTTGAATAGGGCTTCCAAATCAAAAGGGGGGAAAAAGAAGGGTGGGAAAAGCATCAAGTGAGTATGAGGATTTTGAGAAGAGGAAGTAAACTGAGATAGAAAAGAGGCAGAAAAGAGGTGTTTGTAAAAGCAGCCCAGGTGCAGAAGCTGCACCTCACATATTGATTTGAAATGATCTCCCAGTTCTCTCATTTGGAGTCTTTTAATAATTCTTCTTCACCTGACAGGAATCCTTTCATAACTTCTAATATCTTTCTAATAAGAGCTATCTACCCAAATAACTCAAAACAGAAAATTTCAGGTGTATCCGTTCTGGTTTTGACCAAGTGATGGTGGTCAAAATACCTTCTGATATATACATTCACATTTCTGTTTGAAAATCTTTCCTTATGAGATCATAAATGCTTGTGGAACTGAAGGTTAATGAAGTGTGGAAGGTTGTAAAACACAGAAATGAACCTGGTAGATCATAAAGATGCATTTGTTCCTTTTAGTGTGAATGGCACCGAGTTATAAAAACTGGGCAGTAGATTCTAAGGCTGCATATATGATATTGCAAACATAAATTTAACTTTCTAGAAAGCTTACAGCTTTCAAATAAATTAGAGCGAGAAATTCAGTCACCCAACTTTGTGTCCCATCTGGCTCAACCTCACTTTCAGCTGAAATTCAACCGTCGTCAACTCCTAAGAGCATAATTAAGCTACCAAACTTGATGTAAGTTATGGAGATGAGCACCAGCTGAGATGCCTTCAAAAAGCATGATCTGAATTCATGGAAGGATAGGTCTGCAAGCTTACCAATTATTGAAGCAAAACCTCCATCTTTAAAAATAGGATGGTTTTAAATAAGACTTGGAGGAAAAAAATATTGACGGAAAAATACTCATTTCACACGCTAGCAAGGTTATGCTCAAAGTCCTACAAGGTAGGCTTCAGCAGTATGTGGACCGAGAACTCCCAGAGGTATAAGTTGGATTTCGAAGGGGCAGAGGAACTAGAGACCAAATTGCTAACATGTGCTGGATGATGGAGAAAGCCAGAGAGTTCCAGAAAAACATCTACTTCTGCTTCATTGACTACACAAAAGCCTTTGACTGTGTGGACCACAGCAAACTATGGCAAGTCCTTAAAGAAATGGGAGTGCCTGACCACCTTATCTACCTCCTGAGAAATCTATATGTGGGACAGGAAGCAACAGTTAGAACTGGATATGGAACAACTGATTGTTTCAAAATTGGGAAAGGAGTACGACAAGGCTGTATATTGTCCCCCTGCTTATTTAACTTATATGCAGAATACATCATGCGAAAGGCCGGACTGGAGGAATCCCAAACCGGAATTAAGATTGCTGGAAGAAATATCAACAACCTCAGATATGCAGATGATACCACTCTGATGGCAGAAAGTGAGGAGGAATTAAAGAACCTCTTAATGAGAGTGAAAGAGGAGAGTGCAAAAAATGGTCTGAAGCTCAACATAAAAAAAAACTAAGATCATGGCCACTGGTCCCATCACCTCCTGGCAAATTGAAGGGGAAGATATGGAGGCAGTGACAGATTTTACTTTCCTGGGCTCCGTGATCACTGCAGATGGGGACAGCAGCCACGAAATTAAAAGACGCCTGCTTCTTGGGAGGAAAGCGATGACAAACCTAGAAAGCATCTTAAAAAGCGGAGACATCACCTTGCCGACAAAGGTCAGCATAGTCAAAGCTATGGTTGTTCCAGCAGCGATGTATGGAAGTGAGAGCTGGACCATAAAGAAGGCTGACTGCCGAAAAATTGATTCTTATGAATTGTGGTGCTGGAGGAGACTCTTGAAAGTCCCCTGGACTGCAAAGAGAACAAACCTATCCATTTTGAAGGAAATCAACCCTGAGTGCTTACTGGAAGGACAGATCCTGAAACTGAGGCTCCAATACTTTGGCCATCTCATGAGAAGAGAAGACTCCCTGGAAAAGACCCTGATGTTGGGAAAGTGTGAAGGCAAGAGGAGAAGGGGACGACAGAGGACAAGATGGATGGACACTGTCATCGAAGCTACCAACATGAATTTGACCCAACTCCGGGAGGCAGTGGAAGACAGGAGGGCCTGGCGTGCTCTCGTCCATGGGGTCACGAAGAGCCGGACACGACTAAACAACTAAACAACAACATTGAAAATAATTTGCTCAGGAACCATCTTCAGTGCTTCAAATATGACATCACTTGCTTTTGACCACTTCAGGCAATTCTGTGGCTTTTTGGAAAGTTTGGAGGTCTCCCCATTGGAGGTCCTGGAGAGGGTCTTCTCTCCATCTGTCGTTTCTCAAGTTTCAGCCTGAGTGTTGCTCCTTGCTACATTCAAAGTTGGGACTTCAGAGCTTTCTTGACTGTTCCAATAATCAAAGCTCCAAGCTTCGAAACGGCAAGGTGATGTCACCGGGAGGATATCAGAATGCATCTAAACTGGTTGACTTCCATTCAATAGTCACGGTTTTCAATGTAGACCCCCAACAGCTGCTAGTTTCAATCTATGCTTTTTGGCTCTTGGAAACTGGCGAAATAACAAATTTCAGGAATATCTATACCTTAATCTTCCCCAGCAAATGATTCTTGTCTTCCTTACTTTTAATTATTGCACTATGAATAAATCTTGCAATGTTTAAAAATCACTGCATCTCTATAGCTATCCAAAAAGAAACACAGATCTACTACACCAGACCTCTCCTACTTCATATCCTTCAGATATTTTGGCACTAAAACTCCCATGAATATTGCCTTCCTATCTGGCTGGTGAGGGTTGTGTTCTCAACATCTGGAGGGCAACTCATAAGGATGGCTGCATTTAACCCGTAGAAGTATATGTATGTCAAAATAATTTGTAGTGTTCCATTTTAAGGGCTTTTAAAAAAAATGTTGTAGAATTAAGGGAATACGGTGTATTTTTCCTCCTCTCATCATGTCAAGTCAATTCTGACTTATGGTGATCTTTTTCAAGGTTTTCCAGGTAGAGAATATTCAGAAGTGGTTTCCCATTCCCTTCATCTGGGGTCGTGCAGCTTGCCCAAAGCCACATAGGTTGGCCCTTCTCCCTGGAGGCCCAGTGGGGGAATCGAACTCCCAACCGTTGGCTCCACAGCCAGAAACCTAAACCATTGAGCTATCAGTAAGATAAAAGAAAGCAAAAAATTCATATATGAAATTCTCTCTGTGTGTGTCTCCCTCCCTCCCTCCCTCTCTCTCTCTCTCTCTCTCTCACACACACACACACACACACACACACACACACATATATGAAATCTGCAATAGTGTGTCTGAAAATAATATAACATCTAATGGATTTTGAGGGGGCTGATTGCATTTTTATGCAATCGGTCAAACTACAAATCCAAGTAATGAAACCTCAGTGGGCCACTATATCACGTTAAGTCTTTATGAATCATATTGTCAAATACAGTTTTGTATTACAAATTATGGGATTCTGATGATAACATGGAGAAAGCACCATATATTAGCAAACTCATACTGGTTTTATCAGGTTAGAAGGCATTTTGCATCTTGCTGGAGGGCAGAAATTTCCTTCTTCCATTCTGTCCTTATTTATTTTTCCCCTTATATTATTCTCAGACTGTATTATGAATCATTCACAGATGTTTGGCTGTTTCCAGTTACATGGCTGACTGTGGCTTGAAAATAAGCATATCTTCTTTCTCCTCAAATATATGTATTAGGTAGGAAGGGGTGAATCGGGCTGCTTCTGGTCAACGACACTTCGTGCAATTCACCAGGAAGCCTGCCACGTCCCCTTCTGAATTCATCTGCAGTGTCTCTCTCTGTGTGTGTTTGTGGGTGTGGGTGTATTTTCAAACAAAAATGGGCATTCAATATACTTTCAACAACACAATCTCTTTTTTTTAATGGTGTTCTAAAATTATCACATGCCTATTGCTCCCTCTTTTATTTATTTATTTATTTATTTAATTTAATTTAATTTAATTTAATTTAATTTATTTATTTATTTATTTATTTATTTATTTATTTATTTAGTGGTTTCAACTTATATGCTGCCCCATAGTGCTAGAGCACTCTCTGGGTGGTTTACCTCAGACAACCTCCTACAAAGAAAAGGTCATTAGCATCTTTAAAAGTCCAGTCTCCTCCGTATAATTAGCATTCATGTTATTCTACCATAGTGATTCCTGAGGGAGGTTCTTACATCCTTTACAGCACAAGCTTCAAAGGAATATACCTGCATATCAAAGAGGCTATCACCCCATTAAATACCCATTGTTAAATATCAATTGACTTTCATATCAACCAACCAACCAACCAGACAGACAGACAGACAAGCATGATCTCTGTATTTTGAAGCTATGTATGAATATTTGCCATATTACATTTCTCTCTTGTTATGTCTGAGGAAGTGGACGTGATCCACGAAAGCTCAAATTAAAATATAACACTTATTCTTTAAGGTGCCACCAAGTTTTTGTCTTATTTATTTATTCTTTTATTTTTATTTATTTTTGTATTTTTTTTTATGTATAATAATTAAGCAAGGAACACTTTGCCCAGCAGTGAGCTGGATATTCATGAGAAGGATGGAAGGCTGAGTCGACCTTGAGCCAGCTACCTGAATCCATTGGGATTGAACTCAGGTTATAAGCAGAGCCTTGATTGCAGTACTGCACCCCTCCTATCAGTGGTTTGGGAAGCTCCCTCTCTTTTGTGGGGGGCGGCTTTCACCACAAAGAGTGTGGTCCGCAGCTTGGGGGGCCATCTTGACCCAGCGCTTACCATGGAATCCCAGGTAGCGTCTGTGGTCTGTACCACCCATCTACATCTTTGGCGGATTGCCCAGCTGTGCTCCTATCTTGATGTTGGGGCGCTCACCACTCTGGTCCATACGCTCGTAATCTCGAGATTAGACTACTGTAATGCACTCTATGTGGGGCTGCCCTTGAGATTGATGCAGAAACTACAAATGTTCCAGAACACAGCCACCAGACTATTAACTGGGGTGAAAAAATTGCATTAGAGTCTTATTTATATCGTTTCACTGAACTTGGGCAGAAGGGGTCTGGTTCTTATTCTCTGTCAATGAAGCCACCTCATCTTCTCACAATGTAAGGATTCAGTCTCTGGATTCGGTTCAGGATCTGATTCAGTCTCGGGCCTCATCTGGGTTAGGGCAGATCCAACCTGAGTCGCTGGCAAAGCTTGGGAAAATTCTTCCTGCCTGTCCCACAGAGTGTGAGGGTCCTTCGGAGTAAAATCTTTCAAAGATGAGGGGACTGACTGATGCAAAGGTGACCTTCCAAGGTCCATAGATGGACCCACATGGTTTTTGAAACCTCTAGAATTTGCCCAAGTCTGTTCCAGCAGATGGCCTGGTAGTATCATTGCCCCTGGGAGTTGAGGCTACCAAGTGGAACATAGCTGGTTACTAGACTAGTGAATCCAGAACTTGGAGGGTTGCATTAAAAAAGCCCATCTTTCTGAACATGTTTATCGTTTTTTCCGGTGGGCAACCACCAAAAAGCCAGCTGTCTGTCTTCCAGGTCTCAGTGGTCTCCCCGCTCCCAGGAGGGGAGAGGCACATTGGGGAATCAAACTCCCGACTTCTGGCTCTGTAGCCAGAGACCTAAACTCCTTTGTGAACACTTGCTCCGCTAGAAGGTCAAATAGGTGTAGCCTTGCCATTTTGGTTTTTATGTGTTCAAACCAATTAGCTATCACCAGATGATCCAAATCAGCCACAACAGCGCTCACAGCAGGGCAATTATGTTGTAAATGGCTTTGTGTTTGTTTCTTTTTAAGTCTCTGACACTAAAACCTCTGGGAAGCACATTTTGTTCCTTCTGCAATACTCAGAACACCCCTCTTTCATGAACTTTATGGCGGTTTGGGGGCATCTGGGGATTCGCTGAGTCATAAAATGGCCTGTCTGGCCATACTTGCTTAATGCCTCAAATAGGGAAAGGATGAAAAATACCTTGAACAGCAGTTGGGCATGGTTAGAAGTTGTTTCAAATTCATTCTCTCTGAAGGAATACTGGAAGCTGCCTAACACAGAGAGGGCTCCTTGGTTCATCTCGCTCCATCATGGTTGATATATCTTTGTTTCTAAGTTGGCAGTGGTTCTTCAAGATTTTAGAGGGAGGCCATTCTGAGCCCCTAGCTGAAAATACTGGGGACTGATTCGAATGGGATGTTCATGTGTACAGCATCTTCTTTACTAGAGATGGGCACGAACCAGAAAACTAGAGGGGAGCAATCTAGTCCTGCCTCCTTTTTGTTGTTGTCTCCTACACATCATCATTGTGTGTCATGAAGTCAATTCTGATTTATAGTGACCCTTTCCAGGGTTGTCTAAGTAGAGAGCACTCAGAGGTGGTTTCCCATTCCCTTCTTCTGGAGGAAGCTCTGGGACTGTGCAGCTGGCCCAAGGCCACCCAAGCTGGCTCTTCTTCCAGGAAGGACAGTGGGGAATCGAACTCTCAACCTCTGGCTCCACAGCCAGACACCTAAGCCACTACACATGGAGAAAGGTAAGTCTGAACAGGAGAGCCTCTGCTGTCGTGGGAGCTCCCTCATGACTCTGAAAAATAGACAGACCATGTGTGGAAGTTTTAACAAAGTTCACATTTCCCCCCCCCCCCAAATGGGATGTAAGAAAACTGTGCTTTGAAAGTCTGTGCTTTAAATCTCAGTGTATCCATTCAGTATGTTTATGGTACTGAGTAAGAGCACCATCTTAACTAGCCAAGATGGTTGAGGACTGGCAGACTTGACACCAAACCAGCTGAAGCCGCCTGGTTCCAAACCACTTCTAGCTTATGGATGTTTGAAATTGTCTAGGACTACTCAGGCCCTGGTCTAAGGTTGTGCCAGCATCATGGCTGTGAATCTGGATGGAGAGGGGCTTGGGTTTGATGCCACACAGCTTCTCCCCTACTTCTCCATCTCAACCCCTTCTCTGGCTCTTCTGCTGGCTGATCTTAGCCAGCAGAGCAGTTGTGCTGGCATATTCCAGAAGATCTGAGACCATGCCAGGACAAGGGCATTGGTGCCAGAACATCTACCCGTTCCAGAACCTCTGCAACAGACATATCTTGGATTCCAGGGTTAGAGGTAACGACTTTTCTTTCTGACATTGTCTTCGTCTTTTAACGGCTGACGGTAGACAGATCCAAGTTCATTCAGCCCATACGCCTCACTCCCAAACTGGCCAGTGCAGAGGAGCACAGATTCCACCTGGTTAATGAGTTTGGCCCGAATCCTACTGACATTTTCGGCGGGCATAAGGAGGGAGGCTTTTTCCACAAGCCCAGGCTGACCGTGGTGTGCTTGGTTGCGTGACCGATGGTGCAGCTGGGGGAAGACCAGGTGTGCCATGAACAGCCTGGAATTACACATACAGCTGCTCGCACAACAGCCCTTATGCAATCATGTCACGCTAGACCATTCTCACCTTTATTTTCTTCAAGTAAGGATGTATAAACACCCACACATTCATCCTTAATGGGATGGAAAGAAGTTTAGATTTTTTTAAAAATTAATGAAATCCCAAGTCAAAGAAAGCAAAACAACGAGTGCTTTGTTCATTTTCATACTACTAAGCACCTGATGCTGCCCACAGAGTGTTGCCATTTGACTCCCAAGTAAGACATTTTTGTTTACCTGTGTTAGGTTGAAAGTGGACTACAGACCATTGGTGAATAGACATGAGGAATTAGAACTAGTTCCTGCTTTTCTCATTAGCTGTGCAATCTAGGCTTCCTGATTCGATCCTATGTCGAGAGGCTACCCTGAGAGATTTCAGAGTCATCCGCTCGAACGCTGGACTGTAATCTAGCTCATTTGAATCTAAAGAAAGAGAAACATGAAATGATGTGTACCTCCAGCTTTGGTTTTTCATTCGGAAACATCCTGTCTCATTTGAAAATGCCACGTGTGTGTGATGGTGTGTGTGTGTAGCAACTGGTTGGGATAACTCGACAAAGCAAAACCGAGATACTTTCCACCTGGCAGCTATGAAAGCTGAAGGACAAGGTTAGGGCATGACAAGCTACAGACTGCCAGCGTAAAACCTGTCTGCCTCGAAATGGGGTCTGGACAATTACGGCAGTGTTGTGATGAAATGCGATTGCAGCCATGCTGGGTCAAACAAATGGAAGCTTGCCTAGCCTGGTCGCCTATGGCGAGCAAGGAATGCGTTCATAAATTGGAAGACAGTTAAATGATTTCCTTTCTTGTTTTGTTGTTCTTTGAAGCCACAATTCTGCTCCAGTGCCTTAAACAGATACGAGTGGACCGGCAGGTTAGTTTCTGGGCTAGTACTTTCCAAGGACTATTAAAGAGGGTAGACTAATGGTCCATGAAACTCAGCCTCGCGTATATATATTTTTTTACAGTTTTCAGACTGGTGTTAAAAAGAAGGTCACAAGGAACAGCTGGATAGCTCAGTAGGCTATCTAGTGTCTGGCTGAAGATCCAAAGTTTGGGAGTTTGATTCCCCATTCTCCTTGATAGGGGCTGGACTTGATGATCCATAGGGTCCCTTCCAGCTCTGCAGTTCTAAGATGCTACTGCTGCTGCTGTTGTTGTTGTTATAGCCGTGAAGGCAAATAGGCTTGGCTTCCCACGTTCTGTGGTGCATCCGGTGACTCAATTTGTGAGTCATGATTCAGAACACACTCACCCCCTTCCTTTTTTTTCTGGGGGAAAAAGCTTGTTTTGAATAGGGACTTGGGACTTGGGACTTGCTACTAAAGACTTGGACTTGGGACTTGGACCAAAAGACTTGCCAACTTCCTTGAATACAGGTATAAGAAACTATGCCTTCGTGGCATTTTCTGCTTTTATTTGCTGTTTTAAGAGATTGGTTCATCACCTGTCCTCTGATGAAATGGTGGGCCCCTCAACTAATTTCTGGGCCTTGTGTATTTTGATGATGTTTTAAGATATTGGCCTGAATTTCAAGATCCACTTGAATTTCTCCAGTGAACTCCAATCAATGCGGAACTTATGTGTACAAAAGAACAGCTAGGCAAATGGCTGAGATAACGCTATTGAAGTAGCCCACTTCTGGTCAAAAATAGTCTAATGATCTTAACATTTTAATTTGTTTTTAATTTTACCTGTATTTCGTATACTTCCACAATTTTAAATTGTGCAACACTCTAACAGAAAGAAAGAAAGCAGCCACCCATATTAATGTGGATTTAGCGATGAAACTAGGAACCAAAATAAATGTAAAGAAGACATTTTTAAAAAACAAATATAAGAATAGGTGATACCTTTAGAGACCTCTTAAAAATCATCATACAATATGCAAGCTTTTGTGACTAAACACACCACTTCATCAGGCTTGTACCAGTATGAAGAAAGTGTACCAATATGACTAGAAATTTCTTCACAGTGGTACAAGCCTGACAAAGTGGTTAGTTTTTAATCATCTGTAAATGTATGGGACGTGGTGGCGGTTTGGGACGTGGTGGCGGTTTGGGACGTGGTGGCACTGTGGGTTAAACCGCAGAAGCCCCTGTGCTGCAAGGTCAGAAGACCGGCAGTCATAAGATCGAATCCATGCGACGGAGTGAGCGCCCGTCGCTTGTCCCAGCTCCTGCCAACCTAGCCGTTTGAAAGCATGTAAAAATGCAAGTAGATAAATAGGTACCACCTCGGTGGGAAGGTAACGGCGTTCCGTGTCTAGTCGGGCTGGCCACGTGACCACGGAAACTGTCTACGGACAAACACTGGCTCTACGGCTTGGAAACGGGGATGAGCACTGCGCCTTAGAGTCGGACACGACTGGACTAAATGTCAAGGGGAACCTTTACCTTTACCTAAATGTATCACCTATTCTTGCATTTGTATTTTAATTTGTTTGGACCACATGGCTCCCCTTTATTTCAATGTTTAAAAACATCGTTAAAATGGCACGTTTGCTTGTGCGAAGAAGGGTCCTGAACGTGAAATTCCACTTTTTTGGTGTAGGACATGGTTTTCCTGGGGATGATTAAGCTGGTTGCAGCCATCTTTAAAAGAGACATCAGCTCATGTGTTACCTTTGTAGTGGGTCTGGCGGCTTCAGGTGGCATTTTGCTTTGGAGAAAAGCATCCGCGTACAAGGCAGAGTGGGGAAGCTGGGTTTTCTGCAAAAGCAGGAGCCGTCTGAGCAAATGAAAAGAGGTACAGCGGGGTTTTGCAGAAAGGTGGTGATCCTCCAATGGGTCAAGCAAAGAAATCCTTTCATCATGTTGTCAGTTTTTATTTCCTTACAACTTCCAATGTAGCAATCAGCCATTCATTCCCAGCATGGTGCTCGGAATTCACAAGTTGACTCAGCGGTAGGCTGTATAAACACGGCTCCTACAGGAAGGAGTTTTATGTGTGTGACATTAGTCTTCTTCACAGGGGAGACACCAGACATTCCAGCCCATTCCAATTTGCTGGAGGTAAACATACTGCGCATCTCACACACAAGGCCGATGCCCATAAATATGATTTTTTTTAAAAAAAAAAAGGTCTTGAAGGCCATCAAATTTGAAATTATTCCTGGAAGTGTCTGTTGGGGATGAAACACGGTGGATACTCATCCCCAAATCCTTCTTCACAACATAGGTTGGCATCCTGTTTGATTTACTAGGCAGGGAAAGAGAATTGTGTAGGTCCATTTTGTACCCACTCCTGTGCCTGGTTGCACAACCCCTCGCCTTACTAGGTGTGTAATAGAAAGCATGTAGACGGGCAAAAAACCACTGCTACAATGGCTCTCTGTGCAGGAAATCCATTAGGATGCAAAGAAAGGGGGTATTTTTATTTATTTATTTATTTAGTTAGTTAGTTAGTTAATATATGGGGTGTGGGGGGGGGGGTGCGCGCGCACACACACGCACACACACACCCCATGTATAATACCAGTAAGTTCAAAACCAGCATTCCTGGGACAACCTACTGCTTAAACGTCTGCCTAAAGAAAGGTCTTTGCCTGACAATGACGGAAGGATAAGAGGGGAAGGGGCCAACCTGGCTCCTTGGGATAGTGTATTCCAATGCCTGGGAGCAGCCACCGAGAAGGCCCCGTTTTGTGTCCTTCCTTATCAAACAAGTTTGGGAAGGTGGTGGAACTGAGAGAAGGGCCTCCCCAGATGATCTTAAAAGTCAAGAAGGTTCATATGGGGTGATTTGATCCTTCAAATAACTTGGACCCTATAAGGCTTTATAGGTAATACCCAGCACTTTGAACTGAGCCCAGAAACAGACTGGCAGCCAGTCAAGCTGTTGTAATAAGGGAGTTACATGCTTCCTCTTATCAGTGCCAGTCAGCAGCCTGGCTGCAGCATTTTGAACCAGCTGAAACTTCTGAACACTCTTCAAAGGCAGCCCCACGTAGAGTGGGTTGCAGTAATCCAAATGGGATGTACAGTCACTAAGGCATGTGTCAACATGGCCAGACGAGGCATCTTAAGCAACAGGCACAACTGGTGCACTAGCTTCATCTGTGCATATGCACTATTGGCCACTGCTGAAACCTGTGAATCCAGGAGCGCATCCTACCTGAGGATCAGACTTTTCAGGGGGAGTGTAACTCCCTATAAATAAGATAGATAGATAGATAGATAGATAGATAGATAGATAGATAGATAGATAGATAGATAGATAGATAGATAGATGATAGATAGATAGATAGATAGATAGATAGATAGATAGATAGATAGATAGATAGATAGATAGATAGATAGATAGATAGATAGATAGATGGATGGATGGATCGATGGATCGATGGATGGATGGATGGATGGATGGATGGATCGATGGATGGATGGATGGATGGATGGATGGATATATCATATGGAACTTGGTAGAAGCTTGCTTTCTATGACTCCAGATGGTAGGACCCAAACTCAATCTGTTGGTTCAAATTACAAGACAGGAAATTTCAGCTAAACAGCAGGAAGGGCTTCCTGACAGCCAGAGTAGCTCAACAGTGGAAGGGACTACCTGGGAAAATATAAATGTTCCTTCTTTGGAGGTTTTTAAACAGCATTTGGATGGGCCATCAGTCAGGAGTGGATTTCTTCTGTTAGCAAGGAGTTGAACTAGATGGCCATTGGTGTACCTGCCAACTGTACAGTTGTATGATCTCTGTGTTCCTCAAAGAGGACATTATGTATCTCCAGTAACAACTATATCCGAATCCACTGCTCCAACAGAAAAGAGGGTGGAATAAATCATAGGTTTCCATGCATAACGTAGACTTGGACCCACTGGCGAGTGCATCAAAGCCTTAAACTTGAGTTTCCAAGTTTCTTGGAAGGACAACATGGCAAAGTTAAGAGGAGGCTCAAAGGAACTGATTTTGAACTGTACAGAACTAAAGGGATTCAGCACGATTAAGCCCAGGGTAGAGTGACTTTATGGCACATTGTGTCTCCCTGTCTTTTCTGTTTACCAACAAAGAAAAACAAAAAAGCTATGGTGGAATGATCCCCCACCCACCCCTGTCCATATTCCCAAACCATCACAGTGTTTTGGTGTCCACGTTCAAGAAGCAACTGCTTGTCTTAGAATGATTCTCGTGGAAATGACTTTGTGTTCATCAGGAAATATGGATTTGTTCCAGAGCTAGAGCAAAGAGGGAACTGTGTAAGAACGTAGACTCCAGCACAATTTCTTTTATCTCTTACAGCTCAGACCACACAAGTACTGTAACAGAAAGTATCAGCAATATAATAATGATAATCTTAGAACTGCAGAGCTGGAAGGGACCCTGTGGATTATTGAGTCTGGACCCAGTTAAGGAGGCACAATAGGGAATCGAACTCCCAGACTCTCTACCTTAGCCACTGAGCTATCTAGCAGTTCAATGTATTTGAATCATAGAATAGTTGATTTGGAAGGGACCTCTAAGGCCATCGGGTCCAATCACCTGCTCAAGGCAGGAATCCAAATCAAAACAGATCTGACAGGGGGTTGTCCAATTTTCTCTTGAAGGCCTCCAGTGTTGGAGCGCTCACCCCCTCCCAAGGTCGTGGGTTCCATTGTTGTACTGCTCTAACAGTTCTGAAGTTTTTCCCCCTGATATTCAACCTAAATCTGAGTGAATTATTTTTTCCTGATTAGAGGGGCAGTAGAACAATGCTTAATTTATGGATGGAAATGAATGGGTGTAAACTAACTAACTGGGCGAAATACAACCTTTGCTGCCTTTTCATAGGGAAGGTTAAGGCACATCTACTGATCCACCACGAAACGGGCAGAGTCTTAGTTATCAGGGTTTGTGTGGTGACACAATTAAGAGGACCATCTTCTTGTAGGTCCAGCACTCCCCCTTTCTGAGACCTGGTTCAGAAGCAAGACGCTTCCTCCAGAAAAGAGATGTGTTTTTGGTAATCTTATTTGTGCCTGCTGTGTCATATGCATACTTCAGAGAGGAACACCAAGAGGGCAATTCCCATATTGCTTGTAGACTGCTGCTGGACAGCAATATCCCTGATAAATTTTGAATAAGCCATAAAACTGTTCCCTGGAGGCTTCACGGCAAGCCAGATCATGGGTCATTCTATCCCGATATAATGGCAGGAAGCTAGCAAGCTGTGAGTTCCTAAATTCATCTATCTTTCTGCTACACTGGTGGCATCAGCGTGGAGTGCATCGTCTCATCATTTCGATTACAAAATACATTCTGGAGAGCAGTCTTGGGTTCAAAAGATCGACTTGGTGCGTGCTTTAATGAAAAATAAATATGTGCAAAGCTTGCCTCTTTGTAAATGGAGAATACATATACATATACATATACATATACATATACATATATATACATATACATACATACATATATATATATACATACACACACACACACACACACACATATATATATATACATATATACACACACACAAACACACACACACACACATATATATATGTATGTATGTGTATGTGTGTGTATGTGTGTGTGTGTGTGTGTGTGTGTGTGTGTGTGTGAGAGAGAGAGAGAGAGAGAGAGAGAGAGAGAGAGAGAGAGAGAGAGAGAGATTTCCCGTGTTTTATTTTGTGAGAATGCTAGCTATTTGTATACATGCAATATAGTTCCCTTTGCTACCTAAATATGTGAAAATGTTTGTGTGTGTGTGTATATGTAAGTATATATATATATATAGAGAGAGAGAGGACAAATTTTATATATGTATATAATTTGTCCTATACTTTTCTCAATTGCTTTTTTATCAGGCTTACAAATCAAATCAAATAGGTATATTGAAAAGCTGGCCGATATTGTTATTATTATTTTCTCCCCTGTGCTTACAGCACAATGTATTGAGTTACGCTCGGTCGTCGTCCGCCACCACCGCTATTCTCTCTGGATTGAAAGGGAATGACTGTGGGGGCTGTAAATTTACTCGGCTTTCCGGCATTACTGCTTAAATCAAGAGGCCTATTCAAAAGAGAGCACAAGTGTTCATTACACAAATCAATTTGGTCAAAAGAACAGCACAGTGGGTACTCAACCATTGCTCACATAATATTGTCGAGTTAATCAAATAATGCCTGCAAGACACTCACAAAGCTTCAACTCCCCCCCGGCACTCTCTCTCTCTCTCAGAAATAACTTGATTGGTTTAGCAGGAAAATAAGATAAAATATTGAAGGTGTATGGGATTTTTTTTTTTCAAAAAAGAGAGAAAGGTTTAATACCTCTTATGCATGTCTTGCATCAGAACGTGCACAACTATGGCGAAATGCAGATGGATGCGGTGAAAACGTGGGATCGGATTCTTCTCTTTTGACTTTCAAAATATTATTGCCATTTATATCGATAAAGAGATCTCAAGGAAGACTTTATCCATGTTGGATGCCATCGATAACAGCTTATGGGGCGTTGGCTAGAAAAGAAATTCAAACAAACCAGCCGCTGTGTGCAAAATTCACAGTTTGCCAAAACGTTACAACTGTCACCTTGTTCGGTAGAGTCATAAAATCGAAAGAATTGGGCGGGTTGTTTGCCTCTTTGTGACCAACTGACTTGTCGTGTTGTGCCTGTGTGTGTGTGTGTGTGTGTGTGTGTGTGCACTTAACTCCACAAAGGGAAAATGCACTGATTTTCTGCAGAAAGAGAAGGTTGACCTACATTATGTTTTGCACTCCTGGAGAAAGCCATGGTCTCCTCACCTACAAAACGAAATAAGGAAACGTGGAGAGCTTTGCCTTGCTCCTGAACTGAGATCCTTTCTGGTTGCGCTAAGACAGCTGATCTCAACTGGAATTTCAGCAATGGCGGTTTGTCTTTACTGGCTTACTGAAAATACACATCTTTTCAAAGATATACCATCTTTCTGTTCTTTTCGTGTGAGCTGCGAACTCTGTTAGGGCACACGGGAAGGGCTGGCGCTGGGGTTTTGCCAAGTTCTGCTCTGTGTCTTAGTTCAGGTCTAATCTTGTCACCAGATGAACATTTCCTCCACCCTTTGAACCCAGTGCACAGTGTGGGAACCACGGCTCTGATGTGGGGTGCAGGTGGGCTTTGGTTTAAACTAAAGTGCCTACAGAAGCTGAGCGCACCGAGCACCACAGCATTTCTCTTGAGATGAAGTGGTTGACCTTAAGCCTTATAAGAATCTCGGCCATGCCCCGTTCTCTTCCTCTGCACAGTGGAGGCTGTAACTTCTTTAAAAACAAAGGAGTGTGTGTGAGAGAGAGAGAGAGAGAGAGACAGAGAGAGCAGAAAGTCCTGGGGAAACAATAAAGTATTGAACATACTAGAGAGTGAGAGAATTGGGGAAAATAAGCCTCCATTAAAAAAACGAAGAAGAAGAAGCCAGGTCTCGTGCCATGGTGAAGAATGTAAATGGGCTAAAGAATGATAAATGAAATTTGACATCCGAAAGCACAGTCCATTGTGGCGCCGCATGCATGCCCTGCATAGAGTTTCTCCATGCATTTGTCAATACCGAAATCAAATTTCACCAAGATTAAACTTGTGTAGCTCTGCCTTATTGATTGAGTTAGAAATGATTATGGAAAAATGAGCCCCCGAGTCCCAGATTAAAGGAGTTCGAAAATGCACTCAACAGTCTTCAAAGCAGTAGCAAAGTTTCAACAATCGGAAGGTGGGAGAGAAAGTCGTACATAATGTGACGGCCGGGGATTCTTTGGTCTTGATGCTCCGTGCTTTTATAGGTTAGCGGTGGCTCTAAGAATACTTTGGGACTTCTGGTCCATTTGTGTTGCTGCTCCAGACCTTCTGGAGGTGCTGGCCTCACACTTTCTTTCCTTCCCCCAACCGGGCAGCAGCAGTCATTGACAACCAGAGCAAAATATGTAATGGTTTATCAGCCTGTTTATACATTTTTTTAAAAAAGGAAATGCATTCCCAGCAGAGCCTGGAAAAAGTCAGGCAATAAATGGGTGGAAATGACCTTTTCTACAGAGATAACAAATGAGGTCTCAAATCTCTCTGTCCGGAAAGTGGCTGGACATTATGGCTGATGTATATCGGGCAGCAAATTTATAGGCCAGGGTTTGTTTTATTTTTGTTCGCAGTGTTCCAAGTACATTGCCTTGCATTGCGTCGAAATATTTTCCTCTGAATTCAGAGCCTCAAAACATTCAACAAAATGTATCTAAAGAATTTACAACAGATGTGAGGAGGGACTAGATCATTGAGCATCTAAAGGAATAAAGGATGCTTTTGTGTTTTCTTTTTACTTTCTGCACCCAAGATGGTACCTTCTTAAAAGAATTGGACATGGCCCTTCCAAGAAGTGCCTCCATCTTTTGCCATTCCCCCTGTACATGATGTAGTTATTCTAGCATGCTTCCTCAATTAACCTCTTTTCCTCTTCCCTCCCCATCCTGTCATCGTTTGGTGTCATATTTCCTAGGACAGAGGGTATTCTTTCAAAAGGAAAACTGCCCCCAGTACTTTGGAAGGAAGGCAGTGCATCAATATTGCAGGTTTGCTCAACCCAAGTCAGAGGCATGCTATAGACTGTAATGTCTTCCTGTTTTGTTTTTTGTTTTTTGAAAACTTAAATAAGTCACATTTTCAAAAGTTGAGTCTGCACTCTGCAAGATCTGACTGTGGTTTAGCACTTCCCGCTTCGTCTCTACTGTCCAGTTGGGCAGTCTCATGTTCTGGTCTTTGAAGGTGCTCCTCTGCTCACCTGTGACTGCCAGCAAACAGGACGACGTTTGACATCTAACATACATTGCAGTGGCAGTGGGGTGCCATTTTTGGACACATTCGCCAGCTCGTGTTCCATTCGCCCTTGAGAACATGAAGGCAGATATTGGTTTCTACAAGGATGCCATTATTTACCAGAAACCGATGGTGCTGAATGCTGGTTGACATGTTTTTATTGTTGTGGCAGGCAAATTGCATCCCATGGGTCAAATCCAGCCCTCTGTGTGCCTTCTAAGGGCATGGACAGCAATCCTTATATATTTTTGAGACCCCCAGCACCAGAGATAGGGACTTGAGTCGCAGGACTTACCGTCAACTTGAACCAGACTCTTACTTTTCCCAATGATTCGGACTCAACTGGTGACTCGGAACCTACCCATCCCCTCCTTTTTTTTTCTGGGGGAAAAAGGTTGTTTTTAATAGGGACTTGCACTGGGGGCTTGGGACTTGGGACCAAAGACTCAGACTCGAACTTGGGACTTGGTGCCAAAGACTCACACTCGAACTTGGGACTTGGACCCAAAGATTTGCCAACATCCCTCCCCAGCACCCCTTCACACTCTGTAGATTTTTAAAATTGGCCACCAGAGGGCAAGAAAGGACTTTTTTTGGTTTTTTTGGGGGGGGGGGGCGAAATACTTGGGGGGCAGGTGGAGCATGGGAGAAATGCAGCCTTCCCCTCCTGCTTTACAGCCTTGCATACTGGAAGGTCAAATACCAGGCTGTAGAAAAGTTACATTCACACCTTCTTCACAGAACCTACTTTTCTTCCCCCCCCCCCTCAAAAAAAAAGAAAGAAAGAAAAAGAGCCGAGCTGCAGACTGTGTTTAAACTGATGGTCAAAAATATATATCTTTCCTTACTGCCCATACCACCCTTACTACTGGATTCCATACACCGGGATTACCTTCATAATTGTAAGCATTATAGATGCAAACCGAATGGCCTTTCCCCCCCAATTTTATTGGTACGTTGATAGTTTGGACATCCGTACGTGTTAGAGCTGAATGCCTCTGTTCTTTGAAGACATGGATGGATGCCCAGTTTCCCCAGAAATTACCTCTAGGAGATGGGAACACAAGTCAAAGTCACTTTCTGTGGTATTCCGATTGAATAAGGATAATAATCTTAGAACTGCAAAGCTGGAAGGGATCCTATGAATCATCGAGTCCATCCTTTGTCATAGAAGCACAGCAGGGAATCGAACTCCCAACCTCTGTCCTAAACCACTGAGCTGTCTTAAGTCTCTATTCCTTTCTGTCCAGAATATGAAGAAATTTAAGAATTTTGGGATGCATTTTTTTTAAGCCAAGAAGAAAAAGAAGAAGCGTACACTCAAGTTCAGCCGTTTTCCTCCTCTGATTTGCCGTCCGATGAGTGATCAGATGCACAGCTCTTTCTCTTGCTCAAGGAAATAAAGAATCCCAAGGGCTCCCTTGTCCAGCTGCTTACTCCACAAGTTTTGTGGCACAGTGGTTCAGCTGCAGTACTGCAGTTAAAACTCTGCTCATGACCCGAGTTCGATCCCAACAGATTCAGGTAGCTGACTCAAGGTTGACTCAGCCTTTCCATCCTTCTGAAGTCAGCAAATTGAGCTCTCTGGGGTGAAGCAACGTGTACCCTGCCTCATTAAATTGTAAACTGCCCAGAGAGTGCTTTAGGTGCTGTGAGACAGTATATAACCAGCACACTTTGCTTGTTTTTGCTTTGCTTTGCTTTGTTGTTGTTTAGTCGTTAAGTCGTGTCCGACTCGTCCTCTGTCGTCCCCTTCTCCTCTTGCCCTCACACTTCCCCAACATCAGGGTCTTTTCCAGGGAGTCTTCTCTTCTCATGAGATGGCCAAAGTATTGGAGCCTCAGCTTCAGGATCTGTCCTTCCAGTGAGCACTCAGGGTTGATTTCCTTCCTTTTCCAGGGTTGCTTTGCTTATATGGCACCAATCCAACAGGGTTTGGGCCTGAAATAAAATTCTTCCTGATCTTGACTGGTCTAATTCAAAAAGTTCAGCTCTGGTCAGCATGGCAAGGACCCCAGGGGTGTCAAAGATCTGAAGGTGTTGTCTGGGGCTGGGGAGAGAGACAACCCTATTTCAGGACTCAGACGGCTGAACAAAGAAAAAATTCATCCGAAACTTCTAAAACATGAATCTTGAAAGTCTGGCTCTCAATTAGTGACCGTCTCTCTCTTTCTCTCTTTCTCTCAAAGAAAAAACAGGGTTTTTTTTTTCCTCTTAGATGTTTTGTTAAACTCCTTTTTTAAAAAAAAATAATGAAAATAATTTATCAATTATTTCTAAGCAAGTCTATGGGGGTGTCTGAAGAGAAGCAATCCTGCATTAAGGAGCCATCTGGGCTCTAAGTATTGTCCAATCCTGCCACAAAGCAACATCTATTTCTGCAGCAAATAAAGATGTGACATGCTACAGAGCATTTCTGCGGCCATGTATCCTTTTAGGGCTTGAGCATTCAAGGCTGCTTCTGTCTGCCTTCCTATTGATGTAGATATGACTACAACACCGGGAAATTTCTTAACACCCCTCCACCCCCCCACCCCCCGTGACAGCAGCTCCACTGGCTGCCGATCCATTTTTGGGCACAATTCAAAGTGCTGGTTTTAACCTATAAAGCCCTCAATAGCCTGGGTCCAAACTATTTCAAAGACTGTGTCTCCCATGATGAGCCAGCTTGGGTGTTAAGATCATCAGGAGAGGGCTTTCTCTCAATCCCACCACCTTCACATTTGCTGGGGACCCGGGAGAGGGCCTTCTCCGTGGTTGCTCCGTGACTCTGGAACTCCCTCCCACTGGAGGCCAGCCTGGCCCCATCTTTACTGTCCTTCCGCAGGCAGCCGAAGACCTTTCTCTTCAGGCAAGCCTTCCCTCAGTAACCAGCTACCTGTGTGTGATTTTTAGATAGATTGTTATGCATTACTACTTTGACTGGGTTTTTAGTACTACTTATGTTTTCCATTTTTGTGTTTTCCATTTCTCAGAGTGACACTTTTTCAAATTCTTGAATACTTATTGATCTTTGCCTTAACATTGCCTGTTCATGACGTAAGATGCCTCCTTATTCCTTGTTCGTAGTTTTAAATATCATCTTTTAATGATGTTAACCACCGTTGTATACTCGTTTCCAACTTCAAATATTGTCTTTCAACGTTGTAAGCTGCCTTGGGTTCTTTTCAAGGAGAAAGGCGGGGTAAAAATATTTTAAATAAATAAATTAATTAAATTTAATGGTAAGCAACCTCTTCAGTGGCCTTTGAAAGAAAAGGTAAAAGAAAAAAGAAAATAGTCATCTTGGAAGCCTGTTTTACTCTCTTTTTCCCAGTGGTGTTTTTTTTTTTTTTTTTTTTTTTTTGTGCCAGTAAATTAAGTTCATGAATGTTCAGAAATGTTCTTAAACACATTCGTGGATGTATGCATCGACGGTATGATTAATTAGGTATTCTATGTTGTTGTAGGACGGAAAAGAAGAAACAGCCTGGAGCTTTCTTAGCATTCTGTTTTACAAAAGATCATTAATTTTAATTTTCAGATGGCATAATGAAATTAATTGCTTTCATACTGTTGAAGCAGAATGCCTTTAAATCGTACAATGAGAGTATAAACTGTAAGTAATATGTGTATATAGCGTGAATGTGATTATTTTTCCACCCCCAACTTAGACTAGAGCGATATAATATATGCCGTGTAGGACAGGGGTATATATTCTAAATGACTGAATGTTGAGAATAGGGGCGGGGGAGGGGGGGAAATACAACGTTTCAGATGCACTTGGAATACAATTCCCAGCACGCCTCACAGCTGACAATGCTGGCTAAGCCTGATGGGAGTTAAAGTCTAGTAAGATCTCAAGAGACCCTCCCTGTTGGGCACCAAGTCATCAGAGAGGAAGGATAGCATATATATTTTTTCCCTCTTTAGTTGAGAGTTTGGAGCCAACACTTCAATTTAACATATTTGTGTAAAAATTAGTTCTCTTGTGTTGAACAGGAGGGCACGCCTACTCATGCGTCGTAAGAGTAGCTTTTTACAAGTAAGATATTAACATTGGTTTTAAAATGGTGCATTCTAAAAGCATTATTTACCTAGCTGTTGGATAGCTCAGTGGTTTAAGGCATCTGGCTGTGGAGCCAGAGGTTGGGAGTTTGATTCCTCCACTGGGCCTCCTTGAGAGGGGCTGGACTGGTTGATTCTTAGGGTTCTGTCCAGCTCTGCAGTTCTCAGATGATGATGATTATCTTACTTGTGGAGAGATGTAAAGAAGGTGATATGCATCCTCCACTTTCAGGAATTTAAGGTGTTAAATTTAACACATGTTTGATCTGTACAATTATGGTTGGTGTAGAAAAAGGGAAAAGGGGACCCCTTCCCTCCCTGCCAGGATACTAGATATCAAAATGCATAGGGGAAGATTGCTAACCAATAGAAGAATGTATTTTATTACACAGACCATGGGATTCATTATTATGAGATATAATATGAGCCACTAGCCCCTTCACGGATTGCTGCCTTGTCATGGCGAAGGGGCTTGAGTCATTCAGAGAAGCTATGGGCTATGCCGTGCAGGGACACCCAAGACGGACAGGTCATAGTGGAGAGTTCTGACTAAACGCGATCCACCTGGAGCAGGAACTGGCAAGCCACTCCAGTATCTTTGCCAAGAAAACTCCATGGACAGAAACAAAAGGCTAAAAGATATGACGCTGGAAGATGAGCCCCTCAGGTCGGAAGGCGTCCAATATGCTACTGAGGAAGAACGGAAGACAAATACAAGTAGCTCCAGAGCTAATGAAGTGGTTGGGCCAAAGCCGAAAGGACGCTCAGCTGCGGACGTGCGTGGAAGGAAAGTCCGATGCTGCAAAGAAAAATACTGCATAGGAACCTGGAATGTAAGATCTATGAACCTTGGTAAGCTGGATGTGGTCAAACAAGAGATGGCAAGAATAAACAGTGACAGATTTTACCTTCTTGGGCTCCATGATCACTGCAGATGGGGACAGCAGCCACGAAATTAAAAGATGCCTGCTTCTTGGGAGGAAAGCGATGACAAACCTAGACAGCATCTTAAAAAGCAGAGACATCACCTTGACGACAAAGGTCCGCATAGTCAAAGCTATGGTTTTTCCAGTAGTGATGTATGGAAGTGAGAGCTGGACCATAAAGAAGGCTGATCGCCAAAGAATTGATGCTTTTGAATTGTGGTGCTGGAGGAGACTCTTGAGAGTCCCCTGGACTGCAAGGAGAACAAACCTATCCATTCTGAAGGAAATCAACCCTGAGTGCTCACTGGAAGGACAGATCCTGAAGCTCAGGCTCCAATACTTTGGCCATCTCATGAGAAGAGAAGACTCCCTGGAAAAGACCCTGATGTTGGGGAAGTGTGAAGGGGAAAACAGAGGACGAGATGGTTGGACAGTGTCATCGAAGCGACCAAGATGAATTTGACCCAAGTCCGGGAGGCCGTGGAAGACAGGAGGGCCTGGCGTGCTTTGGTCCATGGGGTCACGAAGAGTCGTACACGACTTAACGACTAAACAACAACAACTACCTCAGAAAGCTTTAAAATGAAGCTTTTACATCTATGGTGGATATGGCTCCAGTAGCTATTTCCAGTAGCCAGAAGTCATGATGGTTGTATGTTTGTTTCCATTGTCACCATCAATACATCTCCGAATGTATATCACATGAGTGGCAGAGAGAGATAGTCATGAGTTCCCCATGGTCATCTGGTTGACTACGGGGCAAACGGAATTCTGGGCCACGTAAGCCTTTGGTCACATCATTCTTTAAACATTCTTATCATGAACTAAATTAATCTTGACACCCGGCCATTGAAATATTGCTGTTGCGTCTTGCAGATATAAGACCAAATTTTCAAGCCCAAACCTCTGTACTGTCGGCATGATTGTGCAGCTGTTTGATGTTGCTCATACAACATTGCCTCACTGGCCCAGCCGTGGGTTAATACGGCTGTGGGTAAACAACCCCAAGAAGGAAAACATGACTAGAAGTGGTGCCCCCACTCATGAACAAGTATTTTTGGATTCAAGCCACTATAGATGGAAGGAACACAGGTCAGGCAACACACAACTGAAGTGTACATCAAATGTTCTCTTCCGTGCAGGACAGAAATAAAAGCCAAAGCTAAAAATGTCTTCACTTGTCTTAAAAAATTGAACAAAGAGAGCTTTCCAACTGGTTTGTCCTACACAGGAAGGGAAGTGGCCATAAATTCTGTTTTATCTCACATTAAACTTGTTCTTTTAAAAGAAACAAATCCAAAACTTAGGTTATTTCAGTTTCATATCAAGTCAGAGCTGTGTCTTTTCATAGCCAGAGACACGGAGCAGAATTCTCAACCGCCTACCTGTCCAACCTCTTCTGATGAAGCTATTTTCAGTATGAAGAGGGTGTTGTTTCTGTCTGTCAAGTAGCTGTCAAAGAGGAGGAGTCTCTCAAGAGAAGGAGGCATCAACCATGACTGCTGGATAGCTGAGTGGTCGAGGTCTCTGGTTCAGTTCCCCACAGCGCCTCCTTGACAAGGGCTGGACTGGATGAGCCCTTAGAGTCTCTTCGAACTCTACAGTTCTAAGATTATTATTGAGAACTGCTGGATAGCTCAGTGGTTTGGGTCCCTGGCTGTGGAGCCAGAGTTTGGGAGTTCGATTCCCCATTGCATGTCTTTGACAGAACCTGGACTCGATGACCCATAGTGTCCCTTCCAGCTCTGCAGTTCTAAGATGGTGATAAATATGAAAGGTATAATTATTTCATCCACTTTCTTAGGGTTTTTTTTCCAAACTGATATGTCTTCCTTTTGGATCCATCCATTCATGTTTCTCAGAGAAATCAACCACGTTGTCATTTTCTGAAGAGAAGGCCTTCTAATGCCAGAGTGATGCTAGTCACATGGTTAATTGTTTTCCTTTTTTTTTCTCTCCCCACCTTTTGGATTCTTTCAGCAGACAGACGATGCAGCACAGACCGACGGCCAGCAACAGACACAATCTTCCGAAACCACAGAAAACAAATCACAGCCCAAACGACTGCATGTTTCGAACATACCCTTCAGATTCCGGGATCCCGATCTCAGGCAAATGTTTGGGGTAAGCAGCACTAATTTCTGTACGGGGGTGGGGGAAGGAGAAGAAAAAGAAGTTATGGAAAAAGGTTCCTTTGGTCTGTAACCTTACTAGCACTATGATTTGTCTACCCAATCATCCATTCCATCATCAAACTTAGATGAGCATTTCTGTTCAACTGATGGCCTCCACCCTTTTCATAATTTTTCTACAGTTGCAGAAGGTCTCTGTCCAACTTCATGTTTTCCATGGAGCCAATCACCCCCACCACCCCGCCTTAGCTGAGAATCAAAGCAATTTGAAACTTTTTGTAGAACTTGGTTTCAGAAAATAACGAGAGATCAGCATCATAGACCTAGAAATTCCCGTACCTTCGTGACACGTGGCACTAAGGTATGAGATGTTCAGATGTTCTTTTTGCTATAGCTTCCAGGATTCATGAGATATTCCACCAGCCAGAATTCTGATAGCTGTAGCCAAATAATCCAAGTCCATGAAGGAGTTTCAGCACAAACTGGCCTGACAAATAATGGCCAAATCAATGGCCATTATTAGCCTGAACAGGAAGAAAATGGGTAATCACCATGGGAGGTGCAAGGAATTAAGGAACTGGCCATTTTTCCAAAGGCACCCTGTACCTAGCCTAATGAGATGAGAGAGTAGTAGTTCTCTAATCCCTTGCAGCTTCCTGGTGAATTTTGAGAGCTATGGTGAAAAAAAGAAAGAAAGAAAATTCTATGCCCAGTGGCATATGGAAGGCTAACAAATATATTTTATTCCACAAGCTTCTGTGAATGTGCTGTCTTCACCAAATGCATGAACCAGTCTGTACACCAGGAACGCTTGCGGCATAATGAATTTCTATAGTAAATAACAAGTAATGAATAATGAAAGTGTTAGTCTTCCATGTGATACGATCTAGTTTATCGTTTGGGGGTGTGATCAGCAAAGTCTGTGACCGTGTGAAACCTTTGCCCACTGGGCCACTTATCCTGTTCACTTAAACAGTTGTGTAAAGACAATAATGCAAGGATACCCCCCCCACACACACACACACACTCCAGTGGTGGCACCTTGGTGGGATTGCAACTGGGTGGCAAATCAGGAGCATAAAGCCCAAGGCACTAGAGGGGGTACTTTGGGGTTACCCTTACAAGTAGACTTTTTCTTAACTGGGTGTTGACCTTACCTCTTTCCTCAGACTGGCACAACCTGATTTCAACTGGTGACCATCAATGTCAGTTAAATCTACAACCCATTTTTTCTTTTTTTAAAAAATCATAATAAATAATAATATGACAGAAAATAAAAATAAAAATAACCAACAACAAAAATAAAAACTCAAATTGAAATAAAAACTCATACTACATAATACATCCAGTGTTCCCCACCATCCTCGGAATTCTTCCTTCCTTCCTTCCTTCCTTCCTTCCTTCCTTCCTTCCTTCCTCCCTCCCTCCCTCCCTCCCTTCCAGCATCAGCTCCCTCCCTTTTAATTTACATGCCTCGTTTCTCTCCAAAAATATAATGATTCTTGTCCTAAGGCATGACCTTTCCCTTTCCCAAATACATGTACTAAAAAAATTCCATATATTCTTAAAATAATTTGTCTTCAATATTCCCTTTCAATTCACACATTAATTTATAATTGATCACCGCATTCCACATTTCTTTCAATCCTCCATATTAAACTGGTTATTATTCTTCCAATTCCTTGAAAAATTGATCTTACAACTGTTACTAAAATAATAATTAAGTCTACAATTTTTCATACACTCACCTGGAAGTACATCCAGTTACTCTAATGCTTGTTCAGTATCTACACTACAGTTGCAACAATTCAGTTACCAGCTGGTTACACTCAACCAGACACAGGGCTGGTGCTCCATTAGACTGCTGCAGGAGCTTCCATGATTAAAGTCTCAAGCATGGAAATGATGAACAGGTACAGAGCATACCTGAGGCAGTGTGCCCTAAACCCGCCTGTGCCACCTTAATTGATTCATCTACCTATGAAATCTTGAAGGGCTGCTCAACACTTCCCCATGTACTGTATTTCTGTCTGTTCCATGTTGAGCTTGTCATGTCAGTGTATCGTTCATGGCCTGCTTTGGCTCGCTGGTGTTACACGCTGGTTCAGGTAGCCTTGTTAATGACACCTGAAATAATCAAACATGACAGTGTGAGTGATGTATTGGACAATGTCAGGCTGTAAGGAATGTCTCATGCTTTTAAAAAAGAAAAAAGGCTCCAAAAACAGCAAAGGACCAGAAGAATCTTTCTGGGTTGATGCTCATAACTAAAAGGCACCCATCTTTACCTTTGCTTTATTTATTTATTTACTTATTTATGCCCCTGCAATACAATGACCTGATCAGATGGGAACCCCCTCACAGAACCAATAAGCATATTAGGATTGCTGCTGGTGGGTTGGTGGGCTGGCTGGCTGGCTGGCTGGCTGGCTTGTTGGTTGGCTGGTTGGTTGGTTGGTTGGTTGGTTGGTTGGTTGGTTGGTTGGTTGGTTGGTTGGTTGGTTGGTTGGTTGGTTGGTTGGTTGGTTGGTTGGTTGGTTGGTTGGTTGGTTGGTTTATATACTGCTGCGCCTTAGTACAAGTAGTACTCTAAACGGCTTACAGTCACATACAGTAACAGGGACCCAATCATCCAACCACCCAACATTTAATGTCTCAAATAAAATGAACAATACATACCAACCCACAATGATGGCAACACTGGGAGTGCATATAGATTAGCTCAGGAGAGGATGCTTTTGAATGCCTCTTGAAATGGGACAGTTTTTAGAATCCTAGTGAAGGAGGGAGGGAGAGGGCCCGACGGATTTCTGCTGGGACCCCATTCCATAAGGATGGGTCCACAACTGAGAAGGCATGATTTCTGGTGACAGCCTTTTTTTTTTTTAAACTCAGAGAAGTAGGGCCTGAGAAGAATGGGTGGCATGGGCTGATGTTCTGAGGGAGAGACGTTCCAACATATAATGGGGCCCAAACCATTAAGGGCCTTGTATACTAGAATTAGAACCTTGAACCTGGCCCAGAAAGGAACAGAAAGCCAATGCAGGCAAATCAGAACTGGTGATATGTGTTCAAATTTATTCACACCTGCCACTAGTCTGGCCACCACATTCTGCACCTCTGGGCCAGTCTCCAGGGTAGCCCCAAAATTGTCAGCACAGCTCTCTGGCTTTGGATAGAAGTGGTGGACTCAGACTCTCTAAGGACAGGATTTGGGGCTCCCCTGGGTTATCATCAGATTGATCCACAGGAAATAAGAAGTGAAACTGGAAGCACATTTCTTGGCTGAAAAGGTTTTGAGTGGTCAGAGGAGACCAAGAGTTTAGGTTTCTCAAGGGTGTCCCATATATTCTTAAGATGTGGCTTTGCCATTGCTGGGTGTAATTCACTTCAGAAGCTCCATAAAAGCTGGTGGCAGCTGTGCCGTTGTGCACACCCATTGCAATAGGGATGGTGACCATTGGCTGATCACCTCTTTGGTCTTGCAGTCCAGTTGCAATCCACCAGTTTAACTTGCCGTCCACCAGCAGCACCTTTGCTGTCCTCCAATTGGCCTGCAATCCACCAGTTCAACCCTTATCCAATTGCTTACAATTTTGCAATCTCTCTTTTGATCAACCTGTGATCAACCAACCAGACCTTTCAGCAGAGCAAGAAATAGGTGTTTTTAATTAAAATTTTAATAAGATATAATATACAAACCATGAAATAGTTATGAACCATCATATCCTACATAGTAAGCCTATCAAGGGGTTAACATCTACTAGTTATCTTATTTCCATAAGTCAGCATGAGTATCTGGGGGGTTGCTAAGAGAATCCATATGTTTACTACAATACTAAATGAAAGGAAGCGAGGTTTTATAAAAACAAGTCTACATTGGCATTTTGGTACCTCAGTGGTGAGTGGTGGTGAGTTTTTCCATCAAAGCTAATTTCCGTACCCTAGATTCACAATCATTCTGTGAAATTTCTGCAACTGTCTTCCAACATTGAGCAATTGTTTGTCTAGCTGCTACACTGAAGAAAGGAATTGGCTTTTTATGATGTAGGAGTGCACTGGAAAATAAGAATAATTCATTAATCCCAATGCTGGACTTACAAGCACACTACAAAGCCCTGTGAAGCTTTCTTCCCCCAGAAGTTTCTGTCAGGCTTTCTACAGGCCATATTCCACATACAACTCTACGTTACATGGATAAGAACGGCAGTGCCCATCAAGTGACCAGCATAGGACAGAGTTAGTGGGTAGTAGAAGGCTGATAGTTCCACCTGTCCATTTTCAAAGCCAACATCACCACACACTTCTTCTTTCTCAGCTACAGCCTGCTATCATCGTCATCAGGAATCCGATACCAATCATTGGCAGCCTCCATATTAGTCACAGAACCGTCTCAAGCAAGATTTAGTTTATTCGCTTGAATCAAACATACATCTTCAGTCTACCTACACAAATCACCATGTCACTGCATCTTCCCTTTGAAAGAGCAGAGAAGACTTTGCAGGCAGAGAACATGACATCTGTGTGATACATCTGCACATAGAGGTCTGGGCCAGGGCATGTTAATTTGAATTTGCTCCACTTTCTGTGTGCAATTACTTTCCTAGCATACAGAATCCTCAAAAATTGAGAAATCTCCATGTGGTACAATGTTTCTTCCCCCTTAATGCTCATGTGATTTTTTTCTATTTCTTTACAGCAATTTGGTAAAATCTTAGATGTTGAAATTATTTTTAATGAGCGAGGCTCAAAGGTAAGCAATGAAATTCACCTGTGGAAATATTTGATGTGTTCAACGAATTCTGTACAAATAGCACGAACCAACTGCACTTCTGTAATGAAACTCTTCTTAACTACCCAGTTGAACAAAACAAGCCCAGTGGGCTCCCCCCTACCCTGCATTTTTTTTATAATCATCTTCCAAAACAGTATGAAATGTGTTGGCCTGATTTTGAATCCTTTAAAAGAGGGAGGGGGGCTTTTATCTATGATAAACTGTCACCAGTTAAATGGGAATATTGCTTTCTGCTTTTAAATATAATCAAGGGTTGTCTGCAGACTCTAACTCCTATCCCTGATAATTGCCTGACTCATTTTGCGAAATTAGTTCACGCTTGCAGGGGAGAGAAAAAGGTAGTTAGAACGGGCGTGTATTCCGCTTCAAAAATGGAAGCAAGTAATTTGATCTGATACTCTCTGGAGTAATTACTTGATCAACTGCGATTGTTCCTGATTAAGAAAGTGCAGATGTTCGCCTGGTTAGTTAAAACTTCCAAGATGCTTCTGAAGTCAATGTGTTTTTACTATTTCCTAGGGAAAATAAGAGACTGAGGCTATAATGTTATATTCATTCACCTGGGGGTAAGCTCCACTTAACTTTATGGACTTACTTTTTGAGTCAGTGTATGTAGGGTTGCCCTGTTGATTTTTGCTGTTTGGAAATGGCAGCTTTAAAAAACGACAGAAACGTCCTGTTTTCTCTTTAATGGTGCAGACAGTGAATCATGAGGCCTTTAGCAGCCAGTTTCTGCATGGGTTGAACAGATGAGATCTCCAGCTGATGGAGAAAAGAAGCCAACCTTGGGCTCACATGCTCTCGTTCACCATGCATATCATCTGTAATTATGGGTCCTACGCCTAATCAGAAAAAGTCAGCTTTTTTGGATAATAGCTCCCAGAACTCTCTAGCAAAGGGTGACCATGCTGACTGTGGGATTCTGGGAGTTATAGAGACACTATCTTTTCAACACAAAATGAGACTTATCCATGGGGCCTACCTGGTTCTTGTTCCAGATTACTGGCAGTGTAATGGAATGGATGCATACTGGAGATGGACATGAACCTTGGTTCGAAGGTTCATGTTGGTTTGTACGCATGGCACCACAGGGGCCGCACGTTCCCTTCCCCTGCCTCCTCGGCCACTGACCCACTCACTAGTCAGAGTGTGCTCCTCTCCTCCTCCTCTTTGGCTGTTCAACCAGTCCCTGGCAGGAGTACGGGTTTGCCTGTCCTGCTTCCTTGCCTGAGTGGGTGATCAGCCAAGGTGGCCGGGCAAGGAAGCCAGTGCTCCTGCCAGGGACTGGTTGAACAGCTGAAGAGGAGGAAGAGAGGAGAGCACACCAGCTGGTGAGTGGGGGGATCCAGCCGGAGAGGTGGGGTAAGGGAATGTGTGGTACCTGTGGTGCCGTGCACACAAACTGGTGCTAACCTCCGAATTGAGGTTCATGCACATCTCTGATGCAGACCCACTCTTGAACCCTGCCCCATGGATGATCCATATCCACAGTCCTCCCATGGACTGGTTTTTACTACTGCAAGAGAACATAGCCAGATATGATTTGATGAACTTCCATTTGAACATGATCATTGGACTACTACAAGCCCCCTCGTGCCCCTTTTTTGATGGCCCTAGACTTGCCTTCCAAGTCATTGACCCTTCTTGCCCTTTCCCTATTCGGACTGCCCAAATCTGAAAGCTCATGTAATGTTTTACTCTAGTTTTGGCACTGACACCCAGTGACAAAATCTTTCCCCTTATTGCCCAGAGTTGACGAAATTCTAACATTATAGAAATGCAGTGGCTTCTTTTTCGATTGTGCTTGTTAGCAGGGGAGATGAACTTCCTTCCTTTTAAATGAAGCAGCTCTGTATTGTTCTCCATTTCTGCATTTTCCTTTTCTTTGTTGTCCTTGTTGTTTGGTGGGAGGGAAAAGAGTTTAGGAGATCATCCTAGGGTCTCGCATTAATTCAAAGCATTGGGCTTCAATTATGTCAACAGTGTGACTATGTTCTGTGTGTCTTCTTCTGTAATAATGAGAATGCCATGTTCTTTGGTCAGTCATAATCTCCAAGGTGAAAAGGCACATTTCATTTTCAAAGGGTAGCAATGTTAGATGGTATGAATTGCTTGAAGTGCTACACTGAAGAAATGTTGAGCTATGTGAGAAAATATGAATATGCTGGATTCAGTCTCCCCATTTTGGAGCTCCATAGGTCCTTTGGCTGGTGGGCCTCCAAGCACATGTCATTCTTCCAGTCAGAACTGCACCATATATCTCATGGCAGGCAGCAGATTTGAAAGCTTCTGGGATTGATGGCAGGTCCTACAGACAAAGAACTTGGCGAGTCTCATAGTCAACCTTTTGGGATGGTCGCAAAGAGGATGCCAATTGACACGCTTCCCAAGAGTGCTGGATAACTCAAGGTTTTGCAGCACAGAGATGTACATCAGATCCAGATTTGTATTTAGCGAGGAGTGGCTGAACTTGAGCCCAAGGCACCAACATTTTGAGGGCTAAAACCTCACTGTCTCAGCCAAACTCTCTGAACATAGAGAGAGTCTGCCATAAAACTCTCTTGCTGTCCTTCCCGTCTCTGAAACCCAATCCAACTTCCAGCTAAGCCACCATCTTAGCCACCCAGGAGCAATGGGATGTGCAGCAGCAACAGAAGAGAGCTCTTTCTCCTGATTTCACCATGATATGGAGGCAGTGAGAAGGAACCATGTGAAACAGCTGAGATGCCAGCAGCTCTGAAGAAGTCTTTCTCTTCCTGCCTCCCCATACTTCAGCTGATAAATGGAGTGAGCAGCTGTCAAGATGATGCTGGCTTCTCACCCAAGCCCCATACCTCCTCCCTGACCCAAAGTGAAAGACAGAAAGAAGGAAAGAAAGAGGAGGCTCTTTAGACATACTAAGAAAAGGCAAGACAGTTGTTATTGTTTTCAGTTTTTTTTTTTACCTTTACAGCCACAAGCACCAAACGTGCTAGCTATGGCCCAGATCAACCTGACTCCTTCCAAACTTGGTGAGAAGTGGCCATCTATGGCAAGGCGCAACACCTAGGGCAGCGGTATAGCTCAGTGGGAAAGCCACCGAGTCAGTACATGAGTAGAGATGGGCACAAGCTTCTGGTTCAGTGATTCGTGCTGGTTCGTTTATCAGCCAAACAGGTGTTGGGTGCTTCAAAGCCCCGCCTCTTCTAGTGGGCATCTACTTGGAGGCAGCATCCTGGCTTCCCTGCCCTGCCTCCTCCGGGTGCTGCCTCTGAGTGGGCGCCTGCCTGAGGAGGTGGGGCTTTGAAGTGCCAAACACCTGTTCAGCTGATAAACGAACCGGCATGAACTGCTGAACCAGTGGTTCATGCCCATCTCTGCACATGAGTATCAGAAAACTAGCAGGCACTGCAGCTGTTGATGTAACCAGTTACTCTTTTGTCATTGCATTGTATAATAGGAACCGGTTCTTTTTAAAACACTGTAATGAGTTGCAGGACTAATTGCTTTTAAAAGGTGATTGTTACATTCGAATACAAAGGAATAGCACAGCTCTGCTGCTTTCTGTGAGATAAATGGTATACAGTGGAACCTCGACTTACGAACGTCCCTACCTACGAACATTTCGACTTACGAACCGCTCCGTTCGCAAAATCTTGCTTCGACTTGCGAATGGAAAAAAAAGTGTTATGTTTAAAAGGTGTTCTCCTGCCCTTTTTTTGACCTAAGTTCATCTTAGGTCAAAAAGAAAAAAGAAAAAAAAATCTCCCCCTAGTGGTAGAGTACGGATTAACCGGCTTTGCATTAGTTCCTATGGGAACTAATGCCTCTACTTGCGAATGGCGCCTCTAGATAAGAACGAAAAACAGCCAGAACGGATTAAATGGTTTTCAATGCATTCCTATGGGGAATTTTGCTTCGATTTACGAACGTTTCGACGTACGAACACCGTTCCAATACGGATTAAATTCGTAAGTCGAGGTTCCACTGTACTTTTTCATGTGTTGAGAATCAGATGGAGATCACTTGTCCATAGGTACAGCGTGACAGCTGCCACTTCTCTCTCTGGGCCAGCCTGTGTCCACTGCACCGCTTTAGAGTTCCTCAAAATTTGAACCTTCAGAGGCCACAGACACCAGCTTGATCCCCATTTCTTGGTGAATGGAAGAATTTGTTCATGAAGGCCAAGAAAGAGGGGAATGACTAGCCTGCATCCACTCGACGTGTAGCACATCAAGCACATTCTGTGAACGATGATTTTGAGTTGACAAAGGGCTCGTTTACATACAGCCTTTTTTTGCATAACTGGCATGTGGAGGGGTGTAGGAGGAAGATTCGGAGTCTTGCGTTCACCACGCTCCCACCTGAGACAAGATAGTTAGTGCTTACACAAACCCTCCACACCTTTTCTCACATGCCTGTCCCCCATAAGATACGGCAAACGTCACAAAAAATAACACACCAATTTCCACAAGATTGAATATGGTCATCTGTTTGTGTGCAGAATTCATATTTAGATATTTTTAATGTAATTTAAATGGAATTGTAGAAAGACACCAGGTGATCTGTGTGTTTGCTGCATTTGCTATCCATAGCTGCTCAGTCGGCAGCCAATTTCAGAGTTCTTGATTGAAGTCCTTGCAGTTCTAAATCATATTTGGACTGGACAACTCTTGAGCTAGTGGAGACCATGGATGCTGGCAAGTCTTTGGGTCCAAGTCCCAAGTCCAAGTCTGAGTTTTTGGTACCAAGTTCTGAGTCCCAAGTCCATGTCCCTATTAAAAACAATGTTTTTTTCTCCAGAAAAAAAGGGTTCCAAGTCATGAGTTGAGTCCAAGTCATTGAAAAAACAACAAGTCTGAGTTGAGTCCACGGTGCAACTGAAGTCCAACTTGACAGCGAGTCCCTCAACCCGATTCCCAATCCTGGTGGAGACCACCATCTCCTGATAGTCCTTGGAGTAGAGAACTGTGGTCTATAAAAAGAGGACACAGGGCCACCACACTGTTCTTTGAAGCAGAGAGTTGTCACACATATACAAATATAGGTGCACATGTCATATGGTGGCGATGGTGGGAACGTGGGAAGTGGCATTTCTCCTAAGCTTGCTCCCCCACTCCACTGTATGGGCAACCTGAATGTCCAAGGCTGTATTTAAACTGGGTCTGTGCCAGATGAGTGTATAGAAATCAAATGAGAAACCAAGAAGAATTAATGGAATGTTGATCAATGGTTTGCATTTCTGAATTTTGTTCTGTATTTATTCACATCACTTCTTTTTTTTTTCCTTACATTTGATCGTCTCTAAGGGCTTTTTGATTGGTACAATTACCTTTTCTTTTTGTTACTGTTGTTGACAGTTCTTCCTCCTCCCTCCAATTTTCTTTTTGTTTAGGATGTAATGATGATGATGATGATGATAAGGATAAGGATTTCACCAAAATTTTCAACAACTGGAATGTTGCATGTTCAAAACCACAACAAAACGCCAGAGTTCTAGAACAGATTTGCCTTGGGTGTTAACATTGGTGCACCTGCTTTGATTTGTAATTATTACCATTTTGTAGACCAAATCTGCATGTCATTTAAGAAAAAAAAACAAAAATGGAAGAGTTGTTCACTTTTCTTTTCTCACCATTTCCTTTTTTATTTTTATTTTCTCCCCCCCAACCTGATGACATGGTTCCATTGATTTAGATTTTTTTTTCTTTTGTTAGATTTCTTTTCCTCTGTAGTGACAATTTAGAGAAAAAACCCAAAAGGTATTTGGTGTTCATTCTTTGACATTTTAAAGGAGGGATTGGATTCTGTAATGGAGACGACCATTGTTCACATTGATCACTTTATGAATTGCACATCTCAGTATGGTTATAATTTTTTTTTCTAATTTGCATGTTACAGAAGTGAAGAAAGAACCAGAGCCTAATTAAATGAAAGAGTGAGAAAGAGGGAGGGAGGAAGAGAGAGAGAGAAAGAGAGAGAGAGCGAAAGAAAGAATTTAAGCAAAGTGGTCGTTGTCTAAAATAATGATACGCATGTTATTTTCCCCTTCTCCCTCCTGCATGTAGGGATTTGGTTTCGTTACTTTCGAAAATAGTGCTGATGCGGAAAGGGCGAGGGAGAAATTACACGGCACCGTGGTAGAGGGCCGTAAAATCGAGGTGCATGTTCAAAATATTTTCCTTTTCATCTTTTTTATAAATGTCTGCCTCACTCTCATTTGACGTTTCAGATGCATCCTTAGTGTCTCTTGTGTGCTCCCCGTTCCCTTCCCATAGTTTAATTTCTAGATATATATATATTATAATATATACATATATATACACACACACACATATATATACATATATACATATATACATATATATATACACACACACACACATATATGTATATGCATATGTATATGTATGTATGTATATGCGTGTGTGTGTGTGTGTGTGTGTGTGTGTGTGTGTGTGTGTGTGTGTGTGTGTGTGTGTATAAGAATAACCTGGCCCAACCTGATTTTTTAAAATTTTAATTTTAATTTTAATTTCCAATTAATTTTGTTATTCTTGCCATCCCGATTATTGCTGAAAGTTGTACGACAGAAGTGTGACAAACTCGAGTCTTTTGCTGTGAACTGAAAGGTTTTGTACGTCAATGGGTGCAATAGATTTAAAAACGAATGATTTGGAGAGGAAAAAAATCCACCGAAATTTAGTGACAAAGCAAAACAATAAGATCATTTTGGTTTTCTTTTCTTTTCTTTTTCTTCTTTTTAATTTACCCCCTTTTATTTTCACTGCAAGGTTGATGCAGGATCTACAGTGGCCTTCAAAATTATCCCGATCCAGACCCTGAAGAAAAGCTGTGAAAATGAGGAAGATTCAAAAAAATTTTAAAAAATCGAATGTGTAATGGACGGTATAGGTATACAACAGAATGGTTTGTTTCCATTCTGGACAAACACCCTGTCGCGCTTCCCAAGAATATATTCAAATTATCCTTCCTTTTATCAGGAAATAAGGCCCTCGATATGATTTCGACCCTTCCACCAGATCCTCTTCAACACTGCCCGAATTGTGTTTGTTAGAATTTTGTAAAAATTTTTTTAAAAAGAGCAAGAAAGAGAGAGAAAGAGAGAGAGAGAGAGAGAGAAATACCAATTGAAAATGCTGTCGTCTTTTGAGTAAGATGTTGCATATTTTCCCTTTCCATTTTCCCCACCTTCGACGGTAGCGCTTAGGGCCCTCACCAAAATCTCAGTAACCATGGTAACTGTATACATACCCCATGCTGGCGATGGTGCTGAATGGTAAGTGGCGAAGTCCATCTGCCGTTTCACGTATCTTTTTAAAGCGCTGATCTATATACCACGTGGGTTTTTTTGACTTGTTCGTATTAAGTTTTCTTGATGCTCTCTCTATATTTTTTTTCTCTATCGGTACGCCTGTAAATTGAGTGTCCGTTTTAAGCAAGCCTGGGAGACACTGATTGGATTGAGGACTGTGCACATCTTACTCAGATTGTTAATTCCATATTGTGTTAAATAATGCACCCTCTTTTTATCCTTTTGTTAGCTGTGATTTTGAAAGCTTGAATGATTTTGTTAGTTTTCTTGCAATGAATAAACAAGGCTCATGATCCCCAGTGTTGAATGCTACATGTTGCTTTTCCAATGGTTCTGATCTTTGAAAGGATTTATGTTGCACACTGCTAAGGTTCGTTTATCCCTTTTTGTTTTGTTTTTTTCTTTTTTTTTTCTTTTCTGTTTTGACCTTTGCTTTCTTCCCTTGTACCTTGTCTCTCTCCCCCTTTCTACTCCACTGCATGCTCCTCCATATGATTCTTTTGGAAAAAGAAATATCTGTTTTTAAATATTTTACCGTTTCAGTGTTAAGCATGCTCTTAAATCTTCAATTATGCAACACCTTTTTTAATTTGCTTTTAATGTCTCTTTATTAAAGTTTAAAGGAGATGATGTTATTTTATTGAGATGATTTGTAAGTTCTATAAAATGGTGATGAGAGTAAACGTAATTATAAATCCTATGATTTTGTTATGCGCCTCCTGCCTTTTTTAAAAAAAACAATAATTTCTTTTATTTGGGGGGTATAAATTAAATTGCATTTTTACATGACTAATGCCAATTATAATGCATGCATTTCATTAGTATCATGGCTTCTTTTATTATTATTATTATTATTATTATTATTATTATTATTATTATTATTATTATTATTATTATACAGAAATGGTACTGATTTGTTTTTCTATGTGCTTAGGTAAATAATGCGACAGCTCGTGTCATGACAAATAAGAAGACGGTCAACCCATATACGAACGGTAAGGTTGAAAAATGTCTTTGTATTTTACCTTTTTTTCCCCCAGTTTACTTGTACAATCTGCCCCTTGGTGCACAACAAGTCCCTCCTCATGTTGACAGACTTCTTGAATTTGATTATTTTTTTAAAAACGGGCACGTGAACATGGAGGTGAGTGGAGTCCATGCAAATAGTGATGGAGCTGCTTTCAAATACTGTAGAGAAGACAAAACTGCACAAAAATGCATATAGTTGGGGAAATGTGTATGGAACTGCCTGTGCCATGTTCCGCACGGTGGTAAATAAGAGTTGAAACCAACAGAATCACAGAGTTAAACAAAATGATAAGTTTGTCGGGTTTTGTTTTGTTTTTTGGGGTTTTTTTTTTTTAGAGATACTCCCTCATGTAGTAAAGGATGATGGTTTCTTATAACACATCGTTTCCTCATCTGCAAATCTGCTCTTGTTCTTGTTTTCTTTTGACCAGGAGAGGTTGAAATTTAACATTGTCTCAGCCAGCTTTACATCAATTCAACCAGCCCTCCGCCATCTTGGTTGGTTGTGTCATTGGCTGGTAAGCACAGACTTTTTTAACAAGTCTGATTGCCAAGTCACATATAACTAGAAATCCTGTGGTGGGATAGAAAATAGATTAGTCATGGGGAATATATTTAGGAATGCAACAGAAAGTGCCTACACTAATTTCTTAGTTTACAGCAATTCCCCTCCTAAATTTATGCCAAATCTCTTAGGCCTGTATAAAAACTCAATAGGATCCTGATGAGTGCATAAATAACACACAGCACAACACACTGCTTGTGAGATTGGAGCAATGATAAAAATAACGGACCCTGGCTGCCAAGAAGAAACACAAGTTGCTTTTTAAAAGTAACTTTGTGAGTTCTGACAGCAGAATCTTACTACTTACTCACTTCCACTATCCTTACCTCCTTCCATTTAGCATCCATCTGTGTTCACTTTCTCCCATGTTCGATTTTTTTGAGAAACCAAGTTGTTTGTCTTTCCTGATTGGTGAATTTTGCTAGTTTTTTTTTTTTTTTAAAGCATGACCCAAAGCAAAGTGTTCATCCTTCAGTGTTGGCCAGATCCAACAGGCATAGCTATAACAAGCATGGAGAGGAGGACAATATTGTCCTTCCCAGACATATACCTGTTAAAGAGGAGAACTTTTAAGAAGAAGAAAAATGATCAGCTCTAATCACTTGGTAGTATATTCAACTAATATGGTTGAATATGCAGCAGTAGAAACCCAGACTTTCAAAATCAAATGCTCAGTTTTGATTTCACCCATGTTCACTCCTTCCTTTCTTACTCTCAAGTTCTTCCATTCCATATACAAAGATGAGGTTGAATTTTGCAATTTGTTTCTTTAAAAGGAAGAGAACGTAAGTCATCCCTGAGCCCAAATCCATCCTTCCATGATATTTAATTGCATGCCAACTTTTAAAAATTAGATGCAAAGCAACTCAGAAGAAGAATTGAGAAGAACATTGGAATGTAAATACATCAAACATTTCATAGCTATATGAACCTTTTCTTTCATAAACGAATAAGGCCATTGAACCATTTTCTGCATAGTAGCTTAAGATGGCTATCATATCACTTCTCTTTCTTGTTCTTTGGGACGAACGTACCCAGCTTCCTCAATCATTCCAGGTTCCCAGACCTTTTGCCATCTTCAACACCCACCTACTAACAAGTTCCAACATGTTGATAACCTTCTTAACCTGTAGTGCTCAGAGCTGAAAACAGTAGCTCAAACAAGGTCTGACAAACGTAGAAAATGTTGGGGTTATTACTTCTCTTAATCTGAACATTTTACTTCTATTGATGCAGCCTAAGGTTGTTTTAGCCTTGTTTTCTGCTGCATCACACGGTTAAATCTTTGAAAGTTAGCTGTTCTTAGGGATCTACTGCAAAAGATCCTACTGGTTGATCCAGACGTCCTTTAAACACCCGAGAAGTTCTATAGAAGAAACAATGATGACAAGAACAGCTCAGTGGTATGGGATTTGACTGTTTTCTCCATCTGAGATCCAGTCTTTAGCTACAATATAAATTGAGCTTTTGATTGTTTGCTCTTCATAGAATAATGAAGTCGGAAGGGGCCTCTAAGGCCATCGGGTCCAACCCCCTGCTCAATGCAGGAATACAAATCAAAGGAGATCTGCCAGGTGGTTGTCTAAGTTTCTCTTGAATGCCTCCAGTGTTGGAGCACTCACCACCTCTCGAGGTAATTGATTCCATTGTCTACTGCTCTAACAGTTAGGAAGTTTTTCCTGATGGTCAACTGAAATCTGGTTTCCTGTAACGTAAGCCCGTTGTTGCGTGTCCTGCACTCAGGGATGATCGAGAACAGATCCTGCCCCTCCTCTGTATGGCTACCTTTAAAATCTTTGAAAAGTGCTCACCTATCTCCCCTCAGTCTTCTTTTCTCAAGACTAAACTCTTCTAGAGTTGTGTTCAGTCTTTCAGCTATTTAGTTCGAGCTTCAGAATGGAACATATCAAAACTTTCCATTTGGCCTGTTTCCATAACCCTATAGCATTCTGGAAAAAAAAAAGATCTTATTTCCTTGACTCTCCTCCAGAAAAAGACAAAAGAGAAATTTCACACAGCAGATCAATAAAAGCAGCTCTCCATTCCCAGCAGCACCAAACATCAGCCATGAAATAAAATGGACTTTATCCCTCACCCACCCCACATTGCCAAGCTCATTAGTGAGATGGTTTCCCCTTATCGAAAGTGGGGCAAAGAGAAGCAGGCGGCTTTATTTTTTAATGACTCTGTCATATTTATCTCCCCATGTCGTGGCAAAATGAAAAATAAACTAAACTAAGAGTTCTCCGTTTGACATACAATTACTAAGCTAGGTGCGGTAAATCTTGGAGGGAAAAATGCTTTGAAATCCCCCTCCCCTTTCTCAAAGGGAAGCTCCTTATCCCCCCCTCCCTTCTCAATTCTGACCTGAATAAAAGCAACACGTGAGCATAATTTGGGAGACATAGTCAAGTACTTCCTAAACTTGTTGTCTCTGGGCAAATCAAAAATCAGAAAAACTGACAGAAAGATAGATGGAGTCAACCCACGTTAGCCTGCTTTGACACCACATTATGTGTATATTGCATTAGTTTAGAGTGTCTAGGGAAAGACGTTTTTTTCCGTGATGAGCATTGTCACAGTTCCTAAGCTATGCTCATCCGTCTCATAACCCAAGAATCCAACCATGATTGCGGTCTGCTGGAGAGCAAATGCTCTTGGCCCACTCAAAAATCTTTGCAGTGTTGCAGCATGATCCCTAAGGATTAGGTGTAAGGGCCAAGCTGGAGCATCCCAGCTCTTTGGCCTCATAGGTATAATGGCACTGACCTTGTTCTTGGAGAAACGAACCCTGAAAGCAGGGTCTAAATCATGGCTTCTTCCATGCTGTTACATGGGAACAAGAAGCCACAATAATGTCACCTGTGAGATGACTTTATGTCTTTGGATAATTTCTATGGGATTTTTGGCACCTACAAGAGGCATTTCTACACCAGAAGCAGAACTTGCACAAATTGTGTAGAACGATGGCAACTGCAATCTTGTTGCAGGGACTTTTGATAGCACGAAGCAATGGATGGGTTGCTTTCATCTTCCTTGAACAATCAGCTAGTCCTTCTGTGCTTGCTGTGAGTGTGTGTTTTCCTTCACTAATGGGAAGGAGATAAGCTTGGCCCAGAGACCTGTCGTATGAATTGTGGAAGTGGAAGTGAGTGAGAAAAACTGTCCCTTTTTTTGCTCTTATGTGGGAAGCGAGAGATCTCATAGGAACCAGCAAATGCTTCACAAAATCAGCAAGAATTCATCATGTCCTTTTCTGGAAGCATCACGGGAGGAAAGGCCAAAGCTGTGCAGCTGCTACACTTTCTGAACATCGGCAGAATTCGGTTCCAAGAGAAGTCCATGGTTCTTCAAGAGTTTCCAAGAGATCATAGGGAGAAAAGAAAAGGAATTTGTCCTCCCCAATTTCACTTAGAAGAAAAACAGAAGAGGTTAGGAAGTTCCTTTTCCATAACAATTGTCTCAGGGGATTAGAAGAGGCTCCCAAACATAGTTGGGAACTGGAAGACAAGCCCTAGGAGGAAAGACTGAAAGAACCGGGCAGGTTTAGCCTTGAGAAAAGAAGACTGAAAAGAGAGAAGCACCGCGGTTTCCCTGCCCCACCTTCTCTGGGCGCTGCCTCTGAGTGGGTGGGTGGTGAAGAAGGTGGGGCTGGGAAGTGTCAAACACCTATTCAACAGATAAAACGAACTGGCACAAACTCCCAAACTGGTGGCTAGTGCCCGTCTCTAATTCTTATATAACAACTGATACTGTTAGACCATATAGTAGAGTACATGAACTGAAAATTAAAATACTCTAATGAATGTTTTACCTATAGAACTTTAAGAGCCACAGCATTTTTCAAATATTTTCTAGGACTTCCTTCCTTCCTTCCTTTGTTTGTTTGTTTGTTTGTTTGTTTGTTTGTTCGTTCGTTCGTTCGTTCCTTCCTTCCTTCCTTCCTTCCTTCCTTCCTTCCTTCCTTCCTTCCTTCCTTCCTTCTAATCCACAGAGGTTTCTATAGATATTCAGGAACAGTGCTGTTCACTGGGCAGTCTGGGGCTAGACAGTCTTGTGGTTTTAACGACTCATTTCTGCACCACTCAGTTCCTGTTATCTATTACAAGCAGTTCCTTTGTCTCGTCAGAGACAAGTGGTGTAACTCAGTTCAAAGGTTCACTTTAGTCGGTCCCATAATCCTATTCTCCAAACTCCATTTTGTGTACCCTTTTCGGTGTCTTCACCTCTGTTAGGCTGATCACACATTTTCCTCACACCTTCCTAAACAAAGAAAGAAAGAAAAACGAGGAAAATGTACACAATCTAACTGTAGACTAGGAAACACATTAGTGCAAGCAGGCTGATGAGTTCAGTGAAGTTAGGTATCTGATTGTAGAACCCGAGACTGGAAGTTCAATTTCCACTGTGTTTCCTGGGAAAAGAGCCAGCCTGTGTAGCCTTGGTCAACCTGCAGAGTCCCACAGCACCCCCAGAAGAAAGGAGTGGGGAACCCTTCCTGAGCACTCTATATCTAGAAAGTTTGCCATGAGTCAGAATGGACTTGATGGCATGTAATTTTTGTTTAAGCTGATCATAGGTCCAAAGAAGATTTTGGTGGGATTTTGTATCCGTGGAATAGACATTCATGAAGTGCTGTTTTCTCAGTCTTGATGCTTAAGTTCAGTTCATTGTTTACCCGGTTTGCAAAATAGTCATGTTTTCTTGGACTCATTCACTGTTTGCCTCCTGGCAAAGGCTGGTTCCACTTAGCCCTGTCAACTACCATGCCTTCAGCAGCTTTCCATTCCAATCATTTTTTTGTTCATTGTTGGCTTGTTTTCCTCCTACCCTAGTTTTTAGATGGTTTGTTTTTAAAATTGTAAGTCGCTTTGGGTCCTCAAGAGGAGAAAGGTGGGGTATAAATATTTTTAAATAAAATGATAACTAAAATATAAATAGTTGGACCTGGAGTGTTCAGCATGCTACAAGTTTGTTCCTTATTGAGCTACAGACTTGTCTGCTTCAGTTTCTCTATGTACATTCCTGCATGAAGGATGATATTTTTTTTCCTCCTCCAAAAGTTTCAACCTTAAGGAGATGGGTGTTGTGACAGCAAGACAAATTCACAGAATTACACCTACGGTGGTGAATTTACCTCCTCCAACCGCTAACACAGGGTTCCTTGGCAGTTCCTCACTCGTATATGTCAGGCTTCTCCTCACACTTGATTAACCCACACAGTTATGGGCCAGCACATACCTCATTGACAAGACTAAGTAAAGTTTAATTGCTGTTATTTTCATGATGAATGAAGTCTTTCCGGTGTGAGCTTCGCCAAGTTAGATGATACAGCCATCAAATCGGGTGGGTGAAGGAAATGAAATATGAGAGCGACTTTCAGCTGAGATAATCGATCTGCATCTTCCAGAATACCGATTCACTCCTCTCCTTCTTGGACAAATTGAGGCACCATTAGTATAACTTAAAATCAGAGTATCGCTCAACCTCTGTGACAGAAAGGGCTGACGGATGTGAAAAATCAGCCAAATCGCTCCTATGGTGGACTGCAGAGATAGGAAAGAATAAAGATATTACAGAAAATTAGGCTTAACTTAAGCAGTGGGCTTTGGAAGATGATTGGAAGATGGAAGTGAATTTTCCCACAAAGTGTGGACTGGCCTTGATGTGAAATTTTCTTAAAGACATGTAGGATGCTTTTGAATTTTCAAAACAAAATATTGAGGCAGCTTGTCAAGCTCTCACAAAACCCTGTGAGATTTCTCTCTCATAGAGAACAAGACAATATTTGCATATTGCTCCCATCCAGTGTTCTGAAGTGTGGGTAGACACCTGTTGAATCAAAGGTTTCCTTTGATGCTACGTTCATGCACACACACACTTCATGCAAGCCCAGTAGGAGTGGTTGATTGATGAGTCAGATGCAAACAACCCATCACATGCTTCTTAATCTGCAACAGCAACATTTTTCTTACAAATGTCAGACAAGCCAGGATTGACATGCACATAATGATGGATTATCCTGATTGATCATGTGGAAGTTTCTTCCACAATGGTCAAACTCTGCATGTCAATGAGAACATGGTGTCTGCAAACCATCACATTTACACGCCTGCATTCTGCACCATTGTACATTGTCCCATATGAACCCCGACTATTTGATTCAGTTCTCATCTCTTGTAAGGTATTTTTACCGCACCAGTTTTATACGAGGAATTTTACATGGCTCCTTTTTACCATGTATGCTTTTTACTGTTTGCAAAGATTATTTCCATCACGAGAAAAGAAAAGAAAAATATATTGACCCTGTTTATTGCTATTTATTTTTCATTCAGTGTTTCTAAGGATATTAAAGGGATATCAAGCATATAACAGCCCACAGAATTCCATTACGACCACATATATATATATGAACAATCTGTTATAACCGTGAACCTATATTATAAGCCTAACTCAATTTTGTCTTTGTATTTCTTTTAACCTAGGTTGGAAATTAAATCCAGTTGTTGGTGCAGTCTATAGTCCAGAATTCTATGCAGGTAAGCATAAAATGCATGTGTTGTTGTTGTTGTTGTTCACAGTGGTGTGAAGCATGTTTACCCTGACAATTTAAAAAGAAAAGACTGTTGTTTTCAATTATATTCATTATCTCCTCTGTGAAGCCAAGCACACTGCTGATCTTTTTTCATTAAGGAAGGGAAATACAAACACTGCTTTGTTCTCCGGAGCTTAATCACCCTTCGTTTGGTTTTGCTCAAGCCATTGATTACTTAATCAGAACATTGCACTCAGAACTACACATTGCTATGGATAAAGAACTGCCTGCTAAGCCCAGTCCCTGTTCCAGGTTTCCAGGTTTCACATTCTCTCCCAGTTCCCCACCTTGGAGCCCTTACTACCAGTCCTGGCGACTCTGATGTTTCACGGCATAGGTTTGCTCTGGGTTTCCATCCTGACTTTAAAGGAGTTGTCCAAGCTGCTGAAACTATGTTCAGAGGATGGTACCCAACCCCCAAACTCCTAAGGATCTCTCCCAGCATATGCATATCAAATGACATGGGAGATAGAATAGAACCCTGTGGTGCCCCATGGCTTAATCGTCATAGGACTGGGCTGAAACCTCTCTCTTTGGTACCGGTTCTGAAGTTTAGAATGCCTCCCACCCCCATTCCACAGAGCCTTTCCTAGAGGACAACATGATCAATGGTATCAAAAGCTGCCAAAAGGTCCAGGAGAATCAAAAGAACCACACTCCCCCAGTCTTTAGCCTGGAATGGGTCTTCTGTCAGGGCAGCCATTCAGTAACCAAAACCCTGAAACCAGATTAAAATGGGATCAGATCATCAGTTTCCTCCAAGAACAGCTGAAGCTGTCCAACCACCACACGCTCAAGCATCATGCCCCCCAAAAAATGTATATGCAGTGGGGAAGTACTTGGTACCTACCTCTGGATCCACCACCTCTTTCAAGACTCCTGCCATAACAAGGTGTTTACCACCTCCTGGACCCACCCGGTCAACCCAGCCCTTTTAGATCTTCTCCACCACCATGGACAAGGGTCAAGTATCCATGTGGTGGGATGAACTGATTCAAGCATCTTGGCCACATCATCAGGCTGCAACAACTGAAACTGATCCCAATAAAACTGACTAGATGGTGCACTGGACAACTCTCTAAATACTATAAAATTTGTTGCCTCAAGTTCCAGGTGAACATGGGTGACTTTATCCTCAAAGTTCCCAGCAAACATCTCACAGCCAGAGACATAGGGTTCAACTCCTAGACTTTTTGAGTCTGATCTTAGCAACTTAAAACTTTTTTTGGTCCTCTTAACTGCAGTCTAGTAGGTACAACGAGACGTCTTCCCTAGTTTCTGATCATAATTCAAGATCTCGCTATGCGCACCCATGCCATTGTCCGGCTTATTTCATTGCCCGTAGATCTCCTGAAAGCAAAGGAATTACAGGCTGTACAACACTGGAGTGGGGCCTTGGGAGTTATTGTATAAACTTCACTTTTCATCTCACTGTTCTATGGTGAGACCGAGACCTTGACTGAATCACCAGCTTTTTCAGCTGGAAACTCTCTCAGAGCATTCAAGAATCCTTTGGATTTCATAAGACCTGCTGCATGGGTTGAGCCCACCATCTGTTGAGCCAGTTCCATGGTTGCCATGAAATCCCAGGCAGGACCTGACAGGCAGGGGTTCTGACCATGGATAAACTGAGCATCTCACCATGACCAAGTTAGTCATCCTGATGAATCAAAACTGGATACCGATTTCCCTTTGGGGAAACAGGGATGATTCTCAGTAAATATGGAGAGGTGAAGACTGTGGTTTATTGCCATGGTCTCAGCTTCCACCTCTGGCAAAGGAAAGCTCTGTCATGGATAAGTGGAGGACCATTTGGTTCCTTTATCCAGGGAAGGCAGCAGAAGGAAGTGATGGGAGCAGCAGGAAGGAGCAAGGCAGATGGATTTAATTCACTGGTTTGTTATAAGAACATAAGACAGGTCCTGCTTGCTAACTTCTAGTCCAGTGTTGATCAGTCTTCATACCTGAAGTACCTGGTTTGCTTTACTGCTGGAATTCTAAGGGCCACCCGGGTACAAAGTGAAGACCTAAGTGTCTACACCAGTGGTTCCCAACCTTGGGTCCCCAGACGTTCTTGGGCTACAACTCCCAGAAACCATGACCAGCACAGCTAGTCATGAAAGCTTCTGGGAGTTTTAGTCCAAGAACCTCTAGGGACTCAAGGTTGGAAATAACTGGTCTAGACAGATGTTGAGAAATAAGGAACATAGTAATGCTCAGCTCATTTTCAGGCCAAGAATTTGTGGGCAGTTTAAAAATAAAAAGCCAGGGAAACTAAATGAAGAGAGGTATGTTGGCAGTCGGAAACCCACGTGCATCTACTGCAAATCTCCTAATGATTTAATGAAACACCGTCGAACAATTTACAATAACTTCTGAATTAAAAAGCAACTTAAAAACACATTAGTTTTCAAAACAGCAACATGGCCCTAATCAGTTGCAAGCTGTTCATCTGGAGCCAATCAACAGCTGAAACAGCTGGTCTAGTCTCCTCTGGAAGAGGGGTTTCTGAAGTCCATCTTATGCCAGTAGCTACTGTGGAATACTGTGTCTCTTCTACACCAAAGTAGAGGGAAGCACATTTCTTTATTTTGTGTTTCTGTGACTTTCACATACTTTTACTCATATTTCCACTTTGTTCTATTTCCACACCAATTTCAACTTTGCAAAATCAATCTCAAATGTTTCTTTCATTAGTTTTCCTATCTATCTATCTATCTATCTATCTATCTATCTATCTATCTATCTATCTATCTATCTATCTATCTATCTATCTATCTATCTATCTATCTATCTATCTATCTATCTATCTATCTATCTATCTATCTATCTATCTATCTATCTATCTATCGTGTTGTCCTTACAAGCACTATGAATTGCCCAATTAAAAACAATTAAACATATAACAATATTTTACCAAAAACCCCACATTTAATTGCATAGCTTTCTGTCTAATTTTGCACTCTCAGAGTCATATGGTTCTACAAGTTAAAACAACAAGAACAACAAAAACAGGTTTTAGTGAAGTTCCCAGATATTGTCTGAGAGGTACAGATCAAGTCATTTCCATTAGCAGAGGTAAGGAAATTATGACCTAGGTGATTAAGTCATTTCCTTTCGCCAATATTCAAATGGTTTGAATGCTGTTGAATAAGCAAATTGGAATTGAATGTTTATTTATTTATTTATTTATTTATTATATTTCTATCCCGCCCATCTAGTCATTTCGACTACTCTGGGCGGCGTACATCATATATAACAAAAACAATTAAAATAACATCAACATCCCAAAATAAAAATAAATAATCGTTCAAGATGGAGAACAAAAATAAATCAAATAATGCCCGGAGGGAAGGTCTGCCTAAACAGCCATGTTTTTAATTGGCTTTTAAAGACGCCCAGTGAGGGGGGCATACGGATCTCTGAAGGTAAGCTGTTCCATAACCGAGGAGCCACCGCCGAGAAGGCCCGGTTTCTTGTCCTTTCCCTCCGGGCCTCTCTCGGCATTAGGCTCCTCAGTCGCACCTCCAGACTAGATCGAGTGAAACAGGTAGACTTTGGTGGGAGAAGGCGTTCCGTCAGATATCGAGGTCCTAAACCGTTTAGGGCTTTGTATGTAATCATTAAGACTTTGAAATCGACGCGGAAGCGTACGGGCAGCCAATGCAATGCGGCCAGAGTGGGAGAGATATGATGGTGTTTCTTCACCCCACTAATAAGTCTGGCCACCGCATTCTGCACCATTTCAAGCTTCCGCATCAGTCTCAAAGGTAGCCCCACGTAGAGCGCATTACAGTGGTCTAATCTCGAGATTACAAGCGCATGCACTAAAGTGGTGAGCGCCCCAACATCAAGATAGGGACGCAGCTGGGCAATCCGCCTAAGATGGAAATAGGCGGATCGGACCACTGACGCCACCTGGGTTTCCATGGTGAGCGCCGGGTCCAGATGTATCCCCAAGCTACGAACCTCACTCTTCGCGGTGAGAGTCACCCCCCCAAATGAGAGGGAGTTTCTACAGAAGGGGCGTTTCGTGGACTGGATGGGAGGATTCCGCACCCAGCAAATTTATTGGGGGGCACCCCAGTCATTTATCATTTTTCTCCCCCACCCCACTTTATATCTGAATTCTGTGAGTTTTGATAACTTCTGTTCAAAAATGAACTGAAACCAAAAAAAGGATATACATACCCCTCCTCAAGGCATGTATATTTATTATTTATTTTTAAAAAATATTTTTACCCCTGCTTTCTCCTTAAGAAAGACCCAAGGCGGTTTACCTCATTAAAAGACTATATTGAAAGCTAAAAACAGTAAGTACTAAAGTAATTACTAAAAAGGATCAAACAAATACCACACTAAAAGACAGTAAACAAAATCAAAACCAAAAACACAGTCAAAACAGTAAAGCACAGTCATCCATTTAAAAACCCCACTCAGTCAGCCAGTCGTTAAGGGAAAGTATGTCTGAAGAGAAAGATCTTTGCCTGCTTATGGAAGGATAGCAAAGATGGGTTTTTTAATGTCTCTTTGGTTGATTATTATTATTTTTGCATGTGTGCACAAACAGAGAGAAATATTAGAATATTAAAACTGCAGAGCTGAAAGGGACCCTATGGATCGAGATCAGCCTCTGTCAAGGAGGCACCATGGGGGAATCAAACTCCCAACCTCTGCCTCCACAGCCAGAGGCCTAAACCACTGAGCTATCCAGCAGTTATTAATAATGATCTTAGAACTGCAGGGCTGGAAGGGACCCTATAGAGCATCAAGTCCATCCCCTGTCAAAGAGGCCCACTGGGGAACTGAACTCCCAACCTCTGGCTCCACAGCCAGATACGTGGTTGTAATAAGAATGGATATAAACCATGAAACGGAGTGATGTGAGCATTCATTCTGCCCTTGTACATACAGCCGTCATGTAGCCATCATGACTAATCATTGCTGATAAGAGCTTTCCTCCATCCCTGATAGTTCTGGGTCGAAAGAGAACTCTGAGCAATTTCTCATTTCATCTTCAGCTTTAATTACATTTATCCCAGATTGGTGATAGCAACTTTAATCAAATCTGCGATGTGACCAAGCCAACCATAGCCTTCCTGAATGGATAACTCAAAGTGAAGGCTACTTGAGAGGAATGACTTCACGTTAATGACAAGTTCCATAGTATGTCCATAGGATTCTCATTGATTTCTTCTCAAGCTTATATAAAATTAACTGCCCAGCTTCTAATTGCCTTCAAAGAGTAGGCCAGGAAGAGTTCACATATTTTGTACATTGAAATCAATATTTTCAATCTCTCCGGAAGGCGATTTTATTAATTTAGTGGACTTTCCTTCTAACATTTATTTTGTTTCTTAATTATAAAATGGCAAGCTATTGATTTTGGCATGTAGCCTGGTGGAGTTCCCTAGACTAATTTTATAGCTGACACTGGGGTAAGATATTTCATTGTCCTAATGAGAATCTTTAGTTACTATCCGAGTTATATTAATTGGGAGGCATGAATTATGGTGTCTGGCCCTACCCATGGCAGATGTAAAGCTTTCTAATGATGGTGGTCTAATGACTAATATTTCCCCATGCATAGGTTAACTCTTAAGAAGAAAGGATGAATTTCTATGGGCATTTCAAAGCACCTCCTATTTTTACAGATTTTGACGTTTATATTGGTTTGATGTTGTTCATCCTGGTGCCATCTCCTTTCTCCTTCCCAACCATTGCTGTTTGGAGCCTCATTTAGCCATGTCAACAATCAAGGAAGTAAATCTTTCCTTGTTTTGCTCTTGCTGATAAGAACAATGCATTTCAAAAGCTAGACACAGACACACGGAAGTGGGCAAGACTGCGAACATTTTTGTGGTTCATTTGTTTGCTTTGCAATTGTTAAGCAATTTAGCACTTTTCCCCCTCCAAACCTTTGGCAGGCAGGGGCTTTACCAGCATCACTCTCTCCATCATCTTCTTTGCTGTTACCTTCTTCGTTCCTTTCCATTTCTCATCACACCTCAACTCACCTTCCTTTCCTCCCTGTTTGCCTGCTTCCCCTGTGGAATTTCATTATCAAGACTTCCAGCCAGTCTTGCTGAATAATGAGATGGGTCAACCTAAGGACTCATTGACCGTTTTGTACCATCAGTCGTAGAGATGGGCATAAACCAAGGGTTTGGCAGTTCATGCCAGTTCATTTAGCGGCTGAACAAGGTATTTGGTGCTTCAAAGCTCCACCCCTTTGGACGGGTGCCCACTCAGAGGTAGCACCCAGAGGAGGCGGGGCAGGGAAGCCAGGCTACTGCCTCCAAGTGGGCGCCTGCTGGAGGAGGCAGAGCTTTGAAGCACCAAATGAAGTGGCACAAACTGCCAAACCAGTGGTTCATGCCCATCTCTAGTGCCCATCTCTAGTTCTTTACAGGAAAGGTGTTTTCGGCAGGCAGGCAGGTGGGCAGAGAAGCAGCAATGTTAACAGTGGTGTGATGCCTGGCAGCAGCCACTGCATAAAGGAGGTCCAGAAGGATAGGAAAGACCTTGGTGCTTAGAGGGATACCTGCCACAGTCTAATGATAACTGCTTGCCCCATTACAAAAGCACTAATTCTAAAGTTAATTCCTGCACAACAAGAGCAGCAACAGACTGCAAAATAATGTAGCACCTTATTCCAGAAGAATAAAACTGCTAGTATAGAAAATGCTACGTTATCTTGTCTTCTCACCTCCATTGGCCGACATACCAAGACAGGCTAACACAGCTAGCAAGGAACAATTCTGGAAAGGACTCTAAGATATATATATTTTTAAAAATGTTTGATACACATAAGCTTCGGAACAGTAGATCTCACTGGCGTGATGGACAAAAGGTCCAGTGAGATAAAATAATGATGATTATATGCCGTCAAGTCAGTTCTGACTTACGGTGACCATTTTCAGGGTTTTCCATGTAGAGGATACTCAGTAGTGGTTTCCCATTTCCTTCTACTAGGGGCACCGTGCAGCTGGCCCAAGGCCACCCAGGCTGGCTCTTCTCCCTGGAAGCACAGTGGGGGAATCAAAATCCCAACCTCTGGCTCCGTAGCCAGAGACCGAAACCACTGAGCCAGCCAGCCAATGGTCACTCACAAATAATAATAATCACGTGTCGTCAACTCAGCTCAGACATATGGTGACCCTTTTCAGGGTTTTCCAAATAGAGGATATTCAGAAGTGGTTTACCTTTGCCTTCTTCTGGGGAGGTGTCCTGGGGCTGTGCAGCTGGCCCAAGGCCACCCAGGCTGGCTCTTCTCCCAGGAGGCACAGTGGGGGAATCGAACTCCCAACCTCTGGCTCTGCAGCCAGAGACCTAAACCACTGAGCTATCCAGCCAACTCCAAATAGTGATAGGCCATAGCAACATGCATCAGGACGATACAAGTAGAAGAAAACGAAGCACCGATAGTTTGCATTCTAGACTTTAGTGCTGCTGTGTTCAAAAGAAAAACGTTACACGGAATATCCAAACGACTTGATTGTTAGCGTGAGAAGGGTTTTTGGTTTTATTTTGTTTTGTTTTTTCCCTTGGCTACTAAATGATGAAAAATTTGGCCACTTTGGGAATAAAGATGATATATCTGCGGAGAAACTGTTGATTTAAAATATCTTTAATCTTGATAAATAACTTTTTTAAGGAAGAGAGAGAGGGGAAGGTTATACAAAGCTGTCAGGATGGCACTGATAAATGGCAAATTCACCCATTTCTCAATTGGCGGTGAAGACACACACCACAAGGCATAACCACATTGTACATCATATCTGCCAGCTCATTTCTTTGATTAAATATTCCATCAGTGCAGGCTATAAGGCGGTAAACCTTAACAAGATTCATAAGATGCGCCTCTTGAATACACATAACTCACATCCTTGGATGGAGAGGGCCCCGCTTGAGAAAGAAAATTAGAATGGAGCTAAATTACTCTGTAAGACAAGATCAATAGATGAAGGGGCGGGGGGGAGAGATCCCCCTAATGCAATGCAAATTTAAGATATAGTTATGTCTTGACAACTCCAAGCAGACAATTAAAGTCAAAAGCAGAGCTGAGTAACGTAAATCAACTCTAAAACCTTGAGCATAATAGCAAACGGTCAGGGCCATTTGGCAAGTCTTGCGATTGCTGGAATTTCCCTCTTATGCAGCCTTTGCATATTGAAAGCGTCTTTGCTAATATAGAAAATGCAAGCTAGGATAGGGGGTGAAAAGGGTTCCAGCATCCCTGGCTCGGAAGAACTGTCACTGCCTCTCTGCTTTGGCATCAGATAACAACTGTTTCACAATGGGTAAAGCGATCGTCCAGCATATTCAAGACAACGTGTATTCCACCGGGGACCTGTAACGTATGTGATATTCTGCTATATGTCATCCTGACTCTTTATCCTTTTGACCAGTGTTTGGAAGGAAACAGTTGCATCTAATATTTTGGTCAAAATCCTCTTTGGCCATTTACACCTAACATGTTTGGCTTTATGCCTGGCAACAAGGAATTGTGCGATCCAGTCGTACCATTGGTCATGGTGGTGTGACCAGTTGCTCAATGCACCAGCACCAGTGCTTGGTGGATAGCACCTCCACCTTGGTACCACTGTAACTGCCACTGGTGCAAAGTTGAGTTGCAGGCGCGTCGTTGCACAGTGAGATTTTTCCCATGGTTGTTATGCCCTTCAAGTCAGAACTGACTTATCGCAACCCAACATATTTCAGGATACGTGAGATAGCCAAGAAATGGTTTTACCAGTTCCACCCCCACCCCAATGAGTTCCTGTAGCTAAGTGGGGATTTGAACCCCGGTTGGCCTGAGTCCTCATCCATTGCTGTATCTACTACATCACACAGCCTCTCAATTAGTTTCCCTAGTGTCCTCTATGTTGAGCATGAAGGTCTGAAGGGAGAAGTTTAGCACACCTGGATCCATGTGCTTGGAAGCTTATTCACAGCCAGAAGCACTGGCACACCCTTCAGATATTCACAGTGATCGCTTGAAGATCCTTCGTGGAATGGGTAGAGTGGTATATGTAGTGGTGGAAAGCTCAAGGCTTTGAGATGGGTATGCCAAAATTCTTTCTTCCTTTGCACACTGCAAGCAATATGGTGAAATCTATGTATATATAAAAAGCCTTAGTATTGCAGTTTTTAAATGTATGTGGCACCTACCGTTTTTATAGTCAGTTAGTCAACCCTAAGCTGGCTGGATAGTTTATGTGGTTTAGATATCTGGCTGTGAAGCCAGTGGTTGGGAGGTCAATTCCCCCACTGGGCCTCTATGGAGAAGAGCCAGCCTGTGAGGCCTTGGGCAAGCAAGCTGGAAACTCCCAGGGCACCCCAGAGGAAGGGAATAATAAACCACTTCTGTTTACCTCAAAAACCCTGAAAAGGGGTCCTTAAAATGGGTCCTCAAAATTGGCTTACATTGGTTCTCAAAGGATCCTCACGTTTAAAAATATTTTTATAGTCAACCACTGCTAACTCTAGTGGGTTAGTTGACACTCTAAAATATACCCTCTCCTCTTCTGCAACAAAAGATGGGGGAAAGGTTCTGAACTTCCTTATTTGGACATTTTCCAGTTCCTATTTCTTGGGGAAAATAACTTCTCCCACATCTATCCACAGCTTAATTTTTGTTTGTTTGTTTTCTCAGCTTTGAGCATCAGAGACATAAACCCAGTTGGATTCCCTTAGTTGTGTTGGTGCCGTGCTATTTAAACAGGTTTGGCACATATTCTGAAATTTACTCTCCTACAAATTGACCTGTCCAAGCACTTGTTTTAAAAAGAAGGGATAAAAAGCAGTTGTAAAGCACGGATTATTGAGAAAGAGAAAGGAGAGAGATCACGGTGAGCATCCCAGCTGATGTTATGCTCCGTATCTAAAAGGAGTGGTTGTCTTGGGGGTGAAATAAGGTCTAGCAGTACTCTTTCTGTAATTTAAGGAATAAGAAAGCAAGAAAAGCAAATTGGGGGAATAACTATAGGCTGGTGCTGATGTGCATTGGCAGGTGAACAGTATGGAAGGCTGCCAGGTCACATCTGGCTGAAGGATCAGGAATCTATCTGCAGTCAAGGAGACAAAAGTCAAGGTGAGTGGAGCAAGTAGAGTAGATAGTTTGATTTTCATGTGCCAAGCATCTTTCAGGCTGGATTTATCTTCTTTTCCACCCAGTTCTTGCCCGACCCACATCTGGGATTTCACAAGGACCTGTTTGTGTGATATCCCCAGGGAACTGCTCCCTCTCAGGGACCGGGGTTGGTGCTGATACAGGTTGGCACCAATCCACACAACCCTAACACGGTGTTAGGACAAAAATATCCAAATGTGACATATATATGAGCATCCTGAAAAGAGAAATACTGACTGGATCGTGATGTATATATTGTTTCCTTTATAAAACATACAGACAAACTGTATGATAAATAGCGTTCGATTAACCCTGAGTGGGAGTTAAATGTATAACCAATTAACTAATTTTAATCTTTTTCTCTCTCTAAAAACAAAAACAAAAAAACCCAAAGAACATAACCAGCTGTTGGCACTTTTCTTTGAATAATCCTTGTTTAGTTTCCATAATAGTGTACATTTTAATGAAAAACTCATTAGAATGTAACATAGGGCATAATTAATTCTGGGTGATTCTTTCTATGTAAATAGCTGGTACAGATGCTGAATTCCATTTTCCACTGGCTTTATTAATTTTTCATACACCAATATTTTAGCTGTAATGGCTTGTAACCGCTCCTCAGAAGTTTTAGAAATGCATTAACTGTCATCAGAGTTGTTAATCTCACTGGGATTTTTTTACCATTTGTATGGTAATACTTTAACACTACATTTTTAAAAACAATAGCAGTAGCTTTCAATTTTTTTTGCAATGTTTTGAAACAAAAAAATCTACGTATAATTAACTTTAGTAATATTAAACAATATTGAGTTAATCGGTCTGTGTTTAGAAAGCAACTTAATTCATTTCACTGAAACCATTCTAGAAGATATATTTGCACCTTCTTTAGAAAAGGATGAAGAAAGGGGAAAAATTTATATATGGAGATGACTAGATTATATATAACTTTGGAATAAAAACTGGAGGAGCTACACTTGAAAGAATAATATTCTGTTAATCATAATAGCAGTTACAATTTGAGATTTGCAATCTAGTCAATTCCATTTCATACACCACTGAGTACTTGCTATGTTTGTAATGAACCTGTGTGCATGTTTACTCGGAGGTAAATTCCACTGTCTTTTATATTACCTACTGCTTAGTACGAATCTGAATCTAGTGTTTCCCACCTTTCGTCTGTTCAACGTGGGAATAATTCTTACTTAAGCATGTAAGAGCCAGCCTAATCCTCGGTGAGGAAAAGAAAAATCCCACATAATTTCATAGGGTGGGGTGGAGAGTCATTTGCAAAATGTTGACTCAGCGCCAATTGACATGCTTCAGAATCCACTTCCTTGCCAGGGTTTTCGAAGTGGAAAGTACTCAGAAGTGGTTTGGCCTTCCCTTCTTCTGGGACGGTGCAATAAATTACTTTTAAAAACTTAACCTGCAAACTTGGTTGGTTTTACACAGCAGGTTTTTGCATCATCTCCTGCCATTCAAAAGCATTCCAAAGCATCGGTGATGCATCTTTGCTGAAAAGATGTCGAGTGTGCCCTATTATTTATACATTTAATTTATATAATTATTAATTTAATTTATTAGGAAACACAACTGACTCAGGTAACTGGAAAAGTTCAGGCTGGGGCCCTTATTTGGCCAGTTCTGATCATTCTGAGGAGACATTTCCAAGATGAATGTCAGCATTAATTCAGGCCGTGTGTATTTGCTGAATGGAATACACCCAAGGGTGAAGATCCACACATGACACATGGATTGAAAGAATCTGGGAAAGGGGTTGTGAGGTATCAGCTGTATCCGTTACGCACCTTTTCCTTGCTGATGTGTGTAGCAGCCACCCTCCCTTGCTAAGGATGAGAATAATGTTCAAATTCTGCTTTCTTCCACATTTGAAGAAATGTGTTTTTCTTAACCTGAGTAGGGACGAATTTGCAAATCAACAAGGAGAAATGTCCAAAGAGGTCCAAGACCTTTCTCTTCATGGCAATGTCCTGTGTATGTTGTTCAGGGCCCAGATTGGCTTGGAAAGTGGTCCGAAAGCCTAGACAACAAAGTTGTGGCCAGCAGCTTTCTGAAAAGTAGGGGCAGGTGACCCTAAAGACCCCCTACAACTCAGACACATCGTATTTGAGTATTTCATGGCGAGGGGGTGGCCATGTGAATCTCCCCATGAAACCAACATGTTTCATCAATGAAGGGGAGGGATCCACCTATCGGTTTGCCAGCGGGTACACAAACACGCATGGACGCATGGACGTGCGGACACATACACATCACCACCACCCTCAGCACCACAGAACTGCAGACCTGGAAGGGACCCTGTGGATCATCCAGTCCAGCCCTTGTCAAGGAGGCCCAGTGGGGGAATCAAACTCCCACCCTCTGGCTCGGCAGCCAGAGACCTCAACCCCTGAACTACACGTGCACTAAAGCAACTTCTTGAATGTATCCTAAAGGATTTTCTTTTTTAAAAAAAATGTTCTTCATTTACTTGGAGCTATAACCTGTACATTATTGGCAGTTTGACAGCATTACCATGTTGGGGAGTATATACTGTATATATATATATATTTCATATGGGTATGTATCTTTCTTATCAGATTTAGTCTGTCTGTTCTCAATCTCAGAAAGCACTCTCTTTCTCTGTCTCTCTCTCTCTCTCTGTCTCTGTCTCTCTCTTTCTCTCTTTCATAGGCAGGGTGCTGCTGTGCCAGGCAAATCAAGAAGGATCTCCTGTGTACAGTACCCCCAGTTCATTAGTATACACCTCCACAAGTAAGCCAGTGTTCTGACACTCTTTGATTTTTTTTTGCCTGCCAATTGTTGACTGCGCCTGATACCTTTTGCTGAGTTGAATGTATTATTCGAGAGATGTTGTTGAAATGCTTAGGTATTGTGTACTTTTTATCCTGGAACAAACCAACCTGGAAGTTCTACTACAGCATCTGCTTGGCAAGCAGAACAGGTTCAACCCATGGTGTCACCCACAGGGGCACCAAAAATTGAGTCTGAAACCCCAGAAAGCAAAGATGGTCCACAATGAAAATATTGCACTAGATAGACCAATGGTTGAGTCTAGTAAACGCCAGCTTCCTATGTCCCTAGACTCTCTTTGGTGACTTTCACACGGTTGGGGTTGAATCCCATCTCCCTCTTTTAGCATGGGAGCACTGGTGGTTTGACCATGGGGCTTGCAATCCCAGTAAATCTGATGAGAACCTTTCGAAGGATGACAGAGACCATCATAAGAACTGTGACTTTTCTATAAGCCAAGTAAGAGAGGGTGGTAATCACACATATGCAGACACAGAGGTGAGTGAGGCAGGCTTCAAGCTGAGATTTCTGAAGAACTGATCTTGGTCTGTGTTCAAGCAGAATGAAAGGTCCATACTTCAATGATGATCTATCAAAGGTCATGACCAAGGAAGTTGATAATAGGAAGGCAGTTATGATGTTAAATAGAAAGATCTGATATGCTATTTGAGTGGACATAAATAAATACTTGGTAGCAATTAAGATTAAAAATTAATTAAAAATTAAGAGCATGATCTTATTGCCTTGAAGAGCAATGATCACAAAGGCTTATGCTATCTGGATGCAAAATCTTACCAATTCCGCTCAACCAAACATTAATACAGTCCAAGCAGAAGACCCAATTAGGGACTGTAGATCAAGAACTTAACAATCTTTTCCCAAACATTATTGCTTTTCTAGTATTGTATTCTAATACAGTGGTATTTATGAAGCATGCATCAAGGTTGTCCCATAGTAATAGGCAACAATTTAGTTCTAGAACTGTTGTCTCAAAATGTTAGCTTTTTCAAGCATCAGATTCGACATGCTTTCTCTCTCTCTCTCTTTCTTTTTTCTTTTTGCCTTCATTTATTTGTCCCCATCAACACCCTCTTCTTCAGTCTACCAGCTGTGGTATCATGGAATGGTCACAAACATTCCAACAGTCAAGACAGGAACACCAGCCCGTAGAATGTTAAGAAGAACAGTGGCTTCTTTGTTAGAGTTGGAATGAAAAAACATGACCGCCTAGAGACAGGGAAGCTCCACATGTGTTTGAGGGAGGTACAGAGGAGAAGTTTCTCAGCATACGTGATCCAGATGTGAGGACCCATGGAGATAGGTATTCAAGACAGAGATGGCAAGGGTTTTGATTTTGTTTCATTTTATAATGAGAAGAACACCAACAACTTTCAGGAAAGACTGAAAGAAGTGGGCACTATAGCCTTGGGAAAAGACGACTGAGGGGAGATAGGATAGCAGTTTCCTAAGACTTGAAAGGCTGTCATACAGAGGAGAGGGAGGATCTGTTCTTGATCATCCCAGAGGACATGACATGTAATAATGGGCTCAAGCAACAGGAAGCCAGATTTTGGCTGAATCTCAGGAAAAACCTCTAAACTGTTAGAGAAGTACGACATGACCTTGGGAGGTGGTAAGTGTTCCAACACTGGAGGCATTCAAGAGAAAATTGGTCTGTTCCATCTCATTTTCATGATTCTATTCCATGAGTTCGCTCTACCCCATTTCCACCTGATCTGTGACTTTTTAAAAGAAAACTGCAGAAAAATTAATATTTCAACATGAATTTTTAAATATTCATTTTTAACCTATTTTCACCACTAAATACAGATTCCTAAATGTATTCTGGAGCGTGAATTTCTAAATATGTTTGATTCTAAAATATGCATGGTGATGTGCATCTTGAACTAAGAACTGCATGACAAATCAGGTTGGTCTGAAATATAAACCAAATGGAATCTGCAAGCATTTCTTTGTGAGTCCATCAGCGTGACTGCATCCAGGTCTAGTTATGGCACAATTTTTAATTGTTGGAGATTATTTTAACTACCATTTAGCTTAAAATATGGAGTTTTTTGGGACAAGGTCATCAAATGGCTGGTACTTTTGCTACTCCAGGTTATAGAAAGAGTGATCCCTGCATTTTTTTTGTGCCTGCCAGTTTAGGCTGTGTGAAAAAGATTGGCCACCTCAACCATGAATTTTAGAGCCCCATACTATGTCTAAGTATAGACATAGTATGCTAAGCTAAGAGCCCAACAGACAGCACTTTTTCCTCCTATCCTGTTGATATTTGTGCAAGGTTTTGTATTACTTGATGCAGCTAAATGCAGCTAATTGATGAGATCCCAGGATGCATCTCAGTTGCACATCTGGGCAGATGACAGGCATGCCCAAGTACCTCATCAGTTAGCCATCCTTAGCCATGGCAAATTATGCAAACTTTGTGTGAACACCAGTAGGATCCAAACATTTATGGAACTATGCAACCTTACCGGTCTAGCTTACATGTGACCATCAGGAATAAAATAGGACACATGACTGCTGTAGTCAATAGAGTCCTTCTCTGTCTGTTGGGCTCCCAAAGGGCTTACCCAACAGTCAGCATTGATCTGTTTAGGGATAGGTGCTCCCCTTCGAATTAAGAGTTGAACACCTATCTTCACTGCCCTCCAACCAGAGCATCAAAGAATCATTGAGTTGGAAAGGACCTACCTATAAGAGCATCAAGTCCAATCCCCTCTTCAATGGAAGAATCCAAATCAAAGCAGATCTGACAGATGTAAATTTTATCTTTAATGCCTCCAGTGGTGGAGCACTCACCACTCCCAAGATCATTGGTTCCATTGTCATACTGCTCTAACAGTTAAGAAGTTTTTCCTGAAAATTCCAACCGAAATCTGGCTTCCTGTAACTTGAGCCCATTGTTGCGTGTCCTGCACTCTGGGATGATTGAGAACCGATCCTGCCCCTCCTCTGTAGGACAGCCTTTCAAATATTTGAAAAGTGCTATCCTGTTTCCCCTCAATCTTTCTTTTCTATCCCCTGGAGTACTCAGTATAGCACTGCTGCATGGCCTACCGTGGGGTACTACTACAGAAACAATCCTTTTAAAAAACTCTAAGATGTTTCTTAAAGGCTTGTTTCTGTCATGGTACCCCAGGGTAGATATCTGTCATGTCTCCAAGTAGGTCTGATTCTGACTGTCTCGGGGGCTCCATTTCTACCATGCTGATGTCACAAAGTACCACAAATCAGAGCAACATAGATAGGACCTGCATATTCAAGTGGAATTGGGAACACCGAATCTAGAAGGCTGGTAAGGGTTATTGTTGGCTTCAGACCAGGAGCACCTGCAGGATGATGATTTCTTACAATTTTCTGTATTGTATAATGCTTTGCATGAGGGATCAGTTGATCAAGTCTACTCTTAACTGCCGTTTCCTATGGCATAATCTCTAACCACCCCAAAACGAACAGGGGGAAAAAAAAGAAGAAGAAGGAAACAAGGCAAAAGATTCAAAATCCATTCCATACTGCTCTAGTTCTTTACATAATTGTCTGAGAAAACTTCCATCAGTTTCTGTAATTAAACTAATGGTCTAAATGAATTTCCAGATCACTAGCTATTCATTCTGATATGTCATTACACTGAGTTCAATTAATAGGAAGTAAGTTTACAGCCCATTGTGTCCTTAAAATGCTATTCTGTTTCAGCTTTTTTTAATTAGCAATATTCGCTCTGCTGCCATCAACTCCATCCCACCCATTCAAGCCACACACACGCCTCTGATTTGCTCTGGTGTTGGACTTTGCTGTTCTCCATTGTTTGTCCCTCAAACAAAGAGAAACGTGTTACAACTAGAACTACGATGGCTTGTACAGTTTTAGAGTTCATGGGCCTCAATTTGGTAAATGTGTCACAAGGTTGGGAGCTTCAGAGTCCCGATCCCTGTCTTAAGAACTGCTGGATAGCTCAGGGGTTGAGGCATCTGGTTAGGGAGTCAGAGGTTGGGAGTTCGATTCCCCCACGGTGCCTCCTTGAAAGGGGATGGACCTCATGATCTGTAGGGTCCCTTCCAGCTCTGTAGTTCTGAGGTTGTTGTTGTTTAGTCGTTAAGTCGTGTCCGACTCTTTGTGACCCCATGGACCAGAGCACGCCAGGCCCTCCTGTCTTCCACTGCCTCCCGGAGTTGGGTCAAATTCATGTTGGCAGCTTCGATGACACTGTCCAACCATCTCGTCCTCTGTCGTCCCCTTCTCCTCTTGCCTTCACACTTTCCCAACATCAGGGTCTTTTCCAGGGAGTCTTCTCTTCTCAGGTATTATATATTAAAACGTGCTCTTGAGAGAAAGTGGACAGCTCCCACTGAGTTGACATAGAAGGGGCATAGGAATGGATGGTTAAAAAGTTCTAGATCAACCTAACTTTACACCTGAGTAAAAACTGTTGGTGTTTTCTATACTTCTCTGGATAATTTACACGAAGGGACAGACTGGTATTCTGCATTTTCTAATCCTACCCTTCCCCCTGTCAAGATTATCATTTCGGCTTCTGCTCTTCCTTTAGAAAAATGAAATCCAGCTCCACTCAGCGAACAGTTTTTTGGAGAGAGCCTTGAAACAGCATTCTCGGCTTGACATTTCTTTCACAAAAATACATATGACAGATAAGTAGCCACTGTGGGATATTTCTGCCTTGTGTCAGAGAGATATTAAAACAATAAACCACACTGCCCTGGGATTTTTAGCTTACCGAGCAAGCTGAAAACAACATGGCAAAAGATGAGATCGTTTTGAAAGGTGGCCAGGCAGGTTTTTTCCAAAAAAAAAACTCGCTGTACAACTGACAGAAAATATTTTGAATGCAGTATCTTCTCAAGTAGGCTGGGAAATAGTCCACGACAACCTTAAACCCCGTCGGTCCGCAGAAGGGGTGCTTAGCATTCACCGTTATTCATCAGTAGTAATCTGAGAAGAATTAATGCAAGCGTGCATGATGCCTTTTAATGGACAACTAAAAATCAAGCAAATTACAAGCTTTCATGGAAGAACAGTCCACTTCTTCAGGCTTATCACAACCCCTCCATGGATAGTGCAGACAAATTGTACGCAAGAGTCCAAGATTTGGTGGTCCATGTGTCTGTGAGAGCTGATGTCAGTCTTCTGAAACTGCAGCCCCAAGCCTCCTTGCAGCACGATCCATGAAGAGGTTGTGATAAGCCTGAAGAAGTGGAATTTTCTCCACTAAAGCTTGAAATTTGTTTTATTTTTATTTTTTTGTCCAATCAAAGGCATCACCCACTCTTACATTTGTGTAATCTTAGGGACCACACATAACACAGCTGCATTTTATTCCTTTCCTTCTTTCTTTTTAGGTTATGAGACTTGTTTTTTTTCTCCTACATTGAAATTCATGCACTTTTTTGTTACCACCATTTGCATGAACGGCACATTATTTATACATACATTTGGTCTGGTTCATGCATTGATGAAAGCATGCTCATCCTCATTTTTTTTTTAGTTGCCTACATTTTATCCATTCACAATTCAAAACAGCATAGCTTTGAATGAACTTCATTTCTCTGACACACCCCACAATCGTGAAAAATGTGCACATTTTCAAGCAAAGGTGTGTTTCATTTCTTACAGTTAGTCTTCAGAATTGCATCTTTGGGCACATGGGTTGAATGCAACTAGAGACGGGCATGAACCAAACCATGAACTAGAAAAAACAACAAATCAAGTCAGTTTGTTGTTCATTTCACGAACCAGTTTGGAGATCCTGTTTTGCAAAAATGAAACAAAGAGCTAAATTTTTTCCCCCTTGGCACTTTGTTTTGCGTACCCACCGCTTGCCCCCTGCCCCCCTTGCCTCTGTAGCTGGTCATGTCAGGTAGAGAGGCAATGGGGATAGTGGGAAGGGGGTGTGTGGGTGTCGGAGGACAGGAGCAGATAAGTTTCCCCACCCCCCGAGTGGGGAACAGAAACATGAATCGTGAATCAGTTCATTTTTCTGATTCGTTTTTGCAGTTTGTGCCTACCTTTAAATGCACCCATACAGTTTTCCTCCAGGAGTTCCAAGTGGGTAGCAGGTTTTGGCCCCTTTCAGCTCTCTTCCAGAATACAGTTTGCATTTTTTATTGAAAAAGTGGGCATCATTGAATGGAAATTAAGTTGCTCTTGTCTGCATAGCTATTGTGTGAAAACAGTGCCATTTCATGGTCTCTTCCCCGGGGGTACTGGACATAATCCTATCGCTAGAGTGAGAAATTGGTTCATTCATTCATCTCACTGGAGGCAAGGAAGTCCACATGGCTTTAAAATTCCTCACTCAGGTGTCTTGCTTCATCAAATCTGTGAAAAGAAGGAATATAGTGAATTTTCTCTCCACTCCTAATCTGGAGGGACAGGGGCTGTAAAAGCTTTGGGGGCCATCCATCCATCCATCCATCTATTTGATTTTTTAAATCCTACCCATCTAATGGCTAGGGCACTACACTGGGTGGCGTGCAAAATAATAAGATAGACATATAATAATTAACAATCTAATAGAACTTCAGAGAAAGAAAATAATGGTTACCAAAAAAGAATGTATATATAAAGAAAATGCCAAACAAAAATGCAGTAGAAGGTGGCAACACAGAGACAAATATTTGAAATATGTTTTTCCTCCAATGTCAAGAGACAAGAGTTCAAAATCCCGCAGGGCTTGTGACAGGCTCTATATGTCAATGCAGGAGTTTGAGAAGATGTCAGAATTTGGATCACAGATGTGCATCATGGTCGCCACTTGCATCAGCTGATTGGTAGGCCAGGAGTGCCGTGAACTGCCTGATACCTCCAGAAGGTCAATTAGGAAACCACAATTTAGGTTTCCCGTCTGCCTCCAGAAATCCTTCCACATGTAAATGCTAATCCCACAGCATGTATTTCTGTGACAGCTCATTAAAAGATGTGGGAGGAAAATACATTTAAAAGTCCCCTGCTTAAAAAGCCATGTTCTTTTAATTCAAATAGATTTGTTCAGCCTTTGAACAAAGAGAAAGTAAGCTGTTTCCCATCCCTTCTATCTTCCTTTTTTTTTTTAATGTCCCCAACCCTGAACTAATTGCTGTTCCAAGCAAAACAAGCGTTTCCTTGTGCACCACATGCCACAAACTTTGATCCATTTCTAATAGTTTGGGCTGACTTTCTGTATTCACTTACCTGAGCCGACTGGTTCAGTTTCCATTTATGTTCCCCAGAATTTCTCCGAGTTATCAAATCAATACATCAAAGCACAGTAATATTGTGCTTTTGCAGGTATCTGGATTTTTTGATGCTAGGTATATACTGGCTCGATAGCTCAGTGGTTTAGGTCTCTGGCTGCAGAGCCAGAGGTTGGGAGTTCGATTCCCCCATGGTGCCTCCTGGGTGTAGAGCCAGCCTGGGTGGCCTTGGGCCAGGTGCACAGCCCCAGGGCGCCCCCTAGTGGAAGGAAATGGGAAACCACATCTGAGTGCTCTCTACCTGAAAAACTCTGGAAAAGGGTGGCCATAAGTCCGAATTGACTTGATGGCGCACAATTAGTTCTTAATGCTTCCTTATTTTTATTTATTCAATTATATTTTATTTAGCATTTAGTTTAAGTTTTTAAAAATATTTAACTGATTATGTTTTTAATTCTCTTCTTTTTCATATCGTGAGCCACCTTGGGTCCCCTTATCAGGAGGAAGGTGGCCCCTAAATAGTGAATAATAATACAATAGTGCAGGGTATCAGGGAACTCCTCCACTTTTAAAACAAAGACATAAACATCCCAGATTGACTTTTGGCTTCTTTCTCAGTCAGCGGAGGCTGGAAGCTATGGAAAAATTTACCCCAAACATGTCAGTTTTTATCTTTCTTTTCTACAGCATGTAACATGGAGCAGACTTGGAAAAAGAGAAATGGAAACTTACAGAAATCTCTGCAGCCCAACTTACATTGTCTGTGCAACGGAGGTAGACTCTCTCTTCCATTGCATGAAAAGGAAAGCTAGCCCAAAGCAGTCTGTTTATGAGCCAGAATTGGGTGGTCAGAGTTTTTCCAAAATTCTGTGGCTTCCATTCTTTTAACTATCAACAAACCCTTTTTTCTGTGAAAATGCGCCCAGCCCCTTAAACATCAGGTGTTATAATGTCTGTGACTTTCAGTGTTGCCTTTCCATAATTCACACTACCATTCAATTAGGTTTGTGTGTGTGTGTGTGTTTTCTCAGTCACTATCTCTCTTTTGGAGGGGGGGGAAGTTAATTAATCAGAGCTGTGTCAATTTCCCTGTGCCCTGTCAATTTGTGGCACGGTAATTAATCACTAATCATCACCCAGTCAGCAGCAAGCAAAGGGACGATCCGTGAGCCATTTAATGTCTCTTTGAAAAATAAATGGCACACGCTGCCACACAGCAAATATATCTTGTCTTTCGTAATATTTTATCGACACTTCTGCATGTTGTAATAGACTGAAGCAACAATCAGCTGTAGTTCAATGCAGTATGAATATTAAAGGAACAAATGGGAACAGATTTATAGGCTATTGCTTTCCTGTTATGTCAGTTTGGAGATTACACCAAGCAAATGAACAGTGAAAAATTACTCTTCCATGTGGGGAATGGTGATTAAACTTGTACATTAATTAGAGATTTTGTGTGTGTGTGTATGTTCATGTGTGTTTTGGTTTTCAATGAATTTCAAATGAGAATAGCCTACGAGAAACAGTTTGTCTAAAACACAACACAGTTGAATATTGGAGTTCCATTTAGCACAATGGCAAATTAACCATTGTTTCTGTATTCCTGAATTAACATTGTCAGGAATAAATACAGTGTGATTTTTTTAAAAAAAAACGAGGAAAAAGAATTCTAAGGCAACTGGAAATGTCCTCCCATCTCAGAGATTTGCAGGGTTTGGCCAAGGCAGAGTTTTGTGTTTGAATGTGGCTTAATATGATGGAGAAGGGACGTGGTGGCGCTGTGGGTTAAACCGCAGAAGCCTCTGTGCTGCAAGGTCAGAAGACCAGCAGTCGTAAGATCGAATCCATACAACAGAGTGAGCTCCCGTCGCTTGTCCCAGCTCCTGCCAACCTAGCAGTTCGAAAGCATGCAAATGCAAGTAGATAAATAGGTACCACCTCGGTGGGAAGGTAACGGTGTTCCGTGTCTAGTCGCGCTGGCCACGTGACCACGGAAACTGTCTACGGACAAACGATGTAATACTTTATTCCTAGTGGGACATGGTGGCACTGCGGGTTAAACCGCAGAAGCCTCTGTGCTGCAAGGTCAGAAGACCAGCAGTCGTAAGATCGAATCCATACGACAGAGTGAGCTCCCGTCGCTTGTCCCAGCTCCTGCCAACCTAGCAGTTCAAAGGCATGCAAATGCAAGTAGATAAATAGGTACCACCTCGGTGGGAAGGTAACGGTGTTCCGTGTCTAGTCGCGCTGGCCACGTGACCACGGAAATTGTCTACGGACAAACGCTGGCTTGGAAACGGGGATGAGCACCGCCCCCTAGAGTCGGACACGACTGGACTAAATGTCAAGGGGAACCTTTACCTTTACCTTACCTAACATGATGGAGAGTTAACACTGATAGCTGCTTAACACTTGTGTGACCTTCCCTTGATGATGGAAATAACAACTTGCTTGAGTGTGTGGACAGTCAGTGATGGCTTGAATATTATTGGGTAGCCAGTTTCTCATTGTCCTGCCATTTACAGTGGCAGGACAAGAAACCTTGGTGAAGAACTCTAAAACCCTATGAAGTCCTTCCCTTCCATGTGAAGAGTGAGACAAAGATCTCTCTTTCTGTTCCTCAAAGTCTCTGGAAGTTACATAAAACATCTCTAGTTTCCCTTTAGAAGAAAGGCACAGCCACACAGAATAAGCACAGAAGGTCAGGGCGATTGTTAAGAAAGATGCAAAAAGTGGCATTTGAGCAAAAATAGTCAAGAAATACCTAGCTATCTTCCCTCATGCAGAGAAGGTGAGAGAGGGGAAGATTTACATCCCTGGAACACACCCACAAATGCTGGTCTGTTGACAGAGTAAACTAAGGTTCCCATTTGGGTTCGAGCTGCAACCAACAGTTTACCACAGAGCCTTCACTGCTGCCCCCTTTTCAGATTTGGCCTCTGGTAGGAATGAGATTTTTGGATTTCTTTTACCACGAATCCTATAATTCTCCATTCTGGAAGTTGCACTTGACAGACAGACACCGGAAAGTGACTCACCAGTCCTTTCTTCCAGGTGAACCACATTTAGGAATCTAAATGCATCAATGCTGAACCTTCAGTATTATCCAACTTCTCCGTCATTTAAATGCTTAAAAACGGGTTCTTAATTTTGCTCAGAGATTACTTACAAAGTCTACATCAGTGGTACCCAAACTTGGGTCCCCAGATTTTCTTGGATGAGAACTCCCAAAAATCCTGGCCCACATTGGGTGACTCAGTATGTGAGGAATAAATACCGTGCTGGCTTTGTGAGTTGCTACAGTTTGCTGTCAAATGTTACACCATTTGTGTTATGCCACCGTAAAAGGACAATAAGATTTGGGCCCTCAGCATGGCCAATTTTCTCTGGACTGAAGTCTGTTTTGGCGTTTGGCCAATGATGACAACAGTAATGATTTTACCTAACGTATGTAGCGCCTCATGGCCTTCAGCACTTATTACACACCATTCCATGGTTCGTTACATGACACCAGTGGGTCATTACAACTTTGGGCCCCCAGATGTTCTTGGACTACAACTCCCAGTAATCCTGGCCAGCACAGCGAGTGATGAAGGCTTCTGGGAGTTTTAGTCCAAGAACATCTGGGGACCCAAGGTTGGGCACCTCTGTATTATGCTAGTACTCTATATTCCCATACAGCTTCCCAATCAGGTACATAGCTGCTTGGCATTAACAAGGCTGATGCCTCAAAAGTGTTTCTTTCGGACCTCATCACATTAGCTCAGTAATCTTCTCAGCACCGCTGTAATGCAGGTCATTAGTGAGGTGGGAAGAGAGAGGCAGCTAAGTGGATATTGGTTTGCCTGAGGCCAACTAGGCTGAGATGAGAATCAAACACTAGCAATTCCCCAGCTAATACCTCATGTGTGTGTCAATGTTTGTATTATGTGATCTACGTAGCTCTCGGTTTTGAATACTGTTGGACATGGTGGCAGTGGGATTTAGGGACCGTAATCCAGAAAAGTAACTTTCCTAAGCCCTCTTGAGCTTTTTCTCTCCCTTATTTCTCTATTAACTATTAAAAAAAACCTATTTCCACCCTTTCTTCCTTTCTTTGAACTTTAGAGGGGGGGGGAAGAGTGGAACATTGAATCCAGACATTTTGGACCCTTATCTTTTATTTCCATTTAAGCCCCTCTTGGAAAATGTGTCACAAAAACCAGTGAAAATCCATCGGTGGCTTGGCAACATGTCTGTGTTTCATTTAAGCTTTCTATGTATCATTACCTCTAATCATTTGTTTTTATTAGGGTTTGTTCAGTAATATTTGTTTTCCACCCTCGCTTGATTAAGACGCTGGCTCCAGAATCTATCCTCTAGCTATGCTCTTGACATTCATTTCAGGCAACAGGGGCTCCCTGTTTGCTTTCTTGCTCTCAGGGAAACTCATTAATTCTCACATTTTTAAAATAAAGAGCATGAAGAATATATTGTCTGCATTTCCTCCCCATGTTCATGTTTAGGCATCAGCTTAATGCAACTGGGCTTAAGAGTCCATTTAGACAGAACCTCCAAAAATCTCTAATGTAGTCCTTATGAGATAACTTAAACAAGGGTTAAGTAAGCTTACTGGGTAGCTTTGTGAGTTGGAGTACCTGGCTGTGGAGCCAGGAGTTGGGAGTTCAATTCTCCCACTAGATAGATAGACATCTGTCTATCCCACTACGCTTTCTGGGAGAATAGCCAGTCTGTATAATTTGGGGCAAGCTATAAGATCCCAAAGCAACACCAGAAGAAGGGAGTGGTCAATCACATTTGAGTGCATTGTATTTAGGACCATAGCAAGGGTCATCATGAGTTGGAATCAACTTGAAGGGACATAATGGATAAGACAGGTGAACAAGAGCGGGTGCTCTATTCCACATGTGCAAGGTCTTGCCATCAGCGAGAACACCAGGAAGTCTTCATGTACAAGAGGCATTTTTGTTTCTTTGGCACTTTTCATATGAACAAAATGTTGAAGGAAGAGACCCTCCCCTGTTTTGTGCTTAGCTGAACCTTATTTAGAATAGCTGAATTGGTCTCTTGCGGACAAGGGAAGCCATCATCAAACATATTGTCAGCCTTAAGGGCTTTCATGCGTGCAACTTGTCATTCCTTCTTTTGCAAAAGTAGAACCTCCAAACATATTGAATGTTACTTTAGGCACAATTATTTTCTCCTTTCCCTCTTCCTTCCTTGTTTCTTCCCTTAGACTGAGCGTTTGAGGCAAAAAAAAAAAATCCTTATTTTTGAGACTGTCTTTGTCTGTGGTCCCTCTGAACCTAAATCAGTAGCAAAAGTCTAGGATGGTTCTGATGGAGATCCCACACCCCTCAGCCCCTGCGGAGGCATGTCCCAGAAGTCTCTAATCAGTCCAACTCCCTTCAGGATTCAACTCAATCCAAAGTTCACTCCTAGATTTAATGTGTGCATGTGACCAGCCCAACTGGATCACCTTTAACCTGCCCTGTCCTTTTCCTGGGCTTGCCTTAAGCCCAAATCAGAGGAGCCAAGCAGTTTTTAACTTGAAACATAAAATCAAGTTCTTTAGTTAAAAAGCATAACAGTTATGCACATTCTCAAGCTTGATGTTGATGTTCTCAAGCACATTCTCAAGCTTGATGTTAGTAGTTGTAAGAATCAACTTTCCTACATCTGAACTAGCTCTCTCTGTTACAAAGTAATTATATTGTACAGCTCCATGGAAAACCCAAACTCCTGTCCTTAGATGCTATCTAACACCTTCTCCTCGTCTCTCGTCTTCTTGCCTTTTTATAGCACCCCCTGGCACATCTCTTGATTGGCTCTCCTTTCTGACATCTTCCAGCCAATCACTTTCTTCTTCTTGTCGCTAGGTAGAATATTTCAGGGTTCTGTCACAGTGCAGTAGCCGATCACTTCTCCCTTTCCCCCCCGTAAATGTCTCCTGTATTCAGACTGTATTCAGTCTGCTTTGTTTTGATTGTCAATATGAGGTGCTTTGTTGTTGCGTTGTGTATCTAACACAGCTGACCCATTGTTGTAATAATAAGGTTAAAGCAAAACCAGCTTCTGAACAGTTCAAACATAGATGTACTTTATAGGCTTGTGACAAAACATGGGTGTTGTTATTCCAAAAAAAATAATGAAGGGAAACTGTTATTATGTGGTGTGCATTAAAAACTTCATATGTGACCAGCATTTAAGAAAATCTACTGTGAGGAGCGGATTCTGCCATAGTGACAGATTATGTATGTTCCATTCAGACCCAATCTCTTTAGAGGAAGCCAGAAAGATTAGGGCAAGATAGAGAATGGAGTTGCTCCCCACAACATTTTTCACTATTTGTTGAGTGGAGGTGCATGTCTCCATTTTGTGAGGGCATTTTAATCTTCTCTGGGCTTTAGTCCAAATTTCACAGCTCTACAAGGTGTCATATCCACGATGTCGCTTCAGCACCTTGGAGAGCACCCGTGCAATTCCAACCTATCCCACAAAACGAGAGTCTTCAGCCCCCCCCCCCCGGTTCAGTGACATCCCAACTTTTATTACCCTGGATTCCTGCCTTGAGCAGGGCGTTGGACTTGAGGGCTTCATAGGCCCCTTTCGATGCCATTATTCTATGGTTCTAACCAGTTGTAGAGGGTGTGTTTTCTTTTCCGGCGTGGAACGCACCAACCGAATGAAATTTTGTCCTTGGAAAACCGATGGAAGGAGTCTCTCCGGTGATTCAACATGTCCTTTTCTCGTTTGTCTCTTCCTTAGTGCCGGGCTTCCCCTATCCAGCCGCCACTGCTGCCGCAGCATACAGAGGGGCGCATCTCAGAGGTAGAGGCCGCACCGTCTACAACACGTTCCGCGCAGCGGCTCCCCCTCCCCCCATCCCAGCTTACGGCGGGTAAGTCCCATCTCCTTGCCGTCTCCTTCCCTGCTCTCCGCCGCCCTGCCCGCTCTCCCCTCCCTTCCCCTCTCCCCCAAAAAAGCAATTGAGCATTTATGAGCGCCATGCATGATGGTCTTGTCTCGCCACACAAACCTCACACAGCATGCCACCAATCTCCGTTGCCTGAAGTAGAGCACCTTGTGTACGGGGTTGACAAATGGTAGTAATTTGCACTGTCATGGTTTGGTGGCTTTAAAGCATTTTGTGCGTCCCATGTTGTTATGTAAATTCCCCTTGAGAAGGAACGCTGGAGAGAAAGAGACGGTGAGACAGAGAGAGAGAGAGAGGAAAGGAACTTTGTTGAGGTAGAAATATATATTTGGATGATTGCAAACAGCTGGTTACTGTGGAGGCTGAATAGCATTTTAAATCTGCCTAGGCAAAGTTTGACTCATAACAACCTTTAATTTATTATATGCTGTTCTTATTATCACTTGAAAATGATGGTTGAAGAGTGTGTGGAAATGCATCACACCAGCCAGGCAGGCACCCTGAAGCTCAGAGAAAGGAAACATTGGCCATCATACTGTTTCTTAGTGTAAGCTGAATTGTAACTTTTGATATGTTGATCCCTTGTAAACCAATAGTTCTCACCATGGTTCCTGGGGGCACAGGTACCCCAAGAATCATAGCCATTTTGGACATTGTTTTTTCTCCCTACATTCTCCATGCTTGATGAACTCTTCCTTCCTTCCTTCCTTCCTTCCTTCCTTCCTTCCTTCCTTCCTTCCTTCCTTCCTTCCTTCCTTCCTTCCTTCCTTCCTTCCTTCCTTCCTTCCTTCCTTCCTTCCTTCCTTCCTTCCTTCTGAAAAAAATAACTTTACTCCTCTATTCTAAATAAGCCTCCTTTAGGAGGGAGCTTTACAAGTAAAGCCCTACCTGCCTGCACGTACACACTCATACACACGCACAGTTAAAATGTGTAGGTGGGGGAATAGAAGTTTTGCTCTTACTTGTGTGGTGTCCTTAACGATCACAATATATGTCTGATATTCACAATCACAGGAAAAAGTGAAAGAAAAAGTGCATTCAGCCCGGATGAGGTTTGATTAATCTCACCACTGAAAATTAACTCAGCAGTGTGCCCTTGTTTCTTCATCACACTACATTGCAACGTTGCGGTAGGAACCCATGTGCCTGGGCCTGCAGTTATAACAGAACAGTGTAAGAAAGCCATTGTATACAAAAAGCACAGAACAAGAGCTACTGCATTTCAGAACTCAGGGTCGTAAAGGCTGTTGACATAAGAGCCGGCCCTACCTCCAGGCAAAGGGGGGCAGCTGCCCAGCTGGGAGGACTGAGTTGCAGTGAGTGCCATACAGCTTGACTTCACCAACTCAGCTATTCCACTCTCACCGGTGTGGAGCATACTGTTCCACCAGCAGTATTACAAAGTAGGAATAAATAGACAGTAGCCGGATCTTTGTATACATGCAGACTTTCATGATCTTCAGAAATCTCTTGTAGCTTTTCAGCGGCATGTCTCTTGAGAGCTCAAAAGCTTGTACACATTTCCCTGTGTTTTTTTTTGAGTGGCCCAGTGTGATACCATGAGAAGGACTTTCCCAGTAGGGAATCCTAGCCAGGTTTTCTATGGATCAACAGCATTGTAATTCCAAACGGGCAGCTTTTCAACTCTCTGTGTGCCTGCCTTACATTAACAGCTCCATAGGAGGCAGTATAGTGTTTTGGGTGGAATGTTATACTAGGACTCAGACCTGAGTTCAAATGCCTATTCAGCGATGGAGGCTCACAGAGTGGGGGATGGCAAATCACTCCTTGAACATCTCACATAGTTCAAAAGCCCTACTGGCGTTGCCGAAAGCAACTTGATGGTGCACAGCAGCAACCACAAAATTACATATGAACACACAGATGTGCTTGGGGGCAGATTCTTTGCAAGAAAAATCAATTTTTCTATGATTATATCATTAGGCAAATCAATCATGCTTCACCTAGCCACAGGGAAAAATGAAGAGAGAAGCAGAACAGCCACCAAACAGTTGAGAATTTCATTCTGATCCCCTCTTACCGGTCATTATCCCTACATTTTCTGTTTGTCTTCCTAAGAACCTGTAATATGTAGTGTTACTGAACTGGGAATTGTGACTACCAGTTCTTGAAACTTGTATTTTAAGAGAATCTAGAGTATTGGACAGATATATAGGAAAATCATTTTGATGAATGGAGAATAGATACAGTTATTATAGTGCGAAAGCAACAGTTGATAGAATGTTGGAAAGAGAGAAAAAGTATAATTACATAATATGCAATATGTTGTTTTCAGAACTATCATATGCTTTTTTTACCATTGCATTAAAAAAAATAAAGTCAACATCTCAAGATGTTTATAATCCCACTTTAGAGTAGCTTGTGTATGGGAAGGCATTGAGAACAAGAGGGATAATAAGTTAGTACATGAGATGACATATTCAAAGGGCAGTACTGCACATAATTGGATGTGGTGCCTGGCTTTCAGTCCAGTGTCTGAACTTTTGATTTACAATAAGATCTGCATCAATTCTGGAGGCAGTGATTTTTCAACCAGCCAGGCAGTTCAGTCTTTGGCTCTATAAAGACTGTCAAGATTTCAGGGGAAGTATGCAGCTGGAAAATAAATTCAGTAATATAACATATATTTTACTATTTAGAAAGTGGGGGAAGAGCAGTAAGTCCTAATGCTTTCTTAGTATGTTGCTTACTGTTTTATCCTAAGACACACAATCATGGAATTATAGAATTGTAGAGCTGGAATGGTCATCCAAGGGTAATTGTCGAACCTCCTGCTGAAGCAGGAAATTTACATCTAAAGCACCCCTAACAAATACCTTACACCCGTGCAAGATGAATCCATAATCTACTACTGCAGTGGCTCCAAATCTTGGGTTCTGAGGTGTTGGACTACAACTTCCAGAAATCTTGGCCAGCACAGCTAGTAGTGAAGACTTCTGGGAGTTTTAGGCCAAGAACATCCAAAGCTGGGAACCACTGTACTAGCTGATTAATAACTTTATATACTGGCTTAGCACTGTGGACTACCTCAAGAGACCTATCTCTCTTAATCATAGAATCATAAAATCATAGAGTCATAGAATCATTGAGTTGGAAGGGGCCTCTAAGACCAAGGAGTCCAACCCTCTGCTCAGTACAGAAATCCAAATCAAAGCAGACCTGACAGATGGTTGTCCAATATTTTCTTGAAGGCCTCCAGTGTTGGAACGCTCACTGCCTCCAGAGGCCATTGGTTCCATTGTTGTACTGCTCTAGCAGTTAGAAAGTTTTTCCTGATATTCAGCTGAAATCTGGCTTCCTGTCGCTTGAGCCCATTGTTGCGTGCCCTGCTGTCTGGGATGATCAAGAACAGAGCCTGACCCTCCTCTGGATGACAACCTTTCAAGTATTTGAAGAGTGCTCTCCCATCTCCCCTCAGTCTTCTTTTCTCGTGGCTATAGTGCCCAGTTCTTTCGGTCTTTCCTTATCGATTTAGACCTTTGCAGAAGCTATTTTTCGTCTTTGAATAGGGATGTCAATCTCATAGCTTCTCAGTCTCAGAGATACAGTTCTTTTCCCCATTACAGCAATTTTTTTCCACATGAGGGTTTTCCTGAGAAATCCTGAGAAGATCTCATGAACTTTAGCAGACGTTTCTTGAAAATATTTTTTCTCTCTTGGAGGAAAAGGCATACTTAGCAAGATTATTCCAATCTCAGCACAGAATGGCATTTTTTTTCCTTTTGCAGGGTTTCTTTTTTTGGGGGGGGGGGATAGAGCCAAAGAAATTAGGGAAAGGATTTGGGGATTTATTGAGAGAAAAAGCTTAAGCTGGAAAGCTTTGAGGCTTATCTAGACCTAGCTCTGGCTAGCTTCCTCTTCAGAAATAAAACTCCTAGCTAGCACTGTTGCAAGAAGAGGACATATGGGTGGACCTAAGGCTTCAGCACCTTCCAGTTTAGGTCTTTCCCCCAGGTGAGCCATGTTTAGGCATCTGTAAGGTATGTGTAAGACAGGTAGAACTCCCAGAATGAAGATTTATGGTATTTGTAGTCCAAGAAATCAAAAAAATTCCATTGCTAAAATAAGCATGAAGCATCTTTCCTGTGCAACATGCGTCTGGAAAGGGCAGAAGGAATACCAGCATAGGCTTGTTATTGGAGATGGCTATGAACCGCCGGTTTGTCTGTTCATTCCAGTTCATTTAGTGGCCAAACAGGTGTTTGGCGCTTCCCAACCCCGCCTCCTCCAGTGGGCGCCAACTCAGAGGCAGTGCCCCGGCTTCCCTGCCCTGCCTCCTCCGGGCACTGCCTCTGAATGGGTGCCTGCCAGAGGAGGCAGGGCTGGGCAGTGCCGGACACCTGTTCAGTTGCTAAATCCCATCATTCACAACAAGGGCCAAAAAGCCACTTGAAGGACTCTCTCTCTCTCTCTCTCTCTCTCTCTCTCTCTGTAGTTAGCTCTGTGAAAGCATCCAAAACCACAATTCATAAGGCTGTTTCAGGGCCTTTGAACCAATCCAATCAGTGCTGTGTTGGGTCTCATGGTCAATGAGGGGTGTAGATGTTGGAGCAGAGAGGCACACCAAGTACCTGTGCAGGAGAACTCGTTGTGCTACTAATGACTCAGGTTGAAAATGAAAGTAAAGGTTAGGCGAAAAGCTTTCCTTATCAAAGAAAGGGGAAAAGCATGAACCTTCCAATTCATGATCAATGTGACAATATGCCCCACCCTATGAAAATGTTTATATTTATATTTATTTCTCTAGACATATAAGTGGTTTGGTTTCCCCTGTTTCGTTTTTGTTTTCTTTTTGTGTGACGAGACTAACCTCAAGAATTCAGGGGTTGGTGGCATTTGCATGTGGAAATGCACTAATATGGATGTTTTTCTCTGTGTGTGCATCCTTGCAGTGTTGTTTACCAGGATGGATTTTATGGTGCAGACATTTATGTAAGTATTCATTGATGTGCATGCTGCTGTCCATGGTACATTGCTGGAGACATTATTTTTGTTGTGCGTTTGGTGGCTTATTTATTTTGTGAGTTTGCTGCATAAGCTTTGACTCTGTTTTGTCCATTTTGCTTCGTCCATCTCCGGGGCATTAAAAAAAAAAATTATGGAAAAGACTTGTGTGTGGAGGCTGTCTGTCTTCATTACATCTCCCATCCTTTTGCTGGCATCACCCACTAGTGGCCTTTAAGAAGAGGCATGGATTTGTACCTGCAATTGACATCTTTACTTCTGGCAAGGCCCTTAAGCTTAGAGCAGCCAGGCACCTGGAAATTAACCAAATGACGTTTCCCCACCGGAGATTTTTCTGTACCAGGAGAAAAAGTATCCTCTATCTAACTGCTGTATCTTGGGATCCTTCTAAATGCACAGAGCCACCTTGAAATCCTGTCTTCTATGCTACCTCCCACCTGATGAGAAACAAACTGTCAGAGGAAGGCTGATCTTACACATGTCATAAGTATGTCTGATGCCCTCTCCAAATCTGGTTTCACCTTTTTGATGGACCTGGAAGCACCTACAGATGAAGAGTTGTAGTACTCTAGTAGTCATCACCTGTCCTTGAATTGCTCACTTCCACAGGCTAGTTGGCTCCAACCCTACCTCAACAGCTCATTTTACAATGCTTTCTGAGTCCTGAGACATCCTGATAGTTACTTCAGGTTGCTCCTTACTTGTAGGTTGGGATAAACCAACCGGCTGATTAGACAGCTGCCTGTTGTACAAAGATCCCTATATCCCATTGGGTCTTGAAACCATGTTCTAGGGAACACTGAGGTTTCTTTGGAAGTTGTCCTTGGTGGGGAAAACATAACTGTCTTTGCCACACCTTCTTAAAATGCACCTTTTTCTACCAGGATTAATGATTAGCACAAACTACTTGGTTCATCAGTTCATGCTGGTTCATTTCTTGGCCAAACAGATGTTTGGCATTATCAGCCCCTCCTCCTCCATCTTGATTGAAGGTGTTGTAGAAACAGTTCACATAAAGCAACTGTAGCATTCCATAAGTTGTTGGACATCACTTCCAAAGATTCTTCACCATCAGAAAACAATTGCGAGATACGGAGTTGAGGAAAATCATATACTGAGACAAACAGATCCTTTGTGCCACTTGAAAAAATACTCTGATGTGTTAAAGATATCATTAATTTGACCCCATGAAGAGGTTGCTTTCATATCTTGAGAGTTTCTCAAATAATTACTAAATAGCACAGTAGATTTAAATCTTTGTAAGTATAAGAGAGTTTCCTCTCACTAGGCTCCTTTGTAATCTTCCATTTGTGTTAGGACTTTAAAAAAAACAATCTGAACCTAAAAATAGAGGTAATTAAACCTCTTCTTTTCCTAGTACATATGGATTTCTGTAAGCTAATTGAGTTACTGTTGCATCATCAACGTGCAGATAGCAAGTGATTGATTACATTAAATTGGAACAAACATTAAAAATTCATTAAGTGGTACTTGGAAGGGGGAAAAACGTAATTTTTATTTATTACCAATGATACTTTTGAGACGCTTAAGCTGAAATCATTTACATTTTGTTGACAGGAGAAGGAAGAAAATCTGAGATTCTAGGGAAAATGAGAAGTTAGTTTTTGGAGCAGAGAGACGGGAGTCAATTTGTCTGTCTGAAAGAATTAAGAGTGGTTTTTAAAAGTTATTAGCACCACTGAACTGTAAAAATAAGTGGAACTACAAGCTGACAGCTTTAAATAACTCTTATAATAAACAGAGTTGATGTCAACTCTTCATTCTCATTGATTTTGGCTTGTCCTGCTTGACCTGATGAGGAATTTTCAGGCCCCACAAGATTCTTCACCTCTAGGTGAGGCAAAGAGTGTCACTCCCCCCCCCCCCACACGCTTGTTAATAGTTCTGCAATTACTGTAAACTGTCTGTGTTCAAAATGAGTGCTTTTCTAGCAAAACTAGGAAGATGCACATAAGAAAGGCCTGACTGATTGATAAAAAAAGGATACAAATACCCCATCCGGTACTTCTAATCCACGTCTGTCAATGCAAGAATGTGAGAGAAACCTGCATTTTTGCCCGATCAGTGTCCACATATATTGAAGTGGCGTTATGCCACTTGGTTTCATTTGAAGCCTCCAGAAAACACCCTCATTCTCTTCTTATATCAAGGGCCCCACCGAATGCCTCAACCTCTTGTAGGGTGAGAAGAATGATGTTGCAGTTCCTCATCCTCGGCTTGAGGGAGGGAAAGGTGAGGATTTGAATCTCGAGTACAGAGGACACAACAGTTCCTAATAGAGGTAACACATAGTGTGATGTTAGTCCAGGGATTGATAAGAGCATTAAACACATCCTAATTTTGTATGGGTCCAAACTTGAGTGATTTAAAATGGCCCAACCCTTTTTGATGGTAAAGAGTTTGCATTTTAAGCCTACACTGGCATCCGACTTTGCTGGTCTTCCCAACTCTACTGAAGATGAAACTTTGAAAAAAAAAAATCCCAAGGAAATCTGATAGGGTGTCTCACATTCTCAGACTCTGGCCAAATTTGACCCAAACTGAAGGTTCGAATTGGATAAATACTGAGCTGCGGTAGACTTTCTCAGGAAAAAAAGGCTGAAGAAACTGCTGTCAAATGAACTGGATTTGAGAGCAAAAGTAAGATGGTTAGTGGAAAAATGCATACAGTAGGCTGATGGTGGAATAATTTCACTTCAAATCCTGAAACGTGCTTATTTACTTATTTCCTCCCTTTATTCTATTTTGCCCTGTATCCAAAGTCCAAAGTGTGGGATTAAAATAAAAAATAAAATAAAAACCCTTCAAAACAACTGAGAAATAGCTTCTACAAGTTAAGGCAACTCAGCATGAACAAGGAACAAGCACATGGGCAAATGAAACAGAAGATAAAATCTCTAGAAGCATTCATCGACATATCAATCCAGTGTTAGTCCCAGCTGGATTTGATCCACCAAATCGTTGGAATGATTCTTTGCTAACCCTTCTCATTCATTGCAAAGGGACTACTCTAGCTGATTGGATTCAGCCGATAGGAACGGTGAGCTCAGATGAGTCCATGACACTTGCTGAATGCCTATCGAAGTGTCTCTCCAATGAAATTTTGCCGTCCCACCAGATTCTCTCAGGCTATGCTCCTCCAGATAGCTACACTGAAGCAGGCCAGAGAATCTACAAGAGTTTGGGCCTTTTCCGCGGTGGCACCATTTCTTGGGAATCGCCTCCTGGTGAAGCTATCCCTGCCCCCCCCCCCCCCCAGTTTTAAGAGGCCACTGAAGATAGCCTCTTTTGAATTTTTTTTTCACTCCTGTTCCACCATGTCATTTTCTATCACCATCTGGGCTTATGCTGTTTTTTCTGGCATTGTGGCTTATTTGTTTATTGTTTTAGATATTCACTATTTTTATGTAAACCACCCAGAATACTGATATTCACTGATTGGGTGGTATGTAGGTACCAGAATGAACAGAACAGAATGATAGAACGATGGATAGAACTATGGATAGAACGATAGAACGATAGAACGATAGAACGATAGAACGATAGAACGATAGATAGATAGATAGACAGATAGATAGATAGATAGATAGATAGATAGATAGATAGATAGATAGATAGATAGATAGATAGATAGATAGATAGATAGATAGATAGATAGATAGATAGATAGATAGATAGATAGATAGATAGATTCAAATGAGGAGGGGGAAAACAGTGGAGGACTTAATGGTCTTGGATGTTGCTACTAAACAGTAGGAAAAAACTGAAACAGCTGCACATATTTCAGTTCCTTAGGATGCCATGTGAAGAAGGCTACTGACACAAGTAGAAGTATCCAGTTAGCTGACTGGATAGATCAGTGAATTGGGTATCTCATCACGGAACCAGACGTTGGGAGTTCAATTCCATACAGTGCCTCCTTAACAGGGGCTGAACTCAGTGATCCATAGGGAGAAGGACCAGCCTGTGTAGCCTTAGGTCAACTGCAAAGTCCCAGGGCATCCACAGAAGAAGGGAATGGAAAACCACTTCTGAATACTGTGCACCTAGGAAACTCTGGGCATCTATAAGTCTTCACTACGGATGGCATTTTTGTATTTTCTGAACTACAAAAAAACATACTTCTCCATTCTGGGAGTTCTACCAACCTGACAGATGCTTTTAAAATACCTGAATGCAATGCACTTGGGAGAAAAACCTATATTAGAAGACTTTGAGGCTTAGCAAGGCCAAGCTCTGCTCCAAAAGCAAGCTCCCAGCTTGCACTGGGACAGGAACAGGACACGTCTGGAAGTTGGCAAAGCTAAGCCTCAGAGCCTTCTAATGTACGCCTTTCTCCCAGGTGTACCACACTCAGGTATTTTCAAAGTGCCTGTAAGGCAGGTAAGACCCCCAGAATGGAGAATCACAGTATCTGTAGTCCAGAAAATCTAATAACCCCATCCCTAGTGAAGACATGAGCGCAAGCATGCAAAGCGATGATTCGTCTCGTATAGGCTCCACTGAGTATTTCCATCTTTCATCAAGGAACTTGCCCACACTGTTGTGCCGCACAGCTTAATTTCCTTTCCACGGCTGCTTCCACGCTGTCCCTTCCATTCTTTGCCAAGGAGGGGAAAAAAATCTAGTTGTGTGGAGGAGAGAAAAGACGCAATTTAGAATTTATTAGTCGCCGAACGAGTCCTGGGGTATTGACCGGCTCCAAGATCGATTACTGCCCGGCTTTAGCTTAGTTGGCCATTTTAAATCGAGAGCACTGAAGCTGTTTGAGGGGAAAAACAGAGAAGACCGCTGACAGCAGAAACATGCCTCAGAGAAGAACAGCAGGAAATACAGACAGGTGCAGGTGAGGGAAAGGAGCGTAGATGGGCATATGTGGATTTACACATAACATACGGAGGCGCAGAGCTCAGAAGAACAGATTCGGGGGGAAAATATGGAAGTGTAAAAACAAACTAAAGAACAAAGACATATTGCAGCAGCTGTAGTTGTTAGAAAAGCTATCAAAAGCGGCTATTTTTATTTTCATTTTGTACAGCTGACTTGGCCTTGTGGCGTGTGATGCAAGACACAAAGGCTACGTTTTTGCACCTCCATACATTCCATTGATTCGAATGGAACGACTCTCACTCCGACTTATTTGAGCATAGGAAGGGGCGACCAGAGGAGGCCCAATGAATCAGCGGGGATTGGGTGAGGCCACTCCATAAATGTCTGGTGGTCTTCCACATTTTTATTAATGTCGCGGGCGAGGGGGCACAGCGAATACCTATCAGATTGTGGATGACACAGAATTGGGTGGAATAGTGAATACTTTGGAGGACAGGAACAGAATTCAGGAAGAGAGGCTTGAGGACTGGGCTGAAAACAACAGAATGAAATTTAACTGGGGTAAGTGCAAAGTTCTACACCTAGGAGGTTAAAAAAAAACCCATGAGAAGACAAATTCTTCTCATAAGAAGAGATATAGACATCAGTCTGAGAGTTAGGATGCATTGAAGACTGATCTTGGTGCATTTATGTAAATGTAGAATATTCAAAAACTATGATGATTGTCGCCTTGGGGTTTATTTGCTTTTGTACTTTTGTGATCAGCCCAGCTGGCCTTTGTGCGCTTGTGTGTACATGCAAAGATGATGCTCAGCTGCAGCTTCTACATAAGTTATTTAGTACAGTACTCTGCTTCCCACCAGATGCTTCTGGAAGCTCACGAGCCCTTTTGGGATCGACAGTGTTTTTAAGTGGATTTGAGAATCTCCATGAAAGTGGCAAATTCATACCTCTCAAGACTCTTTGGAACAAAGAATGTATACTTAGGCATTTGCGTGTTTGCCAGCCTGACAAAAGGGTGCTGCGGCTGCTGAGAAGCAAAGTGCATGCAAAACACTGCCCCATATGAAATGTAGATATTTTTAGAAATCACATGCACAAACACTTTAATCAAATGGACACAAGTAGAGATGGCCACAAACCGCCGGTGGCCCAACAGTTTAGCCCCCTGCCCCCTGTGACGGGCACCCACTCGGAGACAGCACCCTGGCTTCCCTTCCCCATGTCTGGACACTGACTGGGTGCCCCCACAGAGGGGCTGTTGGGCCATTGGAAGAATCTCTAGACAGACGTTATGCAGATAAATGCTCACTTTAAGAAAAGGGAGTGGGAAACTTCACCTTGTTCTAGGTTGTTCTTCTCCACATCATTATAAGAATGCACTCATCCATGCTCAGTCATCTTTTTTCTTGAGGTTCAACAACACAGTCTGATCCTTCAGTCTTCTATGTTTTCTATCTCCTAAGTCATCTTTGTTATCCCTGGCAAAGCCCGAAGAGGAAGAAGCAGAACTTAAATTTTGATGGGAACTCCACCAGCAAAAAGCAAGGTGGGAGGGAGGATAGAAGGACATGATTTGCAGCAGATCAAAGAGGGTGTGATTACCATTTTGCTGCTTCCAGTTTCCTGTCTATTCATCCTCTCCCAATTAAAAAAAAACCCACCAAAAAACTCTCAGGATTGATTTGCCATCTCCAGTGCCAGAGATAGCACCTTTTTGGGAGGACTTGCAAGAGAGCACATCAGATGCCAGGAAGTTTAAGCACCTGGTTGGGCTTCAGCCTTCTGGCATCTGCTGTGTTCTCTTAGCATGATGGGATGTCTGATGGAGTTGGACCCCTCCTACTTGGCTGATGTTTGTCAGAGACCTTGCAAATCCAGGGTCTGTCTGAGCCAGTCGTTTTGTCTTGAGTCATAACTGGGTCTGAAACCACAAAGCAAGGAGTCACAACCAATGCTGCCCCGGAAAAATTGAAATAAGAGGCCAACTATCTCATAGTGCAAATATTCTTCTAGACTTTTATTTCATCAAGACTGATTTCCCCCCCCCCCCACCGAGCAGTGTCTCATCTTTAACTGTTACATAGTAGGCAGTTACGATATTCTCCCTGTACTGAAAAAAAAATTGTACTGATTGAATTTGGATGATGTCCCCAGGATACCACTTGGTTCAATTATTATTATTATTAGAATCATAGAATAATTGAATTGGAAGGGGGTCTATAAGGCCATTGAGTCTGACCCCCTGCTCAAAGCAGGAATCCAAATCAAAGCAGATCTGATAGATGGTTGTCCAATTTCCTCTTGAATGCATCTAGCATTGGAGTGCTCAACACCTCCCAAGGTGATTGGTTCCATTGTTGAACTGCTCTAACAGTAAGGAAGTTTTTCATAATATTCAGCCAAAATCTGACTTCCTGTAGCTTGAGTCTATTATTATGTGTCCTGCAATCGGGAAGATTGAGAACAAATCCTGCCCCTCCTCTGTATGATGATCTTTTAAGGCTTTGAAAAGTGCTATCCTATCTCCCTTCAGTCTTCTTTTCTCAAGACCAGATCTTTCAGTCTTTCCTCACAGGGTTTGGTTTCCAGTCCCCTGATCATCCTTGTTGCCCTCCTCTGAACTTGATCCAGTTTGTTGGCATCCTTCTTTAACTGCAGCATCCAAAACTAATAATAATTGTGTGCCATCAAGTCAATTCTGACTTATGGCGACCCTTTGTCAGGGTTTTCCAGGTAGCGAATACTCAGAAGTGGTTTCCTCTTCCCTTCTCTTGGGGGCGCCCTGGGACTGTGCAGCTTGCCCAAGGCCACCCAGGCTGGATCTTCTCGGATGCCCAGCGGGGTCCTTTTAAAAAGACCTTGGATCCTTTTACGGAGAAAGGTAGGGCAAAAACATTTCAAATAAATAAATGCAATAATAAACTGGACTCCCGACCTCTGGATTTGCAGCCAGTTACCTAACTCATTGTGCTCTCCAGCCAGCTGCTATTAATTAAGAAAGGGTCTTATTCCTAAGCAGCTGCATAGACATAGACGTCTTCCTCGTAATTGGAAGCCCTGATTGGTCCAGGCTTCTATCCTCAGCCTCTCAAGCTTACAGCCATTTCTCATTAATGCTGCGCCCATGGGGGCGGACGTCAGGATCTGAGGCCATACAGCCAGTAGCAGATGCAGTCTTGATTTCCCCCTTCATGTTTCCAGCAAATGACTCTGACCATAAGTTTGATTTCTTCTGTTTCCCTGCCAGTTCAAAGTCCACCTGAAAATTCGTACGCATTTCTGTGTGCATTTTTTCGAATATATCCTTTTTTTGCTCTTACAAATGCACATTTATATTAACTTCTCAATAATATAATATCCAGAATCCTGCTGGGATTTTATCCTACAGTTAATGAAACGTCATAAGTTGTGGCAAGAATAAAATGCAGTTAATTAACCGGGTGCTGGTCATGTTCCTCCTGACATACGTGATAGGATGCCAGTCGCAGGACAAGGAAAAAAAATCCCAGGCTAATTCGCTTCAGTTCACTGTCACAAAATGCAGTTTCGCCAGCTCTGAAGTACAGTCCTAATAAGATTCTGGCCCATGCACATGACATACCACAAGGAGGTAACATATTTTTGTGGATGCATCCTGATCCACACATTTATGCACAAACTTCGCACAAACACGTATTTATGCACAAATATGTGCATCCCAGTGTATACACACTCACTGAATTTTGAATGGATGAACTGCAAAATCTCTGAAAGTGTAAGTATAAAATTGTAAACATTTCTGAGTTAACTTACTGGTTCAGAATCTGGAGGTGAGGTAAATTTGCGCTAAAACACGAACTAAATATCTTTCACACTGGTGGGTGTGGGTTGCGACTGGAACACTCCTATCATCAATCATCTCCTCTCTTTTTTGTCCCTTATTGTTGTGAAGAATCTCACCTTTGAAATGCCACAACGAAGGAATCCTAATGCAAATAGCTGCATCTTCATGAAGATGTTTTTGTCATCATGAGGAGTGAGCCAAGGCTGAACACTGGAGCTAATACAGTATGCCTCCATTCTGGAATGACGGATAGAGGAAATGGTGAAAGTTTCCTGTTTAAAATTGAAATCCTGGGAATACAGTGCAGAACGGTAAACAGGAATAAGATGATTTGATGGAAGGAATCTTACTTTCCCTCAAAATTTCTGTGATCACTTGAGCAAAAAATTCAGGGAAGTTCATGGAAAATCTGTTGATCTCCCCTCTCTTTTAAGATTCAGGAGTATCTTTGCCTCCTCAAAGAGGGAAGGACAGGCACGTTCTAACTGCTATATAGTTGTCCCTCCCCCATATCTATGGAGACCGGGTTCTGGATGTTGATTGGCATGCAGATCATTTGAAAACGGTTGATATAACGCCGTGGTCCATTGAACAGGAAGTATGTCTGCTTTCACAGTTTGATCATCAATGCATCAGTGAACACAGTTGCTTTCCAAAATGTCTGTTTATGTGTTTGCATGCGTGCACTCTCTCTCTCTCTCTCTCTCTCTCTCTCTCTCTCTCTCTCTCTCTCTCTCTCTCTCTCTCTCTCTCTCTCTCTCTCTCTCTCTCTCTCTCTCTCTTTTGCTGGCTTAATTGAACAGCTTTCCTCCTCACATAGAAGTGATGCTAATTCTGTGGGGAAAAGGCTCGTTTGTTCAGGAGGCTTTCGCAACCCAGCAAAAAAGTCAGGGTATTTGTATCCTTCTGCTTGTTTACAGGAGAGCCATGCAGATCCCTAAACAGTGTGAACTGTGGTTCACATCAGAACCCTGTGATGCAGTTGGTCTCTGCTCTGAGCGATAGGAAATTTAGGGGCAAGCGGGAGCTATTTACAGGGTCAGTGGTGACCGATTTCAGATACATCTTTTTTTAAAAAAACACACACATCCCCCTGCCAAGAAAACACCACTGAGAGAGAGGCTCTTAATATTTTTCAAGAATTGCATTTTCTTTAATTTCCATTTAAAATCCATGATGGCAAAACCATGTACAGCATGACATAAATTCAACAGATCCAAAACCGGTACAATCTCCACAAAGCGTTGTCTGCATTATTATGTTGTAAATCGCCCAGAGAGTGCTTTAGCGCTATGGGGACGGTGTATAAGTCAAAACAACAATAACAGCAGCAACAAAATTAACCTAGATCATCCTAGTTCTTCAAGTACTGTATCTATCCACAATTCACTTCAGATCAGCCTAAATATGAGTAATGTGCTTATAACCAATTAAAACTGGAGGGTTTGAGAAGTAAATGCAGAATAGACATGTGTGCTTATCTCCCAGTCTGGTCTGTGCCCAAATAAGGGCACACAGGATGGTGCTGGACTCTTCTGTGCCAAATTATTAATTTATTGGAGATTCTCTCTGTGTATTGAATGTCAGGCACCAGGAAGTTCTAGAAATCCCTCCTTATTCGTTCTTTCCAATTCACCCTTTAAAAAATGCCTGAAGAGAACTTATGAGAAGTAGATGAGAGTTAGTGATATTCTTAAGATCGCCATATGAGCTACATGGTTGGAGGAGATTTTGAAGTTTTGCCTCTTCAGTTATATTCAGAAACCCTAACTTCTATAGTGCAGCTATAATGATGGTTGTGTCAACTTGGAATTCTTGTAGTTCACAAGCTAACAAGGTGACGTGGCTACAAAAAAGGCAAATGCTATTTTCGGCTGCATTAAGGATGACTTTAATCTCAGATATGTTTACAAAGGCTATATTTCATGTTCAAGGCCTTGCTGCCCACAGCTAAAACTTTAAAAAGGAATTTTGACTTTGGAGAAAATCTGGCATTAAAACTGGGAGAAACCACATGATCTTTCCTGAATGGTCACAGAGGAGCATGTGTGCCCATAGAAGAAACTGCCCAGGGCACCAGATTGGGATCCCATAAGGGTTGGATTCAGTCTTGGCATATGCAATGGAAATGTTGGCATCTATATATTGAAGTCATAAATATTTACATGCCTCCAAGTCAATTCTGATTTATGGCAACCTTTTCCAAGGTTCTCTAGGTATAAAGTTCTCAGAGGTGGTTTGTCATTCCCTTCTTCTGTCCTAGGACCGTGCCACATGCCCAAGGCTACACAGGCTACCTTTTCTCCCAAGAGACACAATGAGAAATCAAACTCCCTATCTTTGGCTCCACAGCCAGGTACTCCGAGCTATCCAGCCAGCTTCAGTTTTGCCGTCAAGCCAATTCTGAATTATGGTGACAATTCCCAGGGTTTCCTAGGTATAAAGTACTCAGAAGTGGTTCACCATTGCCTGCTTTGAGGGACAGTGCCCTGGGGCTGTGCAGCTTTCAACAGGCTGGCTCTTCTCCCAGGAGGCAGAGAAAGGAATCAAACGCCTGGTGCTGCAGCCAGTTGTTTCAAATCAGTGAGCCATACTATTATTATTATGCATAAATTGTTTCTTGTTTATCCACTCATGCTATATTGACTGTTCTAGTACCTTAGAAGTTATTAAGAAGATCTAAGAACCTAATAAAAATATTAACAGTAGGTATAAATTAAGATATCTTGAATTATGTATTGTATATACGGTAAGAGAAGAAAGGAGATGACTTCAGGTTGAATAAGGCTGATTAATCATTGATTGATTTTGCCTGATGTGTAAGAGTTGTAAGGGGATGTGTAAGCCTAAAAGTCATATACTATCACACCCAAACAAACGGTTATGACAAAATAGAGATCATGGGGACCTACTTTCTACTGAAAACAGGCCAGGGTTCTCCCGGTCAATATGGTAATTGAGATGATGGGCATTTCAGACCAAACATATATGGAAAGTTTCACTGTTTGTGCTCCCAGGTGAGCAGCTCACAGTGACAATTTCTTGGAAGGCTGAGACAGATACAACAATAAGCAAACCCAGCTAGGGGAATCCAAAAACAGGGTCAAGAGTCAAAGCAGGGTCCTACCAGAGTGACAAGTAGAAAAAGCTAAAGCCAAAGTCAAACAGCAGTCTAGAATCAGGTCAGTCCAGTAGTGTTGTTGTTGTTTAGTATTTAAGTCATGTCCGACTCTTTGTGACCCCATGGACCAAAGCACGCCAGGCCCTCCTGTCTTCCACTGCCTCCCGGAGTTGGGTAAAATTCATGTTGGTCTCTTCGATGACACTGTCCAACCATCTCGTCCTCTGTCGTCCCCTTCTCCTCTTGCCTTCACTCTTTCCCAACATCAGGGTCTTTTCCAGGGAGTCTTCTCTTCTCATGAGATGGCCAAAGTATTGGAACCTCAGCTTCAGGATCTGTCCTTCCAGTGAGCACTCAGGGTTGATTTCCTTCAAAATGGATAGATTTGTTCTCTTTGTTCTCTCAAGAGTCTCCTCCAGCACCACAATTCAAAAGCATCAATTCTTCAGCGGTCAGCCTTCTTTATGGTCCAGCTCTCACTTCCATACATCACTACTGGAAAAACCATAGCTTTGACTATGCGGACCTTTGTCGGCAAGGTGATGTCTCTGCTTTTTAAGATGCTGTCTAGGTTTCTCATCGCTTTCCTCCCAAGAAGCAGGCGTCTTTTAATTTCGTGGCTGCTGTCACCATCTGCAGTGATCATGGAGCCCAAGAAGGTAAAATCTGTCACTGCCTCCAGTAGTAATGGTCAACAAAGAAGAGGAGTCCAAGGTGATGCACAAGCAGGGATGCACTGCAGGCACAATCTGGAGTTAGAAGAAACATGATCACCAACAAACACAAAGTCCTTGGCTGCTGTAGTCCTACTGATGGTTCAGCTACAGGCCTTTGGCCAACTCTGATGTGTAGGATCTTCCTGGTGGTCTTTCTTGAAGAAAGACCTTTCCCTCAGGAGACACTCTACTTTCAAGAGATTCTCAAATGGAGACGAGCAGCTTTCACTCAAATGAATTGACTGGAAGAATTGCATCTCTTGGGCGAGAACAGAGGGAAAAACTGAACCAGTCTAGCGTTTGGCCAGTTCAGGAAGCCTCTATATTGGACCTTTTGATCCATTCATCTGTGGCAGTACCTGTGCCCTCTGAGAGAGAAGAAGGAAACCAAAAGGGACTACCGTTGATGAGGGAGATGGAGAAAGGAAGAAGCACCTCAGCCTGACTTAGTTCGTCTCTCTTCTTCTTCTTCAAACAAATGAAATGAGAGAAAATATATTTTGATGTGATTCATCGCTTGCTTGTGACTCAGGGCATGTGGCTGCTGCCCACTCCAAATATGGGTGTGTGATTTCATTTCAGCCTTCATTTCTCTCCTTCCTGACTATATCTAGCTCACTTCAGAAGCTGTCCAGGGTGGTGGACCTTGGCACCTTCTGAGGTTGCAGAATTCCATACATTCTTCATGGCCTTCACAGACCATTTGGTAGGGGCAAGCCGTGTTGTGTTCTTCCAGACTTACCTCTGAAGAAACATCTGTTGGCTTGCTATGTAAACTAATCTCCCACAATTTCCTCCGTGGGTATGTTGCAAGCAGTTATTTACGCCTCTCCGTGCATTCAGCTAATGCACAAGCCAGTTTTAGATGCTGTCATTAACAACGACACCATTTGTGAATCTCTGTTGCAGAACGTGGAAATCATAAACCATCTAACAGTTGCTAATTACAATAATGTTTGTTAAGGCTGTCTGTAATTCCAAACTGATTAGAAGTTGTTTGTGTTTCAGGGTGGTTATGCTGCCTACCGGTACGCCCAGCCTACCACAGCTACCGCAGCGGCCTACAGTGACAGGTAAGAAAGCATTTATTGCCAAATAGGTACATCACTTGGAAATTTTGGGGACTTAGCGGTCTTGAAAACTACCTTTCTTTAATGTCTCCCAATTGTTTTCTGACTCCACACATAGATGGAGCCTATAGAGATATGCAGCAGTGGAAGCTGGGGTCTCCAGAATTGGTGAGGTGGTGGTGAGGTTTTCCACTCTGGGTTTTGGTCTAAACTTTAGAAGAGATCTCCTAGGTGCTGAAATCAATATTGAAATAGATTCAGCACCTTGGACAGCTTCTTTCAATTTCTGTTTTGTATCCAGAATGGGTTCGCCACTCCATTAACATAGCAGCCTCCAGCCTCCACTGTTGGTACCGTTATAATCCAGGAAGCACTGTTAATTGTAAGCCTAGTACCTCACCTCATAAGGAACACACCAGTGTGTAGTAACAGACAAACAAGGTTTGTTATGAATAAAGAGAGGCTCACCAACCTTTCTAAGGATGGGGTGAGTAATGCAAATAGATCATTGAGATGTTACATGTGCCTTCTCTCTGATCTGGTGCCCTCTCTACGTGTTGGAGTACAACTGCAACATCCCTAGCCAGCACGACTGTTGCGCTGGGGAATGAGTTGTGGTTCATCACATCTCGAGGACATAAGTGCATTACAGTTTTGCTCTGTCTCACAAGGGGTAAAATCCTGTTCGTGCAGGTATATTGTGAAGTTCTGTTAAGGAACTGTGCAATTGAGCTGCACAATCGGCCGGGCATCACCAGCATGACCAGTGCACTGGTAGAAGTGTTTTGTGGTTAGCATTTCCGCCTTGGCACCATCATAGCTACTGTAGGCATAACATTGAGTTGTAGCCACATGAGAGTGTTGCCCATTCAGATCATTTTGCTCCCTTTATTTATTTGAATAAAATCACATCCGTGTCACATGCCCAATGTAGTCTTAAGAAATAAGAGCCTTTCAGATGCGAAAACTAAAGCCAAAACCTGGGCTGTTGCAGAAAAGGGGGCAAAGAAAACTAGTCATAAAAAGACACCGGAAGTTTACCCCAACCCATCTTGTCCTTGAGAAGTTTCATAGTCTTCACTGAAACTCAGTTTGATGTGCCTCAAGCCAAACTTCCTTGAGAGCAGTTAATGGCTGGTGAAGATGACTTTTCCTGGACTGCGCCAGTTAAGGATGAAGGTGGTTGCATGTTTGAATGTGCCTTTCCCATAAAAACATATGTGTACATGCATGTCCTGCATCAGTCAGAAGTGGACACCCTTGAGAAAAAGCTAGGTTGAATCATTCTCCTAGTGGTTTCCAACCTTGGGTTCTTGGCTTACAACTCCCAGAAATCCCGGCCAGCACAGCTAGTGGTGAAGGCTTCTGGGAGTTTGAGTCCAAGAACATCTGGGGACCCAAGGTTGGGAACAACTGTCCTAGCTGCAATGTTTTTGTATTTGCGGGGAGTTAAGTGAGCACATCAGTGGAAACCATTATTATTTTTCACTTGCAGCTTAAACTGGCAGAGTCCAGGAAAAAAATATTGCATTTAGTACTTTGTTTCACTTGGTATCTACTTTAATTTGAACCTCAGATGGTTTGCTTGAGGAAGAACCACCCAAGTTCAAATTTCGATTTGGATGAAATTAAATGTGATAATAGGGAAGTGAGGATTGTGTACAAAAAAAGGGGACACTAACGTGATACAAAACTAAGAAATCCAATAATACAATAAAATTCCCAATATCTAATTTAAAAAACTTGCTCCAAAATTCCTTGGATATCTTGCGTGAAGGGAAACCTCCATATGGATTTAAATATCACTGTAGGTGATTTTTTTGAAGGCTGTCACTGAGTTTTCACAAACATTTGTCCAGAGCATCTGAATAAAATAAAATAAAAAATTAAAATACAATTACTGTTTAAAGGAACTGCAGAAATATGATTGATGTCCCAAAGAGGACTTAGGACATATTTCTGGAGGCCCAGCTTTGAAACATGGAAAAGCTTAAGGATCTGTTAGGACATGACTAGTTCACTCAGTAATTCATTCAATGTACTAATAATCCATTTTTCTTCCAAAGGAGATCAAGACAGAATAGCAATAGCTCTTAAGTATTTTTTTAAGGAAGTGCCTACTGGATACATGCAGTATTAAAAGGAATAACAGTGGTATTAGCAGTAGTAACACCAAATTTCTTACTGCCCTATACTTCGCTCTGAAATTCCTTGGTGTCAAAGCAAATAAGGAATCTAGCAAAGGTAGCACCATCATGAAGCAACAGAGAGCATACAAATTTGCTGGATGTAACACAAATATTTTTACTTGATGAGGATTGCTTTACAAGTTGAATTGTATTTCTAATGAGATTTAAGATATCTCCCAGGTGCTTCACCAAAAATAACACCAGGTCCTAAAATGGCTTAGGAATGGACCTAAGACTGTGCTCCACACATAGCATGGGGCTTTCAGTTTTTGAGTATTTACTTGCCTTTGTAAATGAACTGTGGCAAGCTCAGGGTCAAACCAGATGAGCTGTTCAACACATATTTAGTAAGAGTGCTCCCTCCAGTGGTGAATGCTATCTGTTATAATCATGGCACATGATTTTCTTTACCTTGTTTCTTGCATTGCACCACCCTTTGTTTTGTGATTGGTCATTCACAGGTAGACATGGGCTTTGCAGATCTTACTTCTGGGGAACATGTTTCTTGCATGGACTAATGAAATGAAAATGGATGAATAGCAGAGAAAACACTTTCTCCTTAATGTAGGGTTTGACCAGCAGCCTCTTTGAGGTGCTTGTCAGTTGGTGGAAGCGTGCCCTTCCAGATTTAAACTACAAGTCCCATAATCCCTCACCATTTGCTTCGCTGGCTTCAGCTGATGGAGGTTGCCATCCAGGAACACCTGAATGGCAACATGTTCCCAACTCCTATCCTAGTGAAAATGACAAACCCTACCAAGACAATGCTGCAGTTACAATTACTACTACTTCTACCACTGCTACCGTACTACAATCATAACAATCAAAATAATCATAATCTCCTTTTGAAGAAATTCAGCAAAAAGGTACCTGAAGTCACTTCCTGAAAATATTAATAATTGTAATAACAAAAGTCACACCAAAAAGAATAAGAACGTGGTTTTGCGTTGCCTGGTCTATCAAAGATGTTTCAATGAAAGAGGTCCTTCATAGTCTCCCATGACTGCCAATTCCATTAGGATCAGAACTTAGAGACACTAGTTGCAGTTGGATCATGTCCAACGCCATTGAAATAAATCCAATTCAAACCAACTACAACCATGTTGAAAGTCTGATTGAGCAGAAAACAATGGTTGTGAAATAGAAGTACGTTTAAATCAGAACTTTAAAACGAAGGAAGGAAGGAAGGAAGGAAGGAAGGAAGGAAGGAAGGAAGGAAGGAAGGAAGGAAGGAAGGAAGGAAGGAAGGAAGGAAGCTAAATTAGGATTAATTTTCAAAATATCTTGAAACCCTTCACACTCCCATCAGGCTTAGTGAATGACCGCTGGAAAGGTCTTAGAGAAGTGTTTCCCAGCCTTGGGTCCCCAAATGTTTTTGGACTAAAACTCCCAGAAGCTTTCACCACTAGCTGTGCTGGCCAGGATTTCTGGGAGTTGTCGTCTGAGAACATCTGAAGTTCCAAGACTGGGAAGCCCTGAGGAAGAATCCTAAATGAATTTTGTGTCCCAGCCCATTTGGAGGGAGAACCCAGAGCTCGTGAGGGCGGAGCACATGCTTTCCTTTTGTAGATGTTGAAAGTGCTGTTCATGGATTCAGTTTCTGAAGGAAAGAAAGATACCAAATCCATATGGATCAAGGAATGAATGTTGAACTGCTCTGCATGCATAATTGCCTTCCCAATGTGCTTATTAATCTGGTAATGAAGAAACACACACATGTTTGGTGAATACATTCAATTTGCATGAGCTGGCTGAGGCATGCTGTGTCTGACAGGTAAGCAAGTTAACTTATTTTTTTTCCCCGCCCCCTGACTTCCGGATGAGTTCTCTCTCACTCCTGTTCTGCTGTTTGTGCCTGATGTGCAACCAGAGTTAGGTTTATGTTCCTTTCGGTTCGTTCCTTCCTGAGTCGGACCACCGAATGTACAGAGCGCAACTCAACGATTCTCATTTCATTTCCACAAAGGTCTGCCATTCGCATGTAGCAGCTAAAAGTGTTTTCTCTGTGAGCTTGCAGTGCTGGAAACAAACAAACAAAAGGGACATAATTCCTGGTTCTGAAGAAGCAAACCCGAGCACTCCCCACAGTTATTTAGAATTAAATCATTAAAAGAAGGGAAAGGGGGTGGAGGTACCCCTCTGACCTTGAATGTGTGACTTCATTTTCGGAAAATATTCTCTGATTCTTCTTAGGCCCTCCCCCTGGGTTCGATATGCTTGAAGATGAAGGAGGGTGCTGGGATTGGTGTGACATCTGTGTTGATAAACTGCTGGATAGCTCAGTGGTTGAGGCATCTGGCTGCAGAGCCAGAGGTTGGGAGTTTGATTCCCCCTTGGTGCCTCCTTGACAAGGGCTGGGTTTGATGATCCATAGGGTCCCTTTCAGCTCTCCAGTTCTCTGATGGTGATGATTATAGAGGTGTTGAACACCTTACATATGTTGAGCGTAGGTTGTTGAGTATCCCCCTCCCATCAAGTAGCTACAAGAAAGGCTGGTACCTGCTAGGTATCCCAGTATTCAAGGCCATACATTCATCCACGAGGGTCCCTGCATGGTATTCACTTCCTCAGCCCCCACCCCCCACGGTGCACAGGTAACTCCCCAGAAAAGCATCAGAAGAGATGCTGAGGTTTCCTAAGAAAGGCACAGGAAGACTTTTGGTAGAATTTCATAGCTTGAGCAGACAATGTAGCAAGGGTGTAGCTGGTACACCTGCTGCAGGTGTGGTTGCCCACAACAGTGAGCGAACACAAAGTTCTCTCCAAGTCTTGAGTCCTAGTTTTCCTTTATTGAGGCTGTAGAATAACTATGATGCTTAATTAAGAAATGATGAATCCTTGACATTTATAATCAAATCCGGGGTGCTACTAAGACACCGTTCGGTGTCTTTTCCTCTCTCAAAGAGTCAGCATCCAACAGAAAAGGGCTATGGAGAAAAGAGAAGGAAGTAGATGAACACTGGATTAGGACAATCCAACTTAATAACAGACTCAGCCTCACTGTTTTCTATGAAGCCTGGATCTTCTGTGGTGGGGTCAAGTGGATTTAGAAATCAGTTTGGGTTTGAAGCACACCTTGAATCAGGTGAGGGGAAATCATTTTCTTCTTCTTCTTGTAACAAACTTTAGATGTGGCTAGTATGCAAACACCTGAAGCTGTGGTTTGAAATTTCTCCAGTTTACTCCACTCTTTAGGATCTGTCCCATCTCCAACTGTCAGACATATCTGTGCAAAAAAGAGATAATTACAGCTGTTTTGATTTTCCAACATGTCTCAACGGGAGGGCTACATAGAAACTCACATTCAGGCTGCGAACCAAATCAGGGAGTGCCCGGATTGCTCCGGGTTCAAGTGTGATGCTTTCTGAAGCCCTAAAATGGCCTCTAGATTAGGTTGGCAGGAACTGGCGCATTGTCCTGTTTTAAAGTCTTTGCCTGGCAAGGAGGAGCATCCTCCGGGCTTTGTAGACTTAACAAATGAGTGTGAAAGGTTACAGTGAGAAGCCACATTTTACAAGACCTGATTCTCATCCACACACACACACACAAATCAGCATGCTCCAGCATGTCCAGAACTCCACACTCACAATTTATCTCTTGTTTCTGTGTGGAGGAGCACGTGGTAGTGTTTCTGGACCTACCTTGGGCAAAACCAGGCAGATTGCTTGAGTATGTTTCGGTAAGACATGGTAGCTTACTGTCCAGTCCTCAATTCAGTCCAGAGATAGTGGCAGCAACCTTCCCTGGAAAGGAAATACATATTTATTCCAGGTGTTTGGAAAGGCTGAGGGCTGGAATGAGTGTGTTCTTGGAGTTATCATCAAGTTTCGCTTGAAATGTCATTTTGAGATGAATTTGGAATAGGAAGTTGCAGATCTCATTGAGTTTTGTGTTTTTGTCTTAATTTCACAAATACTGTAAATCTCAAGGACATTTCAGTGGGCAGAAGCTTGTATCCTCCACTCACAATGGTAGACCTTCTTAGCACCAGGTGCCTCTTGTTCTGATCTTCAGCACAAACTTTAGTAACTGTAAACTTGGTAAAATCAGCTTGTAGCACTTCTTCTCTGTGCATTTGGTCCCTATAAAGAATCTCCACATTGCCTCCACCACATGGGGCCTCTTGCAACTTAAGAATAGCAAGAGTTAAGCTGTCTTCTAATGCTGCTACCAATTTATCTTCATATCCAAAATCTTTCTCCATTCAGTCTCCAGCCCCAATCTCCTTTCCATTTTCTGAGTTCCTCTCTTGAGGACTTTTCCCCCAAAACTTAGTCTTAGAACCTACTTCAGATTATTGTCTTACTGAGATCTGATTTTCCTTCAAGGTGCTCTGCAGAAGATTCCCAGATCCAAGTAGATTTTAGTGCATCAAGGACCCTCATTTCATGCGCTGACACTTATGGGTAATACCCAGAAATGCACCTCTGAGCATTGGCGTCATGAAGAGTCTTGGAGATTGTACATAGCTGATGTGGGGGAAAACGCATCGTTCAGAGCATCAAGTGGGAGAGAAGACTGAAATCTGAAATAGTGGCCACATTGAGCCATACTGTAGGGATTTTGAGTGTCATATATCCTTGAACAGAAAGTGTGGCTTGATTGTCCACGGTGGAAAGTATGAACAATTTCGCTTTTTACTCCTTTAATTTTCCATCTACATTCTCCCACATCTTCCATAGCCTCAGTTTCCCATTGGCGGTGGCAGTTTTCTGGCTTTAAATCATCCCACAGCTCCTGAAGCCTTCCTAGGATAAAGGGGATTTCTAGGGGGGGGCCTCAGAGCCTGGTGGTGGAGAGGAAGTTTTCAATTCCCCCCCAAATCGCAAAGCAAAAAAAAGGAAAGTGTGCTGCTTATATACCACCCCATAGTGCTTAAAACACTCTCTGGATGGTTTACAAGTTACAAGCGCCATCTTGGAAGGATGGAAGGCTGAGTGAACCTTGAGCCGGCTACCTGGGATTGAACCCTGGGTTGTGAGCAGAGTCTTGACTGCAGTACTGCAGTTAAACCACTGTGCTATGAGGCTGTTGCGCCATGAGGTTCCTATATAATCAGATAATGGCTTGAGCTGCACAACATAGCTGCACCAAGTGTCTTCTAGTATGTATGTGACATAGAGGAGAGGTCAACACCATCTCCCACTGCTCACACTAAACTGAAGGATATTATCCAAACTGGTCACACATGTGCCTGCCCATTGTCTGCCCAATCAGTGCCAGTCAGTCAATATTTACTACAGTCATGTTGAAATCAATATGAAGCAACCCTAAACCACAGACAGTCAGAGCAGAAGGACACAACATATCCCATTCAGCTTTAAAAAGAAGTCAACTGCCCAATGACACAAAGAACCATGGGTAAAATCCTGACTGGATCAAGCTACTCATGCAATAAAGGTGGAGTCTATAGTGTGACGTTTACACAACTTTCTCAAGGATTTTTCCAGGACTCCTGCAAGTGAAAACTTGTCCAAGTGATGTCCACATTTCAGCTCATTGAACATTCCTTCATCCTTTTTGAAGGCTTTTTAAAAAGCTGGCTGGATAGCTCAGTGAGTTAGGCATCTGGCTGCAGAGCCAGAGGTTGGGAGTTCGAATCCCCAGTCCTGTCAGTAGAACCAGCCTGTGCAGCCTTGAGAAGCTTGCACCGTCCCAGAGAACCCCAGGAGAAGGGAATGGTAGATCACTTCCAAGTACCCAATACCTCAAAAACCTAGAAGGGGTCACCATAAATCAGAATTGGCATGATGCTGCATAATTATGATCTGAGCATCACTTAAAGGGAAACTCTGGCACCCAAAAATACGCATGGGGCTTCAGTGGACCCTGAACAGTGTGTGTACACTTCACCTTTGTTCTAGTTTATATCAATTTGAGAATTATATTTGAGCACATTGATGTTTCATCAGGCCCTGCTGAATCTCGTAATAGCAGAGCAGCAGTTACAACCATCTGAACAGTGTGGGGGTGGGTGGGTGGTGTTTTAATGATAAGAAAATCTCTGCCATGCTAAGTGTCCAAATGTACCCTTCATGTATAATTAGAATTGCAATAATGTTTGTCTTTTCCATAATCATAGGTATTTTGAGCGGGTTTACTTTGTACGAGTTTTATTTAGCTTCATGATTTCAAATGTGTTTGTCCCCAGCTGAATAAAGATTTTGGGGGGTTAGCTGAAAATCTATAAAATTTTAATTGCTTTTCTCTCTGGGGAAAATTATAACACTACTTTTAATAAGTAACCTATGCAAATATTACTGTGCAGAAATGGAACTTTATGCAAACATGGATACCTCAAATTATGTTTTAGTGGCAAATGGGTTGATTCGATTTATTAACTTTTTAATGATTTTTTCCCCCACTAAAAGAAAGATCTAGATTTTGCATCTGAATAAATTAGTTTCTTCATTCCCTGTGGATATTTGGTTCTTTACACATTTTAAGATGGCAAAAAGCTCTGCTAATTGCTAACTCTGCATCTAAGTTAAGTACCAGTTTAAAACAAGTTTGTATATTCTCAACCTTCCCGTGGAGTTCTTTGCTTAAAATGAGCATAATTTAGCCAGGCACAAGAATTTTTTTTTTCCTCCTCTGGTAATTTTTTTACCACAACTAAAGAAATAAAGTGGTTTAGGTATCTGGCTGCGGGAGCCAGATGTTGGGAGTTCAATTCCCCCACTGTGCCTCCTGGGAGTAGAGCCATCCTGTGTGGCCTTGGGCCAGCTGCACAGTCTAAGGGTACCCCAAGAAGAAGGCAATGGAAAATCTCTTCTGAGTATTCCCTGTACTTCAAAAACCCTGAAAAGGGTCGCCATAAGTCTGAATTGACTTGACGGCACATGGTTATTATTATTAAGGAAATAAACATTGTGTATGTACATTTACATACATCCAACCTCAACACGTGTAAGAGATTTGGTTTCTTAAAAACAGCTTATATCTGGTTTATAATCAAAAACCTAGAGAAGGACAAGGTTTTAACTAGACATATCATCAGACTGGGCATAGAGTTGTTGGATATATGATCAGGAGACTACATGTGGAAAACTGGAAGTCTAAAGTTGATGTCAAACGATCAAGAGAGATGAAAAGTATGGATTGAACATGAATTAAAATGAATTAAATAATACTCAGCTAGGAAAGTTACGTCTAGGAAGAGTGACTGTAATGACCCAATGAAGCCATCCACAGTGATAGGATGGCTTCATTGGGTCAGTGATAGGGTGATGCTCTGGATCCAAACATATTATTACACCATGGTTTGGCTTCACCTTGTCATCATGGCAGTGATTTATGAACAAATTTTCTCTAGACAAATTTTCTCTAGATATTATGTTGGTATATACAACATAAAATATTTGTATATATGATCTTTATGTGCCCCCTCCACCCCTCAATACACATTAATCCAAGAGAAGAGAAGCAACAAGATGTATACTCACATGTTACCCTCTTGGTGAGGAAACACATACATTCAATTCTGATGGTGTCTACAACCAAGCTCTTATTCCCCCCCCCCCCCCAGCAAGAAATACAGCTCAGGTTTCCTTAGAAGCTGCGGCTGGTGCTTCGCCTTCTTTTGAGTTGACTAAAAAAGGAAAAATTGACTGAAATCCAGAAGAACCTCAAAAGATATGCAGTTGGCGTAGCAACACAGGATGGAAGCTGTGGGAACTGGTGGAAGCTGTGGGAACTGGTGTCATCTCTTTAACAGAACTAGGAGAGTGAATACGCTCTGGAAATCAATCTGAAATTTCAGGGTTCAGAACCTTGGACAGCTCCCGAAAAGCTTGGATGGTGTGGATTGGCCACTCATTGAGGCTGGAGCCACCAGCTTCCACCTCTTGCTACCCCATAAACCCAGCTCTGCACATGAGGGATGAGAGCTCTCTTGTTGTTGGGGGTATTGAGCAAGTCAATGGGATAATGAAAGGTTTTTCCAGTGGCATTTGCAAACAGGCGGAAAGGGGACAGCTGGGGCAGCAAAGCCAGGATTGACTTCCATCAGGTGGCCCTGAGGTGAACGGCCCCCAAGAAAGATAGACTCCAGGGTTGTCCTTCATAGTGTAAAACCAGTCTCAGCATGGCAGTGGGGCAGATTGTCATTTTGTCATTGCATGATCACTCAATGTGTCGCTAGAATGTTTGTTACTGGATTTTGAGAGACCCATCACATTGGCTCGGTGAATGGCTTGCTTGAGTGGAGGCTCAATGTAGACCTCTTTCACCATGACTGGCTATCGCCCTCCCTTATTTCTGTGTTATGACTTGACGTGTTGCATCTCTGATCTGAATAAGTTCCTTTCTCTCATACAAATGCAAATGGTAAATATTTATGGAGCTGGGACTGGGAGCAGGTCGGGAATACACGTGCATTCTGTGTTATAAAAGGCCTTCTCACTTAAAAGATACCGCATTTTTCCATTTGTACCACTTGCTAATGTGGGTAATACATATGTTTAATAATCCTTGGCTCTCTGAGCACCGAGAACCCACTGGGTCTACTCACTCATGCATCTGTTTAACAAAGGAAATTGCTTGAAAAATTTAAAAGCGACCTAATTAATGCTGGGTTATGATAATTTCCATGACTTCCTTTTCCCTGCCCCACACTGAGTTGCAAAACAGGTGTTGTTTTACATCGGTTACGCCGCTGTTAGGATGACCATGAGATCTGCTGGCAGAAGAGCCAAAAAAGAGAGGGAAGGAGTAGCAGAGAGGTGCCAGATTCAGCCCAAAGACACAGCTGCGACCTCAATGCAAAGTTAGGCCAGGGAAACAGGAGCGCTTATGAATTACTAAGCAAGGAGGCTCATGGACTCAGCCCAGCCCATAATAGTCTCTGTCCATATTGACCCATTAAGATTGCACTGCAACTTACACATCTAAGGTAACTTCCATTTTTATAAGTACTCATGAACCCTCAACTGAAATGCAATTTCCAACAAAGGTTGAGGTTCTCCATCAGCCCAGACAATTCAGGGATTTTGAATGAAGCCGTCTCGTCTTTCCAGAATTTTCAGGGCCATTTGGTACATGCTACCAATGGATACCCGTGGCATATGAGTGCACAGTGTTACTCCCTCCATGCTGTTGATGCCATCACCCTCTGCTTCTTAATGGTAGCAGAACCCCTATTAGTAGACCGGAGCTGGTAAGGAATGTTGTACACCATTGAAAAATCTGATAAGAATTGGAATAAGAGTTTCTACCACTGCAATATTTTTTAAAGAACAAAATTTCAGGCATTAAGGTGGGAACATTTAGTCAACATTTAAAAAATCTAAGGTTTTGGGAGCCAGGAGTGGAATGGTGTGTGGTTTTGAGTATATGTGTGTGCATGTGTGAAGGAAAGAGAGAGAGAGAGAATGTGAAATTTGGTAGTGATCATATATATATATCTGTCAGATAAACATTGATTTGAATTCCTGTTGTGCTCAGTGGCCTTATAGACCCCTTCCAACTCCATTATTCTATGATTCTACGATCTATGATTTAAGTATTAAACACTGCACATAAGTGATTTAGAACCATTCCTTCCATCTTTCCAAAATCTGTGGGATAAAAGAGTTTTTTAAAAGTATGATTAGGCAGAAACTGGAAGCCACTTTGACGCAGTATTTTTCTTTTTCTGAAGTTTTCAGAAGGGTAACTGTGTTAGTCTGTTTCAGCAAAAACAAACACCGATAAGAACATTTGTGGCATAGATTACAATAGATTTCTTATTTATTTATTTATTTATTTATTTATTTATTTATTTATTTATTCGATTTTTATCCCGCCCTTTTAGACAGAGTCTACTCAGGGCGGGTTCCATAAAACATTAAGTATAAAACACTTGAACAATTAAAATTAAAATAAAACAATTCAAAACAATAATATTAATATTAATAATACTCAAGATGGAGAAAAAACAGAAATTATAATAAAATTTCTTCAGGAAGTTCTTCCTTTTGAAAACAAACCATCAAAAAAAAAAAAAAAAGCAGACAACCTACTTTCCCCCCCAAATCAAGAAGTCAACCTTTGGAAAAGTGTAAAGATTCTATCATTATAAAAGGTGTATACGTTTAGCACAAAAATTTCCTTACAAAAGGCATAATTTGACCATTGTGCCTGAAAATATTTATCAGCTTTCTGATTTGTATTCACATAGAAGAGGGGAAAAGAGCAGAAACATGGTACACTAACTTAACAGTGAAAAATGAGAAAATGAGTGAAATTGAGCACAACAGATTTGCCCGTCCCTAATCTAAAAAGATGCTCCCTTTGATGGTGCTGTGTGCATTTTTTCCCCTAGTGTCAAATTTTAAAAAAATGTTTTCACATTCATCTTCCACTGAGAACATGCTCAGTCATGTTATAAAATCCAGTAGATGAAAAATATCCCACGATTCCTACCAGTGTGGTTCTTAATCCCCCAAATATTAAAACATTAACCATTCCTTCCTTGTTTATGTCTTCTTACATGCAGGACCTTTGCTTGCATGGACAGCCACCCACAAACACTTCCAGTCCATTGGTTTAGTTGTCTGCCGTTATTTTATCAGCAATTCAAAATATATCTCCATCGCTACAACATATAGGCACCAAGTGGCATCTCAGAGTTCATGGATTTGCTTTACAAAATTTGTCCAGTTCATGAAAATTTGTCCAATGGAAATTAAATTAGTACCATCACACTCATCACTGTTCTAAAATTTGCAACAAGCACAGAAAATAATGTTAAGTAGGACTGTAGCATCAGTTCCAAGACCCCCCCCCCCCCCCATGGACATTTTTAAAAAACAACCCACGGACGTAGCAAGCACTTTTGTTGTTTAGTCGTTAAGTCGTGTCCGACTCTTTGTGACCCCATGGACCAGAGCACGCCAGGCCCTCCTGTCTTCCTGCTTCCCGGCGTTTGCAAGCACTAGACATAGTATTTTCTCTGTCTCCCTCTAGTGGCTAGTTATGGTAAATACACCATGGAAATACATATAAATATGTATTTCTGGGTTTTTTTATTTAATAGTTTCAGGCAGTGGATAAGTGAATTCATGGATGCTGATCCAGCAGATAGAGGGACCCTACTGTATATTAAATCATACTCACTGTGGTAAGAGGTGTCATATTGACACTGAAACGACAGCAGCTCTTTCTAAATTTGTGTAAACTTAAATTAGCATATGCAGATTACACAGAAACATGAGCTATGGTTTGCCCTCTTTTGGGGGGCAAGTCCTGAACAGATGCCACTGTTCAGGGGCACCTTTCTTATTTCAGAGGTTCAGGGGATTGAGCTGTTTCCTGCCGACCGAATGAACAATCTGAGAGCTTGTTTCTGTGATCTCGGAAACAAGAAAAGAAAACCTTCGCTTTATGCACTCACCAGAAAAGAAAGAAAGAATGCACGCAGGTAGAAAAATACCTAGCAGGAATAGGATTTTCCTTTGATGTATTTTTAATCCCAAATATGTCAATACCTCCTCAAATAAATCAAATCAAATAAATTTTGATAGTATACACATACAATGAAATTCACACAGACACCCAGAGACCAGACCCACATGCACACACATAAAAAATCCCCAAACACTCCCCACCCACTAAAAATCCCCCACTAAGAACACAAACATCTGCACCGCAGGCTAAGTAACACTGTCCAACTGTTCACTGCTGATGGTCTTTAAGTTCATTGTTAAGTGCAATTATAGCTCTGGGATAAAAACTATTCAGAAAACGTGTGGTCCGAGTCTTAATTGTTCTGTATCTTCTGCCAGACGGCAACAGTTCAAAGAAGTTATGAGCAGGATGGGAAAAGTCTCTAAGGATGTTGTGTGACTTCCTGGGGACTGCCTGCTAAGAATTAGGCTCCATCTTCATCTCCTTGTTCCAAACAAGAGGGAGAAAGAAAGCTGCTACAGAGAATTCGTGACTTCTCTCGGCAAGAAGCAAAGTGTTCCCGTCTTAGAAGGTCCAAAATAATTTGCTAGCAGGGTGCATTTACACTTCTTTGGAAGCTACCTTAATGCAGGAAATGGGCAGATCTAATGGAATCTACTGTGGTTCCTATTAGAACCCTGAGCTCCATTAATTGGTGTCCAGTACAAAAGAATTGAATGTAAAATTAAATAATTTTATGCCCTGCAATTTTCTTTGAGTAGCGGAGCTTCCTTATGTATTCCAGGTGGAGAGAAGTTGATTTGTAAAAAATAAACATTGGCAACACTGAAATGAATGTATCTGTTTAAGGGACAGAGATAAGGAAGAGGCAAAATAATAGATCATAGACAGATTATATTATATATTCTCACCTGTCCCTACCCAAGTCCAAATGTTTGCTCAGCCCTGAAGGCTACATTGTCTACATCAGTGGTTCCCAACCTTGGGTCCCCAGGGGTTCTTGGACTACAACTCCCAGAAGCCTTCATCACTAGTTCTGCTTGACAAGATTTCTGGGAGTTATAGTCCGAGAACATCTAGAGACCCAAGGTGAGGAACTACTTGTGCAAACTGAATTAATCTTTCATCCTACCTGAGCTCACAGGGGTTGACATGAGGTTAAAATAGGTGAGGGGAAATCCTTCTTATTTCCAAAATCAGACACCCAGTCTTCTGCAAGAAATGTAGAAATCTGCACATTCCCTCCACTCAACAATCCACTCGTCATTTCATTCTTCCAACAAACCCAGACAAATAAGGATAGGGGAATGGTTAAAACAGCATACTCTCATTCCATCTTAGAGGCAAACACTCCTCAACCTCCACCAGATGTCAGTTGGCTGCCCATGAAACCTGACACCTCCCACAACTTGTTGGGTTTTCACATCCAACTCTTTGCTGTTTTTGCTGCAACAGAATAACATGGCAACCACCTTGGGCATTTCTCTATTGCAGCGGAACTCAATCCATGCAAGTCCAGCAAGGTGTTTTCAGGGCCAGAACGGCAACCCCCCCAAGTACCTCTGACAAGAGATGGAGTTGCTTTCCCAAAGCCCTGGAGATGTGCAGCATTTTGCTCCTAGGTACTCTCAAAATCTTCCAGCAGTGTATCTCTCAGCATGTGCAATATTGCAACAAAATGCAAGGTCTTTCTCCTCCACACACACAGAGGAGAAGCACATTGGGTAGTTTCTTTTACTCTACATCAGTGGTTCCCAAAGATCTCCCTTGATTTCTTGATCACTGGCTGTGACTCCCCTTGCTTGGAGGGGCCATCAGGGGTCTCACTGCCAACAGGGGCAGGATCTTGACATCTCTCTCCAGCCATCCCATCTCCTCCTGTCGGATATCCCCAAGGACCCACCACCTTCCAGGCCCTGGTGCAGGAAACTCACCAGGCCACCTGGCAAGCACCTCCACTGAGGACCATAGAGACGGGGAAAAGAGAGACAGCCACCCGGCTTCCACTTCTGGTTCCTGTTGGACATAGGACTATGAACATCTCTTCTATAGCCTACATAGCTCTATGTTCTGTCCCTTTTCCCATGGCACCTCAGGCTGGATTTCTCAGTACCCCACAGCGCTACGGCACACCATTTGGGATCCCCTGCCCTACCCCGTTCCCTTTCCCTGGCAATTCCAAATGACAGCTTACAAGCATAGTGTCACATTGCTGTTACATTGTTCTTGATCATCTTGATCAACAGCAATATCGTCAAAGAAGCACAGTCCCAGGGTACCTCCAGAAGAAGGGAATGGGAAACCACTTCTGAGTATTCCCTCTACTTGGAAAACCCTGAAAAGGGTCACCGTAAGTCAGCATTGACTTGACAGGACATGATGTTTATTATATATTATATACACATGCTGTAGGCCAGGGGTTTTCAAAGAGGGACATATGGATCCCTGATGGGACAGAGTCTCCCCTTCCTTCAATCTGTATTTTTATTTATTTATTTATTTATTTATTTATTTATTTATTTATTCGATTTCTATCCCGCCCTTTTAGACAAAGTCTACTCCGGGCGGGTTCCACCAAACATTATAACTAAAACAGTTAAAAACAATTCAAAACAATATATAAAACAGTATATTCTCCCATAGGTTCAAAACGCTGTCTCCTACTTAGTAGGGCTTACCTATCTGTTGCATTTCCCCTATGCTCTTCGTAGCTTTGGGCTGTAATTATTTAAGGTATCAGAGAAAGCAAAGATTTTGCACCGAAGAAAAAAACCAATTCAACACTGTTGAATTGTATCTCAACAGAAATATGCACCGCTTGCATTGTTATTCTTCTAGGTCAAGAATGGCTGCTTAAAGTGGTAACCAGATCCGCTTTTGTGTACATGTTTTCCTTCCCTGCATTCTGGTCAGCCTTATTGCCCCCATTTCAAAGCACCTAAGAGCAGGGGACAGCATTCGGAGACATGTTTTCTGCGTACACATAGGGGCACACCTACACACACAACAATGACAGAGAATGGGGTTTTTTTCTCCCCCAAGTTTCCTACTTGAGAGAAATTTTCTGTATGTATTCAGGCAGTTGTCAGCTTGTTTTTCAGAGTTTTGAATACCTATCGCCTCCAGCTTGTTATCTCGGGCGCACAGCCAACAACCGAATTGTTCCATGTCCTATAGACATGAGGTTGTGACACAAGATTGTTTCCATACATAGCGCCTCATTTTGTGATGAATGTTCAGCAGGGTGTTACTATGCAGCTATAGACACTCTACCATCCTGTATTCCCAAGATAAGATATTCTATAAGACAGGTATCAAAAGACTGGAGTGAGCGCCCGGACATGCACGGCAAATATCATCAGAAGTGGCAGTGCATGCTTTTCTGTTTCATCTGCATGCTTCAGGACTTTATTTATTTATTTAGCCTCTGTGCTGTCCGCTACCTAAGAGAAAGACCCTTGTTTTCCCAAATCATTTATCCCTGACCTGTTCAGATTTTCATGTAAATGTACAAAGTTCAATGGCTGGTTCACACATGCATGTTCACTCATCACTGATCGGCTGATCGGAATAGCTCGCATGGCCCCAACGACCCACCAGAAACCGAGTGACATCTTTAAAAAGAGATATTGTTAAATCAGCACTGAACGGCAGGTCCTCTTCTGTTCCCCCTATGAGTGTCGAAAGAACTGGTGATTTATAAGGTGTGCATGAGCCTGGCCTTAGCGCTGTCTGTCTTGGCAAGAGATGGTGTTTTTTGCTCAGCGACGAGACCATGAATGATCAGGGTTGGTTGGGAACATCAGGCATTTGCCCAGGGCCACGCTCCAACAGAGAGGCTACTGCTAACTTGAGGAAACCATGGGTCCTCTCCTTCTCTCCCTTCTCCTCCTCCTTGAACTGGTAATGAAGGTTCTTGTACTTTACAGAAAACCTGCTCCTCATATGATGGCATGGATTAATCCAGCTGCCTGTTTTTTGGACCTCTTCTCCTTAGAACTTCACCCTCTCTCCCTACTGAGAAGTGACCACAAGAAGGACAAGACCGGCCACCTTCCACTTGCTTTGTCCTCTTTTTCTGGGTCCAGATGGATTATGTCCTGATGAGGATGACAAAATTATGTGCAATGCCCAAGGGCCTTTGGGCTCACCCATGGCTCATGAGTCCACAAGGTCATCTTTCTTATTCCCCCTATCCACCCATCATTGATCAAACATTTGGATTTTCTTTAGCACCCTGGACCAGATGAAGCAGTACAAACGTTGACTTTCTGATCATACTCATCCAGCAAGCTATACTGCCAGTCGTACTATTGGTGTCCTTGTGGGTCCATAATATTTCAAACAAACATACAGGCAGGCCTTGGTTGGAGCCCTGCAATTGGATTCATGGTTGGCTTTGCTAAGACTACTCTTAGACTTATGGGTTGACGGTCTAGTAGCATCAGATAATGAGACTGGTGAGCTATGTGCTGAAGGCCCATTCTCTGGCCACCGCTGACCAATCCCATTGCTTTTTTCCTTGACGCACCACACAAAGAGGAGATGTACTCCTGACCCGAAGAGCCTACAATTCAAATGTAAAAGGCAGAGAAACATGACTGAACGAAGGAAAGAAGACCAAGACCAATGGAAAAAGACAAGAGAACAGTAAGGCAGTGGTCAGTTTGAAAGTGCAGGCTCTTACCTTGACTGTCTGGAGAATCCAAAATGCAAGCAGCTGGATCAGTCTATGTCATCAAATGAGGAGTGGGTCTTTTGTAAAGTTCATGGCCCTTAATTACTAATTCAAGGCAAATCCACCCTCAAATACCTTGCATTAAAACAGGAACAGCTTACAGCTTATGGTTCCTGGGGGCGGGTATTCTTTTCCCATGACTATGAGGATTGCAGATGAGGTTCAGAAGGAACAGGGAAGCTGGGAGCAGTGGCAGATGATGCCATGATCCTTGCAGTCCAGAAAATCCCAAGCTTCTGACCCTACAAGTGGAGGTTTCACTAAATCCCTGGAAGAGGAACAGAAAGAGAAGGGGGGATGCAGGTGAGGAAATGCAGTTCTATAACACCCAACGCCAGCATTAAGGGCCAACACAATCACTTGACGTTGAACCACATCATGGCAGAGGGACCATTTCTGATCTGAGTCACTTGGGCAATGTTCTGTATCTCAGTAGGAGAAGTGTTGGACAGCAGCCAAATAAAGAGGAAGGCAAGGAACCTATTTTCATGAGACAGCACCTAGGAGCTACTTCAGCAGCCATAGAGACCTTTGTGATGAAGGTCTATTGCCCACTGGAAGGAGCAGAAGAATGCCCTTGGTGTGTTCCTGAGAGCTTCTTGACCTTAGGGAGCTGCTGCTGAATTTCTCAATGCCATCTCCCAAACTGATTGACTGCCCTAGAGCAATGGGTGATCACCCCAGGTGAAGTCTTGGGATACCAGAGGCATCTGAGATGACTATATTGTTGAAGCAGGGGGCTCAATGGGCTGCAACTTAGCCAAGAACCCCCGTTTTTCCCCCTTTGTGGCCTCCATGCCTGTGTATGATGTGCTGTCAAGTCCCATGCAACTTACAGTGGCCTTGTATCTGTGAAGATTCTCAGTCATTCAGGTGTGGTTATCTTGAAGTTGAGTCATGGTAACTGGGCTCTTTCTTGTTAGGTTGAAATGTTTTGCTATTCATTTTTTGAGGCACAATCCATTGTCAGTTCTCCTAGGAAATCTGGAAGTTGAGTCATGGCAACTGGACTTCTTTCTTACTCAGACTGAAGATGCCGCTTGGATGAGTAGCGAAATGTTTCAACCTAACAAGAAAGAAGCCCAGTTGCCATGACTCAATGGGGTTTTCAAGGCATGTGAGAGAGAGATATGGAGTGGTTTTAGCAGTGAGTATCCATGGCTGAGTGGGGATTTGAACTCAGCTCTCCTAGTCCTTCATTCTCCCCATTTCACCACCCTAGCCTCTCTAGAATCATAGAAAAACAGAATTGGAAGGCGCCTATAAGGCGATATAATTCAACCCTTCTGCTCAGTGCAGAAATCCATGGATCTCTGCCAAAGGGGAACAAGACCTTGTTCTAGAGGAGACAGAAGTTCTCAACAACCTGTGGGAAAGCAGAGAGGGGGAATCTGTTTGCTTCTTAGTCTGGTCGCTGCCCAGGTTGTTGCTGTGCCACTCCCCAGCATCCCTTCCAGCAGGAAATGGTTCGGGGGTCTCGTGATGACGCTTGGAAGATGGCGCTGGGTGACAGGAATCAAAGGAATCTACAGAAACTCCTACATGACCTCCTCCTTTCATCAGACCTCCAGCCTGAAACAGGGCAAGTGTATGAATAGTGTAGGAAACTCTGGTGGGTGTAGGTATGGGGGTATCAGAGATATGTGACTCCACTTTTCTGAAGGAGGTCAATCTGGATCTGCCCCAGCATTTCATCCAAATTTTGCAGGAGGCATCCAAGAGGTATCCTGTGGACAAAAAACAAAAGCTTGGGGCCTTCAGTAGATCCTTTGAACTGGCCCTCCCCCCTCAAATCAGAATCACCAACTTCTACTCTATGTGTGCATGCATTCGTGTGTGTGTGTGTGTGTGTGTGTGTGTGTGTGTGTGTGTGTGTGTGTGTGTGCACGTAGAAGATGGTGTGAGTTGCCCAAAATGAGAGGTGCCCGTTTTTGAAACCCGTTCTTGAGCTCTAAGGCTTTGGAATGGAAATCTCAAGGAAAGGGGTGCAACCAACCTGACAGTCCTAGATTTGGGGTTCATTCTCATGGCTTTGACACATGCTCAGGAACACTCTTGCCTTTTTCATTGTCTTGCATGCTTTAGAGTTTCTGCTGTTAGAAGAATTCACACAGAGAACTATTCATCACAAAGCCTCTGTCGGTTCTGTCTCTCTCACACATGCATCCCACTTTGCAGTAGGTGTTGACAATCAGGTGTCAAAGTAGGTGTTAACCCAGAGCAAATTCATCCTCTCCACCTGACATCACAAGGAGCTGAGTTCAATAGTCCTCTTCAATGCAAAACTGTCCCAGTCTGAGTTCCAGTTCCATGCAAAACCAGTTGGGCCTGAAAACAAGAGTCCATGCCAGACCTCCTCAGACTTTCAGTAGCTCCTCATCTCTGAACTCCAGGCACTGATTAGAGACATAAGAGTAGGAGAATAGCTAAATAGGAAAATAAAATTCACTATTTGTTATGCCAAAACATTAAAAAACAGAGAGAGAGAGAAAGAGAAACTCTACGACCTATGACCCTAACAGACCACAGCAGAGGAATAAAACTGAAACAGACCCCAGGGAGTGAGCAACCAGAGTGAACAACCAGGGAGAGCTAACAGGAGTTTGAGGCAAGAGATGTAGCAAGGAAAAGTAGGAAGGCAAGGGTCTAATGGAAGAAGAGACAAAAGAAAAAGTGAGTTCAAGGAGACAAAAGTAAAGAGGAGGAGAATGATTTAGATGAATACCAGGAAGTGATCTGGAGTAACCTCTGGGACTTCCCCATTCAGAAGAAACATGTACTCAGCTTAAGAGGATAACTGTTGAGAGCAATAAGTAGCGACTGTTGGTACTGGGAGGTCCTTTATTTTTGCTAACTCCTAACAGAGCGCAGCACATGAAGAAAACTGAGACAGATCCCTGGAGCAAGCAAACAAAGCGAGCAAACAGGGAGAGCTAACAGGAGTTTGATAGGGGAAACCATGGGAGACCCCTAACAAAAATATCTGGTTTCTGGATATAGTTATATATCGGGACTTGAGCAGACTTTCCCAGCATCCTTCAAGGCACACAAGATGAAGGAAAAGGTATTCATAGGCAAACAGAAGAAATTTGAAAAAGGTAACAGGGATTATGAAGGGAAGAGACCTTTCCGTGGTGGTGACCTACAACATGTGTGCAATGTTTGTCTTCATGCCTGAGAACAATATGGTGCATGTATGCGGTGAGTACAAAGTGGTTGTACTATTGGAAGAGAAAGTGAAAGAACTATAGCAGCAAGTGACTAGGTTTAAGGTTATAAGCGAAGAGGAAAAGTTCATAGACAGAACTCTCAAGATACAGCAGCCAAGAAAGGCACAGGAGGTGGGAGAACAGCAAGAAAAAGCAGAAGAGAAGAATGCTGAGGAGAGAACCAACATAGCAGATGGAGCACCATGTCAAAAAGTCATTGTTAGGAGCAAAAGAAGGAGAAGCCACTTCACCAGTGGAACTGCAGAACTGCTTTCAGATTCTTGAAGAGGAGGCTGACAGACAGCATGCAGACGAAGACGGCGTGCGAGGCTGAAGGCCAGCCAAGCAGAGTCACTGAACCCACATCCTACAAAAAGGAGAAGATTTGGTGTAGTAGGAGACTCCCTAAGGAATGGGAGTGAAACTGAAATATGCTGAGAAGATCCATGGACCTGGCAGGTACGCTGTCCCACAGAGGATGGATTAGAGACGTGATGGAAGGATTGCTATCACTCATAAAACCAATGGATGCTTATCCCTTTCTTCTCATCCATGTGTGAACAAAGGACACAGCCAAGAGGAACTACAAAGACATCACATCAGACTTTGAGCTTCTGCAAAGGAGGCTCAAGGACTTTGGGGCCCAGGTAGTCTTCTCATCCATTCTGCCAGTACTTAGAAGAGGAATAGAAAGGGAAAGGGAAACTACTCTGGGTGAATGACTGGCTATGAAGGTGGCACCAGCATGAGGGATTGGGATTTTGGGATGCTTCCTGGAAGATGGGCTCTAGCCATGATGGGTTGTACCTCAGAAGGCCTGGGAAGAATATGTTTGGCCACAGCATGAAGAACTTCATCAGGAGGGCTTTAAACTGAATTGGAAGGGGGAGGGAGACACAAGCTCAAAGGTAAAGACAGATGAAGGCATGTGCAGAACAAGAGGAACAGAACGAGCTGCTCTAATGGGGCCCAAGAATAACCTTTACAAAAGTGTACAAAAGAAAGCAGGACACAAATCACACAGCCTCCAGTGTCTATATAAGAATGCCTGGAGTATGGGTAACAAACAAGACCCGGAAATCTGGAAGTTGAGTCATGGTAACTGGACTTCTCATTATGTTGAAACGTTTTGCTACTCATCCATGTAGCTTCTTCAGAACCGGAAATCTTAGTTCAGGGGGGCAAATATGACTTGATAGGGGTAGCTGAAACTTGGTAGGATGACTCCCATGACTGGAATGCAGCAATTGAAGGATATAAATGGTTCAAAAAAGAATAAAAAGGGAAATGGAATTAAAACAACAACAACACATTCCTGCACAGGAAAAATATGAAATACAGGAGGATGGTTTTGTTGTCCCACTGAAAGCATCTGGGTTAATATAATTGTTAAAAACAAAAGGAGCATGGCCATAGACACATCTTCTACCAACCACCCAATCAAGGAGAAGATGTGGATGAAATCTTTGAAAAACAGATTGCTAGAATTTCAAAGAGAAAGAATTTTCTTGAAATCATGGAGGATGGGTGAAGTGCTAGATAACTGAAGGAGGGCTGACATTGTTTTTATCTTCAGAAGAGGCAAGAAGGGGCAACCCGGGAACTTCAGACCAGTCAGACTGATATCAATCCCAGGGAGAATTCTGGAGCAGATTATATAGTGGTCACTCTCCAAACAGCTTGAAAACAATGCATTGATGACTAGAAGCCAACATGGATTTATCAGTAATAGACTTCTTTTATGTATCTCGTTTTTAGGTTGGGTAACCTCCCTGGTAGATGGTAGGAACGTTGTAGATATAACATATCTTGATTTCAGAAAGGCTTTTGACAAAGTGCCCCATGATATTCTGATTAGCAAACTAACTAGGTGTGGGCTGGATAGAACAACTGCCAGGTGGATACACAATTGGTTTCAGAATTGTAGTCAGGTACTGCTTATCAATGGCTCCTTCTCAAATGGGTGGAGATAACAAGTGGAGGTAACAAGTAGGGTACCACAAGCTTCACTCCTGGGCCCTGTGCTCTTCAACATTTTTATTAATGACCTGGATGAGGGGGTGCAGAAAATGCTTCTCAGATTTGCAGAGGACACAAAATTAGGTGGAATGGCTAATGTCCTGGGAGACAGAAACAAAATTCGAACATATCTTATTAGGTTTGAGCACTGGACTGAAAACATTAGAATGACATTTAACAAAGATAAGTGCAAAGTTCTACACCTGGGGGAAAAAAACGAAACTTACAGTTACGAGATGGGGGATCGTAAGCTCAGCAATACTACGAGTGAGAAGGATCTTGGAATTGTTGTAGATCACAAGCTGAATATAAGCCAACAGTGCATTAACAGAAGTGTAGTCCCGAAGTGCCATTAGGTAATCCCCCCCCCCCCCCACTCAGCACTGGTTAGGCCTCATAGTTCTGGATATCACACTTCAAGAAGGATGCTGACAAACTGGAGCAAGTTTAGAGGAGGGCAACAAGGATGATCAGGGGACTGGAAACCAAGCCCTAGGAGGAAAGACTGAGAGAACTGGGCCTTGAGAAAAGAAGACAGAGGGGGAATATGATAGCACTCTTCAAAGACTTGAAGGGGGCAGGATCTGTTCTTTTGATCATACCAGAGTGCAGGACATGTAACAATGGGCTGAAGTTACAGGAAGCCAGATTTTGGTTGACTCTCAAGAAAACATCCTGTATGACAATGGACCTATCTCAGCAGGTTGTGAGTGTTCCAATGCTAGAGGCATTCAAGAGAAAATTGGACAACCATCTGCCAGATAAATTTTGATTTAGATTCTTTCATTGAGTAGGGGGGTTTGACTTGATGGCCTTATAGGCCCCTTCCAACCCCATTATTCTAGGACTCTATGGTTCTATGACTATGAGTCTTTTATTAAAATCAATGAGGAAGTTATTTTGCCTGATTAGATGATGCTCCATCAAATAATGAACACAACACATCATTGTTGAAATATTATTTCCACACACTGAGAGAGAATGACTGACCCATGGTCACCTCATGAGTTTCATGGCTCTAACCATTGTACGTTCTCCCTCTCATGTGTCCTCAGACTGGGCTAAACTAGTGCAAACCACGCTTAGCTGTAATTCATGTCTAACGTGGTCTACAGAAGTCAACCTATCTGTCATTTCCCATGTCCAAAAACATAACCCTAAACATTTACTGGTTGATGTGATCCTTTTGACTTGGTGGATCACAGATTGTGTAAGATGGAGCGATGAGACTGTGGATGATATTACAGAACATGATTTCATACAGAAATACCTGCTTCTGTCCATTTTAGGGGAAAAACATCAGCCTGGTGAGTTTTGAGCAAAATATATTTTTCACTACCAGGCTCGAGACCAAAGTAACACTCAGAAGTTCTCAGACATTAGGAAACCTGTTCCTTTGCCAAGTGGTGGAATGTGAAGCGCTACCCTCTAGCCAGTATTTTCTGACTGGTAACCAATTATTAATGATCATGGGAATATTTTAAAATTTTTTTATCATTATCTAACCCTGATACTTTTAAAAGAGGAGTGAGGATTAAATTAAGGTCTCCATGATGCATGGCCCAAGAGGTCGGGGTGGGTTACTCTTCCATTTTGGGGTATGGTGCTCTCCTGTATAGATTGTAGATTTACACATACAGGGTAAACCACCCAAAGAGCCATGTTCTGCAGCTCATATGTTCTGCAGCTCATATGTTCACAGAATTGTAGAGCTGGAAAGCGTCTCTAAAGTATTCTCGAAGGCTTTCATTGCTGGGATCCAATGGTTGTTGTAGGTTTTTCAGGCTGTTTGGCCATGTTCTGGAACCTCCAGAACACGGCCAAAGAGCCCGAAAAACCTACAACAACCATCTCCAAAGTCTTTGGGTTCTGAAATAGTTAATTTAGAGCTAAAACATCTGGGTCCCCAGATGTTCGTGGACTAAAACTCCCAGGAGCCTTCACTACTAGCTGTGCTAGCAGGTTATGGTCCAAGAACATCTGGGACCCAAGATTGGGAACCACCGTCCTAGAGAGAAGGCCATTCAACTTATTTTAAAACTCCAACGAAGGAAAGGCCATGGAAGTTCATCCTATGTTTAATTTTTTAAAACATCTCCTTCATTGTAAATTAAATTCCTTAGTCCCTCTGGGGCTGCCGAGGACATGCTTCTGCCATCCTCCACATGGCATCTTTGAAGATGGCTATCTTATCATCTCTCCGTCATCTCATTTCCAGCCTCAACACAGTCAAAAATACCTCCTCACAGAGTTCGTTTTCCAGACCTTTTCCCCTTGTGGTTAGTTTCCTCTGGACACTTACATCTTCCACACAACTTGGAAGGAAAACCTTTTGAGGAATAAGAGGCCATGTACGAGATGTGAGGATTGCAGGAAAAGGAAATACACTACCACAAGCATGGTCAACCAAGGCCTAAATCATTTTAAGGGGATCGCTCTAGAAAGTGTCCAGAGGAAACTAACCATGAGGGGAAAAGGCTCGGAAAACAAACTCTGTGAGGAGGTATTTTTGGCTGTGTTGAGCCACCCTGCCTTTCTCTTGAAAAAGGACCCAAGGTAACGTACATCATTAAAAGACAGCATTTAAAGGCTAAAATCAGCAACAATAGAAATATTTAAAAAGAATTAAGCAAATATTATATTTTAAAATGGTTTTTAAAAACCCCCAAGACTAAAAACATATTTAAAAGCAAGAAGGCACAACAATCTGTTAAAAACAAAACAAAAAACTCTCAGGCAGCCAGTCATTGAGAGAATGCTTGCCTAAAGAGAAAAGTCTTCTCCTCCTTGCGGAAGGACAGCAAAGATGGGGCCAGTCCAGACTCCAGTGGGAGGGAGTTCCAGAGTCTGGGAGCAGCCACAGAGAAGGTCCTGCTTGTGTCTCCACCAAATGCAGCTGTGAAGGTGCTGGGATTGAGAGATATTGTAACATATGGGCAGGCTCATAAAGGGAGACACCATCCTTGAGATAACAGATAACTGGGCCACACCCTGGCATCAGATTCATGCCATGTGAAGGCACAACAAGACATGTTTCAGAGCAGAGACACTCAAAGTTTCCAGTAGCCCCTGAAACATGCTGCAATTCCACTATGTGTTCAAGATGGACTGGAATCTGTAGAAGAGGGGGAGACAACACACAGTCGCCTATGAACCCTGGCTTTTTGCACCCCCTGACCCGCTGTTGTATTTGGCAACGTCCCTCCGAATTTCAGCAGCAAGGGGGTGGCACAACCCTATAAATATGCAGTTAGAAAAAGAGTGGAGAGGGCTTGCCTTCACTAAAGGTCAATTAATGTTGTGTTGTTTTGTCACTGCCAGACAACCCAAGCTCAGATGCGCAGCAGCCAGTTCTGTTGAGTGGGGGCAGTAGTGGATAGTTCTGTCCATTTGTGCCATAGAATATGATGTAATCATAACCTAATTGGCTAAAACACAGTGCAACTCAGACCGTCGGATTTTACTTTTAGTCATAGAACCATGGAGTTGGAAGGGCCATCAAGTCCAATCCCCTGCTCAGTGCAGGAATCCAAATCAAAGCAGATCAGACAGAGGGTCATCCAATTTCCTCTTGAAGGCCTCCAGCATTGGAGTGCTCACCACTTCCCTCTGAGGTCATGGGTTCCATTGTCGTACTGCTCTAACAGTGAAGAAGTTTTTTTCCTGATCTTCAGCTGAATTCCTGTGACTTGAGCCCATTATGGCATGTCCTGCACTTTAGGATGATCCAGAACAGATCCTGCCCACCCTCTGTATGACTACCTTTCATTCACTCATATTGCTGGTCTTACGCATTTACAAAGTAATTTTTAAACTCTTTACAACATTTGTAAAGTAATTCTTTATGTTTCCATTAAATTTCTGTTACTTAAAGAAAACTTAGGAGAAAGAGAATCGTAGGAAACATGAAGACTTGCTTTTCCAGATACTTCTGAGGATGCCCTTAAATGTGACTTCGATACATAACTAGGAAAATATTACACATTACAGTAACTACATTCCCACTTCTTGTACCTTCATTTCATTACACTTAATGACCCCCCCTGCCAAGTAACTCATTATCTTTTGCTTGCAAGGTGTTGCTTATACGGTGTTATCTCCAAACTCTGGGGCCACTTGACCACAAAACAATGTAGTTTCTCACTTTCATGATCCTTGTTCCCTGAGATGTGTGTGTGTGTGTGTGTGTGTACATATATATACATATATATACATATACATACATATACATATATATACACATATACACACATATATATACACATACACACACACACACACATATATGAGAATACATATATTCATACTCTTTGCAAAGCGCTGAAAAGTTGTCCAGGCCTGTGTGATTAAGTGCTTCTGACTGCTTTTACACATGGCCAGCTATAACATATTTGAGCTCTTTTCTCATGTTTAATAGCCCAGAACAAAACCCCACGGCTCTCTGAACACCTGGATTCTAACTTATGTTAGTTTTTCAGAAACCAATCAAATCCTCATTAAGGCTCAAACACATTGACTATGTTCTAGGAGAGTTTAAATACGCCCTGAATTGATCCAGCAACATGGGAAAGACATTTTAAGAGAGGGAAAAGGGAAGTACATGACAAGACGCCACACAGATGTGTTTCTAGTTCTGTTTTCTAAACTGATCTATCAGTCTGTTGAGTTGAAGTACTTAGACTTTGCTAATTGTAAGAGATTGTTTATTATTATTATAGCCCCATTCAAGTGTTACATCTCTGAAAGACACAGTGCAGCCTTCCCCACACATATTTTGCCGTGCCTAGCAAGGCTGATGGGAACTGTAGTCCACCGTTAGCTTCTAATGACTGTTTGCTGGGGGTGGTGAATGTGCTCCCCGTTTTAGTCTGAAATTTCCATGAGCAATCCGAGTTTCAGAATCTTGTCCTCAAAATGGGTTCAGCCCATTGGATAGCTTTGACAATGATCAGACCCACACTCAGAGCAGGTTCACTGCCCCCATGAAATCACACACACCAGCTTCTCCTGAGTCCAACCACATCTGAAGAGACAGACATCATCAGTCCACCTCAGTGTTACACTATACCCCATCATTTTAAAATTCCAACACGTATCCTGATTGCTCTGTAGCCAGGGTGATAGACAGAAACACAAACAATATCTGTCCAGGACATTTTGACTTGGCTAATGGTGAGCACACTGTGATCTGTCTATGATTGTTGCCCCCAAGGATTAAATGCTACTTAAGATACATCTGTACTTAAGATACAGCTGTAATACTAAATCCTCAGTCCTTATGATAGGTTCAAGTGTTTAGTGCACCTGTGCTCAGTCCAGTGTGATCTGCAATTTCCCCATTTCTGTGGGCTCTAGAAAAATATCGCCTGATGCCGTGTGTGTGGGCTTGAAGTTGACTTGGAATGGGACATTTGCCTGTCACAACTTCCTTGCACAATGGGACTCATGTGTCACATTTCAGTTGCTCTTAAGATAGAAAGAAGGCTGACACGACAACGAGAGGGCACACACTGCCCATTCCTCTCAAGAGCAGTCAAGCTTTCATAAGATGAGCATGTTTGTGGCTTGCGGGGAGGGGAGGATGATCCTGAACTTGGAAATCTGAGTACTTCGACTTGAGTGGATAGAGGACCCCAAGGATGAGCTCTTAAGCAGTCACCCAATCAGCATCTTGGCTTCCATTTTTATTGCTTTCGTGGAGCATGAGACCGGCTTCTATGTTGCGGTGGTCCGGGGGCCAACCTCATGTGCAAATCACAGCACTGTCTCCTTTGCACTGCCACTGCCGCCGCTGTTGCGCTACTGCCATTCATTTCAGTGGTGCTTGTGCAGTACACCCAAGCTGTCATGCATGGTGCATTGTCTACGCCCTTGGTACACACACTTTTACTTCTGCTAGCCTTCCAGCGGAATGATTGCATGAGTAAACGAGGCATGTTTAGCCAGAACGGATATGTGATCTTTTATTATGATAATTTGTCCTATTCCAAACCATTAAAATGTTCTCGGCTTTGGGGGTTCTCCCCCCCCTTTTAGGGGGCAGAGTAAAAGAATTTGGCAAGAGAAGGTTGAATGTCAGTCCTAGCATCTTAAGATAATCTGGGGACAATTAATATTAGTGCTGAAATGACTGTGTATGAGAATGTAATATGTTATGAATGCTTGTGCGGAGTATGTAGAAACATTTTTTTTTTAATGTTTCAGGTCAGAAATTCTAAGCATCCAGTGTTTGCTGCTTCTTTTTCTTTTCTTTTCTTTCTATGTTTTTTTATTTGTTTTGATTATCCTTCTCACCCCTTTACTATTAAAAAGAAATGGTTGCCTTTGAAAGCCATCATAGTTCACCTTCCTCCAGCTGATACATTAGTCCAACATAGTTCATTGACGAAAGGGATATTTTTCCAGTCCAATTTAGTATGAGATCTTTCCCCTAGCCTAATACCGTGAGTTTCCGATGCTGGCGTTTGTATACAGCCTGTCTTCCAGAGTCACCATGATGTCATTGAAAGGATCCCAGCATGTCTGCATCGAGATCCTTAGCAACTCTTAGGTTAACAGGCTATGTCAACACTCCTCTCTACATTCATTAAAATTAAGCACCTTCCCCCTTAACCCATCTGTAAACATAAATTCAATCGGCAGCTAGCGCATGTCCTAGTCAGCAAGCAGTATTGTGAATTTTATCTTCTCTTGCAGAAATCAATTCGTCTTCGTTGCAACAGATGAAATTTCTTGTAACACCTCTGCAGGTAACAATCATTGATACTTCTTGATGCATCCATCCGAGTCTCAATATCCTTTTACACATGCTGCAGTTAATCACTAGAGAAAGCCTAGTAAAGCCCATAAGATAAATCTTTGGAATAGCTTCACTCGGTTGTAGCTCAGAGCCTCTAGGCTTCGGCGCAGGGAACACGTTCAGTGATTCTGCTGACGCTGGTGTTTTGTTTCACAATTACATGATCTAGGAAAGCAACTGCGATTTTCTTTAAAATAAAAAGGAAGGAAGGAAGGAGATGATGCTGGAAGGAAGGAAGGAGATGATGCTGGAAGGAAGGAAGGAGATGATGCTGGAAGGAAGGAAGGAAGGAAGGAAGGAAGGAAGGAAGGAAGGAAGGAAGGAAGGAAGGAGCTGATGCTGGAAGGAAGGAAGGAAGGAAGGAAGGAAGGAAGGAAGGAAGGAAGGAAGGAAGGAAGGAAGGAAGGAAGGAAGGAAGGAAGGAAGGAAGGAAGGAAGGAAGGAAGGAAGGAAGGAAGGAAGGAAGGAAGGAAGGAAGGAAGGAAAGTAACAGGAATCCACAGGTGTGGTTAACAGAGTCATAGCAACCAAGGTAGTAGCCATTGCTTCTGCCAGTGTTCCAAATAGGCTCAGAGAATTAGGATCCATCTAAGCTTCTCTCTCAGAGCATATTTCCTAAACACTCACATGCATGTTGGGTCTATGTACTCTTGAGAATAACCCTAACATTAGGAGACTTCATGGGCTCATGTCAGCTTTGGAACTTTTGACCAAGGCTGCTTTAACTGCACCAATAGCATGCATGAAGGAAGGCAATCCTTAGGTCCCGAACTCAAGGGGCAGAGTTGTAGGTTCTTGGGATATGCCCCCATGTTGTGGAGAGGGTCCTTCTTACAGCTACAGGGTGCCCAAGCCTGACTGTTTTAAAGCTTCTTCTTCCGTCTCTCTCTCTCTCACACACACACATACACACACACAAGGTAAAAAGCATTTTGAAACGATTGGGGTTCATGAGCAGTTTAGAGGGACCAGCAGCCCTTGCAGGGTAGCACCAGGTTCTTCTTAGGTTAACTGGGTAGCAAGTGTGTAAGATCATCTAAAACCTAGGCACACTTTGGAAGCAATGCAGGAGTCTGGAAATTGGGGTTACTATATGGTAGTGTCATGATGATGACACTGTAAGGCTCCTCAAACAATCACAGACAGTTTAAAGGAAGTAGATGTGCCGTGTTGTTGCTCCCTTGAATGGCAGACTTTGAGGAAATGAAAAAGTCACCGTAAGCTCTAAGAGTTTACTCCAATGTTTTGGGGCAAAAATTGCTTTCAGGGGCAGCACATCTGTTAAATGATGAGACTATCTTTCTGTTATCATGATTCATGAGCAACATTTATCTCCGGGTCAAACTAGACAATACGCTCAGTATGTTTTTAGAAGAGGTGCTCCCTCAAGTGACATTAGTTCCTTTCTCATAGCACACAATTATCTTCACCTGTGTATCTTGCATTTAGTATTCATTGTGTCATAACTGGTCACTGAAAGGTAAAGTCTGACTTAATGTGAAAATTTGATTGCTGAGGCTGTTATCGCAAAAGAAATCCCATTGTGAGGAGGGGAAATGGGTTAATTGTGGAGAACGCATCTTCCCTTTAATGTCTAATTTGACCCTCAGATTTTTGTCACAGAGAACATCCCTAATCACCAATGAAATATTAGGTTTTCTCTTAGCCCAAGGAAATATTTGCATTGCAATTTAACATCGCAGTTCTATCCACGTTTACACTTGGAAGTAAGTTCTATTTCATTTAATGGGACCAACTCCAAGTGTGTTTAGGACCTCAGCTAGAAATGGACATGAACTTCAGTTTGGAGGTTCATGCTGGTTGGTATCCACAGATGCCACACTTGCCCTTCTCTTACCTCCCTGGCCAATGACTCACTCACCAAGCGTGCTCTCTCCTCCTCCTCCTCTTCGGCTGTTCAACCAGTCCCCAGCAGGAGCACGGGTTTGTCTGTCCTGCCTCCTTGCCTGAGTGGGTGATCAGCCAAGGTGGCTGGGCGGGACGCCCGTGCTCCTGCGGGGTACTGGTTGAACAGCCGAAGAGGAGGAAGAGAGGAGAGCACACTGGCTGGTGAGTGGGGGATCCAGCCATGGAAGCAGGGGAAGGGAATGTTCAGCACCTGTGGTGCCGTGCATACGAACCAGCACTAACCTCCCAACCAAGGTTTGTGCCCATCTCTAACAGCAACCTAAGCCTGGTACCAGCTGATGCCATTGTAGTTCTCACTCCAATGCAATCTTTCCAGGGTTTTTAACGCTAAGAATTATCTTAAGAGTCCTTAGCCTAGCAATCGTATTCACATTTGAACTATGTTTTCATTGTCACTTGAACTCCTAGTTTACTCCTACAACTATTACTGGATTTCTGTCCCCGGGGTATGGTCTGTACTTCTGTGATATAATTTGTAAATAATTGCTGGATACATTTCACTGTGTTCTCTGGGATTATAGGACAGGGCAAATGGTTCAGGCATGTTTCAGCAGTACTTTCAAAAATGGATCTGATTTTTGTGACAAACGCTGGATTTTTTAGGTGACTGGAAAGATGTAGTGTCTGGAACAGCCATGCCCTTTTTGTATATCTATGTATAGTACTGGCTTCTGTTGCACATGCTGACTTTTGAAAAAAAAAGGAAATATTTTATCCTTACTGTGATCATTAGAGGAATTCACAATTTGGTGTAGTGGACAGAGTGATGGATTGGGACTCTCGAGAACAGGGATCAAATCCCCACTCAGCCATGGAAGGGCAGAACTGATAAAACCAATAGAGATGAGCACAAACCAAACCACGAACCAGCCTGTTTCATCAGTTTTTCTGGTTCGTGCTTCATTCGTGGTTCCAAACCACGAACCAGAAAAACCAACGAATCGGGCTGGTTCGTGGTTCATTTGTGAACCAGTTCAGGGATCCTTTTTTGCGGAAATGAAACGAAGTGTCCAACTTTTTTCTCCTAAGCCCATCCACCACCTTCCCACTGCCCCCGTTGCCTCTGTACCTGGTCCTACCACCGCCACTTTCACCATCATCACTGCCATCCTCAGAGGCAGTGGGGGTTGTCCTCCCTTCCTGCATATGTGCCTGCCACCCAGCTGATAGGTGGGTGCATGCACAGAGGTGCCAGGCCCAGCTTCAAGGAAGTAAGGAGGTTACCTCCCAGGCATGAAACTGAAAAACAAACCATGAACTGGTTCATTTTCTGGGGGTTCGTGGTTCATGGTGGTTTGTAGCCATGAACCACAAACCAGCCTGATTTGTTATTTTTTCTGGTTTGTGACCAACTCTAAGAAACATCTCTAAATATCTCAACTTACCTTGAAAGCCCTATTAGAATCACTGTCAGTCAGTTCCAAATCAACAGCACAGAACACACACACACACACACACACACACACACACACATCATTAGAAGAAAAAGATGGTGGGGCATCTGTTTCTTTCATGCAATGGGAATCCTTCCATATGTCAAGGAGAAGTGTGAAAAAGTGGCATCTTGTGAAGTTCTATGCACTACTCTTGAATGTATAAGAACCCTAGATTTCACCTGTTCTGGTCACTTACTCTTTAGCAGTAGTGAGAACAATTAAAATATATGCTTCTTTTTAAATATTGCTGCAAATGCCAACTACCTGCAATGGTTTTTATCTTACAATGAAATGCTCAACTGCTTACTCAGCCTTTCCTCCCTTCCTTCTTGAGATTTTGCTTGCAAAACATTGTCATAATGAGGAAGACAAGCATTTCTTATCACAAAAAAAAAAAAAAAAGGAACAGAATGCACTGGGGTGGGTGGGTGTTCCTCTTTTCTTTGAGAAATGGCATCCCATTTTTTCATTGTGTGTTTTTTACATTTATTTTTCATAGACTGGTCCTGTTTTAAAGGGTCTGATGGCATTTGGGTTGGTTCTGAAATGTAATTTTGGGAATTGGGTTTTAAGTGAATGTGCTGCTTACAAAATGGCTACCTGTCTATCATGTGGCTATTGGATAGATAAAAACCTTACCCTTCTCTGCAGATAATTTCCATATGTAAAATAATGCTGAGCATTCTAGAGAAAGAACAGAGAGTGTGTGTTTTGTACATGTTTGTTTGATTGATTGGTTGACATACCGCCCCGTTAGTGCGAACACTACTTCGGGTGGTTTACGGGATAAAACTTTAAGCCTCACAAGACCCCACGTGACAAAATGCATCCAACAATGTGATGATTTAACAGTTTAGGTCTAAAATTCCTATGAAAACAAGAAACATGAAGAGCATTTGAGAGAATCAGTTGTTGAAGGCAGCTTTGACTAATTCTGTTTTCCACCAGTTTCCTGAACAGAAATAGACAAGGAGCCTAGTGTATCTCAGTTGGTAATATTTATTTATTTATTTATTAGATTTCTATCCTGCCCATCTAGACCAAGGGTAACTTATTCCAGAGACTGGGGGCCACCAACAAAGGGGGCCAATTCCTTTTCATCACCTTTTTGGCCTCTCTCGGAGTGGCCACATTTGGCAACATGGATGGAGAGGAGCTAATTTCCAAGAGAGATAACCCAACAAGTACTGAGGTCCCAAACCGTTTAGGGCTCAATAGGTCATAACCAGCACCTTGAATTGGGCAGGGAAACTGACAGGGAGACAACGAAGGTGTGTGAGGACTGGGGATGTATGGTTGAATGTACTAGTCACATAATCAGTTTATTGCCACATTTTTAACCTGCTGAAGTCGTCCATACTGTTTTCATCTGTATGTGTCATCTATACATGCGGAAAACAACGGTGTGGGTTCCCCCCCTTGGTAAAAAAACTTTTTTTACTACTGCACAAGCAAATCTCTGTTCTGCTTGGGCAATACATTCTGCATCTGCCTGAGAAGTGCCATTTGCTTGAAAGCGGAGACAGGCACGAACCACTGGTTCAGCGGTTCGTGCTGGTTCAGCCAACAGTCGAATGCTGTGGTTCAGTGTCTTGCCCACTCTGGAGGGCGCCCACTGAAAGGCAGCACCCAGAGGAGGGGGGCAGGAAAGCCAGGGCACTGCTTCCAAGTGGGCACCTGTTGGAGGAGGCAGGGTAAACCATGGAACATCCTTCCATATGAACCTACCCGGCAGTTAAGATCTAGCCAGGGGGCCCTTTTGAAAGAGCCGTCCCTCAAGGAGGTAAGAGGGATGGCTTGTAGACAAAGGGCCTTTTCGGCAGCTGCCCCCAGACTATGGAATGCCCTCCCGACTGAGATTCGTCTGGCGCCGACGCTGATGACATTTCGGCGCCAGGTCAAAACCTTCCTGTTCCAGAAGGCTTTTAATTGAAATAATATCAACTGTGGGTCCAATGACAATTTTTAGAGTATATATTTTAATTGCATTTTAATTGTTTTGTCTTTTTATTGTATTTAAATGTTGTAAGCCGCCCAGAGACCTTTGGGTAGTGTGGGCGGCATATAAGTTAAATAAATAAATAAAAAAATAAATAAATCTGTTCTGCCATCGGCCAAACCAGCACGAACCATCAGTCCGGCCATCTCTACTTGAAAGACAACACGTAGTTATTTAAAGGCCCTTGTCTGCTCAATCATCTGGACATTTATTAACCATTTATAAAGCTTTGGTCTTTTTTGCAGGCACCATTACCTTCATTTTTTTCTCATACTTTATTTGGAGGATTTCCTCACGCCTTTAATGTTATAGACATGCAATGTTCTCTTTAAGACAATAGGTGTCTGTGACAGTAGCACTGCATCATCAGCATATAACAGCACTGAGCGGTGCCTTCCCACTATCGTGGAAATTTGGAAATCTGGATGACTAAGAGTTGGGCCCTGTGAGTTAATATAGAAATTAAATAGCAATGGGGCCAATACACAACCTTGCTTAAGACTCTCCCAATTATGCCTCATTTTCAGATTTGTATTTACACGTAGCCTGTCGATAAGCAATAATAAATGTGGGTCTGTTGCAGAGCCCTCGAGCTTAGGCCAAAGTTTGTCTCAGAATCAAAGCAGACTTAAGATCAATAAAAGCTGCCATCAGGGACCCTTTAGATTTACTGGTAAATTTTTCCACTAAATACTGCAGATCAGAGCCTGATCCTGGGTGGATCTCACTGTTCTGAAGTTCGCTTGTTTGTCAGTCAAAATATTTTCAGATGCCGTCCAGCTATGAAATTTCCGGTAAAGGTGTCTAGGGTAGAGCTCATTAATTAAAGGCAACAAGCTAACTAGATAATAATTTGCTGGATTATCCTTCTTTCCCTTTTTCTAGATTAGGATGATAATAGCCATACTCTAATCAGATGGCATGTGGGCATTCCAGTCTACATATGTAAAAATATTTTCCAATATTGGGCCCCACCACCCAATGTTTCTCTTAATTAATTCTGGAGGATTAGCATCAAAACCTGGAACTTCACCTGTTTTGAGTTGGTTTACTAGGTCAATTCCTTTAGATGCTGGTGGCTAATCTGGTAAACTCCTGATAATATGTTCCCATTGCAAGGTGGGTTTCTCTTTTTCTACATATAATTCACAGGAATAGGCTTCACACACTCAAGAGGGAATGAATGAATGAATGAATGAATGAATGTAGCAAACTGCCCATAAACAGCTATTTGCAACCCTAGTGGTTGCTGGGAAGCTTTCTTTTCAAACAGAAAGTTAATCCTATCCAATGTGAGGAGTCTGCCAACTAGATCTTTTCTCCTGGTGAGCACAGTTTAGGTGTCTGTAAGGTCTGGGACCAGTAAGTAGTACTTCTGAAAGGAGAATTAGAGATCTGTAATCCAAATACATCTGAAAGGTACATCCCTATATATTGACATTTTTACACTAAAGCACACAACTAAATTTTCACAATAAATTCAACAATCTCTTCTGTTGGTACTTTCAACATTATTCGTCATAGCAGTAAATAGAGGTGCTTGGCTTACATGGGAATTGACTTATATTCTTGCAGGCACTGCATGTTAGCTCTTAAGGGTAAGATGCCCAACTGGGGACTGGATGGTTTTAAAACCAGTAAACACTGGGATTATCCTTTCTTCCTGCATAGTTGCAATTTGATTAATCCTCCTCTCCCGCCTGGTGAGAAACACTGGCAAACCTTCCTGGCATCTTTGTCATTATCTCTTTGACAGCTTGCCTTTCTTGCTCTCACAGTTCTAGGTCAGTTCACATGGCTAGTCAAACGTGACAACTTGACAAGATTAAGGCGAGCTGGGGTTCTGCAATTTGTAAATGGAGGGGGGTTGTACTCCTATGGTCTGTTGATAACAAAGCGGGTGCAAAAAAAACATAAAATAGACGTATATAGACATATATATATATATATATATATATATATATATATATATATATATATATATATATATATATATATATATATATATATATATATATATATATATATATATATATATATATATTATATATATATATATATATATATATATATATATACACACACACACAGAGTGTGTGCATACATACATATATATATATATATATATATATATAGAGAGAGAGAGAGAGAGAGAGAGAGAGAGAGAGAGAGAGAGAGAGAGAGAGGTACAGGATTATGAGTAATCCCAAGATTATGTGGTTCTGCAGCTATATGGCAAAGGGAGACACTTTTTGTCAGAGACCCAAAGTTAAATGTCACGTCTGTATGGATGCAGGGCACTTAGGAGAGGGCCAGAGAACTTGTGAATAGAGATGGGCACAAGCCACCGAATTGGCAGTTCATGCCAGTTCATTTAGTGGCCAAACAGGTGTTTGGCATTTCAAAGCCCTGCCTCCTCTGGCAGGCGCCCACTTGGAGGCATCTGCCCTGCCCTGCCTCCTCAGGGTGCTGCCTCTGATTGGGTGCCCGCTAGAGGAGGCGAGGCTTTGAAGCACCAAACAGCTGTTTGGCTGCTAAAAGAACCAGCACAAACCAATGGCTTCTGCCCATCTGAACTTGTGAACCCACTAAGCAAAATGAAGTTCACCAGCCACAAGGAAAACATAGAAACATATGGCACTGCAGAAAGGATCTGTACAGATCTAGGCTTAAATCCAGTATGGCGCTGTCTACTAGTTCAGGACCACATGATCCTAATCACGCATCTAGATTCACTTAACTGGCTCGGTTGCCCTATATGGTTAAGCACCACACAGGAACATATTGCCATTGGTTCTCTAGACCAGTGGTCCCCAACCTTGGGCCTCCAGATGTACTTGGACTACAACTCTTAGAAGTCTTCACCACCACCTCTGCTGGCCAGGATTTCTGGGAGTTGAAGTCCAAGAACATCTGGAGGCCCAAGGTTGGGGGCCACTGCTCTAGACTAACACTATTTATTTATTTATTTATGTATTTATTCGATTTCTATCCCACCGTTTTAGACAAAGTCTACTCCGGGCGGGTTCCAACAAACATTATAAACTAAAACAATTAAAAACAATTCAAAACAATAGTGATTAGTAATGCTCAAGATGGGAAAACAGAAAATTATAATAAGAATAAGAATAAAGTCAAGTATTGACAGGAGGGAAGGCCTGCCTGAAGAGCCAAGTTTTTAATTGGCTCTTAAAAACACTATTTGTCCTCTAGACTAATATTGTCAACTCTAGCTGGTTCCTCACATTTTCAAGTGAGTTTCTCTCTTAGCCCTGCCTGGTGATGCTGGAGTTGAACTTGGGGCCCTCAACTAGCCCAGCATTTGCTCTACCACTGAACTACAGTTTTTCTTCTCATCAAAGGCCTTACTGTGTCACGTGTATATAGGGTGGGTTTAGGTCTTGCTCTTACAACAATCAAAGTGACAACATAGTTGAAAGTCCAGTAGAACAACAGTCCGGGGCTTGCATAGGAGGAGGGAAAGAGGAAAGGAAAGGAAGTCATGAGGACACGCTACCAGGAAAGATGCCCAGGGAACACCACTGCTTGCAGGAAATCTTGCAACAGCCCTCTATGGCTGTGGTTCCCAGCCTTGAGTCCCCAGATGTTCTTGGACTAAAACTCCCAGAAGCCTTCACCACCAGCTGTGCTGGCCAGGATTTCTGGGAGTTGTAGTCCAATCTGAGGACCCAAGGTTGAGAACCAGTGCTCTGTGGCTTCAGGGATAGCGCTATGCTTCTAAACTTTATCTCTCATCCGTTTGAGGATGTGTCCTCAGAAGTCATGTGGTTTAGATTTCAGGCTAAGCTGGTGACCAGTTCCGTGTTTGACACTCTATACTTTCTGGTTTTGCCATCCTAGACAGGTGGGGGGGGGGGGAATAGAGGCTTATTAAGACCCTATGGACAGGAATGTGAGTAAACAAGGCACTTGTGATGACTCTAGATTAAGGTGGAACGTGAATATTCGACTCTTCAAATATTGTTGATTTGAAATTCCCAGCATCCCCTCACTACTGGCATTTCTGGGCTGGGAGCTGATGGGGGTTGATAGCATATATAAGGAACTACACATTGCCCACTTCTACCCTAGAAGACCCCTTTTTCAAAGCCTCTTAGGTCTACGTTTCACCAAAATCATTCAGTTGGGGAGATTGGTCACAGTGGGACCGGTTCAGAAGTGAAGTTCAGCTCCATAAAATTATTCCTACCGGGATTTTTTTCTATCTTTCTCCTCTCCTCTCCACCATCTCCCTCACAGCAGCAGTGAAGTCTGTGTGCACAGACAAATGCCGTTTAGAGTCCAGAGATGAATCAGACGAAGAGTAACAATCCAAACGTCTTGTTGAAAGGAAAGATTATGACAAAAGAAACCCAACAGACAGCCAGTTGACAAAGCTAGTTGACAAATCCTGGTTTCCTGGCTCCCAAACTAACAATACCGCCCTCTTCTGTCATCCCTTTGAGAACAGTATCTGCATCCACAAGGCTAACCTTTTGAGCTTCTCAATTTTCATGTCATGTAAAGGCGTGTTTTAAAATTAGCATTTAAAAAGAAGGGAGCCTGCATGCTTTCAGTTTAAGCTGACACCGTTCCTTTTCCTCTGTGGAAATGAAATTTATTAATCATAATAAAACCATCATATTCTGAAGGTAGAGGTCACCCTGAGGAGGAGGAAAAATAGTCTATTCATCATCTGGAAAAAGAAAAGATGCATATGCCGAGATAATCTCTATGTGTGGGTCCTTCCGAAATGTCTTCCTTCATAAGGCAACATCTCTGTTTCTTCATGAATTCTGACCCTCTGCTCTGTAGAGGGGTGGGTGGGAATAATCTCTTCAAAAGCTCACGTGCAATCAGTCCAGCTGGTTGGGAGTCATGAATGCACAAGTAAATCGCCCTTTGTTTGCCAGCTCAGTTTATTAAGGGAAATTATTTGCCACCCAACACTGCACAAGAACGTGAGGTTTAATAAATCTGTATGTGCAATGGAGAGCTTTCTCCATCACATCAGTGGAGGAGGTGTTTTCCACACAATACCTCCCAGGTTTAATTGAAGGTATCTCCAGCAGGACAGGTCATGTCTGTGGAGACCTGGTACCAGTGGGTGTAGATGGTTTGACTTGAGATAAGGCAGTTTCCTATGTTCTTAATTGCAACCCAGAAAGAAGGGTGGGTTGGTACAGATTGGATAACCTTGACTGTTGATGACTGAAGGCTCCAGAATCAGTTTATCCTGTATTCCAAAGCACACCCCTTTCTTTGCTTCCATTTGGCCACAGTTCGTTCTTATGGGAACAAGCAGGGCACTGTACATAAGGTCAGGTTAAGAACTGCCCTCTACCCCTTACTCTGTGGGAATCTGGTAACATCCTTGAATGGGATCTCACACAGGGGGATCAGGATAATATGGCCCAAATCCTCTTGGGGATAGACAAAGACAGAAGTGGGACTGTGTCAGTCATGGTGGCGTATTCGTGCTAATTAACAAGTTTTGTCCAGATTCTTGGTTACAAGCCAACCTTGGGCCACAATTTGGGTTGTTAATTTGGAGCAATTTATCACTGTGTTTTGGGCAGTCACACTTCCTCAGGTGTAAATCCTCAGTAGGATTCTGGCTTTTTTTTTTTTGCACAGAAATGTACAAAGAGGTATGCTGTTCTCACTGTCCCTTACTGTATGTTCGCCCACTTCTTTTACACACACACATGCACACTCATAACGATAGGAGCTACCGTTCTTTTTTTCCTCACTTCTCTGTTTAGTTCTCTTTACCTTTGAATCAATTTTGATGTGACTTTTTATGCTCCTGCAATGGCTTTTGGATTCCACCTCCCCTCATGCTTGTGGGAGTATGTCGTGTTAATCGGTGAATCAAGTGGAATAATCTATGAAAATTCACTCGGTCAATTAAAGTAATGGCTTTAAAAAAAAAACAACCTGGAGTGCTTATTCCTACCCTCTCCTGCACTTTCAATTGCTTATTTATGTGAGTTTATATCCCATCTTTCCTCTGTAAAATGTGTCACAGGGCAGTTTATATCACTGGAAATCAAAACAGCCGTCAATAAAAGAGACAAGTATAAGCAGATAAAAAGCTAGCTTTTTTTAAAAAAAAGGAGGCTCAACCATTTAAAAAACCATAATTGGGCAAATTAAAAGCTTATTGGAATAAAGTGCCTTGAAACCTTGGAAGACAGCAGACAACAAAAGGGTCAGCCTGTGTTTTTCATGTGCCCCGACCTGTAACAAACTGATGCAAACACTTCTGTAACAAACTGATAAAACAAACCTGTAACAAACTGATGTCTGCACTTCTAACTCTTTGAGATAAGAAATACCATAGACATGTTTTGTCTATGTTCCTCAGAGATAAGTAGCCACTGCTCATACAGGAAACCCACAACTTGCAATAACTTATTTTACACACACACACACACACACACACACACACACCAACTTCCGCAACCATTCCAAAATTAGCTGATGGTCAGAATCTCACTTTTACAGCCATCATGGCTGACCCTGGCTCAATTACATGTGGAATTGTGACAGCAAGAGAGTAGAGGTGTGAAGGAGAAGCGAGTAGACAATGGAGGCAGGGAGAAGCATCCAGCAAGCATGCGAGAGAGCAGAGGCGGGACAGAGAAGAGCAAAAGAGGAGAGGTCAAGCAAGCTGCAAAGAGAAGCTGAGGAAGGGGAAAGACAGTTGAAATTTCACTTATGGGGCCTGAAAATTCTCCAGAAACTAAACCAAACTAAGGCCATCTTACAACTGTGTGACAAGGAGCCTGCCAGAGTGGAGGAAAACATCTGTAAGATTGCCATTCCACTCTATGTTTCACCAACAAGATACTAGCTGCACACAGAGACACTCAGACACACACACACATACATGGGAGGCATATCAGGGAGAAACAAAAGAATATTTTGTTTGCTTTTGCTTGATATGCTAGCCCAGGCTCACATGGCTACCTCTTCTAAAAGTGCATGCATGTTTTATATACTCCCACACAGACAGAATAGGAGGGATATGGTCCTCAACTTTGTCCAAGGTAAAGAGGTTGGCAAGCATAGGATGGTTGGTGGTAGCCCTAGCGGACAAGCCGCCACTGGTGCTTTCACAAGTGTCAAGTTATGTTGAGGCTTAAGTTCTATTTAGGTATTTTAATAAAGTGTGATAAAATGCACACCCACCACACTCAAAGAACAGAGTGTTCCATGTCCATCACATCCAGTGTTTGGTCTGAGATTTGGATCTGGAGTGCTTCAGCTTTTCCATTTCTCTGCCTGCCACCTCACAGCCTTCCACCTCTTTGTTTTTGTTTTTTTTTTGTTTGTTTGTTTTTTGGTCAGGAGAGCAGTTCTCCTGCCCTAAGGGCAATGCTGCCATCCAAAGTAGTGGTCCCCAACCTTGGGCCTCCAGATGTTCTTGGACTTCAACTCCCAGAAATCCTGGCCAGCAGAGGTGGTGGTGAAGGCTTCTGGGAGTTGTAGTCCAAGAACATCTGGAGGCCCAAGGTTGGGGATCACTGATCCAAAGGACTTGTTTCTCAACAGAAACTGCTAGTGAATAACTTTAACCCACCACGACCCGTGCATCTTTGAGTTAGTTAGGATGCGCAGTTCCTATCAGTAACCATAGGCCAGTGGGGCGGCTTCTACATCAACCCATCCCACGGTGAACATATGTTCCCTCCATTCTCGTTGTGCCATTTTCTAATGCTTTTTTGTTTGCCTGTTCCCCCACCTTGGGATCCAGCTCTGCCCACTTGTTTGTGTTCATCATCCATCCATTTGTTGAGTGTTCTTGAATACCGCCCCTTGGATTGCTTACTGTAGAAGCAGCCGGTTTTCCCCGCTGGACATTTGACACATCTCCTGAAAAGCTCCTTGCCTCTTACAGAAACATTTCAGAAAGCTCTTCACTCATTGTTTTTTTTTCCCCTTTCTCTTTCGGCAATTGGTCTTGGCAACCACCTCTTCGAGTTCACCAGGGACGACCGCTTCCCTGGAAGAAAATAGAGACATTTACACTCTCCCCTCCCCAGATTCTGCAGCCAGGGGTGTTAGTCGCCAACTGGTAATCTCACAGAGCTAATTATACATTTCTGCTCCCGTGCCTGACTTTCCATTTCTAGACCAAACACATTTTCCTAGGGGATATTGCTTCCATAAAGTGCTGAGTCAGTTCATTCCCGGTTTAATTGGCTACAGTGGAATGTTTGATTGCATTCATTCTGCAATTCCGCTCAGTGTTCTTTTGGTTGGTTGGTTGGTTGGTTTTCTTGGGTTTCCTTTCTTAACCCTCGGTTCTGCTTTCTCCTTTTCTTCATGTTTAGTTACGGACGACTTTATGCTGCAGAACCCTACCACCACACACTTACTCCAGCAGCCACCTACGGCGTTGGTACCATGGTAAGTACCCATATTTGCCTTCTGCCTCCTCCTTTGAATCTCAGTCTGCCCTGCTCTCTCCCAGCCCCTCCCCTCCCGCTCTCCTCCCCTTCTCCTCCGTTCTTAGCATGGTTGACATCTTCTCACTTTTCCTTAATTGAATTTGTCTCTTCCGCTAACGGCAGCTAAAATGCCACATTAATCCTTCCCAGTAAACTTGATAAATGTCTTAATTTCTTGGCAATGTACTGCATGTAAGTTATTATATTTTTAATTTTGCAAGTATCACCTAGCCGAGCACTTACCTTAATGGAATAATTAGTCATTTTGATAATTAAATCCATCACAAATGGAATGCCTTCACAGCAGCATCAATTCTTTTTCTCTTCTTTTACAATTTTTGCCTCGAATTTACATCGCCCCAAGGTTCAAGTCACACCAGTGCTTATAATACAGAGCTGAAACCAAGATTCTCAGGCCTCGGCTATCAATCAGCCCAAAATGTCTGCAATTTTCCTCTCTTATTATAACTAATATTTAAAATTAGTGGAACGCAGAAAAGAGAGGAGGGAAGAAGGCTGACCGTTTCTTTCACCTTTGAAACTAGAATCCACATTTCAGGTCCCTAGAGATGGTGGTTTACACTTGAAACAACCATGTATTCATCAAAGTCTCACTGAGAAATTGTGCTGGATGTTTTTGGCTTTTCTTTATGAGAAAATATCCCTCCAGGAGACATGCACGGAAGCACATTCATCTTGTAATCAAGATAATGAGGGCAATCCAGCAAAAGTGAAGTCACAACTAAGTTCCAGGGAAAGCACTGGAACGGTATTTAGTTGAAACTAACTCCGTCTCTTTGAGTTAAGAAACTAAGTTACACACAAGCTTTACTTGTGCTCAGGTTGTGCTGTGTGTCCATAGCACTTTTGTGCTATAATTGTGAAATATGCAGCCAATTCAAGAATGCTGAACCTAACACTGGTGCTACCTAGAATAGACACATTGAAACGAATGGAGTTTGTTAGTCAGATACAAGTCCCATTGGTTTCACTGGGTCAACTTGAGTTAGACTTAATGTTGTAGTCCTCTCCAGAGTTGATTCATCCCAAGTCAAGCATATAAAGAAAGTGTCACATGGTACGTCAGCAACACCCTATGCCCACCTTGAAAGACCTTCCATTTATTCCTGTAGGGGAGAGATCATTTTATCCATATTTTCCACTGCGTGTGCAGGTCAGTTTGGTTTACTTCATTGCCTTTGTTCACGGCTGTCGCAAGGTCTCCAGGAAAGAAGGAATAAAATGAACAATAACGTTTTCGTAAAGCAATTAAAACAGAATTCTTCAATAACATATGGCTTGAAAATTAATGACAAACAAGTAGGATGATGAAGAATATTTGATAAACTCCTCATCCTTTGAGTTGATGAGACACTTGCATTAAGAATTTGAAAGAACCACACCTAATGTGTGCAAAATGTATCTTTACAACACTAGAGTCTGTTCTCCTTGAGAAACAAGGAAAGAACTGGAAGGACAGATTGATTATTTCAAAAGATAACTCAACAGATGCTTCAGTTTCATAAACGTCCATGAAAAAAGTACTGGGTGAGCACAAAAAAAGATGCAAAAGACCCATCCGATGCTTCAGTTTCATAAATGTCCATGAGAAAAGTACTGGATGAGCACCAAAAAAAGATGCAAAAGACCCATCCGATCCTTTAGTTTCTTAAATGTGCATAAGACAAAAAAGCATTTGTACACAAGCTGCACAAGTTAAGCAAATTACGCATGGTAGGCAAAAATTGGACCATTGTGCAAAAACGAGGCACATTGTGCAAGACATTCCTTGTTTGAGACAGAACCAAACTGACACTGGATGCAAATTCATCCTTGTTGGCGAGGAGAACAAATATTGTAGTACCTTCTCGTTAGTGAGAATGAGTGAAGGATTTCTATCTGTAGTAACTACTATCTCATAATTTTAATTCACATTATTTACTCATTGAAACTAGACTAATGAGGGCAGTGTCAGATGTTTGTGTACGAGACACCTTAAAAACATATTTTTAAAAAGCAACAACGGTTGGCTGAAGCAATTTGTTCCGTATCTGATTGAATTCCTGTTCCAGACTCAAGTTTATTTCTGAATTCATTTCAATTCAGAATGAAATGGATCTGCTACTTCAGACAAGTGGGTCTGAATCAGGTCAATTCTGTTGGAGACCTGGCAGCTGCCTAAATCCAGGGCACGGCTCCAGTTAAAGCACAAACCTCCAGAATAACCACATTCGAAACAACAGTTTCTGAAAAATGCTGGTTATAGGAGCAAATACTGGACTGAGTTCAGTCTGGAGTATACAGGAAGTGAAACATCCCACCTACTTCTTTCGTGCACTACATGGGTGTTGCTTTTAGAGGGAAATAAAGTGATGAATATACGTAGCATAAAGATACTTGTACTAAAACTTGAGAAGGCATTGTTGTTGTTGTTGTTTAGTCGTTAAGTCGTGTCCGACTCTTCGTGACCCCATGGACCAGAGCACGCCAGGCCCTCCTGTCCTCCACTGCCTCCCGGAGTTTGATCAAATTCATGTTGGTAGCTTCGATGACACTGTCCAACCATCTCGTCCTCTGTCGTCCCCTTCTCCTCTTGCCTTCACACTTTCCCAACATCAGGGTCTTTTCCAGGGAGTCTTCTCTTCTCATGAGATGGCCAAAGTATTGGAGCCTCAGTTTCAGGATCTGTCCTTCCAGTGAGCACTCAGGGTTGATTTCCTTCAAAATGGATAGGTTTGTTCTCTTTGCAGTCCAGGGGACTCTCAAGAGTCTCCTCCAGCACCACAATTCAAAAGCATCAATTCTTCGGCGCTCAGCCTTCTTTATGGTCCAGCTCTCACTTCCATACATCGCTACTGGAAAAACCATAGCTTTGACTATGCGGACCTTTGTCGGCAAGGTGATGTCTCCGCTTTTTAAGATGCTGTCTAGGTTTGTCATCGCTTTCCTCCCAAGAAGCAGGCGTCTTTTAATTTCGTGGCTGCTGTCCCCATCTGCAGTGATCATGGAGCCCAAGAAAGTAAAATCTGTCACTACCTCCATATCTTCCCCTTCTATTTGCCAGGAGGTGATGGGACCAGTGGCCATTATTTTAGTTTTTTTGATGTTGAGCTTCAGACCATTTTTTGCACTCTCCTCTTTCACCCTCATTAAGAGGTTCTTTAATTCCTCCTCACTTTCTGCCATCAGAAGTGGTATCATCTGCATATCTGAGGTTATTGATATTTCTTCCGGCAATCTTAATTCCGGCTTGGGATTCCTCCAGTCCTGCCTTTCGCATGATGTATTCTGCATATAAGTTAAATAAGCAGGGAGATAATATACAGCCTTGTCGTACTCCTTTCCCAATTTTGAACCAATCAGTTGAGAAGGCATAGGACTGTACAAATATGCAACGAATGGTGGCCTTTGAATTTGATGAATTTGCATCTTGTAACATGTGCTGTAGGTACTTGTTCTCAATAATCTGGATCACTTCTAGAGTAATATTTAGACATGGGCACCTGTTTGGCAGTTCGTGCCGGTTTGTCTTTTGGACGAACAGGTGTTCGATGGTTCCCAGCCCCACCTCTTCTGGTGGACGCCCACTCAGAGGCAGCATCAGGAGGAGGCAGGGCAGGGAAGCGGGGCACTGCCTTTGAGTGGGCACCCGCCAGAGGAGACGGGGCTGGGAATTGCCAAAACCTGTTCATCCGAAGAACGAACTGGCACGAACCGCCAAACTGGTGACTTGTGCCCATCTCTTATTTGGATTAACCAGAGGCACTAAAGAAAATTAAGGGGGGTTCATGGACCTGGAAACCCTTTAAAGAAAATCCATTTTATCACCACCACATGTGGTGATAAGTATAAGAAAGCTATCAGGCTTTCTGCTCTTGATTAAAAAAAACCACGTTTTTCATGCTTTGAGAGTAAATATTAATGTCAAGTTGCTCTTTTCACTTTTCCCCCCAGATGTTTGATTAGATTTACATTTAGTTCAATTTCTAGCATTTTGAGCTTGAGGTGGCAAACTAAAATTGAGCAATAAAACAAATTACACGTGTAATAAATAAAGCAGATCAGACGTAATCAGGTTCTGTTTAAGTCTGAACAGAAATGAATCTGAAAAAATAAACCCACAATTTTATTTCTTTTACAATTAAAAAAAACATTATTAGCTTTTTATTTCATGCATATAGTCTGGCGGACAAAATATTGTTCTTGAATATGAAGTGTGTGCTTAGTGAACAATTCCGGTTCTGTTGAATGGAACAATAACCATAAGATACACAGGCCAATAGCCTCATTCTGGATACCCCCCTCTGTGTTTTCTCAGGAGACAAAGAGGAAAGATCTAGAAGCATTCTGTAGCTCTGACTCAGCAACCACATTGGCTCCACTCTGAACCTTTGCTGGAAGGCCTGAAAACAGACTTTCCAAATCTCCATTGAATGTTCTTAGCATCTTCAACATGGTCGAGAATCCAGGCCACATGGAAGGCCCTGAACAAATTCGACCAGTCACACAAAGCTTCTGGGCTTAACTTGCAAAGGTCTGAGGTTGCGAGTGTTATGGACAAAGATGTCAGGGGTGAGAATAGCATGGAGGGTTATGCTTTTCCAACCCCCAATCTGAGCAAGCATCCCCCAATCTGAGCAATCTCTGGAAGCAGATTTCCTCAGGGTGAAAGAAATATCTGCAGGCAGAGTTAAGAATATCATGTGCAGAACCGTGACTAGGGTGGGACAACAGGCGTCTTGCCCCAAGGTGCTGAAATTTAGAGGGTGACAAATGTGCAGATGAAACGATGCAAACCCCACTTGTTGATACTGGCTGCTGGAGAAAAGAATAATTAACTGGATTAAAGAAAGGCTAGAGGCATTCAAGAGAAAATTGGAAAAATAGGCTCGTTAGATGGACAATGGACAGGGGGGTGAGTGAAATCCTACCTCTGAAACCCCTTTCCACCCATTGTCATGGGTCATTAACAGTCGTTAACAGTGGTCTTTCTCGTGGGTGTGGTGCTGATTTTTCTGGGGATGGGGCTTATTCAGACCAAGGGGAAGTGAAACCAAGGTAGAGGATATATCAGGGATCTTCTACCAACTCTCCTCAGACTGAAGAAGCTGCTAGGATGAGTAGCGAAACGTTTCAACCTAATAAGAAAGAAGTCCAGTGGCCATGACTCAACTTCCAGATAAGCTGATCTGTCTTTCTTGCATTAAGAAGCAGAATTCTGTTGGTTGCTGTTGGCTTGCAGAATTCTACCTCAGAATTCTATGATGCAGTACCCACAGTTTCACTGACAATATTAAATAAAATACCCCAGAAATACATGTTTCAAAGGTACATTATCAGAACTGGCCACTAGAGGGAATCAGAGACTATGTGATATACAGTATAGGGTTTGCTATATCCACGGTTTTCGGCATCCACAGGGCAGCTTGGAACCTAACCCCTGCGGATGCTGCAGTCCTACTGTATATAAACCGAATTCATGAGTTCATCCATTAATATTCCTTAATTGTTCAAGAGCCTAGACTGGCGCCTATTTGCACAGCTCTCGATGGTGTGTCCTGAACTTGGCTGGCCACCAAGAGACGGGGCAGCTGTTGTAGCCCACGAATGAGCGTTGCGAATCTAAGTTGTGGAGAAAGCCGAAGTAAAAAAAAATTCCATCAAATTGCTTTGTTTCAGAATGCTTTTGCACCCTTGACTGATGCCAAGACTAGGAGCCATGGTGATGATGTCGGTCTCGTTCTTTCTTCATTGCAGGCTAGTATATACCGAGGGGGATACAGCCGTTTTGCTCCATACTAAATGACAAAACCCTAAAACCCTTCCAATGTGGGGGAACAGGAAGCTTTCCGAGGCCTGGGTATTGCAATACATGCAGTAGTGCATCATTTTAGCAACTCTAAAAAAATAAAAAAAATAAAAAATAAAAAATAAAAAATAATAAAAAAATAAAAAAGAGGAAAAAATCTACATTTTTTATCTTATACCTCAGATATTTTGTTCTGTGTATTTTAATATTGTGGGTCTTTTCATTTATGAAGGTTACATAGTTTGATTGCTGGCTGTAGAAGGTATTTATTATTATTATTAATTATTATTATTATTATTAATTATTATTATTATATTATTATTATTTTCATTGTTGTGGTTGAACTAGAAAGCCGCTAGAAATGGAAAAAAAAATACTGTTTGGGGGCCACAATCAAGACTGCTATACCATGTAAATGAATTATATATGCTGAATATTAAGCTATTGGGACTCGTCACTTGTTTTGTAAGAGTGTGACATGGTTTTCTTTTTTCCTGCATAGAACATTTGTTTTATTTTTCAAAACGGGAGGGAGAGAGAATAAGCGAGAAGGTGACGGGGGCGGTTGGGTTTCAGCCCGATAGAATTGCAACGCTGAACCCCCACTGCGCTCGTAGTCATATATCAACTTGTCTTAAACGCTCACTCTTTATTCAAAGCCAAAGGTTGTGTTGTTGATTTTGAGGCTAGAGATCGGGGTGGGAGGGTATAGAGAGGGGTGCTTGATGTGACACCTGTACATAAAAATCTAATTAAGAGTTGTCCAAAGGCACGGCTCATAATTCATTCCACCAGGCAGTATTCAGCTCTAACCATCACTAGTTGTTTAGGCTACTAAAAAAATAAATAAAACAAAAATACAAAAAAAGAGAGAGAGAGATCAATCAATAAATAAAAAGAAATACCTGCTCGTTACATCATGAACAAGCATTGTTTTTTATATTTCTTCCATATAATAAATTATTGATATCATTGCAGACTTTTATATTATGGGAGGATTAAAAACTAATAATAATAATAATAATAATAATAATAATAAAAGGGGATAAAAGCACTGTTTCTATTTTTTTTCTTTTTTTCCAAAAAAAAAAAAAAAGAGAGAGAGAGAGAGAGAGAGAGAAAGTAATAAAAAAGTTAAATTCTTTGTACCAGTTTTAAAAAAAAAAGTGTATAAAAATTTACATCTGTGTCGTGGAATTATTCAGTTCAAGAGATTTATACACCTATGCTGCTTTAGATTTTAAATCCAGTAGATCAAGAGTTAGTGGGGAGGGGGAAAACCATGATAATTTTTATGGAATCACACGCTACTCATAGCACACACACACACATATACACACACACACAAATTATATATGCATTTTACAAGTACTGCAACCATGGAGTAGACCGAATCATGGTACTTTCATTAGCTTAGTAATTTTTGAAACATGACTGTGTCGTGTAAGCAAACTGCAGTTTTTTAAGAGGCTCTCAAGCTAGGCTGCCACCATCTACATTTCCAAACCCAGGACCATTTTTGTTGCAATTCACTGGGCCCAAAGCAACAAGGTTAAAATAAAACATGGAATGGCAAGATGGACATCAAGTTTTGGATGCTGGTCTTCTCCACATACCCCTCAAACCCCTTAAAATTGAACGTAAAGCTGCACTTTTCTGGGATAGCTTGAAGAAGATTTTTTTTAAAATTGCAGTTTGCTGTGTACATACTGTTGTCCTGTTTACCAGTTAACTTCAGTTGGGATGTTTGTCAGGGGTCTTCCTGATTTTTTTTTTTGTATTTACAATAAATAAAAGCAGAAAAATTGTCCCGCTGCAGTTTTTGCTGAAGAATAGGTATATTCTCATGTGTACTGTGCGTGCCAAAAAAACGAAAACCGGCAAGGCACTTTAGTTTTAAAAAATAAAATAAAGTTATCAACTCACCGCTGTGAACCTGCCAACTTGCTATAAACAGTTCTGCTTTTTACAAACTATTTGTGATCTGGCTTTCTCTTGTCATCGTAATGTGCATGCAATATGATCAGTTGAACAAGAACCGTCAATAAAGGTTCACAAGATTTGAACACAAGGTTTCTGGAGCATTTATCTCAAAAGATGGACAGGGGGACAAGAGAGAGAGAGAGAGAGAAATACATGAAACAATGAAAAAACAATAACATGGGCTACTAAAATATATATATTTCCCACTCCGTCAGGGAAGGACTTGATTTTGCCATGTTCCAAACCTACATCCTGATAAATCCATGCTGTCCCAAATACAATCATTCGCCATGTGTACCTTCCACCCAGACGTTAGGGTTTCCTGACATGATCCACTGGATCACAAGGTCCTACTTGGGACTGAGATTTCCTCCAAAGGTGGAGAATCAGAAAGAAGTTGGAAAGGATGACAGGGAAGGCAAGAATATCTGATCTACAGAATCTTAACCTCAAAAGACGTTTTTCTGACTCTTTGGGGCTCCTTTGTCATCTATCTTATTCATCACAAGGCCTTCAGGGTCTGATGTTCATAAGCTGTGCCAGCCAATAAATAATTAGGGAAGGGGTTCATCTCCATACTATTAGCATAACTGACACAAACATTCAGACCAGTATCCTATTGTCTGAACAAGGAATGGAAAGGCAGTCATGTTTTCACACTGGACGCAAACTCAGTGACACAACCGGTTGTGTGATGGGAAGCTTCCTGGAGCAAGGGGACTCTTAAAAGATTGCCTCCCACCCACCCCATTCTGCACATTAGGACATAGGGTCCTGGTAGTGAAGTCTCATGTCTGTCTTTGTGATAGAAATGCGGCATGTGAGAGAGGAGCAAAGCACTGATCTTTAGCTTCTGTTGAGTTCAGTAGAACATAAGTAGGACATTCCCTCCCACCTCCACCCATGACATTTCATAGCCGAAGGCCTGATCCAGACATTATACCTTGAAAGTAGGACTGGCTTAATTAAGGGGAGACTGGGGTTATGCGTGTAGATATGATCCCCAACATCTTTTTCACCTGGATTTCAATAAAACCTTTGTACGCCTAGCCCAAATCTCTAGGATGAATGCACAAAACTCTGATTAATCTGCTCCCATGGTCACGACTTTGCCCACTTTCAGCCTGTAATGCCCCAATAACATTAAAGGGAAGGAAGTCTTTTAGGGCAATCTGAATGTTCAAGACCAGGATAGTGATTCTCAATGTAGACTTTTGTTTTAATGAACGTGGGGGGAAATGTTGAGTCGATATCAAGATTCTTGAGTACAGAAGCCAAGAATGCATACAGACGTACCTTAAAACTCTATTAGGAATTATCAAATTGGTCGTTTTTTCTTTCTTCTTTTGCGTTGAGTTTCATGAAGTTTAGTAACTTCTGAAAGCAAATGGGAACAAATTTTGTAGTTGCCCATAGTATGGACTGAATAATTGTTTGGCTTAAATTCCTCCCCTGTTCAGGTTCTGGGAGTCTTGATAAAGTTGGATTAAAAAATGAATTAACCCCATCCCCACCCCCAAAGCTGGGCTCTCTCGTTAATTATTCTCTTTGGAAAAATCCTAATTTCCAGCACCTTCAAAACTAGATTGTAACTGTATTCATCATCAGACATACTTATTCATGTTTTAATTGCTGATCTCAGTATATCTGTCACCAGAAGAGCTGTCAGCCTTGGGAAAAAATATATGATGTGCTGGTCTTGATCATTTGAACCAGCATTAAGAGCTCCAGAACCACAAAAAGGGTGCAATGGAAACTGTTCACGCAGGTTTCATGATAGTTGTTGATCCACTCCAGGTTCTAATCCGAACTTTAAAGGAGCTATCCAAGATACTGAACCGATTCTGGAGATTGAGTTCTGCACCTTCTATATCTCCTTTAAAGGCTGGATTGAAACCAGGTACGGATTCCTCGGCCCCTTTACAATTGGAATCAGGTTGGTGATGTCATCTGCGCAGGCCAATCGGCTCCATAGACAGAAACATCTAATGAAGTGGTAGAAGTAAAGTCTTCTAAATTCAGTTGTGGAAACTGCTGTTGCAATTCTGGATAGATTCTTATGTCTTGATTGCTCAGATAATGCACGTCTGTATGCAGTCTGAAATCTTTAATATATATAAATATATATATTATAATTAATTGTTAAAGTATCTATTTTCTTACCAAAAAAAACCAAATCATTTTGCACTCCAATGGTATCATATGAGTGGCTTCTTTGTTCTTTTTGCCATGTTTTTAACTTCAATCACTTGGTGTAGCCCCCAATAGATATCTGATGTTCAATTCTCAAAGAAAATTGTGTATGGATGAGATTGTCAAATACTGTTGGAAAATATTTTTGTGAAAACTCCTTCAACACTCCAATCATTCATTTTATTCAAATGTATGTCTGATCTAGGGAATGTGGTTTTTTCTTTTCTTTTCTTTCCAGTTATATAAAATACTACTGATAATATGACTTATGATTTTAAAAAAATTATTAATACCATATGTAGAATATCGTGACTTCAAAGCAGTTACAAATCTTAAAAACCCAACAAGTGTGTATATCTGTCTTTAGAAATTAGTGTTTATATCACTACAGTGGTTTGTGAATAAAGAAAAAAAATGGTTTGTAATATTTAAAAAAAAATAAAACTTAGTCTGAAACGGTGTAAATAAATTTGTGTCCAGAGTTGACCTGTGTTCATGTGTGGTTTCTTGGACTATTGTTTCTTTCCCCAAACTTGTTAGTTTTTATTTGTTACAAAACTATGGATGGCGAGTCACAACATTCTTTCAATACTTTCACAGAGAAAGGAAAGTCTATGCAAAATTTTAAAATGTGGCTAGGTTCCAATGAACTTCTTTGCATGTACCCTGAGCAAAAAAAGAACGAAAACCACAACCTTAAACTCTGATGGTGGATGAGACAAGATGAGAGCAGATGGAAGCACGGGTGTCTATCAGATGTTGGGTATCAAGGGGGAAAAGGAGGAAATTAGTGGTGGTTGTAATTCGGCTAAACCTGTGTACGATGCACTTTCGTTCGGGGCACTGGGGGGCCGCTACCTTCCTGCCCCACCTCCAGGCACTGCTTTTCTCAATAAACAAACAGGCATGGACTACCGAACCGGTGGGTCCTGCCCATCTCTTTTGGGCTTCAACAAGCTGAAGCCATTGGTTTAAAACATTCCAGATGTCTCTGGAACACGACTGAGCTGACTCCATGCACTTTGTCCCCTTCTGGGAAAGACAGTCATATGTTGAAAAGATGACACATTCAGAGCTGGATGGACCTTTTCATGGAGCTGCCCTGTAGACCTTAACAAAAAGGCAGGGATTCAACTGGTAGGGCCCAAGGATCAGCTTAATACATTGAAAGTCGCCCAGGACATTTCTGACGCTTATGCGTTTTTGAGATGCACCATGTTGATCAGCCATAGATTCATGATTTCCTTCACCTGAGCAACCGTTCAGCTTGACTTTATGACGCCTTTGCATATGGATTCATTACCGCCTAAAAGACCTCTTGGTGTAACTTTTCTATAGAACGAGGATTCGCCATGGGCACGGATCAAACCACAAACCAGAAAAACCAACAAATTGGGCTGGTTTGTGGCTTGATTGATGATCCAGTTCAGGGATCCTGTAAAGCACAGAATTTTTCTCAGTGCTTCATTTTGCTTCGACAAAATGGATGCCTGCCCACTCCCTTCCAACTATTCCCATTGCTTCACTACTTGGTCTTGCCACCACTGTGTCCACCATCATCAGAGACAGTGGGTTAGCTTCCCTTCCAGAGCTGGGTTCACATGTGCCCACTGCCAGCTGATAGGTAGGCACATGCGCAGAGGCCATGGCCGGCTCCGGGACGGGAAGCCGAGCCACTGTCTCTGATGGGGGTGGGGGTGGCTGGACCAGGTAAGGAGCTAACGTGGGCAGTGGGAAGGGGTGGACAGACAGGTGGTCCCCTTTAGCATGAACCCAAAAACCAAGCCACAAACGGGTTCATTTTTCAGGATTCGTGGTGGTTTGTGGGTAGCCACGAACCATCATGAACCACTGGTTTTCCAGTTCATGCCCATCTCGAAAGAGGATTGTTCCAGAAAACCACAGTCAGCTTCTCTTGTAGGTAGTGAAATAACACCAAGAAGTGTTTGGAGGACATATGTGAAACGCAACTTAGACCCAAACCTGCCTGTTGTCTGTGAGCATCTAGACTATTTAAAAAGAGGACCATAACTATTCAGCGTTTCCATTTCTGGATGCTTAATGGCCTTCTGGGAAGCTGTTAAACTTTAAAAATAATACCACTGTATCGTTGCATGAAACATTAGTAAATTTCACAAAGATTACACGTGGTAACGCTTTTTTTACATCTGCTGGGCTCCACGCCGTGCTAATGATCCTATGTGTGGCTTTTTAGCATCGGAAACGAGATTTTTCGCATTGTAAAACCTTTCATCTTCCTCAAGCTGCCTATTGGTAATGAATTTTTTATTTGTTTACTCAGTGCTTCTCCTGGATATAAAAGTAACACTTAACTTAGAGGGAGAGAGAGAGAAAAAATAAAATAAAATAAAACACACGGCAGTCAGCCTATGTGTTAAATCAAAGCTAAGCATGGATCATATCAAAAGCTCTTTTAATGTTCTTCTATTTCTTTCGATTCCTATGTCCAGTTTATTTATTTTTTAAAGAAGATGGAACTCAAGGAAATAGAGTAATGTGAGTGGGTGGGGGATGGGGTGTTATAAAATATGAAAATATTGAATTATTCATGCCATGATGTTCTGTCATATGGGGTCATTATAAACATGTTTGCAAAGCAGCCATGTCTCTGCCGCCACTGAACGGAAGACCAAGCTCTTTGTTTGGTCTTTTTAAAGCTCATCTTTCAAAAAAACCTTTTGTTCTGCACTGTTGTCTGTAGGCCTTAAGAACTGTTGACATCAGAGTTCCTTCCTGCTTCTTGGCATATACAATAGCCTGTTCTCGGGAATGATGTTCACCCAGTTCACAAGACCACCCCCCAGTAGTGTACCTCCAAAGTACACTACATTCTAGACGGCCACAGTCTAGAATGTTCTCGCGCAGGTACATTGCGAGAAACATGGTTGCAAAAAAAAATTAACCGTTCGAAGACCTGGTAGGCTAATTCCAATTAACCACAAGGTGGGAGAAAAAGAGAACACCCACTATGAAAGGACTGTTAAAATTGTTTATTCTGCAGAATAAAGGGGGACACATGGGTTGATACCCAAACAATGTGTCTCAGAGTTTATAGGTGTGTGCTAGTATTTATATACCTTATTACTCATGCATCACTGACTTTTACCCTAGTTGACTTCTACCCTAGATGGCCTCTGCCCTCTTTATTATGTTTTGGGTTCTCCCTCTTTGCTTTCTCATCTATGACCATCCAGTATCACCCGTTCTCACAGCACATTCAACACATCCCGTTCCTTATGTTAGTAAAAAGCTCAGGGTTTGACACCTATAAGTTTTCTTAATATCAAACATGGTGAGTTAATACAGATTGGTACTACATACGCTAGGCATAAGTATGGTTGAAAATAAATTCCTTAACACATTCACGAGAAAACCAAAAATCAGTGTACTGGTCATAATTAGAGATGGGGGTATTCGTATACGAATGAATACCCCCACACAGGTGGACATAACGAAGGTCCAGCCCCCTGGGGCTGGACTGTCCATTCACCTTCCGCTGTTGCTGCGGGCTCCGCACTCCCTTCCTATCGCTCCGGAGCTCGCAGCCTGCGAGCCACTCCTGGGAGGAGGCGGGAGGACGAGCTTATACGAATACGAATACTCCCATCTCTGGTCATAATTGTTCTTGTTTCTAAGACACCCAGCTGACAGAAGAATTAGATTATAAAAACAACAGGAAACAAAGACAACGAGAGGGATACCCTGTTTGTTTGATTGATTGCTTTGCTGCCTTTATATTAAAAACATAACAGGTTAAACATTAGAAAACAACTAAACTACATGCCAATTGAAATACAATTGAACAAGTCTAAGAAGGCATTCAGAGACTCAGTCGTGATGGTTAAAAGCTTGCCTGAAAAGGTGGGTCTTCAGCTGTCAGTGGAAGGATAAGAGGGAGGGGGCCAACCTGATCTCCTGAGGGAGAGCATCCCATAACCTGGGAGCTACCACTGAGAAGACCCTCTCTTGTGTTCCCCTCGGCCGTGCCTGGGCTAGCAATGAGACCGAGAGGAGGACCTCCTCTGATGATCTTAAACACCGAGAAGGGTCATATGGGGAGATACAGTCTGTCAAAGTCAGGGAGCACCCCAAGATTTCTAGAAATACAAAAGATCTTTAGAGATATGCAAACATAACAAAGGAAAATAACAAAGTGGACTCCGCAGGCACAGTGGCTCAAAAGCCATGGATCACGCCCACCTGTTGGAAAGAAGGAATGAAATGCCATAGGATAGAGAAAATAGGGGCAATGTACAGGGTATTATGGGCTGCTTGGAACAATGCACAGAAAAAATCCACACTAGAACAGTCTTATTATTAGTTGTTCAATCTGTCTAATTAATGCCTTCCGTATCCAAAGGCTATGGCAAATTAGTGCTTTTATCGCAAGTCTCAGCTGTATGTATTGATAGTCGATTTACGTGATCTACACATTGGGAAGTTCAGCAGCGGTCCCGTCAGCAGAAAGTTCTGGTTTCTGCCTACATGGGCAATCTGCTAGTTATGCAGAGTTCTGCAACTCTGCAGGTTAAAGAGAAAGAGAAAGGAAGCAATAGGATTCTGGCCTGAAGGCTTGCCATCTAACAGACATGATGCCAGAGGAACAAAGGATGGGGAAGGAAGAGGAAAAACCACAGATATAAAAAATCGCTGGTGTGAAGCCTTGAAGAAGCACACCTGGTTGAGCAGTACTGTACAAGGTGGCCAACAAAATCTGCCTAGATCCCAACCAGCTTCCCATATTTTATAGTGACAGGTCTAGAGCTTGGGAACCTGGTTTTTGACTTCTACAGCTCCCAATTTCCCCCATTCAATTTGGCTACTAGCCATCCTAGTTCCAAGATCCAGTGGTCATAGTCCAAGAGCATCACTTCCTTGAGCTGTTGGCAAGCTTTGTTTTAAAATGACACTTGTAGAGATTTGGTTGGGGGAATGAATGACAATTCTTTCCATATCCCTTTGATGGCAACCTTAAGAAGAAATGATGGTGATCATTAAGGTGGGGTATATCTCTCAGGAGATCTGCTACATTATAAAGGAACTAAAAACATTAGCATTAATCAATGGCATTTTACTCAAGTCTATCTTTAGATTAATGAAATCTTTCTGTCAAGAAAGATTTCAAAGAGCAAGGAAAAGATGGACTCATAGAAAACAAGACCCATATCCCTGCTGTGGGTGTAGGATTTTCATAAGTGTTCAGTTTATTACAAAAAGCATAAAACAACTTATTGGTGGAGAGGAACTCAGCCAGAGCCTTTAAAATTGTATGTATCACCAGTGAAGGTGCTACTCAGTTCACTTTTCTCTCTGTTACACACATGTAGAGAATGTATGGATGAAAGATATGTGTTGTGTGCTGTCCAGGGTTTTGAAGTAGAGAGTACAAAGAAGTGGTTTCTCATTTCCTTCCACTAGGGGGCACTCTGGGACCATGCAGCTTGCCCAAGGCCACACAGGCTGGCTCTTCTCCCCGGAAGTACAGTGGGGGACTTCAAACCCCCAACCTCTGGCTCTGCAGCCAGAGACTGAAACCACTGAGCTATCCAACCAGATGAAATATATGAAGCTTTCTTAAAACTGAATCAAGTGGAATAAAAACAGCCTCCAAATCTCATGTTCAAAAAATGATGATGGTTGCCTCTTGGTCTGGAAGCAAGGATTGGTTAAATTTGAGCAAGGGACAGGCTTGCTTTCAAACACATTCAGATGTTTTCCATCTCAAGCACAGTTCAGAAAGAATGCACTGGCGCTAATGTGTTGATGTTAAAATTCTCTCTTTGCATTAAGAGGTGGGCAAGCCAACAGATGCCTCTAAATGTATAAAAAAACCACAACATTTTCTAAGTAATATTTCAATAATCTTTTCCCCAAAAATGTTATCTTTATCAGATTGGATGTGTCTATTTGCTCATCCCTTTCTTTAATGCAAAGCAACCATTTTAGTGCATTAATGCTAAACCACTGTTTTAAGTTTCTGATGTCAAGTTTCCATTGAATTTATAAAGACATGTGTCAATTGCTTCTCAAAAATGAGGGCTGCAAATCCTGAGTTGATTCACCCCTTAACAATAAATAAGAGAGTTAAAAAATGTTCACTTTGTGAGACCCCATGAGACAGCAGACTTCCTGCAATTCCTGCTAAAGAGAGAAATTTTCAGATTTCCTGATCCTGCCCCAATGCTAATTGGGAGTTTCCTTTCTGAACAGGAAGCTCAGGTGGAGCTCAGCCTAGCTTGGCTCCAGAGCCTTCCAGTTAAGGCCTTTCCTCCCAGGTGAACCACCTTGAAGTATCTCTGTCTGTTAGACAGAACTAGAACGCAGATTTTTTAAATAAAATGAGTAGTAATGAAAAATGCAGGAACTGGGCATCTAGTGGTAGGAACCAGCAGCAGTCATGGGTGGGTTGTTTTGTCACTGTGATCCTTCAGGCTGTGTTGTTGTATTTGTGTGGGAAGGGTCAACTGAATCCTAATTCACCACCACAAATGCAACTGAAGAGATGATGGTCTAAAACCAGACTTTCAAAGCTCAAGCACTCACTGGCTCCAGCAGCTCTAGAGGTGTCTCACTGTGCCGTGGCTCGACTTCTCCCATGCAATCCGGGTCTCTTTAATCATATTTCACACTTTCACAAGAGTAACAACTAGATATGGGCACAAATTTAAAAAATGAATCAACCAATTCATTCAAAAATCACTAATTCATTGATCCGTATTCAAATGACTCAATATGAATCAATGAATTTTTAGTGATTTGTTTATTTGTTTGGCTATAAAATAGTCCCCAGGGGGCCTAGATACACCAGAATAGCAGGAGGGCTTCCTCTGACTCTCCTCTATGCTCCTGTCACGTTTGATGAAGAATGGGTTTCAGATGTCTGAGTTATGTACCCACAAAGAGGGTCCCACAGGAAAGTCCCCGCAGGCATTTTCCTAAAGGGCACTTTCCTGGGGGGACCCACTTTGTGGGTGTATAACGTGGTTGTCTGAAACCCAATCTTCACCAAAAATGGAGGGATTGTAGAGGAGAGTTGGGATATGTTTTCCTGTGATTTTGGCATCTCTAGGTGCTGGGGGGCATTTTATAGAGTTTAAAGTAAAACATGAATTCATTAATAATTCTTGATTTGTTGAACTTGACAAATCACGAATCAAGACTAATCACCATTTTTCTTATTTGTCCCCATGTCTAGTAACACCTCTAAACTGTTGTTGGGTTGTATTTAAACAACCAAGCAAGGGCTGGCAAACATCTTGATAATCTTGATATCAGAACAGACTGTACTACAGATCAACAGTATATTGAGAGAGAAAGAGAGAGACAGAAGGAAATAATTCAGGGGTTCCTTTATCAGTAGTCTAACAGAAGATGTAGAAATAGAGTAGAAAACAAGGACCCTTAATTGGGATGATTTCTACTCATACCAAGAAGTATCAATTTAAGGAATTCTATTTTTCTGCTTAGTTCTTCCAGGCAGGTCTGGAAACTGAAAAACCAGAAACGTCATACTCTGAGAGCACTGAGCATTAAGGGAGATTAAGCGGCTTGTCTCGACACGGAGATGTGGCTGATTTAGTGAAAAAAGAGAGAACTGAGTGGATCAAACCTGCGACAATGGAATCATGCAGGCATGATCCCGCCTGGGATAAGCACTTCGAAATGTATATTATCTCTCAGCTATATAGCACTGGTTGGTAAGTTGGTTTCTAAAGAAAGATAGAACAACAGAGATGAAGACAGTCACTAGAATCAAGCTTGCAGGTGGAAAGGCCTATGGAAAAGCAAGACGACAGGTTGGTTTTTTTTTTTATTAAAACCATGGGACCTGAAGGAACAAAGCTAAGAGTGTCTCCTCAGTGGAGCCACCCCTGTGCCATGGCTTGGATGCCTCGCTTTGAAGAATAGAGGAGATAGATGAAAAACCCATGACCTGCAATAGATGCTACTCCAGAATTGATAAAAATGTAGGGTTTTTGGTTAAAATAATTAATATAGATGGTCTTAGCTCACTTCGTCACTGTGTCTTCCCTCTTTATTCCAACTTGGGGAGGTATTTGCAAGTCCAGAGGATTCCTGGCCAAGGTCTCCATGATTTGTGTAAACGCCCTCTCCACAAAACCAGTGTCGCTTGCCTTTGAGAAGCAAAGCATGCAGAAACAGCAAGCAGGGACTATAGGAGCACATGATGCTGCCTTACCCTGAGTCAAATCAATGGTCCTTCTAGTTCAGTTTTAGCAACATCTAAAACTTCCAGAGAGGGCTTTTTCCTGGTTCCACCTGGAGATCTCTAGTATGAGTTGATGATCTCCCATCCAAGTTGTAACCTGTGCTAACCTTGCTTAGCTTCTGATATCAAGCAAAATCCATGCTTTTGGGGTCATGGAGTTTCCCCATAGGTGGCTGCTCAAAAAGATGCAAACACTATCAACTCGTCTACATCTAACCCTTAAAAGTCAATACAACAAAACCGCAAGCTTTGTCAGTTTCTGGAATTTGCATTGTATGCGCTAAAAGCACTACTTGTGCAGTTTTGCTTCATCCGCACAAATCACAAAGCTTGCTCTCTTCTCTTGTGAAATGCACTGCAAAGTGGCACACCCTGCCACAAGGCAAGGAGAATAATTTGGAAGCTTCTTCTCCTCTTGGGTGAGGAGGATTTATATTGATACACAAGACAGACAGACAGAGGAAGCCATAAAATCCAAGTGCTGCAAAGAAAATTGGCCCCATCCTGACAAATTACAGCTCTGAATGAGGCAGAGCAAGACCAGAGATGTTGAATGAAGTGATTCAATAGGATCAAATGGGAAGTGGTGGTCTTTTACATGAATGGACACCAGAGATGGCCATGAACTGTCAGTTTGGTGGTTCATGCTGGTTTGTTTATTGGCCAAACTGGCGTTCGGTGCTTCAAAGCCCTTCCTCCTTCAGTGGGCACTCACTCAGAAGCAGCACACAGAGGAGGGAAGCCAGGTCACGGCCTCGGAGTGGGTGCCCACTGGAGGAGATGGGGCTTTGAAGCGCCAAATATTATTCAGCCAATAAGCGAAACAAATTGAACCACCAAACAGTGGTTCATGCCCATCTCTAATCACATATAGTGATCTGCTTGGAAGACCTAGTCAGGTATGGGCAAGTACATTCTCGAGCACAAGAACAGATTAAGGCACTCCCCACTGCCTTGCTTCTAAACATAATCCAAAAAATTAAATAAATCTAGGCACTCATTTGTTTCTGTGTTTCGGGAAGCCAAAGTATATTGAATACAAACTGGGAAGAACTCCAATATTTTTTCATGGAACAACCAATCGCCACTAGGCTCAGCCACTTAATTAGCTGTCCAACCACCATTTCTTTCTTTTGAAAAGCCCATGCATGGCTAAAAATATTTCACTTTTCCTACTTTAGCAACAGAAAAATGGTGATTTGGGCTTGAAGCCGTGCGGTGTGCTCCTGTTCAGCCTTCCAGCCAGTCTGTCGGCAGGCCACGCTTCCTTTCCGCAGACTCCATTCCTTACCCTCTTTCCATGTGATTTTTTATCACTCCCACAAACAGATGCTTAACATCACTAGATCCTCCTGCATCTGTGTTTGGAGAAAAGAGTTCCCCAAAGAGGTTTCTGCTTTTGCAGACCTTGGCGTTTCCAACATGCTGACGCTTCTTTTTCATTTCTTCCTCTCCTACTTCAGGCTGTTTTGCCAACATCACTGATCCCAGTATTTGTTCCACTTACAAAGGATATTTATTCTACCCTTTCTAGTCAGCGTTCAATTCAGCCCTGAGCACACACCCCATCATTCACACCCCCCCCCCTGTTTTAATTGAATTAGCTCCCGGTTTCTGTTTGAACCCTTCCCAGTCTCTCTGAATATGTGATGGCATCCTTTGAAAATTTTTAGTCGGGCGGAATTTGATTATAGAAAGCTTAATGAGTGTCATTCTGTCTCTTGCTTATTACGGTGACACCTGTTAATTACCTTGTTGATTCTGATTTCCTTCCCAGCCTTCACATCAAGAGCGCTACCTTCCCACAAGCTCAGTACGAGCTCCCCATGGCCTTTGCAACCAACACTGAAACCAAACTCCCCTCAATTTTGCTATTCCAGCTAATTGGGTACAGGTGCTAAGAGGTAAACAAAGCAAAATCCCATACAAGCTGAAAGCTCCTTTCGTGCATTAATGGCACCAGCGAGGCTGTGGGGCAGAGTCTTTTGTCAGGAAGTTTTAAATAAGACTCTACTGCGAGTGAGGAACAATGAGAAGTTCAACTGAGTTTGCAAGTTGCATAATAGTGGCTTTGGCCCCATCTAGCAGAAGTGAGCCGCCTATGGTGGTTCCTTCCATATGAACCTTTGGAGATCCATGTGTTATAGCGGTTGAAGGGCACCTACATATCACACAGCTCTAGCAGGTTGATATCACTTCAAGTGTTGCATCTGCATCCTAAAGGATTCTGGGATTTGTAGTTTGGTGAGTCACTTGGAATCCTCTGGAATAGTTCAGGAAACTGCACTGTAGTGCTATAGCAAACAATGTTAAGTAGCTGACCAAGTACAAATTTCAGGACTCTGTAGGGTGAAAGAGTAGCACCTGAAAGAATGGTTTTAACTGGAAGGCACTGAGGCTCAGCTAGGCCTAGCTCTGCCCCCGTTTCTGGTTCCTGTCCCATTGTTAGCTGTGTGTTTTCTCCCTAAACAGGAAGCTAGGCGGAGCTAAGGCCTAGCTCAGCCTCAAGGTCTTCTCGTTGAGGCCCTTCTCCCAGGTGAGCCACATTTAGGTGTCCGTCTGTCAGGCAGAACTCCCAGACGAGAGAACTGCATCATTTGGAGTCCAAAGTAGTAAATAAATACATAAATCCAAAAATCCCATCAACATCTCTGAAAGCATTGGGAAGAGACCAAAAGAATCTGGGTTCCAACCCATGGGAAGCTTTTACGTTGTTCCTAGAAATCCTATTTCAGCTTAACCACTCTCACAAGGATGTTGTGAGGTTTGGATACACCCGGGAGGGAGAACCAGGAAGACTGCCTTGGTCATGTGTAGATTTAATAAAGAATGATACCTCTTGCATAGACATGCTCATTCTTAAGGCTCAAGGACAACTGTTGTACAAACAAGATACATATTTTAATTCACTGTTGTATATTCTATCAAGTTGGAACTGACTTATAGTGACCCGAACAGGGTTTTCAAGGTTGGTGAAATCTTTAAGGAGTGGTTTCACCAATTCTTTCTCCCCAGTGAGTTTCCACGGATGAGTGGGGCGTTGAACCCAGCCCTCCTGAGTCCTCATCCGTTACTCTATCCCTTGTACCACGCTGGGAATTCACACCACGCTGGGTGTGCCGATTCTCTTCTGATAATCTTGCCAACTTAAAAAAAAATGAAGTAAAACAAAGAACTGCTGGAGAGTGTGTGGCTTAGGTCTCTAGCTCTGGAGCCAGAGGTTGGGAGTTCGATTCCCCCATGGGGCCTCCTTGACAGAGGCTGGACTCCATGATCCATGGGGTCCTGTCCAGCTCTGCTGTTCCAAGATGTTGATGATAATGATGGTGATGATTGTGACACTTTTAAGACTAGCAGATAGTTCAATGGTTTAGGTCTCTGGCTGTTGAGCCAGAGGTTGGGAGTTCAATTCCCCCACAGTGCCTCCTTGACAGGGGCTGGACTGGATGATCCAGAGGGTCCCTTCCAGCTCTGCAATTCTAAGATTATAAAGTTTGCACCTATCACACTGAATACCATAGATCATGGGAAGTTGGCATTACAACACAGATTACAGAGCAATATGGATTAGGAGGGTTTTCCTGTTGGTTCTTTTCAGATGCTCTCACCCCTAGCGGGAAACTTCCTCATCTGTGTTCATCCTATCAGATGGAATTAAGGGCGAAACATCTTCCTTCAAGACTCATGCCCAGCCTCACAACCTTCTCCTGACAAAAAGGTTCTTATGAGAAATACTACACCTTCAGAGATACAATTATTTAAAGATAATGATCAGGAATTTCAATTAGGGATGGAAGTTAAAAGGCTCCAGGGATGGAAAAAGAAATTGGTTGGGTTCAACAACGCCAAAGAAGAAATCAATCTCACCTCAAGAATGTGCATATCTTCCAGCCACAGAGAAGGTTTTGAGAACTAAAGTACACATGAATCTATGTGCACCTTGAGAAAAATGTGAAGGGTTAAATATCTTTATTTCCCAGTGTGGTGTAGTGGAGAGAATGATGGACTAGGGCTCTGGAGAATAAGGTTCAAATCCCCACTTGGCCACGGAAACTCATTGGGGGAGTGGAGCTGGTAAAACCACTCCTTAAATATCTCCCTTAGCTTGAAAGCCTTTAAGGGTTATTATAAGTTGTTTCCGACTTGACTGCACAGAACACCAACACCCACACCCACATTTTTATCAAGGGTGAGATCAGACAGCTGGAAAGGTGCACACCTGATCACACCAGAAAAGGCTACTTTAATGCAGTGGTTCCCAACCTTGGGTTCCGAAGTGTTTTTCGACTAAAACTCCCAGAAGCCTTCACCACTAGTTCTGCTGCCCAGGATTTCTGGGAGATGTAGTCCAAGAACATCTGGGGACCCAAGGCTTGGAACCACTGCTTTAATGGGATGACTCTCCCTTAAAGTGATGCTTTCTTTTGTCAAGGAATCATTTCAGCCCAACCCCCAAAAGTATAAGCCCTACAGCTGGACCAAAAAGGTCCATAGAATCATGGAATATTTGAGTTGAAGGGGCCTATAAGGTCACTGAGTCCTAACCCCTGTTCAATGCCCCAACTGGGACATGGATCGGAGTTGGGCTGAAGTGTATTTACTCGTGGATTGTGTGATTCACTGGGAAACAGGTCACACCTGACTGCAAGGTCAGAAGACCTGCAGTCGTAAGATTGAATCCACGCGACGGAGTGAGCCCCCGTCGCTTGTCCCAGCTCCTGCCAACCTAGCGGTTCGAAAGCATGCAAAATGCAAAAATGCGAGTAGATAAATAGGTACCACCTTGGTGGGAAGGTAAACGGCGTTCCATGTCTAGTCACGCTGGCCACGTGACCACGGAGGATTGTCTGCGGACAAACGCTAGCTCTATGGGTTGGAAACGGAGATGAGCACCGCCACCTAGAGTCAGACACGACTGGACAAATTGTCAAGGGGAACCTTTACCTTTACCTTTTCTCCATATGATCACACCCCAAGCTGCATGATTGCACAACATTGCAGGGGAAAACTTGGATCAAGAAATCTTGAATTGGTTGATACAAGATTGCAAGGGAGTTTTGACAGCCTGAAAAGGCGGTACTCAGGTAGTTTCCAGCTGTTGTTTTTAAATTTGCACATTCTTCAAAGGATTGCCAGATAATAACGGGTAAATCCCTTGCTCCTGGTTTTGCTCATGAATATTTCACTCTATCTTGTGATACTTTGTCAAGAGCCTTGCAAAATCACAACACACTATTATATCTACCAGGTACTCTGCTTCTTTGATGTATCTGCATCCAGACCGGGTAACCCACCACCAAGCTCACCAACCCTCAGGTTTGCTGCCAAGTTTGCACTGAGCTCCAGACTTTTCTTCTTTCCTTCTTTTCAACTAAAGTTTGTGGCGCATGCAAGCGCTTCTCGCAGACTTGTATAAGACGACAGCTTTCTGAAACAACGCTTTTAGTGCATCATTCAAAATGCATGTGAAAAATATAAAACTTCTAGCCAGAGCATTTCAGTAATAGCAGGAAATGAATTCTAAATTAGGGCAGTATACATAACGATAGGTCACACTCCTGGTTGATGCCAAGAAGCCGTTAATTGAAAATATGAGCCCTAGCACAGCTATTTGGTGTCTCCTAAAGATATTTTATTTGTGCCTCTGTTCCAACCACCGTTTTCTAATGGCACTAATCAGCTCCTAGTTTACTTTCCGGGAGCTTACAGTTTGAGCAATGATAAAGTCAACAGTGCTGTGAGCTTTATTGTAAAGAAACAGTCAAGAATTCCATGGGTAAAGGATGACCCCTTTGGTTAAAAAAGGAACATACATCAAACTAGCCCCAACTAAGAGTAGACCCATTGACCAAAATCCTGTTGTGCTGTTACACAAAAGGCATTACTTTTAATGGTCAATTGTCACAAGTGAAGAAATCTCTGTAGGCATTGTCTGTTGTGTAGTGTGGTGCATAACAGATAATGCCTTCAGAGATAACTCATAGCAATTCACTGCAAAAAGTTATGCCTTTTGAGAGTTACTGGATTTCAGCCACTGACTCTCTTGCTAAATAGTAAGCGGGTACATTGTCACTTAAGTCCTACAGAGGAGGGGCAGGATCTGTTCCCGATCATCCGAGAGTGCAGGATACTTAACAATGGGCTCCAGTTACAGTAAGCGAGATTTAGGCTGAATATCAGGAAAAACTTCTTAACTGTTAGAGCAGTATGACAATGGAACCAGTGACCTTGGGAGGTGGTGAGCACTCCAACGCTGGATGCATTCAAGAGACAACTGTCAGATCTGCTTTGATTTGGATTCCTGCCTTGAGCAGGGGGTTGGACTTGATGGCCTTAGAGGCCCCTTCCAACTCAATGATTCTATGATTAAGTAAATCTCCATGGGTTAGTGGGTCTACTCCAGTTGGGACTGGAAAAAGATTACAGTATTCAGTTCTGACCCTGCTCTGTTAACTGGTGAATGGATCCTGCTTAAAAGGTCCTTCCAACCTTTTACTAATTATCAACATAACCAAGGAGGGAATACAACAGTTCCAATCAAAGTCTGACATCATCTGGAGGGCCACAACTGACCAGTCATGGGGTACAGCAAGATAAAACAGACAGAATCACAAGTAAGGAAGAATTTTGTATAGCACTGTGCAGAAGGTTAGGGTGAGGCCATTGTCCGAGAAAGACACATGGTTTTTTGGATGTGTCTTCTAAGGCCTTCTGAAGGCTGGTGGGTCTGTGACTTTTGTCACCCCCCTTGTCATATCCTGTGGCTTTTCCCTCCTAATGAATGGGGTAGGGATTACTCTAAGTGCATCTTACAAAAAGTCTAAAACAAAATGAAACAAATCATCATGGAAAGTTCTAGGATGGAAAATGACTTATGGATATTTTAGAGGCAGCTTAAGATTTTGTAAACCTTGGTTGAAGCATCAATCCAAGTGGAGCTGCAGCTAAGAAATCAGAAGACGACGGAGACATGGAAGACTAGATGGAGACTAGAGAAGATGACCAAGCACGAGGATCCATCACTGGAGAGCAAGACCATTGGGAGTTCAGTTCCCCACTGGGAATTAAAATCTTTCCTAAAAATCTAACCAGGAGATCTAAGAGGTTTTAGTGCTGTGGAATGATGCAACAGGATCCAGAGGATGACAGGGGCTGGACTGGATGATCCAGAGGGTCCCTTCCAGCTCTGCAGTTCTAAAATTACTATCAACATTTCTGAATTTTTGATATCACCATGTATGGGTGTGAAAGGTACCTTGGCCTGCCAGAAAGATGAACAAGTGGGTTGTAGATCAAATCAAGACTGAACTATTTATGGAGGCAAAAAATGTTGAACATGAGGCTGTCCTATTTTGGGCACATCATGAGAAGGCAGGATTCTGTGGAAAAGACAATCATGCTGGGAAAGGCAGCAGGAAAAGAGGAAGACCAAATACAAGATGGATAGACTCCCTAAAGGAACCACTGACTTGAGTTTTCAGAAGCCGAGCAGGGCTGTTAAGGACATTTTCAAGATTGCTTATTCCTAGGGTCGCCATAAGTTGGAGGGGACTTTATGGCACATAACAGACAACAACAGGTGGCACCTCTTCCCCTCAACACTGAGGTCTCTAGATCCAGTAGCATTTATTCCACTGGATGCCACAGCTTTGGCCAGAATCAGTCATTTTCCTTTCCACCTATAGCCCTTTGTGTTTCCTAAAAATCTAACCTGCAGCTCTGAGCGGTTTTAGTGCTGTGGAATGATGCAACAGGATCCAGAGGATGACTTCTGAACTCTCAGCCGTTCGCCCCACCGATGAACACTGGGTGGCCTATGGTGGCAGGCATACGCAACAGGATCCCTGCCTCTCAATCTTAAATCTGCTAGAACAGTGGTCCCCAACCTTGGGCCTCCAGATGTTCTTGGACTTTAACTCCCAGAAATCCTGGCCAGCAGAGGTGGTGGTGAAGGCTTCTGGGAGTTGTAGTCCAAGAACATCTGGAGGCCCAAGGTTGGGGACCACTGTGCTAGAAGACTTCCTGTTGTTTAAGTAAAGTAAGATTCCCCCCCTCCTCACCCTCTCAAAACTATTTGGCAGGCACTAAATGTGACAAACATTGTAGGAGCACTTCAATATTCAATACCGTCAGGGGGGAAATATCAGCCTGCGTATCCTTCTCTCGAACAACCCAAACTGAACAACAAATATTTAGCAAAAGGCCACTCTGGGGAGCAGGCAAGATATCAGAGTAATTATGTACTTGCCCGATCTTTATCTGAAATATCTCCGCTCTGACACAGCCATCCAAGATGACTTCAAATTTCTTCTGGGATCGTTGCACGGAGATATATGTACATATTACTCCTCAAAGGAGATTAACACAGAGATGACCTCTTTGGTAGAGCTCCCCTTGGGTGTGAGGGAGCGAAATGGGGAAAGCGCTATAGCAACTTTGCGATATTAAGCTAGCAAAGATTGCTGATAAACAGCTGATGCTCGAACGGGTCCTCGCTCAAGTCGCTTTCCCCCCATGGTGTTAAAATCACATTGCCACCTCCGGGGGGAGGGGGGAGGAACAAACAAGACACTTGTTCAGTTTCATTAAGAGGAAATGTGATAAGATAGCCTAATTCAATTGCACCCATCGTACTAGGTTGCCCGTATGCTGAATTGAAGGGAATAAGACTGCTAATAGAATAAATCACCGAATAGGGAGATGGGGATGTATACATCAAGATTATGGGGCAAACTCAAACACGAATGAGAAAATATCTCCGTTCTTCAGACACCTCCCATCTTCAAAGTTTCTAAGTTCTTGCCCTCCTGAATGTGAAGGAATTTGTGAATTTTGTAAAATTTGCAAAAGATGGAAAAATGAATTTCTCCCCATCTGCCCCAGACAAATATGATCAGCACCCAGTGGTACCCAATCGGAAGAATAAATTTATTTATTTACTCAGTTTATTTCTTTAAAATATTTTTATCCCACGTTTCTCCTTGAAAAGGGCCCAAGGTGGTTTACATCATTGAAGGACAATATTTAAAGCTGAAAACCATGAGTATACAATGGTGGTTTACATCATTAAAATACCATATTAAAGCTAAAAACAATAAGTATACAGCTGAATCCACATGTTACATGGATGACAAGATGGTGGGAGTTTAGTTGAATATTTTATGAACATTTTCTAAAATTTGCAAATCTATTCATAGAAGGAATTCAAAGATGATAAAATTCAAAGGTGGGAACTAAACCAAGTGTGCTGCTTTTATATAACCCCACAGCACTTAAAACACTCTCTGGGTGGTTTATAATTTGATTATGCAGGCTACACATTGCCCCTTCCCCCAACAAACTGGGTACACATTTTGCCAACCTTGGAAAGATGGAAGGCTGAGTCAGCTGTGAGCCAGATACCTGAACCTGTCAGGATCAAACTCAGTTTGTGAACAGAGTCCTGACTGCAGTACTGCAGTTTAACCACTGCGCCACAAGGCTCTTACAAACAAATAATGTTTTGATACATCAGGACACCCATCCCAAAAAAACAAACAAAAAACAACAACAACAACAGATGTATGATTTTTCATCCCAGCCTGACAGCAAAAAATATCAGGTCTTTTCCTCCCTCCCCCATCAGGAGATTTAGAAGAAAAGAAAAACATAAGTAAGAAATGTGATTTTTGCACCAAAGAGCACGACTTATCTTTTGCACAAAGCATTCTATTTTGTGCAAAACGCAAAGAACTGGTGGAAAATACATCCTTGTGCAAAGTAAACACTTTTTTTAGCACAAAACCACTGCTGTTAATTTTTTTTTACAAACATGTCCTTTAAAAAGAGGGAGGAAATCCAGGAAAAAATATTGTATAATGCTACCTAGCTAGGTGACATGTTAAATTTTCCATCCTCATGCATTAAAAGGAAAGGTTGGTGCTCATGTCAGGAAAACAGGAATTGATCCAAGACCCTTGTTTTGGACTACTTAATTTTTAAAAGTGTTAATTAGATCCTAGTGCAATGAACCACGTTAAGGAGAATTACAGCGATTCTTCCTCTGTCTCTCATCTTCTGTCCAAAAGAGGTGCCTCGTAGTTAAAACAGGAAAATACTCCATGGGGCTCTCTTTCCTGGAAATACATCTATCAGGCCAGAAAAGATAGGTAGGAAATGGGTTCCTGTTCATTTTTCCAAGAATTTGTCAGACCTTGCAAATCACATCTTCAGGATGTAAGAACCACAGTGTTGAAAATAATTAAAATAAACAAATAAAAAAATGAATGCAGGAGAACAGATGCATTCCAATTCATCACTGACGTTAAATGCACAAGATTTCATAGAATCATAGAAGACCCATTGAATCAATGGGACATGTCAGTGTTGGCTTAATAATCCCTAGTAATTCCATGGGTCGGTCCATTCTACTTTGAAATGACAAACAGATTTAGCCCATTCTTTGATAATTTTCTTGTGACTTCTCCATTTTCCAAAGCAGTACTGTTGTTGTTGTTGTTGCTGCTGCTGCTGTTGTTAAATTTAGCCAACATGGAGGCTGGGGACTCCAACGTTGTGGGGACATTTTGTACACACTAGGTTTCAATCTAACAAACATTTGAAAAATCAATGAGGCCCCAAATCTCAAGGCTGAGCACCTGCTGCCCCCCATTATGAAACTTCTTTACAAAGAATCTTGGCATACACACCTAGTCCTGATTTTTGGAAGTATTATGGGTTTTTTCCCTGCACCATCAGCAGTTCTGTGGCATCCAGTCGAATGAAGACCTATATTAAATTGAAAGCTAGCTTACGTTTTTGATGTTTTAGGGGTTTGATGGAGATGTCACTCGTCCTTATTCCTGGGTTTCAGTTTGAGTTTTAAAAGGAGTTCTCCAAAGTCCTGAAAGTACAGTAGGACCCCCGTATCTGCGGAATCAGTATCTGTAGTTTCATCTTTCTGTGGTCAGAAAGTATTAAAAATGTTAAAACAAACACCCCAGAAATGCATATTTCTATGATGTAGTTACCAGAACTGGCCACTAAAGGGAGCGAGAGACTATACTATGTATAGCATCACTATTATAATAGGGTTTGCTACTATCCACAGTTTTCAGTATCCACGGGGGGGCTTAGAACTGATCCCCTGAGGATACAGGGATCTTACTATAGTTTGAGGTTAGAGACTATTATAATGCTCTAAAATTAAAACCTGCACAGGGTTCACTGCCCCTGTGACTCTGGAGTCACCAGCCTCCACAGGTTAGAGCCTGAAATATTTATAGTCATATGGATAAAGAGAGATCAGAAATAGACAAGACTCCTATTAAATTGCCAGGGAGGGGATACACTGATTCCTTATCTTCCATCTTCCAGTGAAGATTTATGAAAACATAGATACCAACATGGGACCGACTCCCTATTCACATATTCGATTCTCATATGCATCATGCATGGTGCACTTCAGATTTCACTACCCCTCTTTCAAAGTGAGAGGATGTGAGAAGCCATCCTGGCAAACAAGAAATGGCAATTATATAATCCATGACACTTCCTCTGCCCCCCAGCCTTTTGCTTGTGCCTCGGATCGCGCGGCAGACTCCCTCTGTGCCAAATAGTTTCAGTGATTGCTTTAATTGACACTAATGAAACAAATTGTAACACAAAGTGTGACACGTCAGGTTGCATTAGACACTCGGGTTGCCTGATCTACTGATGTGTCACTTTATGAATCCCTGAGAAAGCAGAACTGAGCTGACTCGGTTCACACTGCGGAGACTGGATCAACTTTTCTGGCAACACCTACAGACGCTGCTGAGGAGAATCTGTGGGAAATTTAGTAGTGCAGGGGCCACAGAAGAAGAGCGTTATGAAAATAAGAGTGTTATTAAATCTTTGATGAGGCTATGTTTTAACGAAGCAACTTGGGAGCTCTGGCATCAAGTTGGCATAAGAAGAGTCACTGGCTTTGGTCCCAAGCACTGGCCAAAATGGAGACCTAGCAGGATCAGTCCCATCTTGTCCACTTCCTGAAGTAAAACCTAACCCAAGTTATCCAGCCATGCTCACCCAATCTAAACCAAGGAATTAAGCAACACTTTTCACTCCATAAGTCCATTGGGGTAAAAAGACACAAGTACACACTTCAACTATAAGAAGAAAGGATAAGATACTGTGGTTGCCCACCATTAGTTTCTACAAGAGGAAAAATATAGAAACATTTCACCAACCACTGCGATATAGTGGCCAGATCCAACATACAGTTCTTAACATCCTCATTGCACTAGAGATGGGCTCGAACAACCAGTTCAGCAGTTCATGCCAGTTCATCTACTAGCCAACCAGATGTTTGGCAGTTCCCAACCCTGCCTCCTCTGGCGGGCGCCCGCTCAGAGGTAGCACTCCGGCTTCCCTGCCCCACTTCCTCCGGGGGCTGCCTCTGAGTGGGCTTCTGCCAGAGGAGGCAGGGCAGGGAAGCACCAATTACCTGATCAATAGGTAAACAAGCCGGTGGTTTGTGCTCATCTCTACACTGCACTCTCCCTTTTCACATGCCCTTCACAGAGACATTTGGTTTTCCTCTGGATGATTTCTGCTGAACTGGTCATTAAGAGATCAAACAAGAATCTGCTTCTTAAAAGCATCGGAAGAGTCTTAAAATAGATGGGGCTCCCTGAAACATCCAGGAGACACTAGCATGTATTGATAGCTTCGTAGGCATGTATATAAGTCAATTCTTCAGGCGGAGGAGTGCTCGATAGGTAGTTATATAGGCAACAGACACAGTTTGAGCACTTCTTTCCCCCACAGGTACAGATGGGAATGGAGCAATTTCAATTTTGACCACCACCTTAGTGGTTGAGGCATCTAGCTGCGGAGCCAGAGGTTGGGAGTTCGATTCCCCACATGAGCTGGACTTGATGATCCATAAGATCCCTTCCAGCTCTGCAGTTTGAAGTCTGAAGGGAGGAGGCTGTTATTTCCCAGAAGCCTCTCTGCACAAGCCGGAACTACTCCCCCCCCCAAAAAAATTATAGTTCTGGGACATGTGGAGAGGCTACCTAAAAACCCTCCCTCATCTTCAAACATTAACAATGACAGAGGGAATGAAGGTTAGGTCATGGATTCAAAAACTTTTTAACTTTTGGAAAGAAAATCATCTGAGCAAAACTTTCATCTCTCAGATGTTGAATGGAACAGGGGGGGGAACTGTGGGGGTTTTGCTCCCCTTTGTAAGCAATAAGTGACCCTTTGCACCACCCAGTGTCTGCCTTGGGATTGTACAAATGCCTCTGATTTTTCCTGGGTTTGTACATTTGCCCTAAAACTCAAGTCTCAGGACTCACCATTAAGTCAGACTTAAGTCTCACCAGTGACTCAACTCGACTTGGGTTTGTTTGTTTTTTCCTAATGACTCGGATTCGATTCACAACTCGCAACCCACCCAGCCCTCCCTTTTTTCTGGAGGAAAAAGCTTGTTTTTATTAGGGATTCAGACCTGGGCCTTGGGATTCAGAACTTGTTGCCAAAGACTCGGACTCAGACTTGGGACTTGGACCCAAAGATTTGCCAACATCCTTAGTAGACAGCCATGACATTTCTGTGTGAAAGACCTTTCCCTGGGTTGACTCCTGACTCACTTCTGAAAATGGAGTCCTCATTTTTGCTTTCTGGTCCCTCTGGGGTAATAGTCAGAACAAATTATTGAATTGTGTTATTGACCCAGGATGCTAGGGGAATTCTGGGAATCATAACTGTGCATATTTGCGTGTCAAAGCACAAAAATATGCACACTTCTAGTATTGATCATAAGACACTCTCTCATTTTACATATGCATGAATGCCCTCTTCTGAATCTCTCATACGGCACACAAAAAGAATATTAATACATCCCTATGGAAAACAGAAACATATTATGAGAAATTGTATCAAGTGTGATACAGACTGAACTCCAAGATATACTCACAGTTCGGATTGTCCACTTCTCTTAATTTGTGCAGTTTGGCAGAACTGAGAAGAAATGAGTTATAAGCAATGTACAGTAGCTGTTAATAGATTACTCCATTCGTTACTGGGCTTATTTCAAAAGTAATGTTATGAGCAGAACTAAAGATTAATTGAGGAGGCATTGGGGAAGTCATTTTTAAAATTTGATGCCATTCTCTAAGTAATCCTAAGTGTTTTGAAGAAATGGGGAAAGTAACAAGATGTTGGAGGCCTTCAAAAGGAAATTGGACCGCCATCTGTCAGATCTGCTTTGACTTGGATTCCTGAATTGAGCCGGGGGTTGGACTTGATAGCCTTAGAAGCCCCTTCCAACTCCATGATTGTATGATTCTAGGATTCTAAGCAATGAATTACTAGGGAAATTCACACTAGTGCTGAATTCAGATAGTCCTATTTCCCCCTCCATTCTGAGAGGCCTTCATTTCAGTGACTCTGTGGCAGAAATTACAATGTGGTCTTCTTCCTGTTGAGAATGATGGAGCCACGAAGCCGCTTCGGTGCAAATAAAAAAGATGTTCATATCAAATTGTTGAAGAAATGAGCGATATTCACAAATTCTTTGTCCTGGGCACCCCTTTTGCTCCTTGGCCTAAGTAAGGTTTCTAGAGAGCAGCTTACAAAGATGTACAAAGATCCTCTCAGGATTAAAATCCAATGGAGACTGAGAAAAGAGGAGTCAAAAAGCAAATTTGACACTCTTCAGGAAGTTTTTTTTAAAAAAAAACTTTGAATGTATGCTTCAATTTTAGGATAGCTCCGTGGTTTAGGTCTCTGGTTGCAGAGCCAGAGGCTGGGAGTTCGATTCCCCACGGGGCCTCCTTGACAGGGGCTGGACTCAATGATCCACAGAGTCTGTTCCAGCTCTGCAGTTCTAAGATTATTATATGAACTGCTGGATAGCTCAGTGGTTAGACGTTGGGAGTTCAATTCCCCATTGCGCTTCCTTGACAGGGGCTGGACTTGATGATCCACAGGATCCCTTCCAGTTTTGCTGTTCTAAGATTAGGTCTTTGCTGTCATTCCTTACATTATGTATTCTTACAAAAGTTGGCCACATTGAATTATTTTTGCTAAGAATCTGCGCAATTAATCAATGTGATGTTAGCATGATGTCTGTCTGCTACATCTTCTGTGATGCTCCCCCACTTAGGAACCATGACGACTCCATCTCTGGTTTCATTCCCACATCTGAAATTTGTAGATAGATTTTAATCTAATACAAACCCTTAACAGAATGTTGAGATGTTAAGAGTTGGACAAAAGGAAAATCTGGGAACGGGCTATCATACATATCCATTTTTATTTTTTTTGGTTTTCCTCACAGAATAGGATGGGAACAAAAACTCCTATCTCTTTGCTTTCATAATACATTTCTTTGAAGCAGAGATCTTATTTTGAAACCACACACAATAGCCAGAAATTGAATTCAGAGAGGAGAGGACATTGCCTAGAAGTTAGGGAAAACTGCTCTCTCGCAGAAAAAAATAATGACAAGTCGGTCCATTCTCACTCTATTGAATTACAGAGACTTGAGGCAACTTGTGTTTTTTAAAACTCCGGCACATGAAATGCTGCATTGTAAATAGCACAGCTAAGCAAACCAGGGGAGCTTCTCTCTGCATTCCCAAAGACTCTTGACAAAATCTCTTTTTGAAGTAACAGCTCGGTGCAAACTTCTCTGCTCCCAATCAGAACACATTTTCATAATCTGGAAAAGCTCCCTGGAGAGTCTGTTAGCCGGCCTAAACTTTGCCATTCCAAATCCTTTGAGCCCAGCTTCTGGCTTTCTATAACTAGAGAAAAACCTTGTTTTCTCAATCTGCTATCATCGGTGGGGAGAGGGGTGGGTGTGTTATATCTATGGTTTTCATTTCCATGAGTAAGGAAATCACCCATTTACAGCTGGAAGCAAGTTTCCTGAGTGTAGGAAAGTGGTTAATTCAGATGGAAGGGAAAAAGGAAACAGGGAAGATCAGAATATTGAAGAGGTTGCATGATGAATAAGGCAGACCTAGCAGGACATGGGTCTGCTCTGGATTTAGTCCTAGAGAACTCAATGGAATTTACTTCCATTAGGATTTCAGCTGGGCACGAACCAAAAAATTAACCAGGAAGTTCATGGGAAAAACAGAGTTGGTCTCTTCGAGTAGTTTCCTGTTCAGCTGCCATCTGTAATTCTTTCCCCTCTTCCCAAAGACTAAAATTTTGGTTTTGGTGTCCATCACCTGGAGATGTTCCTTGACACAATGAGCACCTAAGGCCCTTAATAGTCTTCACATCCCCACCTGGGTGAAGGACAGGAGAACAGCATCATCTGCATACAAATGTACCAGTATATTCCTGCCCTTTAGATGGAGTGGGAAAAATTGGGGGCTGGATGGGAAGGGTACTATATCGTTTAGATATAAATTAAATAGAAGGGGGAGGCTAATAAACATCCCGCACTCCCTTATTTACAGGGATTGGGTCTGAAAGATTGCCGTCAGAGCTGATTCTTTTGCGTAGGGTGGTATTCTCTTACAGTCCTTGGAGTCTCCTAAGCAACCTACCATCTACATTCAAGGATTCCAGTTTGCTCCAGAGGAGGAGTCGGGATATGGAGTCAAAAGCTGCTTCAAAATCTACAAAAGCCACGGAAAGCAAGTGGAGGTGGGGAGGTGTATATTTCCCCACTAGATACTGCAATAAAAATTGGTGTACATTGCCCAGAATAGGGGTTTTAAATAAATAAACAAAGAAATAAATAAATAATCTTGGCAGCCTAACAAGTGCATCAACACAACAGCCGTGCACATCCAAAGGCATACGCCATGTGTTGCGCTCTTAGCGGTACACCTGAAAAATGTGTCCTCGCTTACTTTCAAAGGGAGCGACTCAGCAAGACGTTCATTACCACCACCCTACCCTGTCACCTCTTGAGTCTGGGGACAAAGGGTTGTGTGACGGCAGCCTGCGAGCAACTGGTTTGATGGCTCCGCGCGAGAGGATGCCAGGTGCAGCTTGATGTCATAAAACAATAACCTCTGGCTGATGGAGGGTAATATGGCACATCCTCAAGAATAAATGAGACCGAATATTCCAATTACAGACTAATTTTAACTCCTTTCCGTCCCGTGCCAAGTGATCGCCTCCAGGACTTGGCATCAGAATCAGCCCAGTAGCACTGAGCTGAAGCAGAGTAGAAAGCCGGAGCATCTGAGTATCACAAGAGACTTTGATTTTATGAACTCTCTGCGAAAAGAGGTAAACATGATTTGAACCAGAAAATGTGAATATTTCCTAGGGCTGCTCTAGATGCCCATCCCCATGCAATTTGCTTCAAAGATTTTTCTTTTACAGATGAAGTTTTACTCTTTCTTTCTTTCCTCTTACAAATTACAGGCCTCCATCCAGAGATTTGTGTGTGTGTGTAAAGTTGTTATGTCTCAGGGAGATTTCCCCTCTGATTTCTACTCAGTAGAAATCTATTCACCTCCTCCCTCTGTCAGCACTTACCATGACCATCAATTTGCTGAATGGGATAAGAAGAATCTACCATGCTGTTGGTCCACATTGGAGTTGAAGGTTGTTGCTCCACTTTGGTGGTGAAGAACACCTCTTTATTCTTCACTTTAGTCACCCCAGAATCATAGAAATATCCCTATTTGATGCCTTTTTGCCCATTGGTCTGCAGACAGTACACTTGCCCACCTTTTATATGGAAGACTGGGATTGTCAACGAAGGCAGATGTGGGCAACATGCAGTTTGTAAGCCACTTGTGGTCCATCAGACACCTTCAACTGCTGAATAAGCTCAGTGGTTTAGGCATCTGACTGCAGAGCCAGAGGTTGGGAGTTTGATTCCCCATCATGCCTCCTTGACAGGGGCTGCACTTGATGAGCCACCCAGCTCTGCAGCTCAAAGATTAGTATCGAACACCCCAAACTAAAGGAATAGTATAATTTTTCCACTTAAAGATGTTGTCTTGTGCCCACCTATGGGTGGGGGGAGATTATTTTCCTTTGTTTCAAGTGCCCCCTGCACTCAGAAAAATGCTTTCGGCTTGCTTAAGATGAAAAGAAATTCAGATCAGACCGCCCAAGGTGAGATGTTTTTTTTAAAAGGTATGCTGCTGCTGTTGTTTTAATGGCTGTGTGAATCCACCGACAATTACTAGGTGGGTCGGTGGAAGAGCAGAGTTGGTTGTATAGAACTTAGGTCGCCTCGACAAGACACCTTGAAGTGGCACTTTCAAACCTGGTAAGATTCGTTATCTTGAGAGAGACAAGGAGCGCTAATTTCTCTTATCAAGGTCACCATCTTTTGTGCAAAACATCTCTGCACAAACCTAGCATCCTTAATTTTTTTTTTAAAAAAAGCCAAAAGGTTTGGATGACGACAAAACAAGGCACAAATATCTCTCCGATGCTTCCGATCTTTGGGTGTCTGTGCAGAAGACCCTGGCCATCATCATTTTGCAAAGTTTGCATTGGCATCAAAATATTTTGTGTGCAATTTCGCTTTATTTGCATATGTGCACACCCACACACACAGGCACCTCCTCTTACTGTATTAGGCATCCTTCAGTCTCGAAAGACTATGGTAACGTGCTCTGTATGGAGGACTTGGAACAGCGTCTAGTGTGGCTGAGAAGGCCAATTCGAGAGTGACAATCCCTTCCACACTGAAGACAAATACAATCTGTCCCCTGTCCAGCTCCCTGATTTTGCTGCTTCCGTGACTGCCTCTTTGCCTCGGTCTGCTGGACAAGGGTCTCTTCAAAATGGGAGAGGCCATGATGCAACGCCTGCCTCCAGGCTGAACGCTCAGATGTCAGGGTTTCCCATCTGTTGAGGTCCATTCCTAAGGCCTTCAGATCCCGCTTGCAGATGTCCTTGTATCGCAGCTGTGGTCTCCCTCTGGGGCGATTTCCCTCCACTAATTCTCCATACAGGAGATCTTTTGGAATCCGACCATCAGCCATTCTCACGACATGCCCAAGCCAACGTAGACGTCGCTGTTTCAGTAATGTATACATGCTAAAGATTCCAGCTCGTTCTAGGACTACTCTATTTGGAACTTTGTCCTGCCAGGTGATACCAAAAATGCGTCGGAGGCAACGCATATGGAAGGTGTTCAGCTTCCTCTCCTGCCGTGCACAAAGGGTCCAGGACTCACTGCAGTACAGGAGTGTGCTCAGGACGCAGGCTCTATATACCTGGATCTTGGTATATGTCGTCAGCTTCTTATTGAGCCATACTCTCTTTGTGAGAGAGTGCTCCTCTTACTGAGAGCACCACAAAATGCATATGTATAGTAAGGCTAGGGGAGCAATTTTGCCATTCCACAGCCTTATGTGTGAGGATGTCAAACAAGGATTTACACCCCCATCTGGTGTAGAGATGAGTTTTTGGGAAACGGGGTGGTGGACGATTGATCATATCAGTAGGATCGAGAAGGGCTGACTTACCAAGCAGCTCATAATATATGATGTATGCAACACAAGCAAAAAATCTAATATTTTTGAGTGTTGGCTGTCTAAAATCTACCCCAAAATATAACTTTTGAGACAGCTTAGCAGCTGTCCCCCTGCCCTTCATGTTTTGGGACTGCAGAATGATTGATGGCCACCATGTCTCTTGTTGGCTTCAAGAGAAATGCACAGGATCTGCCTAGCAGCATCTCAGAATGTTCCCCTCCGGGTAGAAATGCAGATTGTCTGTGATGCTATAAACCAGATTACCAGGGTTTTTTGCCAGGTGTTTGGGACTCTCAGAATGCTCATATATATCGGAGGCGTCTACAGTCAACCAACTGTTCTAGGGTTGGCCAGCCAATTCTGCTTGGCAGGCAGGTTGACGATCATCTGGTTGCTGTGAATGGGTTTTGATTTTCCATATGCATGCCTCAAAGTGAGGAGTCTCTCCGCCAAGCAAGCAATAGCTTTCTAGAAAGGAAGACCCCTGAAGGATGGTATGTCACATGAAATGTAAAAAGACATCAACCACCTTTCCCGGGCAGTATATAAACATTTAACAGAAAAAAAACATGAACCTCTCTTCATCCTCTCTCATCCATGGGACTTAGTATTGTTATTGTTCACAAGCTGTCAAGTTGCTTCCTTGTTATGGTGACCTTAATGGGTTTTTGAGGTAGGTATGATATTCAAGAAGTGATTTACCTTTGCAACATCTCAGAAAATATCTACAGTCGAGTGGGGATTTGAACTTAGGTCTTCTGAGTCCTTGGTTGACACTGTATCCACTATAGTACATTGGCTCTTGTGCCTTATTGTACTTGAAGATGAAAATAGGAGCATGTATGTATCATGCTTAACAGCCAGTGTGGTGGTGCAGTACAGGTTGTGAGAGGCATCCATAGTCATTACAGCACTTCAGGGAAGGGAGATTCATTGTGCCCGTTTGTCGCTAGGGATTGGATTGTGCACGATTAAGGTGATTAACACTTTATATAAGCAGGATCCAGAGATACTCCATGTGATCAAGATATTGTATGATACGTCCCTCTGTTTTGAACTTTTTTGTATGATTAAGATCCTGTGATGCGTCATTCTGTGTTGGCACTCCGATTCATGGATATCTTCTATTGACAGGTTGCTCTTTGTCATCATGTCACTAAGATAGGGAGGTGTCTTTGAACAATTACAACAGCGTTTCCCAGGAGTTGATCTGCATCACTGTGCCTCTTCAGATTGTTAAAGACTTAATGGTCACTCTCCATGGGCTCAAGATGGCTGAAATGGCAACGAAGGGAGTGACGCTAGAGCTTTCATCTAAAAGAAAAAAGAAAAAAAAAGCAAAGTGTGCTGCTTATATACCTCCCCATAGCACTTAAAGCACTCTCTGGGCAGTTTGCAAGTTAATTATGCAGGGTACACATTGCCACATTGCCCCCCCCCCCCCCCGTGAGCTGGGTACTCATTTTACCGACCTCAGAAGGATAGAAGGCTGAGTCAACCTTGAGCTGGCTACCTGGGATTGAACCCTGGGCCGTGAGCAGAGTTTTGGCTGCAGTACTGCAGTTTAACCACTGCAGCACGAGGCTCCTATCTCAATATTTATGTTCAGCTAGAGCCGTGATGGCGAACCTATGGCACATGTGCCCCAGGTGGCACGTGAAGCCCTTTCTTATGGCACGCGAGGTATTGGCCCATCCACCCTCCCTTGTGGAGGCAAACCTTATGAGCCGGCTGCAGCTGGGATTCCCCCTTCCGCTGCCACTTCCTGGTCCTCTGGGTCCGTCGCTATGATTCCCCCTTCCACTGCCACTTCCTGGTCCTCTGGGTTCATCGCTATGATTCCCCCTTAAACTTCCTGTTCCTGGTCCTCTGGGTCCGTCCCTATGATTCCCCCTGAAACCGCCACTTCCGGTTCCGGACTTCCGGGCGGCACGACAGCCACTGGTTTCTCCCCCCCCCCCTCATTTTGGGCACGCGAGCCCAAAAAGGTTTGCCTCCACTGAGCTAGAGGAACCTGTTGAATTTGTCTGCTACAGATTGCTGTGGATTTCTTTAGTCTGGGTTTTCTTCCCCCCAAAATCTAATTTTGCCTTTAACAACAATGTGGAAGCCCAATCCATTCTGCTCGGCTAATTTTTAAAAGTTCACAACAGGAGGTTGTTTGGCTGTAACAAATGGGTCTTAATTGTTGTGCAGGTGTGCATGATTGCATCACTAAGGCAATTGACAACAGTCAATAAAGTTTGAAAGCTTGAGCTCTCAGTGGGCTATTATAAAGCTAATACATCCAATAAATACAGTGTCTCAGCCAGTCCCGGTTAAGGATGCTTCTGAAATTTACCTCATCTGGATGCCTTCCCATGTTTTGAGATTTTGAATTATCCATCCTTTTGTTTTGAAATTGAATCAATGGGTGCAGGAGGGGTGTAGTAGACACCCTGGCTTAGCTCAGTGGGTTGAAGCACCAGGATCCGGGAGGTCCAAACCCCACTGAGTCTCTTGGGAGAGGAGTCAGCCAAGATGGCTGAGACGGGATATCACACTCTTACACCTTGGTGACCTTGAGCAAGTGGCACTGTCCCAGAGCACCACCCAAAAAGTAGGACTGGGGAACCCCTTCTCAATATTTTATGCCTACAGATTTCTAGAAGGGTCACCATAATTTGGAATCAACTTGACAACGCTTAATTACTATTAGAAGGGTATATCTGTTTTATTAGACCACAGCTGCCAAAAACATAGATAGGTACACCTTTAAAAATGATTCATCGTAGTTTAGAGGTGGATCATCTGCACTCCAGAGCATTTTGCTAGTGGTTGGGATAGCTGTAGCCCCATGCCATGGGGGAGCCAAAGAGATTGCCCCCAGTGATCAGCATAAGCAAATCCAGTTGCCCCTGGCAATGCATAACCTGATTAGTGAGTTCAGTTTCTATGAATGTAAAGGATCTTTGGCACATACTTCACTCTCATTTATTTAAGCCAGTAGTTCCCAATCTTGGGACTAAAACTTGGGAACCACTGATGTATAGAATCATAGAATCCTGAAGTTGGAAGGGGCCTAAAAGGCCATCAAGTCCAACTCCCTGCTCAATACAGGAATACAAATCAAAGGGTATCTGCCAAGTAGTTGTCTAAGTTTCTCTTGAATGCCTCCAGTGTTGGAGCACTCACCACCTCTCGAGGTAATTGATTCCATTGTCTTACTGCTCTAACAGTTAGGATGTTTTTCCTGATATTCAGCCAAAATCTGACTTCTTGTAACCTGAGTCCATTGTTGCATGTCCTGCACTCTGAGATGATCAAGATCAGATCCTGCCCCTCCTCTGTATGACAGCCTTTCCAGTATTTGACAGCCTTTCCAGTATTTGGTGCTATCGGATCTCCCTTCAGTCTTCTTTTCTCAAGGCTAAACATGCCCAGTTCTTGCAGTCTTTCCTCCTAGGGCTTGGTTTCCAGTTCCCTGATCATCCTTGTTGCCCTCCTCTGAACTTGTTCCAATTTGTCAGCATCCTTCTTGAAGTGTGGTGTCCAGAACTGTAGGCCATATGAAGCTGATGATTCACTTCAGTTAAAACTGCCAGGCTCCACAAGTTTCCTTTCAGAAGAGAGCAAGACAAGGAGCATTATTTCTCTCTGTGTTGCTTTTCATAGAGGCTTTTGAAGGCAACCTCACATGAACCTGCTACTTGCCTTTCCCATCTAACTATGGGTCACTGGTCTTGAGTTGGTTGTCTTGTGTTGCTGCAACTGATTTGTTTTATCCTTGTATTTTTACTATCATTGTTACTGTCTGATTTATTTTTATGTTTGTCCTCATTGATTGTTAATCACCCAGAATAATACTTCACACTAATCAGGCAGTATTACAATATAACGAACGAACCAACCAACCAACGAACCAACCAACCAACCAGCCAGCCAGCCAGCCAGCCAGCCAGCCAGCCAGCCAGCCAACCAACCAACCAACCAACCAACCAACCAACCAACCAAATCTTTTATTTTATTCATCACTGATTAACATACCATGTTTTTCAGTCTGGAAGCTGCACAGTAATTCAACACAACATGTTTTTGGTTTAAGGTGTGGCCTGAGATGGTTCTCCAGAAGGACCTAGAGCTTTATGCAGGTTCTGGCATATGAGCAAAATTGCTCATACATTTGAAATGGTTGAATCTCTTCATTTCAGAGTGGTTCTTATCCAGGGAGCATCTTCTGATGGTGGATCCCTCGTGTACCGCAAGTCAGAAAGAACTGGGAGATTGTTATCTTGCTGGATGGTTTTTAATGCTTTTGTTGGAAAGTCCCTGCTGAACATTTCCAGAAAGAAAACAGATTTGCATCTTCAAGAGGCAGACCAAGTACTTTACAAAGTCGTTGAGAAGCAATCTGCAGTTGACCAACAAAACGATCACAGGGGATGAAGCAAATAACTTATAACTGCTTGCAACCATTAAAGACAATTTGCTGCGCTAATGAGAAGTCTTTAAAGACTTACTTGTAGTTCTCTTTTCTTGTGCACTGTTTGGAAAAAAGTTTTACAATGGCATTGTTAAACACTTGACCAGGCCCTCTTCAAGAGCTAAAAACTTCAGCATGAGTGGAGCTCTCCTTTTTACAAATGCCATTGTTTTTTCTGCCAGTAAAGTCTTAATGTCATCTCCCGGGAGAACTGTCAAGAAAGCATCAGAGCAGCCCATTTAGTTAAATGGACAGGCTGTAGGACATGGACTGGGATGTGTGATGAACAAAAAACACACTTTGATCAATGGGGAAATTGTGCAGAACTGTGTAGCTTGGGAAGAATGTGTTGTAAAACTGCACGTTATTCAAAGCTGGTTTACCAAAACTGTATACATATTTCCATGTGGAGAGAAAAAGATCTCACAATTCAGCCTGTAACTGGGTTAAGAAGACAAAGCTGGTTGGATTTTGACACATTCACTAACAATGATATCAACAGATCTTCATTTGCCAGGTCCATAGGACCTGGGCTAGCATTAATGATGGTCAAATGGTTCTCCAGAAGGACCTAGAGCTTTATGCAGGTACTGGTGCTATTCCTGGTTCACATTTTAAAATTTAGAGAAAGTTTATTTTGAAATGTGGAGTCCTACACACCAATGGTGTTTTTTGGGGAGTTTGGGATTTGCACAAATTAAGCAAAACTGTACAAATAACTGATGGATGCAAGTAATACAAAATAACTATTTGATTCTAACACAGGCATTGATTTGTTGCATGGGCTTTTAAGGGCTAGCAAATCAGACATTTGAGACTCGTCAGCTCGTTGTTCTGTGCTTGTTGATGTAATTTGATGCTCAAAGGCATTGGACAGTACTTTTGTGTAGAGATGTGCAAATTCCAGAAGCCAATTTTCTTGGTTAGTGAGGATTTGTCTTTGTTTGGGCACAGCCCTAGTAGTATCTCAGTTAATAGGGTCTTTAAGAGCTGTGCAGCCATATTTGAGGAAGGCTCCGGTTTGGGTACTCTTTGAATGTTGGTGCATCCAATCAAAGAACTTGACTGCCCAGTAGAAAAGTGTAAGCGTATCCACAAAAAAATACACAACCCCTTTGGACAGCTCTCTGATGTTATTGAACATACCTTAGCCTCTATTCCTCAGATCTTTTCATCCTTCTACATGAGGGACCACCTCCACATTCACCTGAAAACCCACCCCCAATTTGGCGGAAATCTGATGATGACAAGGGAACTGAGAAATGTCTGGAAGCGCCACTAGAAATGTTGCCAGTCTCGTTAAAACTGTTTTGAATATCTTAGAATCATCTTTCTGCACATATTGGAAACTGGAAGCGAAGAGAGAGAGATTTTAAAGCTACAAGTCGTTCTGTTATTTGGTAACTGGGAAAAATGAATAAACACAAATTTGCCTCAGCTAGCAAGACGTTCACCTCACCTAGTCAAGGCAACGGTTCTTTTCCCATCTCTCTTCAGTTCTATACATTGATTTTGCATGGTTGGAATTAATTTATCCAATCAATGCATACAGTGCCCATTTGCTACAAGAAAGAACCCTAAATGTGTTATTATCTTACTTCTCAATTTTCATTTGTAAGAGGAGCACAGCTAGTGGTGAAGACTTCTGGGAGTCTTAATCTAAGGACATTTGAGGACCCAACATTGGGAACCACTGTTACTGTATCTCGGAACACCTTATTGGTCTGTCCTACTCCATACGGACTACACTGACGGTATGTGATTCTGTAAGGTTTCAGACACAACTGTCCTCATTCCCACCAGGAGAAGATGGTGATTGTCTCTCGACCTTCTGCATGAAGTACAATTCCTCAACCATCGTCTCAGGACTCTGATGGTAATGCAAGAACAGTAGGGGCCAGAAAGGAGGTCAGGGCAGAGAAATAGCACCCAAACCTTCCTTCTACACGCTTTGTCATTTCACAGGAGTACTCTGTGAAGGGGATCTACCAAGTGAGGTCCAATGTGGCTTACTAAATGGGTATATGATGGCAGGATTAAAATCTGAAGTCTACATTCCGAGACATTCAGCAGAGAAGGGAGAGAAGAAAAAAATTATTAATACCTGCCCATTGTGTAAATGTGAACCTCATCCATCACAGAACCCAAGCGTAAAAACCCTTATGACAATGTTACCATTTCACTAATGGTTCATACACTGGTGGATACCCTCCATTGGCCTAAAAGATGCAATCATTTAATTGCTACTGCAATCCTATTATATTGCCATTATGGAACGTCTGGGGTGGAAAGCTCGGAACACATTGTTAGTGAGGAAAACTTGCTCAAACCCATTGCTTTCCTGAAATAACTTGGTGTGGCATGATGGTACACACCTTCTCGTCATGTACAATTGAGATAATGACCTAGAAATGTCACATGTTTTGGGCTAGGTTTACAACTTCATTGCTGCCAAAAGGCAGTGATATCAGATACTTGTAGTTATGATGATTGAAAAAAATACCCCTGTATTTCTCTTCTGTTCATTGCACTCAGAGAACAAAGTCGAGTTTAGCAGCATTATTTTTCAGCATCTGTTTCCAGAATCCGGGGACGAATCTACTTTGCAATTTTCCAAGATCTTGGAAAGATCAAAAAGGTGTAATCAAATATATATTCTACCCTTGCTTCACAGAGCTCAGGCATAAGCCTATTTTATCCTTCCAATAATCCTGTGAGGTAGATTGGGCTGAAGGAGAATCTAACGTTTCCAGCAAGCCAAGAAAGAGGGGGGATGGAACCAAGCAAGACTTCCATAAGCCTGAAAAGCCATTTTTGTGCAAAAATGGGCAATTTACACAATAGTTTGGATTACATAGATGGAAAGACTTGCCCCCAAATAATGGTAACTGCTGTTGACTGTGGTTCTGTTTAAGCATTTGAAGCAGCGGGTGGGTTTATGGCTTCTTTTTTTAACACTCAAACAGTGTTGCTATACTTGTTCTGTGTATGGTTTGTTTCCCCAAAGGAAAAAAACAATCAGACATTTTGTGCACATTACAAAGACCGTGGGAGGAAGAAAGCTCTTGTTTTGCTTTCAGCTAGAAGTGAGGGATACCTCACTAAAAGGTATTTCATGATGTTTACATTATTGGTCCCCAGGTAGGCACCCATATATTGTGTTGCCAGCAGCATTCAGCATTCTGTTAGCCAACTGAGAAAATCGGAGTGCCCCAAACAAAACGTTATAATTATGAAACTGGACTTCGGAGCAGTACCAAATCTGGCATGGATGTAGCAGAACATCTGCTCTTGCTCTGTGCCAAACTTGGGGATGTTTGGGCAACTATCATGAAAAACAGCCCTGACAAGTGCTTTGTGTTTGGGTAAGAAGTGGTTAATGGATGGGAAAAAGGAGGCAGCTTCTGGGATTTTCCCTTGCGTGGTGTCACTTTGTGAATGGTAGTGAGCACAAGAGGGGATCCCGTAGACCATCCTGACTGCTGCCATGGGTGTCCTCAACATTCTTTCTGCTCTTTGCTTTGTAAAGCTTGGCATCCTTTTTCCTGCTGGCAACATGGGCATGAGATTGTGCAGCCATCTTGGGCCATTTCTTGGCTTTTTGAATCGTGGGTACAGAAGCACAATACCCTACATTCATAATTTGGAGGTCTTTTTGGAGAACTGAATTGCCTAAATGGATGAGAATGAGGAAGTTACTCTGAATTCTTTCCACCTCTTCCCTGTGTAAAGTCCTACTCTCTGAGCCATCATACTGGAAATATAGGAATTCAGGCTTTGCTTGATTCTGATCTCTGATCTTCTTGGACTTTCTAGCTGTGAATCTAGAAACTGAGCTGGGTTTTTTGTTTGTTTGTTTGTTTTAAGAACAGAAAATTAGAGGCATCAGCAGGTCAGAAGTCGGCTCTGAAGAGTTAATTCTGCATTTTCTCCGCTCTTGCATAGGATTGTGACAAAGTCACAGCAGCTCCGATAGGAGCATTTGGGTGCAATTTCTATGTGGAGGCGAAGGTGGAGAGGTATTATATGGATTTTGATGTCTTTATTCTTCCTTCTTACAAATGCACATGGTGTACGGATAATCTATTGCATACCAATCTCCAAAAGTACCTTTGGAAGTACGCCACAATTAGAATAACTGCCAGAAGTGAAGGGGGAAAGCTTTTCCAAAGGTTTGTGGTATCCAAAGTGGTACATCAAGCCATGTTGACTGTATCCGGCTGCCATATTGCAGTTAGAAGCTGCATCAAGCATGCATTCAAGTCTTATGAATAACTGCAGTAAGGACAAAACGAAATGGAAATAAATCTGCATTGTATTCGCATTTTCCCTTCCATTTAATGCCAATCCAAGCTGTTGTTACCTTTAAAAAAAATTCCAAGTAACATAATTGTTAAAACTTTTGCTGAAACAACATTAAATTACTACATTAGTCGGAGCATAAGCAGTTTATACCTCCAGCTGTTCTGCTGGAAAATGTTGAGTGATACATATATATATATATATTGGGTATAAATTCCTAAAGTGAACCCACGCTAGTCTCCCCACACACATCCCGGGGGGGGGGGTTGGAACTCTCCAAAGTGCCTTTAACAACCTAAAAAAAACCCTGAAAAATAGTCATCCTAAACTCCTTCAATAGCCTTTTAAGTCAATTCAGGATGTGGAAGGGTCTCTCATCTGCTGGTGGAAAGGAGCTCATTTTGTGATCTAGGCCTCCGGCTGAGGAGCCAGAGGTTGGGGGTTCGATGCCCCTACGTTGAAGAAACCAAACAGCCATTAAACAGGAGAATGGCCCAGCACATAAGGGGCAATGGCTCAAGCCCACAATCAGCAGTGTTCCTTTATTTGCAGATACACTCCTTTGATGATCAAGATGTACTCATTATGGACCGAGAAGAGAGGTGGTTTGAGAGGGGGGGCAGGGAGGCCATACGTATGCATATAGAAAATCCCTCACTCAGCAGGAGTGGAGGCCTTAGATACAACCTGTGTCCTTTTTATCATGCTGCCCTTCCATCCGTCCCCAGAAAGATCAGAACCACACCCACCAGAAAGACCACCGTTAACGACCACCAACAACCCCTGACAACAGGTGGAGAAGGACTGCAGAAGTGGGATTATCCCTCACCCCCAGTCCTTTGTCCTTCTAACGAGCCTATTCAGACCAGGGGAAGTGAAACCAACATGGAGGATATATCAGGGATCTCCTACCAACTACTTGGATAAGTAGTGGAACATTTCAACCCAACAAGAAAGAAGTCCAGTTGCCATGACTCAACTTCCAGACCCACTGTGCTTCCTTGACAGGGACTGGATGATCTATAGGGTTCCTTCCAGCTCTGCAGCTCTAAGATTATTCCAAGATACTGCCCTGCCAATGGGAGTCCTCATGGATATTCCTTCTACCATGAACGCCCTGTAAGAGGGTGTTCAACCATTACTGGTGGTATAGCTCAAATTCACCCACAGGTCTCTCTCACATTTTTCCTCATTAAATAGCAGATATACTGTTTATTGGAGACCCAGCGCTGTGTAGTGGATAGAGCGCTGGACTAGGAAATCCCCCCTCAGCCATGGACGCTCACTAGGAAGTGACAATGATAAATCAGTGCATGAACATCTCATTTACCTCAAGCTCTGTGAGGGTGGCATATTTTGGAAACAACATTACTTCTTTTTGTATTATTTTTTATGCATTCTTTTTCATTTCCTTCTTTCTTTTTTATGTTCCCTTCTCTACTTTTTCAGCAACCTCACACATCTTTAATTTATCCTCTAATTATTCTGCATAATGTTACTTACACCTGTGGTGATAATGTTTTTTGGTATTAGTACTGCAATTTGGGGTATCAAAGTCTCACACAAGGCTACGTGTCTGCTCCTTTTTGGAGAGACCAGCAATTAAACCATTTTTGAAGTAAATGAAATCACAGCCCAATTTGAATTTTTCATAACAAATATTAAAAAGGAAAAAACCCGCACTAAAATTGCCCCGTCTTAAAGCAAAGATTTATATTTCTTAAATGTTAACTGCTCAGTGGAGCATTCCCTTTTGATGACGTCTTCCATCTTCAACTACTTCCCAGTTTTAACAACTTCCTACCATCCGAAAAGAAAAATGTATTCAAACACATTTTTTGCTTAATAAACAAATTGTTCCGAGAAGCCCAATTGGAGAATTTTCAAATGGTGTAGAAAACATTGCATCTTTTATGGAAATATACCATTTCTTAGCTTCATCAACCTACAGCGACTTATCTCAGGCTAGTACAGTGATCACATGGCATTGGCGTGATGAAGTCACCTTCCTTTCTGGTTAGGCAGAAGACCAATTATTGCAATCGGACATGGTTTCATCCCCTCATACTACTAGGGGTCATCCAGCAAAGCCAACTGAAGCAAGAGATGCACTGTTAATTGATGAAAAATGAAGTGGTCTCCCTCAAGAGTGAAAGGCATCGGGTTTTTTAGAGCACATGATTTATAATAATATATAAGGTAAGGCATGACACTCTCACTCTTCTCTCCCCCTTACGAAGCAGCTGCAAATAGCTTTTGTTTCCACTTTTAAAACTTACCCATGCCTTTGTGTATGCTGCAGAACTAGAGTTTGACTATCACCCCAGTGGTTTCTATAAGAAGTAGCTGACACATGTTAGATTAGACTCATTCTTCAAGGGGAACTCCATATAGGAGGCACTGTAGGAGCAAAACTGTAGGCGGTTAACCATTTCTGCCAGCACTGTGGCCACACAGGGCTGTGGTTAGCAGGCCAGAGAAGGCTGGCTTGAGGCACTTTGAAACATGGGATCTACGGGGACTTCCTGTCAACACTGAAGGTTCTAGAGGTTCTCCCTAGGTACATATTTGGTTCTTCAGAGGAGTAAAAACTACAGACCTGTCCCCCGAGATGGGAGGACAAAAATAGTGGTGTTTCTTGTAATAAGGACTGTACAGATTCTTCATTCTTATTAAGAACGAAGAATCTGTAGGATTTATTGGAGGAATGTAATGAACTGCTTGCTAAATCCTTCTCCTCCTGATGAACTTTGGCCTGCTGAAACATCTTCCAATATGCTGGAATTGATGTATATATATATATATGATGGATCATTGAATTATTATTTATTGGTGGTGTGAGAGTTTAGCACCCACTGCCTCATCAAGCATTAATTTAAAAAACATAGCTACAGAATTATGTATGGTATATATACACAAACCCACACAATTAGTTTAAAACTAAGTATAAACAAAGTTCCTGTATAATGTCTTTATTTTGATCCCAGGGTGTACATATGAATGGCATTTTGGTTTAGGGTGATTGCATTTCTGCATATAAAATACATTATCCAATTTCTCCCCCACACACACACACAACACACACAAACACAGAATTAAATGAGAAACTTTCAGTTGCATACTGATCAACTTCCTTTTGCTCATTAACATGCATGTCTCTTCTAATTAGTGTTCTAATTCACACTGGGTAAACAGCTTCTAACAGCTATTTTTCTCCCATTAATCACATAAAATATAGTCTTCATAATCAAGGAGGAAATTGGAATCTGATGGTGATGGGGGGTGCCTGTGTGATATACGACAAAGACTCACTCATACTCCATGGAAGACTTCACACAGGAGGTAGCAGCCTCCCACCCCATGTGGCCCTCAGCCTGGTCTCATGTAGGTCTTGACCAAATTTCAAAAGCCCTGTGTGAGTAATCTGTTCAGATCTGGGAAGAGGGATGTATACAAATCCTCGCATTTCATTCACAGGGATGAGGAATGAAACATTATCTCCTGGCACTCTCAGTAGAATTCTTGAGTTGGTAAGAGCAGTGGTTTGTGGAAAAAAAAAAACCAACCCAAACCCAACAAAACTGCTCATTTTCCTGCAAAAAAATTATAACTGTTTTATGTGCAAAAAGAAGCAATTCGCAAATTGAATGAATTGTGTGAATTGCACGAAAACTTGGAGGATTGTTGCTTTGTTTAAGAGTTTGAAGCCATGGATGGGTTGCTTTCATCATTCTCAACCGTCAGCCAGTCCTTTCTGTGCTGCTCGTGCCTTGTCTTTTAAAGGGGGAAGAAATACCAGCATGAATTATACAGGTCTTGCAGTTCAGTCTGCCTGTTTCTCTTGAACCCATGCCTGGATGCAAGGAAATCACAGGAGGACTTGAAATTGCTCAACGTTCTGTGCCATCATGGCAAAATAGCCTGAATCAACAAGAACAAGGCCTTTAGCGAGTATTCTTGTTATGGCTACACTGCAAGGGAGAACTTCCTTGCACCGTGGTGGCACATGTTAGCAGGATTAGACCTTGTCTTGCCAATGCTTGGCAAAAGCTTTTGAAGATTCAGAGACAATGGAGTAAAGGCTAAAGATTGCACCAAACATATAGCAAACCATGGAATCTCAAAAATCCCTCCACCAGGTGGTTGACTTTAAGCTTTTGCTAACGGCCCTCTTTGGTTTTCACTTAAGGCCCTGGAATGAAGGGGTTTGCAGACCTATGGCTGGATTCTTGGAAGAATGGCCACATGGGCTGGGCTGGCAAATTCTTTGGGGTGAATTAGGCCCATGGGCTTGATGTCCTGCAGGTTATTTCCAGAATGATTTGAAGTCTTATGTGTCTTGGCCAGAATCCTGTTGATGTGTTATGCAAGTGTATCCCCTATGAAATATTGATTCATCCCAGAAAGAGACTGAGAAAGAGCAAGGCGATGAGTAAGAAGCTAAAATCAGAAAGAGTGGGAGAGCTGAAGAGCCCGGAGCTGCTGTTGCCACATAGCCTTGCCAACTTGGCCAAGGGTTTTGAAGATTTTGCACGTGGAGTCAATTCTTCTATGTTAAGGACACCCAACCCATTTGGGAAAATGTCTTGGACCTTTGACAGAATTTGAATTCAAAGGGACACTTGGACTTTGCCATCATACAAGCAATGTTCGTATTGGTCCTGTTGCCAAGGACTTGGGTGCACAAATTGTAGCATTTTATTGTTGTTAAAGTTCGTCATGTTTTATGTTATATAACGGTGAATGAGCAAAGACTCATTTTGTGAAATTGTGTTTGCAAAGTTCATCAATAGACATCTTAGTGAGCAAATAGCCCCATACATCTTAAAAGTGTTACACAAGCATAGCTGGGACAACAATCTTAATTCTGAACTTCCTCTAGTTAACAAGTCAGCAATGATATCCCACTCGCTATGAAAGCTAGTATGCAATTAGAGACACAATCAGCAACTCATTAACAAGCATCTATTCACCACTGCAGTTTCCCCTACTCCATTTGAGTCCGAGGATCCTGGCCATTACAGAATATCTGTAAAAATAATACCAACAAAAGCAGCAAAATAACATTAAATTTTAACCAACCCCTTCCTTCACTAATATCTACATTCGTATCCATTATTCTGCACTACGTACATTTACATAAACCAATAAATATGTATTGATCTGTGTTTAAAGAACACGATCCATTGATCTTTCAGAGATCCATATAAAGAGCATCCAAGGTAATAATGGATCGGAGACGCAGTATTCAAGAAATTTGTTTTGGGGGAATGTAACCACCGCCATTCGCTATTAAAGCGGTAGAGCCCAAGACCAGCATTGTCGTTTGCCTGCACTGAGCGCACAAGCTTTTTCTTAGCAAAAAAAAAGAAACTAAAAATGAGTCTCGTTCACTACAGCTGTCAGCCTTAATACATCCTGGTAGAAAAGGAATGGGGAAAAGAACAGGAAGAGAGGGTAATCTTCATTGAACAATTGATAAAAGAAACAAAGCGCATGATGCTTTAGATCCCTGCCTTCGCTTGCTGTTCTATTGAATCTGATTGTTGTTGATGAAAAGACCAGCTTTTCCAGATGTAAAGTGAATCAGAAGCTAAGTTGTTTCCTTGCCGAGTACAGACACCATTTAATGGCATCTCTCCCACCCACCCCCTTCTCAACCACAGCCTGGTTATTGAAATTGGTGTGGGTGGAAGTCGCTTTGATGGGCTCAGCATTTTTAGCGGGCATTGACAGAAACTAAATTGGAAAGAATGCAACAAATGGGAGGTTTTAGTGTTGTATCGACTTAATATAGATTGAGGAGAGGCAAGAGCGGGGAGGGGGGAATAGCATGCGAGTTGGAAGTCCATGTTGTCTCATTAAATGGCTCGGCGATGGACAAGGCTGCCTCTTCGGCCTCCCTGTGGCTCTCGATCAGGTGAATCTGTCCTGTTAAGAAGTCATACTATTGCATCACGGAGCCATTTTGCTAAGAGGACCAAGCTCAAGTCCCAAAGCAACCCTGGTTTTATTACTGACACATGAATAAGTACAAATCAGCAGGGATCTTGGTGAGTCTTTGGGTTCAACTCCCAAGTCCAAGTCTTTGATTTCGAGTCTCAAGTCCAAGTCTTTGATTTCGAGTCTCAAGTCCCAATTCCCAAGTCTGAATCCCTATGAAAAACAAGCTCTTTTCCGCAGGGAAAAAAAAAAGGAGGGTTGGGTGCATTCTGAATCATGAGTCCAGTCCAAGTCATTGAAAAAGAAAGCCAATCTGAGTCCGAGTCGAGTCGCCGGTGAGACTTAAGCCTGACTGGACAGCAAGTCTCACAACAGGAGTCCCTATCCCTACAAATCAGTAGTTTATTTCTTTCGGGGAAATTGACTGCAAACATCTTTGTCCCAGATCATCCACCCATCTCTTTTTCCAAGATCATCGGCGGTCAGCCTTCTTTATGGTCCAGCTCTCACTTCCATACATCGCTACTGGAAAAACCATAGCTTTGACTATGCGGACCTTTGTCGGCAAGGTGATGTCTCTGCTTTTTAAGATGCTGTCTAGGTTTGTCATTGCTTTCCTCCCAAGAAGCAGGCGTCTTTTAATTTTGTGGCTGCTGTCCCCATCTGCAGTGATCATGGAGCCCAAGAAAGTAAAATCTGTCACTGCCTCCATATCTTCCCCTTCTATTTGCCAGGAGGTGATGGGACCAGTGGCCATGATCTTAGTTTTGTATGTACATACATACATCCATACATCTAATGCACATAGCTCAGGAACTAAATCTTTTATCTAATCCTATTGATTACTTTTTGAAAGAGATGTAAAGGCCTGTGCACTGCATTTGTTGAGACCTTGTATCACCAAATGAATCAGGCTGATTCAGCTGATTTGCATGAGGTCTATAATACAGCCAAATTGTCAGATCCCACACACCCTGGTGTGTGTCCAAAACCCAAATCAAATCGGACAAGGCACCTACTGGCTGTGTTGAAAAATGAAACAAATTTTAAAAGGCACCCAGAATGCAAAGCCCAGATGCTAGCTGTATGATGTTTGTTAGGTTTACATTTCTCTTCAGGATCTGCCACATTTCCTAGATTTCATGGGTGCCAATGCAAAAAAGAAAACAGGACCAAACTGACTGCTCTTTTGAGTTAACGGCCAAGTTAGAGTTCCCATGCAATGCAACAGAACAGTGGTTCCCAACCTTGGCTAACCCAGATGTTCTTGGACTGCAACTCCCAGAAACCACAGCCAGCACAGCTAGTGATGAAGGCTTCTGGGAGCTGCAGTCTGAGAACACCTTGGTTGGGAACCACTGTGATAGATTATGCAAAGTTTATCAACAGCACCAAGTTATGGCATGGCTTTGTAGGCTCAGTGCTCCAGATTAGATGCCATTGTGGGGGGGACACGCATTGTCCTCTAGTAGATATCTAGAAGGCTTTGCGGTCTACAGAGCTTAGTCGGCGATTAGATTTAACAGGGGTCAAATCTTTTTTACGGGACCGGTTCCTAGCCATTTATATGACCTAGATGTTGTCTTCTCTACAGAGATTACAATGGCAAATCCCCACCTTCTAAAAATATTTTCTGGGTGCACTTTATGAGGGTTGGGTTCGATGGCCTCATAGGCCCTTTCCAACTCAAATATTCTATGATTCTGTAAATTGGGGGCATTATAGTGAGAGTATACTTCTTCACTTGTAAATAACGCTAGTCATTTGCTCACAAGGAATCCTGAACTCAAGAGATGGTTTGTTCCGTCTGATTTGATTTGTCCCACATGGACATCTTGCAAATTTTGTCAGTAAATTCTTATCTAAAGCAAATTAATCGTCCAGCCCTACTCTGAATAATACATTCAGGGATTGGCAGGAAACATAACACAGAGGTGAATCCCAAGGCTGCATCTTAGGCCTAAGGTAAAGGTTCCCCTTGACAATTTGTCCAGTCGTGTCCGACTCTAGGGGGCGGTGCTCATCCCCGTTTCCAAGCCGTAGAGCCAGCGTTTGTCCGTAGACAGTTTCCATGGTCACGTGGCCAGCGTGACTAGACACGGAACACCATTACCTTCCCACTGTGGTGGTACCTATTTATCTATTCACATTTTAGTTGTTTTCGAACTGCTAGGTTGGCAGGAGCTCACTCCGTCATGTGGATTCGAACTGCTGATCTTTCGACCTTGCAGCCCAGAGGCTTTTGCAGTTTAACTTACAGTGCCACCACATTTTAGGCCTACTTATATGCTAATTTGAACTTGAGTAGACCCATTGAATCGTAAGTATTGGCTTGCCATTTGGAACAGATTCGGCGGTCTGGGTGGGACAAGCAAGTTGCCCTGCATCTTTCTTTCAATCAATGTTTCCTCTCTTCTCCAATAGCCTAATATTCCACCTGGCACATAATAAGACTGATCAGGCCTCATCTTGAGTCCTGTGTCCAGTTCTGGACACCAAACGTCAAGAAGGATGCCAACAAACTGGAGCAAGTTCAGAGGAAGGCAACAAGGATGATCAGGGGACTGGAAACCAAGCCCTAGGAGGAAAGACTGAAGGAACTGAGCAAGAAGTCGGAGGGGAGATAGGAGAGCACTTTTCAAATACTTGAAAGGCTGTCCTACAGAGGAGGGGCAAGATCTGTTCTCGATCATCCCAGAGTGCAGGACATGTAATAACAAGCTCAAGCGACAGGAAGCCAGATTTTGGCTGAATATCAGGAAAAACATCTTAACTGTTAGAGCAGTATGACAATAGAAGCAACGACCTCGGGAGGTGGTGAGCACTCCAACGCTGGAAGCATTCAAGAAAAAATTGGACAACCCTCTGTCCGATCTGCTTTGATTTGGATTCCTGCCTTGAACAAGGGGTTGGACATGATGGCCTTAGAGGCCCCTTCCAACTCCGTTATTCCATGATTTTAATCCATCCTGAGGGACTGGCGGCTGCCACACCAACCCGTCTCCCTTCGGCTTGCTGTCCCCTTCGCCACTGCGGAATAAGCACTGGAAGTTCTTTTGTCAGCACCAAACGGATAAAGTAATAACTCTTTGCTCAGCGCCTGCCAAGGAGAGATGTGATATCCCGACAGTTCTCGCAAATTGTAATGAGGTGATTTGGACGGTTGTGGGGAATGTGGCAACATATGGCAGATTGCTGACTTCTGCTCGCGCGACATCCAATCAGATCCACGTCACCGGCGATACCATTTCGAAAGTGCTTCCCACAGAATACTGAAACGGCACTCTCAGCATGCCCTTTCCTTTTCAAAGCTTCTCGAAAACTGCTGGAAACGGGGCACGGCACTCAGTTGGCCTTGTTCTTTGTTTGTTTGCTTTTGTCCCTCCTCCCTCGCGTGCTTGTTTTTCAATTTCTTTCACTTCTGACACTCTCTTGCTGACACAAAGCACGAAAAGCAGGTGCCCTGTATGGATTGTTTCCTTCTGGCTCCCGAGCAGGTCTCTTGCTTCATTCCTTTCTCTCCTCCGCCTCCCCTGTGGCAATGATTGCGCTATCAATCTTGCTGTGACAATAACCGACTTTCAATCTGAAAATGCATCGGGGACAACGATGCTTATTCCTGTCTCGGAGGGCCACTCCAGCCGTGGTGTAGAACATTTCTGGCCCTGCTTTACAGCATTTTGATTCCAGGCCAGGTTTGATGAACGTTCTCCACCTGTCATGCAGGACTGTTGAGAGCTGACAACGAAATGTTTGTGCCCGTGTTGTTTACAAGATCTCCAGCCTCCTTTGGGGTGGCAGCATTCGAAGCAGCAAGAGAAAACCTTTGAAACCGTCTGACTCAAGATTAGTTGCAATGACCAACAGCCCCTTCATGAGGATGGGGACCAGCAATCACCAAAACACTGGACAACTCTCATAAAAGTAGGACCTAAACGTAGCGCATCATGAGAAAGCAGGATCCCCTAGAAAAGACTTTAATGCTGGCAAAGGTGGATGGCAGCAGGAGAAGAGGAAGACCAAATACAAGATGGACTGACTCCCTAAAGGAAACCACAGGCTTGGGTTTACAAGAGCTGAGGAGAGCAGTTGAGGACACCATCAGTTGGAGGCAACTTGATGGCACATAACAACAAGAACAAACATATAATAGTTTATAAGTAACGTCTCACACACGAGGAGAAATGGGAAGTTTAACTTAACCAGGTCTCCTAAGAGCTATAACAGGGTGGGGTGCCCTGGAAAATTGGATGTTCCTGGGCTCCTGTTGTGTGGGATGTCACACTTGCTTGCTACACTGCCTTCAGAGGAGCCATACTATTGAAAAATGTAATCATCATTAGACTCTTGCATGGATTAGTAAAATAAGTAGAGTTGGGTGGATTTGTTTCATCAATCCTCCTGCTCTTTTGTGCTTTCTGCATTTCTGTGTGTGAGAGTGAGTGTGTGCTTGGCTTTGCAAGGGGAAACGGCATTTGTTCTGAGCAGAAGGAGAAATGGTATGCAAAGAACATTTTGCACAAATGATCGAAACCATGATCAACCCTCCTTCCATTTGCCACTTCAGTCTCATGCCAGAGACAAGATCTCTTAAAGGGGTGGGAGAATCTTCAAGAGGTCCCAAATTGTGTTCTCATCTAAAATGTCACCGGTGTTCAGATGTCTTCATATCCCTTCCTCTACTACAGTGGTTCCCAGTCTTGGGTCCCCAGATGTTCTTGGACTAAAGCTCCCAGAAGCCTTCACCATTAGCTGTGCTGGCCAGGATTTCTGGGAGCTGCAGTCCATAAACGCTTGTGGACCCAAGGTTGGTAAGCACTGGTCTACTACCTTTGCACTACATTCTCAGAAATCTTCTGGTGTGTCCAGTCACAGATCAGAGATTACGGAGCAACCAGAATGATTGAACCAAGACACATGAGCAGCAATGTTCCGAGCCACAAAAACGTATGCCAAATCTGAGTGTGATATGAGTAAGTTTCTCTCTGCTTTTCATCAATCCAAATAATTCGAGACCTGCCTGCACAGCAGCATTTGAATCATAAATGACTGTGTCAACGTATTGATGGCACTCCATGCTAAAAGGTGCATTGCCCCAGACCTGCATTGAAATGAGACCCATTTGCTTCCCGACTGTAACCATATGACATTTTTCTAATTAGGGCAATGTTTAATTTACTGTCTGGTGGCTTTCTGGATAAATATAAATTGTCATGCTAAAGTGACAGGTGTAAAACCCAGGGTAGCTGTGTTAGTGAGGGTAATCTGTTCTTAATCAAATCAGTTCTGCTTTGCTTTCTCCTGGGAAGAGAGAGATAATAGCCCTCTTTTACTGGAGATAAGACAGTCTTTTGGCTGGAATTCCTGGAAGGTTTACATTGGCTTTTGATTGTGTATTTGTTTATCATCAAGGTATTTCATTGTTTCCCTTCTTCGCTATAGGGTAGCTTACAAACACATCCTATGGGTACTTCTAGCTTTATGATATTGAACAGCGATACCAAAAGCAATTAAATGCTAGGCAGGTATGGCATACGGCTTAAAAAGCAACACTACCCCATATGGGAAAGCAAGGTAGAAATATTCACAGCAGTCTGGAAGACATCATGATGATGATGTGCAGGAAAGTCAACTCTGACTTATGGCAACCCTTTTCAGGGTTTTCTAGGTAGAGAGTACTCAAAATTGGTTTACCCTTTCCTTCTTCTGGGGGCGCCCTGGGACTGTGCAGCTTGCCCACGGCCACCCAGGCTGGTTGTTCTCCCAGGAGACACAGTGGGGAATTGAACACCCAACCTCTGACTCTTTAGCTAGATACCTCATTGAGCTATCTAGCCAGCTTGGAGGACATGATATTTGTTTATAAATACATTGATGGTCAATGGTATAGAAAGAGTGATAAGAGCAAAGGGAAATATTGATGACACAGATGCTAGCCAATAGCACCTTTCCCAGGGAGTTTTTTCCCAATTCAAAGTGAACGATTCTGGAAACATCCAAAAATGATTTTCCTCTCTTTGCCTTAGGATAGAAATGGGTATCTGTTTTAAAGGAAACAACGGGAATCTTAATGCTATGTCTCTACCTAGCTGAGAATCCCATGGCTGTGTTCTCTCTTAAATATGCCACCTTACAGCTAGTTTGTTTTAATAAAACGAAAATCTCAGTCCTAAAAGCACAGTTCGGTTATTTGAAGAATGTGAAGTGAATCCATCTCTTCAGCAATTTTATGAGGTTAAAAACCTTCCACTCTGATTATTTTGGTCTGGAGATTAAAGCCTCTCTTTCTCTCTCTTTGCCATAAATTAATGATGTGATAAATAAGACTGATGGATGGTAGTTCTTTCTCATATTTCTAATCTGTAACAGTGTCTTCCATCTGATCTGATGCACTTTTTTTTTAAATGGAGCCTTGTGAACAAAATATGCATCCAGTTTGTCTTTTTTTTTTCCCTTTAGGGGAAAAAAAAAGAATTATAACCTTTATTGTATGTAAAACAAGCTAGTCTTCTGACACCTTTAAAGTCCAATATATTGGATGTGTTTGGGAAAAGAAGAGGGATAGATACTATCACTCTTCCGTTATTTACGGCCTATAAAATCTTTGCAGTGGCATTGACAAAGAGTTTACAGTCTGTACACAAGCTGGTTATACCATAAATTGTAATGTTATATGATAAACTGGAAGTTTATAGCAGGAGTAGATAACCAGGGGTGGGGGAGGGGTTGGATTTGGGTCTGAAATGATCTATCTCGGGACAGCGGCATGGCACGTTTAAAGATTCAGTCATTTTTTTCTTCATTTATGTTGAAGTTCCCGACAGATAATTCATACGCTGCACGACGAGAATGTATGGGTTTGTTTAGAGTCTGACGGGAAGTGTGCCGGGAGGGGAGAATGTAGAGGCACACAGTGATTTGGGATACACTACAGACTTACATGGTATATATACATATATGTGTGTGTGCGCGCGTGCATGTATGTACATGTGCATTTGTACGTATATGTATATGCAGTTATAATTAAGTCCAAGCCAGCAGTTTTGGTAGGATAAAAATATTAGCCTTAAATACATTGGCCAATCATCACTTATTTAAGTAGTTTCTTCCATTGTTTTCTCTGCTAGTTCTTGTTTTAGTATCATAGGATTCCTCCACTCACTTCAGCTGTTTTTCTTTTCCTTCTAATAATTATAATAATAATCTGCAGTGCAGGAAGGGACCCTGTGGATCATCAAGTTCAGCCTCTATTAAGCAGGCACAGTGGGAGAATCAAACACCCAACCTCTGGTGCCACAGTCAGAGACCTAAACCACTGAGCTGTCCAGCAGTTCATATAATAAACTTAGAACTACAGAGATGGAAGGGACCCTGTGGATCATCACATCCAACCCCTGTCAAGGAGGCACCGTGGGGGAATCGAACGCCCAACCTCTGACTCTGCAGCCAGAGACCTGAACCATTGAGTTCCTCCTGAATCATCACATGGGATGATCAATCCCTTACGTGGCCAGCCCTAATCAGAGTTCTCAGAGGGTAACTTCAGAGGGATGATGACACCCTAGAGGATGAAGCAATTTTCATTTCAGTTCTGTTTTTATGGAAATTTCCCACAATTTCTAAATGTCTTTTTTGGTTTGAATATGTTTTGATGTTGCTTTTGTTTAACATTTTTCGTGTGATATTTGTTTGATCCTTTCAGTATTGTATAGTCACTGCTGTTAGCTTTAAATACCGTCTTTTAATGATGTAAGCTACCTTGGGTCCTTTATAAGGAAAAAGGTAGGGTAAAAATGGATGGATGGATGGATGGATGGATGGATATCACAAAGGCTGACTAATTGAATATGAGATTCTCAAGCAAGCTTCAAGGTTTGCTTGTTTTGCAAATTTCGTGTCTATATTTGTATATTCGGTGTTTATTGTCCCTTTCAATAGACACCAATTGCTGCAGGGTAAGTTGACATTTGTGCAAATTCCCTTTGAGTCAATAGGTCTTATTTTAGTTCTAATTGGTTAAAGGAAACTGATGTTAGCCTATAGCAACAAGATTACAAAGCCATCTTGCTGTTTCTAAGGACATAAATGGAAGTTACTTACAGAGAGAGGCTGCCTTACACATAATTTAATTGCTTCTAGTTAACATAAAAAGAAAATACAGCAAAATGTCAGCAAATGTTAATTCTCACCTGCTTGGCTAGCTGCATACTGTTAACACACCTGCATTCCTCACACAGAGACACAAACGGTAGATCTGAAGTAGCTTATTGACTCGCAGTGTTTCCCAAGTTTCATTCGAGTCACTAAAACCTTTCCAAAACATCTATATTTAAAAGGAGTCTGATTCTTGAAAAAAATAATAATAATTGTACAGGTGGAAGGGAGCCCAAGGGTAACAGGGTCTAACTTCCTCTGAATGAAGATAAATCCACTTCTAAATCTTCCTTGATAAATGGCCATACAACATCTGCTTGAAAAACCCCAAATAAAGGAATGTCACCCTCCTCCCAAGATAGTCTGTTCCACTGTTGCATAGTTTACTAGAATGATGTTCCTCCTGATTATAGATGGGCACAAAACGCCGAATTGGCAGTTTTTCATCCAAACAGGTGCTTGGTGGTTCCCAGCCCTGCCCCTCTGGCTGGTGCCCACTCAGAGACAGCACCCTGGCTTCCCTGCCCTGCCTCCTCTGGGTGCTGCCTCTGAGTGGGTGCCCGCCAGAGGAGGCAGGGCTAGGAAGCGCCCAACACCTGTTTGGATGAAAAACGAACTGGCATGAACTGCCAAACTGGTGGTTCATGTCCATCTCCTACTGATGTCTGGTTGAAATCTCCTTTCTTGTCATTTGAATCCAGGGGAGCTACAGAAGAAGGGCTTCCTCCATCTTCTGCCTTCTCACCTCTCAGTTTTCTCTTCTCCAGGATAAACATGCTCAGGTCCCTCAACCGCTACCCATAGAACTTGGTTTCCAGATCTTTCACCATTTTTCCTTCTTTCCTCTAGACATGTCCCAGCTTGTCCATAAACCAAGGAGCTCAGAAATTAATGCAGAATTCTGGGTGAGACTTGATCGATGCAGAATAAAGGGGTACAATTAATTTACCTTGATCTGGTTCTGTTGGTAGAACCAACTGCTTAATGACATTTGCTATGTATCACACTGTTGACTCAGATTTAGCCGGTGGTCTTGTTTTGGTACAGTTCTCCTATCTGTTAGGGGCTACTCTAATCTTTATGTTGCCTTCTGAATCTTTAGTGCCTGTTCCAGTTTGGTATCATGTGCATATCTAATGAGCCTCCCTAGTAGAGTATTCTACTCTGTGGATTTAATATAGCATACTTTTAAAAATCCTCTGATTTTATAAAAATCACGGCCTCTGTCCTGTTCCATCCTAGTTAGGACTACAGGTGAAGTCATTTTGGTTCTCTCAGGCTGGAAACTATAGTGGCATACAAATTACCTCTTAAATTTTTCACACTATGTGTGGGAATTGAAATTGGGGAGATCATTTCAATAGTTTATTTTTTCCCCCACAGGAAGGAGAAATTCTCTATTTTCTAGCAGTAAAGGTAAAATTTTGAATGCATAGAAATATAAAGTAATAAAGGAGTGAAGCAGAAAAAGCAGCCCTGAAAATGTACATTGTGCTCTAAAAATGAAGTTTGAAGAGCTGTATACTAAAAGTTACTGCCAAACAATCGGCCAGCTCTCCAGCTGACTCTGGAAGCAAGGTCAAGGGACAATAACATAGCCAAAAGAATCTGTTTCCTGCCTTACCATTGAACATGTAAGCAAATGAAAAAAAAGTCTAAAGAACAGAATTGAACGGGTGCTGAAATAATTGGTTTGCAGAATGCAAAACATTGTAATGTGTTGACATGACCAACAAGTGGTATTTGATGATGCAGTAAATTGCTCTACCCCTATTTTACTCCTTCAGTAATTTAGCCCCAGGGTTTGTGCCCATGTCTGATAGTAGCCCTCTTTATATCTGGGAAGATTCTCAGTCGTCCAGGTGAGGTTATCTGGAAGTTGAGTCATGGCAACGGGACTTCTTTCTTACTAGGTTGACCCAGTCCAGTTGAAAGAAGTCCCGTTGCCATGACTCCACTTCCAGATAGCCCTCTTTATGTCCTGCTATAAGCAATAAGGGGTAGTCCACTGAAGGGGGACTCAAAGCTAATTCTTCTCTGTAGGTCCCCGAAGTTTCATCTTCAGTGTATCAATAGGTTTTTAAGCCACAAAATTTTCACCTTCTGCCAATAATAAAGTGTGTGTGTGTTTATTTACAAGGTGAAATCAGGATTGACTCCCTAGCCCTTTTTTTAATGTACGACATCTCTAATGGTAGTTGTTCAGGGAGACTTGGAATAGAGCTTTAGGCAAAGAAGTTATTGGATAAGCAACTGCTTGGTGCAAGGGGATATTCCATCTTCCCACCTCCATCAGCATTAGATATTCCAAAAAACCCTTAACACCTTACAATACTGATTACAAAACCAATGTATAATTTCCTCTGCTAGCAACAAGGCTTAGGCTGTGATGTATGCAGAACACCGTCCTGGGCTTTTCTCAAAACCTTGTCCCGTAGTGAATGGAGAATGAATATGTATGAAGGTGTGAAAGATATTTCATTATCAGAATAAGTACTTTCCCTCTTGCTCTTTGTTTTGTTTCACTTTCAGAGCAAAATAACTGCAGAACGTCCTTGGAGTGCAAGGTTTGGCTTGTACACATCGTTAATGCCCAATGCTAATATTATAATTAAATTGTCAGGTTCCCAACATCAGGTCCCTAGAGTTTCTTGACCTTAGATCCATATAGAGGGAACCATTTCTACTTCCTTCGTGTTGGGAGCATTCTCTCTCTCTCTCTCTCTCTCTCTCTGTGTGTGTGTGTGTGTGTGTGTGTGTTTCATTCCTTCATGCCAGTTTTCTCTGGCACTAGAATTTAGACCATAAATGCCTCAGAGTAAAGTATCTGATTGTGTGTGTTTTTTAGCTCCCTAAAAACCATCCCACATATCACATGTGTATACACTGAATAATGAGCCATAATTATAGTAACATTGTCTTTGATTTCTTCAGGGTTATTTATAACTTCTCTTATCCCATGGTGGGATGCAACTGGAAATAAAAGAATTGGGGGCTGGGGCTGGTGAGAAAACCAGTGTACAAGTATATCAGCCTCACATAACTTCAGTCACTAATATTTTAGATCGTATTCATCCCAGAAATGAAGAAAGCTCCTTTTCTAAAATCAGCAAGCCTTCGCACACCTCCGCCAATTCTGGGTAGAGATGGGCATGAAAAGAACCACAAAGCAAACCCTCCACCTCATAAATTGGCCCATTTTGTGGTTTGTTACATGATGCTTCGGGGAAACAGGCCAGCCCAGACTGAAATGAAATGCTGAACAATTATCTACATTGATGATTTGTATGTGGGCTAAAATTCAGACATCCCAAATCCAATCTTCACCAAACTTGGACTGACTCTCCTCCCCACCCCCTCCAAATTTGGCAAAGATGGATTTGGGACGTCCTAGTTACAGCCCCCCAAAACAGGTCCCCCTAGGAATATGCTCTTTAGCCAGCTATTCTTTTTGTTGGAAGATTCACGAAAATTCGTGGTTCATGAACAGCAACGAATCATGAACCGTCATGAACCACCATTTTCCTGGTCCGGGCCCATTTTTAATTCTGGGCACTGTTGGCCAAAAAGTGGTTTTTCTTCATCTCTAGCTCTTCTAAAGGATTCCTAAATGAGGATGATGACTGTGAAGAAGGCTAAGGTGGGACTTGTCACAGAGTTTTGAATTTCTGGTTAAAAATCCTTGTTGCTACACAGCAGAAGTATGCAGGCTCACAGAGGAGAATGGTTTCAAATTCTCCAGATAGTCCACTCCTTTCCCCATTAACTGGCACTTAAGGTCTCAACAACTCACTCTTGAGACATTAGCGGTAGAAAGAATAAAAATGTTTCATTACTTACAGTGAACAGATCACCAGCAAACAAACAACTCACTAACTTCAAGAGGCTAAAGAGAGGGGAAAAGCACTCAACAGAGAGGTGGGACTCTCTGTGAATTCAGTGGCTAGAAGAAACAGTTGGCCAGTACTGAATAGATTGACAGTCACTCAAACCGCAGGCAGCATGCAACGTTGCAAATGAATCTCTAACAGGTCTTGCATTTCCTACCTCTCCCTTAGCTAGCAGAGGGCATGAGCCACTTTTTATAAATACCTTATATTAGTTAAATAAGAGGTTTGGAGAAAAAAATGCAGAACGAGGAATCTGGTGTTTCTGAAAACTACCTTAGCTTGTTGTGGTAGGGAGAGGGTTGGCCTGGGACCTAGAAGACCTGGATTTAAACTGTTCTTGGCCTTGGAAGTTTCATCACTCCTTGAACATCTCACATATTTGGAAAACCCTATTACAGCCACCATAATTTGGAAGCAGCTTGATGGCACACACATTCTGAAAAAAAAAAAAGAGAATTATGCAGCAAAAAGCTCAGAAACGGCTATACCTTCATTTTTGATCTGTTGTAGCATTGAAGTGCCTAATATTCATCAAAATGATAGAATCCAAAGGGGGAAAAAAAGGCTGCCAAATTTATGACAGCTAGCTTCATGGTTTTGAATACTAAGAACCATTAGATACTGCTTAAAAAAACAAAACAAACTAGTAGCATGAAATGATTTGAACTCTGCCACATTCAATTTGCTCACCAGATCCATATACCTTTTTAAATTTGCTTCATTGTGGAATAAAATCTGGCCAGTTTCTTTCAACCCAGGCCTCAAATACCTCTTCATTTTAGGCCACTCTTTGAAACAGGCTGTTTTGTTTGGGAATTTAGGATCACCTTCTTCTGCCATGTCAGAAGCAACCTGATGTTGCTCCAAGAGTGGAAGATCAGCCCACAGAGTCTGTCGTTGTCCACGGGACACCAAAATGCATTCGATGTCCTGATATTCCTCAGGGAGGCTCCTTCCATGCTCTCTCTCTGAATCTGGCCGGGATGCTGGCAAGTCTTTGGGTCCGAGTTCGAGTCTTTGGCAAGCCCCAAGTCCAAGTCTTTGGTACGAAATTCTGAGCCCCAAGCCCCAGGTCCAAGTCCCTATTAAAAATAAGCTTTCTCCCCCTTGAAAAAAGGGAGGGGTAGTTGGGTTCTGAATTGTGAGTCAAATCCAAGTCATTGTTGGGGGGGGGAACCCTGAGTCGAGTGTGACTTTAGTCCAAATTGACAGCAAGTCCTGAAACTCAAGACCCCCCATCCCTGGAATCTTGTGTGACCTAATAGTATATGCAAATTAAAGGTCCCTGCTTTTCTTGGCACACAGTCAGAAAGGATTCAAAAACAAATGTTATTTGCTTTAGTAAGGCATGCTTAGTCCTCTGGTTACAAAAATGTCACATATCTGCTGTCCATGGGCTAATTGCTAGGACAGTGGTGGTTGTTTTGCCAATGGCAGCTAATAGTCCATAGGATGTTGGAGATTTATTTACAACCTTGCATGCTGTCCACCGTTTGAGTGACAGGGAGAGACTTTTCTAGGGTGATTGTTTTTTATTCAGCACTAACCAATCATTTCTTCCCGCTTTTAAATTCAAAGAGAGACCTGCCTCTCTGCTGAGTGTTTCTTTCCCTCTCTTTCTTCTCTTGGCAGCAGCTGTTGAGTTTTTGTGTGTGTGTGTGTGTTATTTTTGTTTGTTTTTTGTTTTGCTGCTGCTCTGCTCAGTTGGTTGCTAAACATGAGTGCAGAAAAGAAAGCAGCATGTCTGTAACTTCAAGTAACTGTAAATGAAGAAATATTTTTTTATTTTTTCTCCTACAAACGCCTCAGAGTGAGTTAGTGCCTGTTAATGAGAAAGGGGTGGACTTGGGGGAGCTTGTAGCTATTCTCTTCTGTGGATCTCTATACTGTGTAGCCAAAAAAGAATTTTACCAGAAATTTAAAACTCTGCAACACAGGAAACAATGTCTTGAGAGGTGAAGCATAACTCTATTTCCAGTGTGAAGTCTTGCTTGATGCATTTTGACACAAGGGAATAAGAAATATCGATTTTTCTCCTTGCTGTGGTGTGTGAGATTCTTCTCTGCCACCCTCTTGCTGAGAGATTGTGCATTCACGAGATGAATTTGGTGCAAATTTCAGTCAAATCTCCCAGGAATTCCTCTAACATCCTAAACTCTTCCCACCCCTACGCCTTTTCCTTCCTTTCGTCCAAAAGATTCTCCTCATTTTCTGGGAGAAATTAAGGTCCCTCCTTCAGACAAAATAGCTTGGTAGGACTGCATATACCCTAGCTTGGACACTGGTATATTTACTATGGTCCAAGATTGACTTGAGATACCTACATGCATTGTGCAGGATCTTGCGATATTACATTTAAAGGACATGAGAATCTTTTCCTTCCAGAGATTGGGTGACAAATAGAATTCAATAGGGCTTGTTTAAAAGACTCCTGCTGGGATGAGTCTCTTTTAGGCATATAAAATATAGATTAAATGAACCGCTTGATGTTACAGAAGATTGGAAACACCTTCGGTAACTGGCTCATTTCAGTTACATGCCCTGTAACATGTCCCTTTCTGCTGTTTATTTGAACTCCCAAAGAGTCCTTTGTGAGTGGTTTTCCCACTGAGTTTGTTGCACTTGAGTGTGCCAGTCTTGAGGGCTGAAGCTGGCTTGAAACCAAGGCAACACCCTCCCTCCAGCCTGTGTCCAAACCTAAAATGGTCGCTCAAGGAGATGCAGGGGGTTATATAGATGATGACCTCACTCTGAGCCCTCCCCTGGCTCTCTGTGATTGGACTGTCCTGGAGAACCCTCAGGGCTGCATTGGTGGCCCAGCAGTCAGTCTCCTTCTTTTTGTATTAATGTTTTAACTAGAGATGGGCGCAAACTGGAAAACCAAAAGTTCGTGAGGGTTCGTGGTTCCCCACGAACAGAGACTGCAGGCCCAGCTCCTGGAAGGGAAGCTGGGCTGCTGTCACTGAGGATGGTGGTGGTGGAGGAGGAAGAGGAGCAGGTGGCAGGACCCGGTACGCAGGTGAGGGGGGCAGCAGGAAGGGGGCAGGTGGGCATCTGTTTTGTCGAAGCAAAACGAAGTGCCAAGCAAAAAAAGTTCAGCACTTTGTTTTGTTTTGGCAAAACGAGTTGCATGAACCGAACCACGAAACGAACCACAAATCAGCTGGTTCGTGATTTTTTTTCCAGTTCATCGTTCGGTTCGTGCCCATCTCTAGTTTTAACCCTTATGCTGCTGGAGCAAACTTGCATGAACTGGCAGGGGACTCATAAAGACAATGGGGCATGACTTGCTCTACCTGTCCATTGGCCAGAAAGGGACCAAAACTCAGAGCTCGCCCATCTTGCAACGTTACCCCAAAGACACTGTACATCCCTGTAAACTAGTATGGAAGTCATCAGAACAGTTGGAGTCACCTCTGTGTCTTTCAGAGAGCAGGTTTTGGAGCCTCTAATTTAGAGGTTCCCAATCTTGGGTCCACAGATATTCTTGGACTCAAACTCCCAGAGGTCTTCACCACTAGCTGTGCTGTCCAGGATTTCTGGGAGTTGTAGTCCAAGAACATCTGGAGAGCCAAGGTTGGGAACCAATGCTCAAATTACCTGCTTTTTAGACAGCTATGGGACAGTTATGGGAGCATGAATATATGTCTAGAAATGGGAGGTCTTTCCACAGATTTATGGATATGCTTGCACGGATTGATTCCAAATTAAATAATTGTTTATTCACTTGGTTGAGTGTTTTGTCCTTTAAAAAAAAAAAACCCGCTTAAACACAAATATATTTTCACTTTTATTATATCTTACTTAAAGACCATGAAGTCCTTCAAAGAAAGAACTTGTTGTTTTCTTCTTTCTTTCCCCTCCTTCATAATTTTGGTAACAGCTTTGTGTGTTACCAGCAATTACTGGGACATTATGCCATTTAAAGTGAAGCAAAAAATATATGTGCAGAAGCAACAAAGAATCTATTATAATTTAGGTCTAATTAACAGCCAGCTGCCAATAAAAGAACAACTCAGAGGGAGTTCAGTGTCAGGAATTCTTGAAAGCTGGTTAAGGCGGCATTGCTTGGTCATCAAAGGCGCCCTGTTTTTCCCCAGCCCCTGCTCTGGTGCTTCCATCTTTCCCAGCATACCTTCCACCACCCCAAAACTTAAAAGTAACTCATTGCAAGTAATACAGTTCTTACAACTATAACTAGTGACTCTGGGTAAGGAGTTAAGTTACAAAATTATTTTTAGGTCTGGGTAAGGGTAATTTTGGGACGTGGTGGCGCTGCGGGTTAAACCGTAGAAGCCTCTGTGCTGTAAGGTCTATAGATCTGCAGCTGTAAGATCGAATCCACGCGACGGAGTGAGCACCCATTGCTTGTCCCAGCTCCTGCCAACCTAGCGGTTCGAAAGCATGCAAATGCAAGTAGATAAATAGGGACCACCTCGGTGGGAAGGTAACAGCGTTCCGTGTCTAAGTCGCACTGGCCATGTGACCACGGAAGATTGTCTTCGGACAAACGCTGACTCTATGGCTTGGAAACGGGGATGAGCACCGCCCCCTAGAGTCGAACACGACTGGACAAATTGTCAAGGGGAACCTTTACCTTTACCTTTAAGGGTAATTTACATAGTTATTTATCGGTCTGGCAAATAACAGCAAAGTTACTTAGATGTAATAGTTCATTACTTCCTGAAGAAATTTTTAAGGGAATTGCAAACCATTTTCAAAAGGAATTGTTTGGAATGTTGACGTTCTTTTCTCTATTTAAGTGAAAAAGGATGTGCTTTGGTTTTTGGAATGAGCAACCACAGGTGGGTATTCTCTACCTGCTGGAGGCCTTCAGGAGGAAATTGAACAACCCTCTGTCAGATCTGCTTTGACGGATTCCTGCCTTGAGCAGGGGGGTTGGACCCGATGGCCTCAGAGGCCCCTTGCAACTCCAGTATTCTATGGTTCTACTAGCAGAAGAGCAAAAAAAGAAGGTGTGATGAATTTGGGGCAGGATGAATGAAGAGCCAAGTCTATCCTCTATCTCAGGGACATGGGCACTATGCTGGCACAATATTAGGCCAAGGGAAGGATAATCCTACATACTTTTGAACATCCAGAGCCTGGGAAGGGTTTGAACTAGGCACAACCCGAACCTGCCTAAGCCACCTCGGCTAGTTCGGCTTGCACTCCGATTCCATCGTGAAGACAGTGCCTCTTTTCTTCTGACTTGATAGTTGTGGTTAGGTGACTGCAATCCCCCACCCTTTTGTGAGGACGTGAGAGACGCAAGGCACGTAATCTCTCCTTCCAAGCCACCATGCGTAGAATAAGAGTACGACACAACATATAGATTTCTGCCTATCTGTTCCAGCGAGCTTGTGTTGCTTGAACATTACTGCCTCTCAGCTGTGACAGAAGTTAAAAGGAGAAGAAAACAACCCAATATCTTAGAACAAGACCCAACACACTGCTATTAATAATGGGCTCGGGTTTCAGGAAGTCAGCTTTTAGTTGAATATCAGGAAAAATATCCTAACTGGTAGAGGAGTACAACAATGGAATCAATTACTTCGAGAGGAAGTGGCAAACGCTTCAATGCTGGAGGCATTCTAGAAGAAAATAGACCAGCATCTGTCAGATCTGGTTTGACCAGGATTTCTGCACTTAGCAGAGGGTTGGACTCAATGGCCTTTATAGGCCCCTTCCAACACTATTATTCTACGACTCTTTGATCCTACGGCAACTTTGCTCCTTTTTTGACCAATTTACCAAAATTTGAACATTTCTTTTCATAGTCGTATTGGAAAGAACTTGAGGTCTTGGAAAAAAATCTTTCAGAATTTCTAGATCTCTCATTGCTGCATCTGAACAATGAAAACCATGTCAGAAGCTGAGGAACCCTGAAACACGGGTTGAAGAACACTGCATTGCGCTAAGGAATGAAACTTTGTTGGATTGACCTGTTCCTCCTGGATGCTCCATGATCAGTTGCTGTCACTGCAATGGTCTGGTCCAGATATGCCTTGCTGTTCATTATTTGACACTGCTGATTACTTAGTCTTGTGCACGAAACCAGGGTGTGCAATGACTCCTGTTCACTTTTCCATTCCCTATAATGTCTTGTTAAACTAAGATCCTCATCATCATCATCTTGGAACTGCAGAGCCGGAAGGGACCCTATGGATCATCAAGCCCAGCTCGTGTCAAAGAGGCACCGTGGGGAATCCAACTCCCAACCTCTGGCTCTGCAGCCAGATCCTTAAACCACTGAGCTATCCAGCAGTTCTCTAGGCAGGTGGCTGGTGAGATTAACAGGCGGCTGCAGAGCAATGTTCCCTGTGGAGCGTGATTTGAGAGATGCAGCTGTGAGCCATGCAAAAGGGTGACACTACCTCCGACAGTGAGAGATCACAGAGGAAGGGTGGGAGTGGGGCCGAGCAAGGAAAGATGATGTTCAGTACATGATGCTTGAATTAATGGCAGGCAGACCTTGGGCTTTTATAGAAAGCAAGAGAAAGAAGTGATAAACTTTGAGGTTGATAACCCTCCATTTGAGGCAGAAGACGATCATGTTTTTCACATTTTCTCACCAACAAATGAAACATAAGGCATATGGGAACATATTACATAGTGGATCAGGGAAAGCTCAGGGCTCTGATGTCAGTGGGGCAGTAAATCTGCTATGGACTTTGCTTGAGCTATCAGAGGAGCTGAAGCCTGTCCTGAAAAGAGGTTCAGGACCCTGGATAGTTCCTGCAAAGTTCAGACTAAAACCTGTGCGGATTCAATGCTCCGCTGAATTGGGAACCACTGTGGTGGATGAGATAAATGTAACACTTAAAATCTGGGGGGGGGGGAAGGAGATGGATGTGTTGATCCAGTTCACGTTTACCTAGAGAATAAGCCCCACTGGTTTGGATAGAATTGAACAGAATGTACAAGCCGGGCTGTAAAACCTTTTCCTGGCTCGGCTGCCCATGCAGAAATTTAGCAGGTGAATATTATTCCTTTGGTGCCGACAAACTAAAGAGGGTAGGAAAATGCCTTTCCTCATTAAATTTTCCTGATGTCATTCTGTCGTAAGCTTGGGAAAACCGCTGGTAACAATGGTAGGCAACACGGGTTCTCTGGAGAATATTGAACGGGAAATGAGAAACCAAGATGATCTGGGAGACCAAACAAGGAGGGAAATGCAAAAGAAGAGGAAAAGAAAAAGAAAACTGGCCATGTATTGGTGAATTAGGTGGCTACTTGGCCCGTTTTGCTCTCAGAGGAGGGCAACAAGGATGATCAGGAGACTGGAAACTGAGGCCTTGGAGTAAAGACTGAAAAAAATGGGTATGTTTAACCTTGAGCAAAGAAGACTGAGGGGAAATAGGATAGCACTTTTCAAATACTGAAAGGTTTTCATGCAGCGGAGGGGCAGGATCTGTTCCTCATAGACCCAGAGTGCAGGACACATAATAATGAGCTCAACCTACAGGAAGCCAGATTTAGACTGAATATCAGAAATAACTTCTTAACTGTTAGACTAGTACAACAACAGAACCCCAATGACCTTGGGAGGTGATGAGCTCTCCAGCCCTGGACGCCTTCAAGGGAAAATTGGACAACTATCAGATCTGCTTTGATTTGGATTCCTGCCTTGAGCAGGGGGTTGGACTGGATGGCCTTATAGGCCCCTTCCAACACCATTATTCTCTGATTCTATGAAATTTAACTAAAGCAAATTAGAATGTGTCAAGACTCAGCTGGGTCAGAGATCCTCACAGAACCACTCAGCCACACTGCCAAGATGTTCCTGGTGTGGGTAAACTCCAAAAGGGCCAAATGTGCTGAAGGTTGGGGGAAGTCTTCCCACTCGTTACCCCTCCCAACCCATTAAATCACTCTGACTTAACGCACCAGGGAGTGTCCAAAAAAAAATAATCAACAAGGTTATGTGCTTTCACTCCAACCCTGCAAGGTAGGAATGCCAAAAGCACTCAAAAAATTCACAGGCACCCAGTAAGTGATCAAGGCAACACTCTTATTCCCCAAATAGCCAAACAGCTGTGAACGTTGATGTTTTATTAAAGGCAATGAAAAAGTTAAAAAGAATACAGTTTCCAAATACTTTCAAAAGTTTTAAAAATAGCTATAGAGCTGTGGAGTAAATAAGCATTCAAAAAAGGTTTGAGGTAAGAACTATTGGAGAACAATCCCTGCAAGAGGACAAGAAAGCTAATGATCCTAAGCTAAATATTCATATTCTGCCGAATTTCAGCATAGTTCACAGAGTTGTGATCCACCCTGAATCTCCCCTTATCCTCTGATGACCCTTCAAGGATTTGTATGTTTCTACATAGGATCTTAATGGCTCATACAGCTGAATGTGGAGACCAGGCTTTACAACAGGGGTCCCTCCAGATTTTGTTGGATAACTACAACTCCCAGTATCCTTCATCACTGGCTATACCACCATTTCAGGAAGATGGGATCTGCAGTCCATCAGCAGCTGGAGGGCAGCAGTTCACTCACTCTGTATCTGAAAGGTTAGCAGCAAAAATTGAAATGCATATAATTGGTCTGGCCACCGTTCAAAGACACAACACAGTCAGCAGAGATGAGGAGAGAGAGAGAGAAGCTGAATTGTGTAAGTTAGAGTGTGAAATGGGTGTTTTATCGCTATGCTGTTTTGAAAGGGCAGAATGTCCTTTCCTTATTTTTTGTGGACAGACAACTGCAGCCGCCCTTATGTCTGTAACTAGATTTCATTATGGAAATGCAGGAGGTTTTTTTATTTTTTATTTTGAAAAAAGGGCCCATGGGCAAAAAAATCCATTAAAATGTTTTCTATTGCTTTACATATTCTTCTGAGATAAAAATAGCCCCTGTATTTGAATGTAAGAAGTCATCGCCTAAAGGGGACCAGATGGATATTGAGGAGATTATAGTAAAAGAGGGCATTATTGGGGAAAATAAACTAGCAGGTGCGGGGAAAAGATGAGAGAAACAGATTTCTGTTGTGTTGGTTCATTCGCTGCTGGTTGGTGGGAGAGAGGGGTAGATGGATGCCCGGTTTCAAGGGGAAATGGGGTTTATGGACAACCAACTTATCCAGCTGGCTGGATAACTCAGTGAGTTAAGTGTCTGGCTGTGGAGCCAGAGGTTGGGAGTTTGATTCCTCAATGTGTCTCCTGGACAAAGACCCATCTGCACAGTCCCAAGGCGCCCCCAGAAGAAGAGAATGGTAAACCACTTCTGAGTACTCTCTACTTAGAAAACCCCCAAAAAAGGCCTTCCATAAATCAGAACTGACTTGGCAGCACATGGTTTCACCTTATCCCACAGCACAAGCAACCTTTCAGAATAGACTACCAACAATACATAGATCTGAGGGACCCCGCCCCCTGCCCCCCAACTCATGGCATCTGGAACATAGCTAACTCCTTGCAGCTGTGACCAAGTGGCCCCTGATCTCTGAAGGATGGAGTTCACAGTGAGGAGGAGAGAGGTACATTCCCACTCCTGTTAGTCTGCCCCCCGAAGCAGCCACATCACTTCGTCCAACAGCGAGGCCGGTCCTACCTCCTTGTTGTTGCTACATGCCAGTCAAGTTGCTTCGGACTTTTGGTGACCCCCATGGACGAGGAAGAAATCCTGTCTTCAACAAACAGGGAGGGGTTGGCCGAAGGACAGAGGTGGGAAAAGCTTAACCCATCAGCTTAGTGGCAAGTAGTACATGGCTTTAGCAGATCCTGACCTCTACCACTGACACTGTCAAGACATACAACGTTCACATTGTTGGGCCACTTTTGACCTTGGTGCTATCTGTGGTATGTGTCAAAAGTGAACAATTCCAGATGGTCCATTCTAGAGATGGCGAACACTGGAGGCAATCTAATTTGCACACCTGCACAGAAACAATCAAAATGCACATACTTCCACACAACAAAGCTGACCATTAAAAAAATCGGATGGGAGGTGGCCGAGAAAAGAAAGGGGTAGAGAGGGTGAAACCCAGAATGAATGGATCTGAGCAAATGTGTATATAGAACTGGAACCGCGTGTTGGGGTTGAGCCAAGTTTATTTGTTTAAGATATTTATATGTCGCCTTTGTCCTCATGGATCCAAGGCGCTTACAGTATTTAAAAAAACACCAGTTAAAAGCGAAACAATAAATTATTGCAATACTAAAAAAGCATTAAACAGATTTCATATTAAAAACACTTAAAGAGGAGCAAGATTAAAATACAAGTAAAACAACAGAATAAAATAATCCCTTTAAAAAAATCATTTAAAATCATTGAAAGGAAAGCCTGCCTCAACAGAAAGGTCTTAGTCTTCTAAGCAAAGATGGGGCCAGGCTGGTCTCCCATGGTAGGGAGTTCCAGAGTCTGGGAACAGCAACAGAGAAGGCCTTCTCCTGAGTCCCCACCAAGCGGACCTGTGAGGGTGATAGGACTGAGAGGAAGATCTCCCCGATGATCTTAACACCTGAGTAGGCTCATAAAGGGAGACACAGTCTTTGAGATAGCTTGTGCCCAAGCCGTTTATGGTTTTATAGGTTATAACCACCAATTTGAATTGTGCCATGAAATGGATTGGCAAGCGGCGGAGCTACTTCTGGACAGCTCAGTGGTCGAGCCATCTGGCAGCAGAACCAGAGGTTGGGAGTTTGATTCCCCCATGGGGCCTCCTTGACAGGGGCTGGACTCGATAATCCAGAGGGTCCCTTCCAGCTCTGCAGTTCTAAGATGATGATGATGATTACTGTGACAGGGGAATTATATGGTCCCTGTAACCAGCCCCAGTCAACAATCTGGCTGCAGCCTTTTGGACTCAATGGAGTTTCCAGTTTCCAAAGACGGCCTCATGTTGAGTGTATTACAATAACGGCGCCAGGTTGTGTCACCAAGAGAAAGGAGAAGCAAATTGTGAGCATGTGAAGAAAGAGGAAGCAGGGCTTTCCACATAGGGAGGGCTCTGCGCATAGCAGCCATGCTAAAGAACCAGACAGTGTTCTGGAGGGAGAGCATCCTTCGTTCCTGATTCAAAGCCACCGCAGGCCAAGGGCTACAGTTGTTCCTGTGGTCATGGTTGTCGTGGAAGACAATGTAAACACACACACACCCAACAGGATTCCTTATGCCGTTAAGAGAAAAGATCAAGAAGAAGTTCAATTTCAAGCAAAACAATAGCACTGCTTACTTACCAAGAAGGGTTAAAGGAAGAGCTGACAGTCTTGGCGTGTAAATGTTTTCAACATGGCATTAAAGTGAAAGCTTTTTCATCTACAGCACACTTTTAGAAGTCCCCCCCCCCTCTCTCTCTCCTGACTCCCTTTGAATTTCTTGCTCCCATTATTTCTCCTAATTACCTTTGTGGTTGGAAATGGCTATTGTGTCTTAGCAAAATGGTGTTTCTCTCAACGTCTCCCCGTAAAACACACAGAGACACACATGCCCATGTGATTGGGTGGGCCTTTAATTTTTTTATTATCCGCCCCTTTGTTTTCTCCCCCGTGGCTCGAAAATTCTGCCCGGGTTCTTTTGTTCCGACTCCATCTCCATATGCTGCTCTTTAATATTTAATCAGCCCCACCTCGTCAGAACGACGGCTGGCCTCATTAGATAATTAATGGTACGCCCGCATCTCATTTGCTACACTTGATACATCTGCAGCCAGTAATTAGAGCAGGAGTTTATTAGAGGCGCTGGCTCTTTTCCTTTGCGAAGTGGAAGCGTTTGTTTGATGGAAGCCACTGGGATTGGCATAAGCGGGCCCATCTATCCCCCTGCTTGGGAGGGCTCATTTGTTTACTTTTTTTTTCTTTTTGAGTTTTCCTTGGAAAAAGAGGGGGGGGAAAAACCAGTTACAGTTTTGCAACGCTGCACATCCTGCCGGTTTCCAGGAACAGTTGGTGGTGAAAGATTTGCCTTTTTATAATTTAGGAGAGATAATTGGGTAATTCGGTGCACAAAAGCTACTGCAAAGCAGTTGGCCAAAGGAGAAGTGGTGGGAATCAGGTTGACAATTTGTTCATTTATAGCATTTTAATAGTTGTTGTTTTTTTAAAAGAGCACAGAAAAGATGCAAGCGAACGAGTCGTCGGTCGAGCTGGGAGAATTGGGCACGTCTGCTTCACAGGGTTGTTGGTGTTGCTGTGTGTTGCTGTGTGTTGCTGCTGTTGTGTTGTTTTTGCTGCTGCTGCTGCTGTCGGGTTTAGCTGTCCATGTTCTGTCCGCAATGGATCCCTTCTGAGCTCCATGGATCTTGCCCTGTAAACCCTCTTGACTCAACTCATCTTTGGGTGGGAGACAAGAAACCATCAGAGGAGCGAAATAAGAAAACCCTGCTTGACAGAATCCACCGGGGGACAGCTAGCCTTTCGGGCAAAGTCAGTCTTGAAGAAAATATGCCCATTTCCCAGATTTTTCATTTGCTGCAATACGGTGCCAGATGGAAAAAGGTGGGAGCTCTTGCCTTGTGGTGTGATCTGGTAAAAGTAGTAGCACTGGATAGATCTTTTGTGTCTTTGTGATGAGACAACCTTGCACTTGTTTGTACAACAGGAGGTTCGTGCTTACCAGTTTCTGAAAGTTGACAAGTTTCACAAAACCTTGAGCTTGCCAGAACTGAGCAGGGCGGTGAATGATAGCACCTTTTGGAGGCCGCTCATTTGTATTTGTGTGTATGTGTGTGTGTGTTTGTCTGCCTGCCTGCCTCTGAGTCATTTCTGACTTATGGCAACCCCCTACCAGGGTTTTCTAGGTAGAGTATACACAGAAGTGTCTCACCAATCCCTTCTTCTGGGGTTCCCCTGGGACTGTGCAGCTGGCCCAAGGCCACCCAGGCTGGCTCTTCTCCCTGGAGGAGAAATGGTTGAATTGAACTCCCAACTTCTGGCTCTGCAGCCAGAAACCTGCTCACCATAAGTAAATGACTTGATGACATAGAACTGCAACACAACTACAACACAAACGGTTTCCAAAAACACTTTCATTATATTACTTAAATAAAACAGCGACCCATCTGGAAGTTTCAGAAAGACCTAACCAATCTTTATTATGATGTTCCCCTACAAAGCACCGTGCTTCCTGTTGTTTAAGGGAGCATAGGGAGCTTTGTGGATGCCCTGGACCGCCAGAAAGACAAACAAGTGGGTCCTAGAACAGATGAAGCCTGAAACATCTCTGGAGGCAAAAATGTTGAAACTGAGGTTGTCCTACTTTGGGCACATCATGAGAAGGCAGGATTCTCCGGAAAAGACCATCATGCTGGGAAAGGTGGAAGGCAGTAGAAAAAGAGGAAGACCAAATACATGATGGACTAACTCCCTAAAGGAAGCCACAGGCTTGAGTCTAAAAGAGCTGAGCAGGGCAGTTGAGGACAAGACATTTTGGAGATTGCTTATTCAGAGGGTCACCATAAGTCGGAGGCAGCTTGACAACACATAAGAACAACAAGAACAACAGAAGAAGAGGAGGAGGAGGAGGAAGAGGAAGAGGAAGAAGAAGAGGAAGAAGAGGAAGAAGAAGAGGAAGAAGAAGAGGAAGAAGAGGAGGAGGAGGAGGAGGAGGAGGAAGAAACAAACAAACAAAAACAGAGCTAACTGAGTGCACAACCTCCTGAACTGGATGAGCAAAGATCAATTACAACTTGAATCAGTAGCTATTGTTCCCTTGAGTATCAGTCATTCACTTTTGAGACATCCAATGGGTCCCATGTATCATCTGACTGCTACTGGTAGCCACAATCTCTCTCCACTGCTTTGGACAGCTACCAAAGCCCTAGAGATAGCAAGGTGTGTTGACATTGCCCTGTCCAGATTTCCTGGCTTGAGATCCCTGGAAACATCCAGATGAGTAGCCCACAACACTTCTTGATACCGTACATTTGTCCATGGTTATGTTGGATGTGGAGCATGAGAAAAGAAACACACTGAAGACTTTTTCCGAGGCAGAAGCAGCCAGAACCACACGAGCAATGACGGATCAGCTGAATTTTCTCTCCCGAGGATTGGAAATATTAATACAGCTGCCAAGATTAACACACATTTGTCCCTCCCTGCCTTCTTTGCTCCCAGGAGAGATCATAAACCCAAGTTAAAGGCTTCACCTTGGGGAATGTAATCTAACATTGCATGGGATGTGTACTTTCTCAGCATGTGCAGGGCAAATGCCCAAATTTAATGGAACACTGTGTCTCATTTAATTTCGCTCAGGAGTCTCGGGAGGGATGGTACCAGGAGAAAGGAGGGATTGAAATCGTGGCCTGTATAATCACCCAAAGGGGGAAAGAGAGTGAGGAAAGAAAGTTTGCTGTGTTTGCCGGAGATTTCAGATACACTGATTCTAACAGCTTCTGATGAACAGAGGAATCAGAGACAAACTTTCTGTAATAACATCTAGTCCCATCCATGGTTCTTTTTAGCCATATTTTCCTCCCAAATCACTTTCTTATTATCATCAAATAGCAGAGGGAAGACAAGTAATAATAATGTTACTGCGCAGCTTGCCAAAGGCCACACAGGCTGGCTCTTCTGGGATGCACAATGGGGAATTGAACTCCCAACCTCTGGCTTCACAGCCAGAAACTTAACTCACTAAGCTATCCAGCCAGCTAGGTACCTCAGTAGTTTAGGTATCCAGCTGTGGGGCCAGAGGTTGGCGGCTTGATTTCTAATGGTGCATCTCAGGAGAAGAGCCAGTCTGTGTAGCCATGGGCAAGCTGCATCGCCCCAGGGTGTCCCCAGAAGAAGGGAATGGAAAACCACTTATGTGTATTATCTATTTATTTTTATGTATTTATTTTCTTGATTTATATACCACCCATCTGGCCAATGGCCATTCTGGGTGGCTTACAAGCAACCAAAGAGCACAGAAAACGTTAAAATGCATCAAATTGATTAATTAACCACAAAAGAAAATTAAACCAGGTTAAAAAAATGGCAGGTATAAAATAAGAGGCTGATACTCTTGGCTAGCCTTATTGAATAGACAGCCTTATTCTTACTATCTGGAAAACCCTGGAAAGAATTGACTTGATGAAACAGAATTACTGTGGCAGGCAGGCAGGCAGGCAGGCAGGCAGGCAGGCAGGCAGGCAGGCAGATAGATAGATAGATAGATAGATAGATAGATAGATAGATAGATAGATAGATAGATAGATAGATAGATAGATAGATAGATAGATAGATAGATAGATAGATAGATAGATAGATAGATAGATAGATAGATAGCCTACCAGCTGGGGTTAAAATGGGGTAGGTACACAATTCTGGCAGTTAGCTGCCCTTGAGGAGGGGAATGATAAATCTATCAGTCCTAGCACTGGAGTGAAGGTTGTTAATCCCACCTTCTTGGCCTCTGCTGCAAGATCAGATGGGAATCGCCAGGAAATGGACATTTTTCAGTCTGTGTCAGCAGCAAAGTTAAATCAATTTCTTGCAAAGTCGGGCAGTCTTTGTCAATTGGACGGAATTGTATCAAGGGTGCTGCGAAAGCAACTTGTAAAAGACCGGAGCGCCTCTCTGCATGTTCCCTTCCCTACCTTCTTTCCTCTTTTCTTCATGGTGACCTAACCCAAGAGTTTCCCTTTTTCAAACGACCCAGAGGATATCTGTTACGCCTAAATGTATTGGGTATGAAATGTTTGCTCAGCTTTTCAGCACTGTCCCTGTTTTCATTTAAGCTCTCTCCTACAGATATGCTTGCTGGCATTTGATTGGCTGATTATTAATTAAAACTCCACTCATTGTCTTAAAGGACAGTCTGCAAGCACTGTGATAGATGCTTAATTCCCCCCCCCCCTACATTGGTGGAAAATATTCAAAACAGTGCAAGTATCATGTGAGTGGCCAAATGGTCCCATTCATTCCATAGAGGTGCACAGGGATGCGCCTCTGATTTTGCATGACCAATCCAAAAAGCATCCCGTAAGCCATCACTTCTAGCAGGGTCAGACCAAACAAAAAGTTATACCTTACAACAAAATTCTCTGATTGGGAACTTATTTAGCAGCTTGTTATGACACAGTAAAGTCTTGCTTCTTACCAAACTTGGAGAGATTTGGTGGACTCCACAGATTGCAACTTGGGGTGTCTGTTTCAGAAAGCTCCTAAAGCCATCGGAGGAAGGAGGAAACAAATAATGCAGTATGGGAGTGTGTTCTGGAAATTGTTTTGGGTTATACATAGCTCAGTGGCATAGGTCTCTGTCTACAAAGCCAGAGGTTGGGAGTTCAATTCCCCACTGTGCCTCCTTGAGAGCGGCTGGACTCAATGATCCTGAGGGGTCATTTCAGCTCTGCAGTTCAAAGGTTATGATGATGATGATTTATGTCTGGAATAGTTTATTGTTTGCTTTCGAAGAGGTAGCCGTGTGAAATCTACTGTTGTTTTCCTTCACAACTACCAGACCCACAGAGAAGAGTGAGAAGTGTCACAACGAAGTCACTTAGGAGTGAGGGCATTGTGTGTTGATACGTGAACACTATATCATGGAATGCCCTCCAATCATCCCAAAGTGTGGCATTTCTCTGCATGCTCGAAAGTGTCTTAAAAAAAAAAAAAGGAAACACAGACAAGCCGTTAATTATGGAGCAGGTGGAGGATAAAGCAATGCAAGATTAGGAATAAAATGCACAATATTGAATTGAGTTTGCAGAGATGCACCCCAAGAGGGAAGGAAGGTTGTCTCTGGTCCAATTAACATCTGTCTGCACTTGCAGAATACAAGTCATTACACAGCTAGTGAGCGAATCCATTTTGTATGTCTGATAATATCATTGCTGAAATATAAAGCCAATTAGGAGTGAAAGCAGTATACTGTAGATGGCGACATGAACACCATAGCAAGCCATGTCCCTACACTGTCTCAAATGGGGATTTCTTTTCTGTATCTCTGGAAATGTTTGCAAAAACAGGTAAACCAAAAAAAAAAAAAAAAAAAACCACACACACACAAAAAAAGTCACTTTCTACTCCATTCTATTCTTTCCTAAACTCCAAGGGTGACATTCCTCTGAAATGCCTCAAACTGCCAAGAAGTAGTTTCATCCCAGGCTCCCTTCTTTTAATGGTAGACTATGCCCTCTAAACCTCCATTTCTAATCTTAAATGGTAGGAAACGAGCATTCCCTTTTATTCAAACATATGGCACTTTATCAAACTTGTATATAAATTACCTGATTCTTCATACCACCGATATTCCTCCAATTGCTTTAATAGACCATAAAAATGGTAATACCATGGTAAACCGTTAAACACTTAGCCATTTAGCCCAGCAGTATTCCTTGTTTAATAGTTTTTACTCATTTAACACTTACGATTTGTAACAGAGTAAATCTAATTTTAAAGTAGACTGAGGAAGTGAAGCCACCTCCAGGGAATAAATCTACACTGCCTTACCTGGAGGGCAATATTAATTGCTCTCTACACCCAGAACAGGCTTAAATGAAGTCAAGCTTCAAGAATTACTAATGAGTGAAGCTTCCATTGTGCCTGTTCAAAGCCTTTGAAAGGCTATTTTCTTTTTCTGGAGGAAGCAGGGAAAACACAAAGCCTCGAGGTCTCTAGCTTCCTGTTAAGTTATTAACAAGGATCAGGCAATGAATGTGTGGTAGCTTGTACGAGGAAAGAGGCAATGGAGCTGCTTCTCCATGTTCACCATCTGGAGACTCACCCAACTCTGCTCCGTGTTTTTTCTCACTTCCATATATCTTGTTCTTTCTCCTAGGAGATTGAGATGGCCTTCTTGGTTCTGGGAACTATAGAATCGTAGAATCGTACAATTGAGTTGGAAGGGGCCTCTAAGGCCATCGAGTCCAACCCCCTGTTCAATGGAGGAATCCAAATCAAAGCAGATCTAACAAATGACGGTCCAAATTTCTCTTGAATGCCTCCAGCATTGGAGCGCTCACCACCTTCCATAGTAATTGATTCCATTGTCGTACTGGTCTAACAGTTAAGAAGTTTATATGTATTGTTGTTGTTTAGTCGTTAAGTCATGTCCAACTCTTTGTGACCCCATGGACCAGAGCACGCCAGGTCCTCCTGTCTTCCACTGCCTCTCGGAATTAGGTCAAATTCATGTTGGTAGCTTCGGTGACACTGTCCAACCATCTCGTCCTCTGTCGTCCCCTTCTCCTCTTGCCCTCACACTTTCCCAACATCAGGGTCTTTTCCAGGGAGTGTTCTCTTCTCATGAGATGGCTAAAGTATTGGAGCCTCAGCTTCAGGATCTGTCCTTCCAGTGACAAATATATGTATACTCCCTTGAAATCTGGCTTCCTGTAACTTGAGCCCATTATTATGTGCCATGATCTCTGCGTTTGCCCTGTGTGGATTTTTGGATCCCAAAACACACCCTTAACCCTATTCAGTCTTTACATGTTAGGACAAACAAATTACTTGAAGATGGGAGTAGAGATGGGCACTTGCCATGGTTTGGTGGTTTGGTGTGGTTTGGAAGATTAGGCCCATAGGTGTTGCATGGGTGCCCTGGATTCTGCACTCCGCTTCCTCCCACGGGTGCCCACTCAGAGAAGGAGGCAGGGCAGGGAAGCCTGCAGCACTGCTTCTGATGGGGTGCCTGCAGGAGGAGGTGGGGAATGGAATCCAGGGTGCCCATGCAGCACCTGTGGACCCAATTCTCCACACTGCGCCAAACTGCTGAACCATGGTAACTGCCCGTCTCTAGCTGGGACCACTCTGATCCTACTATCTCCAACCATGGCTTTCACATTTCCCCTGCATGTGGAGGGAGTGATGCCAAGTGGGAAAACCTTTTGAAGGTCCCAACTCCTATACAGCTGGCTGGACAGCTCAGTGGGTTAGGTCTCTGGCTGAGGAGCCAGAGGTTGGGAGTTTAATTCCCCCACTGTGCCTCCCAGGAGAAGAACCACCCTGTGTGGCCTTGGGCAAGCTGCACAGCCCCAGGGTGCCTCCAGAAGAAGGGAAGGAGAAACCATTTCTGAGTATTATCTACCTGGAAAACTCTGGAAAAGAGTTGCCATAAGTCAGAATTTACTTTACGGCCCACAATTATTATTATTATTATTATTATTATTAACTCACATACAGAGCCTTCAAACATAGCCAAGCTCTTTCTCTCCTGTGGAGTCTATGTATATCCTATATACAGTACATCTTCTCCAGCCCTTTTGCTTCTAACAGTTGGTAACAGTTGTTTATAGTAAGAAAAGGCAAGGAAGCTATGTTATTTTGGTAATCATATGTACCTTTATCTTATGATCCATTTTCTGAATAAGATTCATCCGGGAGGTTGAAAAATTAATATACACATTTGGTGCTTTGGTGCCCGGGTAAGTGAAATAACATTTTGTACTCCTCTAAGGAAAACACAAAGTGATAGATGAATCTACCAGAAGGACAAGTGGGATTTCCCTGTTAACTTTAATGGCTAACTTCTTATGTCTCTAATTATGTCTCAGCTCAGACAAAATTTAATTCATTTCTGGAGTTGTCCTGGCAGACGATTGAAGTCTCTCCAAGACCGGAACAAGCAGTGAAAGGAAAGGCGTAAAGAAAGGAGAATATGGTGCAGAAGAACCACATGGTCCCTTATGGTTTTGCCCACATATTTTGTATCAATATTGCCTTCGGTCAACCAGTTTGGCAGGTTTTGAAAGGCACAATTTAAAGTTCTGGTTTCAACCTATAAAGCCCTAAATGGCTTGAGTCCAAGCTTATCTCAAGGACTGCATCTCCCTTTATGAGCCTGCCCAGCTATTAAGATAATCAAGGGAGAACTTTCTCTCGGTCCCACCATTCTCACAGGTGTATTTGCTGATAACGCAGGACAGGGCCTTCTCTGTTGCTGCTCCTAGACTTTGGAACTCACTCCCACTGGAGGCCAAGTCGACCCCCTTCTTTGCTGTCCTTCCGCAAGCTGGTGAAGACCTTTCTCTTCAGGCAGGCTTCTCTTCATTAACTTGCTATCTAAGTGGGGTTTTAAAATCAGAATGTTTCATATTTTATTTAACAATTTAATATAATATATTTTTAATATGGTTCCCAACCTTGAGTCTCCAGATGTTCTTGGACTAAAACTCCCAGAAGCCTTCACCACTAGCTGTGTTGGCCAGGATTTCTGAGAGCTGCATGCCAAGACCATCTGATAACCCGTGGTTGGGAACCACTGCACCACGCCCCGTTGACACACACAGACATATGTATATTTGATTCCTTTCCTGATGATGGTTGGCATGGAATTTTCCCAGTTCCCAGCAGTGTATCTCCACTCCACGTTTTCCTCAGGATTTCCCACAATTCACTTCCTTTATCAGTTGCCACCATTTCAGACCCCATCTGGTGGTTTGGAGCCCCCACTGCCCCCATGAGCATCACTCCACCTGCACATCTTAAGCTGGCCTGTTATTTTATGCCTGTCCGGGATGTAGAAAAGTAAGCAAACCTGAATGGAAGAAAGCAAGAACACCTCATTGATTATTTTTTTGGTGGCATAAATAGAAGCCACAGTGTTTCATGCTTGAAAAGTTCAATACCCTTCCTTCTCCTTCCTTCTTTGCCTGTGGGATATTCCAGAGTCCGCCCCTTGTGCTTTATGTGATATTCTTGGCTTCCTCAGATGTAGGAAGGAACAGGGGATGGAGGGGAGATGATAGTAGGGCCTCTGGTGCTTTGTTGATGAGAACACCCTCCTAGTGATTTCAGGTCTGCATGGGGTGGATGTATTGTTTCCAGCCTGGCCTTGAGCAGTAAAACAAGCATCTTCCTCTCTCTTCGACTCTGCTCTCAGATGCAGCCTCATCTTCCGGCAGCTGAAAATGCCGGGCTTTCTCTTGGCTACAAAGCACAGGGGAGTGTTTGTAAATCTTTCCTCTTCATTTTGTTCCTGTATCTGATTAGGCCTAAACAGGGTTCCAAAACTCGTGAGTGTGTGTGTATGTGTTTTAAATCCATCTTGTTATTATTTGAAAAACAAAATGGACAAAAGATAGAACCTACTAATTCATGATAGCAGACCCACCCCAGGAGAAACTAATTTGTCTTTTTTTTCCCAGTTCATGTAAGGGTTGCGTCTACTCAGTTACTAAGTGCATTTTTCACACCAGTCTGTAATTTCAAAACGCCAAACACGCCACCTTTCATTTCTCCTTTTACCCCATATACCTGTTTACGGACAGACCTAGAGATGGGCACGAACCCTTGCAGACTGGGGCTTCTGGGACCTGATGTCCAAAACATCTGGAAAAGCCAACGTTGGGGGCCACTCATCGAATGTGCACCTTTTGTATGCAAGTTCTGAGCTAAGAACCACATCAGGCTAGACAGAGAAGCACGCCATTCAAAGGATTTCTTTGTTTCAATCCACCTGAGTCGGGGAAGCAAAAATGGGATTGATTTACTTTAAAATATGGATAAAATGGATTTTCCCCCAACTTCCAGTCTCTGCTAGACACAATATTCTGAAGTTCAATTCCACTGGTAGCCATCATATATGCCTGATGGGTTGCATTCAGCTTGATAGATCATGATTTCTGCAAGTTTGCCTCCAACTGTTACTCATCTCATCTAGAATCTTTTTGGCTTCCTTTGAAAGCAGATGTTGGGGGAATTACTTCTTTGGACTACAGCTTCTGCAGCCTGCTAGTTGCAGCACCAAACTGTACGGAAGCTGTACAGGGCTCTGCTTCTCCAGAGGGTAAGACCTAAATCTAAACGAGATTTGGACTAAACATTAGAAGGAACATCCTGACAGCAAGAGCTGTTTGAGGACAGAATGGTCGACTTCATTGGTGACCAACCTTGGGTCCCTAAGATGTTCTTGGACTGCGAATCCCAGAAGCCTTCACCACCAGCTGTGCTGGCCAGGATTTCTCGGAGTTGCAGTCCAAGAACATCTGGGGACTCATGGGTTGGGAACCACTGATCTACCTCTGTTTTAATCAGAAACTTGCACACAGAGGTTAGATGAGTACTTGGGAAGGGTGTTTTAGTTATGCATCTCCTACTTCAGTAGAAGAATGGACCCTTGGGGATCCTCCTAGGTCTACAATTCTTTTATCCTATGAATTTATTTATTTACATATTTATGCTGCCCAGCTAGTAGCAGAGCCACTACTTTGGGCAGCTAACAAAGCAACATCAAAGAAACAAAATATTAGCAATAAAAACAACAGTAAAGAAAAAGAGGAGAAAAAAGAATTCAGACAAGATTCAAAAGGGAATCATGATGAGCATGATGCCTGAAAATGGACCAGCAGTTAAAGACAATAAAATTACAAAAAGTAATAGGTGGCCAGCCAGAGAGAAGTGACAATATCGGTTGGAAGTTTCTGGGAATTTTATAATACAATTTTATTATATATACATGTGCGGGCCAGACTTGGTTGACACCACTAGATCATGCCATCAATTTGACCTCATTCAACTCTCAGTTGGCCACTGGAATTTCGAGTAGAGGGGAGAAATTCATCCAGAAAGAAACACTAGAGAACTTTACGGATTTTGGTGAAATAAATCATGAAATATTATATACCGCCCATCTGGTAGCCAAGGCCACTCTGGGCGGTTTACAAGAACTCAAGTTCTATAAGTTCTCCAATGTTTCTTTCTGGATGCATTCCCCCCCCCTACTTGAAATTCTAGTGGCCAACTGAGAGTTGGCTGAGGTCACAATCTAGTGGTGTTCACCAAGTCTGGCCTCGAGCATGGGGTGCACGCCAGATGTGCTTCCAGTGGGAGAAGGACAAGTGGTGGCATTCTGCAAATGAGCAGAGATGAGAGAATAAAAAGCATGCGTGTAGGAAAAGCTGGCCTTTTTAATAGTGATCCCTGTGAGGACTTAGCAGACAAACTACTTTAGCACGTCCCTAATTTAAAGAAATAAATTTGCTCATCTAGTAACACAGAAGCACAGGCAGACAAGTGAGCAGTTATACATGGTGTTATTAGATTTTTATTCCTCCAGACCAATTTACTAGAATAATTGCCTGAGCTACAATGACCTTGTTAGGTGATCTTTTTTTGACTGCAAGATATACAACCCTGTATCTGTTAGTGTAGCATCTTCTGGTTTAAATTAGCATACTTTCTTCCCCTCTCCAAACATAAACAGCTTTGACTCTTCCGTTCATCTCCTGAAGAAATAGGAATTGCAATTTTTTTTTGCTATTTTTGCTCTTTGTTTTTATGACCAGCAGTGCTTATTTATTTGTGTTTTCTCTTGGCAGTAGGTTAGGCAGCAAAATAGCAGCTCTTTCATTCATATAGGTCTTTGCTGGTTTCACAACTTCTACTGCCTTGAGGGGGTTTGTATTTCGGCTTCTTGTGGGAAAAGCAGGTGACTCCTCAGCAAGAAAGTTACTCGTGGACCTGTTGAACATAATGGAGAAGCGGGCGGGAGAAGATGACTAAGTATCCATGTGAGATCTTTGGACCATAGAGGATGAATGTGGGGTAACGCCATCACCAGTGATGTTGTGTGGTTGCAATTATTACAGTCTGGGGACATGTCACAACTCATATTTGTGGACTAGAATGTGCAACATCAATCCTCAGATGCATCCCGTAAGTGTGGTGAGAAAGGCACACTACCTCCCTACTCATTTGACAACCCTAAGAACATCTGGCAATCCAAGGTTGGGAACCATTGTTACCTCAGATGTGAAGCTTACGTTTCTGAGGCAAAACCTCTTTGCAAGTTTGAGAAGAAGTTTCTATCTAATGAAAGAATGCACTTCTTACAGGCTCCTTCAGCTTTTCTGTCTTCATTGAAGATGGGTTTCATCATGGCTGTTCACTGCTCTGTTCTCTTAACCACTTCTCACCCCTCACAAAGCTCCAGTGACCCTGGAAATTATTTGCGTGGTTCATTTTCTTTCTAGCTGTCTCTCATCTATAAGGCGACTTGAAGGCTCTTAATTATTCTCCAGAACGTGTTCAGTTTCCCACTTTCTCCCTGCAACAAACTCTCCAGGCCCTTAATCTGAGGAATCATTTCCTCAACTCCACTAGGAGTTTACGTTTCATTTTCAATCTTTATGCTCATTTAGAAAGACAGATTCTACACTTTGTCTACACTTTGCTTTCCCGAACTTCACCTCAATTTTAGCATTTTTTCTTGTTTCAATCCGCCACGGACTCCAGTATTGTTTGCATGGCTCTTTGCTAATTTAAGTTAATTGCAAGTTAATTACTCTTTCACCAGTTTGCTGAGGTCCGTGTGAAATTACCTTCTCTGTTCAACATCTCATTTTACTTTATTGAGCGAAATTACAGGCATAGCCTTCTTTTTCTTTCCCTGAAAAACAACAAGGGTTAAAATAAAGCATTCTTCTTTAGATAAAGACTGAATCCAGCATTCACTTGTGTCAGTCAGATGTTTGTATCCTACATGTCTCATTTTAAGAGAGACAAAGTAGAAGAATCAGACAATTTCACTTTCCCCACATTTGTTCCCACCTACACGCACACACACAACTTCCATTCCATTTACTTTAAAAAAAATGGTAATATCTTTTCGAGCAACAAACAAAATGGGCTTCCCAATAATATGTTATTATTGTTGCTATGTGTCATTAAGCTGCTTCCAACTTGTGGAGACCCTTTAAAAAGCTTTTTGAGATATGTCAGATGCTCAGAAAGTGGTTTCCCATTGCCATCCCCCAGTGAGCTTCCATGGCTGAGCAGGGATTAAAAATCATTTAACTCGATGGCCTTAGGGACTCAAGACAGTTGGACTTGATGGCCTTAGGGAGCCCCTTCCAACTCAAAGATTCCAGGATTCTATGATCTTCGGCCGAACCTTAGTGTCTTAATAATGCTCCACGCCAAGAGGAAAATGATTTTTAATCTCCAATTTATCTTGACAATGGCCCCTGAGTTATTCCCCCCTTGGAAAAAAAGGAAAGAAAGAACAAAACAGCCCAGTTTGTTTATCATTTGTGAATATCTCCTGGATATTAAAACCCCAGTACTTCTGCATACCTCACTCTGATTACTATTCCGGCAGTCCTGCACCACACACAGCGGCCGTGGCTCCAGTTCTGCATCATTGGTGAATGGGATATACAGTGATGGATGTCCTTCTCCCTCCCCCGCAGCTTTCGACAGGATTGTACATCGATCATCCCACCTAGTCGTTCCTATTATAATTCCAACTGGAGGTGCTGGCTTCATTTTGGGAGGGGCGCGCGTCTTCTTCTTTCAAGGAGGGTGGGGACCGAAAGAGTGGTTATAATGAAACTGTGCCTGTCATATACTGTTGACAGGCCATCCCCTCACCCTGTAGAAGATAAAAACGGATACTTAAGACCTATTTCCATGCTGATTTTTCATATCTGAATTCACCGCAAGGTGTTTTTCCCCAGTCTCCTAAGATGTTCGGCACCCACCTTTCATAAATTTGGCCTGTCACGTTAAGACTCTGCTGTCTCTCTTCAGAATTCCTTAAACAAAGTTCTTCCGTAGGAGGAAAGTTCTAAGTAACGTCGTATTTCCATTTAGATGAAATTCGAAAAATAGCTACAGAAGGATGGATCTCCTGCATAAAATCTACCACCATCACCCAACCCAGATTGTTGACAGATTATTAATCAGACTGAAATGAGGGATGCATACTGGATTATGACAAAATAAGACAGACATGCATATTTGTGCCTGAGCCCTTGGGCCACTGTGTTTCTGATCTGGGGGGAGTCAATTTGCCTCAATGAGGAAAAGCATCCCGCTGTGACTTGGTGGGGTGGTAGACAATACCATCAGCATCGCTTCTGGCTGTATGATTTGCCCACCTCCAGCCGAGAAAGGAGAAGAAAAAGGGAGCCAGTAGACAGCGATTACAAACCTTGGCTACCTCTTTGTCTTTATTATTACAAGCATAGATCAGCCAAATAAGGCATGTATAGACGCATAGTACTGCATGGATAGATCTTTTGCCTTGTCAGTTTTCTTAGGGTATTAAAAGAATATTTTTATTGGGCTGATCTATGAACACAATAATGAAGATAGATGGGGAGACCGAACTTTCACAATGACACCGCGGTCCCAACAAAAATAGAGGAAAGAAGCCAAGATGGAGGAAAGAAAAGAGCGGCTGTCCTGTCCTAAAGGAAACCACTCAACAGCCCTATAAGAAGGCAGGTTTCCATCTGCATACACAAACAGATGAAGTCCTAATAATTACACCAAATTTTAAAAGAAGAGGGAGGGAAGAAAATTTGAGAATGCTTAACTGGGGGCAGAGTCAAGTTATTCTGCTTTTCCTTTGGCAGTGCTTCATCTTCCTTTGATGTTGTTGATGCCCGTATCCATAGGGGATTGAATCTAAGCCCCCACATGGATTCTGAAAACTGTGGATAATTGTGAACACTATACATAGTATGGTAAAAGAAAAAAAAATCCAGAAAAAAAAGTATTTTCATGATGCATTACCAGATCTGGCCACAGAGGCCTTACTATGTATTCCTCAACAACAAGAATAAACAGCATGGTCTCTGGTTCCCTCTAGTGGCCAGTTCTAGTAAACACAGCGTGAAAATACATATTTCTAGTTTTTTCTTTTCATATTTAATTTTTTTTCTTTTAGTATTTTTAATATTTTCAGACCGCAGATAATTGAAACCATGGATACTGATATTGCAGATACTGTGGTCCTACTGTACTTTTACTGCCTTTCCCCTGTTTTAATTGCACAGCATGCTTTTGAATCTAATTTTCGGATCCTCAATAGCCAGATTTAACATGGGTGGATTTAGGTGAATGTTAGGGGAGATATATAATTTTTTTGGTTAATCTAACAGTAAAGGCATGACATTTATAAGCATGTGCAATCAAACGCAGGGGAGATGGCACCTGTAAAATCGGGGGGGGGGGGGGGAAGAGACGTAATACTGGGTATGTGGACAATGGCTTTTTTCAGACGCACAATGTTGCCAGTGAAATTGTAGACAAGTATTTTATCAGATCCTTAATTAAAATGTAGTTGTATTCTCTGAGGACAGATAAATTAGCCATGTGGTTGGATTCAGCCCCTGACACCTGACTTCCAGGTGGCCACCCCAACTGTTGCAAGTGGAATAATTCCCTTTCATGATTTTCTTTGGTTAACTTAATTGTGTTGGAATATTGCTAACAGACACGTGCATGGTGTTTTAGGAGTCAAACGATGATTTTGAATTATCTTCTCTTTCCTTTTTTCCCCCCCCGAAGTGTGAACGGGATCTCAAAGGAAGAATAATTTTCACTTCTCAGGATTAATTAGCTCTGCTAATTAGTGTTTAGGGATGAGTTAGTTATACACAATTATATATGCAGAGAAACATAGTTTGCTGTGTGATTCCATTACATGATAAATAGACTTAAAACAAAAATATCTATGTAATGTTTAGTGTGATGCCATGAGTTATAGTATCTATCTTCCTTCCTTCCTTCTTTTTTCCTCCCTCCCTCCCTCCCTCCCTCCCTCCCTCCCTGATATGGCAACTGAGTGACTATTTATCACAAAAGTCATCGAAACACGGTAGCTTTGTACATTATACACCACACATGATTTCTGGGTGAAGGTTGTTAACTTTTAGGGTACACTGGTTGAAAGTTCTATGGATGCATAGATATATGGCCTGTGGAGTGGACATCTGACGTGTGGAATGGACTACCTATTGAATGGAATTGAGGAAATCTTTGGTTTGGAAGAGATTTCAGGGTCCTTTCCAGCTTTACCACCCTATGATTATTTCCGAAGATCCCTTCCAATAACCTTAGGGACATCTGGAGACTGGAGTATTTGTGTCGCAGTGACAACTTTGTCCTTTGTAAATAATATCTTTTTCATCCGGGCTCGCCTGTTTACCCATGCAGCTGGTGATACAAACCATGCTGGTACTGGCGGGCACATATATTCCAATATGTTGACAAGGAACAAACTATGTAATTTTCTTGTGTCAGACTTTCAAGTAAGTGGCGAGGCTCTGTAAGGCAATGGCAATAAATATGTCACTGCCAAACTAAGCAGAAGGGTCTTCGGGCTTCTGCCAACGTTGAAAGCCTGGGACTGATTTCACAAAGAATATAGTTCCTATCTCTTGTTAGACGTGGATCCGTCATCTTCAGATGATGAAAGACCCAGGTCCTGAAATTAAAAACAGACAAAACAGCACCATGTGAGAGCATAGAATTTCTGTGAGTAAATAGGAGTTGTGTTACTGCAACTACAACAAAAAAGTCTCAGGTCGATTTCCTAACTTGTAGACAGATGAAGACATGGTTTGAGATGCCACAGGTGCACAATGATCAGGGCAACCATTGGTAGAAGACATAATCTTATCACAGTTGAGTTAAAAGTCAAATATTGGCAGTGAAGGCTTATGACTTCAGAGTCATGGGGATTGTGGATCTGATCTCAGTGTTTTTTCTGGACTGTTCAGGAGGTATCCAGGGTGCTGAAGTCCAACCCCAAAACAGTTTCCTCACCTTGGATAATGCCTGGAAAGATCTGATGAAACCTGAGAGCACATTCACCTCCCCCACCACATTAGAGTCACTTGCCCCCATTGAAAGTGGGCGATCATGAACCCATTGTCTGATAGAGGAAACAGGTAATTATTAAATTAAAAAAGGCTTGACACTGAGAAGACCTGTTCTGAAATCACAGAAGCAAGGGCAGAAAGGCAAAGATGCAGGATAGGCCAGACTGTTCAGCACCTTGGACAACTCCAACGGAATACCATGCCCCTCAGCTGAGATCTTATATTCCCCTTGGTCTACACCACTGGTTCTTAACCTTGGGTTACTCAGGTGTTTTTGGACTGCAGCTCCCAGAAGCTTTCACCACCAGCTGTGCTGACTGGGGTTTCTGGGAGTTGCAGTTCAAAAACACCTGAGTAACAAAGGTTAAGAACCACTGGTCTACACCAATGGTTTCGGAAAACAGAAGGGATTTGCCTTGAGTCCTCAGACCAAAGCTTTCAGAAACCGTCACCAATAAGTGTGCTTGCCAGAATTTCTGGGCGTTGTAGTTCAAGAACATATGGGGACCCAAGATTAGAAACCATTGGTCTATGCTATCATGCCCATGTTCTTCTCGTTCCCACAAATCAATAAATCTTAAAGGGACATGCTTTGGTTCTTCAAGGGCTCATATTGGTTGATACTGGCATATACTGGTTGATACTCAACTCAGGAATCAATGGATTTTGAGAAGAGGACATATTCTCCCAAGGCTACTAAAACTGATCTGGGCTCAGATCTTAGACCTTTCAGACTGTGGGGTTCACGTCTTTGGGTTCAGCTATCTCTGGTTTTCCACATCACCAATTTTGCCATCCTTCATAGGTGGAGAAAACCGAATGGTTTCCTGTTGGCAAAGGCATATGGCAAGGGTGTATTTTATCGGATTGTTCAATCTGTAGGCAGGACATTTCAAACAGAAGACAGGGTAGATTCAGATGAAGGTGGGAGTTAAACTAATGGTAGAAACATTAATAATTGAAGAAATATATGCAGATGACACCATCTTGCTGGTACAAAGCAGGAATGACTTGAAACAACTCCTGATGAAAGTGGAAGACCACAAACTACAGAAGAACTGCACAATTTGAATATTGCCAGTAAAATTGCTAAACATTTTAAAACTTTGCCTTGCAGGTGCCTTGCAAACACCTAAATGTGGCTCACCTGGAAAACAGGCCTCAACGGGAAGGCTTTGGGGCTCAGCTAGGTCATGTTCTGTCCAATCTTCCTCCACAGAATGAGAGCTCCCAGCTAGCACTGGGGCAGGAACAGGAAGCTTAGGTGGAGCCTGGCCTAGCTAAAGCCTTATGATCTAGGTCTTTCTCCCAGGGCCACCACACTTAGGTGTTTGTGAGGTGCAAAAGTAGGTAGAGCTCTCAGAATGGAGAATTCTGGTGTTTGTAGTCCAGAAAATTGAAAAATCCCATCCTTGCCCTTTGGAGTAATTGAAAGATAATGCTCCCAGCATGTTGAAAACTGATAGCAGTAGATAGTCCTTCTATTGACTGTTAAAGAGAAGACACCATACCCATATGAAAATCTCTTCACACTTTAGAAGAGGGGGAAAAGAGGGGGAGGGATCCAAATTGATTTCCCCCCTTAAATTCTGCAAATGCTGACTAGTCTTTAATGCATTCTGGTAGACAACATGCTGTATAACTTGAAGATCAAGGACTTCTCTGTTTTGCCGTGCACATCAAAAACATGTGGCAAAAATGGATTTTATGCATATTTCAGATGCCTGCATTACCTTTCACCGAGATGCAGACTGCGGGGGAGAATAATCACAACAGGGTAGATAAGCTGTAATGAGAACGTCTTGCCTAGCCTTGGTCTATAAGCATAATGCGATTAAGGCAAGGTTGGCTGTTCCTCAAAAGAAACTGTTCCATTTTATTTCAAAATGTTTCAAGACCATGTCTTTGGAGTTTCTCCTTTCTGCCGTACTCTTGGGTTTAAGAATGTTTTGCTGGAAGTGGCCATAAATATTCTTAGGTTTGGCCCTGAGACGTTGGCAAGTCTGTCCCAAGTCCCAAGTCCAAGTCCCTATTAAAAACAAGCTTTTCTCCCCAGAAAAAAAATGGGATGGGTGGGTGGGTTCCAAGTCATACGTTGAGTGTTAATCTTTGGGGGGGGGGAACAACAACCCTAAGTCAAGTCTGAGCCAAGTCCTTGGTGCGACTGATGTTCGACTCAACAACAAGTCCCGCAACTCAAGTCCCCATCCCTGGTTTGGCAACACAAAACATGGTGGAAACACACTGTTGGCAAGGAAATGTGTTGGAGCTAATGAAAAAACACTCTATGTTCTTAACAATGTAAGCTTTCTCAAATCAGCAAGACGCTCCAGTGAGAAATTATCAAGCCATGCAAGATTCTGCCAGGTGTGAGTGAGAGAAGGAGTGTTGTTGTTTTTTTCTTAGCTGCGTCTCCATAGTCTTGGCAAACTCTCTGTGCAAAAGTAGGCTCCTTTCCTCTTGCACACAGAGGCAGCAAGCACAGAACAGCTGGCAGATGGTTTAAAAAGATGTAAACAAACCATCCAGTGGTTCTAATCCTTAGACATAACCAAGTTCCAGCCATTTATCTTTTCCAAGATTTGCATCGTTTTCATTAAAGTTTAACTTTTAAAAAATATATATTTGGACACATGGAAAGGGCTGGGTTTCTAGGGGAACTTGGGCCTTGGGGTTGCACTCATGTTGCCCACCCCATCTAACACCACCTCCAGAAACAACAAAGGCCTGCTGTGTCATGGCACCATACATCCAGGAGAAAATAACTGAAGCTTTCTCGATTGCCATATGAGCATGAATCAAGGTGAGCATGAATAGATTCAGTTCTTCAAAAATCTTCCAGTTAATGGATGTGGCATTTTGTGTTTCTGTACCCATAATTCAAAAGCCAGGGAATGGCCCAATATTGCTGCAGAGTGTCGTGTCTGTGTTGCCAGCGGGGAAAAAGGATGCCAAGCTTTACATAGCAAAGAGCAGAAAGAATGTTGAGGACACCCATGGCAGTAGTCAAGATGGTCTACAGGATACCCTCTTGTGCTCACTACCATTCACAAAGTGACACCACACAAAGGAAAATCCCAGAAGCTGCCTCCTTTTTCCGTCAGTTATCCACTTCTCACCCTAACACAAAGCAATGGTCAGGGCTGTTTTTCAAGAAATGTGATCCAGTTTCAAAGTTACAATTTTTTGTTTGGGGCACCCTGTCAGCTTATGGAATGCTGAATTTGGCTGTCACACAATATCTATTGCTGCACTCTCATGCAGCAATGATACCTACAAGCTATCTCCATAAGACCTTCAGGAACAGAGTGTAAACCTGCACCTAGTTGCCCAAATGTTGCATCAAATTCCACAGGCCTACCATGAGATCTAGTCTGAAGTGGTGGCGCCTAGAAATAATGACCATGTAGAATCCTGTTCATCAAAATGTTATTTCTTTCATGCGGGTGTAGCTGACTTACGAGGAAAGAGGAATGCTCACCCTGAAGGAAACGGATCGCTATATTTGAAAAATCTGCATGCTGTAATGAGAGATGGAATTTTAGAAAGAGCTGTTTTTATAATAGCTTGTTCGTTAACGCTCAAACGAGATGGCCATTTTATCTTCCAATCTGTATGACTGATCACCCCACATGGAATAATTGTTGCTCCCTTTTCAGTCTTCTCATTATTTCTTTTATTATTCATTATTTTAAAGGGCTGTGTAAAAAAGATATATTTGCCTCTTAAAATGTATAATTTATGCAGAAGTCCCATTTCTCTTTTAATTTGCGTCTTTCTCTAATAGGTGCCTTCTCCCAAACTCAACATCGTTGTGTTGAAATTAGATAAACATTTAACGAAAGCTGATAGACTCCCCTCCAATGTATTTAGTGGAAGTGGAGAAGGAAGGAAGGAAGGAAGGAAGGAAGGAAGGAAGGAAGGAAGGAAGGAAGGAAGGAAGGAAGGAAGGAAGGAAGGAACTCCCAGAAGCCTTCACCACAGCTGTGCTGGCCAGGATTTCTGGGAGTTGTAGTCCAAGAACATCTGGGGACCCAAGCTTGGGAACCACTGGATTACAGGTAAGAAATCAGTCTAGTTTGTGGTTGGGCCAGAGGAAGGGAAGACAAAAGTTGGGGTCATCCAGTGTTTCTGGGGTTGACCGAGTCCTGACCAGAGTTTTAAGCAAAGCAAAGCAAAGCTTCCATGGCCATGCTGGCTTGGGGATTCTGGGAAATGTCCTTCAAAAATAGCAAGTTTTCCAAGCTAAAGTCCTAACTTCAGGATTCAGCCCGCTCTCAAAGCATTGTCGTTGGCTTGCATTTTTGTGTTGCCCTTTGCCATTTCCATGTTTTGGCTATCTAGTCCGCTAGCTATGATATTGGTGATGGAAGTCCAGTGATGTTTATGTGGCTAACTCTTTCCATGCCTATAGAAGGCAAGTGGTGGCAAACCAGTTCCAAATTGGTGTAGCAGGAGAAGCTGAAACATCCTGTACATTACCTATATTTCTTAGTGGTCAACCCCTATCGCTCCCTCGTATGAAAATCCCCTCTTCATCTGGCTAAGGAGAATAGAAGTCTAGCTAGCTACCTCCTCACTAGCTACATGGAGACAAAGCCAATGTGTTTCGCAACCAAAGTACAGTAGGACCCCCATATCCGTGGGATCAGTATCCACTGATTCACTTATCTACGGTCTAAAAATATTGAAAGGCTCAGAGTGGCCTTGGAAGCCAGATGGGTGGTATACTAAATAAATAAAATATAGGCCAAATCAGGGTTGGGTGAGTCACAGCACACGCCTGGTAAGGTGGTGTGTGAAGATTTGTTTCCAGTTTGTGGCCCCCAGGGGGCCCTATGGCACCTGTTGAGAACGGCTGCTCTAGAGTAGGCATTTATACCAGTTTATCATCCTCGAGATGGCTTGGTCTGCTCCTCTACACTGAGCCTGTAACTGAAAATGTGTGTCCATTATATTATTTTACTGCATGCTTGATATATGTTCTTTTTAACTACCGCAAAAATCCTGCAGAGAGGCAGGCACATGGCCGGTGGTGCAGGAAGGGAAGAGATAAAGATGGTTTTTTTAATCTTCTGCCTATACAAATTAGAGACATCTTTTCAATAGATCAAAACGTCTCAGTTGGTTCGGCCAACCAATAGATTGCCCAAACACCGACGTTCTGGACAACCCATAAATTTTGAATCTTTTCCTGAAGCTGTCCAGGGTGAAGACATGTTGCCTGGGAGGGGTGCTGAGGTGAAGCACCTTCTTAATACTTTTACCCAGCATTATGGGAGATTAAAACCTTGTTCCATCTATTCTTTTGACAACTGGGTCTTAATGACCTGGAAAAGAGGTATCCGAGCGAATGCATTAGGCCTTTATGCCCTGGAGGAATCCAAACAATTTAGTCCTCAATAATTGACACCCACACAAGTGCCATAATGCATCATACTGAGAATATGCTGAAGAGTTTACTGCAAATTTCCTATTAAAGTCACTGCAGAGAAATTTGAAGGAAAGAATCTCAGCCTTTTCAATCTCTCCTTGTCAAGGGACTCTTCTCACAGACCTGGGATTTTCTGCGTTTGGGAATTAATGGCTGGCATCCTATTGGTGTCAGCATACTGTATGTGTAATTTGTCACGGTTCATTGCAGCTAATTGACATGACGCCGGGGCACGTCTTCCTCACGTGCCTGGTTACAGGTCTGGTTTCACAACAGAGATGGACTCTGGTGGCACTTTGTCAATTAAGCGCAATTAGCTAGAGCATGAATACTCCAATAGGATTCTTGCCAGGGGTTTGCAAGTGACTCTGGCCCAGATTTGGAGAAATCCTCGCTTTGCCACAGAATTGGCCTGCTTTGGGTGGATCTGTAGAAGGTCTGGATCAAAGAGGAACAGATGGATTCAGCTGCAAAGCAAAGCAAAATCAATTCCGACCAGGGGTGCAAATCAAATTGGGTGGGGCAAACTAATTGTTGTACTTTTCTGTTTTTTTGTTTCGTGTGGTTTTTTTCAGGCACAGAAGGAAAAACCCATGCTTCTGCAAATTTATCATCCAAACATGTGCAAATGTGAATAATGAACCAGAACCTTGCCCCAGTGTCAACTGCCCAACCCACTGGGTCATTGCAGATGAGGCTCCTCCCCTGGTAGCCCATAAATCTTCTACGAGAGGGGTAGGACCTTCTTCATGGTGGCTCCATCTTCATGGAATCAGCTCCCAGGGGAGCTTTGCCTGGCTTCCTCCCTGGCATCGTTTAAGAGGCAACTAAAGATATGGCTCTTTAGGGGGGCCTTCCACTCCAACCCTAGCTGAGCTGAGCTGCTTTTACATCTCCATTCAGTTATTTGCTGTCTGCATCTTTGTTATTTTTCCTGGTTTTATCCAGTTTTTATTCATGCTCTGGCGCCCTCTGATTTTACATGGTTAGAGGTTTATGGTTTTATCTCATTATCTGACTGTCTAATTTATGTGGACTGCCCAGAGTAGCATTGCAGCACTAGCAGGTGCGGTATATCCAATCAATCAATCAATCAATCAATCAATCAATCAATCAATCAATCAATCAATCAATCAATCAATCAATCACCCAGCAATTATAAAATCAAACATTTACATTCTTGCCTGCAAGAAGAAAACAATTGAAAATTTACATCCCTCTTGATAGTGTAACAAGAGATAAGAAGCCAGGAAATCCAATGTTGGGTGTTGTACAAATGTATCTAAGACCAATAAGAAGAGGATGAATCAGTCACACACCTGCCCTCTGAAGGCTGCTGGGTTTTTCCTTTTGATTTATCCCCTTTTCTGAATCACTGCAATTGTCAGTTTTTTAAAAATTGTAGAAATTTAGAAGAAGACAGAGGAGAAGGAGGAGGAGAAGAAGGAGAAGAAGAAGGAGAAGGAGGAGGAGGAGGAGAAGAAGAAGAAGGAGAAGAAGTAGTAGTGGTGAAGAATCAGCTTCATTCTTCTTTATGCAGCATCGGGAAGAGAATTATTTCAAGAACACTCTCCCCCCCCCCAAAAAAAAGTTGCAGGCCCTCAACGTACAAGTAAATCCCTTCCGTTTCTTCTTCCCTTCCTGACGGACTCTCCCAAACAGGAGTACTTGGGTGGATGAACTGATAGAGTGACACATTGATAGGGCTGAATGCTACTGTGCGAGGTTAGGTGGAATCTCTGAGTGCTTATCGCCTTGCGGCGAAGCTGGAGAGAGAACCTTCGGTGATCCAAGCGCACCTAATGGGGAAGCAGGTACTTCCTTAAACAGCTGGGTCACTTCATTTTGAAAAGGCAATGGCTTTGTTATTTGGTTATATTTTCCTCTCCACCATCCTCGTCTCCTCCTGCCACTCCTGGCCACCTTCCCCTGGAGGAAATTGCAAAGAAGATGTTACATTGTTCCTGAGATGGGTTTTGGCGGTGCCGTCGGCCTCACGCCGAGGGAGGTTTTTTCTTGGGTTAAATAAAATTGCCGGTGAAAGGGCTGAGCTGGAGGAACATATTTGAGAGATTCCTGCGCCAGTCAGACTCACTTAGCCCCTTAATCCGTTACACTGGCAGTCAAATCCAAGGGACATGAACTGGTGCTTGGAGAAGCCATAAGCAAACAAAAACCCCAGCTCTTGCTGCCACATGCTTCAAGAAGGCAGAGGAAGAGAGGAGAAGGAGGGAGGGAGAGAGAGAAAGAGAGAGAGAGAGAGAGAGAGAGACTTAATTTCTTATAAATAGTCTGCAATCACAAAAACAGATACTCAAAATTAGTGAGATAAATCAATCATTCTTGAAGAACTCCATCTACAAGGGTCTGAAGCTTGAGAACAAGAGAGGAGATGAGGTGTTTGTGTGTGAGAGAGAGAGAGATAGAAAGAGAGAGCGAGAGAGATTTATATATAAATTCTACATCTCTCTTTGTGAAAACTTACTTATGAGGGAGAGACAGAAGGCTCTGAAGCAGGGGAGTCTGTAAACATTGCAATCGCCTGCCTCCGATACTGACAGGGTCCCAGCAGGATAAAAGTTCAGCCCTGGGGAACTGTGAAAATCTCCCCTTCCACACCTGAAACATGTTGCTAATCTCCCTAAAACTCTTTGAGCTGGCTTAGGATTTCCTCAGATGTGTGCTGCCCGAGCAAGGAGCTTCCAGCGAGTCTTAAATATCTTACAGTGAAATTTAGAGCAGCCTTGAAGAAAAAATGTCTGTGTGTGATTTCTTTTTTCTCTCCGTCTCCACCTGATATCTTGTCAGCCCTGTTTAAACTCTCTCTGGCGGAGCTCCAAAGATTTTGCCAGACCAAAACTCTCTTTGCAAAACATGGGAAATTCTGCCAGCTTTGCTCTCTGCCAGGTTTGGCAATTTTAACATCAAGGCCACTATTTATTATTCTTTATTCATTCATTTACTTATTTGATTCAAATACGGCCCATCGGTCCAGTGGTTACTCTGGGCGGTTTACAACAACCACCAAGACATAAAAACAACATAATCAAATACATCAAATGAATTAAATTAAGCAAATATTAAACCAATTAAAAATTGCCGGCAGTTGAACATTAGGCTGGAAATCAACAAATTCTTAAATTGGCAGAAATTGAAAAGCCAATTTAAATACAGATGTGTTTTTAAATAGTTTCTTGAAACATGCCAAGGAGGGGACTAGGTAAATTTCAGTTGGTAGCCCATTGATTCATAGAATCATAGAATCATCGTAGGGTTGGAAGGGACCTTGGAGGTCTTCTAGTCCAACCCCCCTGCCCAAGGCAGGAGACCTCATACCATCCTGGACCTCATACCATCCTAGACAGATAACACAATCGATTGAATCCTTACATGTTGAGAACCCCACTTGCCTTCAGGGACCACTCTTTTCCGGAATTCTTGTTCCCAGTTTTTCTTCCAGAAGATTGCTTTCTGAGAGGTCTGGAACCTGATGAGGCCTCTTCTGGCATGTTATATTAGCAACAATCCTTCAGGAATCCATGTTGGATCATCACAAATCCATCATCTCAAATCTCTTCCTTTCTTGTTCTAAACTCCCATTTGCTTTGGCCCAAATGTTAAGAATATTTCTCACCTGAAGTTTGGTTCTTCCTGAGCCAAAACCTTTCCAACATATGCAGAAAATACTTGGAGGGTCAGAATGCTGACAATAAAAAACCTTCCTCCCCCCACAAATGATTTGGAAAGTTTCATTCGTAATGCAATGAGAACAACTTTGCATGGAGCTAATGATGCATGTGCCTAAGAAGGGAGGGTGGAAGTGAAAAAAGAGAAGCAAGTGGCATTATGATTAATCACAGACAGTAATTCTCAAATTGTGGCCCACGGCAGAACAGTGTGCCCTGAGAGAACAGCTAGTGGGCCATGAGGAATGAGTTAATGAATTAATTAATGGCGGCTGTGATCCCCACAAACGTGGTCTCAGAGGAGTCTACCTGCTCGGTCTCTGTAAGATTTGCAATTTTGTCTTTCCACACTGGGAAATGAGCTGGGAAAGTGGGAATTCTCACTGAGAACTGAAGGGGGAATTCTACAGCCTCTTGGCATCAGCCAAACTCAGAAGGATTATCCCATCAGTCTTGATTAGGGATGCTGGACAATTTAATTTGGGTAGAGCTGTTAAGTGTGCCAATGTAATTCACATTCCCAGGGCTAACGTGGAGATCAGAACACAATTATCCTTCTGATGGACCATTCTCCAACGTTTGTGGCAGAGCGCTCCGCTCAAAAATGCACGTTTAATGGAAATCTAAATCAAAAAGAAAAATACCCTTTCCTATCTCTTTCCAAGATCTAGAGGCATATGCAGCTTCAGATGAGGTCCAGTTTCTGATCTGTTAGCCTTAGAAAGAAACTATCATGGCCCTTCTTGAGGAGTTCTTCAGAAAAGGTGACTTGTGATCTTCAGAAACAGGACATAGTGGCATGCTGATGAATCTCACAGATCCTAACTCCTAGGGGATGCAAGAGGCTGAACACAGAGATAGAAGCTGCTCTCTCCAGAGTCAAAAAATAAGTGTTGCCCCTCCTACCCCATGAACATAGCACAGGTTGTAGAGATGGGCACAAACCACTGGTTCACTGGTTTTGTTTCCCACCTGAACAGCTGATATACAGTTCGGTACCCCATCTCCTCCAGCGGCAGTGCCCAGAGGAGGCAGGGTGCGGTGCCGAATTTCAAATCAGCTGTTTGGGCAGGAAACTAACTGTACCAAACCACCAAAACAGTGGTTCATGCCCATTTCTAGTTGAAGGCACAAGCTTAGCTTCATGGCCCTGTGTCAGGTGTTCTCCTACAAAGGAGGGTTGAGCTTTGCTTAGGAGTAGTGGGTCTCCTTGAGGGAAAGCGCCTTTTCCTGGAAAAATATTAAAGAGATTGAAATTGATAAATGGCTGAAACTGAAGGGCTATGGTATCGGTAGATGGTGACTCCAGTCTCAGGGGTGCTGAGAATCTGCTCCAGGTGTCAGTCTGTGCTTTATGGGATCTATCCAAGGTGCTGAAACCTGTCCCCAGAATGCACAGACTAAAATCTGGCATGGATTCATAGCTCCCTGAACTTGGACTCAACAGCCACCACTCAGCTGTAGATAAGGTTACAACAGAACCGTGTTGTCTAGAAGGGCCACAGCAATGGAACAAAAATTATGAAAACTGGCATAAATGTATTTCTTAGCCCAGTACTCACAGTGATTGTGCAACATCATCATATGTAAGCATGTGTGTAGTCAGGGTAGCCAATGCATTGTTCTAAATGCAAAACCAGCATTATCAATTTTTCAAAAATCTAGGATTAAAGTTAGAGATTCTCCTACTTATATCAGTTGAGTTTAACTTATATATACAGTGAGGCAAAACAACTCAGAGGTCATGATGGGAAGACATCCTTCTGTCTCTAATCAAGATGGCCCAATTGTCTCATTGTAAAGAAGCTTCATGACCCACAATTTGGGCAGAAGAAAAAATAGAATTCCTGGATAGATCGCTGGTTTAGGTCTCTGGCTGCACAGCCAGAGGTTGGGAGTTCGATTCCCCCACTGGGCCTCCTTGAGAGGGACTGGACTCCATGATCCATGGGGTCCCTTCCAGCTCTGCAGGCCTCAGATTATTATCAAAGTATTATTAATAGGCTGCAGCAGCAACAGGAAATGAAACTTGGAAGGCTGAACACACATGATCACTGTGCAGAAAGCTGCATCAAATCTGTGGTCAGTGACGGATTGATTTCTGTCTGCAATAGGAGAGCCTTGAATAGAGTCTAACTGTGTTTCTACTTTACTCCGGGAAGCATAAAAAGTGATGCTATTGTTTTTGTTTCTCTCTCTCTCTCTCTCTCTCTCTCTCTGCATGTGTGATAGTTTTTACAAGCAAAAATGACAGCACATGGGAACCTAGAAGATTATGCAGACAGACAAGTCTGGGGGGATTTGATAGAAAGTCTGGCTCAGTTATTTGAGGTAAGTGGAATGTAAATTGGTTCACACTTCATGTAAATAGCCTTCACTGCAGATCAGCTCCTTGCTTTTTTAATCTTCTTAAGAACATAGCAACGTTGAGGCCCCTCTCCTCTCCAATGGTTATCTAGACCAACCATTCTCAGGAAGGGCCATTTGCCCCCCTAGAGAGCCCTGGCCCATTTTAAGGGGGTCACAGACTGGAAACCATTCTTCACATACTACCTTATAATGTTCATTACATGACTTACACAATCCTGATTCAGCCTACGTTTATTTCATATTGTGTTTATGGCCATGACTGAAAAAAGATTGAGAATGGCTGATCTAGACCATGTTGTATATTTCCACTGGTGGCATAACATTCAAAAGCAAGACATTAGACATTTCCTGAGTCATCCAGGTTGATGCGCAAAAGAAAATGCCTATGCCATCTTCTTAACTTATGGAAATTGACTGCTGAAAGCTAGCATCACCATCATCATTTTGGAACTGCAAAGCTGGGAGGGACCCTGTGGATCATTGCATCCGGCTCTGACAAGAGGGCACAGTGGGGAAATCGAACTCTCAGTCTGTGGCTCCACAGCCAGATACTTAGACCACTGAGCTATCCAGCAGTTGCTAGCATCATAACTGTATTATACCCCCTGATTCCCTCCTTGGGCATGACCTATAAGACTCCAGCCAATGTTTAGTATGTCAGATTAATAAAGGAAATGATGACAAATATGTTGTTGTTGTCTAGTCGTTAGGTTGTGTCCGACTCTTCGTGACCCCATGGACCAGAGCACACCAGGCCCTCCTGTCTTCCACTGCCTCCCGGAGTTTGGTCAAAGTCATGTTGGTAGCTTCGATGACACTGTCCAGCCATCTCGTCCTCTGTCGTCCCCTTCTCCTCTTGCCTTCACTCTTTCCCAACATCAGGGTCTTTTCCAGGGAGTCTTCTCTTCTCATGAGATGGCCAAAGTATTGGAGCCTCAGATTCAGGATCTGTCCTTCCAGTGAGCACTCAGGGTTGATTTCCCTCAGAATGGATAGGTTTGTTCTCCTTGCAGACCAGGGGACTCTCAAGAGTCTCCTCCAGCACCACAATTCAAAAGCATCAATTCTTTGGCGGTCAGCCTTCTTTATGGTCCAGCTCTCACTCCTGATAACAAATATAGTATTAATTAAATTATGATTTCATGCTCTCAACTTTATTCCAACTGAAGGTTTAAAAAAAGTGGTATCGGTCTCAAATAATTATGTGTCATCAAGTCAATTCTGACTCATGGCAACCATACTTGGATTTTCTAAGTATCAGGTACTCAAAAGTGGTTTCCCAGTCCATTTCTGGAAGCACTCTGAGAGAGCACAGCTGTACAGGTGGCAAGTCACACAATCCCATCAGGCACACATCTTTTAGGTAATTTAAGATGCATCCTCTCAGGATTTAAGCCCTTGGCCCCTGGCTCTGGAGTCCGCTGAGGATTACCACCTCTCTGAAAACCATAATAGGAAAATTAAAACAGCACTGACATTTGCTCAATGTTCTCTAGTGCTTCGTTTTCTCCTGAACTGCCTGATCTTGATGCCAATCTTAAGTGATAGCTAGATTTTGCTATGCTTAACCAGCCTACAAGGAAGAGCCCATATCTGAGTTGTATAAGTCAACAAACATCAAAGCAACAGCCGGCATTCCGACTGGTTCCATTCTATCTTTGAGGAACATCCTTGGTACTAAGTCTCCATGGAAAATGATTCCAGCTTAGGAAGCTCAACACAATTTATCTCCCTCTGTTCTCCAATAATGTTTGCATCAAGATTTAAGCAACCGTACATCTGGAAGGACACTCAGCTACCATCTGTTCCAGCCCCTCTACACTAATACAGAATGCAATCCATCTATAAATCCTTCTTGATTAATGATTTGTACACTTTTTTCCTCAACATTCCACTGTGTCCAGAGGGAACACATCCTGCTACTCTACTCTCCAACCATCTAAGGTATTTTCCAGTAATACCACAAGTGTAAACCTCATTGCTTTCACTCCAACTTCAGCACCAGCAAAGCACAATCAGCTTTGGGGTCCTCTTGGTCAAGACATGAGACAAGCTGTCCATAATTTGGCATGTGCACCATACTCAAGCTCCTGTTGACTGCTGCCAGTGCTGTGCTCTGAATCCTGGCACAGACGTGAGCCTGAACAGCAGGAAAAAGATGTTTGGATCACATTACTTGGAGGCTGATGGGTTTAGGCTGGCTTGGTTGATGCTCTTGCCCAGAAAAATGTGCATTTGAGAAATAGAGAAGTGATGCCTTGCTTTTTAAAAAGGAACAAAATAATAAGTAGCTACCTCTTGGGGTCTTGCAACTATATTGGTAGTTACTTCTTAAATGTACCTTTCCACACCATGATTGCAGGTGCATAAGGTTCTGTCTCCTTTCATGTGATACAGTCCATGCCCTGCTCTTAAGAGGCCTTTCCATGTCTGTTGCCTGTTCCCAACATCTTTTAGGGAGGAATATTTAGAGGTTCTTCCTTGTGGTGGTGCCAAATAAGAGCTTCCATCTTTCACAGAGGGATCTGGTTGGCCTTTTGGTAGTATAATTCCACCATCCCTTAAAATGTACCTACTGCTGGATAGCTCAGTGGCTTAGGTGTCTGGCTGTGGAACCAGAGGTTGGGAGTTCAATTCCCCCACTAGGCCTCCTTGGCAGGGGCTGGACTCAATGATCCATAGGGTCCCTTCCAGCTCTGCAATTCTAAGAGTGTTATTAAGAACTGCTGGATGGCTCAGTGGTTTAGGCTGTGGAGCCAGAGGTTGGGAGTTTGATTCCCCACTGTGCCTCCCTGACAGAGGCTGGACTCAGTAATCCACTAGATAGATGGATGGATGGATGGATGGATGGATGGATGGATGGATGGATGGATGGATGGATGGATGGATGGATGGACGGACGGACGGACGGACGGACGGACGGACGGATGGATGGATGCAAATAACCACTAGATAGACATTGGGCTTTCACATGTTTCTTTTAAATTGTTTTATACAGCTTTGTAACCAGCCTTGAGATCCTCTGATATAGGGTGGGCCTTAAAGGTTTAACTAATAAATAAATAAGTCAACAAATATGGGTCAGTGTAAGAAATATCTGTGTAGCCCCAAGGAACACTCATAAATTTATCTTATCTTGAGATATGGACACAAAAGTCAATGAGATTAAGAGCTGTGTATGAAAAAGGCTTCCTTTTACCACCGTTCGGAAAGACTCCTGTGCTTTTTCCATATTAAGTGTTTTCAATTTGCCTTTGCAGAAGTGAGTCTGGAAAACGGGTCACTGCATCCTGTTTTCTGATGAACCTTTGTGTTACAACATCATAAAAGTCCGTTGCTGTGACCAAGAACATAATAGGATCACCTCCTGGCTTTGCCGTCGAAACTGTATGGAGAATACAAAGCCCTACAAATCTATATTTTGTCATCTGTAATGTTCACTAATGCTTTACAGCAGGTTTCATCACTGGAACATGAATTAATGATGGATGGCAAATGGAAAAAATAATGAATTCCAAATAAATACTTATTGCATAATTGAAGTTGCAAGACTTTTCTATGAATAAAATATATTTGTATTTATAATGCATAAATTCACTGGAGACACAGTGGGCCATAAACAGCTTTCTGATGAAAAAACGGATGAGATGTGTTAAATTAGTAATAGGTTGAATACATTTCTTAATCATGCCACCATCTTGGGCTGCAACCACGGCACCATTTGCAATTAATTGGATGCCATTTTGTAAAAGTGCTGTGTCACGCAGGGCGGTATGTAACGACTTGGTGAAATCTGGAGAGGATCGAAGCAGCCACTGGTTTTGAAAGAATAACCAGTCAAACAGAGTTTTCCTGTTTTGCTTATCATTGATGGAAAACAAAACTGATTTACCTCTGTATCACCAAAAATAATGGCCATAGATGGAGGTTAGCTCTTACAAACAGAAATGCAGTCATAGTATAAAAGAAGAAGAATATCCAGGACAAAACCTCAAAAATTAGACAAATGATTGTCTCCATATGAACCTTTTTGGTGTTAAAGACTTCTTCTCGGTCCCATCACAGGCATGACTGATGAGGACACGAGAGAGGGCCTTCTTGGTAACAGCTCCCAAGTCATAGGATGCTCTCCCTCAGGAGATATCTGGCCCCCTCTGTTTTATCCTTTGGCCAACAGCTGAAGACCTGTCTTTTCAGGCAGGCTTTTAGCAATCATGATTGAGACCCTGAATTCCTTTTCAAAATTAATATAGTTTTTAAGGTTTGCTTGCTTTTTATTATTAAACTGTCTTTTAATTAACATATAGCTTAATTATTTTTTAATGTTTAACTTATGTTTTTAACTCTATTCTTTTAAATATTGTGAGCCACCTTCGATCCCCTTATTGGGAGAAAGGCGATAAGTGAATTAATTAATTAATTGAATTTGCCACTAATTTGTACTACTGGAAATTTGAAGTGAATTTAATTGCCACTCAGAAGGTAGGTAGGTAGGTAGGTAGGTAGGTAGGTAGGTAGGTAGGTAGGTAGGTAGGTAGGTAGGTAGATAGATAGATAGATAGATAGATAGATAGATAGATAGATAGATAGATAGATAGATAGATAGATAGATAGATAGATAGATAGATAGATAGATAGATAGATGCAATCACTGCCCCCCCCCCAAGCGTTCCTACCTACACCTTTCTGGCCTCTGTCAAGGGCTTCTTCTTTTCTGGTGCAGGTAGAATTTCTCTGGTTTGGATCTGTTCCAGTGCATCTGATCGCTGGAACTGATCCAAAGCAAGCTTTCCTCTTTCAATTTGCCAATATCATGAAGTGGCTTAATAAGCAAGCCACCTCAGGATACTGGCAAATTAATCACTTCCTCCGCTCGACAGAGGGCAGAGGAAATGGAAAAAAAAGTTTTTGAGTGTATGTCGACTATCACTGATGTGCTACATCAGTTATTAAAATATTTTAAAAATCTTTGCTTTGCTTCTCCTTAAAGGGTTAGTTGAAAAAGTACCAAAACACACACACACACACAAAAACCCACACCAATGACAAAATGCAGTAGATTTACTGAACAGGAAAATGAACGATATTGGTCCTGTAACACCACTGAGACTATTTGTGGCAATCTTTGAGCTTTGAATCAATCCCTACCCCATTCTGTGGCTCGAAAAGGCTTCTTCAGGATAAACGGGATTGCTAGGGGAACTAAGACATTTTTACTTGCCCCAAAACATCCATGGCATGAGTGTGGCTGGTGTAGTCCTCCAAGTTCTCGCCAACAAGTTTTCATCCACTGGAACTTTGCAATTTTGTTTCTTACCATACAAGTGATGTTGTCATAAAATGCTCATTTTGTCAGTCTAGTGCTCAGTGAATTTTGGGGAGGGGGAGGACTGCTTATGAGGTATTCAAATGACTCATCCTCCTAGATGAGGGTTAACGTTCCCTGAGGGGAAAGAAACCCCTCCTGCAAGGAAAATATGAACTGAACAGGTCTGTTGGTTTAGGAGAGCTGTGGATCCCAAAAGAAGGTTCATGGTAAATACCATGGACAGTTGGAACACATGTTAATGGCCTCCTGGGTTTCTCTTCCACCAGACCCCCAGTCCTGACATTTTGAAGCCTGATGAACTGAGAAGGAGTTCTCCTTGTGTGTTTGTTTCATGCTCCTTGTGAGCTATCACAGATCTGGGGACTTTAAAAGTCTCTTTGCTGGAGGGTTGAATTCCTGTAATTGAAGCCTCGCACGGCCCACAATCAGTATCTTTCAAGTGAACTGTTTTCTTGTCATTAAGACTTGACATTTTCAGTACATCGTGGCCGCTGCGGTGCAATAAACTTTCCCTCAGGGACTTGCTGACTCCATTTTCAGACATGAATACCAGGGAGGGAGCGCATATGAAATCAGAGAAGAAATTATTCTCACTCAGTCAAGATAGCCACAGAAGAAGAAGAAGAAAATATGTGCTGGAATCTGACAATTGTCTCCACTTTGCGAGACAAGCTGGAGAGGCTGACTTTTTTTTTTTTTAAAGAGCAGCCCTGGAGAGGAATCGAGTATTGCTTGTCAGGCCACCAGACACTGAGCATAGCTTGTTTGCTTCCCTCCTTGTTTGTTTGTTTTATAATATCTATTCTGCTGCAATTAATGTACTTCTAGTGTGCAGTGGCAGGTGGTGATCCTGTTTCAGAGGTGATGTGAATCTACTCCAGTTTTTAGTGAGAACCTTAAAGGAGTTCACCCTGGTGCTGAATCTATTTTGGGGGGGGTCAAATTGAATGTCTTGGATAGCTCCTGTAAAGTGCAGACTGAAAACTAGAGTGGATTTACAGTACCTTGGATAGCTCTTGTAAGGTGCAGACTAAAAACCGGAGTGGATTTACGGCACCCTGGATAGCTCTTGTAAAGTGCAGACAAAACCCAGAGTGGATTACAGCACCCCTGAACTTGAACTCACCAGCCACCACTCCTAGTGTGTATTCTTGTGCAATAGAACCATCATGCTTGTTTTTACATGTAGTGAGTCTCAGCTTAAATCACTCCTCAGGAATAAGCCTCCAAAGGGGAGGGTGGAATAAGAAAAAGCTGTTATAGTACCCTGGAAATCTTGCTGTTCATAGATACAGTAAGGAACTCATTTTATCTATAAATCTGCCGTTTGCCTTCATTACTAGAGAGAGGAACAAAAAGACTTCTTTTTTTTTTTTACAACAAGCACAGGGAGGCAGATATTCCAGGGTTTTCTGGATGGTTTTGTAATCACTGTGTTTGTAGTTAAATTAAGAAATGTATTATACGTACTGCCAATTAGCTCAGTGAAAATGAGAGTGTGAGTCAGTCCACAGGGACCAGGATTTCCCTGGCTGAACAGAGTCTGGTCTCAAAAAGAACAGCTTGCTAACTGTGAAAGATTACGTGGGAAGAAAGTCAGAAAACGAAATGGGAAGCTGAGCAGGGAGAAGAGCAAACAGGTTTGATTTAGTAAAGCGGAGTTTAAACTTAAAGAACAGGTTGATGGCTACGGAATGAACGTGATTAAGATGGACATTCACCATGCAATACTTTGACAAAATGGAGTTTCAACAGGGTTGTGCTGGAATTAACCCAATATTTGCATCTGAAGAGCATGTGGTGGACTAATGTTCACCCAACCAGCCATGAATAATCAATATTTTTAAATCAAGTTTTACACAACAGTTCCCCGTAAGTCCTGATGTTTTATCTTCTCTCTCTCCCTCTCTGTCCTTATTTCTGCTAGAGTTTGCACCCAGTGTACATTTCCTTGTAACCACACAGATCTTATCCAAGTCCTTCACTGCCGTTGGGGTTTGTAGAAGACTCACTGCCAGTCTCCCCATCTCCTCTGGGTGGGTACCCTTTGGAGGAGGTGGGGCTAGAAAGCACCGAATACCTGTTCGGATGAAAAACGAACCAGCAGAAACTACCAGTTTTCTGATTCATGTGCATCTCTAGTCAACGAGAAGGTGCATAGAATTTCACTCCCTGCTTTGCTCCATATGACAGCCTAGACCCAAATAGGTCCACGCAGAGATTGCTTTGTTAAGTTTCCACTTCATGGGATCTCCTTTTGCTATAAGTGAGGGTGGGGAGACACCCTCTACATTGAATTGACCATCCTATGAGTAGTCAATAAGCCACAGGATACCGGTGTGTGCATTTTTTAAAGTAAGTCAAGTCAACCCCAAAAGCCCCAGACAGATATCACCTGATAATATATATAAAAGTTATTCATGTTATTATTTATAATTATTTACATAGAATTATTGCATTTGTAAGAAAAAGACAGCGTCAGCCATCCTTCTGCTAAATACTAAGCAATTTCTGTAGGTATTCGAAACATGACCAAACATTTTTATTGGTGGATAGAGGGGGGGAACCTTAGTGTCAGAATTCTACCTTTGGGGTGAAATACTACTCCCATGAAATGTCATTCCTGCCTAGTTTTGAGCTATAAGGCTTCATCCAAGAATGAGATGCATAAGATTTCTCTCTTGCACACACTCCCCTGCTCCTTCTCAAGATAATAACCTCTTAGAAATTCCGTACACCTAGCTCCTATAAAAATCTGTTTCTGTATTACTTTTATCACTTTTTTCCTGTATTATTACAGACTATTTCTTAAATTGCTGTGATGTACAGACCAGAAAATGCAAGAAACACTGGTAACGTTCATCAGGGTGGCTTTGAACAGACTTTCAATTGCCTCCTGGATTTTGTTTTCCATTTGCTTGTAGGGCTGAGGGGGGTTCCAGGTGGTACTTTGACAACACTGGGAGCAACCGAGTAGACATAGGGGCTAAGATACGAGGGCGCTTGAACCTTCAAGACTGTTGATATGCATATCTCCCCTACTGAAATAGCTTAACCTTTCCGTTCAGCTTATCTTTAATTTTTCATGCTCTGTGTGTATGCAAGTTCTGTGTGTGTTTGTGAGTGCGTATGCACTGAGCATTTCAACAAAGCAAAGCATGGGTGAATTTGGCCTCGGAAATCTAGGAAATACCGTATGTTTCCAGTGGAAACACTAGGGCTGGACGCAAGTCCTCAATTCAGAGTCCAGTTGGGTGCTACAAGGTGATCCCAGTTTAGCTCAAAATGATGCAGGCCCCATTCAATTCTATTTGATTTGTACCATGGGTCCACAGTGACAGGAGCTGCTTCCATGGGTCAACAGCAGCAGATATGGGCCACTAAGTTTAAGAACTGGCAGCCAAGCTTCCCCCTCCCCTTCTTCTTTATCTTCTTTTCCTTGTACGCCATCTTGAATTTTAAATGCTAAGCCTGAATGTTAAATGTTTGCTTCTCAGTTTGCACCTTTCCTGATTTGGAAGGTTGATGTCAAACAGCAGTTAGAAGATATTTTGAATAAATTGTAGGGCATCAAGGGTCAGGTGACACAAGGAACCAACAGGATTCCTTCCATTATAAGACAGCTGGGCTATTTCTAAAAACAAACTTGCTTGCTCTGTATGCGTTCCCATCAATCTAACTCTGTTACTGATGTCCTTTCCTGCATAACCTGTCTCCTCACCTTATTTGAATAAAACCATTGTATTTCACTTTAAATGTTAGATAGGACAGTCAAATTCCATAAGATACTAGTTCCTCTCTATTCAACACTGGATAGGGCTGATCTAGAGTACTGTGTCCAGTTCTGGACACCGCACTTTAAGAAGGATGCCAACAAACTGGAGCAAGTTCAGAGGAGGGCAACAAGGAGGATCAGGGGACTGGAAACCAAGCCCCAGGAGGAAAGACTGAATGAACTGGGCATGTTTAGCCTTGAGAAAAGAAGATTTGAGGGGAGATAGGAGAGCACTTTTCAAATACTTGAAAGATAGTCCCTACAGAGGATGGGGCAGGTTCTGTTCTCGATAATCCCAGAGTGCAGGACACATCATAATAGGCTCAAGTGACAGGAAGCCAGATTTAGGATTAATATCAGGAAAAACCACTTAAGTGTTAGAGCAGTACAACAATGGAACCAATGACCTTGGGAGGTGGTGAGCGCTTCAACGCTGCAGGCATTTGAGAGACAACTGGGCAACCATATGTCAGATGATCTTCTTTGATTTAGATTCCTACATTGAGCAGGGGGTTGGACTTGGCCTTAGAGACCCCCTTCCAACTCAGTTATTCTATGATTCTGTGAAATCACTCACCAAAGTATTCTGTTTCCACAAGAGTCATGTGTTCCGTCTACCAATTGATCAAAAGTATGAATCCAGTGACTCATTTTTGCTCAGGCTCTTATTCAGTGTCTGTATTCTCTCTCACACAAATAAGGAAAGTCTCTGAACACCATAGCTGAATCAGTCCATATCACCAAAGAAGAAGCAGGCAATAAGCGAAGTTAAGGTCTCTTAATTGCCCTTTCAGGACCAAACTCTGCTGCATAGCTTGCGACAGTATCCTGTTCCTGAGAAAAATCACTTCTTTTCACACCTACTATGAGAGCTGTAACTCAGCTCAAAAGGAATGGGGAAGCCTGAGGGGAATGGCAGATGATGTTGTAGTCCTGTCCCTCAGAAAGTCGCAGGGCTTCAACCATGCCAGATATGGATCCACTACACCATTCCTCTTATTTTCATTTCTGCAGAGGAACCATGAGATTGGATTGTCAATTTCACAATGCTTAAAGCTTATTGGAAGCCCTTTCAAGCTGTTGAAGTGGAAACATCCTTTCCTCTCCCCCCCCCCCCCATGAAACCCTGTCTTTAGAAATGCCCTGAATTACTTTCCTTCTCTGCTATGGTAATAAGGCTCCCAGATTATCATAAAAATATCTGATATTAAAGGCTGTGCAAGAGGTAAGTCACGTTTTTCTGAAAAAAACATTGCTTATGGTTTAAACTTAAAAATCTATATGAAAAAAGAATAAGTGCTTAAAAGAAATCTTTATTGTTCAGGTGTTGCCGTTCCCTACCCTCTCCATAAAGGAACGAATCAATGAATCAATGAATCAATGAATCAATTAATCAATTAATGAATAAAGGTCAGTCCTGGAGTGAGCCATTGGAAACAGTAGAAACACTAATCAACTGCTTAATTGCCAGTTCTTCGAGCTTCAGCCAGCCATGAAGAAAGGTAGGGTGGGTTTCATAAGGAAATGAAGAATTTTATTTAATTTTTTTTATTTCTTCATTCTCAATGTGTCAAGAGAACCTTCCAAGAGGTCCAGAACTGTTCTGAGATTTCTGGCCTCCAGTGTGAGACTGAGACGAAGAGTACTTTCTGTCTTTAAAAGCTTTGCAAGATGTGTCTGCAGAAAACCTATGCCATTTCCCTGTGCAAAGCAAACAAACACACGCAGAGAGAGATCGGTTGAATAGAGGAAGCTGTGGTCTTTGGTTTGCAAGACCTGCACAAGCCTGTTAATGACAGGACCTTTTGGAAGTCATTAATTCGTAGGGTTGCTATAAGCCCGAAGCAACCTGACAGAAAATAACAACAATAACAGATCTCGGGAGGATTTTCGGAAGGATCTCTCCTTGTGATAGCCCGCTATTTGGGCAACTAAACTATTTACGGTGGTGCGGTGTCTAGCTGCATTTGGTTATGATTTATGGCCGTCTATTATAGGTAAGCTAGAACTGTGTATTGATTGCTTTTAAAGGTATGTGTTTGTATTCAATTTTGCTGCTTTCTTCTGACCTATGGTCAAGACAAATAAATATGTCTTACCACCGTGCTTTGATTTAGCAAAGATAACACATATTGTTAGGAAAGACTGAGAGGCTTGTTTATAAGGCATTGGTATCCTAAGGGAATTTAGGGTGGGAAAGTGCATCCAATAATTCAATAAGATGCTGGAAATGTATAGATTAAACCAGACAGCCAAGAGTAGAACATGATCAGCTTCAAACGCATACCTTCTCATCTCTCTGGGGCCATTCCTTAAGAAGTCACAGATGAACAATTAGGGTAGAGTTCTCATAATGACCAGGGTTCAGGGAAAGCGAACAGCCCGGTAGGTGGGGAGAAAAAGTGAAAAAGGAGGGAAGGCAAATTATGGAAATCAGCTATTGGATGTTAATTATCCTTCAAGTGAAATAAAAAAATACAACAGCAAATATTTTCAAGAAGCATTCTACCCTGTGTCAGATATTGCTGGTTCATATTTAACAATGTGCGGTGTTAATATTTGTTGGTAACCAAGCACATGGCTACTAAAGACAGAGTGAGATGCATCATATATGGATTTCAATGCGGGCTAGGTCTAGATAGGTTTCAGAATTGCTCTAGCCACTAGACATGTAGTTTCTCACCTGTCAAGGGACCCGTTTCTGCCCAATAAGTGCCAGCTATTTTACAAAAAACTAACCAACCAACAGACCAACATGAAACATGACCCTCTGCACATATACTCAAAAGCAGAGTTGTTATAAAGGAGCACAGTGGATGTTAGGGTGTCTGGACCTCCAAAAGTAATAAAACTGGAACTTCAGCCAGATGTGGCTCGTTGGCCAAATGGGTGCAGCCCCAAGATTACACCTGGATAGAGATGGGCACAAACGGTCGGTTTCATAGTTCGTGACAGTTCATTTCTTGGCCGAACAGGTGTTCAGTGGTTCCTAGCCCTGCCTCCTCCTCTGGCAAGTGTCCACTCAGATGCAGTACAGGGAAGCCAGGCTGCCCACCAGAGGAGACCAGACTGGGAACTGCCAAACACTTGTTTGTCCAAGGAATGAACCGGCACGAACCACCAAACCAGCAGTTCCTGCCCATCTCGACACCTGGAGCTGGATAACTGCCAGGCCTGCAAAGTGTCATGATCATCATCACCATCTTAGAACTGAAGAGCTGGAAGGGACCCTACGGATCATCCAGTCCAGCCCATCAAGGAGACACAGTCAGGATTTGAACTCCCAACTTCTGGCTCCACAGCCAGAGACATCAGCCACTGAACTATCTGGAAGATCATATCCCTCTGTTACTTGCAAGAACAACAGTCAGGATAAAACTTATATAAAGTCAAATATAATAAATGGATGTGTTCCATAAAGGACTTTATTACGTATTTTGAGATAGAGCAAAGGAACAAGCAAGACAAGATGTAAATATGAAAGCATAGTTTCTGAGTGGCTTAGGTTTGGAAGATGAAGATCAGCTGGGATATTATGAGCAACAAATCCCCCTGAAGGAGGGATACCTCAGTGCTGGGTTCACCCTTCCTCTGTTGCTGCTCCCAGACTCTGGAACCCCCTCCCACTGGAGGCCAGGCTGGCCCCATCTTTGCTGTCCTTCCGCAAGCAGACAAAACCCCTTTCTCTTCAGGCAAGCTTTCACTGAGTGTGTGGCTGTCTAAGAGAAGGTTCTTGAAATGAATGGCTGTGCCTTATGGCTTTGAATGTGGTTTTTGTATTGCTTTTGTTTTGTGTGGTGTTTGTTTAATCTTTTTTTAATTGTTGTTGTTATTTTAGTATTTGTACACTTACTGTTTTTACCTTTAAATATTGTCTTTTATTGATGTGAGCCACCTGGGGTCTTTCTTAAGGAGAAAGATGGGGTAAAAATATTTTAAATAGGTAAAGGTAAAGGTAAAGGTTCCCCTTGACAATTTGTCCAGTCGTGTCCGACTCTAGGCGGCGGTGCTCATCTCCGTTTCCAACCCATAGAGCTAGCATTTGTCCGCAGACAATCCTCCGTGGTCACGTGGTCAGCATGACTAGACACGGAACGCCGTTTACCTTCCCACCGAGGTGGTACCTATTTATCTACTCACATTTTTGCATTTTGCATGCTTTCGAACCGCTAGGTTGGCGGGAGGTGGGACAAGCGACGGGGGCTCACTCCGTCGCGTGGATTCGATCTTACAACTGCAGGTCTTCTGACCTTGCAGCACAGAGGCTTCAGCAGTTTAACCCGCAGCGCCACCATAAATACAATTTATGTCCCACTAAGGTGTCTTTCCACCTTTGTCCTCTTCTCTTCTTGGAACATCCTGGCCAAAATTCTGGAGAACATTCCAGATGTACCTTTGGTACCAGAATTCTCAACTAATTAACAACGTAATGGTGATACAAAATCAGGCACACGTACAACGAAAGCTTTTAGAAATGTTTTCTGCCCATATCTGAAGCTCTAAATATTGAATCTGTGGAGAACCATGCTGAATGGATGGATTCTGGAAAGCATCTCAAGGGGAAAGAACATTACACTTGGCCAGTTTGGACTGCAAAGGATGGAAACCTTAATAGAAGTGAAGGAAAAGAAAAACAGCTCTTATTGAATTTTCAAAATCCTCGTCATAGTGGCTGGTTAAGGTAAGGCAGACAAAAGACAGAGGTATTTCAACACCCTTCACATTCCTGCTGTTATCTCTCCACATTGGGCCAATACGGAGGGCCAGTAAAATGGAGAGAAGGTATAATGGAAGAGATTGGACATTTGGTGATGAGAACCGTGTCAATTGTTTTGGTGTATTTGTCTTTTCTGGGGAGGAAAACGTCATCCAGGTACATTACAACATCCTTAGTCGGGGGGGGGGGGGTTAAGATGGCTACAAAGAAGTCATTTGTAACTGCTTCCTTTTGTAATCTATGCAGATTTGCCAGTGTCTTCCAACGAGTAGCCTCCACCACTCCAACTTCAAGGGAAGATCAATATGTTACTGTTCCAGCCTTCTCTTTTGTGTGTCTTCATCTGTCCTCATCAGGGTTGAACCCTGACCCTCTCCCTCCTTCCCCATTTCCCACCGTTGTGGCAGAAAAACTGATCAACGTATTTTGCTTGCTTCCTTCTCTCTTTCTCTCTGTTGTGTCGCCCCTTGCATTCATCTCTCGACATTGTAATGTTGTTTTGAGGAGTGAAAAGCTATTTAGTAGATTTTCTTGGGAAGCAACCAACCATATTATGAACTCCCAGGTTGGAGGTGCTTTTATCTCTTGGTATAAAGGACACCCTGTCAAGCAGACAACTAACCGATCTTCAACAGGAGAAGTACTCAAGGAGAGAGAGGGTGGCAGATGCAACCGTGATATAAGCAGACATCTATGAAGGAATATTTTGTTTTCAAATTCCTTTTCTTAGGAGAGTTTAGAGAGTGAGGGAGATTTATCGTATCTACCAGTAAGTGTCATACACCGCATATTAACTACATCTCTTTTTGCTTGATGGAGTGTTCTTGATTAAAATTTACATATCATTTGCCCAACTCATAGAATCCTAGAATAATTGAGTTGGAAGGGGCCTATAAGGCCATGGAATACAATTGCCTGCTCAAGGCAGGCATTCAGATCAAAGCAAAAGTCTTCTAATAAAAGAGTGGGAGTCAAGATCAAATTAAAATAGGTCTTTGTCATGTACAGGAGACACTCATGGGTACTCATATAAACAGGGCATTGGGGCCACAACACTGTGTGCTTCATGATGCACCACAACAGAACAGGTGGGCATGGTAGACAAAATTCTTTCTTCTCATTGGTTTAGGGATGTCTCAACTTTGCTGAGCAGGAACGTGAGTCCTCACAGGCTAGAATGAGGAACTTAAATAAATTTTTTAAAAATATTTGCCATTCAGCTCATTGAGTCCACCACTCCATAACTGCTAGTTACAGTTCCGGATGAAGAGGTTGATGACCAAACTTGCGAGATGGGCACTTTGGATTCTATGCCCTGCTCATGCATACAGAGTTCAAGAGAAGGGCAGAATTTAATGCCCACCTACCTTTGAGAAGTTGGAAATAGGCAGCCCCTGTCACGGTATATTCAACCTTCTCTTCATCAATATTGAGTTATATTTTATTTTATTCAAAGGTCTGTGCTACTTGTTCTGATTTTCAGCACCAGACTTCAGTTAATTAATTATATTAATTAATCAATCAATTAATTATATATTGTTGTTAAGTCAGTTTTAACTTTTGCTGACCCTTTCCAGTTTTCTAGGTATAGAGTAAAGGTAAAGGTTCCCCTTGACATTTAGTCCAGTCGTGTCCGACTCTAGGGGGCGGTGCTCATCCCCGTTTCCAAGCCATAGAGCCAGCGTTTGTCCGAAGACAGTTTCCGTGGTCACGTGGCTGGCGCAACTAGACATGGAACGCCGTTACCTTCCCACCGAGGTGGTACCTATTTATCTACTCGCATTTTTACATGCTTTCGAACTGCTAGGTTAGCAGGAAGGTATAGAGTACCATTCCCTTTTTCGGGGGGCACTATGGCCCTGTACAGTTTGGCTAAGGCCACAGATGCTGGCTCTTCTCCTACGACTTGTGCTGGATGGGGTTACACTCACTCTGAGAACACAGGTGCAGAGCTTGGGGATGGTCCTGGAGTTATCTCTGAACCTGGATACTTAGGCAATAGCCAAGAGTGGCTTTGAACAGAAAACTAGTGCACAGCTGTGCCTGTTCCTGGAGAAATCTGATCTGGCCACAGTGACACATGCCTGAGTTTCATCCCAGCTGGATTACTGCAACGTGCTCTATGTGGGGCTGCCTTTGGAAACTGTTCGGAAACTTCAATGGGTCCAAAATGCTACAGACAGATTAACTAGGGCTGGTTACAGGGATCACGTAACCCCCATCTTACAACAGCTCCATTGGCTGCCAATCCAGGTTCGGGCAACATTCAAAGTGATGGTTCTAACCTATAAAGCCCTAAATGGCTTGGGCTCAAGCTATCTCAAGGACCGCATCTCCTATTATGACCCTGATTGAGTGTTAAGATCATCAGGGGAGGCCTGGTGATCATTCAGGGGATAGCCAAGCTATTTTAAGGCTGGCCCCATCTTTGCTGTCCTTCTGGAAGGCAGGCAAAGATCTTGCTCTTCAGGCAGGCTTTCCATTAATGGCTGGCTGGCTGAGTGGGGTTTTTTAATGGCTTGTTGTGCCTTACTGCTTTGAATGTGTCTTTGATGTTGCTTTTGTTTACTGTCTTTTAGTGTGACATTTGCTTGATCCTTTCAAGTATTTGTATATATATTGTTTTTAGCTTTAGATATTGTGATGTAAGCCAGCTTGGGTCCTTCTTAAGGAGAAAGATGGGGTAAAAATATTTCAAATAAATAAATAAACAAATTATTTGCCTTGGAGGAAACCTGGGCTAGAAATGGAAGGGAGAAAACTTAGAAGGGTTGGGTTCTGTAACAGCTCATACTCAGCTGGAGTGGGAGATAGGGATATCAAAGTACGGGGCACACACATCTACACATTGAAGCCGGATGACATTCAAGAGAAGGGCGCATAAATTGACAGCAAACTCTCTGGAGCAGTGGTAAGCCTTTCATTTGCGCTTGCTGCGCATGCATGCTTCTCGGGAGGACAGGTTTAATTTTCTACAGCTACTTTGTTGTAGAAATTGTGGAAGCTTCATCTCACTCTCAAATAGATTTGGACAATCTTTCAAGGCTTAAAACATTCCATGTCAAGGTTTCTTCTGGCATTGAAGCAGGCTAAATTGATGACAAGGAGGAATTTAACGAAGAGCTAAGATGCGCCAATGGCCAAGACACTAGAAAAAGGTATAAATATGACAATCGTAAAGTTGAGCATTGAAACAGGTTTGGAAGTTCCAGCTTGAGCCAAACATCTCAGGAACTTCAAGGAGTTTCAGCACGACTGTCCACATTTTGCCGTGACTGTCACACAGTGTTCACTGCAGCTCAGTGGGTCCTTTTGTGCGACCACTCTCACGTCAAGTTTAACTTCTAGGAAACCAGACTTTTCATGTCAGGTTTCCTCTTCATATTCTAAGATGAAAGGGTGGCCTGTCATTTCTCTAGAATGAATATCCACCTAGTGAAGATTGTGTTGACTTACAAGTCAGCAGCAACTAGGCTGAGCTGCGGGCAGCTGCGTTTGAACAGGGTCTCATAGGCTTCTTGTGAACTCCACAAGCACCTGGAGTGTGGTGCACACATAGAAAGCTCGCTCCGTGCATGGAGTCTTGTCTACGATCCTCAAGGCTCTTGAATTCTTGGCTGCTTCAATCCAAGAACTAACACATGCTTATGGACTTAACAGATCTACCAGCTCAGGGGTATGTGTGTGCGCACCCAGATGAAGAGACACTCATGTAGATGTATTGGTGAAGGAATGCAGCCTATGTTTTTAATTACAAGATGATTCAGGGACAAAAGGCCAGGCAATGGGACCTCCATATGAAGCATCTCTTTCCATATAAAACAGTGCAGATACAGCATTTATGCCTTTGTAGAAAAGTGTAGCAATCTAGAACACAAAATGTGTGTGTGTGTGAAAGTGCCATTTGTGCTACCTACCTACCTACCTACCTACCTACCTACCTACCTACCTACCTACCTACCTACCTACCTACCTACCTACCTACCTACCTACCTACCTACCTACCTACCTACCTACCTATCTAGTCACCGAAGCTACAAACATGAATTTGACCAAACTCCGGGAGGCAGTGGAAGACGGGAGGGCCTGGCGTGCTCTGGTCCATGGGGTCACGAAGAGTCGGACATGACTTAACAACTAAACAACAAACAACATCTATCTATCTATCTATCTATCTATCTATCTATCTATCTATCTATCTATCTATCTATCTATCAAAAAACAGGGGGGATGCTCACCTCAAGAGAGGCTTGGAGGGAGGAGACGAGAAACCAGGCCTTCTTGGTGGTTGCTCTTCGACTGTGGAATGAACTCCCCCCTGCAATTTGCAGGGCCCCTTTGTGGGTGATTTTTAGAAAGTCCCTAAAACCCTGCTTATGTAGGTAGGCATTCCAAAACGTTATACCTGCTGATTCAGCTAAGCCTAAATAGTCTACTTCATCAAGTCCGCCATTTTAAATCTTTTAAATGTCTCTTTTTTATATAAAAGTATTTTAATGCTTTTGATTGTATTGTTTATTTCTATTTTACTATTTTTCTTTTCTGTTCTGTTACATTCTATTTTAATTATAATAATAACAATCACCTTAGAAATGCAGAGCTGGGAGGGACCCTATGGATAATCAAGTCCATTCCTGGTGTTGATGGTGCCTAGAAGCACACCAAAACCCCAAACTGTTCCAGCCATTTTGGAGGGATCATTTATCTCATTTATTGTTTTCTCCTCAAAGTTTGAATCAACAAATACTGGTTCTGTATTTTGTGGTGGCAAGAAGTGTGTGTTTGTTTCCCTCCTCCTGGCGTCTGACTTGGGCTGCAAGATTTATCACAAACTTTTGATCCATTGACCCTCGCAACAGTACAGGTATTTAGAGTTGGCACATAACACCTGAAGCAATAAATCATAAGGTAGGAAGGAAATGTCAAATTAGAATATAGAGGAAAAAAACGTTAGCGCTGAGGGATTCATGGAGAAAAAAAAAACAATGTTATTTCTTGACTTCCTCAGTTCCACCACCACCACCATCAGTGGTAACAAATATCTTGCTACCTGTTATTGACTGGACAGGGAAGTCTGTGTGGATGTTTTCTTTTTTTGCATTGTTTTGTTTTTACAAGAGGCATTCTGTTTTCTAAAAATTGCAGCGGTACAGAACAACTTTACTGGGATACACTAGGAAAAGTCATCCCTCTGTGGACATCAGGTTTGAGGGAGCTGTTTTTCAGAGTAGACATTAAGAAAAGAAAGAAAAAAACAAGAACAGTAACAAGAACGTGTGGGGAATCCATGAAATTTTAGGCAGGAGGAAAACTCCTAATTTGGAGGATGTGTTGTGAAGGCAGGGGTGTTCTGAGAAAAAGCTTTTGGCACACGTCACATTTAATGTAGCATCTCAGCCCTAGGAAAGTATATGCAAGATCTCTTAATTTGGTTAGATTAGGCTATCTGGATAGCTCGGTGAGCTGGAGCACCTGGCTGTGGAGCCAGAGGTCATGAGTGTGATTCTCCAGTATTATAACTTATATATTTATTTTATTTAAAATATTTTGCCCTGCCTTGCTCCTTTAAAGGGACCCAAGGCAGCTTACATCGTTAAAGGACAATATTTAAAGCTAAAAACAGTCTGTATACAAATATTTAAAAAAGAATAAAACCAATGCCACACTGAACAGGGTAAATAAAATCAATACCAAAAACTAATTCAAAGCAATATGGCACAAAACTCAGTTTAAAAATCTCACTCAGGCAGAAAACCAACCACTAAGGGAAAGCTTGCTTGAAGAGAAAGGTCTTTGGCTGCTTGTGGAAGGACTGCAAAGATGGAGCCAGGCTGGCCTCCAGTGGGAAGGAGTTCCAGAGTCTGGGAGCAGCCACAGAGAAGGCCCTCTCCCAGGTCCCCACCAAACGCACCTGTGAAGGTGGTGGGACCGAGAGAAGGCCTCTCCTTATGATCTTAACACTTGAGCTGGCTCATAATGGGAGACACAGTCCTTGAGATAGCTTGGACTCTCCTACATTTGAACCTCAAAGCAAGTTCAAAAACATGAGTAATCTGGCCTTTCTCACTAGATTACTCATAAACATGTTCAAAACCCTCTCGTAAGCTCAAACACAGGTTGCCGGGGGAAAATGTGAGATGTCATAGAAATCCTCCCCCTAATTATCACTGTTGTAAACTGCTCAGAGTGACCATTGATCAGATGGGTGGTGTAGAATTTGAATGAATGAATGAATGAATGAATGAATGAATGAATGAATGAATATTCCAAAATCTATACAAAACATGCTTCAGCACCTGACTGAATGAACTTAGAGCCAGAACAGACTGGCAAAGAAGAAGGCAGCCTTTTAAGTTGCCTGGTCCAAAGTCATACAGAAGGCCTTACAGGTCATAACCAGCACTTTTTACAATGCTCGGAGACAGTCCAGTAGCCAGTGGAGCTGTGAAAAAAGGAAGCAGAAAGGTGGGTGGTGCTAATTTCACAAGAGCAGTGAATCCAATCCAAACTTCTAAGGACCTATCCATGGTGCTGAATCTTATTCTCCAAAGAGGTTCAGTGCTTTCAAGTGCTCCTGGAAAGGGGAGAAGGAAAGACAGAACAGATCCACCATCAGGCACACAAAACCAGCTTCCAGGAACATCTACTCTCTGTAACTAGCCCTTTGTGGCAGCTGGACTGCAGGGTTATTTACATAAATCCCACCGATGATTATATTTCCAGCTCCTCTTGTCTCTCCAGTTTGAAAAGACCTCTGGGGCAAGATTCAGCATTAACACCTGTCTGTTCCCCAAGCGATGGGCTTTTGGGTGACGGGAGCAGGGAGGCAGTAGAGGGTGTTCCACAATCTGAAGGAAGGATGACCCATTCACCTGAAATCTCATTTCAAATATTTAAGCAAAGATTATTCTTGGAGCTGCCTCAATCCTAATGTTTCTGACAGTTTTGCGTGAAGATGAAATAGCATTTGGGATACCCCTGTATTCCACTCAGCTAATTCCTTTCCTCAATGCTCGTTTTTCACCCCAAAACCACTGGAGGTGGGAGGGATTAAATAAAATAAATAGAATTAAATAACTGATTTACTAACGTTCTACAGATCATTCTTCATTCATTTCCGAATAATCTGTCATCCATCCGTACATTTTGAATTGGGTTGCTGTTCTACAATTCGTATTATGACGATTGTATGAGTTTATTCTTCCTTTAATCATTTCCCAGTAACTGTAGGGGAGGGGGAATTTTTTTCCAATCTGCTCTGCCTCTGTGCCATTTTTACATAAGGCATTAAAGAATACAAGGATCCCCAGTGAACATATATTTTTTCTAAAAAAATTCATTTTACTTTTACCCTGGCTGGGGAAAAAGTCAGATTTTTTAAATGCAGTGTGACATATGGTTGTTCATTATTTATACATTCTGGAGCAGACTATAAATTTTATTTTGGACATATATCAGAGCACCGCAGCAATTTCAGTTACAAACACATAAATCATAGTTACGGTTATTAGTCTAAATGCAATGCCACCTAGGTTCTAGAGCAAAACCTTTAAAATCCATTATAATTGACGGCTGCTGCATAACTTATGTCTGATTTTATTATAGGGGTTCATTATTATTGAGATCTTTGAAATATTATATTTCTAGCAGTGGGGGGGGGGGGGAGAAAGTTAAAGGTGAATGGGTTGTGGAGAGCTGAAGAGCCAACCAGAGAAAGTCGGGAAATTTTGCTACAGGAAACAAAATGAGTGGAGTTGAAAAGCTTTTACAGCAGGCAAGGTTTTATGAAACCAGAAACTCCAGGCAAAATGATATGTGATGGTATGACAGAAGCGTCTGGGTCTCCTGCTGTTTTTCTAAAAGGTTAATAGCAACTGTGGGGTAGTTCACTACAGGGCAAATAGCAGCTTGTGGTAAAGGGGTGACTTGATTGCAGGGGACATCATGGGTTTATCTCTGCATCCCTTCCAGAATGAAGATGGGGAAAGACACAGTTTTATGTTTTTAAGGAGTTGATAGAGATCCATTCAAGTCTTTAGGCAAGTTGGGAGTGCCACGGCTATTAAACTGTTTAAGAACAGTGGGAGAGCTGGTTCATACGGTTGCATCCTGTTGCGTCCACTGTCTATGATTTTAGTGCATGATCACGGGTGGAATTATAATGACGCTCACTTCAGGTTCCCAAGCCAGCTTCATTTAATTCCTCAAGATCTCTGGGGCAAAGTTTGAGGGAGGCCAGACCTGGGGCCAAACCTTGGTGAAATCTTGACGTGTGCCATTCCACATAAATTGTAAAATAGTGTGTGTCTGCCAGGCAAACAGAGATGGCAATTCTTTGGATCTGAGTCTAAATCTTTGGTACCAAGTCCTGAGTCCCATGGTTCCAAGCCATGAGTTGAGTTCAAGTCACTGGGGGGGGGGGGAATGAGTCAAGTCACTAGTGCGACTTAAGTCCAACTTCACAGCGAGTTCAGCGACTCAAATCCCCATCCTGGCATACAGATAACATGGAGATGGTATGATGAGTTTAATGGTTCATGTGTGAAATCCTGCAGCAGCAGCGCTATCTAGACAATGCGAGATAACAACCAAAGATGGATAAGAGGTAATTCTCTCAAGGTCAAGTCAAGAACAACAGACAATATCATCAAAATATCTCTGGGATACCCTTCCGTCACCTAAGGTGGTATCACATTTGGTGCGATTACCTTCTGTCAATCAATTCTGTGGCCCTAGTAAATGGTTTTGACTTAGGAAAATGCTCTTTCTTCACTAGAAGAGGTGCACCTAGTGAAAAGGTAGAGTAAATACTCCATTTTTCCTATGCAGATTTGTTTTTAAGTGAAAATAAAACATAGCCTTCATTCAAATTATTATTCACTTCTTGTATTTTGATTTCTACTTTCAGGAAACAATAGCATCATTTGTTGAGGCGAACATTATGACAAAGTACCATGGAGTGCATGTAGCAATTTCATAATGTGTTTACCTGTGTTATCGTGTCTCTCTAAATGATAGTCAAATTTTAACTACTTCAGCCTTTTTTTTAGACTTGATGCCTTGCATTTTCAAGTCATTTCCCACTTAACAGTGACCCTGTTTTGAGGCATGTAAGATGTTCCAGAGGTAGTTCACCATCGCCAACCACCCAGTGAGTTTCCACAGCCAACAGTGATGGTGAGCCTAGGTCCTTTGAATCCTTGTTTGACACTTTGTCTGATCACAGTGGATCCTGATCTAGGACTACACCAAACCCATCTCTCCCCCACCAAACTCAATAGTCATATGAAAGCTCATTTTGCTTGAGTAGACATTCTAAAACCCTCTGGGCAAATATGAGCCAAGCTGAAATTGCCACTGGCATTAAATTCTGAATTTGGAAGTTGCTGCTTCAGAGGAAAAGCCGAGAAATTACAAGGCCGGGGGGGGGGGGGGAATAGGGATAAAAGAAGTGCAAATTCTCTGGGGTGTTCTTCATGTCCCCGATTGCATAATTTTGCTAGAATAATGGTACCATAGCATGACTTAATCCACCAGTGTTGTCAGCTAATACCATAATGTTCAAAGCCATGTACACTCTGCTTTGTTTTTGTCGATCTATGCTGAAGCCTTTTTCTTTTAACCATGGCACTGATGAGGCCTAAACGAGAGGAGGGGGAGGGAGACAGAGTGAGAGCACTGTGGGGATGGGGAACGTTAGCTCTGCACTAAAAGTTTTATAGTTTGATGTTAATCTTGGCTCTTGCCGTTCCAGTAGTACAAGGTCACAGTTAAAAAGCTTGCAAGTCTAATCCAACGAGATAGAAAGAGACATGTCTCCTGAGCCCAATCAAGGATCTGAAACAAAACTTCAAAGGGTTCCCTGAGCCAGAGGTTCTCAAACGCTGTGGTAGCTACTGGGCTTCCGAGGGTGTGTGTAGGTAATTTAGGGGCCCTGAGCAATACCGTTGAAGAGGTCGTTCACAAGGATCTTTCCCACTCCTGAATTCATCCAGAGAGGTGCAAGGAGAAATGGCATAACCTTAGACCAGGCCATATGATTGGTCCTTTTAGCGAGGATAGCTTTTCTTGACCTTTCCAGGGGCATCAAGCAGAGAGCTCTGCTAGCTGGTCCTGAAAATCATAGTCACCATTTTTTTTCAGGCAGGAAAACTCAAGATGGCTCTCGAGAAAACAATTCTGCTATTTGTTTATCTGAAGCATTTTCTCTCCACCCATCTCATCCATGAGAAGAAATCAATTTCATTAAGGCTTTGGGGCTTTAATAAGAGCATATCATTTTCCAAACTACCCGCAAGAACTTGGGGCACAGCCTGAAGAAGAGGAACGGTAATCGAAAGCTCGCTGTCTGTAGTTGGCTTGATTTTTTTGAGGGGTCTGATAAAGGTATCACCTGCTCCTGCATTTCATTAAAGGGACAGTCCCTGCGGACAGACAGCTTCATCGTCAAAAAGGCAAAGATGAGAAAACAGAGCAGGATTATTCTTGAAGATGACTACTTCTTCTTACAGGCTAATTGTGATCCCTCTGATAGTTCCCTCTGAAAATATTGACCCTGAGGAAGGGCCAGAAAGAGAAGACCAAAACCCGGGCCTTTTCGGTGGTCGCTCCTTATCTTTGGAATAATCTTCCATCTGAAATCTGCCTGGCCCCTTCACTGGGCATTCTTAAACAATCGCTAAAAACATGGTTTTTCAGACAGGTCTTTCCGGATGTTATAACATCTTAACACAGTGGCTGTTTTAAATTCTATATGATCAGTTCCACCACCTTGCCTTTATATTATTTTAATAATTTTTAGTTGAATTTGTTGTGTATATGTGTTTAATTTTGATTTTATAATTGGTATGTTCACCGTTTTAAATTGTTGTTCATGACATTATGTTTGTTTAATGATGTAAATGGCCCAGAGTGGCCTTCGCAGCCAGATGGGCAGTATAAAAGTCCGTCCAACCAACCAACCAACCAACCATCTTCTAAAGATTTGCTACCCGCAGTCCCTGTTGCTTTGCCCCCATGTTGGTCAAGAGCCACTACCATTATTCTCTGAACAAATTGGATCAATTTGTGCAAGAATTCTTGTCAAGAGCCCAGACAGTACCTTGCTCTCAAAGTGGGTGAAGGGAGAAATTACAGGTCCATGCCATCTTTACGAGAAGGAGACAAGTGAGGATTTACACCCTTTGTGCCCACACAGTGTCTCTCCCATGCACCGATCAGGCCCAAGTCTACTCAGCCTCATTGAGATTCCTCCAACATCTACTTTCAGATCATTCCCCTGCTGTGAATACTGTCTCTGCCTGGAAGTTTGTTCTTTGTGTAATGGAGAAAGCTGCAAGTTTGCTTTCTTCTTTTAAGAGTTACACCAGAAAAACATTAGCATTATGAAAGATAGCTAAACCAGGACACCTTGCAGTTTGGGGAAAACTTACCATATGCCTTGTACCTCCCAGACACAGTGGGGCACCTGATAACTTTGTCCTTCACGCCCCTAAATAAGAGGTCGGCACTGAACAGCATATGCTTCCTGTTTTTGTAAGTGTTGGTTTCTGTGTTGCCTTGTTGCTTTTCCCCCTATCTTCTTCTAATGGCCCACAGTGAAGTTTGTGGGTGAACAATCTGTAATTTTATCTCTGGTTAGAAGAGCTACACCTCCTGGAACTGTAAACCTCATATTTGAAACAGTCAAACAGTATTTTTAGTACTTCCATAGGAAAAAAATCTACCCAGAGACCATTATTTTTTCAGTTGCAGTCCAGTACGAGGCCAATTCCTATCCAGATCCTTCCTTCTAAAAGGAGTGGGCCAAATGCCTATACTGAAAATATAGTTAGAATATTAAAATGTGATGCTTAGAAGCTTTCCTTCTTTCTCTTCCCTTAAACTTAACAGGAACTTAAAGTGATGGACTGAACTTCTTTGACTTCACCAGGTCATAGCACTGGGTCTTTTGTCCATCATCTTTGTGGATCTCGGTCTGCTTGCAAGGGAGCTTTGTGGCACAGTGCTTAGACTGCAGTACTGCAGGGAAGACTGTTCATGACCTGAATTCAATTCCAGTCTCAGGTAGCCAGCTTGAGATTGACTCAGCTTTCCATCCTTTTGAAGTTGGTAAAATGAGTACCCAACTCACTGGGGATGGGGACAAGGTGTAAGCCAGCATAATTAAATTGTAAAGTGCCCAGAGAACACTATGGGGTAATATATATGCAGCATGCTTTTGAAGCACTATCAGATGGTATGATAAAGTCTCCTCCGTCCATGATAAAACAATGCAGAGAGGTTGGCTCCTGACTCGCACACAGAGGTATATTTTCAAATTAGGGCTGAAATAAGTGACACATGTAGCCATGACTATTCTTCTCCTAATTCTGAGCCCCTTGGGGACTTGTCAAATTCAATAGGCACCGCAATTTCCAGCATGGAAAAGATAAGACCCATTGGGAAGACAATAGTCTAAGGAAAATTTGAAGGCAGTAGGAAAAGAGGGAGACTTAACATGAGATAGACTGACTTAATAAAGGAATCATAGTCTTTAGCTCACAGGACATGGGGGGCCATTAACAACAAGGCCTTGTGGAAGTCTTTAATCCATAGGTTCACCATAAATCAGAAGCACCTTGGCAGGACACCAGCAATTCTATAAGAGGGTGTTCTGATACCTGTCTAGCACACAGAGTGAAAAGATGAAGGAGAACAGTTAACAACCAACATTCACAAGCAACATTGGTTCAATGCATAGTTTGTACGTAAACTTTGAAAATGTCAACATTTAGTGTGGATGAATAAATCCATTTTGGTTGATACACAATTCAGATTTTACTTTTTTTTATCTCGATTTTTTAAATTCCAGATATGAAGGAATTTCTGAATGTTGGTCAATTCTTATAAAAATTGAAATATGCTAACATTCTTAATAATAGATCAACAAGAGGTCTACATGTATCGGCCCATCCATTCAAAACTCCACTCCAAGGTTCTTTCTCAGCAACCTGACTAGCAATTCACACAACTGGGGGTTGGGAGGAGGAGAGAGGTTGCTAAGCCACATTTTACTCAATGGGGCAAAGTCTAAGAAAAAAAATATGCACAGTAAGAAAAACGTATCGATATTTTTAAACGATTTTTTGGGAGCGAGAAGAACCTTGACATTCCAATGGCTTCCGTTGTAAAGCCTTGCATTCTTCATATCGCCCCATTCTTCATATCACCGAGAGCTGGGTGCATGACACACACACACAGCAGATTGTAAGCTACCATGCCATCACAGTCTCTACATGGAAATAAAGTGGTCAGAGCACCTTTATTTACCATTTTCTTCGTTGCCTGGGCTTCACAGGATAAGATCTCATACATTTGTTCCCTTTCCAGTTAAATATAGTCTGGGTGGATTATCTGGTATCTCGCATTTTGGGAACATCTGATTTATTTCTAACTCCAAAAGAGGGTTCCAACTTGGTAACCTCAGTAGCAAGGGCTCATTACTGAAATGGCAAGAGCATCTTGTTCTGATGTTTATCACAGGACCTCAGATACACACTGTACCTTCTTTTCTGGCTCATCCCGTAATCCGCAATGTAGCTTTGAACAGTTGATCAGTGGGATGGTTTTGAAGTAGGAAATCCATTTCTTTGTAGCCAAGAAACCTTCCTGTTAGAATCTGAGATTCTAACACAGACGTTCTGAATGTCCGGTTTTAGCTTGTAATGTCAGTCAAATCAGTAGCATCTGGTGACTCCAGTTTTGGAGGTGCCACAAACCCGCTCTGGGTCTGCATTTTACAAATGCTGTTGCAGATGTTAAAGTGCAGTACTGCATTCCAGACTCTACTCGAAGCCTGAGTTCAATCCTGACAAGGTCAGATAGCAGGCTCAAGGTTGACTCAGACTTCTGTCCTTCCAAGGTCAGTAATCCGAGGCTTTCTGTGGTTGTTAAACTGAGGACCCAGCTTTCTGGGAGTGGAGGAAATAAACTGCCCGGAGAATGCTTTAGGCACTATGGAGGCGATATATAAGCAGGACACTTTCCTCTGCTTTGTTTTTGCAATTGGTTTCAGCACCCTGGATAGCTCCCACTCAGTGCAAATTAAAAACGAAGTGGGTTCATTACTTGAGATCTGCATGAACCACCTACTTGGAAGTAGCGCCCTGGCTTTCCTGCCTCCTCCGGGCACTGCCTCCGAGTGGGCGCCCACTGGAAGGGGTGGGGCAATGAACCACAGAACACTTGTCTGGCCATCTTCCGAACCAGCATGAACCATCGAACCGGCGGTTCATGCCCGTCTCTATTCATAACACCTCCAAATTTGGACTCTCTAGCCACCACTGAGCGGAAGGTGATTTGGATTCTCTCTTATAAGAAGACCTTCTTACTAGGATCAGAATTCATGAATCGTATTCTGTATCCTATTGATTCAAAGAGAGACACTCAAAGATTCCTATTTGTTGGCAAGAACTCAGATCCTTCTCATAATTTTACCTTGTCCTGGAACAAGCCTGCCAAACATAGGCCTCTGTGTTGACACGAACACCTGCCTTCATGTGCTGTACAATGAGAAACTACACAATGAGCTCATGAATCTCGCATATTTTGTAAATTCTTTAGGTTTGGAAGTGGAGTGTGTGGGTTTTTTGGGTTTTGCTTTTGTCTGGCCTCATTTCGCTTCCAAACATAAACATATTCGCTTTAAAATACATATTCAAAGTCTACTTCAGTGCTCACCCTTTAGGGACTTGACATATCAAAAGAAAGTTGCTGACATAAACGGGTATGTGGAGTTTGATCTATTCTAATATATGATTTTAATGTTTCTCATTTTCCCGGCTTGCCAACTCACATCTATCATATATTGTCACATTTTAAGTTCCCTAAATTACTGCTTTCAACATTTTTTTGTCACCTCCTCACCAAAGAGAGAGAGATTCTAAAGCTTTGCTATTTTTCCCCTACCATGATTGTATCTTAATATTAATAGGTTGAGGGAAAATGGAAAATTTTGCTCACTTAAGGAGACAGCAATTTTTTGATAGAGTTTTAGAGATTCAATATTGTCCTGCTTTTCAAATCCGAGGCTCGATGTAATCTCTGGGCACATAAAAATGAAATTTGGGATGGCAAATCAGACAACAGGGAGGGTGGGGATCGGAGAGCTGCTCCGAGCGCTTTTAATTATGGGATGTTGGTGTGGGATGAGAAATATCTCGTGTATCTCTTGTGCAAATAGAAAGACAATAGATTTGTGGCTGAATGAAAGAAAATAAAGTGTTCCTGCACATCTTATTGTTCTGAGGATCAAAAGAAATGTGGGTATGGTGTAAAGTCTCCAGAGGAACCCTGATGCCTATTTTTAAAATCTGCTGTTTTGACCTCCAGATCTCTGAAAATTACTCCGTTTTTCTTCTTTCGTCTCATTTGCTCCCTTTCCACGTGACATAGTTACAGTGAAATGTGGATGTAGAGGTGTAGACCTTGACTTGGTTCATAACCCATGACAAGAAACTCAAGGAGTCACCATGAGTGGGCTTTTGGGGGTGTAGTGGATCTCACAAAATATAGTGTTTGGATCTATCATCTTGGCAGATGCTCAGAGCAATGAGCCCTCCTCTTGTTCCTTCTTTCCAGATCTGCTGCCCCGGTTGAGTGGAGAATGCCAGACCATAATTGAAGCTGCCTCTTTAGGTATTGGCACCAGGACCCCGGCATTTCCCTCATAGAAAGATCCCTTGCCTCAGTCCTTCAGGAAACAGACTTCCCAAGCCAGCATCCTCTACTACCTATCCCAGCGGTTTCCCATAGCTGAGCAGGGATTTGAACCCAGCTCTCATGAGTCCTAGTCCAACACAATCCTCCTTCAGCCACCCAAAATATCGTCCATCTTGATCACCTCAGTTTTCATGATACTGCTAAAGTCAAGTCCAAATGGCTTTGGCCTTCAGCTCAAAAGAAATGTCAGATCACCTTTTTTTTTTTGCATTGAAGAGGAACTGATCCAGGCCTAAAGGAAGTTTCTAACTCCAAGAACTTTAATTTTCATTAGCACGTCCCTTTTTGCAATTCACCACTGCCAAATTTAATGTAACGCGAGGAACATTTATGTGTTTCCCAATGCTACAAGGCACCTAGGTTCGCTATTCATCTTAACCTTCCATTTGGAAGTCTAACTTAATTTCGACTTAATGAACATGATGCTGTTTGGTATTTTTTTTCACAGGGAAAAAATGCAAATAAAGATGGTAATCCATCACTGGAAATTTGTCTTAATTAGTCCGACGTGATTTCCTGCATTCCGAACCACAATGGACTCCTGAGCTGAGGGCTGGAACAGGAAGTGGAGAAATAGCTTGAAGAAGTAATTTCAACAGGACCTGAACATGCTTTTCAAAATTAAATGCAAATTATGTTACCAGACTGTGCACCTTACATATCATTTGCAACCCTCTTGTGCTGCATTTCCTCTTTGTTACACAATATTTCCCTAACACAAGGCATTTCAAGGTGTAATTATTCTTTATTCCTGGTTCTGGGTTTCGAGGAGAAGGAGCGCTGGAGTGCCAGCTTGCTTAAGTCTTCAGCTGAATGCTTCCTCTTTTACATAATGTGGCACCTGCCAAACACCATGAGGCTGGGGCTGTTTTCCTGGTTGGTAGACCTCTTGACAATGTCATGCCCCCGAAATGTGTAGGTATTAAACCTGGTAAATTAAAGCTACCCAGTGTGGTGTAGTGGATAGACTGAGGGACCAGGGTGCAGGAGACCCAGATTTGAATACCAGAGACAGGTACTCATGGGACTCACTGTCAAGTCAGACTTAAGTCACACCATTGACTTGACTTGGATTTGACTCATGACTCAGAACCGACCCACCCCTCACTTTTTTCTGGGGAAAAAGCTTGGGGTTTTTTGGTTGTTGTGGGTTTTTCGGGCTCTTTGGCTGTGTTCTGAAGGTTGTTCTTCCTAACGTTTCGCCAATCTCTGTGGCCAGCATCTTCAGAGGACAGGAGTCAGAACTCTTGTTTTTTTTAATAGGGACTCAGACTTGGGACCTGGTACCAAAAAGTTGTACCCAAAGACTTGCTAACATCCCTGTTTAAAACCCACTTGGCTGTAGAAACTCACTGAGGGGGTGGCACTGGTGGAACCACTCTTAAAATATCTCACTGGCCTTGAAAACCCTACGGAGGCCCCTATATGATGGATGGGACTGAATGACACATAACACAGACTAAGGAAGGAAGAGAACTGTGGGGGAAGATTTGTTATTAAAGGTGATTGAAAGAGGAAATCTTTAATTCACCCTGGTAAGACTTTCAGGAAACTGTGGCCTCCCTGAAGTAAGCAGCTGATGTCACAGGCTGTCTCTGGATTTGATCAAGAAACTGCACCGAGGACAATGGGGATTAGGGGCCCCATGGGATCCACATAATGCTCATTGCTCACTTTGCCTCAAAGGAAGAAAGAAGGGGAGGTCTACCAAGCGAGACTGGGGCTCAGTCTGCTCTGTCGGTTCCTGACCAATCCACTGGGTAATAAGAAGAAATTGATTGATTTTATTCAGCCACACAACAATTTCCTCACACCAACTCATCCTCCTCTCCTCATTCTCTTAGAACTGCAGAGCTGGAAGGCTTCCTATGGATCATCGAGTCCAGCCCCTGCCAAGGAGGTCCAGTGGGGGAATCAAACTCCCAACCTCTGGCTCCACAGCCAGGTGCCTAAACCACTGAGCTATCCAGCATAACAAGCACCTCAACAGTTTGATCACACTTAGGACAACCAGCTCACCTACGTCTGCAGTGTAGGAGGGTGGAGAAAGTAGTGATCCACACACCAGAGGGGTGGTTGCGTACAAAGACAAAGAGTGGACAAGATGGGTCACGATGGCCTGGCCCAACTGATTTGTTGCTGCCCACGTGGCACAGCTTCACTTCCATTTCAGTGCCTTAAGGAGACTCTTAATTGTCATTTCTCTTTCTGATGAACAGGCAGCCATCCCCAAGCATTTCCCACATTATCAGGAGTTATATAATCCCTCCGCCTCCTCCACCACCACGCCGTACTTTCATAACAGTCCACAGTGCAGCTCAGAATGAAACTGCCATCTCAGCAGCCGAGGGTTAGGTAATTCTCGTTTAAGGCTCTAGCGTGATTGTCGTCTCTCAGTTGTCAGGGAGCATTCGGCGCGAGATGGGTGATGCTGCGTCCCTTTCGGCAAAATGTCACTTTATTTTTAGGCGCCGGCTCTGAAGAGGAGACGCTGCTTCCCACCTCTCCACCCTCCCCTGCCTGAAAGGAGGAATCCAGAGAAATAAGTAACACAAAGAGGCCAAGTGGAGAGTCGTGTAAGGTTCAGCACCGAGGGCCTTGAGGAAAGGTCAACTCTTTCCTGAGATTTTTTTTTCCCCATTAGTTTCCCCTAAATGTTGTCTCCTCCTTTCCAGATTCCTTTGACATTTCTTCTGAGTGGAAATCTCTAAAATCTTCCTCAGGATTTGCCTTCGGGCAAACGGGAAAAGCAGGTAAAGGACATAGAGACGGGGCAGCTGCCAGGTAAAGAGTCAACCCAAGACACTTCGTTACCTGAAGCAACTGATCAAACAGCCCTTTCTTCATGCTAAATACAGCAGCTGGCTGTAGAAACTTGCATTACTGTTGGAAAAATGGGTAGTGTTCTCCCCACAGATTTGCAGGACTGGTTAGGGCACAAAGGGAAAGTTCTGGGGTACACACACTTCTGTCCCCCCAAGAAGGATGACATGTTGATTAAATTCCTTTAGCTGTGCAGCAGAAGTGCAGGGATTCACGGAACAGAATAGCTTCAAGTTCCACAGATCAGCCCACCCCTTTTTTTTCATTAACTGGCACTTACAAGCTCAATAACTCTCTCTGAGACATTAGAAGGAGAAAGAATAAAAACAATTGTCTTTGCTTACAGTTGAATAGATTGAACAGCAAACTGGCAAACATGACTACTTTTGACAACAGACTTAAAAATATTCACTGCTTTCCAACAGACTCAAGAGGGGGGGAAAGGCACAGAGCAGAGAGGTGTGGCTCTCTTTGAATCCAGAGAAAGGGAAGAAATGGTTAATGTTGGATAGATTGACAGTCACCACTGAACCACAAAGGTCCCTCCGGCTGCCAAACCTACTAAAGGCAGCATGCAAGTTTGCAAAAATTTCAACAGTTTTAGGTCAAGAAGTAATTTCCAGTCTGTGTTACTGTCACAGGCAGAAAAAATTATAAACCTCCCCTCCTTTATTAAATGAAGGGGAAACAGACCATGGCATTACAGTACATTTGACTGACCACATGGAGAGAAAATGTACACATCCACTCACACAAATGTCAAAAGAACAAAGGAAAAAATTAAAGAGCTTGTTTCACTTGTGGAATTGAAACAGGCAGTCCAAAATGCATATTTCTCAACGTTTCTCCACCCCAGAAAATGTGTTTCTATATTCTGCTTAAAAATGTAACTGGACCTGCCTCAGGAACGAGTGTGGTAAATATCCACAGCCTGTCATAAGGAACAGACAGCGGAAATGAAGAAGAAGGAAAAAAAATGTGCTCATTGACAGAACTGCTGGATAGCTCAGTTGTCTAAGGCATCTGGCCATGCAGAGCCAGAGGTTGGGAGTTCAAATCCCCCACGGGGCCTCCTTGTCAGTGGCTGGACTTGATGATCCAGAGGGTCCCTTCCAGCTCTGCCGTTCTAAGATTATTATTAAGAAATGCTGGATAGCTCAGTGGTTTAGGTCTCTGGCTGTGGAGGCAGAGGTTGGGAGTTCGATTCCCTACAGCGGCTCTCTCAAAATCCAAGGTATCCCAGGCAGCCTCTCACCATGGATAAGAGCATCAGGACCCCATCCACCACACAGGGTATCAAGTCCAAAGACACTCACTGGGCAGCTGGTCGTGACCAAGTGGACGTGAGAGCACCGGGCTAGTGCAGGACCAGGAGCACGGAGCCAGAAGAAGGCGCAGAGATGCCGGAGGCCAGCAGAGGCAAGAGCAGGGGCCAAGGCAGGAACAGAAGCAGACACAGGAAAACTGAAGTCAAGATGTAAAGATGTAGGAATACTGGAATGCAGGGACTCTGGAGTTCAGGAGCAATAAGCACAACACAGCCAAAGACCTTTACTGCTGAGGCCAGTGCTGGGAGGGAGAACCACTCCTTAAGTAGGCCTTCCCTCCAGGTGAGCCTCATGAGCGACCCAACAGCTGCTACACAGGCCAGGGCCTGAGCCTGCAAACACCAGGCCCATTCCTGGGTCAAGCTGGCCCCGATCCTGCAGCTGCCAGGGCAGTGTGGGCCAAATCCTGACAGTAACACCCCCAAAAAAACAACAACAAAGGAAGTCCCTTCCCCTTGCAGGGTCAGGGCTTGGCAGGGTAATGGCCGGAGCTTGGCAGGGGCGTGAACATTCTCCGCAGGTTCCCAGGAGCGCTCCTCCGGACCCTAACCTTCCCAGTCCACCAGGTAGTGTGCTCGCCCACGCGGTCACTTGGAGTGTAAGATTCCGGCCACCGCAATTTCCTCATGACCCTGCACCTGGACTGGCGGTGGCAGGGCCCCCCTAGTGTCCCAGGAAGGGGTTCTCCACAGCCAGTTTCAGTTGGGACACATGAAACCCCGGGTGCATCCAGAAATGTGGCGGGAGGTCCAACCCATAGGCAACCGGGTTGACTTGCTGCGAGATACAGAAGGGCCTGTGGAACCGGGAGTCCAGCTCAGTCGAGGGGCGACCCGACCGGCAGGGGGCCATGGACAGCCAGACTTTATCCCCTATGCAGAGCTGGGGCCCAGCAAGGCGTTTGCGATCCCTTTCAGTTAACCGAGTGTCAATATGAATACACCGAGAGATGAGGTTGGTCAGGGCGGCTGGTGAATCAACCCCAGCTCATTCGTCCTTGATAGCCGCATGGAGGGCCAGCCGAAAGTGGAACTGCTGTGCTGCCTTATTCCACTCCGTATCGGCAGCGAGGCAATGGAACTTGGCTGCAGAATCTGCTCCCGATTGCTGCCCACGCTTCGGGGCCTGGTGGGCATCCCCAAACATACTCTCCAACGCTTGCAGGAAAGCGGCCGCCAACCTCAATCAGGGGTGGTTAGACTCAAGCACGGGCGATGCCCAGACTAGAGCTGAACCCAACAGCGGGCTGATCCTTAGGGCCACCCAACTTTGCTCCATTGGGAAAGAATCAGGTCACCTCTGAAACAGACATCGGTTAACAAACCCTCGCAACTCCTTACAGTCCCTGGAGAAACAGGCTGGCAGCAGAGGAGCAGGAGCACAGGGTGACCCCAGGGGCACCGCATTATGAACAGTCGCAAGCTCTTGCTGCCAGGACTGAACTTCGGCTTGCAAGGCCTGGACAACAGCGCTGAGGTCGATGGACATGGTGACTGGGCCGGGGGACCAGGCGGGCCTCAGCAAACTGTCAAAGACCAAGATATCCCAGGCAGCCTCCCACCAGGGGCGAGGGCACCAGGACCCCCATCCGGCACACAGGGTATCATGTCCAAAGACACTCATTGTGCAGCTGGCCGTGACCAAGCGGAGGCAGGAGCACCAGGCTGGGAGCCAGGTCACCGGACTAGGAGCACAGAGCTGGAACAAGGTGCTGAGAAGCAGGAGGCCAGCAGAAACAAGCAGGGACCAAGGCAGGAACACTGGAGTCCAGATGTTGAGATGCCAGAGACAAGCAGGAATGGCACACAGGGACTCTGGAGCTCAGGAAAAGCCAGAACAGCCAAAGACCTTTGTTGCTGAGGCCAGTCCTGGGAGGGAGAACCACTCCTTAAATAGGCCTTCCCTCCAGGTTTCCAGGTGAACCTCATGAGTGACCCAACAGCTGCTACACAGGCCAGGGCCTGAGCCTGCAAACAACAGTCAGGCTGGCCCCGATCCTGCAACTGCCAGGGCAGTGTGGCCCAGATCCTGACCGGCTCCTTGACAGGGGCTGAATTCGATGATCCAGAGGGTCCCCTTCAGCTCTGTAGTTCTATGGTTATTACTTGAACTGCTGGATAGCTTGGTGGTTTAGGCGTCTGGCTGCGGAGCTAGAGGTTGGGAGTTCAATTCCCCCACGGTTCCTCCTTGACCGGGGCTGAACTCTATAATCTGCAGTTCTAAGAGGATTCTAAGAGTGTTATTATAAGAAAGAGCAGGAAAGAAGACAAGGAAGAGAGAACCACTTAATGACTAAACTATGCAAACATATTCATCAGTGTTGAGAAGCAATGAAAAGAGCAGCCATTTTGGAAGTTTATCAGAATAAAAAAATGTGAGTGAGTATATTTGGTTCAGACTTTTAAAAAAAAGAGCTCCATATGAATGTATTAAAATGAAGATGGGGGTGAGTGATCTGATGATGTTCACCTTCCATCTTGTGCTTGCCGACATAAATCAAAATCGTGTCCCTCCAAAACAAGTTCATTATTTTGAGCATCACGTCCAAGCTCCTCATCAAGGAGGTCCATGATTTTTTTTCTCCCTCTTTGTGCTACTGGTGTGCCACACAAATTTAAATGTAAAATGGCAGGAAGGACTGCATTTAAAGTCAAGCGTGTCCTCGTCAGGGAGTGACATATTAACCATGGGGTGACTCTTGTTATGGGCCAATTCATAATTTATTCAGAGGCTTAAAAAGGCTGTTCTGTCTTAAAGTCAACAGCTGAATCCTTTAGCAGCATCAAGGGGGAAATTACGTGGAAGGAAAAATGACACTTGTGTGAATTTTTGCATTAGATTCAAGTCCAGTATGTGATTTTTATTTTATTTTTTTTAGTTCAGGAGATCCTGCCTCTCTACAGCTTGCCAGAGTAATATGGGAGATGGACTTCCTTTCACCAGCTTATGTTCTTTTCCAAGCAGTAACTGAAGTAACAGACCTATACAAAGTAGATCATAGAAGCATAGAATAATTGAATTGGTATAAGTCCGAGTCTTACTGGAAGAATCCAAATCAAAGCAGATCTGACAGAGGGTGGTCCAATTTTCTCTTGATTGTTTCCAGTGTTGGAGTGCTCACCACCTCCTGAGGTTCTTGGTTCCATTGTCATACTGCTCTAACAGTTAAGAAATTCTTGCTCGAAATCAGCATAAATCTGGCTTCCTGTAGCTTGAGCCCGTTACGATGTGTCCTGCACTCAGGGATGACCGGAAACAGATCCTGCCCCTCCTCTGTAGAACTAACTTTCAAGTATTTGAAGAGTGGTATCATCTTTTCCCTCAGTCCTCTTTTCTCAAGGCTAAACACGTCCAGATCTTTGTACATGTATGCATCCACTCACATACAACAATGTATAGATAGGCAATCACCCTAGAGTTGAACTGGGTTATTAAAAAATCTCATCATTCAGTTTAATTCTGCAGTCCAAATCTACTTCAAAGGCTCTAGAATGGAAACCATATAAAATCAGTTCTGAAAATTCTCTGTCACTGTGTCCACCCCCCCCCCCCAAGGCCTTTCAAGCAATCATTGGGCCTAAAGCTGATTGTGAACTGACTGTTGTGTATTTTTGTTGTGTATTCCTTCAACAATAAAATCATACGTAATTGTGACAGCTCTGGAATTATTTTGCAACAGGTGGAAAAACTTTGCTTCGGACAGCAACGTCCAACACCCGCAGCCCAATGGTAAGGGATTCTGGTAACTTTAGTTCAAAGCCTCTGGGACAGAATCCATTTCTTTTTAAAATGGCATTTGGTGTGTTAAATTAATGCAAGGGGTACAATCAACTTAAAGAGTGAATTCATATTTATTTTTCAGGAAGAAGGAAAATCAGAAGGTGGTTGAGAGACATAAAAACATCAGGAACCATCTTTTGCTCATTCCTCCTCTAAAATGTGAGGTAAAGTTAACTATGGTCCAGTTCCTATAAATGATACCTATTGATACAACACAATCAGCATAACCTTGAGTGGTGAATTAATGGAAGTTAAGAAGACCAAGTAGGCATCTTCTGTTCCAGACTGAGTCACGTGACAGGTGCGTACACAAATCCCTTCAGTTGTGACAATTTGCCACGAAAAGCCATGCTAATGGTGTTACCTCAGTGAGTGCCATATGTAGGATTTGGGCCTATTATTTCCCCCCTAAAATTGGGAAAAATTGCTTTTCTTGACAACTCCTCTGAGAATAATGCTGGCTGTGGTATTCTGTGAATTATAATAAAATAATAAATAAATAAGGGAGTAACTTTCCCCATTTCTGCTTTTCTGTTAGTTTTGTCCAACGTCTTAAACCCTTTCAAGAAAATTAACTTCTCTCTCTGTCTTTCTCTCTCGCTCTTTCCCCCACACCAAATCAGGTCTGTTAAGCTTGCAATTCAGCAGAAAACCGGCAATGTTATTACGCTGCACTTCCAAAAACTGGAAGCACTACGATTGAGGAGGAAATTAAACTGCTTCACAATGGGATAAATGATTGCCTCAGTTTCCAGAGTCAGGTGGAATGCCATCAAGGTAATCACAAGTTCCTCCCCCCACTTCCTCTTCCCCCATCCCTCGGCCTCTTTCTTTAATATTTAGATGCTTGAACCTCAAGAGAACTTTAGTTGGTTGATCAGATTTACAAGGAGGGGAATCCAAGAGATTTACCGACTCAATACAGGCTGCTCAACTGCATTTCTCAGCCTGAGTTACCAGCATATTATAAATTAATCTGGACTGGCATGATAAACGCAAAGGCACTGCAAGGAGATTTGTAAACAAGCGAAACTCTAAAATAAAGTCAGGATCCCTGCAAACTCAAAGGAGGCATCTACAAGGGAAAATGCGGATCTTCAGAAGATCTGTTAGATGTTATTCAATTCCCATCATCCCCAACTAACACAGCCATGAGAGGCTGAAAGCCCCAGTGTCAATGAAGCATTGAATCCACTCTGGTATTGGTCAGAAATTAAAAAGGGCTCTGTCCGTGGTGCTGAACTTTTGTTTCAAGAGAAGGAGAAGATGATGGCTCTTGCATGCACTAAATTAGAAGCATTGAAAGGGGCTGTTTGCATCTTTTCAGACAGTTAGCTAAGAACCAGCTTGGGGGTATTTTGCTTAAGAAAAGGGGAGGACATTAGTCTTGAGCAGAGTCCGTTTGGGCAAAATCAAGAAAACCTTGATTAGAAAAAAGAAGAAGTAAGGAACCATGTGAGGCTTCATTATTCCTCGTTGCAGTATCTCATTGAGGTGAGCCAGCCTAAATTGGCAAAAATGAAGACTTTAACATTTTCACACCCTTTAATCCTTTTGAGACCAGCTTCAGAGTTGACTAACGAGTCCATCCACATATTTCACAACAAAATACCCATAGCTAGGTTCATTGAAAATGAATCCGGCTTGGGAGTGAATAGGGAGTAATAGTGATTTATGAATAACTGTTGTTGCCAGTAATAAACATGGACTAAGACATGGAAGGGCAGCAATGAAGGACTTAGAAATGAGTCACTGGAGACCAAGACCAAGATCATCCATACTCCTATATTTCTGATCACCATGGGTGTGAAAGCTGGACAGCTGAGGAATCTAACAAGGGGGGAAAAAAGATTCATTTGAAATCTGGGGCTAGAGAAGAGCTTTGTGGATATCTTAAACTGCCAGAAAGATGAACAAGTGGGTTCTAGATCAAATTGAGCCTGAACTATCTCTGGAGGCAAACATGATGAAACCGAGGCTATCCTACTTTGGGCACATCGCGAGAAAACAGGATTCTCTGGAAAAGACAATCATGCCGGCAAAGGTGGAAGGCAGCAGGAGAAGAGGAAGACCAAATAGGAGATGGACTGACTCCCTAAAGGAAGCCACAGGCTTGAGTTTCCAAGAGCTGAGCAAGGCTATTGAGGACAAGACATTTGGAGATTTCTCATTTATAGGGTCGACATAAACCAGAGGCAACTTGATGGCAGATAACAGCCACAGCAAATATTTTCAGCACCCCAAATGCCTTAATTTTATTGCAGATGTGCAGAACAATCACCACTACTGATTTTCAAGTTGAAATCAGCAAATATACTGGAATGGGACTGGATAGTTCCTTCCCTATCAAGACTATGAAGATCCACTTTTTGAAAAGAAAAATGCACCCACCCTCCTCTGCATGCCATCGCCTCATTCCTGAATTAATCCCTTAGGTGATCCCAGACAATCAGGGAACACGGTGCAACCTTTCTGTTGTCACTGGGCTGTGCTCGGCAGGATGGCTGGACAGCAAGAAATAAAATCAGGTGCATTGACACAAGCTGTCAGATCTGCATCATTGAGAAGAAATCAGGGCAATTAAATGTGAGCCCGGGTAAACAGCGACAATTTAAAATGAATAATACGTGTGGGTTGTGTGGTTTTTTTCCTCCCAGAACTCATTGGATGGCTGTTTTCCGACACAACGAAAATGTTGAGTAGCTTTCGGTTTGGCACTAATGTTCCCCCCCTCCCATAGCTTTCTTGGGTTTTAAATAAAAAATCATGTAATATCCTTGATTGATTATGTTCTCCTATCATCTAGACTGGTTTTGTCAGATTGTAGATGGGGGAAATTCCGCATATCGCAGAAAAGCTATATTTCAAGAGTCAGAAACCCTTCTACAAAAACAGGTTGTCAGGAGAAAGAGAGAATGATAAATCAAAAGGCATCTAACATCATGTATGAAATACCTGTAACAATAGCTTCTCATCCCACTCTCCAGCCACTGATAGAGTATGATTTGTAATCTACGTATGAAAAAGGCATACCTTTCATTTGAAGGCAGCCTGGCAGACGGAGAAAGATAACAAGAGCGAGAATATTCAATTTGAAGATGCCTTCAAGGAAAACCATCAAAAGAGCCCACCAAAAGATTTATCAGTGTTGAACTACAGATTCAATAAAATCTTTGACACCTTTGGATCAGAAAAGTAATATTTTATGATTCAGAGAAGGCCAAAGGCTCGGCTTAAGAGTACAGTCTAAGCAGGTTTGACTATGAGGCTCACGCTCGGAATAAGGAATGGCTCTAAAACAGCCATCCGTGAAACCAACGTTCATGGGAGGCTACCTTAAGATTCTGCCTATAGGCCTAAGGAAAAAATGCATTAATAAGATTAATGATCCCCTTCTGTCTCTCTCCATCTCTCTCCATTTTTCACTCTTTCACACACCCATCCATGTGTTATGTCATCTCCTATCTTGTTCACTATCAGGTTACCTTTGTGAGCCGCTGAGTTCAATGCCCAGTTCCGAAATTTAAAATGTGCCTTCACGGAGGTCAAAAGGTCTTTCTCACCCTTCCTAAATACATTAAAAGGCTGCTTTTCGGGGGAGAACCCAACAGGATCTCTCTATGGCTGAGACATGGGGAAGAAGAGAGTTCTTGGAAACCCTTATTTTTTTTATTTTTTTTAATTTTTTTATTTTTTTTATTTTATTTACAAGATTTTTTTAGCCACGCCATTACCAGTGGTCTCTGAGCAGCGTACAACAATATTAAAACTTTAAAAACATTAAAACCATTAAAAATAGGCAATATTATAATAATATCCTATATTAAAAACAATCATTAAAACATTAATATTAATAAATCCTGCTGCTCATATGGCCAGCTAAAGAATACTATTTAATTAAAATGCTGGCTAAACAGAAAGGTCTTTGCCTGGCGCCGAAAAGCCGAAAGTGTTGGAGCCAGGTGGATTTCTATAGGGAGGGCGTTCCAAAGTTGGGGGGGGCAACAGCCAAGAAGGCCCTATTTCGACATGCCATCCCCCTCACCTCTTTCAGGGTTTTGAGTGCTTTGAGTGTTTAATACTGGAAGGAGAGTGTGGGAGAACTGATGAGTAAAGGACAGTACAGCAGTGCCAGCTTGTGACTGGGATGGCAGGGGGTGACCCCAGAAATTCAAGGGTGAAGCACCCCTCGTCTCAATCCATGAGTTGTCCACATTGTGGGGTATTCCCAAAGATTATTTGTTCAGTCAATGAGGGAGGGGCATTTTAGAATTAGAGAATAATGGAATTGGAAGGACCCTCTAAGGCCATCGGGTCCAACCCTCTGCTCAAGACAAGGAACAAAATCCAAGCAGATCAGACAGAGGGTGGTCCAATTTTCTCTTGAAGGCCTCCAACACTGGAGTGCTCACCACCTCCCAAGATCATTAGTTCCATCGTTGTACTGCTCTAACAGTTAACAAGTTTTATCTCATATTCAGCCTAAATCTGGCTTCCTGTAGTGCTTCAGCCCATGATGACATGTCCTGCATGTAATGTTCACCATTCAAATATGGGCAGAATCAATTTCAGGAGAAGCTGGGGACAGAAATTGTCCGGGGAGGCCCACAAGAACTGCAAGGATGGCTCCCTGTCCACCACCCACCTTGACTTTCTGGAGAGGTCATAATGTTGGGAGTTAGCCAGAGGTTTGTTCCCTCTGTTGAGCTAAGAGGTTTGGACAGAGCCATGATCAGAAGAGGGAGGGAGGAAGAGTGGGGGGGGGGAGAGAGGGAGAGGGAAAGAAGAAACCATCTTCTTCATAATGTCTGCTCCAGACCAGCCATCAACATGGCCTTTCCAAACATGCATAGAGGATGGGAATGAAGTTTGGAGGGCAAATTCTTTGTAGTCCATGGGAATGTAAGGGAAGGTATGGGATATTTTTTCCAGAAACTGCAGAATCTGACTAATGAAAAGATAAAGTGCTCTGTGTGTATCGGTTCCATATAATGCTAAGAAAAGACAGAGCTGGTCATTATTCAGGAGTTCTTGCATGTTCTGCTCAAGAGAGGAGGAAGACGTCAGTGTTCTAGAAAGCCTGTATGTATCCATGACACATTCAAGGTACTCATGCTGACATATAAAGCCCTGAATGGTTTGGGACCTTGAGAACACGTCGGAGCACCTCCCCGAAGATCTACCACCTATACTGCTCACACTTCCCAGGCGTTGGTTCTGTGGGTGGCCACCCCAAGGGAGGCCAGGAAGACTTTGACAAGGAACATTGCCTTCTTGGTGTTGGCCACCTCTCTATGGAACGCTCTACCTGCAGAGGTGCACCTCTAACCTCCTGACAACACAGAAAAACCTCACTGTACAGAGAGACGCAAAAAATGGTCTGAAGCTCAACATAAAAAAAACTAAGATCATGGCCACTGGTCCCATCACCTCCTGGCAAATAGAAGGGGAAGATATGGAGGCAGTGACAGATTTTACCTTCTTGGGCTCCATGATCACTGCAGATGGGGACACCAGCCACGAAATTAAAAGACACCTGCTGCTTCGGGAGGAAAGCGATGACAAACCTAGACAGCATTTTAAAAAGCAGAGAAATCACCTTGCCGACAAAGGTCCGCATAGTCAAAGCTATGGTTTTTCCAGTAGCGATGTATGGAAGTGAGAGCTGGACCATAAAGAAGGCTGACTGCCGAAGAATTGATGCTTTTGAATTGTGGTGCTGGAGGAGACTCTTGAGAGTCCCCTGGACTGCAAGGAGAACAAACCTATCCATTCTGAGGGAAATCAACCCTGAGTGCTCACTTGAAGGACAGATCCTGAAGCTGAGGCTCCAATACTTTGGCCATCTCATGAGAAGAGAAGACTCCCTGGAAAAGACCCTGATGTTGGGAAAGTGTGAAGGCAAGAGGAGAAGGGGACGACAGAGGACAAGATGGATGGACAGTGTCATCGAAGCTACCAACATGAATTTGACCCAACTCCGGGAGGCAGTGGAGGACAGGAGGGCGTGGCGTGCTCTGGTCCATGGGGTCACGAAGAGTCGGACACGACTAAACGACTAAACAACAACAGAGAGACATTCTCGGACATCCTTCCTGTATAATTGTTAGTTGTACGATTCTTTTCTCTTTTTTTACAGCTGTTGTTTAGTCCATGGCTGGCATCTTTTGTGCTTGGTGAGTTGCCTTTGTTTTCTTTTTTAAATTCTTATAGTGATGTGGGTGGGGGGGGATGGTTGATTTTTGTTATATTCATGTATTTGTTGTTGTTGTTGTTGTTGTAAACCTCCCAGAGTAGTGATGTGATACTAGATGATGTGGTATAGAAATTGAATGAATGAATGAATGAATGAATGAATGAATGAATCTTTGAACTGCAAAGCTGGGAGGGACCCTATGGATCATTAACTCCAGTCCCTGTCAAGGAGGCCCGGTGAGGGAATCAAACTCCCAACCTCTGGCTCCACAGCCAGAGACCTAAACCACTGAGCTATCCAGTAGGCTGCCTCTGTCTTGTATTTCTTCATTTGTTAAAATATTTCTGTTCTGCCCTTTCACCTAAAAGCTAAGGCTGGGGTGGGAGTAGAACCAAATTAGCATAATTTAAAACAATTCGGCACCAGGTACATGGTAGACATGGAAAGAAAACTACACAAGAATATGGCCCTATAAAACAAACCTCTTCCTTCAGAAATTGTGAATGGGATGTGATAATCCAAATACCTCTGGGTCGGAGTCTTGAAAACGGCTGCCTTTCCCTTAAACGTAATTCCTCGTTTTTCAGAGAACCTTCACTTCCACCGAAAACAATGGGGAATGTTTGCATCTGTCTGCCTGAGCTAGAAAAATCTGGTGTATTCATTCTTCTCTTTCCCTTTTTTCCCCTCCCTTTTACTTGATTTATTTGATTTAAGTTCAAGCTACAGTATAAATCACTTTAATGTTGCTTCGACATTGCAGCTGGAACCCAACGGTGCATGTTCTCCATCGCTGTTTCCTAACAGTTGCGTGTTTATTATGCACAGCAATTAAACATCCCCTCTCTCTCCACAACACACATGCACACACTCACACACACATTTTTTTTCCTAGACAAATTGCAGCCAAGCTTGTTTGTGATCTAGCTGGCAGGCTTACAAATCTCACTGCGTGGGGCTCATGGTGTTTTCTAATTTTTCTGTGTCACGACGGATGTCGTACGAGGAGGGCCGTTCCATTTCCTTAGCAAAGCTAGTAATGATTTCGTACTGATTAAGTGGAAACAATGCCAACTTCCATAACTCTGATACAGCAGAAGGCACCTCTCCTTCTCTAGGCTTCATATTCCAAACGACGGAAGTCAAAAAATACAAAGGATGGGAAATGTTGCAATCACAAAACAGCTTCATAAAACCGGCACTCAAGGGTGCGAAATAAAATGTTGAGAGCTGATGGAAATGATCCAGCATTCCCTTTCGAAGCCTCCTCACTTCCCATGCATTTTCTTCTCTTGGAAATTAAAATGCAGTCACAGTTTAATTAAACACTTTTCTTTAATTAAAAAATAATAATTAATGGGAGGATTCTCTAGAACTGGACCATTTTCCAGGTAGTGAAAAACAGGGTCCCGGTTCAACATTCTACGTCTAGGAGGAAAACAACAGCAACAAAAGCACAGTCACAAGATGGGAAATACTCTGGTCAGCAACACTATGAGTAAGAAGGACAGTATAATTGTTGTAGATCAAAAGCTGAATGTGAGCCAACAGTGTGACGTGGCTGCAAAAACAGCCAATGCAATTTTAGGATGGATTAACAGAAGTATAGTCTTCAAATCCTGTGAGGTACTAGTCCTGCTGTATTCGGCACTAATGAGGCTTCCTCTAGATTCCTGTGTCCAGTTCTGGACCCCCCACTTCAAGAAGGATGCCAACAAACTGGAGCAAGTTCAGAGGAGGGCAAGAAGGATGATCAGGGGACTGGAAGCCTAGCCCTCTGAGGAAAGTGTGAAATAACTGGGCATGTTTAGCCCTGAGAACAGAAGTCTGAGGGGAGATATAATAGCACTTTTCAAATATTTGAAAGGTAGTCCTACAGAGGAAGGGCAGGATCTGTTCTTGGTCATCCCAGTGTGAAGGACACGTAATAATGGATTCAAACACCAGAAAGCCAGATTTAGACTGAATATCAGGAAACGCTTCTTAATTGTTAGAGCAGTACGACAATGGAACCCATGACCTCAGGGGGAGGTGGTGAGCTCTCCAACGCTGGAGGCCTTCAAGAGGAAATTGGACCACCCTCTGTCAGATCGGCTTTGATTTGGATTCCTGCCTTGAACAGGGGGTGGACCCGATGACCTTAAAGGCCTTTCCAACTCCACTATTTTATTTTTCTATGATTTTATGATTCCCGCTAACAGCTCTTTCTCTCCGGTAGAAGAAAGAAAGGCCTTTATCTCCTCCCACGTCCTCCATCATACGACTTGCCTTCTGAGATTTGTTAGCATTTGGTTGTAATCTGATTGATAAATGGGAACTCATGGTGGCAAATTTGCAGGATAAGGTTAATAATGTTTTACATGAGTAAGGGCCTCTTCTAGAAATGTCAGGGAATATAGATTTTTAAAAGAACACAAGAAAATTGGAAGGTTTTTTTCCCCTTCTCTTCTCCAGGCAGACTCCCTTTCTTCCTTCTTTCTTGCCCATCTTTGTAAGCTGTCTGAAAGAGATAGACCTAAAACAACACTGAACTCCTTTCAGCTGGAGTAAAACCATGGTGATATAGTTACCTAAGCCATGTTTCTTCTACGCAACACCATTGAAAAATGGGTCCAGAGTCTTCATTGTGTGTCTGTGACATCTCAGGAGCTCGTGCCTTTCTTCCATGGCCAACTTTCTTTGCCACAAGCATTGTTTCTTCTAGCATCCCAGTTATGCAAGGAAGGTCCGCATAGTCAAAGCTATGGTTTTTCCAGTAGCAATGTATGGAAGTGAGAGCTGGACGATAAGGAAGGCTGACCGCCGAAGAATTGACGCTTTTGAATTGTGGTGCTGGAGGAGACTCTTGAGAGTCCCCTGGGCTGCAAGGAGAACAAACCTATCCGTTCTGAAGGAAATCAACCCTGAGTGCTCACTGGAAGGACAGATCCTGAAGCTGAGGCTCCAATACTTTGGCCATCTCATGAGAAGAGAAGACTCCCTGGAAAAGACCCTGATGTTGGGAAAGTGTGAAGGCAAGAGGAGAAGGGGACGAACGAGGATGAGATATTTGGACAGTGTCATCGAAGCGACCAACATGAATTTGACCCAACTCCGGGAGGCAGTGGAAGACAGGAGGGCCTGGCGTGCTCTGGTCCATGGGGTCACGAAGAGTTGGACACGACTTAACGACTAAACAACATAGACTTAAGTGTTTTCTACTGCCTGGGTCTGAGGACTGTAGGTAAAGAATTGTTTGATTATGAGGTGGCTTGTAAGGAGATCATCACCCCACGGAGCAAAGAAAAAAATAGACTTGAGTTTCTTGATACAGACTCCAATATCACTTATCAAATAGCCAGATTTTGTATGGCGATATTCAGGCCTCGGAAATTCCATGGTAACTAGATACTAGATTTTAAATTGTGTTTTAAATGCCAAATGTTTTTTTTATGAAGTACCTGAAATTTTGAAATGTTATGGTAGCTAGATACTAGATTTTAAATGGTCTTTTAATATCAAATGTTTTCATAAGGTATTTGGAATTTTGGAAACTGTAAATGTCTATGTTTTTCCCCCTGTGTGATTGGTCTAAGGACCGTAACAATAAACTGTAGAAGGTGTTCTCCTGCCATCTGCCTCCTGATCACCTACACGTTCTAGACCAGGGATTGCAATATGATTCTCCTTCTAGTAAGGAGGGTGAGAAATTTCTTGGAACTCCCACTGGATTCTTACCTCAGTAAGAACGACGATTCGTGGAAAATGGCCCTTTTTTTTTTTTTACAGAATTGTTCCTTTATCCACAGATTATTTGAATTGCCCCAAACTAAGATCACTGCTCCTTTTTAGAAAAAACACGGTCGCCAGATTATTAACTGGGGTGAAAAAATATCACATTTCCCCCACTCTGGTGGCATTACACTGGTTGCCCATTCGTTTCCGCATTGACTTCAAGGTATTAATGCTTACATACAAAGCCCTAAATGGTTTAGGACCTCGATACCTGGCGGAATGCCTGCTCCCACCTAGCTCTACTTGTATCACTCGATCTAGCCAGGCTGGGCGGTTGAGGGGCTTGACCCCGAGAGAGACCCGGAAGGAGAGAGCTAGAAACCGGGACCTTCTTGGCGGTGGCCCCTCACCTCTGGAACATCTTGCCCCCTGAGATTCGCCTGGCACCCTCGCTGGGAGTTTTCAAGAACAAGCTGAAGACTTGGTTCTTCAGGCAGGCCTTCACCCTTTCCATCATTTAGTTCCCTGTGTCTTACCATCTTGGACTTTGCTTATCTCTATGTTGTCTGATATTGTTGTTTGTTTTAATTTTGTTTTATATTTGGACTGTAAGCCACCCAGAGTAGATTCGTTGAATCTAGATGGGCGGGGGAAAAGCCGGAAAAATAAATAAATAAATAAATATAATAAATATGAAGCACTTAACTGGTTATTTGTGTACTTCTTCATAAGAAGCTAGAAGAGAGGGCTTGACAATTCTTCATTGATTTGTCTCATCAAGTTTCAATAGGCCAAACCGAGGAGAAAGAAAAAATTAATGAGAATTTTCCCATCCATACCAGCGAGGAGGAGCTGTCTCTGGAAGTGTTCTGTGCATACGAAAAGTTACTGCTCTAAATGCATCTCTACTTTTATCTGGTGACTCTGGGAAGCCATGTCATTCCCGTTGGCGGTATGCCCTTCTAGTCAATTTTGCTTCTCCAAGCTGTCCCTATCATGTATACTTCCAAGTCTCCCTGGAGCACAACTTGCTAGCTTATCAGAACTCAGCAGAAATAAAACGTTAAAAAAATTAATTCAAACACGCAAGGACATACACACACAAGGGTATAAAACTGAAACCAATGTCAGTCAAATGGAACCAAAGGTCAAAAAAGTATAGCCATGCTGACACCATCATTTTGGAAAGACCAGTGGGTCCTTCCTTCCTTCCTTCCTTCCTTCCTTCCTTCCTTCCTTCCTTCCTTCCTTCCTTCCTTCCTTCCTTCCTTCCTTCCTTCTATGATTATAATGCTTAATGATTATAGGTATAAAGATAATATTTAAAAACTCCTTTAAATATGGGGGGGAGAGTAAACTACTAACAGCATACATTTAATATTAACTACCTTATGACGGTGACTTAACCAGGTATAACCAGGTATACGTTTTTCCTGCTTTTGCAGTTTAAGGCACGCCTGGTTCTTTTTCCTGTTTATTTGCTTCATTGATTGTTTTTGTTTTCCTCTGACCCTCCTCTGAAAAACAGTCAGACTGTTTCTATGTCTGAAGACTCCCCTTTCCCTCTTCTTTTCCCTTCTGACTGTAACCAAAGATTGTTACTGTAAGTAAAGATACTTTTCCCACTTCAAAATGAGTCTAAAGTGACTCCAGAAAAAACTAGCTTTGTCTGCAAGTCAAGGCAGGTTCAGTAAGACTGGGCTGATCTTTCCAAAAGACTGCATTTTTCTTCATTGGGTAGAAAAGGTATACCAAATTCCTACCAGTAACCTTTTCTTACCAAAATCCCAACATATCTCACCCAGTTAGGCAAAATCCCAACATATCTCACCCATATCTCACCCAGTCAGAAGCCAAAAAATGACATAATTGCACTGCGAAACAAGCCAGATAAGCTTGTGTAGTAGTGATATGGAGAACAAGTTGAGGGCATGAGAAAATGAGAACAGTTTTGATTAATTAGGGCTTGTTTTCTCAACAAATACAGAAATAATTATTCCTTCAAAAGTGAGATCATTATCATGAGCCATCAAGATAATTCAGACTTATGGTGACCCTTTTCAGGGTTTTCTAGGCAGAGAATACTCAGAGGTGGTTTTCCATTTCCTTCTTCTGGGGGCACCCTGGGACTGTGCAGCTGGCCCAAGGCTACGCAGGCTGGCTGCTTTCATTAAAATGTGGCTTAAAAGTGGGTGTTGATATAGGTTAGCCCTAATTGCTCATTACATCAGTTATTTTTCGACTTGCCTAGAGTTTTGTGTCACTTTCTTAGGCTTCAGGCCAAGAAACTTGAGGCCATCTTGAGGAAGCCACGGATCGCCTTGATGTCAAGAGTTGTTGAGTGTTTAAGCACCATTTTCCTCTCTTTTGTGCCTGTTATGATACAATTTGTGTCTTTGTTGTTCCCATTTCAATTGACTCGGCTTGCTTTTCAACTCCCTCCAGCTTTCCCTCAATTGCATTTACCTTCGTCCCAAAGGAGACCACAAACGCTTGAAGGGTATCGATTTTGAAATGAAGAGATGCTGGCTGTTCCTTTATTGAGGGGTCCTGAGGAGGAGGAGGAGGGGAGGGAACTGGACAAGACAGAAGGAGAGGGAGAAAGGGATTACAAGGACCTATTTCTTCAGAAATAACTATTCATTTGCAATTAAGTCCTTTTTGCAATTAATAATAATTGTGTGCTGTCAAGTCAGTTCTGATTTATGACAATCCTTTTCAGGATTTTCCAGGTAGAGTGTACTCAGAGGTGGTTTGCTATTCCCTTCTTCTGGGAGAAAATCCCTGGGACTGTGCAGCTGGCCCAAGGCTACGCAGGCTGGCTCTTCCCCTAGGAGGCTCAGTGGGGGAATCGAACTCCCAACCTCTGGCTCCACATCCAGGTCCCTAAACCACTGAACTGTCCAGCCAGCTCTTTTTGTAATAACAAAAATCCCAATAGAGGAACACCTTTAATATTTTTTTATTGTATTTATTTCTAAAACTTACTTTGAAGAATCATACCAGACCAAATCACTTTTGTTCTTTCTCTCTCTCAAACCTTTCAAATCAGAGATCAGAAAGCACTCTGTTTCTTCGAAGCTAAAGGGTATAAAAAGGGTACCAAATTAGCCTTCAGTGGACAAAGTCCTGTGGCTTAGAGAAGTTGCAGTGGAGTAGACCCATTGAATTGGTGGGGCTTTGGTGAGTTCCAATTGGTTCCAACAGGCTTACTCGATTCAACTTAGGATGTCAGCTAGGTTGTGCACTTCTCCAAATTTTCTGATGTCATTCTTGGTGGTTGAAAGAAAAAAATTGCAGGGTGGAGTAGCCACTGGATGGCATGGCCTTATGGCTGAATTTGTGCAAAACTGGTTTGAACTGGGAAGAAGCTGAAAGCATATAGGGCTCAAAGGGTCATGGGGACTGGGTCATAGATCCATACGTCATGGTTTCATCCCACCCAGAAATCCTGAGGACCTTTGTGTGTTCTATGCAAGGAAGACTTTGGGGATGGGCTACACCAAGGCTAAGCACGCTCAACTTCGCATGCCTCAGCTGTGCCTACATAGATCAGAAGGTCTGGATCTCCCCATATACACCTCAAGATCTTTAGGGAAGCCCCGCCCCCTTTCGTCCCATCATCTTCATGGTTATGTTTAATGGGGACCTAAGACAGGGCCTGGAAGGACAGATCCTGAAGCTGAGGCTCCAATACTTTGGCCATCTCATGAGAAGACTCCCTGGAAAAGACCCTGATGTTGGGAAAGTGTGAGGGCAAGAGGAGAAGGGGACGACAGAGGACGAGGTGCATGGACAGTGTCACCGAAGCGACCAACATGAAATTGACCCAACTCCGGGAGGCAGTGGAAGACAGGAGGGCCTGGCGTGCTCTGGTCCATGGGGTCACAAAGAGTCGGACACAACTTAACGACTAAACAACAACAACAAAGACAGGGCCTTCTCAGCAGCTCCCCCCTGGTTAAAGAATGCCCTCATGTTGCCACCTCTCTTGTCCTTTTCGAGACAAGAGAAAATCTTCCTCTTCATAGACCTTTTTTAATATCTAATTTTGTCACAGTTGGATACCCTATGCTTCTGGTTTGCTACCTTTTAATTGTCTTTTTAATGTGTGTGTTTTAATGATTTTAGATATCTTTCTTAAATAATAGCATGATTAACAGTTTTTTTCCCCCCATGGTGTAAGGATTTCATTTTAATTTTTGTTTCTTCTAACGAAAGAGACCCCAGGAGAAAGGTGGCCAATAAATAAATGAATAAATGAATAAACAAACAAACAAAAAAAAGAAAGACTCAGGCAAAGGTCACCACAGAGCAGTGAGGAAGGGCTTACCTGTACCCTTGGTTGTTCCAGTCCTACATCCTTAGCGGTTGAACTCCCAGCTGGGATTAACCATCCTACCTCCCAGGCCAGCCAACTGAGGATGCTGACCACCGAGAGAAGCCTGGAGAGAGAAGACAAGAAATCAAGGCCTTCTCGGTGGTTGCTCCCCAGCTATGGAATTAAGATACCGTCTGCTATTTGCCTGGTCCCTTCGCTGGGGAGCTTTAAAAAAAGAACTTAAACCTGGTTATTTCGGCAGGCTTTTCAAACGAGGTCATCCAGGGAGTCCATGGAAGCTGAACGTAATGGCCGATAGTCACCACTTACCACCAATTTAAATGCTTAGGTATCGTAGAATGTCTTTTAAATAATTTGATCATTGTTGCAGTGTAATTTTATACAGCTGACTTGCATGTTATGCATTATGAATTTGGTCTATTGTCATTTTGTGTTTAAAACCACCCAGAGTGGCCTTTGACCAGACAGGCAGTACATGAATGAATGAATGAATGAATGAATGAATGAATGAACTCTTAGATAGTGCTTGATTAATCAATTCCTGGGTTAGATCAGAGGTGGGAAAGGCCTGGTTTGGGGACCACAATTCTCAGAATGGCATGTCCCACTGAATATATCAGCATGCAAAATGAAAGGCTTGTTCCACAGAACTCAGCACCCAAATTAATATGGTAGCCTTGGACAATGGCTAATTTAAATCATGCTCCCTTTCCTTCCTTGATTTGAACTGAATTAGTCTACAGGTCTCCCAGTAAAAGACCAAGGGGGAGGATATATATAACCATATATATATATCACAAATGGCTTCCTTCCCTTCGTCTCCCCTGCATCTTCCTTTTTAATTACTCAGCCTGGCTTTTATTGGTTATGAAAAATGAGATTTCCTGTGCAAATGGAAGCTATAAAATGAAGCCATTTCTAGAAACGATTGCATTAATTTTCCAGGACTATAGACAGAGAATATAGCTTGCAAGATTCCACAGAAATCCAGAGAATGTATTTCAGAATTTGTAAATGAATTATTTTCTGATTTCTACTCATATAAGCCATGCTTGAATGAATCTTTGAAGACATTTTAAAGGAGATGGTCATTTAAAAAAAACCTTTATTATATTCATTACCAATAAAATAATGAAAATAGATACATGGGTAAGAGGGGAAGGGAGAAATGTGTTTATATTAATTACAGGTGAGAGAAACAGATAATGAAATTGAATGTGATTATTGTTGTTGTTAGGTGCCATCAAGTCACCCCCAACGTATGGCGACCGTATGAATGAGTGATCTCCAAAATGTCCTGTCTCCAACAGCCCTCTTGTAAACTCTAGTCTGTAGTTCCTTTAGGGAGTCAATCCATCTCGTATTTGGTCTTTCTCTTTTCCTGATGCCTTCAACTTTTCCCAGCACTATTGTCTTTTCCAGATAATCCTGCTTTCTCATTATGTTCCCAAACTAGGACAGCATCAGTTTTATCATTTTTGCCTCCAGAGGTAATTCACCCTTGATTTGACCTAGGACCAACTGGGTTGTCTTTCTGGCAGTCCTGAGCATCTGTAAAGCTTTCCTCCAGCATGACATTTCAAATGGATTGATGTTTTTTCTTCTCAGCTTTCTTTATTGTCCAGCTTCCATACTCATACATAGCGATCAGAAATGCAAGAGTGTGAATCGTCTTGGTCTCCAGTGACACATCCTTACACTTGATGGTCTTTTCCAATGCCTTAATGCGTTTATATTAATTACAGATGAGTCTTCTTCTCAGTCTTTTTCTGATTTCTTGGCTGCAATCTCTATTTGGATTGATGATTGACGCAAGATATATAAAATCTTTCAATACTTCAATTTCTACACTGTTGATGTTCAAGTTGTGTAATTCTTCTGTAGTCATGATTTTGGTCTTCTTAACGTTCAACTGCAGTCCTGCCTTGGCGGTTTGTTCTTTCACTTTCACTAAAAGTCATTTCAAGTCATTGCTGCTTTCTGCCAGTAAGACGGTGTCATCTGTGTATCTTAAATTACTGGTGTTTCTTCCACCAATTTTCACTCCTCCTTCATCTGAAATGAATGTTATAATAGCTAAATATAAACCCAAAGTAAGGAGTTGTTCAATAAAGGAACAGCTAAATCTATTTCATGATGGTGATTTGCAGCCTCTTTTGATAGCAGAATCCAATATCTGTTTATCTATCTGTCTATCTATTTAAAAAAATATCTCGGGCAGAGGGTTATGCTGACTCTTCAATTCAATACATTAATTGACAATAAATCCTGCTAGCCTATAAAAAGCACTTGGCTAGTCATTTTCAAGATGGTCATGACTTTTTATGATGCGGAACTTTTAATTTACAGGGATGATAAAAATAGATTTACTTTCAGCCACTTATATTTGATTTAATTAGCTAATCAGCTATAAATCATCTGCTATTGAAAAAGTAATTTAACAAAGATGATGCTCTGGCATCGGTTTGCTCTTAAGTCTTAAAGTCTTTTGGAAGCAAGAGGGGAAAAAATGAATTTTCATGTCTTTCGGTTAAAACCCAATCGTTTAAGGTTCAGTGTTTAAAAAGTGACAAAAAGAATGGCCGTTCCAAAAATGTTGAATCGGCTGCCGAACGGCATTTTGTGTGGTTCTTGAAAATAGTTGTTATCTTTAAAGATTCTGACAACTTAAAATAGGAAACTGAAATGTCTACTTAGGTAGCTAAACAAAACGGCTTGGATAAACAAAGTGGGGAGGACAACATGAATTCATCTGATTAGTAAGCAGTGCAATTTTTTTTTCCTTTTTTGGACCAGGAGCTAGTTATCATACTAACTAATCTAAATACTTTCCCATTATGTGCACATTTGGTACATGTCTCATCTGGAGTGATCCCCAGTGTAATAGCATTTGGATACGCAAAGCCAGGCTCAATTCTATGATTGTGTCTGCAGACAGAAGTCAAAGTCCAGCACCTTTCCAGGATGAAAACAGAGCTTAGATATACAGGAGGATCCTGAAGCTGAGGCTCCAATACTTTGGCCATCTGATGAGAAGAGAAGACTCCCTGGAAAAGACCATGATTTTGGGAAAGTGTGAAGGCAAGAGGAGAAGGGGACGACAGAGGACAAGATGGTTAGACAGTGTCATCGAAGCGACCAACATGAATTTGACCCAACTCCGGGAGGCAGTGGAAGACAGGAGGGCCTGGCGTGCTCTGGTCCATGGGGTCACGAAGAGTCTGACACGACTTAACAACTAAACAACAACAATGCAGGAGGACCACAGTATCCATGGGGGATCGGTTCCAAGCCCCTGCCCCGCAGTTGTTGAAAAGTGTGGATATAGCAAACCCTAAATATATAGCATAGTTATTGGTTCCCTCTAATGGCCAGTTCTGGTCCAGATACCCTCACAAAAGGAACAGATACGGTGTGAGTATTTGTTCCATGATCCTTCAATTAAATTCTTTTTCTGGTCTACAGAGTGGATGAAACTGCAGAAGACATTTTGATCTTCACTGAGTACGTTTTCTGTTGACCTCCCTCTCAAGCCATTTAGAAGAAAGAAGATATCCACAGGAGGGGGGTGGGGTAGAGATGATGATTGGCACTATGGTGATAATTACCATGACAGGGTGAGGTGCAGAGCCTCACAACATTTTTTCAGTAGAGTTTAGAGATAGAATTTCCTAGACTTGAAATATCATAATTCTTCATTTTGGGTGCCCTAGCTACATTTCCACCACCTTTCAAACACCTCAGTGTGATACCCCTAGGAGAAAGGCCTAGGAGGAAGGAAGACTCTGACGCTGAGCTAGGCCGTGCTCCACCTAAACTTCCTGTTCCTGCCCCTGTGAGAGCCAGGAGCTTTCTTTCTGAGCAGGAAGCTCGGGAAGAGCTAGGCCTAGCGCTACCTCAAACTTCCTGTTCCTGCCCCTGTGCTAGCTGGGAGCTTTCTTACTGAGCAGGAAGTTTAAGGTGAAGCTAGGCCTAGCTTCACCTCAAAGCCTTCCAGTTGAGGCCTGTCTCCTAGGTGAGCCACACTGAGGTGTTTGCCAGGTGCCTGTAATGTAGGTAGAATTCCTAGAATGGAGACTTATTTAGTATTAGGCATCCTTCAGTCTCGAAAGACTATGGTAACGTGCTCTGTATGGAGGACTTGGAACAGCGTCTCGTGTGGCTGAGAAGGCCAATTCGAGAGTGACAATCCCTTCCACACTGAAGACAAATACAATCTGTCCCCTGTCCAGCTCCCTGATTTTGCTGCTTCCGTGACTGCCTCTTTGCCTCAGCCTGCTGGACAAGGGTCTCTTCAAAATGGGAGAGGCCGTGATGCAACGCCTGCCTCCAGGCTGAACGCTCCGATGTCAGGGTTTCCCATCTGTTGAGGTCCATTCCTAAGGCCTTCAGATCCCGCTTGCAGATGTCCTTGTATCGCAGCTGTGGTCTCCCTCTGGGGCGATTTCCCTGCACTAATTCTCCATACAGGAGATATTTTGGAATCCGACCATCAGCCATTCTCACGACATGCCCAAGCCAACATAGACGTCGCTGTTTCAGTAATGTATACATGCTAAAAAATTCCAGCTCGTTCTAGGACTACTCTGTTTGGAACTTTGTCCTGCCAGGTGATACCAAAAATACGGTATTTGTATTCTAGAAATTCTAGAAACCCCATCCCTCATACAGCTGCCAGATATGAATGTTAAGAGGAACATACTTAAGATTTGGATGAGGTATAGGGGGAAGATTATTGATGCCTCCCATCAGATTAACCTTTTCCCCTTAGACAACATCATTCTCTTCCTTTCTTATTTCATCTCCAAGCCTTTGAAGCAAAATGCAGACATTATTTGCATATGTGTCTTCTTATAACTAAGCAGCTTTACTTCATTCCCTGATTCAATATCTATTTTCTCCAACAGGCCAAAAAAAACCCAAAACAAAACAAAACAAAAACCCTTTATTTGTGGAAGGAAGTAACAAAAAGAATGTGGGCTTTGTTTTCAGAGGACTTCCTTCAGCATCAGAAAGACACTCTTCGTGCAGGGAGGGGTTCGCTTATTTGTTCCCGTTTTCCTCAACTGTTTATCTTGAGAGAGCAGAGTGTTCTGCTCCGATTCTTTCTTTTCTTCCTCCTGCTTTCATGACAGCTTTTGAACCTTGTTCGTAGTTCACATCCCTGTAATCTGTGCCCATTTCTTAATTCCTCTTCTGTGCCCCTTGTTTATCTCAGTCTCCTCCTTCTCTCAGAATTTAAATCACACGGCTTTTCTGAGCTACCAACCACGTTAAATGATGTCACAATGCACCTTATTTTATTTTAAATAATAGTGTCATTCATTAACATTTGAGTTGCAGGCAAATGCCAACATACCTGGACTTTGTGAAATGGAATCTGAGGGAAATCTATTGTCCAGGGGAGATTTGTCCTCATCCTGATTGCAGGTCATACGGGGCCTGGATCTGATCTGGGAATGAATTTGCACCAAGTACTGAGTTGTTGGAGTTTTATTTGCAACCTTGCATGCTGTCTGTAGTTTGTGCGACTAGGAGAGACTTTTCTGGGCTGGGATGATTGTCTATCCAGCACTAACCAATTGCTCCTTCTGGCTTTTGAATTCAAAGAGAGCCCCAACAATCTGCTAAAGGTTGTCTTTCCTTTCTTTAGTCAGTTGGCAGAAGTTTGTTTGCTGTTGATCTGTTCAGTTGGTTGCTAAGTATGTGTGCAGGAAAGAAAGCAGCATATACAAGTTTGTAATTCCATGCAATTGTAAGTAAAGACACAGCTGAGATAAAATAGATATGCATGCTAGACACACATATCAAAGGACTTAACATAAGCCAAGGCTTTTTGGGACACTACCATACATAAACACAACAAATATTACACTGTACTGCACCTCCGAGATATTTCACCCCCTCCTCAACAGATCCACCTTAGAAATTTCTAAGGTAAAACTAAACACATTGACAGATAAAGCAGTATACAGATATATGTTACAGTACTGTATAGAATAATTAAACCTGCTTCAAGGTGATAGGTGAGAAGTGAAATAAGGGGTCTACACAAAGTTAAATCACTCAAAATATCAAGTTAACAGAAAGATTAAATGATAATAACTACATGCCATCAAGTTAAATCTGACTTACGGTGACCCTTCCCAGGGTTCTCTAGGTGTACAGTTCCCTTCTTCTGGTTGTGTTCTGACACTAGCATGCAGCTTGCCCAAGGCTACACAGGCTGGCTTTTATCCCAGGAGGCACAGTGGGGAATCGAACTCCCAATCTCTGGCTCAGGAAGCTATCCAGCCACCCAGCCAATAAGGAAAATATTACTACTGGTAATTCGCAGGAGGCCTTTCTTTCACCATCGAGCCCTTGCAGTTTCTTCATATGTAACAGTAAGAAATAAGGTTTGTAGTCTAGTCGGATATTATTCACTCACAGATGAAACCCTTGGTACTCGTTTCTCTTTACCCATTAGGCAACAATTTCCCCTGCATGACTAGCAAATTGCAGGCCAAGAACATCTGCTTCTGGTCCTGTCCAATTAAAAAGAAAAATCCATTTGTTGTTTTCTTTTTCCCATCCAACTTCTCTTTGGAGAACAGTTCTAGTTTCCTCGTAAATTGCATACCTCACACTGCTTTTTTTATAAGGTTGTCTCTTCCGCTTGATTCTCCAGAATGCACCTGTGCAAGGATCTCACCAGAACAGACCACCAGTTCTTCTGTAGCTGAAGAACTGAATATTGGGATATTAAAAGAAAAATCACACTTGATAAGCACAGAGTGTCTTTCTCTCATCTCTGAGAAGCTGCAGCACACTCATCGCTACACTTAACTAATGGAAGATGGTCCATGATCCTACAGATGACGTCTGACCAGAGCAGGGGGACTCTCCAGGTGCTTCTCCCTGACTAAGACCATAGACCATGGGGGCATAATCCTTCCTTCCCATGAAAAGGAAAAATCCAGTTCTCATTTCCTCTCCACCACTATATATTTCGTGGTGTCCACCACAAAGGGACATCGCCCAAAAGTTTTCAGTGTAATAGAATTCCACAACAGAGGATGTTGATATTTTAACGAACAAGATTTTAACAACAAACTGGTTAGGCCTCATCTAGAGTACTGTGTCCAGTTCTGGATGCCACACTTTAAGAAGGATGCCAAACTGGAGCAAGTTCAGAGGAGGGCAAGAAGGATGATCTGGGGACTGGAAACCAAGCCCTAGGAGGAAATACTGCAAGAACTGGGCATGTTTAGCCTTTAGAGAGAATACTGAGGGGAGAGAGGATAGCACTTTTCAAATACTTGAAAGGAAGTCCTACAGAGGAAGGGCAGGATCAGTTCTCAATCATCCCAGACACGTCATAATGGGCTCCAGTTACAGGAAGCCAGATTTAGGCTGAATGTCAGAAAAAAACTTCTTAACTGTTAGAGCAGTATGACAATGGAGCCAATTACCTCAGGAGGTGGTGAGCGCATGGTGTGTCTCTATGTGTTCCTTCCCTACAAAGAGAAAGTGATACAGTTGGCTTTGTTTGCCTTCACTAGAGTCAATACTAGGGCAAACCAGTCCATTCAGATGGTTCTAGGACTTGAGTGTCAAGATTACTTGATGATCCCTGATTGGTTGGGAGCCTGAAATGAATGAAAAAGAGGCCCAAACTCAACCGGAAAGGAAACAAACCATTTGAGTAAATCATGGCTGCCTACCAAAGCAGCAATACACACATTGCCAGAAGAATGCATTTTAATTTTAAGAGTTTCTTGGAAAAAATTTATTCTCTAAAGAGCATGCTTATTTGCCCTGTACATAAAGGAGGAAAGTGCTAAGCACACACATACATGAACACACCACATACCACACCACCCTGTCAACCTCCCGGCTCTGCAGTGAGAGGCAAATGCAATCTTTTCTACGTGCGTCATTCTACAACCCATAAATTTGCCTTAGTTGACCTGATTTTGTTTTTTTTTCTTAAACTACAACATAAACATAAAATACATAAACCAAAATACAAATCGACTGTGTGTAATTCCCCCCCCCCCCAAAAAAATAACTGAATGTGGAATAAAATACAAATGGCCAGTTTCTCTGTCCTTTCCCCACAATCACGGGGCATGGGATTTTTAAAAAAAATTATTTCTTGAGCTACACAATTCTTCATTCTGGGAGTTCTATCTAACAGCCAGATTTACAGACACGTAAACGTGGCTCACCTGGGAGAACGGCCTTACTGGAAGACTTTGAGACTGAGCTAGGTCCAGCTCAGCCCAAACTTCCTGTTCCTGCCCCAGTGCTTGCTGGGAACTTTCCTTTGGAACAGGAAGCTAAGCAGATCTAGGCCTAGCTCAGCCTCAAAGCCTTCTGCTTGAGGCCTTTCTTCCAGGCGAGCCACATTTAGGTATCTGTAAGGTATCTATCTGTCAGGTCATTCTGGCAGTTATACCTGACAGGTAGATACCTTACAGACACCTAAATGAGATTTGAGATTTGTAATCCAATAAATTAAAAAATAAATAAGAATAGCTACAATTTAGATTGCTTCTTTTAAATAATACGACAAGGGCAGATAATCCAGGGGCAACCACATTCTTAAAATCATGGTAGCTGGGACTGTCATGGACACTCAATTAAAATTTTTGGCTGCTTAGCCAGTTCCAGAGTGGGTACCCAGGGCTTTCACTGCCTAGATAATCATTCAGACCTTTGACAAACCTGCATCTTCATAGGAATCTGCTAACGAATCCGCGTGAGTTTTCCTACATCAAGGACACCAGCTGCAAAGGATTGTCTGGCTTCCTTATTCATGGCCAACGGATGTCCGCTTTGTATCATGAATCGCAAAACAAGGATCGAGGTGTTTCATCCTGGCAAAAGCTATTTGCCAGCCCCTTGTTCTGTTGACACAGGTGGACTGAGGATACCCACACTGATATATCTGCAAATGTGCTGCCGAATTTGAATCGTTCCCCCCTTTGACAGGTAGATGGTATCTCCTCGATCAGCTTATCACCCGGGAACTTTTCCATCAAGGGAATAAAGGGAAAATAACGCTTCCAAGCCCCTGTTGCAATGTGGTCCAAAGAGGAAAGGGAGTATTCTCATATTGGCTGTAACCGCCGACTTGAAAAATGCAGTTGGCCGTTTCTTCGGAGGACAGAAACCGACTCTTCAAGAGAAGATTGCATTGATTTTTAAGAAGTTCTTGTTCACAAAGCTCACTGCTTCTAAGTCAGGGTGTATGTGAGGATATTGCAGTACTGTATACACTATCAACTGTTGATAGTGGCGTTCTCTGTAATTGCAGGCAAGCACAATGTGGGGCCCTACACATCTACTCAATGGTTTGGTTAAGTTCAGTGGGTCTTACTCCCTGGAAACTGGGTGTACAACTTCAGGTCTACACAATCGTAGCCCAGCACCATCTACTATTCCACACTGGCTTTCTCCACTTTCAGCCTAGCCTTATATGTTTTGCCTAAATGTTGAGACTGAGGCTGTCCTAGTTTGGGAATATAATGAGAAAGCAGGATTCTCTGGAAAAGACAATAATGCTGGGAAAGGTGACCTGCATGGCTCTCCCCCTCATGCTTTATCCCCCACAACAGTCCTGTGAGGTAGGTCACTCTGAGAGCCAAGGGTGCACCATGGGACATTGAACAGCTGAGCTGTGGCTCTGAAGTCTGGTGTCCAACTCACCGAGCTATCCCATCAGCTAGGGTTTATTTAATACATAAGACTTTAGAGACTAAAAACTCAGACATCTTAAAGAATTATGGACTCGGTGTTGGACTTGGTGTTCTGGAACTGGCTTTGCCCAGGCTTGAACATTTTCCTCATCTCTTTCCACCCTGAACATGGGGGGAAAAATTGCTCACTTTGACAATGCTCGTTTAAAAAATAAACAGGAATTAAATTCTCACCCATGTTCGCTATGCCCTAAAATAATTTGTAAAGACATAGTGCTGCGAGTGCTGCTACTGATGTAGTCTGGGTTCCTGAAGAACTGAGGCTAACTTGGAAAGAATTTCAGCATCTGAGAAGCAGGTTCTGCCTCTGGAGACTGAGGATCAGCCACCCGTAGAACTGCTGGCTCAGCATGACGGGAGATGCCAAAGAGAATCATTCAAGTGCAGGGAATAGAATTCAGGAATAAGTATGGTGGCCACTGCATTTAATTCTTGCAAAGACTCATGAAGTGGAGTAGGTTCAAAGGAGAGCAACCTGGATGGTCAGGGGACTGGAAACCCAGTCCTAGGAGGAAAGACTGAAAGAACTGGGCATGTTTAGCCCTGGCAAAGAAAAAGACTGAAGGAAGATACGATGGCACTATTCAAGGACATGAAAGGCAGTCATCCAGAGGAGGGGCAAGATAGGTTCGTGATCTCCCCAGAGTGCAGGACATGTCATAATGAACTCTGCTGTTGACTTTGGGGTTCCTCAGTGGCACATGATGGACTCCCTAAAGGAGATCTGGAGTTCAGCAAGGTGCTTAGACTTCTCTCCTGTGCTTCATGGAAATACCAAAAAGAAGTCCACAGCCAATAATTCTAAACCTTTAGGATTCTGAATTTTTAACAAACTAGAGATCTCAAGTTTCCATAGGTTGGTTCAACTAAGTTAAAGCATTATTGTTGCTATGTGTCATCAAGTTGTCTCCAGTTTATAGCACTCCTATGAATGAGCAATCTCCTCAGCTCTTGTAAACTCAAATCTGTGGCTTCTTTTAAGGAGTCAGCCCATCTCATATTTGGTCTTCCTCTTTTCCTGCTCCCTCCCACCATTCCCAGCATGATTGTCTGTTCCAGAGAACGCTGCCTTCTCGTGATGCGCCCAAAGTGGGACAGCCTTGGTTTTACCATTTTTGCCAACAGAGACTGTTGAGACTTGATTTGCTCTAGGACCCACTTGCTTGTCTTTCTGGCAGTCCAGGGTATTCACAAAGCTCTCCTCTGGCTCTGAATTCCCCCATCAGGTTTCTTCACTGTCCGGCTTTCACACCGATACACAATGATTGGAAATACAAGAGTATGAATGATATTGGTCTTGGTCTCCAGTGACACATCCTTACCCTTGATGACCTTTTCTAATCCCTTTATTGCTGCCCTTCCAAGTTTCAGGCTTCTTCTGATTTCTTGGCTGCACTCTGCATTTGGGTTGATGATTGAACCAAGGCAAACACAATCTCTAGCTATTTCAATTTCTTCATCGTTAACGCTAAAGTCAAGAGGGTTATAAATTTGTAACGTCAAGAGAGGCTAAATGTAGACAGAACTCGGTTCTCTTCCCCCCCCCCATGCGTGCCAACTGTGTCCAGCCAGAAACAAATGGGAAAAAAAAGCTGTAACTCCCAAAACTTCTAAATATACTAACACGCATTGTGAGAGGCCACCAAACCAGGTGGCTTAATTGCCTCCTCCATTTTCCCAGTTGATGTGCCAAATACAATCACTCCTAATTCAGTCCTGCTCCGGTTTTGTACAACACGCCCTTCCCCACCCCAAAAGACAGATAGTCATGAATTTGGAAGAGAGCATTGGTTCGTTCGCAGCCAAAATGTCCTGTCATTGTTGACGTATATGCTTCAATGCGCACTAGCGCATGAACGGCCATCTGTCCACAAACGCCGGAGAGATGCTCTCTGTGAAAATGAAAGCAGTAACAAAGTTTACTGCTGGAAATGTCCTGCCAGAATTTTGAGATGTTCATTGAAAGCTATTTTATCTCCATGTGAATGACATATATTTACACTGCAGAGCCAAGAAATCCTCACACAGCCATTACAACGAGCTCCGGTTTGATAATTTGAGGGGTGGGGTGTTCTATTTAAATGCTATATGGGAAGCTAGGTTTTTGACTTATCATTGGCTTCTCATCCATCTGTGCTAATTAAAAATATATATTTTAACTGTCTTGAGAGGCTAAATTAATGTTTTGCATGCAAAATAAGAGCTTGTATGAGGATTTTCAAGGGCTGTGCCCCCAGATTCTGATAAATCTTGAACTGTATGAAACTGATTTCAACGAGGTCTGGACTGGAGCAGAAAAGCCAGATTCAGTTGCAGAGAAACACAAAGCAAATTTATGAATAGATTCATGTCTGGAGCACAAACGGAATTGGATGGCCATGAATCACTTCACCTTCCTTCCTTCCTTCCTTTCTTCCTTGTTTCTCTCTGTCCTTCCTTCCTTCCTTCCTTCCTTCCTTCCTTCCTTCCTTCCTTCCTTCCTTCCTTCCTTCCTTCCTTCCTTCCTTCCTTCCTTCCTTCCTTCCTTGTTTCTCTCTGTCTTTCCTTCCTTCCTTCCTTTCTTCCTTGTTTCTCTCTGTCCTTCCTTCCTTCCTTCCTTGTTTCTCTCTGTCTTTCCTTCCTTCCTTCCTTCCTTTCTTCCTTGTTTCTCTCTGTCCTTCCTTCCTTCCTTCCTTCCTTCCTTCCTTCCTTCCTTCCTTCCTTCCTTCCTTCCTTCCTTCCTTCCTTCCTTCCTTCCTTCCTAATACATAAAACCCTCAAGCTAGCTCTCTGAAATTCAGCAGTCTTACTCCTCCCTTTAGAGTCTGTCAAGCCTCTACATTTCATTGGGGGGGGGGGGGGGGAAGGTATATACCCGTATTGAGCTCAATATTAATGTTTTGAGCCTGGTCATATACAACTAACAGTAGATCACAACAGCACCTTCCACAGTAAGAATTCCACAGAGGCTTAAACGTTGAACGAGATACTGGCCATAAGCATTAGGATATGGATTTTGATTTTGTTGGGGGGTGGTTTTTTTGGTAAAAAACCATTTCTCCTTTCTAGGAGTTCCACCTGTAGGATCCCAGACCTTACAGACCCCTGAATTGGGATCCCCTGGAGAGAAGGACCAGTGGGCAGGCTTCATGCCTCGGGTAGACCTAACTTCCTGTTCGAAAAGGAAGCTTCCCAAACAATCATCGCCAGGTCTGACCTCTTGGAAAGCTCCTGTAAATTCAGATTTTCCCCGTGTCTATTGCTGTGCTCCTCCAATCCTGTTTTCCTCCAGTCGCCACATTCAGGATGATTTGCTTAAATGCAATTCTGGGCCAAATGAAAATTACCTCCTTCTCCACTGCTAGAAGCTTCAGTCAAATATTTAAAATGAAACCTATCTCCATATCAGAATAGATCTCTCTCTCTCTCTTTCTCATCTTTTTTTTTTAATTTCAACTTTAAAAGCCACATTTTTTTTTAAAAAAAGGAAGAAATCGTGAGAACAACTCAAGTCAAACTTTTTGAAGGCTTTCTTTTTCATTTCCCCTCATGACAAACTGGTGGATGCTAAGAGTTGACAACGGCATCTCCTTCACACCCCTTCGCCCTTGTCTTATTTATCGGTTGTGCCATTTGTTTGCTTCTTCGTTGTGAGTGTGGCGTGGAGAAATGAACTGTGAAACCCAATTAATGAAATAGCTCTACAGAATGGCAGAAAAACCACTCCTGCCAAGCTGCCATTCACTCAGCTGGTGTATCTTCTGCCATCCCATAATTTCTGCCAGGAGGGCAATTAGCCAGCCGTCTTTTGCAGCAGGCCTCTTGCACTTTAATTTTGATGAATAAGAGACCCGGGAGACGTCTTGAGGACCATTTCCCCACTTTTTCAAGGAACAGTCATGTAGAAGGAGGATTATCCCCTCTTCAGACCTCCTTAAATAGTAATGGAGTAATTCTAGTTTAGGGTAGTAGATCTGGATAGATAACACTGAACAATCGGGTTCTTATCAGAACCAGAAAGCAATATGGTTACCCTGAGATTTTGATGTAGGTTTTTTGGGGGGTTTTTTAGTTCCTTTTTATGAACGCCCTGGCCCACCTTCCAAGATCCACATGGTTCTTTCCAAAGTATGGCTATCAAACCATTAACGATTTCTAATGGAGGAATCCCATTCACAAGTCTTTGGGTGAGGGTTGGGTGAGCACTCATTCCAGTAAGGATTTACCAAACCCTTTCATGAATTCAAATTTTCCAAATGGAAATGAGCAAATTTCTTCCTATTTGGAATGGAAAGGATCTGGAACTTCACACAGTCGACTCATGGGCGAAACCCAAATGGAGAGATACATCCATCCCATTCCAGAGCTCTTTAAGGTCTGGATTTGAATTCCGGAGCTGAATTAATGCTGGATTATGGTCACCTTCCTCTTTTTTCCTAAAAGGCTCCTTAATCATTAACAGATACGTACATGGTACAATGTGGTTCTCTCCTGGCCGAGGCTAACCGTGTCAACTGAATGTAGCGATTTCCATAAAATTTCATTTCAATGTGTTTTCCAACCAAAGTCAATACATTGCAAACAGAAAGAGTCTGAGGACATTTGAAAAATGAATGTGGAAGAAAATGAGGGTGCTGGATTTCTCTTCCCTTCATTAGTCTTGTGGCTGGCTGGATAGCTTAGTAGGACTAACCTGGAAAACTGGGACATGCTCATACTACTCAGTGGCTAGGAATCTGGCTGTAGAGCCAGACGTTGGGAGTTCAGTTCCCCACTGTGCCTCTTACAAGTACAGCCAGCCTGTGTGGCCTTGGGCAAGCTGCACAGTCCCAGAGCACCCCTAGAGGAAGAGAATGGCAATGCACTTCTGAATATGCTCTACCTAGAAAACCCTGAAAAGGGTTGCCATCACTCAAAATTGACTTGATGGCACATGATTATTATTATTAGTAGTAGTACAGTCAACATTTCCCCGCCCACCCGCCCTGAATCTCTCTTTGCCTTTAATACTGTCAGCAGGAATGAGATAACAGTCTGTGATGGAACTAGCTGTACACACTGGCTGAAACATCTCGAGCTGGCCCATTGAACTGATGGAACTTATGGAAGAGTTCATCCATCAAATCCTCAAATCCACAGCCACAGACCTAAACCACTCGGCTATCCATCAGTTCACCTCAAGTGAGAAGACTTGGCACAGACGTCGGCCGTGTCCATCACATGCTACTAGTTTTGGCATCAATTTTTATTAACCTGTTCCGTCCCATTCCAGTCCAGTTTTTACTTTGTCTCTGAAATTGGATTGAACACCATTCATTGGGTAAATGTGTACCAAGGAGCATGAAGTGAAATAATCAGATTTGCCCATCCCCTGTACTTCGAATTTGCATAATTGCTTAATTAATATGTTCCATACAGTGCATTGCTTTAACCACTCAGCCAACTGCTAGATAGCTCAATGGTTGAGGTCTCTGGCTGCGGAGCCAGAGATTGGGAGTTCAATTCCCCACTGCGCCTCCTTGACAGAGGCTGGATCCCTTTCAGCTCTGTAGTTCTAAGATCATCATCAACATCATAGAGTGCATGTCTGTAGGCCCAGCACAACTTTTCAAAACCATTGGCACAAAGTGACTTACTTCTTATTCCTGCTCAGTTTCTGTGGTAGAAGTTCACAATGGACAGCTCAGGAAATGCATACATGCCCCCACCCCTCTGTTTAGAGTGTTCTGGGTCAAGTTTCATCAAAATGGAAGGGAAAGTTGTGAGGCTTGCCAACGGCGAAAACAGCCTCTTTAAACCTGGCATGAAGCTAAAGGGTTGGCCAGAGGTGAGAGGCCACTTCCTCGCTGAACAATTGGTGCCCATTTTGAGCTCGACGCACAGTGTCATCGCCAATAGCTGTTTTTATCAAGATAAATCTTGTGTTGCTCCGAAGGATATTAATAAATTACCCGGTAATGAAAAATGTGAGAAGAACCATAGTGCCGCATCAAGACCCAATGATTACTTTGATAGATGCACTGGCAAGTTTTTCCTGACAAGGCAGAAATGAAAAACACAACATGCGGACCTTTAAGGGTGACCTCGGAGGAAAACACAAGTTACCGAGTGATAGAGAAATGAAATGGGGAAAAGACACAGAAGCTCTGAGGCGCTTGGTGTCAACCAGCAGACAGATGGGCGAGGATGATCAACTGATCATGGAGTTTACTGTCAGAAATTCAAACGAAGGAAAATATAGTGTGCAATTGGAAAGATGGCTCTTCCTAAAGTATGAAAATAGTCAGCAAAAGGTCCATTAATTGATCTTAAAAATCTGCTCCTCTGTGATGGAGGAAGTCTTTTCCCTGAATACACCCGTCTCGTGAAATTGCAATAGCTAAGAAGGGTTTGGCCTGGTCAGTCTTTGGAGGAGAGACCACCATCTCCAGGTATGAATTAAACCCTCAGGGTTGCTTTGAGTCACTGGCAACAATAATAGCTCAGAAGGGCCAATAACCTGCCTCATATTAAGGAAGCTTCCTACAGTCCTAGTATATAATGACATTTTATTATCATGGAATCATGGGACCATGGAGTTGGAAGGGGCTTCTAAGGCCATCATGTCCAACCCCTGGCTCAAGGCAGGGATCCCAATCCAAGCAAAGCTGATTTACAATTTATGCTAGCCTATTATGCGCAAACTGGAGAACCAATCTAGGCTAGATGGACCAATAAGTCAACTCCATAAGTGGCAGCTGCCTATGTTTCTATAATGCAAGAAGGTTTTATGAAAGGGGGCAGAAACCCATAATTCAGTGCACACATCATGTGAGGCTTCTGTCAGTGACGACTGAGTCAGCAACCGTCATGCAGGGTGGGGCAATTTGCCCCATTGCCACAACATCACTTCCTAGTGTGTCTCCTGTCTTTTGACCCGGAAGGAAAGCTAAGGATGAGAAAACCCTTCAATCTGATTTCACCACGTTTCTCCAAATCCTGCAAAAAAATTTCTTCCAGTCTTTGTTTAGCAACCGATGGCAAGGCTTTGTTTTTGTTTTTTTGTTTTTTTGCCTGCCTTGAAAACTTCCTTGCACAAAGTTTTGAGCATTTCTCCTAACATTTCCATTCACTTTAATTAACATAAGTATTTATTTGTTCGTTTGTTCATTTGTTCATTTGTTTGTTTGTTCATTTGTTCGTTCATTCATTTAACTGGGCGGCTTATATCATTAAAAGGACAATATTTAAAAGCTAAAAAAGGAAACAAAGATTTAAAAAGAATTAAATGGGTATGATATTAAAAGGGCAAATAAAATCAATACTAAAAACACATTTGAAAGCAACAGAGCACAACAATCCAATTTGGGGGGGGGGAACCCTCTCAGACCGCCAGTCACTAAGGGAAAGCCTGCCTGAAGAAAAAGGTCTTTGCCTGCTTGTGGAAGGACAGCAAAGATGGGGCCAGGCTGTCCTCCAGTGGGAGGGAGTTCCAGAGTCTGGGAGCAGCCACAGAGAAGGCCTGAGTCCCCAGCAAGCACACCTGTGAGGGTGGTGGGACCCAGAGAAAGGCTTCTCTTGATTATCTTAATGTCAGGGCTGGCTCATAAAGGGAGATGTGGTCCTTGGGATAGATTGGACCCAAGCCATTTAGGGTCTCATAGGTTAGAACCAACAATTGTGCCCAGAAACGGATTGCCAGGCAGTTCAGGAACTAAATTTGTCAAAACACATAGATTCCTTGTTGGACATGGAGGGACTCTCACAGGTCTACCTGAAGGAAGAATGAGTTTCAGGAAACAACAAACATTAGACTCTGGCTCAGATTGAAATCTTAAAGCACATCATTTGCCTTAAATCAAATCCATCCCTGTCTTAAAGAATTGCTCATTAATTACGAATCGCGAGATGACGGGTATCTGCCCTCTGGCATGTTTGAAAGCTGGCTATTTTCCTTCCTCTGCTTCAAGGAACAACAGCAAGAGTTATTTACATGCCAACAGTAAATCTTCCAAAATTGCCTTCCAATGGACAATCCGGAAAAGGTCTCACAGGTTGCTCTGAACATTTGAACTACTCTTTGGTAGATCGGAGTTGCTAAGCTCATCACCCCTCTTTTATCAGGAGGAAAACAGAACCCCGGGAAACCATTAATCAAGCCAGTTGCCTCACTGGAAACCAAGACAATAAAACGGCATGTATTAGTGAGACCAGGTCATGCAGTATAGATCTATCCATCATCGAAAATAATATCTCTCCCAAGAGTTGCACTGCTGTCGGGAGCCACGTCAAATACAAAGAATCATTAACATACTGCCAATGTGATCATTTTCACTGTCTAAGACCGGGCTAGGTGTACCCAAATATTGACCCAGAATATGTGTACTAATCTTGAGACTACAAGGTCATGGGCCGATGCTTTTAATTTATTTTATTTTATTTTATGAAAATAAAAATAAATAAAAAATTGTCTCAGGCATCAGGCAAAAGATGCTTTGCTGCCAAGTTTCCAAATGTGGAAGACCAGGTTCCTAGTCTTTTTAGCCATTCTGGCCAATCCAGAAGCTTCTTATGGTCAGCCAATCACAGTTCTTCTTTCTACCGTCTTGTGTCACTGACAAGTAGCCTCAGGACATGGGTTTTCTCATTCATACTTGGTTGTCCCTGAATCTTTGAAGCAGTGGTTCCTAACTTTGGGTAAAACCAGGTGTTCTTGGACTGCAACTCCCAAATGACTTCAACACTAGCTACGCTGGCCAAGGTTTCTGGGACTTGCAGTTTAAGAACACCTGAGTTACCCAACACTGGGAACCAGTGTGCTTAAAGAGATCACCTTCCAAAACGCCTTCTTCCACGGAGGTGGGAGAAATGGTAGTTCTCACTAGGAGTCATTTTCTAGGACCCTTGCCCTGTTCAGTAATTTGCTTCATGTCTAGATTTGCCTGCTGGCTGGATAGCTCTGTGGGTTGGAGCACTGGGGGTGGGAGTTCAGTTGCATGCTGTGCCTCTCAGGAGAAGAGCCAGCCTGTGTAGATCTGGGCAAGCTACATGGTCCCAGAGTGCTACCAGGATGGAGGGACTGGTAAAACCCTTCTGAGTGCTTTGTAACTAGAAAGACTTGGCAAGGATCACCCAAATTTGGATTGACTCAACGACACATAAAAATTAATTACCTTTGCAGTTTAAGCCCTGCTTCCTTCATTTTCCTTTCTGTCTATGTTTACTACGTAGAGGGTAAGAAGTCTGAAGGCAGAAGCAATTCAACAGGAAGAAAGCTTCCAGCTAGCACTAGGACAGGAACAGGAAGCTTGGGCAGAGCTAGGCCTAGCTAAGCCTTAAACCTTCCAGGTTCAGGCCTATTCTCCCAGGTGAGCCACATTTAGGTTGGACAGTGTCATCGAAGCGACCAACATGAATTTGACCAAACTCCAGGAGGCAGTGGAAGACAGGAGGGCCTGGTGTGCTCTGGTCCATGGGGTCACGAAGAGTTGGACACGACTTAACGACTAAACAAAAAAGGTGTGTGTAACTCAGGTCAAATTCCCAGAATGGCGAATTATGGGATAGGTAGCCGAAGAAACCTGAAAATCCCACCCTTATCCATACAGATTATGGCATAAGCTTTCTACCATTGTTATTGCTTTTTATTGTTTGTCTTGCAACCAACTAACATGGCTACCCCTCTGGAAATTGTTACAAGGAGCAGAGAACCAAACATCTACTTCACTTTCCCAATTAACAACAGAATCCCATAAAGAAAGACCATGAACTGAACTGCCACCATGCCTTTGTTGGCAAAGAAGGGTTTTTTGTGTGTGTGTCTGAAAGCATTTAAAATTTTCCTTTAGGGGGAAAAAGGATATTTCTGCTCACAACTGCATAATTATGTTGTACTCTAATATCCCTTGACTTCAAAATGACAGCTAAAGAAGATTAAAGCTGTTTACAGCCAATGGGAAGTAGTACAGTAGCTACTGGCAATCTCTCTCGCTCACTTAGGAACCCAAAGTCTGGTCATAAATCTATATTCTTCTTCAAGGAGGAAGTTTGTGATTAAAGGATTCTTCCTACAGCTGTGACTCTATGATAAGAGTGTTATGTTCAAACCGCCCTAAGCTACCAAAAAGGAATATATATGTGTCTCTGTGTGTGTCTGTGTATATGAATGTCTCGGTGCCCCTCCCTACATTCGAATGGGTTGTATGCATGTATTTGTGTGTACACATACATAAATATACACATATAAAATTGTGTTCCTTGCATGGATCAGAAAACCCTGATGGATTTTGTTTAGTTCTCATTACCGCTGTGCATGTAGGAATATATATGAATGTCACTGAAATTGATAAGTGTGATGTGGTTTAAATATATATATATATTTGGAGTAACTGGGTTTTTTGAGCAGTTAAGACAAGAGACAGACAGAACATGGAAGAGCAGGTCAAGGAACACCTTTGCACATCACGGCCAGGTACTGGAGGCACATTGAGGCAATAAAACAAACTTCGTAATCCCGGCTGAATTTCTATGGTTGAGTTCATTGATTCTGAAATATATGGCTGTTCTGTAATGCCAGCTGATTGCTCTTCAACCATTGAACATTATCTCAACATTATCTCCAACATTTGTGTATAAAGTCCCACAATGTCTATAAAAGATAAATTTCTTCCCCATAACCCACAATTTTAAAACTACTGAAATACGTATGTATAGTGAGGTCCACTGTGATGGTGCTACCATGATGTTTATTCAGGTATTATCCAGTCTGGGACTGCAAAAATACTTAAAGGAGAGCAGTTAGCCCTCTTCCTTCTGTCATTGTGTTCACCAAGTCTGAATAAAGATGATTCCGATGGTTGCTGTAAAGTTCTCCAGGCTGTTTGGCTGTGTTCTGGAGGTTTTTCTTCCTAACGTTTCGCCAGTCTCTGTGGCCGGCATCTTCAGAGGACAGGAGTTAGAACTCTGTCTGTGTTCTGGTGTAGTGTGTGGGATAGTTGAGTATTTGTAGCTGTGCGATCAGGGTTTTTGTTCTTTTCAGGAGATTGGGTGATTCCTATGATCAGGGTGTTTTTTGTTATGAGTGTATTGTTGTGATAAGGGGGGAGATGATCTGTCACTGTGATTGATGGGTGTTGCTAGCTAGTCTTTTGTGTGCAGTGATCACTGGTCCTTGTGGCTGGGCAGAGTTGATTCCTGCTGGAAATTTTGATTGTGGTTCTTATGTACAGGCAGGACTATCCTGGAGAACAGCTTCAGGATGGCTCACAGCATCCCAAAAACAGAGGCAGCTAAAGAAATAAAATTAATTGGAATATTAAAAAGCAAGCGAACCTATTATCATTAAAACAACCAGTTAACAAAAATGGTTTAAAACAATTAAAAGCAATCAAACTTATTATCATTAAAGCCACAGGTGAACAAAAACCATTTAAAACCACTAAAAGCAATTAAACATATTATCATTAAAACAACCAGTGATTAAAAAAACATTTAAAACAAACATGAGCACATGGAAAAGGTTTTTATGAAAATAGAACATGCCCTGTTGAAACCCATTCCTTGACAAGCAGCCTGAACAGGAAGTTCCTTGCCTACAGATGGAAGGACATCAGAAGCCACCATGACTGCTTGGTGGGAGCAGCTACCAAGAAGGCTCTCTCTCTCTCTCCCTCCCTCTCTCTCTCTCTCTCTCTCTCTCTCTCTCTCGTGTCTTTACCAGGTGTAACTGTGAGGATCACATGACCAAAGATCTTAAAACCCAGAAGGCTTTTAGGGGGGGATATGGTCTTCCAGCAAGCATAGACCAATGTTACTTATCAAAATAAATGTAAATAAAATAGATGTAGATGTAGATGTTTTAGTCAACTGAGGAGATGTTCCCCTATTAAGCCTGTTAAACATGGAGCAGTGACATAAAGGTGATGATTGAAAAGTGAAGATAAATCAGTCAAGTCAGATCTCTGAAAATATCTGGACATCACACTTGAAGAAGGATACCAACAAATTGGAGCAAGTTCAGAGGAAGGCAACGGGGAGTATCAGGGGACTGGAAGCCAAGCCCTAGGGGGAAATACTGAAAGAACTGGGCATGCTTAGCCTTGAGAAAAGAAGACTAATGAGGGGAAATGGGATAGCACTTTTGAAACATTCGAAAGGGAGTCCTACAGAGGAGGAACAGGATCTGGTCTCGATCATCCCAGAGTGCAAGATAATGGGCTTAAGCTAGAGGAAGCCAGATTTTAGTTGAACATGAGGAAAAACATCTTAACTGTTAGAGCAGTATGACAACGGAGCCAATGACCTCAGGAGGTGGTGAGCGCTCCAACGTTGGAGGCCTTCAAGAGAAAATTGGACAACCCTCTGTCGGATCTGCTTGGATTTGGATTCCTGCCTTGAGCAAGGGGGTTGGACTTGATAGCTATAGAGGCCCCTTCTAACTCAGTTATTCTATGATTCTATGATCTGTTGCCAAAGATAATCTGATTCATTCATTCTTCACATCAAGAAGACAAGTATTCTCTCTCTCTCTCTCTCTCTCTCTCATTCTCATTCTCTGTAATAAAAGAAACACAAGCCCAGTGAGTCCTAATTGGAATGATGCAAGCATTTTGAGCAGGGGCCGTACATTCCTCATGGCATAAAATTATTATTCTAGTCACAAGCTAATTAAGCAATAAACCAAAAGTGTTTCTGGGATAATGCACAGACCGGCGCTATCAAGAAAGAATAGGACCTGCACCACAAGCTTTCAGCAATTGTGTCTTTTCTGTCTGCCCCCAATTTTGTTTTATTTTGCCCATGAAAAACAAAAAAAGAGAAAGGAGTATATAAGGGGATTTCATTTCGTTGTGTTCCATAATTTCTTTGCTTTTTTAAAATTAGGATATATTCACATCAGATTATTGGGGCTAGGAGTTTATAATGCTGAACATTTAAATCTGTGCCATAGAAGCTGCACAGCATAGAAAAGCGGGTTAATCAAAGAGTTTTATCACTCCCGTTTTAATGATCTTCATTACATTGGAAGAAGACGTAAATTTTAATTCCACGTTATTAGCACTGCTCTTCGGCCCAAGCTTCAGATTTGCTAATCAGCTGTCATTTTTAATAAGAGCAGATGCTAGTGACTTAGAAACCCCAGTGCTCCTGGATTTGGAAGCTTTATTAATTTCATTGATGCCTTTTGTAAAATCAGTTATTCGCTACACAATCGAACATTAACGCTAATATACAGGTGAAAAGTATGTTTCTTTGCAAACTGGTGAACAACTTCAGAAACTCTAAGAAACTTGGTTGGTTGGTTGGTTGGTTGGTTGGTTGGTTGGTTGGTTGGTTGGTTGGTTGGTTGGTTGGTTGGTTGGTTGGTTGGTTGGTTTCTTTCTTTCTTTCTTTCTTTCTTTTCTTTCTTTCTTAATAATATTTTTACCCAGCCTTTCTCCTTAAGAGGGATCCAAGGCGGATTGCATAATTAAAAGACAATACTGAAAGCTAAAAACAGTAAGTATACAAATGCTAACATGGATCAAAGAAATACCACACTAAAACACAGTAAGCAAAAGCAACCCCAAAGCATATTCAAAGCAGTAAGGCACAGCCATCCATTAAAACACCCAACTGGCAGCCAGTCATTAAAGGAAAGCTTGCTTGAAGAAGAAGGTCTTCACCAGCTTGTGGAAGGTCAGCAAAGATGGGGTCAACTTGGCCACCTGTGGTTGGGAGTTCCAAAGATTGGGAACAACCACAGAGAAGGCCCTGTCCTGTGTTGCCCCCCCCCCCCCCCGTGAGGGGCATCTGTGGTAGGACCGAGAGAAAGGCCTCTCCCGGTGATCTAAACATGCTTCAGATTTTAAGTAAAGAGGGAGTAAAGGTAAGCTTAGATAGCCGAAATGACAACAGCCCAGGGAACTGGTTAAGCACTAAGAACAGACAACTGTGTTCTTTTTGCTTCTATAACTTTGCTTTTCTCAAAATAACAAGGTCACTCTGACTTGTTTCTGTACCATTTCACAATGTATTTTTATTTCTGTAAAACGCCTGCGCTAAAAAAGCAATCTATATTTGTGTGCTTTCTTCCTGGCCAATGTATTTCGGTATGCAAATTCCCGCAAGGTATAAATTTTTGTGCCTAGTTTTTCCCTGCGCATTAGATGGGAGACTTGCGCTGCCATGCTCGAAATGAGAAAACCAAAGGACGGTCACATTTCCATCCTCATATTAGTTTAAGGCATCTGCAGTTGGTCAGTTTGTATTAAAATGCAAACTACACAGATTTTTCTCCGGTGCTGAGAGTTGACAGATTGGTATTAGAATGGATTGAAACTCATGCAAATATTTGTGATGTTCTGTATTGTGATGTTCAACAGGAACATTTTGAAGTGCCCACCTACGCAAAAGAGACTTTCGACTAACAAATCTCTCTTTTTTTCACTAAAAACTTGATTTTTTTCATCATGTCTTAGATACGTGTAGAAAGGTCTCATATTGTTAATACTCCTATGATGTTCAAATGACTTCTTTCAGATGAAGACATTCCCCTAACTAGATTATGTCTTTCCACATAGTACCATAAAGGGCCCATTAAAATATTAACATGATAATGAAAATATTACTGTTCATTTTAAGTGGATGAATTACCACCAAAGACTTGCTTCTAAATCTCAAACTTCCATTAGTTCTTTTTCCCCGAAAAAGGGAAGCAACTCTTCTGCTTAGCTAAACCAATTTCATTCCAAGACCACCCTTCGTTTCTCTCCAAGGACAAATGGATCATATGGAAAGCAGACCAAAGTGAAAAAGTAATGCTCTAATACCCCATTGGGTCACGTGATTCCCCCCCCCCCCGGAAACAAATGGGGTGCCTTGGAATGATGATTTAGGATCTGAATCAGAACGGAAGCAATGGAGCTGGTTGGATCTGATACAAGAAGGATCTGTGTAGGGTGTGAATACTCAGTGAGAAAATTGCAGATTGACACTCTGTGAAGTTGCACCAGGGAAGTCACTTTTACCTAAATAAATTTGCTTTAACTGGCCATGCAGGAGGAGAGGAGGAAGGATTAAACAAGTACCACACTAAAAAAAATGGTAAATGAAATATACACCAAAAACACATTAAAAGCAATAAGGCACCACACTCCATTTCAAAACCTATCCTGGACAATAAATCACTAAGGGAAAGCTCACCTGAAGAGAAAGGTCTTTGTCTTCTTGCCAATGGACAGCAAAGATGGGGCCCGACTGTCCTCCTGTGGGAGGGAGTTCCAAAGTCTAGGAGCAGCCACAGAGAAGGCCCTCTCCTTTGCTTAGCAAAGAGGCAAATGTTATGCTTCTTTTTGTCACGATCTCCAGGCAATAAATGACACTGAAGTGTTCATTAACATCACGACATTAGCAGGAGTGGTGATTTTTGATAATTAAATGCTTCCTCCAATGGCTCCCACAGCTTCCACATGATAAAAGGTATTACATGGGAGCTGTGGGACAGAAGTAGGAATTGTTTACTTTCCATCTGCTGATGACATGGTCAATCTTCAGCAGGCACAATTACACCAATAGGATTTCAGCAACTGTATTCTATTGAAATTCTCCCTTCTTATTGTAGGAGCCTCGTGGTGCACTGGTTGAACTGCAGCACTTCAGTCAAAACTCTGCTCGTGACCCAGGTTCAATCTTAAGTAGCCAGGTCAAGGTTCACTCAGTCTTCCATCCTTCTGAGGTCAGTAAAATGAGTACCCAGCTTTATTCAAAAAGGCTATCAAGACAATGGGGTAGCCTATGGTGAGTTGGTTCTCTCCCGCAAGATTGCACAAGAATGAGACAAAGAGCAGAAGGTCAGGTTCCCCCATCCAGGTTTCCACAGTGTGTACAAAAATCCTTCTGCCCAAACAGTGTCCTTTCATATTGTGAAATAAAACACGCACACACAGGCAGGCCTGCACACATTCACATGGACTGGCTTCTTGATGAAGAGGATACAAACAACCCATGCAAGGCTTCTTACCCGGACGTTCCTCCCAACAAGCCCACTTGCACCACTGTTTTGTGCAAATTGTACCGATTGTGTACTTTGCACGATTGATACAAGTCGCACAGGGGCACAGCCTCCACAGGGGCACAGCCTCCATTTTCTGGTTTGAAACCACCAGAAAATGTCTCCCTAGTTCACAGAAACAAGGGGCGGGGGGAGACCACCAACCTTCTTCTTCTCACCTGAGGAGAAGGAGAAGCACGGTTTATACGTCTCTAAGCCGGAGACGATTTCAGTCAGCTTTGCCCCTTGGATTAAGACGGTTGTATTAACATCTCAGGTTCAGTGAAGGCTTCCAATTAATTTCCGGCAGGGGAGAGAACCGAGGAGAGTGTGTGAATTGCAGGGCATGTCAAAGTTCAAAAAGGTGCCCTTCTGAAGTGCAGTGGGTGCAGAGCATCGCTCCGAAAGTGTTTTCAGTCTGTTTGTGAAGCTCAAGGGCACGCCTCAACTTCAACCCAAAATCCCAGGCAAAGTTCTCTTCTTCCTTCCAGTTAAAAAGGGTTTAAAGCTGACTCAGTATGAATACAGAGTTTCAGCTTCCTTCCTGTGGCACCTACAGGGCTCATTAATTTAATTACAGCTGTTTTATCTTCTCCCCCCCCCCCCTTTCATTCTTTCTTCCTTTCTTCCCTAAGAGCTGACTTCATACCGAATGCAAAGCGATGCCAGCAGTAAACTGTTGTTCCATTATTAATGGGATTTGTAATTGTTAGTGTGCAATTCGCTCTTTTTCTCTCCCCCCCCCCTTTCCTTCTACCTCCAGCACAAAAGGAGGTTGCTGGTGCTGCATATCAAACGAGGAAGGGCCAGGAAATGGTTCCAAAGATTTGCAGGAGGAGCCGGGGGAGTCCAGACTGACAAGAAAGCATACCTGGAGTCTAGAAGGCAACTTGACAAGTGTTCTTTCAAACTTTTACGAGCTAAGGAACCCTGGGTTTGTTTGTTTTTTGAAGTAAAGTTTCGGATGCATTTAATCTTATAGACCCCTTTAAGAGGAATAGGGAACCGGAGGCCTTTGGGCTGTTTTTTGATGGAAGTCAGGTCCTGTGGTACTGTTAGCTATTGCAACGGACATGTTTCTGACCTTAAAGAGGACCGTTCTCTGTCTGAAGAGCAGCCAGGCAGCTGTCTGCTGATCTCATGGGATCTTCGGCTTGAAGGCTCTCCATTCCAAGGCCAGTATGAAGGTAAAGAACCACAATAATGAAGAACTGCAGTTAGCCATCAACAGTTAGCAGAGTGTGGGTGTGGAGATCCCCCTCGTTCCAGCTTTGAAATATAACCATATATATTAGGATTTAGCTATTATATAAACATAGCCAATATATTTCTTATGTATAGCAAAGCCCAGTATATAGTGTCACTCCATTAACCATGGGAAGACACCCATTGTCTGAGAAGCATAGAGATACGTATCTTCCTTACCTTTAGCAAAGGTATGATAAAATCCCCAGGTTTCTTCCTGAAGGAATTTCAAAGAATGATCACATCGATAGGAATTTCAAATGAACATCCTGGGAAAGAGGATATTCAAAGGAATACCAATTTAAATTACTCATTGTATGGCCCTTTGTGTGTTTCCTACATAGCTATGTACTATCTTTGGTTCTGTAGACTGTCTTTACATGCACGGCTGTTGTGTCTGTGACTCTCTCTACTGGCCAGTATAAATAAACATTTTCCCAAACCTTCAATGCGCCTTATTATAATTTTTAAGAGAAAAGTTCTCCCCATGGACAGATGGCCGAGTAGCAACCATGGTGTCTCCTGGGCCCGTCTTCCCTACTACTGTAAAATGTTTGCATTTCTATTTTATTCACATTATTTTCTTCAGCATTTGCACCAACATATATAGATCGACATATGCAAAGAGTAAGCAAACTAGTTCCCTTCCGTGTCCTTTTTTTTTTTTTTTTTGGCAATAGGATTAGGCATCCTTCAGTCTCGAGAGAATATGGTAATGTGCTCTGAATGGAGGACTTGGAACAGCGTCTGGTGTGGCTGAGGAGGCCAATTCGAGAGTGACCATCCCTTCCACACTGAAGACAAATACAATCTGTCCCCTGTCCAGCTCCCTGATTTTGCTGGTTTCGGGACTGCCTCTTTGCCTCAGCCTGCTGGACAAGGGTCTCTTCAAAATGGGAGAGGCCATGATCCACCGCCTGCCTCCAGGTTGAACACTCAGATGTCAAGGTTTCCCATCTGTTGACGCCCATTCCTAAGGCCTTCAGATCCCGCTTGCAGATATCCTTGTATCGCTCCTATTTGCAATAGGAGTGGCTATCATATTAGCTAGGCACACATCGGGAAGACCAATCTCACCCCACCTAGAAAATTAAGGACTCTCACCACCAACAAACTCCCGCCTTGATGTTTCAGTCTGGTGAGACAAACACCCAGCCTCTGGCTCTGCAGCTTGATACCCAACTCGCTGAGCTATCCAGTCAGCTAAAGGCGAGCATGCCACAATATTAAGAACAAAGAACAGCCTTTTAGCTGGTTTGTGCAATGGGTTGTCCTTATGTTTCCCATAAAGTGTTTCCCTTTCTTTTAGGGAATGTAATTAGCGCCACCAAGAACATGGCGTTTTGGCACAGAGGCGGCTGCTTTGGCGAGAAACGTTTTGACACCAAACCGAGATGCCAAGATATTAATGAAAACCTTGATGGCCATAATTTCTGCCGGATGGGTTTGTGTGTGTGTGTGTGTGTGTGTGTGTGTGTGTGTGTGTATAGGTACCTCTTTGAGGGTTATCAAGATGTGATTAATCAGTTTGTTCATTGTCGAACATTCATACAGGAAATGGAAATTATCTATTCCATGATATCCTGTGCTGTAATATTTTTCATTACGATAAGCAAGTATTGAAAACAAGTATCCTATTGAGACTCAATCTATCTCTGCCAATATTACATAAAGGGACCACTTGGCTCAGTTATTTTATCCTTATTATCATTGCAAGAAAGCCTTCTTCACATTATCAGTTTCACATATTTTTCCCAAGATGCGCTGGTTTCCCAGTCCTGGTTTAACAGCTCCATTTTAACTTCTAACTTAATTTCTAATTTCTAGAGTCTGGTCATTCCCCCAGGTCCCCATGTCAGTTATACGTCGGTCATCTAATCTTTCCCAGAGCAGGCCTCCAGCAAAACCTTTCTCAGACGTTATAGCTTCTCATGGCTTTAGATGATTCCTTGTTTTGCTCAGCTCTGGTGGTCACCAAGAATGGTCAGGATCGCTGAAAGTTTGCCCGCTCATGAACTGGGCAATCGGAAAACATAAATATGGGGTAGCTTGTGCAAGAGCCACTGTGGTGTTTTAGTGTCCCAAACGAATGAAATCGGGATTTTCCTTCCTTCCCATGGTGGTCCACTCTGATGCTCAAAACCTGCTCCAGTGGTATCCTCAACCATCCAGAGTAGAAATCAAGAGTCTATAGATAAACTATAAGAAAAAGGAGGGACGGATGTATATGGAAGAACCACTCTGGATGTGGTATCCATCTTTTATGAATCTGGAGAAGTGTGTAATCCAAATGATAACTGCATTCAGATGAGCCTATGAGCATGGCTTATGGACCTTATTTTTTGGAATGCAGTTCCAAGAATGCATCCGGATTCCATATTTTGAAAACTCTATATATACGAATGTTGGCAGTGCAGCTTGCTTGGTTCAAAAATGTGGACCCAAAGACATGGGCCTACATTTTCCCTGAAGAAGGACTGATGCTGAGATGCCTTCTGACTTCCAGTGTGCTCTGCTTTTGCTCGACCTCATAGCCTCAGGGTCAGCGCGTGGGGTGGCAGCTCCAGCACTGTTCTTTCTCACTGCTCCTTTGCAGATAAAATATGGAGTCTTTAAAATGTAACAATGTAAAATCATGGCCTAATTATTTGGTAATTCTTTTGCTATTTATCGTCCGAGCTTTAATAATGATGAACTCATTTAGTTTTAATGGAGATGTCATAAGAACTTCAATAGGATTTCCTCTACAATTTATCATTCATTAACGTGTCATTATTAGAAAAAGCGGTTCCTTCTACTGTTTAGGGTGGCTATAAAGGAAGGATTTTATTTATTAAGTGCAAGAGCTTAGATTTTATCTTCAGAGGTGAAATAAAGTCGCAATGAAGGACACTCGAGGCCCTTCCGTCATTCTGTTAAGTAGCCAGATGAAGAAAACTGATGTCCTACCACTAGCTGGGACAGATGAAACTACTGGCAGAGTGTGGAAACTGCTGGTCTAAAACCTCCAGCTACCCTGGGGAGAAAAATCCAGACAGGGAGCTACAGAGCAGATTATTATAATTACAAGTCTCCCTCATTGTTTGGTTAGTTTTACTTCAACTGGCAACATAGTCTTGATAGATTCAGTCAGAGACTCTGGCGTTGAGAAAGAATTTTTAAAAAATTCTATTTTACTCACAAATCTTCATATATATCAGAATAACAGGCAAAACATTTTTACTTGTTACATAATTTCAGATCTTAACTGGTTAATTATTTGGCTAACTGATTATGTAACCACTTCACTCTGACTCTAACTGCTGACTCCATAACTGTCAAACCCCAACATACGCAGAACACTGTCGTTGCTAACTGACTCTAACTGACAAAGGACCCTGACTGAGTAAAAGGGCAGGGGGGGGGGGGAGAATCTGAAGTCGAGAAGGAACAATTGGCTGCTGCTAAATGACTGACATTCAACCCCAAAGTCCGTCCCATCCAAAGCTCCTAAAAACAGAATATGCAGGTTGCTATAATTCCACCAGAAGCGATCTGCTTTGCTCTCTATAACATCCAGATTTTTTCCTAAACACAAACTTGTTCAGTCCTATTTTTGCATCAGCTCATACACGTTTCTTTGCCTAATCACTCACAGGTCTGACAGTGTGTACCCATTTTTGCAAGCCGTCCCCTATGAATGTTTCTACATACTGCTACCTAATTTTGTGTTTTATTTTCCCTGATGTTTTCACTTTTATGTGCAAAACTGGAGGAAAATCAGGTGAAATTCCATCACGCCAATGAAACGTGCAAAAACCTGAAGGATAATTGTGTTTCGGTGTTTTTATTGGTTTCTAGAGTTGAGCAGTGGAAAAGGTGTTCACATTTATTTCATTTTTGGGACTTTTGGGGGAGTTCCTCATTCACTTGTGTTTTTTGTTTGTTTGTTTTTTGGTACAGCTCCTTTCAGTAAACCCAAAAGAACCCAGATTTTTGGGGTCCTTTCAGTTTTCCTCTTCGGGTTTCTGGTGCTTGGACCCAATTAGACACTAAAGATTTGCCAAAACCAGTCCAAAAAAGCAGAGAGCAGGCAACAGACAACCATTCACTTTGAAAGTGGACAACAACAAGAAAAATAAATAAATCATCCAGGCGTTAATAGTACTTTGAAATTCATTATATTGCATCGCCATTTTCAGCATCCTCATTAATTCGTCAGCAGGAAACAATGCAGGTAACAAAGGGATATCATCCTCATGATCATAACCATAATCAAAATCACACACACACATTTGCTAAGGGCAATATTATCAAACCGCAAACCCCAGAATATGAGAACTTTGGGAGACAGCTCTCCCTTCTTCCCCTTTGATAGCTTCAGTCCAACACTGCAGGCTGCAGTCCATCAGGTAAAGGGCAGGCACGCAGGAACTCAAAGCAACAATAAAATTATGCAGGGGATGGATCAAGTGGATAGAGGGAAGCTCTTTTCCCTCTCATACAATACCAGAACCAGGGGAAATCCACTCCAATTGAGTGCTGGGTGAGTGAGAACAGACCAAAGAAAATATTTCTTGACCCAGCGTGTTGTTAGTCTGTGGAACTCCTTGCCACAGGATGTGGTGATGGCATCTGGCCTAGATGCCTTTAAAAGGGGATTGGACAGATTTCTGGAGGAAAAGTCCATCGTGGGTTGCAAGCCATGATGGGGATGTACAATCGCCAGGCTTCAAAGGAAGGGACCTCCAAATGCCAGATGCAGGGGAGGGGTATCAGGAGACAGGGATCTCGTCATCTCGTGTGCTCCCCGAGGCATCTGGTGGGGCCACTGTGAGATACGGGAAGCTGGACTAGATGGGCCTTTGGCCTGATCCAGCAGGGCTCTTCTTATGTTCTTAGGTAAAATAAATGCAGGAAATCTCCCCTAACATCAGTGAATTAAAAATCCAAAGATCAGAGTAATCAAAAGATCACTGAAAAGACTGCATTACAGAGAAGAATATTTTGGCAGCCCTGCATGCTCCGTATGGTTAAATGCCCGTGCCGCATTTCATTTGATCTTTCCACCACTTGACGTATTGACTGTTATTTTGTTTTTTATTTGCATTTATTGTTTTAGTCGCTTGTAAACCGACCAGGTTAGTGTTTTGGCATGAATGGGGTGGAATACAAATTAAACAAACAAATGAACGAACGAACGAACGAACGAATGAATGAATGAATGAACGAATGAATGAATGAATGAACAAATAAATGAATAAACAAATAAACAAATGAAGGAAGGAAGGAAGGAAGGAAGGAAGGAAGGAAGGAAGGAAGGAAGGAAGGAAGGAAGGAAGGAAGGAAGGAAGGAAGGAAGGAAGGAAGGAAGGAAGGAAGGAATAAAGAGATCCATAATCTTCATTACCCTCTCTTCCATATTCCAGAGCCTGTTGATCCAAAAGTCTAATTCCTATGAGATAACTACCAGTAAAAACGTTTTACAAGAAGTAGCCATGTTAGTCTGTAGTATCATATCAAGCAAATCCAAAAGAAAAAATTAAAAAGAAGAACCCAATACGTTGTGGCACCATAAAGATTAACTGTTGTACGTATTATGAGCTTTTGTGGACAAATCTGAAGAAGTGGATCATGTTCCACGAAAGCTCACATTAAAATACAGCAGTTACCTTTGAAGGTGCCACATTTTTATTGTCCTTTTGGTTTTGCCTGATATCAGTAAGAAAGCAAGCAGAGGCCTCCCATATCGAAAAACAAAGAGATGCAGCATAAGAGGAATAAGCAAGGCGGAGGGAAAAAGAAAACAAGAAACTGCAGGTGAAAATTCATAATATTATGATATTCTTAAAGAACGGGCAACAGCCACTAGATAAGAGTAGGGGAGAAGGCAAAACTGAGTGGCTCCTGATGAACGCTCATGTTATCTCTGCTTTCCATTTCCCCCTTTTCTGCAGCTCAGTCAAAGAGCTGCTTCTTACAGGCTTTGCAGCCTCATAATTAAGCAGTGCTAGATGCAACATCTGGCTTTCCTTCCTGCAAACGTTTAGGCGGACGGCCATGGGTTTGTAGAAAGCTCCCACAACTTTGCAGGCACGCACACCATGAGTCGTTTATAATAAGCCACACGTAATTTACAAGTGATTTACAGCAGACCTAAGTTTTCTCTTTCACCCAAAGAGTTTGCGGCATGGCTAAATAACGTTTATATCTACATGGAGTTTGAGGCAAACAGTTTCCTGGATCCCTGTACTCAGTTCTACATCTGCCACAAATTTCCTTACCTTTCCTCTCTTTTCTGAGTGTTGTAGGTTTCATTATAAATCGCCTGCTGAACATATCTATAACCTTGATAACTCCATTCACGGTGTTAGTAATGCCCCCTTGAACATTTATAGCATAACAATAACCCCAGCGAGCATCAATATTGCATGAGGAATGTATTGTTACTTATTTATCATTTATAACATAGGCACCAAAAGCATTCCCGAATATTTATTAAACATTTATAGATAATTTTATGTTACTCCTAGCCTGTGATATAAATGCATTATTCATGGCATTGTGAATCATTGATGGACAACCCTTAAAGTGCAGAAGGACCAACAAGGGGCTCGGAGACGGCAGCGCTGGAGGATGTACCCTCTAATTGAGCGCTGCTTGAACTTTCTGTTTCGAAGCATTGAGTTGTCTTGCTTCATTCACACTGCGTTGAGAACATTTCCGCAATGGACAAGTTTCGGAGCGGTGGGGCCCAGCAATGGAATCGCAATGCAAAAATGGACACTCTGCCCTTTGTGTTCGCCTAGATCGTAGGGAGTAGCTAACCAAGCAGCCTTAGGGCTCCATCTCAGCAGCTTCTCTTCACCTTCTCCCACACAGGCCCTGATTCTCAAGTTGCCAACGAAATGAGGCTTGGTGTCTTGTCTCTTTTCTGCAAACACCTTAATGGTTTTGGGATGCCTGGGTTTCAAACCAGTTGGGAGCCACAATGACAGTAGACCAGAGTTAAATAATGATAATAATAACCTTAGAACTGCAGAGCTGGAAGGACTCTATGGATCGTCGAGTCCAGCCCCTGACAAGGAGGCACAGCGGGGAATTGAACTCCCAACCTCTGGCTGAGCTATCCAGAGTTTCGTGACATTCTCATTAAACATCTCCTTCTCAATGATTTCTCCAGTTTTGCCCCAGTGGCACTTTCCTTGTTCAGAACGGATTTTCGGACATCCCTCAAAGGATGCTTTTACTCATTTCCCTTTTTCATGTCCTGCAATTTGAACTCTGCATAGGAGTGGCTAAATCCTGTGTAGAACTTGACGAATCCTGCGCAGGATGTGACCAATCTTCCATCGGAAAAGCATTTTCAATCTCTTTGTCCTTTCAAGCAATACTCTGGGAGATTTCCTGGAGGCTCGTGAGAGTTTCCATGTGATTCCTCTCCTGAAGTAGCTATCTACTGGGAAGCCTTGGGAAGAGAAGACCTTTCTCGGTGTGCTTCTTGGACAGAGTCAGAAGCATTGCAATACAGTGGACCTGCTGAAGCAAAGGGATTTACCGAAGTGTTGACTGTTCATTTAGTAACAGATACTTCTCCAGTTGAAACTACCAATTTGGATTTAGGCCATGGTCTGCCTAACCTGGACATTCAAATATTCCTTTCCTGTTCCAAGCAAGATATTGGAAGATGCACAGCCCAGGCCCATCCTGGATTTTATTATTTTATCATACCATATTCAGACAGAACTCCCAAACTCTGGGGGAATGCACACATCAATTTTTAATTGATGTCTATCAGCTACTCTTGATGGTAAATGTCAAAACACCCTTCTAATCATGGGTTAGAGAGAGCGCTTTGTTTTATTCCGGGAAGGATTAATTCCATCCACTCATGTAAACTTCCACCCTTTGGGCAGGTGTGTGACCTTAGATTTAAGTAGGTAAAATAAAGCATAACTCCGGAAAGGTATGGCTTTTTTCACAAAAGTCACTTAGAACGTCATTACTTGTTCAGATGCCCACCTCAAGTGCCGAATATCTTGGCATTTTCAAATATTCATTAGCACCATCTTCCCCAACATTTTTTTTTTAAAAAAGGCTTGTTATTAAAGGACAAACCGTCAAGAAGGAAAGGACAGGGGATGTGGGAAGCTAACAAGCGACCGAATCAGAGGTGGTGCCATTCCTGCAGAGGTAACCCAGCTAAATTAGCTTTCCGACACTTAAAAGCGAATGTAGAAAGAACGCCGGTGTCATCCAGCCAACTCTCCGGGGGTTAAATTTAGGTTCCGCAGCTCAGCCTGCCAATTTTCAAGAGACAGAAAATGTCAGCCGTTGTAGATTTGAGGTTCAAGCTAGGATGCTTTTGCAAATTCCACCGGTACTGACGCAAGATGTATATAAACTCAGGCTCCGCTTCAGAGGTCATCAAGAGCCTCGCCTGCTTATTAGTCCTCTGGCTTCTTCCAGCGCAACATGAATTTTCTCTGGTTGACTTTACAAGCCAATGTTTGGCCTTTTTTCCCGACCCCTCTCCCTTACTACTTATTTTTGGCTGGTAATTTGTATCCCAATCCTAAACCTCTTTACACAGACATGAGCCCTATAGATTTCAGTTCTTCTTCCTTCCAGCTGAACAGACGCAGGGTCAGAGCCGAAATCTCTGATGTGCAGCTGCTGATAAACAGTGTTATAGTCAGTGAAGAAAAAAAGGGGGGAGAGACAGAGGCTGCTCGCTGGACCATAGGTATTAACCAGACCTTCAAAAGAGACATTTGAGAGAGGGCAGTGTTCTGAAGAACTTTGAAACCTTTTCAGGCTAGACTAGCTTATCCCAGATGAGAGAGAGCAGTTGATTTTGAGTCGGTAAATAATACAGTGTTACTTGCTACAGCATCAATACGACATTCATCATTTTGACAGCACGGTTTATGTTGTGATCAGAGCTCGGAAATAACTAGGTGCTGAGGTGATTCGTGGTCTGAGAGGAGCCTCACCCCAATATTTTGGGGGTGAAATACTGCATGTGCAAGTTGGAATGTGCAGGAATGGGGACTCGAGTCACGGGGCACTCTGTCCAAGTTGGATTTAATTTGCACTGGTGACTCAACTCAGACTTTTTGTTTTCAATGACTCCGACTCAACTCGCAACTCGGAATGCACCCACACTCTCTTTTTCTGGGGGGGAAAAAGCTTGTTTTTAGTAGGGACTTGGACTTGGGACTTGGGACTTGGGACCAAAGATTCTGACTTGAAACTTGGCCCCAAAGACTTGCCAACATCCCTGGGGATGAGTGAGCTATTTGTTATCTCCTGGGTTTTCTGCAGGGAGGCATAGCGAAGGTTTGAACTCCTGGTCCCTGGCTCTGAAGCCTAGTTTTCCAACCCACAAAGCTACTCTGGCACTGCTACATAATCCCGAACTTTATGGACAGGATTTGTTTTCCCCTCTTTGTTTGACCATGTTTTAACCTGTTGTTAGGGGTCATCTTGATGTTGGGAAAGTGTGAGGGCAAGAGGAGAAGGGGATGACAGAGGACGAGATGGTTGGACAGTGTCATTGAAGCGACCAACATGAATTTGACCCAACTCCGGGAGGCAGTGGAAGACAGGAGGGCCTGGCATGATGTGGTTCATGGGGTCACGAAGAGTCGGACACGACTTAACGACTAAACAACAACAACAAGGGGTCATCTTGGATGCTTAAGGCCATTCAAGCAGAAAACAGAGTTTGTGGATATGGTAGAACATACATGGTTGAGATTTGTCAGCCACTCTCAAACTGGGAACCATTACAAGATACATAGTCAAAGCTGTGTTTAACTTAGCTGCACATGCGCAGTAGAGATCCAAGCTGAGAATGCATTATTAGCATAATCAGCAGATGCCACCTTTCTGATGAGAGCAGAAGAATTGCTAATCAAATTAACAATTTGGGTGCCATTGCCATGTCAGTCCCATTAATGAAATAACTGCAGTTCAGCCAGCACCTGTGTTGCTACCTCTGCTATGTTCTAATTAGCTCAGTTAATGAACTATAATGGAATTAATTGGGAAGGGGGCAGGGAATTCAACGAAACCAGCCTGAAATAACCATGCAGCAGTGCCAGGATAATGAACTACTAGAGGGGAAAAATCCTTAGAACATCAGCACGCTGTTCATAAAAGTATTTTTTTTGGCCAAGTAAAAATTTCAGGAGAGGTGGTTCTATATCTCTCTTTCTCAATTCACAGACCCAAACACACAATTACATATTCATGCGCCAATTTCTGCTAGCAGATGATAGAAGCCAATAACATAGTGCATTGGTTCCTAACCTTGGGTCACCCAGGTGTTCTTGAACTGCAATTCCCAGAAGCCTTCACCACCAGCTGTGTTGACCAGGGTTTCTGGGAGTTGCAGTCCAAGAACCCCTGGGTGACCCAAGGTGGGGAACCAATGGTGTAGAAGATAGAATGATGGACTAGGACTCAAGAGACTTGGGTTTGAAACTCCACTCAACCATGGAAGCTTTCTGGAGGTGAGACTGGTAAAACCATCACTTAAGTATCATACCTACCTTAAAAATCCTTTTAGACTTGCCGTATGTTGGATTCAACTAGATGGCTCCTGAACGAGAACCGATGGTATGAGCAGTCTTACAGTGGAACAGACTGCCCAAATTAACATGTTTCTGTAGACATTATCAGTCTACCAGCAGCAGTAATAAATTACTGTATTTGCAGTCGAAGCCTTTTTCAAGTATATAGGAACCGAGTTTAATTTTGTAATGAAAATCGCAGTAAAAATTAAATTGTCATTTCAGAATCAAAAAAAAGGTGATCTTGTCCCTTACCAATGTGGTGCTACGGCTTTTATTCTGCCGGCCCAAAAGGCACCTCATTTTGGCAATTCAAGCGTAATCAATAGAGAGCTGAACTGTTAATTTTGTGCTTCAAGCAGAATCAATAGTGAACTGAAAACCGACATTTGAACGGAAAGGGTTGGTTCCTCCGCCTGAGGAATGGAGGCTTGAAAGAGGTGTGTTGGCCAAAGATCCGTTAATTGTATCTTGTCCGTCACATGTAGCACTGTTTCCTCTTCCTCCATTTTGGAACTGGAAAAAGGTCTGCCTTTTCACCTGATGGCCACTTTTCTTATTGCAGCTGATCCCTGACTTTTGACCATTTTCTTCCAGCCTTGCAGTAAACATTCAGTTAGCACTATTTTAAAGCAACAGCAGCCGCAACAACGCCATAATATAATACGATGTCCAGGATCCGAAGAGGAAAAGACGTCCCGCTCTGATGGGGGGGGGGGGGACGAGATGTCGTGTCATCCATGCTTCTGCCTTCACAGCATGTCTGTCAAAAAACTGGTGATTCAGAAAATTTACTAGTGCTCGGCTAATGATTAATTAGCCTTCTCGGTAAGGAACAGAGTCTCCTCATTATGCATGTTGTCACCAAGAGATTCATTGTCTCTCCGAAGCAGAGACCGGATGTGCCTGGAGCCCTTAATGAGAGAGGACTCCAAGAGAGCCCACCAGTCCACAAACAAAATGAGTTTGACGCAGATCTTTTAAGAAGGCCCAGAGGGTGGGGGGGGAGGGGCAATCAATATGTGTCCATGTTGGGTTGATGGGAGTAGTTTGTCTTGAAATGAAAGGATGGCTGGTTAATAAAGTTGGAGTCTCACTAGGTGAACCTCAGTTGTTTGATATGCTTTGAGTACAGCCAGAAAAGAAACCTATGGTATCTATCTATCTATCTATCTATCTATCTATCTATCTATCTATCTATCTATCTATCTATCTATCTATCTATCTATCTATCTATCTATCTATCTATCTATCTATCTATCTATCTATCTATCTATCTATCTATCTATCTATCTATCTATCTATCTATCTATCCTGTTTCCCTGAAAATAAGACCTAACCTGAAAATAAGCCCTAGTATGATTTTTCAGGATGCTCATAATATAAGCCCTACCCCAAAAATAAGCCCCAGTTAGGTAAAACTCTGCCCTCCACCCTTATGCAGCAACCAGGAGAAGATGACATGACTGTAAAATAAAACATCCCCTGAAAATAAGCCCTAATGCATTTTTTGGAGCAAAAATTAATAAAAGACCCTGTCATATTTTCAGGAAAACACGGTATCTATCTATCTATCTATCTATCTATCTATCTATCTATCTATCTATCTATCTATCTATCTATCTATCTATCTATCTATCTATCTATCTATCTATCTATCTATCTATCTATCTATCTATCTATCTATCTATCTATCTATCTATCTATCTATCTATTTTCCCTGAAAATAAGACCTAACCTGAAAATAAGCCCTAGTATGATTTTTCAGGATGCTCATAATATAAGCCCTACCCCAAAAATAAGCCCCAGTTAGGTAAAACTCTGCCCTCCACCCTTATGCAGCAACCAGGAGAAGATGACATGACTGTAAAATAAAACATCCCCTGAAAATAAGCCCTAATGCATTTTTTGGAGCAAAAATTAATAAAAGACCCTGTCATATTTTCAGGAAAACACGGTATCTATCTATCTATCTATCTATCTATCTATCTATCTATCTATCTATCTATCTATCTATCTATCTATCTATCTATCTGTCCGTCCGTCCGTCCGTCCGTCCGTCCGTCCGTCCATCCATCCATCCATCCATCTCTCTCTCTCTCTTTCTCTCTCTCTCTGTCTAATCTAGGTAGCTATGAAAATTTGAGCCCTCTCCACAACCGTACATGAATGCAACTACACCTTTGTTCTCTTGATTCATATACAAAAGTGCACTGCCTTCAGTGCGGTGTATAGCCAGCCTGACCAGTACCCACCAAGAGCCCTAGCTTCTATGAATGCATCTGGCACCCTTCTAAAGCCAAACTGGAAGGCGTTCCATAGTTTCTCACTCTGCATTATGTGAAGAAGTTATGTCTTCTTTACCTAAAAAGGTAGGGTAGCAGGTAGCCATGTTAGCCTGTAGTAACAGTTTGTCCCAGAAATGGTAATGTAGCACCTGTAAGACTAATTAGTTTTTATTTTTCATAAGCTGTCATGTATCTAAGCATATTTCTTCAGAAGAATAGAATGTGGTTTAACCCGCAGTGCCACCACGTCCCGCTTGCTCTGATAGGCAGGTGTAAAATTATGCATGAGGTCCAGAACATTTTTTCCCCTGCCAAAAATCCACTCTGTTGTTCCTGTCCACATAATTCCCAGGCAGCAGAATCCTGAGGAGTGCTAACATCTAAAGGGAACAAGGTTTAATGCAAGGCAAATTTCCTCCAAGGACCAGTGGTCCTTCTCCAGATAGGGACCTTGTAGAGCTGTTTTATGTGTGTGGGGGACACACATAGACATTGGATAGCTCAGAGGTTTAGGCACCTGGCTGTGGAGCCAGAGGTTGGGAGTTCGATTCCCCACTGGGCCTCCTTGACAGGGGCTGGACTCCATGATCCATGGGGTCCTTTCTTTCTTTTTCTTTTTTTAGGGTCCTTCCCAGCTCTGCAGTTGTGAGCTGATGATGGTCACCATGCCCAAAAGGAAGTGAACAACTTCTAAGCATCCCTATTTTCAAAGCCAGTGTTGAAAATACTGTCATGTGTAATTCAGACCTTCTCTTAACCCTGAAAGAGAATCTGAGATACCAAACCCATCTCTGAAAACTGAAGGTCTGATTCCAAGGAGATTCGGTGGGGCATGTCGCTTTTAAAACACTGTCAAGAAATAACATGGTAGCAAGTCATGTTAGGGAGGTGGAACAAGCTAGAATTTCTTTTCTGCTCTGCTCACTCGCTCTCGTTCTTTAAACGAAGGTTATCAAGGGGTTGTTTTGCATGGCTGCACAGCGGTTTATATTTGACTGTGAAGCCACCGAGTTTTTCATGGTGGTTTGGTTAACATGCTCAGTTTTGATGAAAAAGCAAGGGCTTTGATGACTGCCGAGAGAGCGAGACCTGGGGGGGCGAGGGGGAAGGGAGAGGTTTACATGTGGAAGTGAGCAGATAAGGTAATTCTAGAAGGCCAAGCAGCTCAGTACTCTCCAGTGCAACTAAGTTCATGCTGGTAAGGCAAATAGGAAGGGTAGAGAGAAGGCCCAAGAAGTCGGAGGGGGATAATATGATTAAGATGTTTACAGACAATCTGAGTCTCAGGCTTGCTGTCCTTTAAAACTCCACTGCCCACGAGCGGGCTGCTGCTGATGAGGTCATCCAAACTTTTGAAGGCACTATCCCAGGTGCTAAATCTGTTTATCCCTAAATTGAGTTCAGCACCCTGTTGTTGTTTAGTCGTTTAGTCGTGTCTGACTCTTCGTGACCCCATGGACCAGAGCACGGCAGGCCCTCCTGTCTTCCACTGCCTCCCGGAGTTGGTCAAATTCATGTTGGTCGCTTCGATGACACTGTCCAACCATCTCGTCCTCTGTCGTCCCCTTCTCCTCTTGCCTTCACACTTTCCCAACATCAGGGTCTTTTCCAGGGAGTCTTCTCTTCTCAGCACCCTGGACAGCTCTAAAACCTAAACTGAGTTCAGCACCCTGGACAGCTCTAAAACCTAAACTGCGGTCTGGCTAACTCAGTGGTTTAGGTAGTTGGCTGTGGAGCCAGAGGTTGGGGGTTCGATTCCCCCACTGTGCCTCCCAGGAGAAGAGCCAGCCTGTGTGGCCTTGGGCAGCTGCAAAGTTCCAAAGGTACCCCCCCCCCCCCCCAAAAAAAGAAGGGAATGGTAAACCACTTCTGAGTATTCTCTACCTGGAAAACCCTGAAAAGAGTTGCCATCTCTCAGAATTCACTTGAAGGCACATGATTATTATTATAGCCTAAAATCCAGTGTGGATTAATTGCCCTACTGCCATCAGATCCAGCCTCTGCAATCTACCCTTCTGCGTATGTTTTCTAAAGTGGCCAATGAGAGACTTTTTAGCCTTTCATACACAGGACCTAATGACAATATCGTTCCCCTGGGGTTAGTCCTCAGCAGATTCTGAGTCATTTTGTCCTATTCATAGAAGATCTATTTAGAACTCATGGTTCGTAGCTGTTTCATAGATGTTTTACTCCATGGATCTTCCTAATAGCCCTTTAAATCCACTGAGAAAGGGTCTAAAGCTATATTTCATCACAGTGAACTTAATTCAATTCTTCAAACAAAAAACCCATAAACCTCAGTTTATGAATGTGGGATATCATGATTTTATATCCACATTTCAAAAAGCCAGGAAATGGCCCAAGATTGCTGCACAATATTGTGCCCCGCGTTGCCAGCAGGAAAAAGGATGCCAAGCTTTGCATAGCAAAGAGCAGAAAGAATGTTAAGGACACCCATGGCAGCAGTCAAGATGGTCTATGGGATACCCTCTCATGCTCACTACCATTCACAAAGTGACACTATGCAAGGGAAAATTCCAGAAGCTGACTTCTTTTCCCATCAATCAACCACTTCTCACCCAAACAGAAAGCAATTGTCAGGGCTGTTTTTCAACACGTGCAAATGGCAGTTTGTGCCAAATTTTGTACTGATCCGAGGTTCATTTTCTTAATTATGAGTTTTCATTCTGGAGACCCCCATTTTTTGAGTTGCCTTATGGAATGCTGATTAGCTCTGTTGCACAGTATGTATTGTTGCACTCTCATGCAGCAATAAGAAGGCCAGGAATACAAAGGTGGTGTTCGTTATTGTTTTGCTGTTGAGGGTTGCAAATAGCGTCACCTGCTCTCCCCATTTCACAGGTATGGATGTGGATGTCCTAGGATATTGTTGATAGCCCTGATCCCATATTAGGAATCATTGCTTCTATCAACCTCACTATTGCACATCTGGCCAAAACTGAACAGCATGCTTCGTTATCCGACATCCATGAGATCTGGATTTTCTTCCCCTCCTGTGGCCCTCCATTGGGCCGAAAAAATATCCTCCAGAAGATCTCCCAGCCTTTAAGGTGAATGTAAGGATGGGACAGGAGGAAGGAGGGGGCACCTGGCTTTGGCAGAAGAAACAGAATCCAGTCAAAGCACACCTCTGGACCCTGGCACTGATCAGGAGCTACTCTCTTCCCAGTGTGTGAAAGACCCTGTGCTTTAGAAGCTAAACGGAGGGTTTTAGTTCAATGTATGCTGGGAGGAAAATGTATAATTTTCTCCCCAGATAATTCCTACCAATTTGAAATCATCTTCCTCATCTTTTTGTGTGTCAAATGGGAGACGATGTCATCATCTGGATCATGCCCATCCCTTCCAATTTTTTACACGAAGACGCATGAGAGACAGGAAGGAACACACCAATAAATGCACAGGGCTGTCACATCCAGTAATAAATCTAGGGGAAGTATCCAAAAATCCAGTGCAGGAGGAGGGGGGAATAAGACACGGAGAGCCTAGGTCCCTGGGCCTTTGTTTTACTCCGGGATGAAGCTAGACATTTTGGCTGCGTGTGCATTTTTGCCCCTGTTCCCCTTCTCTGCCCTTCTCTTCCTACCACAAATAGCCGTGCGCGTGTCTGGGAGCGATTGTTTATGCTACGCATGATTGTATTGGGAAGCATAATCTTAAAATGTTGCTTAACATGCCGCGTTACAGAGGCATTGTTTGCTTGGAGAAGAGTGTGTGTATGTGTGCATGTGCGTGTCTGTGTGATTTGTGCCGACCGCATTTCAAGAAGGAGAAAAAGAAGGGAAAGGCGCATTTTTCAGTGTCTTCCCCACGCCGCACGACACGAAACGTATAACTCCGCATGCATTATTAATACGGGGTTTATTGCTCTCTTTTATGGCCTCCGCGGCTGCTCTCCTCTGGGGAAGCTACCAAACACGAGGAAGTTTGTGCAAATGTCCACATTAACTAGAGCAGCCATATACAAGGCAAATAAGACCACACAAATACAAATCTACGCTCTCCACCGCCGCGCATCAGCAATAACGCCGACACGCCGTCTCCCCGACCGCTCCTCGTTGAAACAGTTTGTTCATTCATTATCGGAGGCGCTTTTCCGGTGGCGATCGGAATACCAAACAAAATTGTATTTCCATGCTTCCCAGAGAAGAAATGAAATCTTGATTCCAGTCAGATAATGAATTAGGACGGGGTGGGTGATGCTGTTGAGGAGGAAGGCCATTCCACCCTTCCTTTTCTGGAACCTTCCTTAGGTACGGAAAATAGTGGCTAGGCTGTGGAATAGGGGGCGCTTTTCTGGTAGCATATTATACAGTCAGAATCATGGAGCTGGAAGGAGCCTGTAAGGCCATCAAGTCCAACCCCCTGCCCAATGCAGGAATCCAAGTCAAAACAGATCTGACAGATCTCTTGAATGCCATTATGATACCTCATTAATGGCATTATTATTTCTAGCCATGGCCGATATACCTCAAGGCCTGCATAGCTCATGGCTGATCCTCTTTTACTGGAACTTCCCCAAGTAATCTAATACGTACTCTGCACCACAGATGGAAGTCCTAGCTTTTCTCATCCTAGCAAAAGAGGCTGAGGAAGTGCCTCATTCTGAGTCCTTGTTCTCTAAGACCTCAGTTGGCCAAAGACTGAGCCAATGTTATGGCCCTCTCTTTCTTTTCCCTGCGAGGGCAAGACGAAGGTGCACACAAACCTAAGAGCTAGCTGCAGGGATAGTCCTGAAGCTGGCGCTTACATCTGGAAAAATTCATACACAAACACATGGTTCAATGCTCCCCCACTCAGCTTAGTTTCCATCACATTTACATTTGAAAAGGAACATTTTACTATCCCCTATTTCAAAATGGAATTGTTGAAAGGAAATAGTTATATTTATAGTTGTACAATAAATGAAATAGTTATTTATCTTAATTATATGCGTATATAATTGTGAATGTTACAAGCCATTGGCCTGTGATCTAAACCAATTCCTCATCATTGAACCTTTAACTTCCACTATAGATCATGAGGTGACAACATGAGCCAGCGCTTGAACCTTGTGATACTCCTCCTCTATTATTTAGTCAAGACATACCCCTGTAACTATAAAAATAACCGAGGTTACAGTTTAGGAATGAGGTTGTCCTTTGTTAAATTGGGAAAATTACAGGTTTTGTTGATATTTTCTTGATTTCTCTTTACCATTTGTATTTTGTATTTTGCCACAGGAGGGCAGGTTTCATTTGAAAGCATGCACACAAGTCCTAAGGGTGGGGAAGACAACCTGAAAATGCAAAGTACAGGCAATATGCTATACCAGTGGTTTCCGACTTTGGGTCCCCAGATTTTCTTGGACTACAAATCCCAGAAATCCTGGCCAGCGCAGCTAATGGTGAAGGCTTCTGGGAGTTTTAGTCCAAGAACTTCCAGGTACCCAAGGTTGAGAATCACTACACTACACCAATAGCTACCTCTCACTTTGCGTGACATATTTTTAAGAAGGCAGAGATCGACTTCTACAGCTGAGTTACCTCACTCAAAGGCCCTATGCAATGGAATGAAGGCTTTCTTGGGTTTGATTGGAGGGCGAAGCTGTCAATCTCTTCCTTTAAGGCTGACTCAACGATCTTCCTTATAAGGCATTAATATTTTTTATTCTCTCGTCCCCACTTTTAACTGCATAGCATCTTTTTATTATTATTCCAACTGTTTCAACTCTTGCAAACACTAGGTTTAGCATGAAGGGAAGCTGTACAGAGTGCTGGTCCACACTGAGGCTATCCGGGAAAAGCATAAAAAGCCCTGATTCAGTCCAAATCATTGGTCAAAACACAATGAGCACCCCGCGCCTGAACTTCTTACCTCCTCACCTCATGGTTTGTTGGTAACAAACTGGGATCAAAGCTTTTCTAATGTAATGTATTTATAGCTTTGCTACTGTGAAATGGGATTAATTACAAATGACTCATTATTTGAAACTGCAGGCTCTGCTAATATTTTTTCATGACTAAAGAGAAAGCAAAACTCTAAAAAACACATATGTTTTCTACTGCATTATGGACTCTACACTAAATTATTTCCTAAGTTTCAAAACAAATCAGGACCTGAAGTAATGTTTTCCTTTTCTTCTTTTGATCTAGAGGTTTTCCTAAAATAGATCCATAATTATGACCACTTCAAGCCTGTTTCTTGCCTTTTCCCAGAAGACTGCCAGCTAACTAGCTAACATCCTAGTGACCTCCTCATTGGTTCCCCCCTCCCCACAACCCTCTAAGATAGCAGGGGATGCTTTGATCCTGTTTTGCTGTCGACAAAGAAATAGGTCAGGAGGTAAAACATTCAGGCAATCGCTAGGCAAACAAGCATAAAGCACAAAGCACAGGCAAATCAAGAAAAGGTGCGCCTGGTTAGGTGCTGCTTTCTGCTTTTTAAAAACTGCCTGTTCTGGGTGGGTTTTGCAGTGTGGTTTTGGGCCGGGGGGGGGTTATGTTTCTGTGCTGTGATGGGTCTTGCAGTCTTTGTTTTTTGGGGGGGGGGTTCGCGTTTCTGATGGGTCTTGCAGGGTTTGTTTGCTTTTTTATTCCCCCCCCCCCATTTCCGATGGGTCTTGCATGGTTTGTTTGCTTTTTTATTCCCCCCCCCCCATTTCCGATGGGTCTTGCATGGTTTGTTTGCTTTTTTTGGTTTTTTTTCCCCCATTTCCGATGGGTCTTGCAGGGTTTGTTTGCTTTGGGGGGGGTTTCCCCCATTTACGATGGGTCTTGCAGGGTTTGTTTGCTTTTTGGGGGGGTTTTTTCCCCATTTCCGATGGGTCTTGCAGGGTTTGTTTGCTTTGGGGGGGTTCCCCCATTTCCGATGGGTCTTGCAGGGTTTGTTTGCTTTTTTGTTTTTTTCCCCCCATTTCCGATGGGTCTTGCAGGGTTTGTTTGCTTTTTGGTGTTTTTTTTTTTCCTTTGGCCGGAACGGATTAATCACGTTTCCGATGGGTCTTGCAGTGTTTTGTTTTTTGTGGGTTTTTTGTTGATTTTTTTTCCCCGGCCGGAATGGATTAATCGCGTTTCAATCGCGTTGGTGCTTCGACTTACGACCATTTCGAGTTACGACCATCTTCTGGAACGGATTAAGTTCGTAAGTTGAGGCACCACTGTATCTCAGAACCAAAAAATGAGAGGGGAAAAAGAATATTGTATTTCTCTTCTTTATCGTTCCCCCCTTTAACTTGCAAGTTATGATTTTTTGCATTCCAAAAACCCAGGCCTCTTGCTCTATTAATAACACACCCTGTGTAACATGATAGCGAAATTCATTCATCTTCAATTCCCTCTATTTCTCTGTGCTCTACATCTTTTCCTTCCTAAAGGAAACAGACTTCTTCAGAGGTTTCTCAAGAAGATTCTTTGTAATATTAGCGAACATGTACAGGAAAACCCTGAGGTTATATTCTACTCTTGGCAACTTTCACTTCAGATTTAAGAAATCTCCTTAAACTCTCATTAACAGAGACACTTTCATGCCTATGAAAAGTTTCATTAAAGTGGTCTGAACCCAGATAGAACAAGCCATCAGTGAAGTTTGCATGGCAAATGCTGGCAGGACTGGGCAAGTCTGGGACCAGAGACTATGCCTTTGGTCAACTCATGAGTATTACCGGATGCGTAATTTATTATTATTTTTTAATTAGGCTTCACATGTAGAGATACGAACAAACCTATGATGCACCTGGTGAGATGATTCATTCTTGATAAGACAGGTAGTCAAGAGATTATCACTTTCCGTACAGTAGGACCGCCGTATACGCGGGGGGGATCGGTTCTACACTGTCACCTATGGCTACTGAAAAATGCAGAACATTATTTTAATAGTGAAGGTACACATGGCATGTTCTCTGGCTCCATCCAGTGCCCCGTTCTGGTAATGACATCGTGGAAATCTAGTTCTCTAGAGCAGTGGTCCCCAACCTTGGGCCTCCAGATGTTCTTGGACTACAACTCTCAGAATCCTTCACCACCACCTCTGCTGGCCAGGATTTCTGGGAGTTGAAGTCCAAGAACATCTGGAGACCCAAGGTTGGGGACCACTGCTCTAGAGAGTGCTATAGATAACATGGTCTCTTGCTCCCTCTAGTGGCCAGTTTAATTATTTGCTGACCATCATTAAAAATGTCTAAATTTTGGGACTTTTCTTTTAATATTTCTAGTATTTCAATATTTTCAGATGGTGGATAAGTGAATCAGCAGTTGCATCCTGCAGATAAGAGTGTCCTGCTGTATGGAATGGAGTCATCATTTTTCAATTTGAGCTTTCCATCTACTTGTGCAAAAATGCCTCTGTGTAAAACCAGCCTCTTTTCCCTCTGTAAAGCAAAGCATACACAGGGAGGAAGCAGAGAAGTGCTGGATGATTGATTTAAAAGATGCAGACAACCCATTCGAAACTTCTCATTTTTAAATATCCATACAACAAGGCAGCAGTTTTTGTCACTTTTGTACAGGATTTGTACCATGTGTGAAATATAGACAGGATTGGTTTTCTCATTGATGGCAACAGAAAATATCTCACTGTCTAAAGGCAAGGAGAATCATTTCACGGTTTCTTGTTGAAAAATAAGACATTTATATGTCCAGACCGAAGAAATTTCAGATGGGCTTGTAAATCGTCACCTATTTCATTCTGACAGGTGAATATGAAACATTCCCAAAGTTTTCTCCATGGTATAGGAGACTGGAAGAGTTTTTCTGTATTTTGCATTCCAGGTCTTTTAAGAAAGAAAGAAAGAAAGAAAGAAAGAAAGAAAGAAAGAAAGAAAGAAAATTTTTGTGCAAACCCCCCTGCATTTTGTGCAAAAACTTGCACAAAATGCAGGAGGTGGAAATTTTTTGTAAATGCTTCTTGTAGTTGTTGATGGGTCCACTGCATTGAGACACCCCCCTTTTTTTGTAAAGACCAAAAAAGGGCAAGTGTTTATCAAACCATTAGTCCAAGAATGAAAAGAGCTGGGGTGTAGAAGAGGCAGCTTCCAAGTTCGAGTCTGTAATTTCAAGTAACTGTAAGTAAAGAAATGTTTTTTCACTCTCCTACAAATGTCTCAGAGTGAGTTACTGAGACCTTCAGTGCCAGTTAATTAGAAAGGGGTGGACTTTGGGGGACTTGTAGCTATTCTGCTCTGTTATTCTTCTGTGAGTCTCTGTACTTTTACTGCATCACAAAAAGGAATTTAAACCAAATATTCAAAACTCTGCAACATTTTTAAATGTTTCTCTTTTTGCATGCCACTTTTGACTGGCAAACAACTTCACAAAATTCAGAGATGCACAAATCAAAAAATAGCTGAATTCCTGTTTGCAAATTAGTTTGGAAAATGTAGTTCAGCTTAGTTCATGGCCAAAATGCAAATCAAACTGATTTCTCCGCCTACCCTCACTTGGAGTTTCTGTGTGTGTGTGTGTGTGTGTGTGTGTGTGTGTATGTATGTGTGCTTTCCCCCCCCCCCCTTCTTCTCTCCATTGTCTTAGAACAGTCTGGATGCAGTAGCACACATACCAGCATTGTCATATGAGGATTTTTGTAGAAGTGCATGAAAAGGTCTGTCACAGATCATAGATCATAGAATAATGGAGTTGGAAGGCGGCCTATAATAGCATCAAGTCCAACCCCCTGCTTAAGGCAGGAATCCAAATCAAAGCAGATCTGAAAGATAGTTGTCCAATTTCCTCTTGAACATTTCCAGCATTGGAGCACTCACCACTTCCCAAGATCATGGGTTCCATTGTCGTACTACTCTAACAGTTAAGAGGTTTTTCCTGATATTCAGCCTAAATCTGGCTTCCTGTAGCTTGAGCCCATTATTACATGTCTTGAGCTCTGGGATGATTGCGAACAGAGCCTGCCCCTCCTCTGTAGGACTACCTTTCAAGTATTTGAAAAGTGCTCTCCTATCTCCCCTCCCTCTTCTTTTCTCAGGGCTGAACTTGCCCGTAACTTTCAGGACTAAACACTGTTGAAATGAACAAAGGATTATTATGGGAAAGCAAGATCTCTCAGCCTGCGTCCTCCAAAAAATGGCAGGGGGGTGCATCTAGTTTCATCGCTTGTGAAGCTGTTCATTTTATGGCACAACATACTGCAACTTCATGATGGTTCCAGGCATTTAAATACAGCCATATATGCATTTTATGGATTTTGGAACCTAAACATCCGGACCCCATGTTTTCCTCTCCTGCTTCTCCCAAAGTTCACCAGTTTGACAAAAACAGAAGGAAGGAGGAGATGTCTCTGTTAGCTTCTCTAACGGGAGGACGGCAATGGTATTGGCACCCATCCATTCCATGTTTGGCAACATGGAGCCGTTCACATCGTGCAACCTGTTCTGAGCCACATTAAATAACCCACTTTATTTCATAAATTTATGATGGACATCTGGCCCACCAAAGGTCTGCCAAACTTTTCAGAGGCAGAGCGGTCTGCTGGAAGCCCAAGCAATCAGCTTTTTTCTCTCACTGGTGGCTATTAAGGTGATGTGATTTTACGCTTGCGGCTCCGTTTGGAACCAGCTTACGGCGTTCGTGCTCGAGGGCAAACGGGGAAGGATTCTGCCCTGCATTGTTCCATTCTGCAAAAACGGACAGGGGAGCGTGGAAAGCTAGATTTGAAGGGATGGGCCCGGGATGCATGACCCACCCCTTCTGAAAACCACCAGAAGTAGGAACAGAAGGTTTTGCTGCTCTTCTTGTTCAAAAGTATTCTAGCTTTCCATTTTTAGTGGGAGGGGGGATTTTGTGGTGGCCTTTGAAGCTGCAGCAATGCCTGTGCAAGGCTACATGTGTGTGTGACTCACCAATATTGTGGAGGACCGGTGGGATATAAAAGTGTTTCTGAAATAGACAGAACTTATCTGGCTGTGGAGCCAGAGGTTGGGAGTTCAATTCCTCATTGTGCCTCCTGGGAGAAGAGCCAGCCTGGGTGGCCGTGGGCAAGTTGCACAGTCCCAGGGCGCCCCTAGAGGAAGGAAAAGGTAAAGCACTTCTGAGTATTCTCTACCTGGAAAACCCTGAAAATGGGTTGCCATAAGTCAGAATTGACTTGACAGCACATGATGATTATCATTACATTCCACCAACCAGGGATAATGTCCCATTCCATATGTCTTATCAATGAAGGATGATAATTAGCAACTCAGGCTATCTCTTGTAGAAGGGGTTCCTGGAAGAAGTGGTTTTAGATTAACAAGATGTTGGCCAGACTCCTACTGGTATTCACAGAAGGCTGATGTAACTTGTCATAGCTAATTGTGGCTAACTGCTGGGTTGCATCTCAATTGTGCAATCAGGTATATGTCTAGGCATGGGACCAGGACATGCCCCTGGCATCATGTCCTTTAGCCACAATTAGCAGACCTTACACAAAGATCAGTGGGATTTTGGCCATTGCCTGAGGCTCAAACTGGAGACTTTATGTTATTTAGGAGGTGCAGTAACTACTAGATTAGGGAGTGTTTCAAAGATGAGTCACTGGAAACATTTTCTCATCTGCAGAAAGAGAAAATCTTGTTTTCGTGCAAAATTACTCCAAATTAGGATGACTACTGTTTTATGTAAAGACTTTCAGTTGTTTGCATCTTTCTTAACAGTCAGCTAGTTCTTCTGTGCTTTTTGTGTGAGTGGGTTTCACTCTTCAAAGGGAGAAGATTCTAGAGCAGTGGTTCCCAACCTTGGGTAACCCAGATGTTCTTGGACTTCAATTCCCAGAAATCCTGGCCAGCAGAGGTGGTGGTGAAGGCTTCTGGGAGTTGTAGTCCAAGAACATTTGGAGGCCCCAAGGTTGGGGACCACTGTCCTAACAGACTACCTCATAAAATGGTGGTTTCTCCTTGACATGGAGGTTTTCTTAAACATGGATTGGACGGCCACCTGTCAGTGATGCTTTAGCTGATCGTTTCCTCCTTCATTGGGAAGCTGGATTCATTGACCTCTGGATTCCTTTCTATATTTCTATGGTCAGTATCTCGCTGCTCACTCAGAGGAGACCTACTGATTCAATGGGATTTACATACAAGTTGACTTACCCATTCTTCAGTAGATTCCATGTGTCTGCGTTCTAGCTAGGACTACCAATAGAATACTGGCCCATGATGCTTTCCGTGCGATCAAGATTTTTGACTGAAAAGCAAAGCAAACGGTAGATCTTCCCAGTTCTGAGCGAGTTGCCACACGCTCGAAAGTTCTGTGCCAGTCCCCCATGTAATAAGCTAAAGGTCTAAAGTTTCTGGTGTTGAGATAGCACTAATAGGCAGAAGCTTAACAAACACTTTGCATTCTCCAAAGCCCTATGTTCTCCCCTGAACCATTCTGTGCTCACAATATTGCCGAGCTGTCTGGTAATGATAAATGATGTACTTTGCTTTACATTTCCTTTCTGTGCCGTAGTAGATATTGGCCAGTTTGGATGTGTGTTTATTGTGGATAAATGACTTTGGCAAGTTGCACCGTCTCGATGCACGTCACGCCCAACACGGTGGTGGCACATTTGTTCCTCAGCTCGGTTCTACCCGATACAAATTTATATTTTAAATAACAACATCCTTCCCTCTTCTTTTTTTGTTACCATTTTTTCGTTGTCGTTGAAGCCGTTGGGGATCTGAACTTTAGCATTTGCAGGACAAAAACAAGACAATGGGATTTCTCGGCTGTTGAAGCTGGCCATTACTGAGCATTGATCCCTTTCATGAACATGACTAGTGCAGCCAGGTGATCTTTTATGGGATGTTTTATGGTTACACAATTGTGCACGAGATCTTTTGTTTTTTAATGAGCTTTATTATTGACCAGCAGAGGTGCCCGGGCTGTTGAGAAACCTCTGGGATACAAATAATTGAAACAGAAAGTGATTTTTTTCCCCAAAAAAGAGATAAAGAAAGTATCAGTTCATGGTCCGTCAAATCTCACAGTGCAGGACAGGGGGAGAGTCTTTCTCCCAGGCCACTTCCTGTATCCATTTCCATCACTTCCTGTTTTCCCCTTGGAATTGAATTGCCTTAACCTAGTGCAAAAGGGGATGTGGTGGCGCTGCAGGTTAAACTGCAGAAGCCTCTGTGCTGCAAGGTCAGAAGACCAGCCATCGTAAGATCGAATCCACGTGACGGAGTGAGCTCCTGTCGCTTGTCCCAGCTCCTGCCAATCTAGCAGTTTGAAAGCATGTAAAAATGTGAGTAGATAAATAGGTACCACCATGGTGGGAAGGTAATGGTGTTCCGTGTCTAGTCACGCTGGCCACGTGACCACGGAAACTGTCTACGGACAAACGCTGGCTCTACGGCTTGGAGACGGGGATGAGCACCGTGCCCTAGAGTCAGACACGACTGGACTAAATGTCAAGGGGAACCTTTACCTTTACCTAACCTAGTGCAGGGCTATAAGCTAGAGATGAATCTATTCATGAATATTAGAAACAACAACACCTCAGGCCCTATTCACTTTTCTTTTTTTGAAAGCATAAACTTTCTTTTTCTTTTATGGCAGAGGGGCGATACCCTGTTCTTGACCTCCATTTCCATGGTGGACTTTCATCCATACCTTCAGAGCAGATGGTGCTACTTGCCTTCGGTTCCAAACTTTTGATTGTTCTTGTGTGACTCCCTGGCCATTGACTTGTGTGTGAAACTGGACTGGCCCTGCCTACTTACCTCTGGCCCCAACTGCTTGCAAAACATCATATCCACTTGGCCTTAGATGGTTATTGACAACCTTGATCCATTGGCATTCAAGACAACTAGAGCCTGGTAGATAAATAGGCTCATCCTCATTATCACTGGGATGGAGCTTCAGCTTCTGATGTCATTGGTCTGGGAGCCCATTCCTTCCCCATGCCTGTTATCGTAGTCATTCTGTATGTATTGCTTGGTGGACTAACTGGTCTCCTTGCTTCGGTCTTGTAAAGACTTAATCTCCAAGATCGTTCTCTACTTGCCCCGGGTACCAAAGGAACTAGCTGTGGTTCTGGCATAGCTGGACCGTGCCTCATTGGGATTCCTCTGTGGATTTGGGAGTTTTGGGTCTCCTGGTCTTCATTCCACAAGATAATTAATACATCAGGGAGTCAATCCACTTGTTAGCCTCAGCTAAAATAGATCCATAAAATCAATGGGGCTTGCCTAATTGATGGTTTACCAAAGTCCTCTGTGTTCATTGTGACTGCTCTAGCTGGGACCTAGCAAGTGACTTTAGAAATTGCCCATTGTTCCATTTGTTTTGTTTTAAAATACCTAGATCAAGTTCCTGCATCAGCAAGTTTTTACAATATGGCCGGCACAGCCATTTCAGAGTTACAGGATTATTTTATGGGGGTGTTTCACCGTGTGCAAGAGAGCTTGCATGCATCAGTGAGATTCAATTCTTCCAAAAATCTCCAATTCATTAATGTGACATATTGTGCTTCTGTACCCATGATTCATAAAGCCAGGAAATGACCCGATATTGCTGCATAATGTTGTGCCCATATTGCCAATAGGAAAAACGATGCCAAGGTTTACATAGCAAAGGGCAGCCTGAATGTTGACGACACCAATGGTAGCCGCCAAGATGGTCTACAGGATAGCCTGTTTGGCTCACTACTATTCACAAAGGGACACCATGCAAGGGACAATCCCAGAAGCTGACTCTTTTTTTTTCCCATCAGTCAACTACTTCTCACCCAGACACAAAGCAACTGTCCGGGCTGTTTTCAACAAGTGCGAATATTGGTTTTTCGTTTGGGGCACCCCTGTTTTTGGGGTTGGTTTACGGAATGCTGTATCCTGCACCAGTAATACCACGTAGAAAGGATATCATGCAAAAACAACAAAAAGAAAGAGATTTTGATGCCTGTCTTATCGACAAGTCCCACGTTTTGTGGTAGTGGGCGATGTAACAAAGCAAAGCAAAAGAGGGTGATGTTGTTACATTCTGGTGCAATGAGTAACATTTTGCCCAGCAGTCCGAACCACAATCACTTTGATATTTTTCACTGGTTTGGACAAAGAACTATCCAGGACTTGTGTATTGAGTTGTGTATTCTTAAAAGTATCTTCTTACTTACGTAGGAGATATTTTTTTAACCAGTGGGAGATCCAAAGTTACTGTGCTGTTGGAACATCTGGTGAGTCATCAGCTTTGTTCCAAAGTTACTTTGAGAAGCTATTTTTAGAGATTGTGGAGGTCCTTTGAATGCGATTATTCACATTTGACAAGTTCAATGAAGTGAATTCATTTCATTTTGTTAGTGCACGATTTACCAATGTTCGTAAATCAAGTATTTGGGAAAGAAAGAAATTGAGTTGTTGTTGTTGTTGGTGGTGGTGGTGGTGGTGGTGGTGGTGGGGTGTGCGTGTGCGTGTGTGTGTGCGTGTGTTTTAAGGCAAATGTGGCAGCAAATTAAAAAAAATTCCCATCCTTATCTTGTCTTGATTTTCCCATCCTTGCCTATATTACCATAAATAATATTCCTTAAGCTATGGGAAGCCAGATTTTGGCTGAATATCAGTGAAAACTTCCTTATTGTTAGAGTAGCACGACAACGGAACCCATTACCTCGGAAGGTGGTGAGCGCTCCAGCACTGGAGGCCTTCAAGAGGAAATGGGACCGCCCTCTGTCCCATCTGCTTTGATTTGGATTCCTGCCTTGAGCAGGGAGTTGGACCCGATGGCCTTAGAGGCCCCTTCCAACTCCATGGTTCTAGGATCTATGATAATTTAGCCCTCCAGACCCCTACCTCTAAATATATCCGGATCGAGGCCTGCCGAGAAAGAAATATTTGCCATTCAAATAGGGAGAGAAATAGCTCTTTGGTCTTTTATTTTTCAAACAGCCCTCCATTAAATATTATATTTAATTACAGACAACTAGCAAAGCACCGTTTCCCTTTCAGAAATATTTGTATGCCACCGGAGTCCTTCTCTCACTCTTCCTCCCTTCTCCACCAGTACAGGGGAAAAAATCCTCTCCTGTTCAAATGGCAAATCCTGAATGCTTCTTTTACCCCCTTTTTCTCCCCTTCTCTCGCAATAACAATATTGTAAATAAACGGTGAATCTAAAGAGTGGAGGTAGTTTGTAATATTAAAAACCAAAGCTTGTGAAGTCAGGGGCTGTTTGAAACCATTCTAAGCACCACATAATAAAGGTTCTATCAGCGAGCAGCAGCCCTGCGTTCTATCCTTCTACTAGCTTTACTAGTCTGTGAATTATTGCTGTGGTCAATAGATCTTTTTTCTGTAGCATTCTGCTTATGTAGGTGATAAATCTTCCAGCCTTATGGGAAAGAAGGGTCAGCCTGCTGTTACTCGGCCCCATTATTTTTCTCCTACATCATTTAGAAAACTGCTCGACTGGACCAATTTTTGATGCATAGACTTTTTGCTCAGCTACATACTAAATTTTATTGTGCATATTAAATTTTTAGCTCTGTCCATGTTTTAAATCTCCATCAACGGAAGGAGGTGTCGGCAGGCCTGTGAGGAGGGGGCAGAAAGCAAAGAATATAATTCTTACTTTAGGTATCAGGAAGGAGACGCATAAAAAGGGACTTGCAGAGGCTGCCTTTAATAGATCGGGAGAGACGGGACATGGAAGGATAAAAGAATCCATTGAAATTCGTTGTACATAACGGCCAAGATGCACTTACACTCGGAGAGAACCTGGATTCCAGCAACGCATTATATTATGGCCAACTTTGAAACAAAGCACTAGTGAAACCTTACCATTCTTTTGTTTTTCAGAAATTCACCACATTCTCCGTGTCGTGTTCAAACCCAAATCTGGACCTAGACTGTTTATATATTTGCTGCCGCCACCCCTTCGCTGTCCCCGAAGTTATTTCCTAGTGCTGGACGCCTGCAGTATCGCAGGCAGAAGAAACTGCTTTGTCTCACACACAAAAAGGAGCCAGCTGGAAGCATTGGCGAGAATTTTACTGACTTGCATGCTGCCGTGTAAGGGCCATTTATTTTATTTCTTTGTTTGTTTATTTATTCAACTTCTATCCCACCCATCCAGCTACCAAGGCCACTCCCCAATGGCCTTCTTAGGTTTTCTGGGCTGTTGTTATGCCTCTTGTCCTGCCGGTAACACAACTGATTGTGTAACCCAGTGGTCCCCAACCTTGGGGAAGGCGGGGCACCCCCCAGCACTCACACGGATGCACAAAGGAATGGGGGCGCTCACGTGGGCACGCGCACACTCGTGCACATACGCGAAGGGGCTGTGCGGGGGAAGTGCGTGCAGGGTGGGTGGGAGATCTGTCTCCGCGGCCTGGTCCAGCCCAGACCACTGACCGGCACCGGGCCGCAGACCGGGGGTTGGGGACCCCTGGTGTAACCAGTCCTGCAACCCATTTGTGCAATGGCCAGCAGGGGGCAGTAAACACCATTTCCACAATTGGCCTCCCACAGGCAGTTTTCTGCCATTGTATTTTGTCCTTGGTGTTTCATCCTAGCTGCAGCCAATTCAGTTGCTTCACTAGTAGTTTTAAGGGCCCATGTTGAACAAGGCTTCTGTCTTTTTGCCCAAGACCAGATTAAGACCTGCTAAAGCCCTGAGACCCCTTCACGAATTGCTGCCTTGTCGTGGCGAAGGGGCTTGAGTAATTCAGAGAAGCTATGGGCTATGCCGTGCAGGGACACCCAAGACGGACAGGTCATAGTGGAGAGTTCTGACTAAACGCGATCCACCTGGAGCAGGAACTGGCAAGCCACTCCAGTATCTTTGCCAAGAAAACTCCAGGGACAGAAACAAAAGGCTAAAAGATATGACGCCGGAAGATGAGCCCCTCAGGTCAGAAGGCGTCCCACATGTGTTTTGGACCCACAGAAGCTTTCTGACACTTCCCAACGGCAGCCCCATGTAGAGTGCTTTACAGTAATCCAGCTGAGATGGAACTAAGGCATGTGTCACCATGGCCACATCAGCCCTCTCAAGAAATGGGCGCAGTTGGCACACTCATTTTAACTGTGCCAATGCACGCCTGGCCACTGCCAAGACCTGAGCTTCCAGGCTCAGAGATGAATCCAGAAGCACCCCCAAGCTGCGCACCTGTGTTTTCAGAGGGAGTGTAACCCCACACAGCACAGGCTTGATCTGCCTTTCAACTGACCAGGAGCCTCTCTGTCTTGTCTGGATTAAGTTTCAGTTTATTCACCTTCATCCCATCCATTACTGACTCCAGACACTGACCTAGAGCCAAAACAGCTTCCTTGGCTTAGATGGGAAGGAGAGACAGAGTTGGGCATCATCAGCGTACTGGTGACACCAAACCCCAAAACTCTGGGCAACTTCTCCCAGCAGTTTCATGTAGATGTTAAATAGCATAAGGGACAAAACAGAACCCTGAGGAACACCAGGGTGTCAAACAAGAGTCCCCCCCCCACACCATCCTCTGAGTTCTCTCCTCCAGGAAAGACCGGGGTCCCTGTAAAACAGTGCCTCCATGCCCCATCCCAGACAGACAGCCCAGAAAGGATACCATGGTATCAAAAGCTACTCAGTCTTGCTGCCTTCTGTTGTGGTAGTTATCGTAGTCATTCGGTGTGCATCTCCTTGCTTCACTCCTGTAAAGACTTGGTCTCCAGGACCATTCTCAGTCTAAATCTGGGACAATTTAATAGCAATAATGCCAGCTATTAGATATTGTCAAATATCAGCTATCCAAATATATATATGTTAGGAGAACACTGTGCCTATGGATGTTCACCGTCCAAGGGAGGCAGGAGAGAGAGAGAAGTCGAAAAGCCATTTGCTTCAGTTCAAGACAGAAACCACATCTGAATTCTTCCACAAGTATTTTTGGCAGCCACAGGACCCTCTGAGAGAGCACAGGCTGCCTTTAAATCCCACACCCTCTCAGAAATGTCTGAAAGAGGGGGGGGGAGAAGAGCCAACCTGTAGGATGCCTTTCGAGAACAGTGAAAAGATTAGGCATGTCACTAACCCCTCTCCTGACGGATTTGGAATTTAATGGGAAGAAGCTCTCTCTCAGATCTTGACTGGCAGGCAATATCATTATTTTGACTGATGTTCCCCAATCAGTCATGCTTCGTATTACAATGCAGATTACCGCCAAATCCCCACTGAAGGAAGCGCAGTTCAGGGAGTCCCTCACCTTTTCATGCAACTGCTTTTTGCTGATGTTGAAGGTGCTGCATATGGCGAGGGTTTCAGTCACCTCTGTGAAAGAAGTGTTTTCCTTGTTTTTACCCTTGTTTGTCAGTGTCTAAAAGGTGATGGTGGCATGAGGATGGACTAGAGGTACCAGAAATTTGAACCCAAGACCTTCTGCAGATGAAGTAAGTTTGCTGCCACCCAACTCTGCTCTCTTCTCACTCAAGGTCACAGAAACATCCTGTCATCATAAGGGGGAGGATTTCTATGACATGTCACATTTTCTCTGCAACCAACATTTTATTTATTTATTTATTACATTTATAGCCCGCCCATCTAGTCATATAGACTACTCTGGGCGGGTAACAACATATCATGTAACAATTTAACAATTTAAAATCATAACAATATATTACTAAATAAACAATGATCCAAGATGGGAGAAAACACAAAATAACAAAATTCAGACGGTGGGTGGAGGGAAGGCTTGCTTAAACAGCCAGGTTTTCAGTTGGCATTTAAAGATGCCCAGCGACGGGGCCATGCGAATCTCAGGAGGGAGGCTGTTCCAAAGACGAGGAGCCACTGCCGAACCCCTAAGCAAGTTCAAGCATGTCTATGAGTAATCTGGCCTTTCTCACCAGATTATACATAAACATCTTCAAACACATCCATGAGCTCAAACATAGGTTGTAGAAAAAATTTGACATGTCATAGAAATCCTTCCCCTAGTCATCACCCTGGGAGCTGGGGTGGTGGTGGGGTTACTATAGTGACAGAAAAAGGGACAAATGCATCCCCTTATGAACCTCTCCTTTTACCCACATTGTTATGGAGTAAGCTTCACAGATGACTTATTTATCGTCCCCAAGTAAGAGTATCAAATGGCACAGTTCAGTTCTCCCACTACCTTATACATAGTCTGGTTGCAAGTGGTACAGAAGTCAATCTTACATTGGAACCTGACTCTGATTTCAGTGAGGCGATGAATCTGCTCCAGATTTTAGTTCAGACTTTACAGGAACCCTACACTTGAAATAGATTCAGCACCTTGGAGATCTCCTTTAATGTTCAGAGTAGAAGGGGAACAGAGTCAAGGCTCCCACAAATCCTGAGCCACCATATTCCACTGGTCTCAAGAACCTCCAAGATACCAAGGGCAGCGACATCAGTAGCATTCTTATTCTCACATGCAGAGAGCAGCCACCCTAACATATTATGCAGTTGGTGGATAAAGTGGGTAGAGGGAAGCTCTTTTCCCTCTCGCGCAATACTAGAGCCAGGGGACATCTGCTCCAATTGAGTGTTGGGAGAGTGAGAACAGACCAAAGAAAATATTTCTTGACCCAGTGTGTTGTTAGTCTGTGGAACTCCTTGCCACAAGATGTGGTGATGGCATCTGGCCTAGATGCCTTTAAAAGGGGATTGGACAGATTTCTGGAGGAAAAGTCCATAGCAGGTGACAAGCCATGATGGGGATGTATAATCTCCAGGCTTAGCAGGAAGGTACCTCCAAATACCAGATGCAGGGGAGGGGTATCAGGAGACAGGGATCTTGTCTCGTGTGCATCTGGTGGGGCCACTCTAAGATACAGGAAGCTGGACTAGATGGGCCCTTGGCCTGATCCAGCAGGGCTCATCTTATGTTCTCATGTTCATAGAATCCTAGAATCTTAGAATCCTAGACTCATAGAATCCTAGAAACATAGAATAATTAAGTTGGAAGGGGCTTATAAGGCCATTGAGTGCTCGGTGCAGGAATACAAATCAAAGGATATCTACCAGGTGGTGGTCTAAATTTCTCTTGAATGCCTCCAGTGCTGGAGCACTCACCACCTCCCTGAGGCCATTGGTTCATTTGTCATACTGTTGTAACAGTTAGGAAGTTTTTCCTGATATCCAGCAAAAATCTGGCTTCCCGTAACTTGAGCCCATGATTATGTACCCTTCACTATCCAGTGTTGCTATCAGCAGACACAAAATAGCTACTCAGCTTTGATCCGGCGCAAATATCCTCTGTCTAGGTCCTGCCAGATGCATTGCATTTTGGGGGATCATAACATATGATGAAAAACATCTACTTCTGCTTCATTGACTATGCAAAAGCCTTTGACTGTGTGGACCACAGCAAACTATGGCAAGTTCTTAAAGAAATGGGAGTGCCTGACCACCTTATCTCCTGAGAAATCTATATGTGGGACAGGAAGCAACAGTTAGAACTGGATATGGAACAACTGATTGGTTCAAAATTGGGAAAGGAGTACGACAAGGCTGTATATTGTCTCCCTGCTTATTTAACTTATATGCAGAATACACAACGACGTCTACGTTGGCTTGGGCATGTCGTGAGAATGGCTGATGGTCGGATTCCAAAAGATCTCCTGTATGGAGAATTAGTGGAGGGAAATCGCCCCAGAGGGAGACCACAGCTGCGATACAAGGACATCTGCAAGCGAGATCTGAAGGCCTTAGGAATGGACCTCAACAGATGGGAAACCCTGACTTCTGAGCGTTCAGCCTGGAGGCAGGCGGTGCATCACGGCCTCTCCCAATTTGAAGAGACCCTTGTCCAGCAGACCGAGGCAAAGAGGCAGTCACGGAAGCAGCAAAATCAGGGAGCTGGACAGGGGACAGGTTGTATTTGTCTTCAGTGTGGAAGGGATTGTCACTCTCGAATTGAAAGAGGAGAGCACAAAAAATGGTCTGAAGCTCAACATCAAAAAAACTAAGATCATGGCCACGGGCCCCATCACCTCCTGGCAAATAGAAGGGGAAGATATGGAGGCAGTGACAGAGTTTACCTTCCTGGGCTCCACGATCACTGCAGATGGTGACAGCAGCCACGATATTAAAAGACGCCTGCTTCTTGGGAGGAAAGCTATGACAAACCTAGACAGCATCTTAAAAAGCAGAGACATCACCTTGCCTACAAAGGTCCGCATAGTCAAAGCGATGGTTTTTCCAGTAGTGATGTATGGAAGTGAGAGCTGGACCATAAAGAAGGCTGACCGCCGAAGAATTGATGCTTTTGAATTGTGGTGCTGGAGGAGACTCTTGAGAGTCCCCTGGACTGCAAGGAGAACAAACCTATCCATTTTGAAGGAAATCAACCCTGAGTGTTCACTGGAAGGACAGATCCTGAAGCTGAGGCTCCAATACTTTGGCCATCTCATGAGAAGAGAAGACTCCCTGGAAAAGACCCTGATGTTGGGAAAGTGTGAAGGCAAGAGGAGAAGGGGACGACAGAGGATGAGATGGTTGGACAGTGTCATCGAAGCAACCAACATGAATTTGACCCAACTCCGGGAGGCAGTGGAAGACAGGAGGGCCTGGCGTGCTCTGGTCCATGGGGTCACGAAGAGTCGGACATGACTAAATGACTAAACAACAACAACATATGATGTGGACCATAGCTGAAAAGCAGTGAAGTGACCATTCAGAAAAAGGCACCATGATCCATTCAGTAAATATACTATGCATGAGTAGGGTTTTCAAAAACACATAAAATAATTCAGTTGGAAGAGGCCTATAAGGTTATCAAGTCAAAGCAGATCTGACAGATGATTGTCCAGTTTTCTCTTGAATGCCTCCAGCGTTGGAGTGCTCCCCACCTCCCAAGGTCATTGGTTCCATTGTCATACTGCTCTAACAATTAAGTAGTTTTTCGTGATATTCAACCGAACTCTGGCTTCCTGTAGCTTGAGCCCAATATTACATGCCTTGCACTCTGGGATAATCAAGAACAGACCCTGCCTGTTCTCTGTATGACAATCTTTCAGGTATTTGAAAAGTGCTATCTGATCTCCCCTCAGTCTTCTGTTCTCAAGGCTAAACATGCCCAGTTCCTTCAGTCTTTCCTTAGAGGACTTGGTTTCTAGTCATTAGCTTTGGAAGAAAGCAAAGGGCTTCATGAGAATGGCAACATTGGATGGTACTAGGGTGGTTTCATGGCAGGCTGTTGAGAATCTCACTGCTCCATGACATCTTTTCTCCAGTATATTGACTTTGCAGCCTTTTCCTTGGGACTTTGGTTGATTGCAATAAACCCAAAATTGCCCATCCACCATAGTGGCTTTGCTTCCTTGCTTCCCAGCTCTGTCTTGCAGTCTTTCCCTTGGCACTTTGTTGCCCTAAAATTCTAAGCATGAAGCAAAACCCATTTGCCCTTATTGACTACCATTACATAATAATGTTCTTCATAATCACGGGTAACAACACTATTGTAGTTCCATGATTACCTTGAATTACAATGGTCACCTTGAAACTACTGTTACCTCTCCTCCTTGTAATCACAAAGTGTAAATGTGGCAATAAATGTAGCATAGATATTGTGCAGATGGGCTAATAAACATGTGTCTTATTAAAAGAGGTGAAAGTCACCTCTAAAGACATCGCAGGACTCCTGAGAAAGCACAAGCCAATGTGACGGCCTTTAGATGGGTAACTGCGCCCACCTAGATCTCCATTTGTAATAACACAGCAGGTTGTTTCTGACTTGTGGTTGGCATGTTGAAGTAGCGGTCTTTGTTATGAAGGAAGCAGTGTTTTATTTTTTGAGGTTTACAGACAGAATGCCTCAGTTCTCAAATTATAGACAATATGTCTATAATAACAACCTTAGAACTGCAGAGCTGGAAGGGACCCTATGGATCATCAAGTCCAGCCCCCGTAAAGGAGGCCCGGTGGGGAATCGAACTCCCAACCTCTGGTTCCACAGCCAGAGGCCTTAAACCACTGAGCTCTCCAGCAGTTCCATGAAACAGTTGTTTCAAAGTGAGCAAGGTCTTGGGATGCTTAAGTAACTATCTAGTTTTCGACTTCATTTTGGAATACTCAATCAACTGACATGTGATTTTTTTTATCACCTCTTTTTGTGCTGGGTTGTGTCTATATCATCTTTTCGGTTATAAAGGTGATTTGGACATAGGAACGAGACAACCTCTCATTTTTTAAAATTTTGTTGCATACCCATCGGCATTTTCCTCCCCTCTTTGCTTCATATCCAGCTGCACATATTTTGCTAATATGTCCTTTTTTTTACCATTTCACCTAATTCACCCGACTTTTCTCCAACAACTAAAATTTGCTTGAGCAATTTTTTTCATTTATGTCCATGTTCATCGTTTGTCCTTTTTTTGGTGGGACTTTCACCCTCCAGTATGTTCTATAAGCTTGCAAATGGGTGAATTCTAGAGACCATGAGCATTCCTTCTCCCAACCAGTCTTGGCATATCTGAAAACACAAATTTTATTGAGACTATAGAATTCAATTATTTTCCCCGCCCCCCCATCCTTACCTGGTTTCTCTCACTATCAAGTGTCAACTTTCCAGATGATGGAGAATAAAACTTTATTTTTTGCAAGTGTACTTCCAGCCTCCCTAAGAGTGGGTGAATGTGAGTATGAGCAAAAGCCAAGCATTTTTATAACCTTTTTTCCCCCTTCCCCCGAAAAAGAAGCTAAAAACAAGCACACATATCACTTTGAAGTCCTATCAGGGAAGCAATTAAAGTGAAAATAAAACTAATCATGCTGGCCTTAACCCAGCTTGTTATAACTCCGTATCTTGCCTTTTATTGAAATATTAATGATAATTCCTACAAGGGATTCAGTTTTGGCTCTCCCCTCTAGCAGTTAGAAAAGTTTAAGAATGTGTCCTTTTAAGCTTGAGAAAGACAATTTGTTCAGTCTGAAACTGTGGTGTAACTTTCCATACCCCAGTTGACCTCTGAAACTCTTCCACTCCTGACCCATTGTGGAAGTAATTTCACAGTGTCACGATCAGTCACTGTCCATTCTTGTCCGGTGTCGCTCTCTGGGCAACGGAAGGTTCAGGGAGTGAATGGAAAAAGCCCCCCTCATGATTTCCCTGGCAGATTTGCAATCTGTGAAAGCATGGCAGGGGAGTCTTCAGAGTTCAGGAAAAGAAGGAAATTGGTCAGAAGCTGAAACTCGACAATGCTTAGCACACGCTAAGGAGCAGAACTGCTTTGAGAAGCAAAACGATGTCATGTTGGGAACTTGGTTGCTATCGGTTTGTGGCTTCTCATCAGGAGGTAAACTTGGGCATCATTTACAGGCTGGGGTGCAGAGATGCGAGAAAATGGAGATAAAATATTGTCACAGACAGAAGTAATCATCTTAGAACTGCAGACCTGGAAGGGATCCTGTGGATCATCCAGTCCAGCCCCTGTCAAGGAGGCACAGCGGAGAATTGAACTCCCTACCTCTGGCTCCGCAGCCAGAGACCTAAACCATTTAGGGAAATACACATTTTCCTTAATATATGATATGACCCCGAGTCAAGGCCCTTATAAGAAAAGAGGCAACAGCTTTTAATTTATTTATTATTGATTGATTAATTGACTGATTGATTATATTCTTAAACTATGCCATCTATTGGTCTTGCCTCTACTCAGGAAAGTTTCTAGCAAGAAGATAAACATAAACAGCCAAATCCCACCCAGTCCACAAATATAAAAATATAGCAATATGATATATAAAAAACAACAGGCCTAAAATCCCAGGATGGTGGCAACGAACAAGATACAGGCTAGAGAATATAATGGTCCAAATAAGATGAATTGACTGACAGTTAGGAAGGGAAGATATCTTGAAGTGCCTTCCTGAAAAGTGGAGTTTTTATATGCTTCCTCAATATCAGGAGGGAAGTGGCCTGGCGCACTTCCACAGGGAGAGCATTCCACAAAGATGTGGCCACCAGAGAGATGGCCTGGCTCCTCCTCATAGACCTCCTGGCCTCCCTTGGGAGAAAATGAATCATGATTTGCTTCATCCTCCGGCAGAAAATGAAAAATGATGAGGGTGGTAATGGCAATCATCATCATTCATATCGTCCCTTCCCCGCAAGTTGGTAGGGCTTTGTTTTTGATTTTGTTGTGCTGGTTTTGCAGACATTTTTCACATTCCCGAAACCTTTTTTTTTTAGCACATTTGCACGTATTTGCTAAATTTGGAACATTTTCACTTTTTTGGAATTGTTGCCTTCTTGAACAAAGCAACAAGTGTAGTAGCATTAGATTGGTTATTTCTGTCATTCTGATCAGTCAAGGGTGCTCTCTTGATGATGATTTTTATGAAGGTTGGAGAATCCTTGAGGAAAAACTCACAATTCCTTCCTACCTTCCTTTTGATTGCACGCTAGTTGACCAATTGTACCCCGAGGTGAGCATGGTTCTCCACCACCAGCAATTGACCTGGATGCTTCTCTCTTGTCAATGCACTGTGTAACTTTCATGAGCTGGTCCTAAATCTTAAGCCCAATCAACCACTCTTTAATAACTTGGCCCAAATAAATATTTCAGATGATAGGCAAGGGAGGGTTAGCTGGATCTCATTTGCCTGAAATTCTCTTATGTATGCACATTAAATATTAGAATCCATGTTTAATGTTTAGAAGAAATTAATTTTTCATGATTCTGTCAATATTTTACATGTTTACTTAGTCCTTAATAGCTATCTAGGTTGCTTGTACTAGTTGTAAGATGTTCCAAACTGGCCTCACCATCTCTGTGTTCAGAACTTTGAACTAAAGAAGACCTTGCTTTGCACATCCAAAATATGTCCATGAACCGCCAAGAGAAATGCTAGAGGCCAACAACTGGAAAAGGGTTTGGGACATGGAACCAAACACGTACTTCTGCAATCCCATGTGGGATGGGTAATGTTGACAGCTACAGCCACACCCCTGGTATGACAGCATGCATCTTTCTTGAGGAGCTTCCTTTCTGCTCTGATATAAAAGGGGGAAACATAGTACTTTCAGAGGCAGATGAGTCACCTTCTGTCAGCCCAAATGCTTGGGTCTCCAAGCGGCAACTCAGTGGCATTGCTCCTTCCTTGCATTTCCTGTGAGGAGAAGGCAAAGCTGCATGTAGACCCCCTCACATTTCTCCACCTGGTGCTTCGATCTGGGAATTGTCACCCGTCCAGTGGCTTTTTCCTTGTTTCTCTTGTTGCCAGCATGAGGAGCTGCAATATCTCCTCCTTGCTGGCAAATATGCCAAAGTATTTCCACATGTTCCCACAGTGATGAGAAGGATGCCCTGGGCAAAAAGTGACCATTTTCATACAAAATATTATTTATATGCTCAAAAATCTGCAATTCACAAATTTTGCATGAATTCTGCAAATGAACCAAAATTAAAAATGACAGCTGCTTTGCTTCCTTAAGATAATGTCTTTTCGGAAGAGGTGTGGGGCATTATAATCATTGGTTGGTGAAGGAAATATGTTTCTATTGGTCCTGGTGATGGGTACATTACTTAATTATGTTCATTGAGTTGATGTAAGTGATATGTATATTTTTTGTGGGCGGGGTTGGTCTGTTCTATATTGTTTAATATTTTGGTATATTTCTATATAATTTGCTTATTTCTCTTTCTTTTGCTATAAAAGTATTTATTTTGTAATAAATAAATATAAAATAAAATTTTAAAAAACCCTGAAATTCACAAATTTTGCATGAGTTGTACAAATTGGCGAAAAATTTTTTTTAAATGACTGCTGTTTAAATTTTAAACTATTAAATTTCCTTAAATAGAAAACTTACAGGGTAACACTGCCATTTTTAAAGACACAATGGGTGAAATCCTATTCAAGTTGATATCATGTAGAGTTATACTTCCAGAAGTGTGTCACACCTTACAGCCAAGTTTTGCACTGTTAGCTTTACATACTGTCTTTTAATCATGTAAGCCACACTAGGTCCTTTCTAAGGAGAGTGAGCAGGGTAAAAATACTATGAATGAATGAATGAATGAATGAATGAATGAATGAATGAATGAATCAATCAATCAATCAATCAATCAATCAATCAGTCAGTCAGTCAGTCAGTCAGTCAATCAATCATTGACTTTCTCTTTGTGGAAGTGTTTTCTATGCAAAAACTAAATAAATAAACACCCAAATTAAAGCAAAAAATAATCACTAGTCTTTTCATTCCTGTACAGAAATGAAAAATCTCTTTTCCGTGTTTATTTTGGGATGGATGTTGAGAGACCCTTTTTCATAGGGGACAAGAAAATATGCAAGCGTTAATTACATCTTTACTCCCGAATGCCTGAGATTACAAAAGACATCTCTCAATTTAAAGAAGAAGAAGAAGAAGACATTGCTTGTTGTTCTGTTCTAAAATCGACCTTTCTATCCACCCATCCTTCCTCATTTGATTCTTGATTCATTTTTCTGGCTGTGTGGTTCTACGGGAGACAGTTTGTGAACTCCGAGGAGAATTCCAGGCATTACCTGTTTGTTTAGTAAGTTAATGAAAGAGAAGAAATGGTTCTTTTCAGATAAAGGCAAGTTAAGCCTCGTGTGTACGGATGCGTCTGTGCCTACCCAAGTTTAAACTTTGCAATCTGACAAGAAAAGAGAGTTCTAAAGGAAGAATCCTCCTTTTGATCTTTAATACCCTTGTCTCCTTGAACTAGACTCGGGGAAAAAATCATGAATTGTTTAAGCATTGAGAAGGCGGAGTTCTCTCTCCCCGAACAATAAAGTCCGGGAGGAAAGCTGAAAACTTTGTTTTTTCTTTCTATGGGAACGAGAGTTAACAACTGCAGCCCCATTGATACCCTCAAAGTCTTTTCTTATTAAAAAAAGAAAAGAAAAGGAGGAAGTTCTAAGACACTGTGATGAACTTGTCCATGTGTCGCAAAGGAACTTTGCATAAACTTTGAATACAGATGGGGGTGAGATTAAATTGAGGATGGGATGGCGAGAGTCGAACTTTGGAGTGCCTTGCTCAGAAGGCTCCAGATGCTCCTTATTATATAATGGGTCTCATAAAAGGTCGTTGTGTACAAGATCTGCACAGCATTTCTTCTTTCTCCCTCAAGAGCCCTACTGGGTTGGTGTTTGCATTTAAATTAAAGAGTAATTAGATCCAGGAGGAGTCGTTTTAAAAAATGCAAAGTATACGTTGGGTGACTTGTCGGCAATTAACCGGTCAAGGAAAGAGGATGAGCTAAGTCAACAGAGTGATATCAAATGGGAAGGTTTCCAATGTCAAACTTGGTCTGAAGCTCTAAACTAGGGTAGCCATGTTGTCACCTGTGGGTCACATGCACTCCCACGGGCATTTTTGTACCTCCCGGAGCTGCTCCTCATACCCACCAATTAAAATAAATAAATAAACAAAAACAAACATTTGATAATCTTAGAATTGCAGAACTGAAAGGGACCCTGGGGATCACTGAGTCCAGCTGTCATCAAGGAAGCACAGTGGGGAATCAAACTCCCAGCCTCTGTCCTCAAAAGGACGGAAGGCTGAGTAAACCTTCAGCTGGCTACTGGAGCCTATCGAGATTGTGAGCAGAGCCTCAGGTTGTGAGCAGAGCCTTGACAGCAGTATGAAGTTTAACCACTGTGCCACAAGAAAGGTGTTAGGATCAATATGAGCCAGTTCTGACTTGATAGCACAGAACCACACACAGGCCTCTTAGGGAGATATTCAGGTATTCAACTTCCTGGCCTGGTAAGACCAACCCAACCTGAAAGCTTACTGGCTTTTCTCAAGGAATAAATTAAAAATATCTTGTTTACTTAGTCTTGAAGTGAAAAGAAGAAGAAGAAGAAGCTACCATTTCAGTTGCGCAGAGGGGGGCATGTCAATGTTGCTGCTGAGTGGGTCTCCCCACGGCCAGTGTGTCTACCATGGGCTGCACATGGCTCACCCTCATTGTAGCTTTGAGAGATGTCAAGAAGCAAATGGGGCAGTGGAAACGAGAGAGGGGGAAGTCTGAGGAAGCTCCTGCATTCCAGGAACCGGTGCTGCGGCCTGGCCATCATTATCGCCAGAAAGGGGAGAACCTGTGAGGGAGGTTTAGCCAACAGTGAGAAAAGGAAAGAAGGAGGAAAGTGGCTGAGAAGATATGAAGCATCTGGAATACTGAACCGCTCACAAGGGTTTCTAGTGGCTAGTCAGAGAACAGATGTCTTTACAGACTACCTGGAGGTCTCCACCTGCAAGCCATACACTGAAGCTTGACAAGCCACATGTTGGAATCAACGAGGTAAACCGAATTTCCCCATCACTTTATTATTTTTACTTATTTATTTTTGCAAAGTGACAGTGCTTCTCTGCTGTCGATGTTAGGAATACAACACACCTCTCCGTGCTATAAATCAAACAGAAAGCCGCAGAGGGAGGGAAAGGACATGGGTCAGTTCTTTCAGCCAATATTTTTACAGTTTCGACATGAGGGAGGGGGGAGAGAGAAAACTGTAACAAATGAAAGCATCAAAACTAAGCACCCCTGCCATTAGTAAAACACTTTGTCATGGACTCCAGAGGCTCACTGGGAATTATACTAACCCATGTTCTAACTATTGATGGCAATTTTTTTTAAAAAAATCAATCTGTATGTTGCAAACATATGCAGAGAAAGAATTTCTCCAGCCAATAAGCAAAATTCTGTCTTGATCACATAATCGCAGAATTTCAGAGCTGAAATGGGCATTGGAGAACATCTAGATCCCAGCCTTGGGTAATCCAGGTCTTCTTGTACTGCAGCTGCCAGAAACCTCAGCCAGCCCAGTGGGTGGTGAAGGCTTCCGATGACTGAAGTCCAAGAACACCCGGGTTACTGAAAGTTGAGAACCACTGACCTAGTCCAACCCTAATGAGACACGAATCTTTCAGTGACAGCATCGCCCTACAGCAGGGCAAGGATCTGCAGGCTTTGGACTGATTCTATCCCTTCTGACTTTCCAATTTGGCCCTCGGTGATTCCTTAGAAGGCCAAAGTCCTGTCCTTTTGCCTAGAGAGGGGCACAAACTGCCAAAATGGCAGTTTGTGCTGGTTCGCCTCTTGGCCGAAGAGGTGTTTGGCACTTCCCAGCCCAACCTCCTTTTGTGGGTGGCCACTCAAAGGCAGCACCCAGAGGGGGTACAGCAGGGAAGCAGGGGCTCCACCTCTGAGTGGGCGCCTGCTGGAGGAGGTGGAGCTAGGAAGTGCCAAACACCTCTTTGGCCAAGAAACGAACCAGCACAAACCACCAAACTGGTGGTTTGTACCCATTTCTACTTTTGACTCTATCAATGGGCCGTTTCCAAGATTCAAGATTTTCCCCCCGTTTTAGATGGCTGGAATTTCTTTCCTAAGCCATAGTTGTTTACAATAAGAACATTAAGGTAACATATGCTGGCCTCTGAAATTCAGCTATCTCCTGGGAGTCATGTCTCCAAATAAATTAGGAATGGAAGTTGAGGCAGAGGAGCTCTACAAGGGAAGCATCATGTTTACCTCCGTGAACCATTACGCCAAGAGAAAGTGTCATGAGTACAACAAGTGTTTTGATTGCACATTTCATGGGGCAGTGGGCGCATTTCACACTTAACCTATTCTCTGGCATGCCACATATTTACAAAATAGCATTCTTTTACATGCAGTCAGAACCACCTTGTACTCCGTGGGATTTACGTCAATGCTAGCCTGCATGCGATTACACGTCATTGAGCTTACAATCATTTTTTCATCTTTGCAAAGCAACACCAATGTGATGGTGAAAATACAGCCTTTGTTGCAAAGCTGTCTTTACCTGAGTATGAATTGTGACTAGCAAGGCCATAGATTTCCTCATAGTTGACAAGGCAATAACTTTTCAGGCTGGTTTATCATTGCACTCTCTCTCTCTCTCTCTCTCTCTCTCTCTCTCTTTCTCTTGCTCTCGCTCTCCTCTTTGTTTTGATCCAAGCAGGGGAAGAAATCCAAGGGTGATGAAAAAGCTAAGGTATTTTTGGAGTAATTCTGAATTGGAAGCGAAGGAATCAAATTCATGAAAACCCGTGGCTACATGGGCTTCTCATGACTAAGTAAATACAGTGGCCCATTTGGTTTCACCTGGTTTGCAAAGAAAAATAGACACGAATGGTTCAGTCTTTTCCTGGTCAATGGCCCTTTTATCGAAGCTCGCTCACCAGCCAGTTCGGTCTAAGCTTGAGCTCAAATTGTCTATGTTGTTCAGTCATAGAGTATGCAACTTTCCTCCTGAAAGACCTCAGTATGGTTACATGGGGAACTTTTTCATTTGTTTATTTGTCCGTTCGGATGTTTCCCTTCTTGGATTAGTTGCTGCTACTTTCTGGACAAAGAAAAAAGAGAAGGTGTCAAGTGGAGTGCGGAAGAGAGATATCCCCATATTCTAGTATTTTCTATTTGCGATGGGGTTGATTGTATTTTTTGCCTTTATTTGCTTGCTTGCTTTTCTTGTTTTTTGGAATAGAAAACCCTGTGGTTTTTTTTTTTTTAAAAAAGCTATTTTTCTCTTGTGTGGTTTTAAATAAGCTTTCCCTGTTGGACTAATTTTTTTAAAAAATGTTATTTTGATTTTTTTTTAAGGGTTCTTAGAGGCTTTCGAAGGACCAGGAAACACGAATAGAGGAACACACATGGGAAACAAAAAGAGAGGTTTTCCCTTTCATGAAAACGAAAGGAATGGGAAATGAAAAATATGAAAATGAAAGAGGAAACTCTCCTGAAAGAATCCAAAACGAAAGAAATACGGGGGTTTTTTTTACATGCACATCCTAATGGAGAGCAATCTCAGTAGACTGACATTCATGCATATGTGAAGATTAATATGAAACATAAAGGAAATGCAAAAGGTGAAGCATGAAGATGGTATGTTTGTTTGATAGTGTGATGGTTTCTTTTTAGGAATGCTTTCTGTTTCAGAAGATAGTGCAAGAACATAAGTAAGTATATACATGAATATGGCTAGCAAACACTACTAGTCTTCACCCTTCAGTTCTATCCGTGTGGAATCGAGGTGGAATTAGACAGTGATCCTTAGTGCAGAAATAGTGGTGCTTGAGAATGTCCTTCCAATTTCTTTTCTGAGATAATGTCAAGGACTCCTCTTGTTGAGTTCCATCCAGAGGAACAGAAATAGTAACATTTTTTGGTCTGTAGTAGAGATAAGAAAGAAATTCACTTTAAACAAGCTTCTTTTAAGATATGAATTTCTCCAGATCCTCACCTGCAAAACTACTAACCAAAGTCCATGAATATCCTTTATTTTTCTGGCACAGAGAAGACAGGATGAGTGTCATATTTTTGTTTGTTTGTTTGTTTGGGGGATTATACAATGGTAAATGCCCACTAGACATGGAGATTAAAGATGGGCATGAATTTTGAAACAATTTGCAAAGTTCATAAAAAATGGTTAATTCGTTCAATTTGTTTTGTACGAATTGATAACCCCCCAATGAATGCGAATCAATGATTTTTTTGGTGATTTTTTTTCATCAACTCGTTGGGCTAACAAAATTGCTCCCCAGGTGCCTAGAGACATCAAAATCACAGGAAAGCTTCCTCTGACTCTCCTCTACAATCCCTCCAAGTTTGGTGAAGACTGGACTTTCCCCAAGCCAGCTGCTAAAGGGCACATTCCTGGGGGACCCACTTTGTGGGTGTATAACTCAAAGGTCTGAAACTCGATCGTCACCAAATATGGAGGGATTGTAGAGGAGAGACAGGGAAAGCCTCTATGTGATTTTGATGTCTCTAGGTGCCTGGGGAAACTTTCCTGGGGGGCCCTCTTTGTAGGTATATAATTCGGACATCCAAAACTCAAACTTTAAAGTAAAAAAAAATCAACAAATCAATTCATTGATTCGCCAGAAAAAAATTCATTATTCATGATTCTTGATGAATCATGAATCAAAACGAATCACCATTTTTCCAGTTTGCGGCCATCTCTAATGTGTATTTGCACAATTAAAACTAGTGCACCCGCTGCACCTGTCTTGGGGAAGTTTTGATGTGGCCACACTGACACATGTCTTAGTTACATCCTGGCTGGACTACTGTAACACACTCTATGTGGGGCTGCCTTTGGAAAATGTCAGGAAACTTCAGCATGTCCAAAACACAGCAGCCAGATTGCTAACTGGCGCTGGTCACAGAGATACTCCTGTGACAACAGCTCCACTGGCTGCCAATCAATTCCTGGGCACAATTCAAAGCACCATAATAAAGCCATAAATGGGTCCAAGCTATCTGAAGGACCTTGTCTCTCTTTATGAGCTTGTCCGGGTGTAAAGATCATCAGTGGAGGCCTTTCTCTTGGTCCCACGACCCCCACAGGTGCCTCTGGTGGGGACATATGAGAGAGAGCCTCCTCTGTGGCTGCTCCCAGACTTTGGAACTCCCTCCCACTGGAGGCCAGTTTGTTGTTGTTGTTGCTGCTGCTGCTGCTGCTGCTGCTGCTGTTGTTGATGATGTCCTATACAGGACAATGTTCCACAAAAGCTAACATTAAAATATAGCACTTAGTCTTTAAGGTGCTACAAGGTCTTATTTTGTGTTTGCTTTTGCTTTGTGTTTCCTGTTGACAAGCTTGCACAGATCAACACAGCTACAACTTCGAAAAATAAAGCAGTAATAAAGGTGTCTAAACTTTTGCCCAGAAACTCAAGAGCAAAACAGGCACCCAACTTGGATGTTATATTGAGATGCATCGTCCTGTTTAATTAAACTCACCCAAGATTTTAAAGTGAAGGTTAATTTGGGAGCACAGCCCTTCCAGAAGGATTTATTGCTCACCTTTCACTTCCTTTCTCCATCTCTCTCCTTCCCTCTTTTCTTCTTATTTTTACAAATGCTCCTCTTGTACGTGGTCCCACTGATAGATTTACCTTCTTTGCTGTTACAGCTTAGGAAAGTTCAATAAGTCAGCTGTCAAAGCCTGGGTTCCCTTGCAGGCTAAAGAATTTCAATTTCAAAGTACAGGAGACCGAAGTCTTAAAACAGAAGCTCATCAATTGCTAATCATTCTCGACTCAGGCTCGAGCCTGGAAGGAGAGGGGGGGCGCAAAGCAACCAGGCATCTGCTGAAGGGGTGCGGAGGGGTTGCTGGGGAAAAAAAATACACCTTGCACTCAATTAATTCTGTGGGGTGCAATAAGGATGAGATGAGGAAACTCGGATCTGAATGAACAGACCGTTTAAGGGCAGCGAAAAGCGGCCGCGCGGCCACCAAATTGCTTTCCAAGTAACTGGAGAAAGAACTCACGGACATTCAATCTCATTTAGGTGACAAAGAGGAAAATAGAGCTTTCTTCCTAGCCCTGGCTCTCTGAGAGAAAAGAGACCGAGGGAGTTTTTTTAAAAAGCACACACCAAAAAAAGAAAAAAAACTTCTAGCATTCCTCAAACTTCAGGCAGGCCTTGCCAGAGGCATATAGATGCTCTGGGCAAGGCTGTAACTTCACCACCACATCTCCTGGGACTGGAGGGAGGGAATCTCTGTCTCTCACCCTCACCCTCATCTTCCCTCAGTCTCATAGGCTTTCTCTCCCTCTATCTATTTCAAAAACAGCACATGTGTGCTCAAAGTAGGCCCTTCCGTAGTTTCTCTCTCTTCTGTAAATGTTCCTTGGTGTAAATAGTAGGCCGGCACACGATCGTCAAAGTGGTTTACACAGCAGGGTTAAAATAATCTTAGAACTGCAGAGCTGGAGGGGACCCTCTGGATCATCCAGTCCAGCCCCTGTCAAGGAGGCCCAGTGAGGAATCAAACTCCCAACCTCTGGCTCCGCAGCTGGGTCCCTCAACCATGGAGCTATCCAGAAGTTCTAAGTAGCAACTGAGGCATAAATACATTCCAAAGGTTCTCAATGTATATTGGAATGGAAAGGCTTTCATAAAGCAATGAGAAGCAGACCTTCAAGGAAGCAGATCAGTAGGGTTCCTTGAAGTGTCTCACCACACTGAGGTGTCCACGAAGCAGGATCTCTCTTACTTTCCTAACCGCTGAGGCAGAAAGAATGGATTTTACGCAAGGAGGTCCATAGAACGTCTCTTTTGATTTCACTATTCATTGTGGATCGTATTAGTTGCCAGTGGGATATTCCAGTTGCGTTGACTTGATGTTGTCTGTGAACAGACAGATCTCCAATTTGAGTGCAACACTATGGTTGTTCTCTTTCTAAGAGCTGGCTGAAATCCCAGGAACTGTAAAGCTTCTCCAGTTCTCCAAGCGTAGTGGTGGACAAATCTCCGATAGAGCAATGCTGGAGGAAAAGAAAGTCTGTGTGGATGTGGGTGTTGTATATATGTGTGTGAGTATATCCAGCAACTTCAAAGTCTGGGCACTCACCTCCACTTGTTCACATTTCGCACTCAGGGCTTACCAGCTCGACCTGCAGACCTTTGCATGTGTGTTGTTCCTGAAACCCTCTAAAACCTTGTCTGCTCTGCTTGTGACATCACCAGCCACCATCCTCTGGTCTCAGCTTTTGGTCCTGAAACTGCCGACACTGGCATAAAGGGGAGCATGGAATCCACATAAAAATGAGTCCCAATCAGGCATTAAGAAAATATGTGGAATCCATGGGCCTTGAGAGAAATGTGCTAGCTTTTCTCCCCTCTGTTGCCACATTGAACCTAGAAACATGATTGTTTCTAAACCATTCGTTCCTAACATTGGGTCCCCAGATGTTCTTGGACGAAAAAACCTGGCTTTTTACCCAGGGCGTTGAAAACCTCACATTTTCTTTAATCTTAATTTTACAGCAATGTTGTGACAACCTCACGGTTTGCCACCTTGAGTTTTGTAAGGCTTGCTAGATTGGGGGCATTTTGGATGGGGATTTTGCTTTTTCATTATTTCAGTTTTGTCTCTATATGTATGTTATTTCCCTTGGCTTGTCCACTAGATGGAAGGGGTATAGGTTTAATAAGTCAGTAAGTAAGAAAGTAAGGAAGTCAGTAAACAAACAAACAAATCAATCAATCAATCTATGATGGATACAAGTTCTGGGAGTCTTCCTCCAACTCTTTGTTTTTGAATGTACGTATCTATGCAGTTTAGCAGACATCTCCCTCTCCTTCCTCCTTCTTTGGAGAGAAAAATGATCAAGAGGACGAATTACTGCACGTTTCATCAAACGACCAAGCTTGATTGGAAGCTTGGTCGTTTGATTAAACTTCTGTTCCCTCACTTGCTCTTTTCACTTGGCTTCTGTGTTTGTGGGGTGGCTTCAAGTTGCTTTTATGGCCCTCACCAGTCACGTTATCCCCACAAAGATATCCTGGCTCAGCGGCATCAAAATATGCACCAGAAATTTTTCTTTAATCCAAATACAATGTGAGAAGAAAAGGCATAGAGACAGCAGCCTTATGAAAGGATACTGTTGAGCAAACAGGCCATTTAGCTCCAGATGCATCAGTGCTATTAATATGGGTAAGAGATTCCCCCAGACCTTTCATTCATTTATCTTGACTTCATCAATTTACTGTTCATAACCATTGGAATGAAAATGTGTGTGTGGTTTTTTTGTTTATTTTTTTCAGAACATAAGAGGAGAACAACCTGCGATTGGTCTGCTCTGGGTTGCTCCGCTTCTTTTTCACCTCTGCTGGAATGATCTGAATGATGTTTTTCTCAAGAATCCTTGTAAAGAGGAGATATGTATTTCAGTGATATAGGCAGCTGTGGGCCAGGATTCAGCAGACAGGAGGCATGAGAGAACCAGCCGTGGCCGGTGCTCATCCAAGGCTTTGGAAGGTATCTTGGCCTCGTGTTGACAAAGACTGGGCCTTCCGACTCATCCCTTTGAGCAGGAGTGGAAGTTACGGGGTGCCAATGGTTCCAACTCAGGTTTCCACTAGAGACAAATATTCAAATACAAATATCGCCACCAGCAGTGGCCGGGCTTTTTGGACCAACCCCCCAGAAATGGCTGGTCCACTCAGGCTCTAAATATTAAGCTAGAAGAGGCTAGGCTAAACCTATGGAGAAGAAAAACAACACACCTTGGTGAATGGAGGAAGGCTGAGGAGAGTCTCCCACCAGGAGAAAACTACTGGATCATCTGGAAGTCATTTAATAGACTTTGAAGCAAAAGAGGAAGATTAAAGAATAATCCAATCAAAGAGGGCTACTTGGATACAGGACAAATTTGCTGTGACTGTGGAGGAATTCAACTACTGCGGCTGGTTTGCTGCTAATGCCCACAGCCTCTACTCACAAACATTTGTGCTACAACGAAAAGTGTGTCGACACATGCCAAAATACGGGCGACTCTACGAGATATTTTGGTCTTCGACAAGAGTGAAAAGATCAGCACATTTTTTCAGAAGCAAAATTTGCTTTAAAAAAAGAAAGAAAGAAAGAAAAAAGAAAGAAAATCTGATTAACTGAACCATATAGCAGTTGGGGGGAAAATAGAGGAACAGCTGGAAAATGCAAAAGATGACTGAGGATTTAGCAGCTGAAGCGCTGCTCTGTTTTCAGGACAATGGGACTGTTGGCAGAACTAAATAGACATCATATAGAGACATGAGGGCTGTATCTTTATTATGAATTTTGAAAGCAGAACTGGTACGACATTGCACCTGGAGCAAAATAGGAAGTGAAATATTTATAGAAATATTAAGGAGGCTGAAAGACTTTTGGAAAGATTAAGAGAGTCAGGGAGGTTCAGCATATCTCTAAGCTGCCCATGTATTTCGCCCGAAGTAAAACTTGAGGCCAATTTGCAGAGTTTTGCTATGGCGGGAGGAAAAAAAAAAGATGTAAGAATCCCAAGGGAATTTTCAACAGCATTTCAATATAATTAAGCAAACTTTCTTAGAAGAGCTTTCTCTGACTTCGTTAAGAAATGTTTCCTAACAAAGTGCTTACGGTGCACTGGATACAGAGAAAGTAAACATTAAAACAATTCCTCTCATGAGTTCGGTGGCAGCCATTTTCCTGTTACCAAGCAACCCTAAACTCCTGGATTAAGCAGGACTATGTTTTGTTCCTCACTTATCATGCTGGCACAGAAGGGCGATCCAGAGTGTCTGCTGGATGTTTTAGTGTACTTTTTTTCTGCTCCAATGGCAGTGATAACAGAAGTTCCATTAAAGGCCGTGTGTTGGTTGTAGGCTCAGTGTGATACACATGCAAGGGGATGGATGATTAAGCAACTGGAATGGCCCAAAATGAACTCAGGTGGAATTGTAGACCCATTGTAGATCCAAAGTTGGGGCCCAAACTAATTAAACATCACTTGCCATCTGTGTAACTATTTTATTTGTTTAGACTTACACCTTGCCCATTTAGTGGACAAGCTGCTACTCTGGGCAGTTTCCAACAAATAATAACACGAGTATGCAAAGAAAATTTTAAAAAACAAACATGTAAAAACAAGAAACCCTCATGAAACCTCCAGTCTAACAAAGAATCCAAGACTCCAAATGACGAAGCATAGAAGCATAGAATCATAGAAAAGTGAAGTTGGAAGGGACCTACAAGGCCATCAAGTCCAACCCCCTGCTCAGTGCAGGAATACCATCAAAGCATATCTGCCAGGTGATTATCTGAGTTTTTCTTGAAATGCCTCCAGTGTTGGAGCACTCACCAACTCCTGAGATAACTGGTTCCACTGTCGTACTGCTCTAGTCGGCTTTATGCCATGGGCCAGCATAAAATTACTACAAAATCAATATTACAAAGGGGTGAGACTTGTAAAGGCCTGGGTAAAAACCAGGTTTTAACTTGCTTCTGAAAGCTCAGGAAGATGGGGGTCAATCACACTTCCGTCAGAAGGGAGTTCCAGAATGGGGTGGCCATTACCAAGAAGGCCCGGTTTCTAGTTGACGACTTCCAGGCCAGTTTTGGAGTGGCCACCTGCAACATCAATGACCGGGAGGTGTAGGTTGGACGGGAGAATGACCTGAAGGAGAGGTATTCTGACAAGTAGTGAGGTCCTAAACTATAGAGGTCTTTATAAGTTAACATCAGTACCTTGAATTTGGCCTGGAAGCATGCTGGCAGCCAGTGCAAGCTGGCCAGGATGGGCAAAAAGCTGAGGATAGGTCTTTTCTCCTCCCAAAATATACAGTCCACAAGAAAGTTCACAAGTTTTCTCCTTCCTGATGAAAACGAGTATCTTTACAGACCGAGATACCTTGGGGGGAGGAGTTGTGGGGGTAGATCTATCTCTTCTTTTTGAGAGCTAAAAGGCAGCACATTTTTTCATCAATAACAGCATTAGCAAAAGAGGGGGGGAAAGGGGCTGAGATTAGCAGTGTATGGACCACTAGGTAGGGGTCCAGCTAGACAATCAACTGATGTTGATAAAAGCAGGCCACAGCTGATATTTGAACTCCCAAAGAGAGAGATGGGTCCAAGAATAGGCTAAAACTGTGAACCTGGTTCTTCAGGGGGAATATGACCCCACTGAGACTAAATATCCATCTTTAGCTCTCTAAAGTCTGAAACTGATCCAGTTTAACCTGACTAGATGGTGCACTGGACATCTCCACCAGATCTACTGGTATCAACAAGGAATCAAGGACCTGACAGATGCTTTCAACCATAGCTCTAAAGTGGGTGGCCAGTCAGTCACCATTCTCAACATTTGGATGGAGAGAAAAAAATTGTCTGAAAGAAATGAGACCACAAACTACACAGAAGAGTTCACCTTGTTGAAAGGAAGCCCTCGATTAGTTAGATATTGTGAGTTCTTTTGGTGGTCTTGAGTTTATCCCAATATTTCCCAGATGCTTCTCTGAAAGGCGCCAGTTTGAATTCCAGGGGAGCTTTCCTCCATCTGTTCTCCAGTCTTCTTCATAATTGCTTCATCACCTTCAAGTCCTCTGTCAACCACAGAGAAGGTCAGGCTCTCCATCAAAGGGGACTTTTGAGGCAATCCTGTCTACAGCCCGGGTCACCTCTGAATACCTGTGAGTGATCAGAGCATTGACAAGAGCATCAACCGTATCATCTAGAAAACCCACTAGGGCATTTTGGAAGCCAGTTGAATCCATCAGTTTTTGGTGATGGACCATGGTAATAGGTCCTTCCTCCCTGCAGAGAGGTTCAGTTGTGCAGAGTCCAAATCTCAACAGGAGATTATCTGGCCATGTTAAAGGGGAGAACTCCACGTTCACCACCTCCAAGTCATCCTCTCTCTGTCTCAATGTGAACACCAAGTCAAGGGAGTGACCTGTGGTATGTGAGAGTCCCCTGAAATGTTGAGACGGGTCCATAGCAGCCATGAACTCCATGAACTCCAGATCTGCTCCTATCAACTGTGTCTCCACATGTATGTAGAAGTCCTTCAGAAGCAAGAGTCTGGGGGACCTCAACATAGTAACAGAGATGTGGTCCATCAGTTCTGGTAGAGAGTATATTGGGACATGGAGAGAGCAGTACACAAACAACAGTCCCATTCTGCCCCAGTGGTCCAGCATGAGGTGAAGACACTCCAAGCCCGGGCCTGACAGAACAAAGCTCCTGCTGGTATTTATGGAGTCTCTGCGGACTATGGCAACATCCCCTCCCTGCCTCTATGACCTGCCATGATGATGGATTGAATATCCGGGGGGGGGGAGTACCTGAGAAAGGGCGATTCCCCTTCCTCTCCCAGGAATGCAATGTTGTTTAGTTGTTAAGTCGTGTCCGACTCTTCATGACCCCATGGACCAGAGCACGCCAGGCCCTCCTGTCTTCCACTGCCTCCCGGAGGAATGCAATACATGCTTCCAAACCACTCTAGCTAGATCCTGTTTACTTCTGAAAGGTTGCCTCTGAATGTTTTCAATTATCATTGAATTTGTTCCTGTATTACCACTTGGAACCTTTGCGCCTTTATCAGGAAATACTTCCTATTAGAACAATTAACATTTCCTGCTGGGTATGGACATTTCAAAAGACTAAGTGACGACTTAGTGAAAAATTGTGGATTTTTGTTGTTGTTGTTGTTCCAACTGCATTTCTGAGCCTTTGTTTCTTAAGGACATCACGTTATTCCATCATTTCTTTGGAAGTCTTGCGGCAGAATACAAAGCTCTCCTCATCATGCTGAATGGAAGATCTGAAGGTCAAAAGTTGACTTGGGCTTGATTTAATACACAGTAATCAATACCTCCATGAATTACTAACCAACTCTATTCATCCATGGAATCCCTATTAAGAACAAACCGCAAGGCAAAGAGAAATATATGGAATAGCAGCAGCTCCTCTGGGATGTGGAGATAAATTGTACTTTCTCATGGTGGACCTCACACTCCAAGATATGGTAGTTCCATTGCTATTCTGGAAATGCACGGAAGGATGACAATCACTTGAGATGGCTAACTTGATTTTCCACCACTTCTACTATTACTTGCTTTATTACTTGCTGAAGGAGCAAAACAAGCAGAAGCTGAGATATAATGGAGCTCAGCCACTGTTTCTGCCCCACATTCCACCCCCACAGGATACCAGTCAAAAACGAGAGGGTTCACTCTGAAAGCATGCGGAGAGGGTACATCACACCAAATATTCTGATTAAAATAAATTTGCTATCCTATATTCCTTGGGATAGCCTTCTAAGACCAATATGATGCACAAGATCTCTCCTTCCAGCTATGGATAGAGAGAGGTCCATTCTTGGTGGAAAACATCTGATGTCAGATTCTCCATTCTAAGGTGCCAAAGAAACCACATGGATGGTTTCCTCTCTTTTGGTGTCAGAATTCTGATGCTGAAGAGGAAGGAAAGGAGGCATGATGGTTATGGACATGATGGGGAAAGCATTCATAGCTCCCCACCTCTTGCAAATGGGTTACCATTCTAAGAGGTCTCCTATCCAGATACCTACCAGGTCAAGAATGGCTTTGCTTCACCACGGTACTCTGTTTCACACCTTTAAAAAACATATAGCAACAATTTGCTGCCATTCTGCACATCTTGTTCAACTGTCATGGAGACTCACCTACGGGGTCTCGTCACACGGATACATAATAGGAAAGAAAAAGAGCTTGAGGAAAATACAGAACATGCATTTCAACCATTAATCATAAATACACTGCTCTTGTTTGTTATTTATGCAAGCTGATTTGCATGAGGGGAACTGAGGAGAGTCTTCAGACATAGCAGCTTATCTGGTCTTTGCCCTGAAAGCAGTCATTGCCCCCAAAACGCTGGCAGCTGTGTAGTGATATTTAATCTGGCGCTCACAAGCAAATGTCACCCAGCCTTGCTCAGGAAATTAAGTGACTTCAAAGCCGTAGGACTCTTCACTTCTGCATGGAGTTGGGAAGAAAGAAGAGTGGCTTTGTTCCTCACTTGTGTCATGTTTTAAGTCTCTGCTTTATATTGCTTTCATTATTGCTGCACAAGCGTGCAGCAATGGATATTGTGCGAGAGCCCAACTCAACATTCCATAAGGCAATTCAAAAATTAGGGGAACTCCAGACAAAAAATTATAACCTTGAAACTGGACCTCGGATCAGCATCCAGTTGGGCACAGATGCAGCAGATGTATTTTTTAAAAAGTAAAACATTCTAGACATAAACATAAACATTGTTTCAGCTTGAGAGCAGCAGTTTCTCTCCCTCTCTCTCTTCCCCCCTCTTTTAAGGTAGTGTCAGCCAGTTTCCACACCAGAGTTGATATGCATTTTTTTCAACATGGTTGTTTGAGGAGACCTCAACATCTGTTTAACAGCCTGTCCATCCTTGCTTTAAAACCATGCTTCCATGCCTTCGGTCTCCAGATTTTCCTGGACTGCAACTCCCAGAAATCCTGGCCAGTATGGGTAGAGGTGAAGACTTCTGGGAGTTTTTGTCCAAGAACATCTGGAAACCCAAGATGGGGAACCATTGCTTTAGAAGCATGACTTTCTGAGCAGCCAAGTTTTTGAGAGCCTCAGAAGTTCATTTCTGAGCAAATTTCAGCAGTGTGAGCTTCTTGGCACAGTAGGGTCCATGTGATGATATACCAATTTGGAAGGAGCTGGCCTTCCTTCAGCTTCTGCTGGTGATTGACAGTCCCCTGACAGCAAGAGCTTGTGCGCATCACAACTGGGGCCAGGAGTCACATGTTATTCCTTCTTCTCTCTCATTGGACAAGCCATTGTTATTAATTCTATGGAAAGGGCTGGAAAATTAAGAAGACTCACTGTGGGCAAAAGGAGCAAATAAGCCAAGCCCTGGGATTCCTCAGAAAGCTTTAATCTATTTTCATTCAGGAGCAGACAGTTCTTTCTTGAGGCATTGGTTTCTACAAGGCCTACTGTTTGATTTATTAGCTTGGCACTCAGTTTTAATGTAATTTTCTTCCATTGTGCTCGCCTGGGCCCTTGAGCTACTGACGCCGGCCTCGGTCCCGAAACTGCTGACTTGAGAATACAATCCTTCCACGGCAGCCAAATCTATGTATGATTTGTTCATCTGTTTCTGGGCCTGCCCCGTGGGGCTTTATGGAGCCTGCCTTCCTGTGGAGCATCGTACGACAGAGAAATGCTTTTCCTGGTTGTAAAAAAGCTTGCTAGCCTGCGATAGGAGAGGTTTCGCATGAGAGCTATTCAAGCATAATGCCTTAGAGACCAAGCTGTAAACCAGCAAACTCCCGGCTAAAATCTCACCTTTCCCATGAATTACAAGACGGGCTTAGAAAGGTGTCTTGCTCGCTCCTGGTCTCTGCCTTTCTCTTTTTCTGCTTTCTTTTACTTTTATAGGGAGGTGCCATTTCTCGCTGTGAGGGGGTTGCCACCAGCACCCTGAGCAGACTGTCTGCCCTCACCTTACATGCCTCCCAAGATCCCAAGACCAAGCTGGCAGCTCTGGAGTCCCATGATGACCAGAGGAAGGGAAGACAAAGCATCTCTGAGGACACTGGGAGGACCAAAGGAGAGCCCATCAGCAGGTATAAAGGGAAGATCTGGGTCTTCAGGGGCCACAACAACCAGCCAAGAGTCCTTGGAAGTGAAGGATTCTTGGGGCTCAACTGTGGAAGAGACTGTGTGATGGATGAAGTTGAATTTGGGATAGAGGAAACCCCTGGCAAGAAGCCTCCGATGAACTCCCTGCAGCAAAGAGCTGAGGTTGAAGATGATGAGCCCTCATCTCCCCAATTCCCAAGAAAGCACCAGGACCATCAGCTCCCTGGTGCCCAAGACATCCTGCCGGTCCTGCAGCACCCACCACAACCAAGTTGTGGCACTGGTGGCACAAGCATCAGTGTGAGAGACGCTGGAGGCTCCTCTAGGAGCAAAGCAGCACTTACTGCTCCCTACCAACCAGCACTACCAGCTAACCTTGAAGGGCTCTAAGCCAAGACTAGACCTTTTTTGGTTTATACTACCTCCAAGTTCAGAGCTACCAACAGCCACAGTGACAATAGCTGAAACCAGGTGCCTACTGACAGCTTCCAGAGGTCTAGTCCTGGAACCTCAGCCCCTTTAGTTTAGGAGGGAGTTTTTGGGTTAGGCGGTGAGCGTCTGTCACACCCCCCTTCTTTAATAATAAACCTGGAGCCGAGGGAGTTTTTGCAAGGAGACCCCATCACCACTGGTCCCATAGGGAGCAGGGAAAGTGGGCCTCAGACTCACCCTACCTCAGAAGGCTGTTCTAAAGGTTACTGGTATAACATATATAAGTGCTCTGAACATGGTTAAAGTGTTGAATCCTCCTAATGTGCTTTGGTTGCTTCTTGAAAAGTCCCAGTGAACAATCCTTGAACCGGAATACAACCAAGAGTGAAAGCTGATGACGGTGATATCCTTGGGGGTGATCAACGTTTTAATCTGAATTTTACAGGAATTATCCAAGGTGCTGAAGCCGAGTTCAACATAGGTTTGGCTAACTCCTTTAAAGTTTGGATGAAAAAGTGGAGGGCTTTCATGCACAACCCTTAGTGCTTGGATTGTACCTACCTGGAAAGCCAGGAAGGATAAAGTCATCTTCAGACATTCCTCTTCAGGTGCCCCAACCATCCAAGCTAAGAGAGGTGGCAACCTATGTGGTTTTTTTTTCCAATAATGATGCCACAATTTCTTGAACTACTCCTCCAGGAATACTTGACTTATCTCTCTCTCTCTTCCCCCCCCCTTTTTTTGCGGGGGGGGGGGGGTTGTACCAAAAACATTATGCAGTCTTTCAGGTTTTTTGCTGCCTTGTAAAACATGCTTTTATTCATTATATTTTATCTATGAGCTTCATTTTCTTTTTCCCCATTTGTCCCAGGGTCTTTACAACAAGGTGGAATCCAACATCAAATCAATAAAAATGTAGGAAACTGTGGAGTGAAAATCTTTCCGCTGTTTCAGATTTCATCAGGAAGGCAGCTAATTCTTTATTTCCTGATTAAACCCTGGGAAACAAACATCAAGCCTAAAGCGATATAATCTAGCAATTTATTAATGGTGTTCTAAATGAAGGAAAATAAATAAATGTCTCCCTTCTTTTACACAGGGAATTGAAAACATTTTTTTCTATTGAATTCTACCTGCGATTGTCTGGATTCACACCATGCCATATGATATGCACATATGCTATCCTTAAATCTACATTACCAATGCATGAGCAGGTGATACCTTTATTAGACCACTAAAAAAAATCAAGCCAACAGCAGAATTCATTGAAATTATCTGGACTATCCACAGGTTCTTGGGCCACAGCCTGAGGAAGATGAATTATCATTGAAAACTAGCTGTTCATTTGATTTTTATTTGTCTAATAAAGGTATTGCCTGGCTGGATAGCTGAGTAGTTTAAGTCTCTGGCTACGGAGCCAGAGGTTGGGAGTTCGATTCCTATGAGTAGAGCCAGTCTGTGTGACCTTGGGCAAGCTGCACAGTCCCAGGGCACCCCCAGAAGAAGAGAGTGGGAAACCACTTCTGAGTATTGTCTACCTAGAAAACCCTGGAAAGAATTGACTTGATGGTGCATGATTAATATGAATAAATGAATCACCTGCTCTTGCATTTGCATTGTTTTGGGGGCCCACATGGCCTTTTTCTAATTTTTTCTTAATCTACACATATATCTTCTTTCCTGGCAGGCTTCACATTCTAATCTGTAAACATCTGCAAATCAAGGAACATATAGGACACAAACTATGAGCAAAGAGCCCATTAACACAATATTCAAATAATCATTCAGAAAAGTCTCCTCTCCAAAACCGTGGCAGCGAAGGAAGAATTTGTGTGGACATCTTCATTTCTGTACTCATAAAAACACTCATCATCACCATCGTGAATTATATAGTCCATGTTAGAGGTGGGCACAAACCACTGGTTCTGTGGTTTGTGCCAGTTCATATTTCAGCTGAACAGGGAGGGTTTCGGCACTTCCCAGCCCCGCCTCCTCTGGCAGGTGCCCACTCAGAGGCAGCGCCCGGAGGAGGTAGGGCAAAGAAGCCAGGACCCCGCCTCTAAGTGGATGTCTGCCAGAGAAAGTGGCGCTGGGAAGCACCAAATACCTGTTCGGACAAAAAAATGAACTGGCACGAACCGCCAAACCAGCGGTTCGTGCCCATCTCTAGTCAAGATTTCCTTCAATTAGTTCAAAGTGGTGCACATGACAACAACTCTGTGAGGTATCTCAGGCTAAGAGACTCTGGCAGTTCCATGACTTAGAAAGGACTTGAATCTAGACTACCAAATCTTTGTTCAGCACTCTAACCATTGAACCACACTGCCTTTAAATACACGAGATTCGTTCAGAAAACAGGTCTATTATATTTCCTACTGCGTTATTTATTTATTCGGAATGCCTTCACCTCTGCCTTCGTCTCTTTCTTCTCTCCAGTAACAAATCTGGAAATTATACAACGTATATTAGTACATACCAAGAGGTCTCAGGTTATGGAGTATTTTCCTAGTGTGTTGACTTGAGCTAAGAAAGTAAAATGTGCCTACAGCCATCACCCAAATTATTCCACTTCCAAAGACGAATATCGGATATATAAAATATAAATAAATTCCGTATAAAATAGCACATAGAAGAAGATCAAATTTACAGGAAGAAATTACCACCTCATCTGCTTGTTAATGATTGTTGGGGGAGCCCTAGATAAGGTGTGAAGGCCCAGATATATCTGTGCTGTAAATGTGAACTCTTAAAGTTGGAGAGAGATTTATAGAAGATCCTTGCTCTAGAAAACCTCAGGACTATTTCCGTCTGTTATTGCTCAGAGCAAGCTGAATGGTATAATTGAAACTGAGATTGTTCTGTTTGAGGATTAAGAGGTGGACCAGCAAATTATCCCAAAAAAGGCAATCAAAGAAGAAATAGATGAGCAGGTGAGTGCATCTCTCCCCATAAACTCCAATCCAGCCCCATGAAAATAAGAAATAGAACCCAGGGATGGTTCTATGAAGCTTAAGCTCCAGGGTCAGTAATCCCAATGGAGCCCCAGAGCGACTTTAGTCCACATTTTTAAAAGATTTGTGGTGATGTCTCATGGGACAACCCAACTGACAAAGATAACATTGGTTACTCAGACCTCATTGCTGGTTGCGAATGGGCTCCCCGAACAATTCAAGCTTCATGTGGAATCACACATGGCACACCGGCAAATTACTCCTAATTAGCAAGGTGCTGGTTCTATTCTTGGTCACTTATCCAGTCAAGGGATGAGCACACATCCAGGAAGGAGAACTGGCATCTTGTGAATTGGGCTTTGAGTGGATAGGGCACATCATTGAACTGCTGTCTGTCTCCCAACCCATCACAGCCATTTGTATTCCCCTCCACTGACCTTTCTTTTTTACTGGAGATTGAGAAACACCCAGATAATGTCCCAGATCCAGGAAAAGAGTGGGTCAGATTCCCTCCTATAGGATACAGGGCATGTCAGCCCCAATCTGTATGCCCTTTATTTACGTGCAGGGAAGGTTGAGAATTTTCACCCACCCCAAGTGCAAGCCCAAGCCATGGGCCGAACCCTACTTAAGGATGCCACAAATGAATTCAGAACCAAAGGTAGGGTTGGGCGATACCTTTATCCACATGCAAGTTATCCAGAATTTTCCAATGTAGTAAGTGATACCATTGAATTCCCCTCCCCCTTTTTTTCACGTAGCTTGAAGAGGAATTCTGGAGACTCTGAAAATTTGCACAGGACCAAAACGGACAACGGACAAGGGCAGTGTCAAAACTGGATCGAATTGTCGCTCCCTCAACCCATCCCATTCTCATTCTCATGCTCCTTCTTTCTCCCTCCGCATAGCCCCTTTTTTGTTCTGTCATCATTTCTCCCACTGGTTCTTTTTAACACCCTATTATCTCTTGTCCTGGCACCAGATGCCAGGGGGTTCCATACTATGCACCGCAGCACCACGGGGTGCGGCCAAACCCAGCCGGGGGCACCACAGGAGAAGGGACGGAACATAGAGCTATGAAGGTTCTAGAGGAGCTGTTTGTAGCCCTATGTCCAACCAGAAGCAAAATCAGAAGCCATGTGCCTGCCTCTCCTTTGTCCATCTTTCTAGTCTCTGGTGGAGGTGCTTGCCAGGTGGCCTTATGAGTTTCCTGTGTCACAACCTGGAAGGAGATGGGGCCTCAGAGATATTTGTGGAGAGGAGATGAGAGGGCTGGTGGGTGTGTGGGTGTGTCACATGATCCTGCCCCTGGGGACTCTGAGATCCACGATGGCCCCTCCAAGCAAGGGAAGCCATGGGCAGTGGTGAGTAAATCAAGGGAACTACAAGTCCAAAATGTTTGCAAACCACTGCTGTATGCTTTCTCATTCTGTCTTTTTCTCCCCCTCTCTTTCTCACCACCCCACTTTCTTTTTCTTGCTCCCTTCACTTCTCTCTCTCTTTTCTGTCACCTCTTCTTTCTCTCTCTCTTTCCCCTCTCTGACACCTTCTCCTCTCTCTTTTTCTCTCCAATGCCTCCTCCTCTCTCTCTTTTTTTTGAGATAATACTACTAATGATAATCTTAGAACCACAGAGCTGGAAGGAACCCATTAGATCGTCGAGTCTAGCCCTTTTCAAGGAGGCACAGTGGGGGAATTGAACTCCCAACCTCAGGCTCCGCAGCCAGCTGCCTAAACCACTGAGCTATCCAACAGTTCAAGTAATAATCTTAGAACTGTAGAGTTGGAAGGGACCCTACGGATCATCCAGTCCAGCCCCAATCAGAGGGGAATTGGACTCCCAACCTCTGGCTCTGCAGCCAGAGACCTCAACCCCTGAGCTATCCAGCAGTTCTGCCATTCCTTCTCCTCCCATCCTTCTCTTTCCACCTCCTGTTCTTTCTTCTCTTCCTCTCTCTCCTTCCTTCCAAGGAATAGCTGTGGGAGAAACAGCTGAGCAGACTTCTCGCTGACGGCTTCTGAAATTGGCCCAAAGGCTTCATTCTGTCCATCACTGTTCTGAGGCTGGGTCCTTTTCCACTGCCTCTGCCCAAACTATGTGCTTGGCGACCAAGCCCTTCCCACTAGGCATACAGACTTCTTCCCTCCCTCCCTCAAAAGCCACACTTTGATTATGGCAATATTATGTGGGGTCATTGCTCAGTCAACTGTTAAATAAATTGCAAATTCTCCCAAAACAGCAGTCAGCCGGAGTCATTACTAACTGTAATGTTACAACTCTGAGCAGAATTACATCTGGCTGCAAACGGGCGTTGAAGGCATAAATTAGGCAGCCTCTGATTATCTTACGGAAAATTCCTTCATTAAACTTATTTTTATAGGCGCCAAACAAGGAGAAGCGCCGAGAGGAATCTGTGCTTTCTGGGGAGGGGGAAGTTGCAGGAAGAAAACTAATTGGCTGAGCCCCCTTCTTCTCCACTTGCCTGCAGTTCCATATAACATTCACTTTCCCCTCCTGATGTTCAATCATCACCCACGGCCAACATCTTTCAAACAAGGAGACGGCGCATGCACAAAGGTTGGGGGAGATGCCTTTTCTTGCTTTGCCTCTCTGCAGGGGTGGGGTCACAGATTTTCCCATCTCTCTCTAAATGATGCCAGCTCTTCCAAGGGAAAGGCTCAAGGCTCAAATCTATCATTTTGTATTATCACTCTACACCTGTTCCTTGTCATTTGCTTTGGGGAAAGTACTTCTGAGAGCTATAGTGAGAGGTTTTGTGAGAGCACCTGTGCCATATAAGAGCGATGGCTGGGAACATAGGTTCTTCCAGACACCTGGCTAGTGGCAGGCCGAAGACAGCCAAAAAAAAAAAAAAAACCCAACACAATTGGGACTCAAAGAGGCACACACCACCATTCATGGGGCAGAGGTGGAAAAGATGCAGAAAAGGACAATCAATATGGTCAAGGGGACTGTAACAGCCCTCCGTCAGGAAAGGTGACAAGACTTAGCTTCATTTTGGTTTGCAAAAACGGAAAGAAGAAAATATCAGGCACAGAAGATGTTGGGAGTCATAGTTTCACTGCTCATTAGATTCTATAGAGGGCACCTTCCAAATAACTATTACTCCAAGGAAGCACTCTGGCAGCTTTCTCCTTCTCCTTCACTCTCTCCTCCTCCTCCTCCTCTCCTCCTCCTCCTTCTTGGTGCCAAATCTGAGTCCGAGCCTTTGGTACCATGACCTGAGTTCAAGTCCAAGTCTGAGTCTTTGGTACCAAGTCCTGAGTCCCAAGTCCAGGTCCTTATTAAAAACAAGCTTTTTCCCCCAGAAAAAAAGGAGGGGTGGGTGGGTTCTGAGTCATCAGTCGAGTCATTGAAAAGAACAACCCGAGTTGAGTCCGAGTCAAGTTAGCGGTGTGACTTAAGTCCAACTTGACAGTGTGTCCTGCAACTTGAGTCCCAATCTCTCCTTCACTCCATGAAATTCTTCTAAAAACACAAAAGACCACACCCCTAGCTGCGTCCATCACCACTTCTTTTTTGAGAATGGAAGAGATTGGAAGGTTTTTTAAAAGATAGGAAGATCGTTCTGCAAGCTAAGGTCCAACAGGCTCATGAGAGTCTTTCAATGACACCCCCCCTCCCTGGGTCTAATCCATCCTTGTTGTCTTGGGTATCAAATTGATCAAGACAAAGGCTCCAGGAAATGTTGCAAGAGAATCCTAGGTCCTCTGAAAAGTGCACTTCTTTATATCAGCTGGAAATGATGGGAGTCATGGGAAATATATCCGTATGGCCCCCATGCTGTGGCAAGCATACATAGCAACACCTATGTATGTTTTGAATAATAGTAATTTAATCACCTTATTTCAGGGAAGCAAAGAGGCTATGCCTGGTAGGCTAAAATCATTCTGTCCCAGGGTCTATGGTTCTAAAAGAGTCTGAGGTCTACTTAATTAATTTATTTACTAACTCATTAATTTAAATTTTTATCCCACCCAACTAGTGGCAGAGCCATTACCCTGGGCACCTAACAGAAGGAGATCAAATAACAGATGTGAAAACACCAATGGGAATACAGATAAGGCATCATTCACAATGCAATAATAATGCAATAACTGCAATGCAGTAATAATGCAACGCAATAATTGTATTGTCTTTTTGAAAAGACAATATAATTACAAGAATAATGGGCGGCCAGCAGAGGATGTTCATAGATACAACATAGAAATTAATCAAAGGCTAAAAATTAATTAATTTGGGGACAAGGCTATGAAAAGCTTGCAAAAACAGCCATGTCTTCTGTTGTCTCCTAAAACCAAGGAGGGGCGGGGCCAATCGTTCCAAAGCGATGCAGCCACCACAGAGAAGGCCTGGTTTTGAGTGACAGATTTCAGGGTGGCCACCCAAAGCATCCCATTATACACCTTTTTTAGTCATTTCTAGATTCCTCACAGCCTCGTTGACTACTCTCTGTCTGTTCCGGATTTGCTTCTCATATTGATAGCTGTGAAGACGGGAACATTGAGAACACTTGTGTATTTGGGGAGGGGGGAAGCATGCATGGGAAATCAAGGACATGAATCCTCTCTTTACATCAGCATAATGCTAGTTTGAGAGAAACTTTCCCAAATTGTTATATATTAGATCTTTACTGCTCTCATTTGGTCAAATGGTTTATTCTGTCTATTTAAGGGTGACTAATATTTGCAAAAAGATAATACATTCTGAAAGGGAATAACATCTATTATATCACCATTATAGCCGTGCTTTGTGTAATTGAACTCTTTAAACAAGCTCAAATCGAAGGAGGGAAGCATAAGGCGAGAGACGGAAAAGCTACTCTTGGCCAACCAAAGCAGAAACAGGGAAGCACAGCTGAGGAACAGAGCGTAACCAAGAATGGTCATCGTAGGTCTCCGACTGAACTGTAAAGGAGTTAGTTATCCAAGGTGACAGATGGAGGACTAAAACCTAGAGTCGATGCCCCACGTAAAATCAGAATCACTCTACCGGTGAACAGAAGGTCTAGCATCACCCTTGTTATATTGCCTGCATTCGGGTGGTTGTCTGCATCCCTCAAGCAGCCAAAACAAACGGAAAAAAATGGAAGCTTCCTTCCTTCCTTGAAGCTGCCCCCAAATCGTATTCTTTTTGGTTCAATATGGTCATTAAACTACTCAGCAGACAAGGTGTCTTGTGAACTCCGAGGCACTCATCTTCACCACTCAGCATGATCTTTCTGCTTTCAAATCTCGGGAAGTAGCAAGCATTTTGGAAAGGGGGAGAGAGAGGAGGAGAGGGAGAGAAGAACCATTTCTCGGCGAGTGATGAGGCAAAAAATGATCTCCCCAGTTCTGTGAGCAAAGGATTATAGCAAATCAAATTATCCTCCCTCTCATTCTTCCCCCACTCCTACCCCTCTCTCTCCCCCCCAAGTTCTGCTTTTAAGGAACAAGGTTGGAGAGCTCAGCCCGTCAATTTGTTAGCCCAAAACACTTTCTGAATTCTATCTCATACCATGAAATGTGTCAGTCTTTGAGCATTTAATTTCGTCTCTGATTCTCCTGTTGCAAACATCAGTCATAGTAACAGTACAAGTTTCCATTTCAAACCAAGAGAGAGAGAGAGAGAATAATATGCGTAAGAGTGTGTCTTAATATATGGCGTGTATTTCATATGTGCATGTGTATGGGGCACAGCTGGATAGCTCAGTGGTTTAGGTCTCTAGCTATGGAGCAGAGGTCGGGAGTTCGATTCCCCCACGGGGCCTCCTTGACGAGGGCTGGACTCGATGGTTCATAGGGTCCCTTCCAGCTCTGCAGTTCTAAGATTATTTTTAAGAACCACTGGATGACTCAGTGGTTTAGATATCTGACTGGGGATCTAGAGGTTGGGAGTTTGATTCCCCACGGGGCCTCCATGACAGAGGCTGGACTCCATGATCCATAGAATTATTATGAGTGGTATTATTTTAAATAGAGAGAAAAAGAGAGAGGAGGAGGCATCATAGAGGGGGAAGTCTCCTTTTACTCTAACCTCTTCAAACTTCACAAGAACTTCTTCTACCTCTGAAGATGACTCAGAAAGGGTGGGCATGACTCAGCCAGTTGGAACGAAATGAGAACTGGGTCATGAGCATTATAAGACCCCTGCAACAAAGGTACAAAGCTAGGGTGAGGGGGATTCTCTCCTCCAAATATTGCCTGCCTCTCTGTCCCTCCACCATCTCTGGAGAGCTATTAACTTGGAAACTCCATAACCCACCTCCTATCAACCGTTCAGTTGTAAGACGCTTGGGCTTTTGTTTTGCTTAAATTACTCTGCAAGTGTTGTATGCATTGACGGTACAAAGTAAATAATAAAGGCAGAAAGAAATGCAATTAAATCAAATTTACAGAGAGTTGTGCAAATCTGAGAAACTAAGGAACATGACATACCCTGAGTCCCAAACATTCATCTTTCACTGAGTTTCATATTCCGATCTTGAGGCCAAACACCTCGAATTCTGATGGATCTGTTTTTCAAACATTTCAGATTTTTTCCCCCTGAATTTCTTTATTTACTATATTTATATACTGTCTGACTGCCAAAGTACTCAGGGCAATATATGGCTCAAAATAATTGCTTCCAATCTAAGAAAATACGAAACAAAAGGTAAGAAGGAAAGGATGAGGAAAATAATCAGATCTGGTTGTTTCATACTTTACCTTAATGAAGTGGCACAATAACTGGATGAAATAGATAGGGCTGACCAAAGAAAAGTTGCCACCTGAGGCACAGGAGCAAAAGGCACCACACACTGTGCAATTTGAGACACACAGTACCCAAAGCTGGCTGAAAGTAGTTGTTACAGCAAACATAAAATACTCATTCCCATCACTTGTAATAAAAGAAAGGAGAAAATGAAATTTAATAATGAACAATTTGCCAAATTTCTATGACACTTCATATCTTTGTTATTAGGGCAGCTCCCCAGTCTGCCTAACGGTAGGACCACACCTAGAAATAGTCACTGGAGGAGAAAGGCCTTGGTAGGAATGGGGGCAAAATGTGTTGAATTTGACGGTTTGGGCAAAATTTTTGCACTTTCATTTCCGAACTTCCCAAGACTAAGGGTGCAGTGAAGAGAGATGGGCACGAACTGCCAGTTCGGTGGTTCGTGCCAGTTTGTATATCAGACAAACAAGTATTTGGCACTTCCCAGCCCCACCACCTCCGGCAGGCACCCACTCAGAGTCAGTGCCCCAGCTTCCATTCCTCCTCAGAATGGATGCCTTTTTTGCCCCCCCCCCCCAACTGCTTAATGGTACCTCTTCTGAAGTCAACACATCTATGATTGCAATAACATCCATCATATTGAGGACCTAGATTTCAGCATCAAAATCCAGGTTTCTTGCAGCTCAAGGACAGCTGGATTTTCCTTGGGATTTTTTTTTAATTAGCAAGGTTAACTCTCTTGATAATGCCTTTACTCATCGGTGAGGAAATCCTTTAAGACCTTTGTCCAGCAAAACATCACATTTCCAAAAGGTCGCTGGGGTTGCCGAAGTTGATATTGCCACCGCAGTACATTTGTGAAATCGCTTTGTTGAAGGGCCAGGAGGTTAGGCTGGAAGATAAACGGGAGAACGTACCGCGTTCCCTGAGAAATCTTGTCAAAAGCTTCAATTTCAGTTGTGCCATTCCACTCTCTTCCTCCTCCTCAACGCAATCCTTCTTAAAAGAATACACAACCTATCTGGCAAGTGTGAGTGGCTGCCTTGCCTTATGGTTTCTCACAAAAACAGGAGGAAGAGCTAAAATGACCTGCTGTCAGGAAAAGATGATGACCTGAACGTCCAAGATGGTAGACAAACTGGCCGAACTGGACATTTTTAAAAGGGTCTTGGGGTTTCACATATGCCTAAGACATTTTGCTGCCTGAGGTGACGGACAAGACAAAGTCTCTCTCCAGTCCACAGTCAGAACATGACTCGACTATCAAGTGAACCTTACCTTACACCAGTAATGGGGGAACATCCTCCATCATCACTGAGGGAACTGTCCAGATTAGAAGATGAGAACAGGTTGTGTAGTAAACTCTACTCTGTCTACCAAGGAGGAACATGGCCACAAAGCCCATGAGCTGCCCCTTTTCCAGCACTTGGCACCTGAGGATGTCGCCTCACTCTGCCTCATGTGAGGACCGGCCCTGCAGTTGATCCATTCTTCTCTGTGGCTTCAGGTGGATAGCATGTGAGGCCTCCTTATTCTTAGTTATTAAAACTGGATGGGGAAATATTTTTTACAACACTTGGACTTTGACCTTGGGTGATACATGTGGTGTCTGTTGCATGGAAGAATTACAAAGTGTGTTCTCTCTTTCTCTTTCTCTCTCTCTCTCATATACACGTTTCCCACACAGAGACAGGCACGCTTCATCAGTAATGTAGTATAAACTCCACCCTGGGACTTTGAATGAAGAGTGACATATCCATCCCACAGACAAACAAAGAAGCAAAGTGGTCTGAAAATGCACCTTTTTAGCATGGCACATCTTTAAAAGGAGGGAGAAAACACTCTGTTCAACCTCATACACTTCTTGGATCCAATGTCATCATGGGTCTTTGAAAAGAATAAGAATAAGAATACAAATATGAACAAGAATACAAACAAGAATACAAATACAAATACGAACATGAATACAAACAAGTACAAGAATATAAATATGAATATGAATTCAAATACGAATAAGAATACGAATACAATCAAGAATACAAACAAGAATAAGAATAAGAACACAAAAATGAATACAAACAAGAACAAGAATATGAATAAGAATACAAATACAAATACGAATATAAAGGAGAATACGAACACGAATACAAACAAGAATACAAATACGAACACAAATTCAAATACAAGTACGAAGACAAATATGAACAAGAATAAGAACAATCTTAGAACTCCAGAGCTGGGAGGGACCCTATTGTTCATCAAGTCCAGATCATTGAGGCACAGTAGGGAATCGAACTCCCAACCTCTGGCTCGTCAGCCAGATGCCTAAACCAAATAACCCCCTTTCTCATTAGCACTCCCAGAATCCTTCCACCAGCATGACGATCATGGGCAATACAGGGAGTTAGCAATTCAAAAATGGAATTTTTCAAAGCTCTGTGTCACATGATGTTCTTGGAGGATTTTGGAGGGGGAATAAACCTACTGATCATTACTTTGGTACCATCCAGACCTTGGAAACTTTAGTTTTTGGGACTCCAGCTTCATGATGGCTGGGGGATTATGGGATTTGTAATCGAAAAAGTAATATTCATACACTCCAGGACCATCCTTGTTGGCCATGAAAAGAAAAGGCAAGGCACAACATTTAAAAACCTGAAAACTTTTTTCAATATTTTTAGCATCCTTCTCTTTTTTCAGTTGGAAAAGGATGTAGGAGAGACAAACACAAAATACTCAGAAAGGAGAAACGAAAATGTGGGGCTGGCTTAGAAATTAATATGAGGATTTCCTGCACCTAGAGAGAAAAAATGCACATTTACAAGATGGGGGATATGTAGCTCAGTAATAGTACAACTGAGAAGGATCTTGGAATGGTTGTAGATAAAAAGCTGAATATGAGCCATCAGTGTGTCATGGCTCAAAAAAAAAAAAGGCCAATGTAATTTTAGGTTGCATTAACAAAAATATGGTCTCCAAATCCTGTATGGTACTAGTCTCCTTCTATTCAGCATTGGTTAGGCCTCCTCTAGAGCAGCATGTCGGCTTCTGGACACCACACTTTAAGAATGATACTGACCAACTGGAGCAAGTGCAGAGGAAGGCAACAAGGATGATCAGGGGGCTGGAAACCAAGCCCTGTGAGGAAAGACTGAGAGAACTGGACATGTTTAGCCTTAAAGAAAAAAAAGACTGAGGGGAGATAGGATAGCCCTTCTCAAATACTTGAAAGGTGGTCCTACAGAGGAGAGGCAGGATCTGTTCTCACTCACCCCAGAGTACAGGACACATCATAATGGGCTCAAGTGACAGGAAGCCAGATTTAGGCTGAATTTCGGGAAAAACCTCTTAACTGTTAGAGCAGTACAACAATGGAAATCCTGACCTCAGGAGGTAGTGAGCACTCCAAAGCTGGAGGCCTTCAAGAAGAAATTGGACCACCATCTGTCAGACCTCCTTTGATCTGGATTCCTGTAATGGGCAAAGGGTTGGAATCAATGGATCATTGGCCCCTTCCAACTTCACCGTTCTATAATTCCATGACTCTAGGAATTTAAGTCCAGTTTTAGTTGCAAGGAAAGCTCCTGAGTGTCTTCTCTTGGTCTTTATTTCAGCATCAGCCATTGTTTGTTTTCTCCTTTCTGACTAGAAAACGAAACCATAATTTATCAAGGGAGAAATCATTTTTGTCTTGGCAGGGAAGTCTGCAAAATCCCCATTTTTAAAGCACTAAATCTCCTCCCTGTGACAGGTGTAAGAAAGCATTAAAAGCTTTGATTTAGCTGGATCATACAGAATAGTTTCTCATAATTATCCATTTGGATGATATATGCTTGTCGACCTCCTCTTCTTCTTCCCTTTTCCCCTGCCTTCTTATTAAACCTGAGCTCTCCATTTTTCATCCAGCTGTATTACTAAATTAAATTGCCTTTTGTTGTATTCAAGTTGAGGTACTTGGACAAAATCTTTTTGTTTTCCCCCTTTGCTTGGTAAAAATAACGCTTACCCGACGCAGTTCCTGGTTCAGACTTAATGCCTGCAATTGTTTGGCTCTCTGAGCAAATGAAAATGGTTGTTGTTGTTTTAAAAAAATAAGAATAATGAATCATGGTAGTGGTCCAGTTGTAAAGCCACATAATGTTTGAAGTATCCATGTGCATGTATGTGAATAGTTTGGGCAGTGCAAATCCCTCACAAATACATCATTCCAAGAATACCCTTCTTCCCATAATGAAACTGAAAGTTGTGAAAATGCCAGAATGACCCTATGCCCAGCTGTCATCTTTTCTGTTTTACTGTGGTTCTTGTTCACACATGAAGTATTACCTTAAGGGAGCATCTAATCCAGCTTATCTAAACCAGCGTTCCCCAACCTTTTTCGGTCCGCGGACCGCCTGGGGAAGGTGGCATGCGTGAACAAGTGCGCACACTCTATCACACGGGCACGCACGCACCCATGCACATGCACAAATGGCGGCGCGGCGCTCGCACGGGTGTGCTGGAGCACGAGCGCGCAGGTGCAAACAGGCTGAGCGGGGGTGAGTACGTGCGGGGGGGAGGTCTGTCTCGGCGGCCCAGTCCAGCCCAGCCCAGCCCACGGACCGGCACCGGGCCGTGGACCGGGGGTTGGGGACCTCTGATCTAAACCATCTTGATCAATGGTATAGAAATAGCCAAAGCCAAGGATATGTATAACTTTGTTGGACCATTGAAATATCCAGGAGGATCCTTCTTTAGGCTGAGCCTTTCAAAGCTCAAGGGAGGAAAATGTCCAAAAACAGCATTGATGAATTAGTGCTAAATAATGTCTCAAGGTGGAGACTGCAAACTTGTTGAATTAGCTTGAGGTATCAAACCTCATCCCAGGTAGTACAAGGTCAGTTGACGTTCTCCATCTCTACAAAGTGCTGCCAATTGGCCACTGAAACATGTAGCTGCTGTTTTCCCTGGAATCAAAGCCACACAAGAGGCATGGCAAACCTCAGAGCAGGAAAGTTGGAAATCAAATTTAGGTGTCTCACTCGACCAGATGTGTGAATTGGAATAAAATGAAGCAGATGGTGAGGAAGGAAAGGAGGGCCACAAGGATGATCAGGGGACTGGAAATCAAACTCTACGAGGAAAGATGGAAAGAACAGGGCAGGTTCAGCCTTGAGAAAAGATGACTGAGGGGAGATAGGATAGCACTCTTCAGATACTTGAAAGGTAGTCATCCAGAGGAGGGGCAGGATCTGTTCCAAATCATCCCCAGAGTGCAGGACACGTAATAAGGGACTCAAGCTACAGGAAGTCAGATTTCAGCTGAATATCAGGAAAAACGTCTTAACCGTTAGAGCAGTATGACAATGGAATCCATGACCTCGGGAGATGGTCAGCGCTCCAGTGCTGGAGGCCTTCAAGAGAAAATTGGACAACCCTCTGTCAGATCTGCTTTGATTTGGATTCCTGCATTAAGCAGGGGGTTGGACTTGATGGCCTTCCAACTCCATGATTCTAGGATTCTATGAGTCCTCAGGTGAAACAGTCCTTCTAACACGGTAGTGAGAAGCCCATTGACTAACAAATACATTAAAAAAAACACATGTGTTAAGCGAACCATGAGTCTTCAGAGCAGAGATATGGAGCTGGTTCCAGCGAGTAGACCAAGAGAGAGGAACTTTCTCTTTTTTTATTTGATCTATACAACACAATGCATCTCAGAGAGAAGAAAAGAAGACATTCACTTCCTTCAAATGTTTCCTGATGGTTAGTGGCTCCTGCCTAGGGGGCGCTGTTCCCACCTCTGAAGAAGCCTCTCTAGCCACCCTAATCTTTCACAACACTATATTACAGATACCATTCATTTCCCAGAGAAAAAGATTGGGGAATATTTTTACTGAAATCCTGGCTGGGTCGTTGCCTGACAGAGTGGCTAATTCTTGCCCAGACTGAGCATCAGCCTGATGCAAGAAGGCAACGAGGCCCATGAACAAAGGGGTGTCTTGGGGCTCTGGATGAAATATGAAGGCATGCTCAAGGCCAGCTCAAGATATTCTGCTGCCTGAGGCAAGGGATCCAATATTTGTCTTCAGTTATTCCAGGTATTGATCAGGCTGGATGTGAGACTTAACAATTATGCAAACATTCATTGGTTGTTGCCCACCTTATTAGTGGCGTAACTGAGAGTCCACCCACCACGCCAGAGAGATCATTGGAAACCTTCTGCCTGAAAAGTATTCATCATCATCATCTTAGAACTGCAGAGCTGGAAGCACCCCGATGGATCATCGAATCCAGCCCCTGTCAAGGAGGTCCAGTGGGGAATCGAACCCCCAACCTCTGGCTCTGCAGCCAGAGACCTCAACCCCTGAGCTATCTTGGAGTTCTAGTAGAGAAATGTTCCCCTTATTTTCTCAACTCTCAACATGTAGGCAAGAGTTTTGGGGTGCCATTTGTATACAAAGCACATTTTGAAGGGTATGGCCAGTGGACAAGCAGTCAAAGAGTAGTACTGATATGGTAGCATAAACCAAAAGGGGAAATAATTACCCCTTATTGAGAATCGACTGGTGTGAGAGATTCCAGATATATTTTGCTATGCCAACAGCCCAGGGATCATTGCAATAAGAAAGGGGGAAAGCAAAGATGAGTGTTATCTCTCAGGACCTAATGGTATCTTACACACCATCAATGTGTAAGTCACAAAGAAACAGGGAAAATAAAGGGTGCCATCCATCTAGCAATGGCTGCTTCCATGGCAACATCACAGAAATGAATGGGGTTCATAGAAGAATATTGGGTGGTGGTGGAGATTAGTTGTAGACTTATGACCTGCTTGTTCAGCAAGATTCTACAAAGAAGAGATGGATTTTCTGCTTAACTCTTGTTGCCTCAAATATCTCATTATAAAAATATGTGCAAATCAAGAAGGGTTTTAATCCTTTTTGAGTTTCAGTGGGTATTTTCTGTAGTCTCAAAGACTCATTCTCCAAGACATTCTGTTGAATTTAGGAGCTGGTATTTCTGGAACAGTAGAAGCAGAAGATTCTCTCCTGTTATTTGCGAGATGGACTCCTCATGGTTATTGCCTAAAAGTTTCATAACTTTGCTAATCATAGTCATCCATTCATTGATTCATTCATTCATTCATTGTTTCGACTTATATATCGCCTCATAGTGCTTAGAGCACTCTGTGGGTGGTTTACAAAATAATTAAGCAAGGACCATTTTGCCCCACAAGCAAGTTGGGTACTCATTTTACCAACCTTGGAAGGATGGAACATTGAATCAACCTTGAGCCGGCTACCTGAATCCGTTGGGATAGAACTCGGGTCATGAGCAGGGTCTTGACTTCAGTGCTGCAGTTTCACCACTATGCCACAATGAACTCGAGAGCACCCCTATAATGTGTGGCTACTCCTGCAAACGTGGTGTCATGCTGTACAGGACAAGTCATGGGCATAAATTCTGGAACCACCTACCCACAGTGCCTCCTCCTCACTGAGATTTGCGCTGAGTTATTATTTGATTTGTTTCTTATGGTTAGTTCTCATATTTCATCCCATCAGCTCTCCTCCTCCTTATGGTTCCCCTCACCAAATCCCTCTGAGGTACATCAGGCTGAGAGAGTGACTGGCCTAAGGTCACCCTGGAAGTTTCACAGCTCAGAAGACTGTAGTACCTGCATTTCCCAAGTCTCTAGCCATTACACAGCCCTACCCCTTTCATCCAAGAAGCTCAGGATAATCATGTATTAATAGTTTTCTCTCTCTCCACTTCTTCTCTTCTTTATTCCTCTAAATGAGTTGACTGAAGGGGTTTCAGAGGCCCATCTCACTTCTGCCACAAGATGGGTGAGCAGGCACACCTAAGCAGTCACCCCAGCACCTCAACAATTAGTCACACTTAGCCAGGATCATAATTAGGGCAGGCCAATTGGGGGTGGGGCTGAACATTTTCATGCCATTTTGGCTTTCATCTCGCACAGAGTTCTGCATTTTCCTATGTCCACAGAAGAGCTCAGTGCCTTTGGATAGCTCTGTTCTGTTTTACCTTGATCATTTCCTTTTCTTCATCTTCTTTTCTTTCCCTGCCCTGCTGCTTGCTCTCTATAACATGCCGATAGGAATCCCAGAGCTAATCTGCAATTTGCTTTTTTGAAAAATGTATGCGCTTTCCTCTTACTTTGTAGGTCAAATAATTTCTCATCCAGCTTTACAATGGCAGTCATGCATGAAAGATACATGGATACATTGTTCTCTTGGCCTCATCCCTGGATTTCCTATAAGGCGACGTAAAGCGCCGCCTGGGCTCGTTTCGGGTTTATAAAAGAGGCATCCATCCTTAAGTCTTTCAAATGCTGAACTGATCTCCATTGTTTCTTTCTGCGTTTGCTTCTCAACTGTAGGGTTTTCTTCTCCTGCCTGTACGCCTTTGTCTTCCTGCATGAAATGAGATGAAAATATTCATGGCGGAAATAAATCCACCACTGATTCTGAGTAAACGCATACCAACAGAGGAATATTCCATGCAGCTGCCATTTTGAGGGTCGGCTGAGAGGACAGTAGGTTCTGTGTGTGACAACATTTCTTTGTTAAAAACGACGTGTGCTTCCCCTACTGTAAAATTACAAACATAGCAGAGCGGCTTGGAAATAAGGATGTGCATTGGGCCCCTGACACAGTTCAGGAATCACCTTGGCCTGAATCCTGATTTGTGATTTGTGCCCCCATTCTACTTGATTTGTGCACCAAATGCAGGTAAGTTTGTGAATTTAAACAGCCAGACTCCCACAGAGATGGGCACAAACCACAGATTCAGTTGTTCATGCCAACTCAGCCAATGGCCCAACAGACGTTCCGCAGTTTGGCACTCCATCTCCTCTAGAGGCACCCATTCAGAGGCAGCGCCCAGAGGAGCCAGGCAAGGGAGCCAGGACTCTGTCTCTGAGTGGGCCCCTGCCAGGGGGGCTAGGGTGACAAACCGCGGAATATTGGTGCAGCTGGTAAACAAACTGGGATGAACCACCAAATTGAAGGTTCGTGCCCATCTCTAGTCGTATACTGTTGCGGGTATGATGTTTGGATTAAGACTCAAGAGACCTGCTGGGTTCATGTCCCAGCTCAACCATGGAAACTCATTTGAGAGGGGTGGCACTGGTAAAATCACCTTGCAACAAATGTGTGCCCCATCCAGTCTGAGCAGCAAATTTGTTTCCTATTAACCTAGGAAGGGAATCTGGCTATTCAGTTTAAGTCTGGACCTCAAAAACAATTGATCCAAACCAAGCTGATCTTGTAAGTCATTCATACCCCAGATAAATCCTGCACAGAGCCCTACTTGAAAAGAAGAAAAACGAGAACAAAGGTGGACTTGATTTCAGCATGTAGCAGGGCAGGACCTCCTGTTACACTCTAACAAGTCCTGTTTTGATGTAGAACCAACAAAGAGACGCAGAAAAACCTGAGTTGAGCCATCCTTCTCATCAAAATGCTCAAAGTAGTAAGGAAATTGAGACAAAGTCAGGGAGTACTGTGGTGACAGGAGACTTCAGGTAACCTCCATACGGATGGATAACTGTGTGCTCTACTTGTAACTAAAAGATGCAGTTTCTAAATACATGAAATTGTGGTACTCTAGAATGGCTGCCCACCGAACCGACTCTGGGCTTTAGTCTCAACCGTTCGATAAATGGCTTGTTTTCATGAGGGTTATATTTTACCTTTAGCATTCCTCAGAATCCCAGTTACATTGAAACATGTGCCTGAGGGATGTGCCATTCATGTCCTGTAGAAAAGTCTCTGTCTGAGCATTTCCCAGCCAATTCTTCCAGGAAATTTATAGCTTTATCCCCCGTAAATTCTTTCAAAATCACAACGGGACCTGTCTAAATTGGGGGCTATTCCCACATCATGCTCAGAATCCAGTGAAAACTGGGGACTGATTTCATTAAAGTGATAAATATACTTCAGAGTTTAGTTTGAACTTCACAGACACTATCTACAGGGCTGAATGTATTCGGAGTCTAGTGTTTGGCATCTTGGAGAACTCCTGTAAGATCAAACTGAAACCTGGTTCAGGCTAAAACCTGGGACGCATTCATCACCCCTGAAATATATGAGTCACCAGTCTCTGATGGTTCAAGTTTCTGAAATGTAGTTCAAATACAGAAATAAATAAAATCAGAGGCAGTCTGGATGAAACTGAGCCAGAAAAACGGGGCCTGCATTGACTCTGACTGTGGGTGTGAAGTATGGGTGGGATTCTCAGATTTATTGGACAAATCGTAGAATCATGGAATCATAGAATAATTGAATTGGAAGGGGCCTCTAAGGCCATTCAGTCCAACCCTCTGCTCAGGGCAAGAATCCAAATCAAAGCAGGTCTGACAGATAGTGTTTCACTTTTTCCTTGAATGCCTACAGCATTGGAATGCTCACCACCTCCTGAGGCCATTGGTTCCATGGTTGTATTGCTCTAACAGTTAAGAGGTTTTTTCCCTGATATTTGGCCTAAGTTTGGCTTCCTGTAGCTTGAGTCCATTATGACGTGCACTCTGAGATTATCAAGAACAGATCCTGCTCCTCCTCTGTATGACAGCCTTTCAAGGATCTGAAAATTGCTATCCTATCTCCCCTCAGCCTCCTTTTGTTAAGGCTAAACATGCCCAGTTCTTTCAGTCTTTCCTCAGGAGGCTTGCCTTCCAGTCCCCTTACCATCCTTGTTGCCTTCCTCTGAACTTGCTCCAGTTTGTTGGCATCCTTCTTCAAGTGTCATGTCTAGAACTGGACTCAGCACTCAAGATGAGGCCTAACCAGTGTTGAATAGAAAGGGACTAGTACCCCCACAGGATTTGGAGACTATACTTCTGTTAATGCACCGATTTTCCTGTTTTGCAGCCATATGTTAATGATTTTGTTGTTTAGTTGTTAAGTCGTGTCCGACTCTTCGTGATCCCATGGACCAAAGCACGCCAGGCCCTCCTGTCTTCCACTGACTCCCGGAGTTTGGTCAAATTCATGTTGGTAGCTTCCATGACACTGTCCAACCATCTCGTCCTCTGTCGTCCCCTTCTCCTCTTGCCTTCACACTTTCCCAACATCAGGGTCTTTTCCAGGGAGTCTTCTCTTCTCATGAGATGGCCAAAGTATTGGAGCCTCAGCTTCAGGATCTGTCCTTCCAGTGAGCACTCAGGGTTGATTTCATTCAGAATGGATAGGTTTGTTCTCTTTGCAGTCCAGGGGACTCTCAAGAGCCTCCTCCAGCACCACAATTCAAAAGCATCAATTCTTCGGCGGTCAGCCTTCTGATATGGACCAAATTTTAAGTCCAGCTCTTCTTGAATCCATGCCAAAGCAGTGATTGTTCCTTCTGTCTTAGAAGTGGGACTACAAACTGCTTCTTTTCCCAAGGAACAGAACAGCCCCACCTATCACGGCTCCACAGTCAGTCAGGAATTGAACTGCCACAAGGGTGACACGCTGCACCTTTTTGGAGAATTGGCTCCGACAATGCTAGTTTGCTAACAATATCTGGCTCTGAAAAGCTTCCCTGGTAGCTAAATAACCTCATTTCCCCCTATCTGCTTTTCCTTGCCGTTTGACTTTTAAAAGATAACTCAAATAATGTCTGACTTTACCTACCAGCTGAATGCAGCAAAGAATTTGTGTAATTAAGATTTTAATTAATTTTATGCCCTCTCTCCTTTTGCCAATAATATCAAAGTGAGGGGAGAAATTTACAACCCGGCGAGAACAATAACTTTGATAAACTGCAAGGACAATGTAGTCTAAACTACCATTAATCCCTATGACACCATGACATTTCAACAGATTTGCACCCGGTATGGACAATATCTTTCCTCTCTCTTCCCCTCTCTGTTCGTGCTATCTAGCTGGCTAAAATTTGATGGACAGCAAATATGTTATGGAGGACTTTGAAAGGAAAGACTTCTGGAAAGACATGCTTAAGATGCTGCATCTTATAGCCAAACTTTGGCAACCTATGGCACTTGCATATGAGTCCAGCACAAAAATAAGTCCATCATTTTACCATCGCAGTCCATGGAACCAGTTCTGTATGCTCAAAGAGATGGTAGGGATAAGTCTAACATGCTTGCGTTCTGTGACGTCAAGTAGGGACCAACTTATAGCGACCCTAATAGGGTTTTCAAGGTAAGGGAGATATTTAAGGATTTGTTTTACCAGTTCCACTCCCCCAGTGCATTTCCATGACTGAGTGGGGATTCAAACCCTGCACTCCAGAGTCCTATTCCATCACTTTATCCACTACACCACACTGGGAATCTGTAAAGTATAAAAGAGTCACTCTTAAAACCTGCCATCTTATTTAAGAAGAAAGTGCCAAAGCAGGACTGCAGTTGAGTATTAAGACGACAAAAACCATGACCATCACAGATGACTCCCTCTTTCCACAGAGAGTACGCTAAAATTTAGTTTTAAAGAAGGGGATACAGCTGCTAATTTGCTGGTACCTCAAAGACAGAACCTTACAGTCATTTTGATACTTCCCCACACTCATACAGATCTGCCCTCCATGGCAGCTCTGAAATTGAAGGCTTTCTCCATTAAAAGCTAAAAATTCTCACTGAAGTTCTCCACTCAGTCTTATTCTTAAAAAAAGAAAGAAAACAACACCCCAGTATCCCATGAATGTGGGGGTCCTACTGTACTTCAGATAGCCTTTTCCTTGATTGTTGCTCTGGTCTTCTTTGGCATTTGGTTACAATTATATTTTAAAAGAACGCTCTTGCACTTTTATGACATCTCAAGATATGTCGGATGAAATGCAGTGGATTGCAAAGCCTTTAAATCACACCGACAGGAAAGGCTGCCTTTATGGAGCACTCCAAGGCAGTCTGAGAGAAAGGATGTTGACATTTAATTGTCCTATCACATCAGCTGGGAGTGTTGCCACTCTGAGGTAGGCCTGGAAGTCCTCTGCGAGGAGCTGGACCTTCTTCATGGTGGCACTGACTCTACGGAACCAGCTGCCGGTGGAGCTACGCTTGATCCCCTCCCTGCTAACGTTCAGAAGGCAGCTTAAAACACTGCACTTCTGAGAGGCCTTCCATAATGACGTTGTTCCTCTGTTTTCGCTCTCCTAGAGAAAAGCGCCTTGTATTATGTTTGTTTTCATGGTTTTATGTTTTCATAGTTTCTCGCATTTTTGTTATTAATCTGTCATTCTGCTTTTGTGAACCGCCTAGAATAGAGCATTGCACTAATGGGGTGGTATGTAAAGCTAATGAAATAAATAAAAACAACAGAATCTTCCATTTCTATGACTCAGGATATTAATTAATTATTAATGTTGACTAATGTTAATTATTATACAGCCACAGCTGAAACGAACACCTTTTCTAACACTCTGGCTGAAAACCTGTGGCTTAGCGTAGCAAGTCACAACACGAGTCCTTTGAGTCAACAGAGCTTGTTTCACTTAGAACAACAGGGAATTTATGCAAGGCTGTTGTTTGTGGATTATAGCTCTGCTTTTAATACCATTCTACCCAATAGGTTGTTTTTTAAAATGATCAACCTGGGATTACCTCAGAAGATTTGTGTGTGGGTAAAGGACTTTCTGACAGATAGGCCACAGTCAGTAAGGATGGGATCTCACCATTCTTCTACCCTGGTACTAAGTACAGGAGCTCCCCAGGGTTGTGTGCTACCGTATTTTTCGCTCCATAAGATGCACCTGACCATAAGACGCACCTTGCATTTGAGGCGCCATCGGGGGTGAAGGGGTGTGTGCGTGGAGGGGCGGGGGGGGGGAAGTCAGGCAGTGGCGTGATTTCCCCTCCTTTTCCGGCACTCTAAACACCTTTTCTTCCCCCGGATCACTTTCCTCCCATACGTCTTTCCTTAACACCACTCTTTCCATTTCTTTCAACTGTCCTCCCTCCTCTCTCGTGAGAAAAACGTTTATCCCCCTCTTCTCCCCCTCTTGTGACTCCTCCCTCTCTTCTCATACTTCCCCCTCCTCTATCCATTCCTCTGTCTCGTGCCGCTCCATCTCTCCTTCTTCTTCTGTCACTTTAAACTTTTTTTACAGTATTTGCTCCATAAGACGCACACACTTCCCCCCCACTTTTTTGGGGGGGGAAAGTGCGTCTTATGGAGCAAAAAATACGGTAAGTCCCTTCCTCTATTCCCTGTACACACATGATTGCACCCCACTGTATAACACCAACGCAATTATTAAATGTGCGGACGATACGACAGTGGTGGGGCTCATAAATAAGAACAATGAGTCTGCTTACAGAAAGGAAGTACAAGGGTTGATACTCTGGTGTAAAGAAAATAATCTTACACTTAACATCAAAAAAACCTAAAGAACTCATAATTGATTTTAGGAGGAAGAGAAATGTACATTTACCACTGTACATAAATGGCGAGAAAGTGGACTTAAATTTCCGGGGACTTACATCTCAGAGGACCTCTCATGGACTATCAATGCCAACATGCTAGTGAAGAAGGCACAGAAGAGGCTGTATTTCCTGAGAATGCTTGGGAAGTTAAATTTATCTCAGCATTTACTTCTGTCCTACTATCGTAGCACCATTGAGAGTGTCCTAACTTATGACATTCTGGTATGGTTTGGAAGTAGCTCTGTAGCGGACAAAAAAGCTCTACAGAGAACCATTAAAATTGCCCAGAATATCATCGGGCTCCAGCTATCAACCCTGGATGACATCTTCACATCCCGCTGTCTGAGGAAGTCACACAACATCCTGAGAGATTCTTCCCATCCTGCTTACAACTTTTTTGAACTGTTGCCGTCTGGCAGAAGATATAGAACAATTAAGACTCGGACCACACGTTTTCTGAATAGTTTTTATCCCAGAGCTATAATTGCATGTAATAATGAGCTTAAAGACCACCAGTAGTGAATAGTTGGACAGTGTTAGCCTGCGGTGTAGATGTTTGTATTCTTAGTGGGGGATTTTTAGGGGGGGGGGGGAGTGTTTGGGGATTTTTTTTTGTGTGTGCATGTATATACTTACAATGACAATAAATTTATTTGATTTGATTTGATTTGATTAGGTATTTATTTCTTTTAGCTATATAGTGTCCAATAGTGCACACTCTCTGGGTGATCAACAGCCAACACATAAAAACACAAAGAAACAATTGGAAACATTAATAGGCAGTAAGCAATACAAAGTGGTAAACCCACAGAGCTCACCAAAACTGATTTAAATAAACAAATTTAACCCACAGGACTTCCAATGGCAGACATTACTAAAAGCAGCTTTGAACAGTTCCATTCTAAGTAGTTTTTTTAAAAACTGGAAGGGTAGGTGCCTGACAAAACTCAAGAGCTGATTTATTCCATAAATATGGGGACACAAGAGAAAACACTCTGGGGTTGAGGAGTGAGTTGGATGGGCAGCTGTCATGTAGAAGAGATATTCCAGTAGGCTACCATTTAGGGCTTTATGGGTAATAATAACCAGCACATTGAATTGAGCACAGAAACGAAAAGGGAGCCAGTGGAGACTTTCCAGAACTGGAGATATGGGTTCGTATCTGTTGGAGGAGTTGACTCCCCAAATCCCCACAGATTCAATGGGCCTATTCTAGTTGCCACTTACTAGGTCAACCATCAAGATTTCGCCCTCTGCGATGTAAACATGGACTTAAGAGAGCCTGGCTCAGGTAGAAACGGAAGGGGAAAACCCCAAAATCTTTTGTCTTTTCAATCGATATAATACAGCTGAGCCATCAAGAATGCTAAAGACTCCATTCTTTTATCCTTTACCAAAGGTTTTAAAAGCTTTATGCTCCTTCTCCTTTTCTTTCCTCCATGCCAGCCCTTAAATCTTTTATCGCATTAATGCCGGGGGCTCAATTCTGTGAAGTCTGTATCCTGTCACTCCAGCTACTTAATAAAATTAACAGAATGCATCACTTTCTAATGCTTCCCCCCCCCCTTTGTGGTTGAGCACCCGAAGGATCCAGTGACCTCCTTTTAGACAGCTTGCCCTGGTGCGCTTCAAAGGCGGAGCAGGCCTACTTTCTAATGGCTCTTCTTTTTTGGTGGGGCGGTGGGTGAAATTGCATGTGCAATTTAGGGAAGGGAGGGACACACAAAGGGAGAGCTAATTCCAGAGACAGAGTAGGGGAGGTGACACTGAGAACAAAGCGAAAGAAAGAAAAGGGAAATAAATTTGACATACACACAGACAAACCCCCCCCCCCCAAAAATGAATGAAAGAAAACACATGAGAGACAGAAAAGAAGGACTTTTCTATGGGAGCAGTCAGCTGGTGGGATCCTTGTAGGCAGGGATGGGATTTTTGGATTTTCTGGACTACTCATACCATAATTCTCACTCTGTGTTGGAGTATCTTCCCTGAAGAACTTCAGCCATGCCACCCGAACACCGTGCCTTAAGGATGCCAACAAACTGGAGCACGTTCGGAGGAGGGAACAAAGATGATCAGAGGATTGGAGACCAAGCCCTAGGAGGAAAGACTGAAAGAACTGGGCATGTTTAGCCTTGAGAAAAGAAGGCTGAGAGGAGATAGGATTGTTGTTGTTTAGTCGTTAAGTCATGTCCGACTCTTCGTGACCCCATGGACCAGAGCACGCCAGGCCCTCCTGTCTTCCACTGCCTCCCGGAGTTGGGTCAAATTCATGTTGGCAACTTCGATGACACTGTCCAACCATCTCGTCCTCTGTCGTCCCCTTCTCCTCTTGCCTTCACACTTTCCCAACATCAGGGTCTTTTCCAGGGAGTCTTCTCTTCTCATGAGATGGCCAAAGTATTGGAGCCTCAGCTTCAGGATCTGTCCTTCCAGTGAAGCATGTTTAGCCTTGAGAAAAGAAGGCTGAGGGGAGATAGGATAGTACTCTTCAAAAACTTGAAAGTTAGTCCTACAGAGGAGGGGCAGGATCTGTTCTTGATCGTCCCAGAGGGCAAGACATGTAATAATGGGCTCAAGCTACAGGAAGTCAGGTTTTGGCTGAATCTCAGGAAAAACTTCTTAACTGTTAGAGCAGTACGACAACGGAACCAATGACCTCATGAGGTGGTGAGCGCTCCAATGCTGTAGGCATTCAAAGAAAAAGTGGACCACCCTCTGTCAGATCTGCTTTGATTTGGATTCTTGCCCTGAGCAGGGGTTTTGACACAATGGCCTTAGAGGCCCCTTCCAACTCCATGATTCTAGGATTCTATGAACCACTCAGGCCTTGTTCTTAAGGGTAACCATGCTTCGAGAGGCAAAGAAGGCCTCTTAGAGAAATTGAGCCTTCTTGGTCATGTCCCCATCCCTGTGGAATGAGCTCTTAGTAGAGACGCATCAGGCCTCCCTGCTCCCAATTTTCAAGAGAACGTTAATGACCAAAATGTTTAAAGAAGCTTTTAAATATATCTCTAATGGGGTTAGTTATGGACATGATTCTCCTTGTTTTACTATCATTTAGGCTTCATTGAGGTTTCTGGCTTTTGGTTTAATTTTCATCACTGTTGGTAAAGGGTATTGATCGTGTGGTGTTTGGTTTGGGAGGCTTGGTTTTCTTATTTACTGTTAAGTGCCCATAATAGTGTTTGTCATTAAGTCAGGTGGTATATATGTACTTGAAATGAATGAATGAATGAATGAATGAATTAATTAATTAATGAATGAATCTTACTCATTCGTAGCAAAAGAAGGAGGTGGGTTCACCCAGCCTCAGACCCAGACATACCAAGTATAAAGAAATAGACGTAGAAATAAAGGGGCTAGCTCGGCAAATCACTAATCTAGTGCGTTTGGTGAGCATTAAACAAAATAAATGCATTAATTGGTGAACCAGACAAACAGAGTCTCTGAATTCTCCTACCGGCAGGCTGCCGACTTGCAAAGAACTGGAAGTAAATAAATCACAAATGACAGTGATAAATGATCAGCACACAATGTGTCAAGCCACAGGTCTGTCTATCCTGAATAGTGCATCATGCTGAAATGCGTCCAGCTAGCCACAGGAGGTTCAAAAACCTCCAAATGTTAGTGGCAGGTAAAGGCTGCCCAGAAAACAAGAAGGCACTAGGAAGGCAGACTTTGCTGCGGTTCTTGTGGTTTGCCCTCCTGCTTTTGTTTCAGTTACTAAAGAGCAAACCTATCTTTTTGCAAAAAGGAAGGAAGGAAGGAAGGAAGGAAGGAAGGGAGGGAGGGAGGGAGGGAGGGAGGAAGGAAGGAAGGAAGGAAGGAAGGAAGGAAGGAAGGAAGGAAGGAAGGGAGGGAGGGAGGGAGGGAGGGAGGGAGGGAGAAAGGAAGGAAGGAAGGAAGGAAGGAAGGAAGGAAGGAAGGAAGGAAGGAAGGAAGGAAGGAAGGAAGGAAGGAAGGAAGGAAGGAAGGAAATGCTTTCTTGTCATTTCCTTGTGAATAGAGATAGGCATGAACTGCCAAACTGGTGGTTCATGCCAGTTCATTTTTTGGCCAAAAAGGTGTTCAGCGCTTCCCAGACCCATCTACTCTGGCGGACACCCACTCAGAGGCAGCCTCCCAGCTTCCCTGCCCCCTTTTCCTCTGGTGCTGTCTCTGAGTGGGTGCCCACTGGACAAGGTGGGGCTGAAAAGCACCGAACGCCTCTTTTTTTGGTCAGAAAACAAATTGGCATGAACCGTCAGTTCGGTATTTGTGCCTATCTCTACTTATGAAGCTAAACAGTAGGAATAGGTCTTAATGCATTTGCGTGCAGCAATTGATACAATAGCACCAAGGTGGACATGTTATCTAGAAAGCTCTTCCACTGGCACCTTGTACAACTAGTCATGCTAGAGACACACACTGATGCACAGTGAAGTGTAGTGGATAGAGTGACAGACTAAGACTCAGGAGGCCTGGAATCGAATCCCTGCTCAGCCAAGGAACCTCACTGGGGGAGTGGAACTGGTAAAACCACTCATTAAATATCTCACTTAACTTGAAAACCCTGTTAGGTTCACTGGAAGTTGATTCCAACTTGGCGGCACATAATGTCAACAGAGACACACAAACGATTGTGTAATTCAATTGTATAATTTGTTGTTGCCAGGTGTTGTTGTTGTTGTTGTTTAGTCGTTAAGTCGTGTCCGACTCTTCGCGACCCCATGGACCAGAGCACGCCAGGCCCTCCTGTCTTCCACTGCCTCCCGGAGTTGGGTCAAATTCATGTTGGTCGCTTCGATGACACTGTCCAACCATCTCGTCCTCTGTCGTCCCCTTCTCCTCTTGCCTTCACACTTTCCCAACATCAGGGTCTTTTCCAGGGAGATTTCTCCTCTCGTGAGATGGCCAAAGTATTTGGGCTTCAGCTTCAGGATCTGTCCTTCCAGTGAGCACTCAGGGTTGAACACTACACCTGTTGCCAGGTGTAGTGTTCAGCATATTTACGTAGGCATACCTTTGCATTACACCAGTGTAAACAGGATTTGGCCCAGTGATTGGTAGTAATTCTGAACTGCACTAGTTCAGACCATAACGGGTGAGAAACTGTTCATTTCCTGTTTCAATGCATACTGAACTAAGCTACCCTTCCAAAACCAATATATAGACCCAAATGTAGTCATATTTTGTTAGTCACACTTCAACTAATTCTGTGATGCAATGCTTTGGGTTTTTAAAATAAGTGCTTACTAGCATGGTAGATGTCTAGAATTAAATTAAATTAAATTAAATCAGGTAGAACTTCAGATCCTGGAGGATGGGAAAGTAACCCTTAGGCGTCATTGCTTGGATCACAGACAAGAGATTTGGGACTCCTTGTGTGGTGAATTGGGTGGGCGCCCCATGATTCTGGAGGAGGTGCCTCAGGGTGGCAGAGTCAATCAGTGCCCTCCAACTTGTAGACCTGTCTAAGTGACAAGGAAGGTGTTAAAATTGTCTTATTACTTAGCAAGGCCACATTTGTTGCATGGCCCTAGATCTTCAGAGGTGACTGATCCTGATAGCCCACCTTCCTTCCTTTCCAAACCCACCTGCCTCATGAGCCCTAGAAGTTAAGCATTTAGGGAGAAACCCTGTTGAACCACTGAGGGAAGAATCCTGTGTAATTCCCGCTGCTCTTTGGGGTGCCTGGGAACTGAGCGAGGGGCGCCATGGGAAAAAGGACAGGACACAGAGCTGTGAAGGCTGTAGAGGAGCTGTTCATAGTTCTATGTCAAACAGGAACCCAGAAGTGAAGGTTGTGTGCCTGCCTTGCCTTTCCCCATCTCTATGGTCCCTGGAGCTTGCGAGGTGGCCTCGTGAGTTTCCTGCATCAGGAGCTGGAAGGATATTCAGCGGGGAGGAGATGGGATGACTGGGGAGGGGTGTCAAGATCCTGCCTCTGGTGGCAGTGAGACCCCCAATGGCCCCTCCGAGCAAGGGGAGCTGTGGCCAGTGGTCAGTAAATCAAGGGAGCCGTGAGCCCAAAATGTTTCAGTTCCACCACCTTAGGCATCTCATTAATTAGCTACAATTAGATGTGGCAAGTTAGCCAATCCTCTTGCAAACACCAAACTGCTGGATAGTTCAGTGGTTTAGGTCTCTGGCTGTGGAGCCTGAGGTTGGGAGTTCGATTCCCCCACGGTGCCTCCTTGTCAGGGGCTGGACTGGATGATCCACAGGGTCCCTTCCAGCTCTGCAATTCTAAGATGCTGATGATGACCATTAGAATCCTGACCGTTGTCTAATACTTTTGTTGTCCTCACTATCACTGCAACAATCAGAAGATGATGGGTGGAGAAGCAAAACAAACCGAAAGAAACTTTTGTGGTGTATAACCCTTCCTAACAGTCATTCAGATGCACAAATTATTCTCCCATGAAGTTTCTGCTCGGGTTGATAGATAGAAAATGTCATTAACAGTGAAAGATTACATGTTTTCCATGTGATGGCTCTCCATTTCACATGCAGGGAAGAGCACTTTCGGGAAGCTGAGATTAATCTGGAGGAGATGGCTGGCTTTCCGGGGTGAGGGTTAATTGGTGCATCTCAAAGATGGACAGTAAATATAGCAATAAATTAGTCAGAGAGCTTATTTATGTCTACCGCCAACTGCTGTCCTTGTGTGAAGTTGTGTATTTCATCACGGAAGGAAATTGTAAGTGTGGGCCTGAAAACGGTGGAGCTTCCAAGATTCATTTTTACCCCAAAGCTGTCTCCTCTCTCTGGCAAAAATCAGTATTGGATTCTATTGAAGTATAGTTCCAATTTTCCCACCACGGCATCTATCAAGCCGTGTCGACAAGGTGGATTCTTCTTGAACATATATTTCACTGGCTCCAGACTTTCTCAAAGAGTTGAAAAGGCACAATGGTTTGCCACTAACACATGTATGGGATCTAGGATTTGTCTGCTGATTCTTTCAACGGGATGAGATCCACCCAATTCAAAGTTTAGGGTCACATTGTTAGGGTTTCAAAGCATTTGGGCATTTCCCCCAGTCTCCATGAGCTTTCCCACCCCCAAGAGTCACTACTACTGTCATGAACCACTGAATTGGCGGTACGCGTCCATCTCTAATCACTACGCCCTGCTCACATAACTTTATTGATTGTATCAGTGATGGCAAAAACAGTGGTAATATGAAGACATAGCTGAAGGACTCTCCCATTTCCTGGAATCTGTTATATTTCCATTCCTGAGATATCCAAGATATTGGGGGACTCAAGAAGTGCAGTTTTCCCAAGATACCCAAGTCCTTTGTTCATGCTTTGTCTGACTTCCGGAACACTCGCCCATGTCCCATGCTTTCTTTGAATTCAATTACACCTAATTATTTTTATTTTCCAGTTCTAGCATGAGTGGTTTACCTACATCTTTCCATCTCATGCAGCCTTTCGCGATGTGGTGGAACTTAACCGTTGCTCCTTTTAGCTTCACAAGGAAATAAAAAGAAAAACACCCGGTCTATTTAGGGGGAAATAAATGTCTCATCATTACACAGTGGCCTAAAGATAATATGAATGATCAATCAACATGCTTAGCTTTAGCTTCCCCAGTTGAACTGGGCCCTAAGGGTGACAAATAGATTAGACCAGATTAAGATGCAACATGACAAGGAGGTAGCGGAGAGAATCCCTGTGCTTGCACAAAAGTTGCCAAAGAGCCAAAGGGTCATATTTGAGTGTTCAATCTAGCAGTAAGGAGAATGTTTTCCATACGTACATGGAGGCTCTATTACAAGATGCCCTACCACGCTCACAACCATTTTTTCTGAGCAGATAGGACAGATGAGGCCAAAAGCATCTCGACTTCACCATTCATGAAATCCACATCCTGCAAAGAAAGAGAAGCGATTATTAAATCACACTGCGTCAATCAATACTCAAGTTGTCCTGGAACATTTGCCTGAAGCAAAATGTAAGATTCCTCCGATGAGCCACTTCGTAGAGTATCGGCTGAACTGTGATGGAGAGCAAAATAGCCCAGCTCAGTCCACCAGTTTCATGATTCCATTAAAGAGTTATGACTGGCAAAATATTTGGTATATTATCCCTATAATGATGTGCCGTCAAGTCAAATCTGACTTACGGTCACTTCTTTCACCGTTTTCCAAGTAGAGAAAACTCAGAAGTAGTTATCATTCCCTTCTTCTGGGGACATCCTGGGACTGTGCAGCTTGCCCAAGGCTACACAAAGCTGGCTCTTCTCCCAGGAGGCACAGTGAGGAATTGAACTCCCAACCTCTGGCTCCACAGCCAGGTAGCGAAACCACTGAGCTATCCAGCCCTATATTATTCCGACCATGGTGTCAATTGCTGATGGGTTCAGATTGAGAACACTGGGAGTCTTACTGCCAGTAAGACCCTACAGTTTGGCTTCTGCCAGTTGTTTTATTTGTTTGAATCACAGAATCACTCCAAGGGGCATTCGCTTTACTCTGGAATAGAATTTGTCCATTCTCTTTTGATCTGGACCTCGGGCCAATTGCTCCAGATCTGACAGGTCCAACTGAGATGTGGATTTGGCCAAAGCTAGCCTCCAAAGCCGTAACCAGCAATTTTGGCATTTAGGGCAAAACAAACAAACAAACAAAAAACCACACAAGTCCAGCATGCACCAAATTTAGGGGGCACTCCCATGATGATTGCCCTGTGGTCTGCTGATCTTCCTCAGAAGCCCTATCTCAAAGACCATGTCTCCCTTTATGAGCCTGCCTGGCTGTTAAGATTATCAGGGGAGGCCTTTCTCCTGGTCCAGTAATCTTCACCAGAACATTTGGTAGGGACACAGGAGAAGGGCCTTCTCTGTGGCTAATCCCAGACTTTGGAACTCCGTCCCACAGGAAGCCAGGTGGGCCCCATCATTGGTGTCCTTCCACAAGCAAGTGAAGATGTTTGTCTTCCTCCCAGGAAAGTGCTCTTTAGCAGCTGGCTTGGGGAAAATTAAAGGAGTACTTCAAGTGAGGGAACTTGAGACAGGGTGTTGGTCATCCTGAGGTGGACTAGGGAAGGAATTGAAAAGAGGCAGACTTGAGAAGAAGATGGAAGCAATGAACAGATTAGCTAGCTAAGCATCTTCTTCTCACGCTGGCTGATGAAAAAGTGAACCTACCAGCTGAGCTGTCAAGAGTATGGCTCCTGTAACCAGTTCGTCCCAGAGCGTGGACTCGGAGCTCCGTGGTTGGCTGCCTGACCTGACAATCAATCCTACACAAAGTTTTCTCTAGGTTCACCCCAGCATTGTCTAGGGAATTGATTGAGTGGTGCCAGGTTGTCTGGCCAGGGACAGCACACCCCAAAACGAAGCGTACGAATCTCCAACGCCGATAATAGTTCACTGTTTTGTTTCCTTCTGGGCAGGAGCGTTTCCCCAAAGTGCCCCAAAATGAATCACAAAACAGCCCGATCCGTGGTTTGTTTCATGCCCATCTCTAAGCCTCATAAAACCTTTCAATCAGCAAAACCAAACCAAATAATAATAATAATAATAACATCAGTGAGTTATTATATTTTTTTAAAGGGAAAGGATAAAGAGTAATCTAATCCATTGCCTTTTTTCAAAAAAGAAACAATGCCCCAAGCTCGGGCACCTAAATATTATGGGCTGTCTCCAATCGTACTCGTCTTAACGCCTGCTGGATGCATTTCATGAACTAGCAAATTTGACTCTACCAGGTCAGGCAGTTCTTAGTCTGTGGATTGGTGCCCCCTAATGGAGAGATGGCCACTGCCACATTGTGAAGGGGAGAGATAAGAGGGTGTTGTTTCCTGTAGACCCTTACTTGCTCCACCATTCAGAAAATCCCATACCTCTCGACCTCACTTGATTGTATGCATCCTTTCAGATTCATCCTGGGCTTTTGTTTGAATACCAGTTTGGTCCCTGTTCTGCTTTTCTAGCCTGCCGTCCCTGCTCCCTCTTTCCACCACCTCCTCTTTGGACGGTTTTCCTGGCTCCTCCACTTGGCTCTTCCACAAGCTGGCTTTGATGCTTCCTGTTAATACTTGCTGTGAACAGCCTGTTGTCCTGGCTCCGGTCTCAGCTGCATTCCTCCATAGTATTGGTTAGATCGATCGGCCAGCTTATACATTTACAGCTGTTGGCTCATTCTGGCTTGGGCATGTCGCACACGCCATGTTTTTTTCCCCTCCAAATAAAATGAGGCAACAATGAACAGTCTCCGTCAGTGGTTCTTTTCTTCTTCTGCCAGCGATTTCCAGAGGAAGAATATCACTTCCAGCAAATCACAAAAGCGGCTTCGGTTTGCAGGTCCATCTACTGATGAAGAGTGCAAGTGTGCAAAAGGCTATTCCATGGGATGAAATCAAAAATGAAAAAAAGAGAAGGTTGAATAGTCCCACCTAGAGACGGGCACTTGCCATAGTTCGTTGGTTCAGCGCAGTTTGACAGATCGGAGCCACAGGTGTTGTGTGGGCACCCTGGATTCTGCACCCTGCTTCCTTTCATGGGCACCCACTCAGAGGAAGAGGCGGGACAGGGAAGCCCACTGCACTGCTTCTGAGGGGGGGGTGCCCATGGGAGGAGGCGGGGCATGGAATCTGGGGTGCCTGCGCAAGACCTGTGGGCCAGATCCAATGAACTATGACAAAACTAAGAACCGCAGTCAATTTCCATCTCTAGTCCCAACTACAGTGGACCTAGTGTCTCAATGGGATGTATTGAAGTGTTTGACTTATCATCAAGGTACTGGTTCAGTGGCTCTACTTGAGTCGGAAGGGAATGAAAGAAGTCGCTCCATCGAGAAGACCCACCTTGGCCGGACACAACTGAATCTTGTTGAGGGGCATCAGGTTGTTGCGGCCGGGGCAGAGAAAGCCCCAGCTTCAGAAGTTAGATAGTGGGGGGCTAGCACACAGAACTGAGCCCCCCACAGGGACAGGTGGGTGGGGGAAGGAGGGGGATGGTATCCTCTGAGCCCTGACACTGCTCCAGGACAACCAGACTGCTAATGTATCCAGTTTCCCTGCCCCAAGAAAGACTGGTTGGGCCCAAGCTGAGTCTATGGAGTTCATGGACCTTGTGATAGAAGAGGGACTTCCCACCTCCCTCCCCTTCAGCAGGATGGTGGTGGTGTGCACATGTCCAAAAATGTTTTACAACTTTTCCTAGAATTGAGCTTTACCACTCCCAATCACAAAAATATCAGCTTTAATCTCAATCTTGGAACTGCAGAGCTGGAAGGGACCCTCTGGATCATCCAGTCCAGCCCCTGTCAAGGAGGCCCAGTGGGGGAATCAAACTCCCAACCTCTGGCTCCACAGTCAGAGACCTAAACCACTGACTATCCAGCAAGACCCTCTAGAAAGCACAAGGGGACTTCATCTGAAGACTTCCTTTTGTTTTTCAAAACTTAATTGAAAGGCGTGAGGGCCATTGGAGTTTGGCGGCAACATGTGGTCCATGGGCCATATGTTGCCCACTCTTGATCACGGACTCGGTAATGTACATTCATTAGGCACTATTTGAGATATAGAGGACCCAGACTGCTTATGACTTAAAAGATCTTTAACTGTACCCCAAGGAATTTTTTTTCATTTAATACAAATAAATACTGGTGTTTGTTTAGTTTTTTTCATTTGTGGTGCAATGCATGAACCTGAAATTTTGTAGCAGGAAGCTTACGGCACGGGGCCGAGTGGTTTCTCCAGAATTGGGGGTTCCACCTGGAAAGTTCATCTTCCAGCCAAGGAATCTTAGGGCCAGGTAATGACCCTTGGTATTTAAAGCCGGGATGCAGGAGTTTATTTTTCCAACTCCGTACAACTTTTCTAACCCTAACCCCCACCACCCATGACAAATACGTTAATGTCAAAATGCTGTGTCTCAGCAACGGCTTTAATAATAGAAATGACCAGAAGTCAAAAGCAATGGGAAACTTCAACGTTTTGGCAAAAAAGAGTTTCCCTTGCAATTTTGCTTTTTCTGCTTAGGACCCAACTTTTCCGGCACTTCCTTCTTCCTCCTTATAAAAGATTCATCGGGTTGCTCCTTCACGTCTTGAGCACTTCACTGTCTTCCGGCCCTTCCTTTACATCTCTCCCCTTTCATTTCTTCCATAGCTGTGGCTCCCAATGATCCATTGCCACCTCGAACAAAGATACAGTGCAGAAGAACAACAGACAAACTCTCCTTCGCTTGGTTAAAACTTAGATCAAGGATTATGTGCATCGTCAAAGAATGCTAACCGGGGAAAAAAAATCATATTTGATTTGTAACTAACTTTGGCCAACTTTCTCTTGAATTTTGACATTCCAAAGAGATTTTGGAAATGCACTTCAATTGCAAAATTCACTAGTGAGCATGGTTAGTAATTTAGTTTTTAAATCAGTAACTCTAATACACATTCTGGTTTTATTATTTTTGCACACTTTGGTGTCTGTGGCACTTTGCGAGAAGGGACGTGTTGTTGTCTAATACATTTGGTGGAATAATGAGAAGATTTATATCTAATTCCCATCTTTGCTGTCCTTCTCAATGCAGATAAGGTTTTGGTCTTATCCAGGGGGACATAGAAACCTAGAATCATGGAGTTGGAAGGGGCCTCTAAGGCCATCCAGTCCAACCGCCTGCTCAAGGCAGGAATCCAAATCAAAGCAGATCTGACAGAGGGTGGTCCAATTTTCTCTTGAAGGCCTCCAGCGTTGGAGCACTCACTGCTGTCAGGACCTGCCCAAACCACCCTGGCAGCTGCAGGATCGGGGCCAGCCTGACTCAGGAATGGCCTGATGTTTGCAGGCTCAGGCTGTGACCTGTGCAGCAGCTGCTGGGCCACTCATGATGCTCATCTGGAAACCTGGAGGGAAGGCCTATTTAAGGAGTGGTTCTCCCTCTCAGAACTGCCCTCAGTAACAAAGGTCTTCGGCTGTGCTTACTGCCCTGCTGCTCCTGAGCTCCAGGGTCCCTGTGTTCCAGTATTCCTACACCTCTGTTCTTGACTCCAGTGGTCCTGCATCTGCTCCTGTTCTTGCCTCTGCTTACCTCCTGCATCTAAGTGCCTTGTTCTGGCTCTGTTCTTCCAGCGCTGTGCTCCCGCCTCTGCTTGGTCATGCCCAACTGTGCAGTGAGTGTCTTTGGACTTGATACTCTGTGTGGTGGACTAGGTCCCAGTGCCCTTGCCCCTGGTGAGAGGCTGCCTGGGATATTTTGGACTGTGACAACTGCTTCCTGCGATGATCGGTTCCATTGTTGTACTGCTCTAACAGTCCTGGTATTCAACCCAAATCTGGCTTCCTGTCATTTGAGCCCATCATGATGTGTCCTAACAGATGGTTGTGCTTTACTGCTTTGAATGTGTTTTTGGTGTTGCTTTTGTTTAGCATTTTTTAGTGTTGTATTTGATTCTTTTTCCTTTACATATACTTACTGTTTTTAATCTTAATTATTGTCTTTTAATTATGTAAGCCACCTGGATCCTTTTTAAGGAGGAAGGTGGGGTAAAAATATTTTAAATAAATATTAAATGAATAAATACTCTGAACCACAACCAACATATAGAATCCATCAAATAAATATACAGGGATAAGAATTTGACTGGATTAGAAAAGAGTTAGAAAAGGAGAATTGGTGGTTGGATGCTGATAGGATGAAGGAAGGAGTAGCACAAACTACAGTAAACACAAAACCGCTACCACATCCCAACTAGGTTAATACAAATTTGTAATTGGAAGAAGCTAGTGAAATTCTACCGAAGTCCAGATCAGAAGCTAGAGCGGTGAGAAGGGAGGTAGATAACTGTTTGGTACGTCTTACAGTCTAACATACTGTATAAAGGTTCACACCGAATAAACACATATATTAGGCCAACTACATAAATTCACAGGACAAAAAATTGGGAAATGAAAAGACAGACTTAAGCAGATCGAGACAATCAGTAACTCCTATTTTAGCTTACAGATGGGCATGAACCACCAGACCGCTTATTCGTACCAGTTTATCCATTGGTCCAACAGGTGTTCCATGGCTCTGAGCCCCTCCTCCTCCAGCAGGTGCCCACTCAGAGGCAGTCCCCTGGCTTCTCTGCTCTGGCACAGCCCCTAAGTGGGAGCCCGCCAGAGGAGGAGGTGCCGAAACTCACCAAACACCTGTTGGACCGACGGTTCATGCCCACCTCTATTTGAACTTCTTAAGTCACCTGCTAAGAAGTCAAAGGGTGAAACTTCATGAAAGAACTCTGAACGTAAATCCCCTCCATCTGTGGTGACTGTAAACAAGTAGAAAATAACCCCTATCTACTGGTGCAAGAGTAGACCTCCAGGAAGAAAATCTATTCCCTAGCTGCCCAATGTCAATGCCTGGCATTGCCTTGGTACAGTGCTGGGACCTTCCATTCAATGGAAGCTCAGTGGAATGTTGGCCAAGGTCAACTGCTCTAAGTTTTGGAAATGCTAAAGAACTGGAATAGATGGGAGAACTCTGAGAAGCAGAGTCTTGAATTCAACATGCAACACTTCCACAAGAAGCAGTGGGGAGAAAGAAATAAGAATGTGTTTGGTGTTTTCTCTGTTGTAGCACCTTCATTTGCAAGATTATTTGTCAAGCTTTTTTTAGGACTCTAAGAATAATACAAGGGTGCGGTCCACCATCATTCTTGTTAATGGGACTGTCTCAGTGTTGCGGTAAACAACGATAACTCTTATTGCTCCGGCTACTGTAATATGGTGAGCACTGAATTAGTAATGTTTGGGTGGTTTTTTTTTAATATATAAATTTAAATTGGACATGCAGGATTATGGGAGAGAATTTTCATCATCCACTTTCCACCCCCAAGGACATTTGGAACTGGTTGAGGATAATGGGAAGCCTTTGCAACTGGAGCCAACTTTCTTTGTGCTAAGAATGTAGCGCTACGTGTTAAATTTAAATCTTATTTAATCATTGTTCATTGTAAGGGACCATAGGGACAGAATCTGTGAAAAGTTGATCAGAGCAAACCGTTCTTAGCATCTGAAAGCAAGCGCTATTTCCTGAATTTATTTGAGTCACCAGGATGAGATACAGATGGTGTGTCACCAACACAATGGGCAGCCAATACAGTGATGGGAGATGAATCGCTGTAGCACTATGTGGGCCACACAGTAGACTAAGTAACCTCAGAAACCAAACAGAAGTCCTGGCTGGTCCGAGGGGGACATGCATTACCTGTCAGAGCATCTTTCCCCAATGTCATCTACCTGACCCACCAGATCCTCCCAGGCTATGCTCCTCTGGGTAGCCACCCCAAGGGAGGCCCATAAGTCATCTATAAGAGGTCAGGCCTTCTTCATGGTGGTACCAACTCTGTGGAACCAGCTCCTGGTGGAGCTGCGCGTGGCCCTCTCCCTGTTAACTTTTAGAAGGCAACATAAAACACTGCCTTTCAGGGAGGCCTTCCACACTGACCAAATTTTATGCCTCCAGTCCCGCTGGTCCTGCTGTTCCATTGTGAACCTGCCACAAAATTTATCTGTGAACTGTTTTTAACTTTCTAGCTGAGTATTTGTAATTTAACAGCATTTGTTTTATTCACGACTGCCATAAGCTGCCCAGATTAGTGCATTGCACTAATGGGGAGAGAGGGAGAGAGGGAGAACCCAGTAGACAGTTTTGAAAGCAGAAGTCTTACCTCTGGTACATCTCTCAGGCTTAAATGCAAGCGTCTCAGTCATTCAAACAGCTACTTTTCGTGCCTCAGGATAATAAGGAAGCGTATTAGGCTTGTCCAAGACTGAAGGTTAAGTGCTTCTGTTTAAAATATGAATAAAACAAAAGTAGCCCCAGCTCATGTTCTCTTTGTTTTAACCTTTCTTTGGCTGTTTCCAAGCTCTGGAATTCCTTGTTCAGAAAAGCTAGGTTTGCCCTCTCCGTGCTATCCTTCGGATGGCAGCAAATGCCTTTTTATTCAGGCAGGCCTTGGGCAATTAACAGCCATGAATCACAAAATCTTAGCTGACCTGCTTTTTTTCTTTTCTTTTTAAGGCAAAGTTGTGTTCCTGTTTTTAATTAAGTGATTTCAGTGCGTTTTTATTTGGATTGCATTTTTATGGCATCGCGGCTTTATTATCCTGTTGCTTTATTTATGCCTACCGAAGGCAAACAGTGCAACATTCACTGCTAGCTTGCGATTGAAGAGTCGCTGCTGAGACTTCTCAATTACCAGCTAGAAGTGACTGAATGTTGCTATTGTTGTTTCCTTCTGCATGCGTAACAAAGGAACAGGATTTCCACTGAGGACTTTAATTCTATTTCAATGTTTCTAATTTTGTTGTATTTTAATTTCTATTTTAAATTATTTTGTAAACTGAGTTGAGTCCCATTTATGGGGAAAAGGCAGCATATGAATAAATACACTAAAAATTAAAATGCATAAAATGTATAAAAAATCATAATCATGGCCATCAAGCCAATTCTGACTTACGGCAACCCTTTTCAGGTAGAAGATACTCAGAAGTGGTTTACCCTTCCCTTCTTCTAGGCCATTTTGATGGGAAAACACCAAGTTCCCAACAGTAGAAGCAAATCTGGAAGGGCAGGTCTCTCTTGAAAAATGGTAAATGTGAATAGAATATAATGAGAACAAAGGTAATATAGAAACATAAGTGAAGTGAGTTGGAAATGAAAGGGTGTGACATGAAAGATGACTTTTCTCCCACTGCACACTTCTACTGCAGGCTACTAGGCATATTCAGATACAAGACAGACACACAAAAAGTTTATAGTTCATGAAAATGTACAGTTCACAGATTCAAGACTTTATCTGTGTAGTCAAAATGGAGCTGGATGGAGATAAGCACGAACCAGAAAAAAGGATGAATCAAGCTGGTTCGTGATTTGTGGCTACCTGCGAACCACCCCTGGAAAAACGAACATTTTTGTGGTATGTTTTTCCAGTTCAAGCCTGGGGGAAGGGAGCCCAATGCATCCATCCCTCTGCTGCCCACCTACCCCCTTCCCACTGCCCCTGTCTTGCGACCTCTGCCTCCACCACCATGGCCATCTTCAGAGAAAGCTGGAAGCTGGTCCCCTGCATCTAAAGATGGTGGCAGTGCAGGAGGAAGAGGAGAAGGAGGCAGCAGGACCCAGGTAGGGAGGCAATGGAGGCAACAGGGGCAGGGGGCGGGTGGGCATCCATTTCGCCAAGCAAACTAAAGTGCTGAGAGGAAAAAAGTTTCTCATTTCATTTCGTTTCAGCAAAATGGATTGCACGAACCGAACCGCGAACCAGCCCAGATTTTTTTTTCTCAGATCATAGTTTAGTTCATGCCCATCTCTAGAGCTGGACAGAAGGAACTTCTCAAAATTCTCCGTCTATGTCTTGTCAAAGATTTTGTGAGCTCCGAGGTATTTCATCCAGAGATCAATTCAGTAATTCCTTTTGATCCAAGTTTTACAAAGTTGTCACGGTGTTCAAGAAACAAAGACTTTTGCTGTCTGATGAAAGTGACACCAGAAAGGAGGCATCCTTGCAGTGAACAAGGTTACCGTCCAGTATGGATGGGATTTTTGGATTGTGTTGACTACACATTCCATAATTCTCCATTCTGGGAGTTCCACCTGATTTACAGACACCTAACTGTGACTCACAAGAAGGAAACAGATGGCCAAATCACTGCATTAACAAGATCAGAATTCACAGTGAATTGTAATGTGAATTTTGATTTGCTTGAATGGACTGTGGATACTATCTATCTATCTATCTATCTATCTATCTATCTATCTATCTATCTATCTATCTATCTATCTATCTATCTATCTATCTATCTATCTATCTATCTATCTTTGTGTTTTACACTGCTGACCTATGGTCCTAATAATAAAAGTAGAGGAATTTTTCACCTAGGAGAATTCAAATGTTCTTTTGACAAGGGGAGAACTCTCTCTCTCTCTCTCTCTCTCTCTCTCTCTCTCTCCCTCTCTCTCTCTCTCTCTCTCTCTCTCTCTCTCCGTGTGTGTGTGTGTGTGTGTTGAATGTGTTGAAGATCATTGTTGGTACCCAGGAGGAGAAAAAAGATGCTTGATCTAATCTCTTCATTTTATGGACAAGATTTCATATGGCCATGACAGAGGAAGTGACCAAACAAACTGAAGCAATCCACGGATTAATCTGGATGATATAAAATGGATTTTAAAACCAGATAAAGGTCAAGAAGCTACCAAACAGGGCAAAATGTTTGCGTGAACAGAAACTTGGCTTTTCGTTGCAAAAAAATTTGTGGGGGTTGGTTTGTTTTCGTTCATTGTTTCAATGATGGACGTTTTTTAAACAAAGTTTTGATGGGATTTGGCAAAGACGTGGAGGGTGTCAATAGTAATTCATATGCTGAATGCTGAGGGGAAGGAAACAGACCCATCGCATACCATAATAGTGAGGGCACTCCCTGTGCATTAATGTCTTCAAGGGAGCATCTTTTCTCCCAATGTTCCAAAGCACATAGTTCAGTGGTTTACAGAGATGCTGGCAAGTCTTCAGGACCGAGTCCCAAGTCTGAGTGTGAGTCATGGGTCCTGAGTCCCAAGTTCCAAGCCCCAAGTTACCAGTCTCCAAGTCTTCGGCGCTGTCCCCCGAGATTTGGGACTTGGGAACTCAGACTGTGCATGCGCCGGCCTGCTGATAGGCCAGCACATGCACAGAGACAGAGGGCCTCTGCTCATGTACTGGCCTATCAACTAGGTGGCACATGGATGAGTGGAGGCAGCAGCCTCTGAAGATCTCCATTGGTGGCAGGTAGGCCCATAGGGACTGGACAATGCAATTCAGACAAGTGAGTCTAAGTCGCGGGTCGAGTCCCGAGTCCACCGAGAAACCCCCAAGTCAAGTCACCAGTGTGACGTGAGTCAGACTTGAGAGCAATTCTCAATCTGAGTCCCCATCCCAGGTGGTTTAGATCTCTGGCTGCAGAGCCACAGGTTGGGAGTTCGATTCCCCACAGTGCCTCTTTGACAGGGTCTGGACTCAGTGATCCACAGGGTCCCTTCCAGATTTGCAGTTCTAAGATTATTATAAGGATTGAGTGGAAAAAAGTAAGTGGAGCCTCTTGAAGAACTTTCTTCAGCTTCTGATCTCTGTTCTGTCTCTCTCCCTCCCTCTTTTTGCCCCCATTGAAAAGCTACCTTATGAAACTTCACACATCTATGAAGCTTTGTCACCACCTGCTATATATTTTCTGGCCGGCTCTAATCATCTGCTTCTGTTCTTGCTGATGAGGTTTTACCGCCCTTCCTCCTGACCTTCTTCCAGTCAGCAGCCAATCAAGCCTGACCCGCTCCAGCCGTGTTAAGCTGCCCAGCTCTTTCAGTTACTCCGAGGTCTGTCCTCATTGGTTTTCTTCTCTCCCTTCCCCCTTCCCAAAGTCGGCACGCCAGGAGTGCGTGTCAGATGTTGGCAGGCTTCACAGCCACCGCCGACCCAACCTGCTGGCTCAGCACAGTGTGGAGCAGAAAAGGAGCAGCCGCCGCGCTCTCGGCCTGATTGTCTGGTGAATTGGGAAAACCTTGTTCAAGCGGCAACCATTCCACGGGTGGGGAAAAATCACCAAACAACACCTGCATAGCAAAGCAGGACCATCTGCTTCTTCTACTCCCAATCTCTTCATCCTGTTTTTCCTCTCCTTGTATTTTTTTTTTAAAAGCCATGCACAACAAACCATCAAGACCATCTTTATTAGGAATGTGTTCTTACACAATTGCAAGTTACAGGAAGCCAGATTTCGGATGAATATCAGGAAAAACTTCCTAACTGTTAGAGCAGTACGAAAAGGGAACCAGTGACTTCAAGAGGTGGTGAGCGCTCCAACACTGGAGGCATTCAAGAGAAACGTAGGCAACCACCTGGCAGATATGTTTTGATTTGGATTCCTGCATCGAGCAGGGGGTTGGACTGGATGGCCTTAGAAGGCCCCTTCCAACTTCAGGATTCTATGAAACCTGCAAAGCACTTGAGGGACATATCAGCAGGCTTCTGGAACTCCTTGCAACAATATGCTCAGAGGAGACACACGAAAACCCACCCCAAAAGAGAAATTATCCACTTCTTGGATATATTTTGTCTGAGTTGCCGCTCGCTCCCAAAACCCTGTCATTTTGCCATTAGGGGTTGCTAACACACACACAGTCCACCTTTTAAAGCCAAGATCAGCAGCTTGGAGTCTACTTGCAGCCCCTCTGAAATCCAATGAGGGGCCTTAGTTAGTTAGTTACATGCTGTCAAATCAAAACCGACTTACAGCGACCCTAATAGGACTTTTAGGGAAAGCTAGATATTTAAGGAGTGGTTTTACCATGTTTATTCCCCCAGTGAGTTTCTGTGGCCAACTAGGGATTAGAACCCTTGTCTCCAGAATCCTAGTCCATCACTCTGTCCACCATACCATGCTGATTACCTACACACAAGAGTACACATTCCAATTTTTTAAATGGATCAACTAGAAAAATCCAGAGAGAATTTTTGTCATGCTTGGAAGGCTCATCACTACCCCTCTCTTTTTTCATAAAAATTGGGACATGGAGAGACACAAGATAAATAATTGAAGGTGGTAGGGTTGGGCGAGACCTTCCAAGGTCCAGGAATGAGCACCTACAGCTTCCGGATGTCTGGATAGGTCCCACCCCTCCTTCAAGGCAAGTTCAGATCTTAGAGATACTGCCAGTTGGAATACATTTCCCTGTAATTGATGCAGACAAGTCCAGTGAGACCCTCCGGCTGAAGGGTCTCCCCGGAAGTCCTTCAGCTGGCTGAGACTGCAAGGCTCTGGGGCACCCGAGGGGACATGCCCCCTGCCCTCCACAGGGCAGGACCAGAACCTGATCCACTGCCTACAGCCTTGGACTATGTACCCAAATTTTTTTACTGAAGTGTTCCATGCAAACCAGAGAATATTCTACCTGCCTTGTTTCACGACCTCATTTATTGACCAATGACTGTCATTATTCTGTATGTATGTAACCTTATGCTCTGGATCATTTTGCCTTAATTTTCATGCTAAAAAATGACCTCCCCACCGCTTGGCCCAGCCAAGCCAGTGTCTCCTGAAGAGAACACCTACGGAGGACCCCTGGGCCAGGAGGAGACTCCACTGATGTTGCAAATCCATGTCCAGAAGATGCCATCAGCGGAGGAAGACTGGCCCGGCACAGCTGGCCATGTGCAAGAATGAGACAAGGCCTGGCTCATACGCTGGACCTTTGGGCAGAGGGTATTAAATCTCATAGTTTGATTACTTACTTTCTCCTTCATTGTTGAGGCTCTTGCCTCTCCAGCAACATTAGCTCCCAGCTTCAAATTTCTTTCATTAGCTAGCTCTCTGTGTGTACCTGTGTCTGCCTGTGCATGTGTGTACACCTGTGAGGAAGGACTTCCACACACATCTTTTGCTTTCACTGAATTTTATGGAGGCTTCAGACAACATGACCCTTCCCATCCTAATACTCCCCTTTTCTCCCCATCCATTCTCTCATTTATTTTTTCATTCCATACAAAATCCATTCAGGAGACAAAATGGCTTCTATTTCAGAATATGAGGAGGCCTCCACCTGGAAGTGGAGGCCGATGGTTGTGGTGTAGCAGAAGTGGTGTCTAGTCTGAACTTTACAGGAGCTGTACAAGGTACGGAACCCCATTTTAGACGTAAATTCCTGTCAGCTGGATAGTTCCTGAACAGTTAGGATGAAAGTTGTGCCTGGATTTCAGTCCTGTGAAATCAGGGCCACCAACTTCCAGTGGCTGAAAATATTTAAAGAAATATGGAAATATTCTGTAAAAGGCTGAAATTGAGGGTGGTGGTGGTGGTGAAGTATTTAAACATAGGGTTCCTGAAGTACAGAAGGGATCATCATATGTTCTATCATCATACAAGGAGGAGACATTTTTGCAGATCATTTCCCCTCAATCCTAAACATAGCAGTAAATTCTTACTGCTGAAGGAAACTCTGGTTTGATCTGAATTAAGGCTGCAAAGTCCTCAAAAATCTGTGTGTTTGGTCTTCAAGAAGACCAGAGCTGGCTTTTCCTAATCAAGAAGAGGTGGAAAGAATCGGACATCATTTTACAATATGTATGTATAACTTTTCTTCTACCCAAAACCTGGGGGATAGGAGGGCAGGTTATAAACGAAGATAAATGAAGTACCAGAGATAATTATTCTGGACTTATTTTTGTTGTTGTTACAGATACCCACACCATCTGCTTCTTACCTTCCACAATATGTTCTTTTTTCCAAAATGGAGGAGGTGGGAATTTATAGCCATGTAATAAAATCGAAATGGCTTACGGATCTCAGACTGAAAAAATTGCAAACTGCCGAGTGAACATACCAGGATTGTTTCATATGGACAGAGTTGCGAGAGGAACAGAGAGAGAGACAGAGAAGAATATTAAAAGTGTTTTAATTGCAGAATCATGCCATTGCCTCTAGGAAAAATTCAGCTTCTTTCATAAATTTTTCATATGACCCCACGAGAACGCAAAACTGGAAAATTTACCCTCCAAGTAAAAGTCAACGCACTTCATCCCAGCTTCATATCCCAGAAGCTTTGTATTCAGGAATATTAATTTAATTAAGGTTGTCATAATAAATCATGTTGGAAGGTGGGGCTTTCCTGAAACTCACAATGGGTCTCTAGATGGGATTTGAGAAAACTACTTACAGATGTTGCCCGACTTTTTTGGAAAAGGGACAGAGCGACAACTCTTTTCTCAGCAGATTTTCAAGACACCTTGAGAAAACGTTGCATTGTTCATTTAACTTGGCCTCACGTCCACTCAGCCTCAATTATGTGGGAGTGTCTTTGTGATCAAAGAGATAAGTTTAATTGGCTAAATGGTTTTGCAATGTCATCCCAAGCATCATCGGTACAATGATGGATGGGAGCATTTCTGCAACTCACTGCATGGCAGAAAATGCTTCATCGGTTGTTTTTTTAACTTGTGGGAATGCACAGCCAAAATGTACACCAATTTCATGACACCAGGAAGTGCAAGCAATAGGATTAAGGCTAATGTTCAGTATATGACCTTTGTCCATTGATATACACTCATATGTAGTACCAGAAAGGGCATGGCAACTCTTTAGATCCGGTCAACCTCCATGGTTAGCCATCAATATCATCTTCTTCCTTGAATTCTGAACCCTGTCCAGCTTTAGAAGTACTTTCTGCATTCCTGCCCATCTACTAAACTGTGCAACCCTGGTTTCTAATACTGTAAGACAGGGAGGAAAGCTTTTGCTATCTGTTTTCTCATGCTGATTACAACATTGTGTACTCGGCATCAACAGCTTACCTGTGTTCTAAGTTTAAAACTATACAGTAGGACCCCCATATTTGCAGGATGGGTATCCACACTTTCACTTATCTAGGGTCTGAAAATATAAAAAATATTTTTAAAAAAACCAGAAATACGTATTTCCACAATGTACTTACTGAAACCTGCCACTAGAGGGTGCCATACTATGTATAGGATTTACTAATGTCCATGGTTTTCAGCATCCATGGGGGAGAATTGGAAACAATCTCCTGAAGATATGGGGGTCCTATTATAAACACAGGCTTTCCCCAACCTCTTGCTAATTTCAGTTGAGATCCATTCTTACCATACTTTGTATAGTTTTAGATATTCCAGTTGTGTCCTTCTTCCACTTGCTTAAACTTTTCTTCCAGGCCACTAGTTCCCAAGCTTGGGTCCCCAGATGTACTTGGACTAAAACTTCCAGAAACCTTCACCACTAGTTATGCTGTCCAGGATTTCTAGGAGTTGTAGTCCAAGAACATCTGGGGACCCAAGATTGGGAACCACTTTTCTAAGCTAAAGAGCCCCAGTTGCTGAACACAACTGTACATGAGATTCTAAGCTCACTCCCACCACAGATTCATACAAAGACAAAGAAGCTCAAAAGGAGAAAGGTGGGGTTCTCTTTGAATCAGAGGCAGAGAAGTAACTATTGGTTAATGTTGTTAGTGATTGACAGTCATCCAACTCCAGAAAGGCCCATCCCAGCCAAACCCATTAGAAGCAGCATGCAAGTTTGCAAAAACTCCAGCAATACCTCCCATAGCATTTTTCAGATCAGAAGGCAAGGGTGATGGGGGACTTCAAAGTGATGGCAACATATCTCAGAAACACAACCCCAGAAAGAAATCTTTTGAGAAACATCAACAATGAAACAGAAGAATGGAAGTTAAGGACAAATATGAGCACAATCCTGTTTGCAGCAGAGGTTGCCTCGTGTTGAGTCCAAATTGTAATAATAATATAATAATAACCTTAGAACTGCAGAGCTGGAAGGGACCCTATGGTTCATCAAGTCTAGCTCCTGTCAAGAAAGCACAGTGGGGAATCAAACTCTCAATCTCTGGCTCCACAGCCAGATACCTAAACCACTGAGCTATCCAGCAAGTCTTAATAATAATCTTAGAATTGCAGAACTGGAAGGTAATACGAATATAATAATAACCTTAGAACTGCAGAGGTGGAAGGGACCCTATGGATCATCAAGTCTAGCTCCTGTCAAAGAGGCACCGTAGGGGAATTGAACTCCCAACCCCTGGCTCCACAGCCAGAGACCTCAACCCCAGCAGGCAAAAAGCAGCTGAGGGCAATCTTCCCAGGGTGCAGTTTTAAGGAACACAACTGCCCCAGTAGAATTTAATAGTCATGCATGACTCTTCCAGCGAATCTTTAATTTTATTCATGAGATTTCTCGTCGTGCAGCAGAATGGACTGGGAGGCCATGCAAAAGAAGGTGTTAAAAAGAAATCCTACACCAGCTGAAAATAGCCAATTATATTTTCCACCGAGTAAGGCTGAATATCGTCCTTTCCTTCCCCCCCACCACATCTTTTCCTAGCCTATCTTTCTATCTGCCCTTTACTAAATGGCACCATTCACTAAGATGCATAGACTGGTGTTGGTTGCAGGCACTGTTCAGCCCTTAACTACAGTATCCGTTCCCCGTGTTCCTCCAGGACCTATTTGCAAAAGGGCAGTCAAGCCAAACATGGTATTTAGTTTCCACTACCCATTACGGCAAAACACACTCAGCAGTATCCGTAATCATCATGCAGGGTGACCTGTAGCTTTACGTGATCAGTCGAACAAAATACAGTTAATTCTTGGTTTCAGATCTTGATAATATGAATAGCTGATAAATCACCCAAGATGGGAACTCAAGTCGTGGGACTTGGAGTCAAGTCAGACTTAAGTCATATCAGTGACTCGACTCGGGCTTGACTCTTTTTGTCCTATGACTCTGAGACTTTGGTATCAAGTCCCAAATCCAAGTCTGAGTCTCTGGTACCAAGTCCCGAGTCTCGAGTCCCAAGTCCGAGTCCCTATTAAAAACAAGTTTTTCCCCCCAGAAAAAAGGGAGGAGTGGGTGGGTTCCAAGTTGTGAGCTGAGTCCGCGTCATTGAAAAGAAATATGAGTAGAGTCTGAGTCAAGTCACCAGTGTGACTTAAGTCCGACATGACAGCGGGTCTCGTGACTCGAGACCCTGTCCCCGAGAAAACGCACCCAACCTGAGGCACACATGCCATGCCCTCACTGTGAAGAGCTTTTACCGTTTCCACAACCAGCTCTGAAACACTAGCATCAATCCTCAGTAGAACAAAACTGAGTGATTCTGCCAGTCCCCGATTATACCTCAGACTAATATTCCTGCCCCTCTTCCAGCTCTGGTTTTGAACTCAGGAACCCAAGTTCTTGTCCCTCCTCCGGTTTCAAGTCACAAATGTGGTCTGCAAGCTTTCCAAACCGCCAGTGTCCCACTTCAGCAATATCTTGTCGTGCGGCATTATATAATTTGGAGGTTAGCACCGGTCACCGTTCAAGCTCTTTTGCGGATGGAAAACGCTGTCACGTACTTCTGGAAAAATAGGCTGTTTTAGAACCCAAAGCGTGCTGAATTATGAAGCTAAAATTAAATTACGCCTAACCTCTTGAACAGTCGGTGCACTTAAGAAATTATTTCCCCATCAATGGAATTTCCCCTTTCCTCCTCACTGCCCACCCGTGCACCTCTTACACATTGCTTTATAAGAAAGCTGTCTCTTTTCCTCCCTCTTGGAACAGCCTTCTGTTGTCCAGATAATCCATGAAAGCAAATGCTTCCAAGTGTAACGCAGCCAGTCGCAGACAGCGATGCACACCACCTCCATTAATATGATAAAATATTTACGTGTTCAAAACTTTCTTTAAAAAGCAACACAGCAGTTAGGGTCTAAGAGTTTCTCTCTCCTTTTTTTTTAATTTGTTTTTGTTTTTTTAAGTAAAGTGGATAAAATGCTTAAGGCACCAATTCCTATCATGCTAACGTTCGGGGGGTGGAGTGAGGAAACTAATGGAATAATTTAATTTTGCAGCGTTCCATGCACTGGTGGAATGGAACTGAATTGCTTTTTAAACAAAACCAAAATAACATCAATGAGAAAGGAGGGAGGGAGGGAGTCAAGGGGTTCTGGGTATTCTGGTGATGATTTTGAGGACACGGGAAGACTTGTGTGTGCTCCGTCGACAAACACATAAAGACCAAGTTGGTGTGAGCAAAATCAAGAAAGTGGCGGTGAGCTGATCTACTCAGGATTGAACCCAATCCAACGAGTCTCCATTTTTAGATCATCAAGGGTAAGATGATGTCACTGGAGTCCAAGACCAAGGTCATCCACACTCCATTCCTGATTATCATGTATGGGTGTGAAAGCTGGACAGTAAGGAAAGCTGGCTTTCTAACAATGACAGCACAACATATTAATATGGGGTTATGCACATTACAGAATGCAATTACTTTTTTTTGCCGTCAAAGCAATAACAACTACAACGTGGCTAGCGAGAAGTAAGAAGTAACTCAACAAGTTCCTTTTGCAAAGTAGAGTTCTAAGTTTGCTTACTTTTCCTCTGAAAAGAGCTCTAATTTGGCCTCTGAGTTTGCTTCGATGGCTTGTAACCTGGACTGAGGATCCTTCATTGCCGGCTGTCAGTTAAATGTACCTTGCGAACATGTGGACCTGGCTTTGAAGGTATGAATGCCATTAGCCATTTGGATCTGTCCCCAGCCCTAATCAGAGAGATCCATCTTTTGCAGTGCAGAGAATGGAAGGAAGTCAAGATAATATGTATGTCATCATTTGTCACCAAAGGTCAACTTCACTTCCACAGAATAAATAGATATACGTAAATCCAAGATCAATAATGGCAATATTTTTAAAATCATAGAATAATATACCCTGTTTCCCCGAAAATAAGACCTAACCTGAAAATAAGCCCTAGTAGGATTTTTCAGGATGCTCGTAATATAAGCCCTACACCAAAAATAAGCCCTAGTTAAGTGAAACCCTGCCCTCCACCCTTGTGCAGCAACCAGAAGAAGATGACATGACTGTATTTGAATCAATGTAGATGGTAGTACATGAAAACAATAAAACATCCCCTGAAAATAAGCCCTACTGCGTTTTTTGGAGCAAAAATTAATATAAGACCCTGTCTTATTTTCGGGGAAACACGGTACTTGGAAGGGGTCAATAAGGCCATCAAGTCCAACCCTCTGCTTAATACAGGAATCCAAATCAAAGTAGAACTGACAGATGGTGGTCCAGTTTTCTCTTGAATGCCTCCAGCATTGGAGGGCTCAGGACCTCCCATGATCATTGGTTCCATTGCCATACTGTTCTAACAGTTAAGAGGTTTTTCCTGATATTCAGCTGAAATCTGGCTTCCTGTTGCTTGAGCCCATTGTTACTTGTCCTGCACTTTGGGATGACTGAGAACATATCCTGCCCCTTCTTCTGTATAACAGCCTTCCAACTATTTGAAAAGTCCTATCCTGTTATCTCCCCTTAGTCTTCTTTTCTCAAGGCTAAGCATGCTCAGTTCTTTCCATCTTTCCTCCTCAAAGGGCTTCGTTTCCAGTCCCCTGATCATCCTGGTCGCCCTCCTCTGAACTTGCTCCACTTTGTTGGCATCCTTCTTCAAGGGTGGTGTCCAGAACTGGACACAGCACTCTAGATGAGGCCTAACCAGGAGTGAATAAAGGGGGGGCATCTACCTGATGGGATTTGGAGACTATGCTTCTGTTAATGCATCCTAAAATTGCACTGGCCTTTTTTGCAGCCACACTGCACTGTTGGCTGAGATTCAGCTTGTGATCTACCACAATTCCAAGATCCTTCTCACTCGTAGTATTATTGAGCCAAGTATCCCCCATCTTGTAACTGGGGGGCGGTACTTTTAACAAGGGGTAGCAGAGAAACCCGGGGCTGTTTCTGCTGACTTCTGGAGAGAGAAAGCCACGTGTTTATATTGTGTTTCAGAAGAGAAAGAATGTCTTCCTTAGATTCCTGCGTATATACCTGGGGATTTCCTACCAGCAACCCATCCGTGCCCAAAATTATCAGCAGATCAAAGACATTATATTTATCAAGCGCTGCCATAACACATTTAATAGCGGTATGATGGATGCTGTTGCAGCATCCACCGAGCACTTTGATGTACATGGCCTCCTTTGATTAATGAGGGCGCCTGCTGAGAGGCTGCATATGAAGTAGATTAGTCTTTTCAAAAATGGCTGGTTTTGCACTATTGGACTAATTATTTCACAAGCTTGGGGTCAGTTCCAAATTCCAGCTCAGGAAGGGCCAAGTTATAATTATAGCAAAAAGCCGTTTTGTGTCTCCTGTCGCTGTCTCCAGCCTCTGCCGCGAGGAAGCGGCCGAGATGTCTTGTTTGATCGGAACGAGCGGATTTCACCCCTCCAGTTTCCGGTGGGACCATCGTTGGCGGAGTTTGACATGAAGATGGAAATCCTAAGCACCATTTCCTGGCAATAAGTGATGATGAATTCAGTTAGAAAGACACAAATGCAGAGAAAATTACATTTTTAAAAAAAAAAAAATCAGATAACTAAGCCAGGTATTCACAATTTTCATCTGCTCTGGAGAATATCAGGTTTCAGTCATCAGGAGGAAAATTCCTGCACTCAAGGGAGATACAGTAACAATAACCATCTTTAGTGGGGTGTGTGCATGTTTGCCTGTTGCAGGAAAAAAAAAGACAAAAAATATCAGGACATCTCAAATCTACCTGTTGTATTTTCCAGAAGTGTTTATGGACTGAAGCTCACCACAGGACTATGTGGTGGTTTCTAGACCCCTGCTCAGGTATTTGGCTGGCCATGTATTGGGTTAAAACTGGGTATCAAGACATGGGTGCGCATGCAAGTCCCACCCTCAAAGATCACTGCACATCCAGAAATGATTTAGATATTCATACATGGAGCTTAAAGGTCTGGAGGAAACTGTAAAACCATATTTGATTGGGGCAAGTACGGATCAGTCACAACTGGGAACTTGAATAAGGGTGGGCCCCTGAGTATTGGAGCTTCAAACGGCTGCTTAGCTCCATGGCTTAGGCATCTGGCTGTTGAGCCAGAAGTTGGGAGTTTGATTATAGAATCATAAAATCGTAGAATAATTGAGTTGGAAGGAGCTTTTAAGGCCACTGAGTCCAATCCCCTGCTCAAGGCAGGAATTCAAATCAAGGCAGATGACAGGTAATTGTCCAATTTTCTCTTTAATTCCTCTAGTGCTGGAGTGCTCACCACCTCCCCCTGAGGTCATGGGTACCATTGTCATGCTGCTCTTACAGTTAACAAGTTTTTCCTGATATTCAGCCTAAATCTGGCTTCCGGTACTTGGAGCCCATTACTACGTGTTCAGCACTTTGGGATGATCAAGCACAGATTCTGCCTCTCCTCTTTCAAGTCTTTGAAAAGTGCTATCCTGTCTCCCTTCAGTCTTCTTTTCTCAAGGCTACGCATGTCCAGTTCTTTCATCTTTCCTCATAGGACTTACCAACTGTGCCTCTTTGAGAGGGGTTGGACTTTATGATCGATAGGGTCCTTTCTAGCTCTGCAGTATTGTTGTTGTTGTTGTTGACAATATTCAGCCACGATAGAAAATTATGGGATTTCCAGTCCAAAAATTCTGAAAAACCCATGCCTACTAAGTATCTCCTCATGAGCAAAAGTCACTCATTTTACTCTCACTCTCATCTTCTTTTCTAATTCATTGATTCGGGTTTTTTATTGAAATTATTTTTATCCTGCCTTTCTCCTTAAAAAGGACTCAAGTTACATCATTAAAAAGACAATATTCAAAAGCTAAAACCAGTAAGTATACAAATATTTAAAAAGACTTAAACAAGTATTACCCTGTTTCCCTGAAAATAAGCCCTAGTATGATTTTTCAGGATGCTCGTAATGTAAGCCGTACCCCAAAAATAAGCCCCAGTGAAGTGAAACCCCACCCTCCACCATTGTGCAGCAACCAGAAGAAGATTAGGTAAAGGTAAAGGTTCCCCTTGACATTTAGTCTAGTCGTGTCCGACTCTAGAGTGCGGTGCTCATCCCCGTTTCCAAGCCATAGAGCCAGTGTTTGTCCGAAGACAGTTTCCATGGTCACGTGGCCGGCGCGACTAGACACGGAACGCCGTTTACCTTCCCACCGAGGTGGTACCTATTTATCTACTTGCATTTGCATGCTTTCGAACTGCTAGGATGGCAGGAGCTGGGACAAGCGACGGGAGCTCCCTCCGTCACGTGGATTTGATCTTACGACTGCTGGTCTTCCGACCTTGCAGCACAGAGGCTTCTGCGGTTTAACCTGCAGCGCCACCACATCCCTGACAGAAGAAGATTACATGACTGTATTTGAATAAATGTAGATGGTTGTCCATGAAAAAAAATATATATCCCCTGAAAATAAGCCCTGATGCGTTTTTTGGAGCAAAAATTAATTTAAGACCCTGTCTTATTTTCGGGGAAACACGGTATATTAAAAATGTTAAATAAAATCAATACTAAAACATGTTTAAAACAACAGAGCACAAAAATCCATATAAAAGCCCCTCTCAGACCACCAGTCATTCAGGAAAAGAATGCCTGAAGAGCAAGGTCTTTGGCTGCTTGCAGAAGGACAGCAAAGATGGGGCCAGTCTGGCCCTCAGTGGGACGGAGTTCCAGAGTCTGGGAGCAACCACTGAGAAGACCCTCTAAGGCTTTGAAGCAGGCCTATTGTCATTTTAGAGTACTGTAGGATGGGAGGAGAACTGGAACCCGCATCCAACACACACACACAAATATGATGTAGAATTTTGGAAGAAATTTTTCCAAAGCTGGCCTAATCTTCAGAGAGGAAGACAGACATGTGAGACATTTCCTTAGCCAAATGTCTTCTGAGCAATTTGGGGAAAGCTCGAGGTGACAAAGCAATCTCAGAAAGAGATAAAGCAAGGTTACTCCAAACCCTTTTCATCGTCTGAATATGGCCGTGTCTGATGCCACAGTCCTGTTCTTGCTTTTGTCCTTCCACATAAAGATAGCGAGTCGTTTATCAACTCCCTTCAAAAGCGTAATTGGTACATTAAAAAGGTATCATTTGGAAATTGCATAACTCCCTAGGCAAGATACATGGATTAATAGAGTTAATCCTCCTGAACTGACTTGCAGCCTACCTCTCCCTTCATAATGAATTCAAAGGCTTACAGACTTTTAATCTGCAGGCCGTCAATCAACCAATTTAGATCAAACCCCGTGTCTGTGGTTTTTTTTTTTTTTTTTACATCCTGAGGCTCCACCAAAATAATGCATCTTTCAATCTACACCCTCTCTGGAGCTTAAGCAATCTACCCTTAGCTAAGGTGTCCCCTCCTTATGCAGCTTCTGGAACCGTGATGACTCCCATGCATGGTCTCACCATGGACCAATGAAAGGTGTCATTCAAACTCATGTGTACCGATTCTGAAATATAAAGGGGGGGTTTGAAGTCTGTGGCTGTGGCTTTGGGAGTTGATGAGAAGCCACACCTAGGTGTCTGTGTATTTTACACATGCATTGCTCCATTTGCAAGTATGATACATGATGCTTCACCAAGAACCCAAGGTTGGGAATCACTGCTCTAGGCCTTGGATAACTCTTCCACGAAACTTGGCCCTAATATGCATAACCACCACAATTAACCTCATCAATTTCAATGGCCAATGTCCTATCACAACAACAACAGAAGTAAGAGCATGCACACAGCCATTTCCTCCTCTTGGTTTGCCCTCTGATATGCAACCAAGAGCACAACTGAGCGAGTAACTGTTTCCACAATCTAAGGAAGCAGAGAAGCCCAATGGATGGATAGCAGTCTTGTCAGGGTCACATACAATTGTTGGCATTTGCTGCATGAATCCAAAAGGGTCATGGTTAGAGATGGGCACAAACCACCAGTTTGGTTGGTTCGTGCTGGTTTGTTTATTGGCCAAACAGGTTTTTGGCACTTCAAAGCCCCACCTTCTCTGGTGGCCACGCACTTAGAGATAGCATCCAGAGGAGGAGGGGCAGGAAAGCCTGCTGGAGGAGGTGGGGCTTTGAAGCACCGAACACCTGTTCAGCCAATAAACAAACTGGCACGAACCACCGAACCAGCAGTTCGTGCCCATCTCTAGTTATGGCGAATGAGTTGGGCATACCTAACTCTGCACCATCTTAGTGTCCATGTCCTCCAACAAATGAACCAGAGCTCTTCATGTCTAGTTTGTTTCTTAAAATAATGTAAGATTTCCCACTAATAATCTGATTAGAGCCTCAGGACTGTCATAACTTATCCCTTGACACATTCTATGAATTTCATGGGCTGGTGCTATAAAAAGCACACATTTCTATAGCAATTATAGAACCTATATGACACGGGATTTCACAGCAGTCTGTTGTGTCTGTAATGTGGAATTTGAAACCCCCTTCGTCCTCCACTCAAAACCCATTTAGACATCTTTAGACGTCACACCATTCCAACTGCTTTTATCAATAATTCAACCCAGATATTTATCATGGTGACAAGCTTCTCCCTATGTTAGTTTTTCAAGCGTTAATTACCCAAGCCAGCGATTTTACAGGAATCAGCATTGGGTTATTAAATCAGAAGGGAATGGATAAATCTCTGGTCCTGAAAGCCAATGATTCCCAACACACACACACGTACAAACACATACCTACTTTTGATATGACCTTCATGCAGGGGCTTAAGAATATCCATGGGAACTCCATGATAGAGATGGGTGTCCTGTCATGCAGTGATTGGTAGAACCTTCTAATTTCATTTTTTCCTATATTTAGTTAAGTATTTCCTTTTTTCTTTTAAAAAATCTCCAGTCTGTTCCATCCCATACCTCCATCTGTTTTCACTTTTAAAAATTTAAAATAAAACTAAAATTGGAGTTGTATAATTATTGTGTGAGAAACTGGTACAATTTTTCACCTCACTTGCAACCCAGTGAAGCATTTTGTCCAACAAATGTCTTCCCTTTCCAAGACAGTTTGGGAGCAAATTGAGCAAAACTGTAACAGCTGCAGCTTTGTTACACAGAAGTACCAGATGGGTTGCTCACATCTTGTCAATCAGTCAACCTGTTGTTCTCTGCTTGTTCTGCATGTATTTGCATAGCTTTGCAGTGGAGAAGGTAGCTCTTTTACACAGTGACATTTAGTGTAGCGAGCGATCTAACAAGGGAGCCCATTTCCTGATAGGCTGGTTGCCATTGGGTTTTCATCAGATCTGCAGTTTGATCCCTGATTGGTTGGGATCCCATTTTGTAAGCAGGAGGAATACCTTGTCTGGGAGACAGAAAAATGATTCTGAATGAAACAGATGCCCAAGATGGTGATGATGGTAACATTTAGAAGGCTTCTGAAAATATTGTTTTCAAAGAGGTCTTCCAATGCAACCCTGCCTGATCTTTGCCTCGCTCTCTACCTTCTATCTGGAAATTACTTCTTTTAGTATTTTTATTTGTCTGATTACCTTTATTTGTTTCTTCCCTTATTGTTTGTGTATGTGTGTGTGTGTTTTATTTTCATCAAGTTGTAAATAACCCAGAATAGTGTTTTGCACGAATAGGGTAGTATACAAAATAATTAAATAATCTTAGAACTGCAGAGCTGGAAGGGACCCAATGGATCATTGGGTGTTGATGGAGGTCCAGTGGAGGAATCGAACTCCCAGCCTCTGGCTCTGCAGCCAGAAACCTCAACCACTGAGCTATCAGAAGAGTGCAGACCGATAAGCTTTGGAGCAACTTGGTGGGACATTTCAGATCCCATTAAATCCACCATGTGCATCAGATATGTTTGCCAATAACAATTCGACATAGGCCCTGGGAATTTATTTATTTATTTTTAAGGGATTTTCTGGCACCTGAGATAGAGAAACAGTCCATTCATATTTGTGGCAATTTCCAGAAGTTTACTCATAAATATCCTTATCCCAGAAAGGTGTTCTACCTCTGTGCAACCATAGTCGTTCCTCCAAAATATTACCTATTAGTCTGGCTCAGATCAATACCTGCTTGTAGCAGTCATTAAAGAGAAAGACATTGGCTTGCATAATAATTCGAGGGTTCAATGCTGTGTGAATTATTAAATCTTATCCCAGCAATGGGGCATTGATCTGGAGGTGTAATGTAATGAGAAGCCAGGTGGCTGGATTGGCACCAGGTGCTTATATGGCGAGCCTTTATTGGTTAGGATTTAAAATCCATTGATTACTTGCAAAGGTAGTTTTGGATTTATGTTGATTTTAATGGACCAAAAATGATTGGTCTTTATAGCATGCAGGAGAATATTGGCTTAAACTCTCACGTATGATTAAACCATTGATTTTTGTCTCCAATGGATCATTTTTACTGTTAATTGTATTGCTATTTATGAAAGATTTTTATTTCAAAATATAGTGAGGAGACGCTCGCATTGGGCCAAATATTTCACCACAGGATAAAATGGGGCAAGAAATACAGAAGTGTCTAAACTCCGTACCAAAACTTACAAGAATGTTACGATTTCTCTCAAAGATGGAAAAAAAGTTACTTGCTCAGGTTCCAATTCTCAAGCTCTGTTTTTGCTTGAAACTCCTCAGGGTGGGTCCACTGAGGATAGGATGGTCAATTATCTAATAATCAATTTGATTTTTTCCCTCAATTATCACAACTGTGAGGTTATTGTCTTCCTAGGACAGTGGTTCCCATCCTTGGGTCCCCATATGTTCTTAACTACAACTCCAAGAAATCCTGGCTAGCACAGTTGGTGGCAAAAGCTTCTTGGAGTTTTAGTCCAAGAACATCTGGAGACCCAAGGTTGAGAAACATTAGTCTATAGGATGCCATATGACTCTTTGCTGTTTTAATGTCTCCAACAAGTCCCCTGATATAACATTACTCTTCCCGACCCTAGAGCAATAGTTCCCAACCTTGGGTCCCCAGATGTTTTTGGACTATAACTCCTAGAAATCCTGGCCAGCACAGTTGTTGGTGAAGGTTTCTGGGATTTGCAGTCCAAGAACATCTGGAGATCCAAAGTTGAGAACCACTAGTCTAGGACTACACCATTTCTTTCTCTTAATATAGACAAAGTAAGAGGAAAAATATTTCACAGGATAAAGATGAACATTTAAAGAGAATGGAGATGCAGTTCCATCCTACCTAGAAATCATGCAAACATTTCCATGTTCAGCACAATGCTCTAAGTACCTTCAGGTGAACATGCTTACAGTATTTCTGTGATTCAAAACCTGGATCAAAATTTCTATATGGCTTCCAGGTGGAGTGATGACATGGGGTGCAGGTTTTATATGTGCTTTCAGACTGGATGTCTGTTCAGGCACAATGTTAAGGGTCAAATTCAACAAAGATGTTACCTGCTTTGTTGAACAGGAAGACTCTCTGTAGATATACTAGTTTCCACCTTGGGTCCCCAGATGTTCTTGGACTGCAACACCCAAAACTCCTGGCCAGCTCAGCTAGTGGTAAAGGCTTCTGGGAGTTTTTAGTCCAAGAACGCCTGGGGACCCAAGGTGGGAAACCACTGATATACATATTATCACCGTGTCTTGATTGCTTCCATGTAGTGTAAGAGATCCATAGTCAGATTGCTCCACATTTCACACCCCAATCATCTGGAGATGATCCCATTGCTTTGATCAAGATCTTTCTGATTGCCCGAGGAAATGGTGGAGTTCCCTTGTGAAAGAGAAACTGGGCTCTATGGATAATTGTGATTTTGATGAATCAGCCCAGTCCTGATCTTCCAAAAATTATCTAGGGCTATTTATGTTGTATTGATTGAAAGATGCATGTGGTGAATGGGAAAAAAGGCAATGCTAATGAGATATATTAGCATAACAAAATGTAATGCTAATAAAATTTCACTTCATGCAATTCACCTTGTTTTTCTTTTCTTTGTAAACAAAAACAGTCACTAAATTAAGGTGAAATGAGGCAGGAAATCATTGATTGGAGAACATGTGAAGTTTTGAAGCTGGGCTACCACCCTGGACTAAGAGAAGAAGGTTTGTAAATGTTTGGTTTAGAAACACTGAATTGTTTCTTCTCCTGAAAATTGCATGGTTTCTAGAGACACCGTTTTAAGCTTTCTCTGCCCAACTGCCTGGATCCTACAATTTGATCCATGAACATCTAAAGAGCTTCAGCTAAGACTTGTAGGGAGTGTTGGCTCATGCGTTCATGGCGCATCACCCAACCATTTTGTGGGGTGTTCCCACCCACCTGTTCCCATGTCAAAGAGCATCAGTCTCTAAAATCCTCCCTCAAACAACTTCTAGCTCTTCACGTTCCCTCTTTGATCCTGCTTGGATACTATGAGTTGTTCTAGTTTATCCCTTCTTGCATGATCTTAGCCAATTAGAGATCTCATAATGAAAAGATATCATCCTACTACATAGCTTTGCCTGGATGGCCCTGTCATGGAGGTCACTTGAGGCCACATGGACCTCACTTGAGATGGGTGTTTGCTGTGGAGAAGTGGAGGTTACCCATCACTTTCCATTTTTTTCTTGGAATGCTATGTCACAATTTCATTGCCCAGCCTTACCATCACGATCTCAGTGTGACAAAACGTGTCAATGAGGTTGCTTCAACAGTGAGGATAGACTCCTTCCTATAGAACTTGCTATGCACTCCATCTTGAACCTACTGAATTATTCTGGCCATATCAAAACATTTGAAGCAGTGTCTCTCGACATTTAGGATTTGAAGTCCCAGAACCCCAGGCTTGTTGCTGTGACAGTTGGAACTTCTTGGAGCTGAAATTCAAAATATCAGGAAAACCAACCCACTAATTTTGACCACGTTTCAGACCTGGCTGACAGAGCAGTGCTATGTTTGCTAAAACACTAGTAATGCCCTGAACATTCGCTTGTTTTTTGAGGCCATTCAATCCCCATGAAAGACTAGTATCCATGAGGTACTGTGACCCTCTATTCAGCACTGGTTAGGCCTCCTCTTGAGTAATGTGTACAGTTCTGGATGACATACTTTAAGAAGGACATCAGCACACTGGAATGAGTTCAGAGGAGAGCAACAAGGATTATGATGGGACTGGAAACCTGTGAGGAAAGACTGAAAGAACTGGGCATGTTTAGCCTTGAGAAAAGAAGCCTTCTGTCAAAGACCAAGATATCCCAGGCAGCCTCCCACCAGGGGCGAGGGCACCAGGACCCCATCTGCCACACAGGGTATCAAGTCCAAAGACACTCATTGCGCAGCTGGCCATGACCAAGCAGAGGCTGGGAGTCAGGTTGCTGGACCAGGAGCACAGAGCCAGAACAAGGTGCTGAGATGCAGGAGACCAGCAGAAGCAAGCAGGGACCAAGGGCAGGAACAGGAACACAGGGCCTCCAGAGCAGCAAAGCACAGCCAAAGACCTTTGTTGCTGAGGCCAGTTCTGGGAGGGAGAACCACTCCTTAAGTAGACCTTCCCTCCAGGTTTCCAGGTGAGCCTCATGAGTGGCCCAGCAGCTGCTACACAAGCCAGGGCCTGAGCCTGCAAACACCAGGCTGGCCCTGATCCTGCAGCTGACAGGGTGGTACGGGCCAGATCCTGACACCTTGAGGGGAAATAGGATCGCATTTTTCAAATTTATGCATATTTGACATCTGAGAATATTTTTCTGAACACACACACACACACACACAATTTATTTATTTCTTTTATTTTCACAAAGACAAGTCTTTTTCCACTCAGAATGTGTGTGTGTGTGTGTGTGTGTGCAAAAAATACACTTATTTACTTCTTTATTTTATGCTAATACTTTTCATGACAGAAAAAAAATGCTCCTAATGGTTGATGATTTTTTAAATGAGGTGTCTCAATGAGACACTCTATTGGTCAACAAGGGGTGTGTGTGAACATTTGTACATTATTTATTTCAAATATTTTTACCCTGTCTTCCTCCTTAAAAAGGACCCAAGACAACTTGTATAAGTCTACAAATATTTAAAGGGTACAAACAAATACCATTCTGAGAAATGGAAAACACAAGTAAGACTAAAAACTCAGTCAAAGCAGGAATGCATAACAACCCACCTAAATATCACAGGTAGCAATTTTATACTCCTCTCCCAAAGCTCACAGCATATAAAAACCAAGTAATAACTTATTTACTCACTGGCAGTCCCATTCCACCCCTAGTGCTCTTTGCTTCCCAGAAATCATTGCTTCAAACCGTCCTCTCTGTTTTGAACCAATCGTGTTGGGCCTTCCTTCTTTCCATCAAATCTTTAGCATTTTATTCTCACACATCCGTAGTGTTTTGATGATGAATGGCATCAGGACATCAGAGCTGTAGCCAGCATTTGATAAACAACTTTCTGATGCATCATTGGTTCACCTCGGATGAGCACATTGATAATGTATGGGATTACGCATGATCAGACCACTGATATCCTCATGATGGCTTTATAAACAGGAGGTAAAGCAACACAAGCAAGAAGAAAAAGCAGAAGACAACTCCAGATTAAGTTATAGCTTTCATTTCTTCTCTTTCCTCAGTATATTTTTTGCTTTTGATTGTTTCTCTCCCACTGCAAACAAATGGTATGGATGGGTGGGATAATGTACTCCTAAACTGATAAATATTTCCTCCTGCATTGGGTCATATTTGGGGATTTGGAAGACTTGGTCCTATGGATTAGAAGATGCACACCCCCATTGTGCCCATGGCACGTCTCCTGATATATGAGGAAAGGGTCGAATAGAGCACCAATACATAGGCCATGTGATTTAAACCAGTGCAACAGGGGTGAGGATAAAATAGACCGCCAGTTGCAATGGAGGGGTGCTGGCTCCAATGTTGGTGGGTCAATGAATCCAGTCCAGGTTTTAATCTACATTTTAAAGGAGCTGTCCAAGGTGCGGAACCTATTTTGATGGTATGGTTCAGTAACCTTGGAGAGTTCCTGTGAAGTTCAGTTCAGCCCAAAACCTGGGGCGGAGTCATCTCCCTAATGACATCAGAGCTACCAGCCTCCATTGGCTGGGTGTGTTTCCCCTCTTTGTCTTATCCAGTTCTTCATACAGACTGCTAGTTTACAGCGCTTCCTTCCTCTTGCTCTCTCTGATGCCACTTCCTGTTTCTTCTTCGTCTTTCATTTTGAGATAAAAAGGCAGGCCACCACTCATCACAATCTCCTCATACGGTTTCTGTAACGAAGGGAAAGGTCTTTCTTCTTGAACTTTACGTAAAAGGATGTCCTATGTTAAATGTTTCCTGTTTTGAGAGAAGCAGCCTCCGATGTATTAATTACTCCCGTTAAAGGGTGACATTCTAAGGGCTTGGATGTAATATTCTGCCACTAAATAGCAAATAATCCTAATTTATTCAGGATTGGACCTCTCCCTCCAAAGACACACCTGTTCTTCCTCGATTTCTTCTTTTTCCACAAATTTTATCTTGAACAATCAGCTGTAACAAATTGCTAATTTTTGCCCCATTCAATTCTCCACTGTGCCTCCTTGATAGGGGCTGGACCCCATGATCCATAGGGTCCCTTCCAGCTCTGCACTTCTAAAATGATGATGATGATGAAGAAGATGAAGAAGAAACACAAACAATTGATGCTACTTTTACTGATCACCACAATAAGGCAACCGTTGCCACATTTTTCAGCACTGTGCATTTCACAGCACTGCACAAGACCCAGGCTCAGAAATGTGCAGTCTCTCAGACACCCTCTCTCGAAACTTTCTTACACAAGATAGAACATTTAGAGGGAGGGTCTCTTACCTAAAAAGAAGAAGGAATTGACTTGTCTCATTTACCGCACAGGGCAAACTGAATCAGGATTTACATTCCCAAGGCAGCTCATAATATATTGATAATACATTTCCATGGAATTTTGTCCCCAACCTTACAAAGAACTTGGTTCCTAGTCTGTCCTTCTGTAAGTTTTGGATGTGAAGATGTTTTTAACCATAGCTACCAAGAAATTAACTAACCCTTCCTCTTTAGTATTTAAACACAAATGCGGGGTAGTAAAAAAGTGAGGATCGTGTGAGAACTGTCAAATGTTCTACTGAATATTAAAAATGTCCTTCCCTGAAAAATGTAATTAAATTGTCTCCTTTCATTGTAATGCAGCCCATGCTGATGGAACTGGAAAGGGTTTCTAGTTGAAACCTAGCTATGATTAAGGACAAACGTCAATGAAGACGTATAAGATATATAAGATGAATGATGCTAGAGATAAGAGGATCATGAGCACAGACGGACAAGCAGATAGACAGGCAGGCAGTGTTCAGATGTCTCTAAAAAAATGAGCCCAGGTATTCCACTAAGAATATTTAGTGTCTATTATATCAGAATGCTGCAGTCTAGTGTTGGCTCTATGGTTATTGAACATGAGTAACAACTCCAGAAACAAACAACCAGGTAAAAATAGAACACCTACATTTATCACTTCAAGAAATCCATTCAGGGATAGTGGAGGAGAAAGAATGTTCAATCAGGGCCGGCTCTGCCATTAAGCAGAGTGATGAGACTTTTTAGATGATGGAAATTCACGCCTCCCTCCAAACGTGGAACAGCTCTTGCTACTCAAGAGAGCTGGTCTGAAAATAAATATCACATGAAATCAGATAGAGATATCAAATATTTGATTAATGTGTTTTGATGGCCAGGTAGATACTTGACATCAAATCACTTTGCACAGGGTTCTTCCGAGGGAATAGGTTTTTGCTCTGACAGAGTGAAGACTAAGGACCTCAGTTTCTGGTCTCAGATTTAGTCTGAACTTTAGAAGAGTTATTCAAGGTGTTGAACCACTTGGAGGAAGCGGGTTCAGAACCATCAGCAGCTCCTGCAAAGTTCACACTTGAACCACATGAGTCATCACAGTCATGACATCAGAATCACCAGCCTTTGCTGGTCCCAGGTTCAACCATCAACTGTTCTCCAGAGTCCTCGTCCATCACTCTATCCATTACACCACACTGGGAAGCAAGAGTGAATGCCATACATAGCATGGCCCCTGGCTCCCTCTAGTGGCCACTTCTGATAACTACATCTTTAGAAATGCATATTTCTGAGATTTTTTAAATATTTTTTAATATTTTCAGACTGTGGATAAGGGAAACCATGGATACTGATCCTGTGGATATGTGGGTCCTACTGCATATACAAATTCATAATACCTATAGTGGAATATACTGGGATCTAAAGCTTATCTTTACCAATACTCTGTCTCAATGAGCAAATCTGCCAGCTTTGGCTTCTGCTCGATTCAAATGTTGTCAAACTTGAATACCTTATTTTAAGTGAAGAAATGTGTGCATGTCGGAAAGTTCTTCTCAAAAGGAACCCAACAGAATTCTCACCCATCTCTTGCTATCTATGGAGATTTAAGGACAGGACACTGCATGGTGAATGGGGGGAAAGAAAACGAGAAATGCAGATAAATTTTCTTGTTCAGCTCTGGCTACGTTTTATTGGCACCCACCAGCTCCTCTAGCGGTCCATAAAAGGAGAAGAATTTCAACTGACATCTTAACCCCAGTCTTAGTCGATGTGAAATTTAAGCTGCTTAGCCAGACGCTGCAGCGTTTGATAGAATGAACAGTGAGAGGCACAAGCCAAGAAAACAAGGCTGAAGCAGATGTTGGAGGGCTTTAATTTGTATTTATTTCTCTCTCTTTTTCTTGGAATATCGGCATTTTGCTGGTTACACCCTGCACCCATGAAGAGTGGTTTGTTAAAGATCTGCAAAAAGCAGTTGTGCTGCCAAACGGCGTGCTTCGTTTTAGTCGGCCGTCTGAGGAGGCGAAGCGTGGAGAGGTCTGGAAAAATGTTGCCTCAACCGAATCCTACGTCCACCGTACTCGACGTCAGTGTGACGGAATCATTATTCTCTGAGAGTGATTTTAACAGGGTTTAGTCCAAATGGCTTTCAACAAGGTGATTTTATTTCCCTGCCATTGGTTCTCCAGTCTCTTTCGCTGCCTGTTGGAGAATGCTAGGATCCTTCTTCTATGCTATGTACAAAGACGGCTAGGTTAAGCATTCCTCTTTTATTTGCAATGAGCCATAAATATACAAAATGGATCAGAGCAATTTCGGGGAGGGGGGCTGCAAAGGCTTCCAGGTACAGAACAGAAATATATGACTTGACATACTACATAGGCATAGGATGTGGGATTTTCTGGAGTACGAATAGCATAATTCTCCATTCCAGGAGTTCTGTCTGCCCTGCTAACACCTTAACGTCTGAATGTGATGCACCTGGGAGAAAGGTCTACATTTGAAGGCTTCCAGGCTTAGCTAGGCCTAGCTTTGCCCAAGCTTCCTGGGAGCTTTCATTCTGAGAGGGAAGATTGGGTGGATCTCCGCCAAGCGAAGACTTGAAGCTTGAAGTTCCCAGCCTTGTGTCTCCAGATGTTCTTGGACTACAACTCCCAGAAGCCTTCCCCACTAGCTGTGCTGTCCAGGATTTCTGGGAGTTGTAGTCCAAGAATTTCTGGGGACCCAAGGTTGGGAACTCACAGCTTTAAGGCTTAGCTCCGCTGAGATCCACCCAAGCTTCCTTCTCAGAAAGAAAGCTCCCAGCTGTAACAGGAAGGGCTGTAACAGGAAGCATGGGCAGAGCTAGGCCTAGCATTGGGCTGTAACAGGAAGCTTGGGCAGAGCTAGGCCTAGCATTGGGCTGTAACAGGAAGCTTGGGCAGAGCTAGGCCTAGCATTGGGCTGTAACAGGAAGCATGGGCAGAGCTAGGCCTAGCATTGGGCTGTAACAGGAAGCATGGGCAGAGCTAGGCCTAGCATTGGGCTGTAACAGGAAGCATGGGCAGCGCTAGGCCTAGCATTGGGCTGTAACAGGAAGCTTGGGCAGAGCTAGGCCTAGCATTGGGCTGTAACAGGAAGCTTGGGCAGAGCTAGGCCTAGCATTGGGCTGTAACAGGAAGCATGGGCAGAGCTAGGCCTAGCTCAGCCTCAAAGCCTTCTAATAAGAACAACAGCATTTTTATATGAAATATATTTCTGTCTCTACTGGTCCCAGTGGTGGATGCACTAAAGTTAGTTAAGTTTGTTTTTTTAATTATGTAGACTTTTTAAAGGTTTTAAGGTATGTGTATGTAAAATATTTTTGTTCTGTTTGTTTTCTTTATGTTGAGTTGTATCTTGTAGTTAGTAAAAAATTTAAAAAATGTGTTAGAGGTCCTGATAAAAGGGCATCACCCAATAGAGATTTTTTTGTGTTTCCTCTTAAATGTTACAATGATTTTTGAATGCACCCACCATTGCTGGCTACAAAGAGGCAGGCAGAGGTTCAGTCTTATGCATCTCTGCACATGACATGGAACAGCAGACCACATTAATGAGAGCATTCATCAACATTGCTAGCAGGAAGATGATGGATATAGCAGAGTTTCCCTAATGCATTCTCTTTTTTTACAAAAAAAACCCCAAACAAACGTGAGGTGAGTGTCTGTTTGCTTGGAATGTTGTGAATGTTCTTCTTACGTCTTGAAAAAAAACTAATTTTCCTTTTAATTTCCTGAGCCACCATCGAGAGCAACTGCCTTTTGGATTTCGACCGTTCTCAGAATATAGTCTGTTCCGAAGCCAAACAGATGAACAAACACAAAACTCACAGAGAGCCTCGAGAATGTTTTATGGAGAAAAATGGGAATTTGGAGTCTCTCCAAGGATCACATAAAAGAGGAAGGAGAGATGAGAGCAGAACCCCGGTTCCCTTGTTGATTTCTTACAGGGTTTGGTAGAAAGGAAAATGAAGAAATAAAAAAATCAAGAAGGCTAGACTCTAAGTGCAAATAGTCATCCCAAGCAGCACCAAGGGGTTCTCCTGTTGTTCCTTCTGCCTCAGTGCTCCCTCCTGTAGTTTTTTCACCACAGGAGGGTTTGTGCCTTTCTCGTTTGGGGGAGGGGGGTCCCTTCCCTTTCCTTCCTTCCTTCCTTCCTTCCTTCCTTCCTTCCTTCCTTCCTTCCTTCCTTCCTTCCTTCCTTCCTTCCTTCCTTCCTTCCTTCCTTCCTTCCCTCCCTTCTCCTCATCCCTCCCCTCCTTCCCTCCCTTCTTCTCATCCCTCCCCTTCCTTCCTTCCTTCCTTCCTTCCTTCCTTCCTTCCTTCCTTCCTGTAAAAACATTTTTTTTTTTACTAGGGGACAGGTGGGCTGTGAAGGAAATAGCAAGCACGGAGGTCATATTAATTTTCTTCGAATGCCTCTGGGCACAGCTACACCGAGGCTCAGGAACAGGGTACAATATGGATGAGTATTTTGCTGTACATGGCATGCAGCCTTAATAAGCATTAATTAGGAGAAAAGGTGAAAGGAGGGCACCTCCTGCTTCCCACGATGTGGAACCAAGCTGGCCATAAGGGTGCCCTTCAAACATGATGCTATAAGTGATGCAAATAACTGCTTGTAATTCTAATAGACAGAAGGAATCGTTTTTCACTATAAATCTTCAGTGAAGAATTGGAAAGGGAATACCTCTTGCAGGTTTCCTGCATCACTATTCAAATATTAAATTCTTTATTGATCCCCAAAACACAAATGCATGCATACCACTGTGAGTATATCCCCCTTTTCCTCAATAAAACCTCCCATTTTTCGATCTTAAGTGTGACACCTCAGACAAGATAGCATGTTAGGTCAAGTCCACCTTGTAGCATCCCGAAAAAAATGCCCTGGAAAAAAATTAGATGTGACAGCTGTGGCCAGCTGTAAAATTTGAAAAGAAGAGGATCGGCTGGTACTTGAGAGTTATTTTTAAAAAAATTATCCTGCAAAGTCAGGCAGCCATGTGCGCCTTCCTCAACATTGTCTTTCTGTGGAGGGCTCCATGATCACTGCAGATGGTGACAGCAGCCACGAAATTAAAAGACGCTTGCTTCTTGGGAGGAAAGCGATGACAAACCTAGACAGCATCTTAAAAAGCAGAGACATCACCTTGCCGACAAAGGTCCGCATAGTCAAAGCGATGGTTTTTCCAGTAGTGATGTATGGAAGCGAGAGCTGGACCATAAAGAAAGCTGAAGAATTGATGCTTTTGAATTGTGGTGCTGGAGGAGACTCTTGAGAGTCCCCTGGACTGCAAGGAGAACAAACCTATCCATTCTGAAGCAAATCAACCCTGAGTGCTCACTGGAAGGACAGATCCTGAAGCTGAGGCTCCAATACTCTGGCCATCTCATGAGAAGAGAAGACTCCCTGGAAAAGACCCTGATGTTGGGAAAGTGTGAAGGCAAGAGGAGAAGGGGACAACAGAGGATGAGATGGATGGACAGGGTCACCGAAGCGACCAACATGACTTTGACCAAACTCCGGGAGGCAGTGGAAGACAGGAGGGCCTGGCGTGCTCTGGTCCATGGGGTCACGAAGAGTCGGACACGACTAAATGACTAAACAACAACAAAAACCATCTTGAACATTCATTGGCGGTAGCAAAATTGACCTTAAAAACATTAGTCTTAGAGTTAAGTCCAATGGCTGCTGTTTCTAACATGGGTCGCCTTGTCACTACTGAGATGTGAAGTAGAGAAGAATTGTAGCACTGTCCAGTCATCTGAAAATGTCTTTTCGCCTCTATTTTCATGTTTAACCTTTTGGTACATCTGAAAAAGAAATCTTCTGCTTGTCATGGTCGCTCTGTGTGTGGGGAACAGAGTCTACCCCATAGGCGGAGAGCCTCCATGGACAACGAGCTTTTCCATGGATAGAAAGGCAAGAGAACTAGGAACAGAGAGAACAAGTTTAGTCCACTCCACCTCCTCCTGTGTTGATAAAACATGCCTTTAAATTATTGAATAAGACTTGGATGTCATATACATGGCCTTGAACGACCAACCTTACCAACCTAGGACTTGACTTAGTGATCTTCTTGGGCCTTTGAACTGTTTTCAAGAAAACAAAGCTACATTTTCACCTCCACAGTGCTGATGTTGACCTTTATGGTCCTAACAGGCATGGAACTCAGAACCCGAAAGAACATATCTTCCTCTTGCACAAAATCAGCCTTAGAATGGCAGAGCTGGAAGGGACCCCATGGATCATCGAGTCCAGCCTTTCTCAAGGAGGCCCAGTGGGGGAATCGAACTCCCAACCTCTGGCTCCAAAGCCACAGACCTAAAGCACTGAATCAGGGGAGGCCCTTTTTTGAGTGCCCCTTCAAGTCAGAAGAAGCCTGTCTCTCAGTCCTCCCATTTTCACAGGTTCATTTGGAGAGTACACAAGAGAAGGGCTTCTCCCACACTTTGGAACTCCCTCCCACAGGAGGCCAGGCTGACCCCATCTTTCTTGTCCTTCCACAAGCAGGTGAAGACCTTGTTCTTCAGGCAAGCTTTTCTTGAGTAACTGGCTGCCTGAGTGGAGTTTTTAGATGGATCGTTGCATCTTACTGCTTTGAAAGCGTTTTTGATATTGCTTATGTTTTTAGTGCCATATCTGTTTGACCCCTATTTTGCATTTGTATACTCACTGTTGTTAGATTTAAATACTGTCTTTTATTGATATAAGCCGCCTTGGGCCTTTTTTTAAGGAGAAAGGTACAAATATTTTAAATAAAGTAAAATAAAAGTCAACGCACCATGGTGAAAATACCTGGGGATAAACCATTAGCCCCGTCCTTTCTCTTAACACATTCTCCATAGTCACAGCACCCATTCTGAAGAGAAGAAAGATCCTGATCTCATGTAGGCTTTATATAAAAACATGGTCTCAGATTTTCCAGGATTCTTGGTTGATGAGCACCAAACAGGAACCGCTCCATTTCAGACCTGACCCAGAAACCATGAAGAACATGACAACAGAAGAGAGGGGAGACTGGGTTAAAGAGTACTCGAATGGGGCTATCGTGTAGCATTGTTCTCAGAGGCCTGTGGGTTGGGGCTTTCTATATCCGTTTGAAGGATGTTCATGAATTTACAAAACTGGAGAGATGTTTGTTCACCCAGGGAAAACCTGCTTACGGTTTGATCTCCTGCATGCCTCTGCACTGGTCTTTTGTTCGCAAGGGAAAGCGAAGAATGAAAAGGTGAACCCCAAGCTCCCGAAAGCTTATTAATTTCCCCCTGTAGGTGGCGGGTGAGCGCCCGGTGCTCTTTGATAATTGCTTTCTTCTAAATGCTCCGAGAACGACGTTGGGACTCCCGCGTCCCTGCTGTGATGCAATCGAGTGTGTGCATTAGGGTGCATTATTATTGTTATGAAAAATTATGGATGCAAATTGGAAGGAAACTGTTCCTTGGCCAGCTGAGCAGCACAAATGCATGCACCATCTGACCCTTCGTCGGGGGTGTTCGGGAGTCCTTTTGCATTTAAGATGCCTGTCAGCTTGAGAAAAGTTGACTCAAAAAAGGAGGCTGCAAAGATCCACGGTATTTCATTCCCCCAATCAGGATTATTTATTCACTGTGATGGGTTCCGATCCCCATCGAACTGCTTTGTGAACAGTATAGTTGATTTACAATGATGGGGGACACAGGTGGGGAACCGGTGGCCTCCCCTCCAAGTGCTCCTGCATTTCCCATCAGCCCTTATCGGGCAGCTACTGAAGACTCCGATTCCACAGGGGCATTGAAGCCACTCCAGGTTTTAGTCTCAACAAGAGATGGGCATGAAACTAACCACAAAGCAAAAAAAAATCCCATGCATCAGGCCATTTCATGGTTCGTTTCAGAGTGCTTTGGGAAAAAACGTGCCTGCCCAGAACTAAGTGAAACACCGAACTCTGATTGGCATTGGAGATTCATATAACTTGGACATCCCAAATCTGAACAGGAGAAAGACTCACCCTGAAATCACTAGGTGGCATTCTACTACTATTTCTGCTGTTTATCGAATTCATCACGTGTGATGTGTACCGGTTAGGGCTAAGGTTGTGAATGGGGTTGTGTTACACCACCATGTTGTGTCCAGGATGTGAGATATACAATGACTGGGAGGAAAGGGAACAAATGACAAAGAGAAACAGTCAAAAGAGACTCCCCACCAAAAAGTGTTGACAATATTATAAAGCCAGGTAGCTGATCAGATGACAGCTCTGGAATGGCATCGTTGAGACAAGTGAAAGCCATTGATCCCACGAGTAATCACAGACAGAATAAATCAATCGATGAACATTTCCGGTGAAATTTTGCAATACCAAAATCAAGGGAAGTGTTTTGAGCACTATCGAAATGCATTCATCCCATGCACATTCGCGGATGCTCATGCTGTTCAGTTCTGCACAATACTTAGCAACAAAAAATGTCTTCTGCCACTGTTTCTGCCACCCGTGAAAGGGACTGGATTTTGGCTTAGCCATCAAGACGGAGGAATTATGCCAAGATCTGTTGGCTTATACAACACATGCCCCAACGCTGAGCTGCGTCTCCTCTTGCTGAACTGACAACAGAATTGTTACGATCTCATCCGAGGGATGCTTCAGCACAATTCTGTGTCGGCGAAAGCAATCAGGAGAGGAACAGAGGTCTTGTCCGCCTAGCTGGTGCAACCTCACCTAGCAAGTCAAGTGGCAAAGTCACCTGTTTGAAGAAAGGGATTGGCTTTCCAACCTTGCCCCTGAGGGAAACCCCTGGCCATGTGTCAAGCTTCTGTATCCACTCCACTCATTCAGCAACCCTAAACCTAACCTCATTCATTCCATCATAATCTAGTGACACACCAACACCCAATCCATGTTCAGCTAGGAGATGGGTGCTAGCAAGAGAAGGACCCTGCGCTGTTGAATTCATCCTACTGATGTCAAAAACAAACAGGCAGGGAGCAACTTACAGAAGTGTTCCCGTAACAATATATTAGAGATCAGATAGTAAAAGGCAGATGCTTCATAACAGAATGCAGGACCAGGGGCTCCCATCAGGATTTGGGACCCGTCCCAGGTAGTCTTTGCCCATCTGGATGTGAGCCTGAAATACCAAGGCGAAGGTTACGTAAGTGCCTGGATCTGAAGTCATGTCCAAGAATGTGGCAGGATATCGTTTCTGATCACGGAGCATCAACCTTCCAGTTTTGTGTTTTTCATGGAAGCTGAACCAATATGAGTAAGGCAGGATTCAGGTCTTAAACCAGAAGGTGAGTTTATTATTGATTTTTTTTTAATGACAATAACAACAAGAACAATGGCAACAAAAGCAACAACAACAACTGAAAGCAGGAGGAGGAGAAGCTCAACCCTGGTTTATGACAGTTCAGTCACAGCAAATTCTTGTCCTTTTTATCAACACACACACACCTACACACACACACACACACAGAGAGCGCTTTAAAACTCTGTTGTCCGCTAATGAAGTGTTGGAAATGGCATCACGAATAAAAGCAATAAAGGCATCTCAAATGAGTCTGGCTCACAAATTTGGTCACACATCAGGCTATATACACAAATAAGCAATTTCTTTTTTTAAGATTACCTTGGTGATGTTAGACATAACGTTCTTGAAATAACACTGGCCTCTTCTCTTTTTTTAATACTTCATTTTTGCTCAACCGCATTGCCGTCTGTACCATGAGAAGAATATGCAAATCCATAATTAAGGTGGGTTTCATTTTCCTTTGAGATTTTTGCACTTATGTTTTATTCGCATAAAAAGATAGCCGTATTTCTGTGTAGCAGAATGAGTGCACTAGTAATACTGGGAAACTTAAACATAGCCAGGGCGGTAGACTTTGAATATCACAAGGATATCTTTCTGAGAGGAAATAGAAGGCTGCAAGGGATTAATACCTTCAGCTACCATGTCTTCTCCCTTCAGTAGCACTGGGATTGCCCCCCCCATGTAGTTCAAAAACTGTATATAACTCTTATGCCCCCCCAAATGTAACTACAAAGCATAAACAGTTGATACACACACACACACAGAGAGAGAGAGAGAGGTTGTCTGTGTGTGAGAGAGTGAGAGTGAGAGAGAGAGGTTGTGTGTGTGTAAGAGAGAGAGAGAGGTTGTGTGTGTGTAAGAGAGAGAGAGAGGTTGTGTGTGTGTGTAAGAGAGAGAGAGAAAGATAGAGAAAGGTTGTGTTTGTGTGTAAGAGAGAGAAAGAGAGGTTGTGTGTGTGTGTGTAAGAGAGAGAGAGAGAGGTTGTGTGTGTGTGTAAGAGAAAGAGAGAGAGAGTGCGCCTCCTGGCATGCCCCAGCACCCTCCCCAGCCACCACATGGAGCCACCATGCCAGAAGAGGGGGCCAGCTGGGCCGCCATCATCATCAGAAGGTCCACCACGCTTCCTGTTTGGAAAAGCTGGTTTTAACATTAAAAAAGGTCAGGTGGAGTGGCCTTCCAAAGGTACATTTCCACTTGTCCACAAATGGCAGTTCTCTGTTTTTCATATTAAAACAAGCAGCAGGAGTCTGGGAGGGATTTGAGGGGTGCAAACGTATGTTTTGGATGCATGCAGCTTGAATGCTTCCCTTTTTCCTATACAAACTGGCTTGTTCAGGAACTTTGTTGGCGACACACTTGCACTGTCTGTGACATCGAGCTCTTCCCTGCAGGAAAGGAAACTCGAGAGCAGCCATTCTCAACCTCTCTTTTTTTGGCCATGGACATCAGGGCAATAGGAAAGCAATACAGGCCGAATCAGAGGTGCATAACAAACCTTATAAAGGTAGTGTGTGAAGAATTGTTTCCAGTCTGTGGCCACCTTCAAATGTGCCAGCCCCCCCCCCCCCGGGGACCACATGGCCCCTGTTTAGAATGGCTGTTCTAGAATACCTAAGTGGCCTTGTTGCCACGGAAACTCATGGGACCTCCACTTTGAGTTGCCCAGGAAACCCATCCGAAATGGATGAGCCCCCCTACCTCAAAAGATGTCATAAGATGGCATTCTGACCAGGAGTACTCTTACTAAAAACAACCTGATCGGTGACAAGTGTCCGAGCTTCTGAGCAGCCTGAGGCTGTGTCTCTCTCTGAGATCTGTGTCAACATGGAGGTGAGCTCAACCAGGCTTAAGGAGATTCAACGCTTGAAAGGTTCAGATTGCATCTGGGTCTTTGCAGGAGCAACAGCTTGGCTTCCATATCTGGTACCTGTGGGGCTGTACACGGTGCTGATACTCTGGTTTGGTTTCCTTATCAATTACAGGTGTGAAGTCTTTTTGGTCTGAGGTTATTTATATACCTTCAGATTTGATTCCAACTCTGTTTCTGTAGTGTATATTGGGGGGGGGGGGGATGTCTGGATTCCATGATAAAAATAGATTACGAGTTATTGTTGACCTACCAGAATGGCAAGTATTCATATCCTCCTATTATTCATTGGGTTTATAATCTTGTTACTTGGCTTGGATGATAACATTTTGCCAAGGGTCAGAATTATTTGAAGGAATTGAAGCAGGTGCCCAAGGAGTAACCAACGGCACTCTTACAAGCAGTGGCTGTAACGGTTAATAGTAGAAAGCTGTAAACTTTGGTTGGGTTTCATTGGTAAACACAACATTGTTAATTTTTATCACTATAAACAACAAGAGAATGCAACCTGCCTTCCAGGAAGGAGGATTTCTGATAAGCCAGTTTCTAGAGAGATACTTTATCTGGCTGCTCCTCTCAAGAGAAAAATATATGCTTCTGTTCAGTCAGTAAGTATTTAACTTGCAACGGGCATGGAGCTCTTAAGTTATACCCTTAGGTCATTCACAATTGGCATTTGGCGGCGAAGGTTGCACACTTCAGATGAGTTTTTACAACATACCAAAACCAGAATAAAACAAGCAAGCTTTCTTTAAAAGGCAGCATCATATTGAATCCTAGCATAACCTTGTATTTCTGTGATCTAATGACTTTCAGAGGAGTATCTGTAGGCAGGAATGGAGACTCAAACAAACACTGAGTTGAGTCTGAGTCCACTCACCAGTCTGACTTAAGTCCAACTTGACTCACTGTCAAGTTGGACTTAAGTCAGACCGGTGAGTGGACTCAGACTCAACTCAGTGTTTGTTTTTTTCATGATTCAGACTCAACTCATGACTCAGAACCCACCCACCCCTCCTTTTTTTTTCTGGGGAAAATCTTGTTTTGAATAGGGACTCGGACTTGGGTCTGGAGACTCGGGACTTGGTACCAAAGGCTTGGACTCAGACTTGAGACTTGGACCCAAAGATTCCTGCCTGTAGGTAAGAGTCAGGATGGACATGGTTATAATTGTACAAGGAAAAAACCATGTCTGCTTTAATTTTGAAATATCAGTCATTGGAGGCACAAACTTTAGTTGAACTAGGGTTGAGCATCGGCTTCAGCCAAATTGGAATTCCTGAACTCAGTCAGCTTGACTTGGGCTGATTTGTATCACGTCCAGATCCAAGCAGACTCAGGGGATTTTCCATGGTGAAATGAATGCTCCTCAAACTGATTGCCTGGTTCCAAGCATCTAAAACATGGGCGGAAAACGAGGACTGCATGGAGGGATTATGTGGAGTTGAGATTGGGAAGTAAAAAATGGAAGCGAAGCTTTCCTTAGTGAGAGGTGCCCGTGCCTGAGTGATATTGAGAGCCCCATGGTGGGCTTGTTAACTTTGGCTTACAAAAATCCTGCCCAACCTCTCCCGTCACCAGTTCCTGCGCCTACCAGATCACCTGCACCTGATTCCTCAGTATCACGGTTGGCTTTGACATCTAGACATCATCTCTTGTATTTCATGTACATCCATGCAAAAACAGAACATCAAAAAGAATGACAACTGGGTTGGTCTTCCAACACTCATCAATGGTAAAGATGCCAAGCTCAACATACAGGTCAATCCAGATCCAGGATGCAAATCCAACTAAGTGGAATACACAGTACCGTAGACCTAGTGGAATCTCCGGTGGCTCTCTGGGATGTGAAAAACGGAATTTTCCACCCCTACCTTGAAGTGGTTCACTACTGAGCTATGACTTCTCCTCATTGTGGAGGTTCTGCTTACTTCTTTCTGATTGTTTACTTCCAAAAGATAAACATTATCCACCTGCTATTTGAAGGCAGGTTAGACAGTCAAGTGAGAGGGCAAACACCCATACATACATTCTTCTACCAACTCTTCCACTTATTTAATTATGCCACATTAATTGGATAGAAATGATACTTATAGGGCATGCTGCCACTCCTTTTTGCAATTAACCTCTGGGTCTGTAATTTGGGTGGGGGAGGAGCATAAATGCTAATCAAGGCAGATACCGGGATGGCATTTGGCAACTTTCTTGTTTTCTGGAGTTGTGAGGGAGCTTATGTCAGTGAAACAAAGATTAATGGTGTGACTAATAGGACTGCTGACATACCAGAGATGCTAAATGTCTCTCTTGCCCTCCTGTAGGACTCATCCAAGCTAAAGTGTGAGTACTTTTTCCAAGGAAGAAACCCATTAGGTATGGCAGAAGCAATGTTAATCATTAACCATATTTCAGGGGGGGATTTAGAAATTAGTGAAAGACAGGGAGACAGACACACACGGAGAGAGACACAAACAGAGGGAGAGAAAGCAGAAACAGTCTGGTGATGTGGATGTGATCTTCTCCCCCGCCGAAAATAGTCAATATGCAGAGTGGAAGAACAGCAAATAGCGTTCCCCATATTCCAGCGCAAGCTCCATGTCAATCAGCTTGTTCATGCACTAGTTTCCATCAAGAATCACATTGCTGGCATGATTATTCAAGAGATAACACTTCCAGTCATTTAAGGTGAGAAGACTACACGTTCCAGCATCCTCTGGCAACCTCTCTAGAGTACAACTCTCAGAATCTCCCAGAAAGCTTGGTCAGTCAAGATTAAACCTAAGTGGGTAAGTGAGTAGCATCCATGCACAAGTTCACGCATGCTCTCTGCTCAATCTCCCTACTTCACATGATGTTTATTTATTTATTTATTTATTTCATTTATACCCCGCCTATCTGGTCAATTGTGACCACTCTAGGCGGCTTACAACACGCACTAAAAACAATAAACAAAAAACATACACATAACATAACATAATTGTTCACACACACACACACACCAAACAATCTGCCTGCTTTCTAGCAGCCTTGTAGCCAGATTTCTACACAAAATATATTGCAACAGGCCAGCGGTTTTCAATGTTTCTAGCCATCTGAGCTTGGAATGGAGACAATCGGAGGTAAACCAAGCATAGTGGGACCAGGACCAGGAGGGCAAAAGAAGATTAACAGACACAAAAGCCAATGAGATTAAAGCAAAGCAAAAGCAAAATGTGCTGCTTATATATGGTCCCATATTGCTTAAAGCTGTGTCTCTTTTACAATTGTATTATTCAGGCTACCCATGGCCAGCACGCACACAGCCAGCAATCTGGGTACTCATTTTACTATCCTTGGAAGGACAGAAGGTTGAGTCAACCTCAAGCGAGCGACCTGAGCCTGCCAGGATCGAACCCATAAGCAGAGGTTTCACTGCAGTAGTGCAGTTTAACCACGGTGCCATGAGGATCCTCAAAGGACAACGAGGGCAAAGAATTCTTGGTTCTACCACCTTCACAGGTGCGCTTGGTGGGGACCCCGGAGAGGGCCTTCTCTGTTGATGCTCGCAGACTTTGGAACTCCCTCCCACTGGAGGCCAGCCTGGCCCCATCTTCACTGTCCTTCCACAAGCAGGCCAAGAACTTTCCCTTCAGGCAAGGCTTCCCTGAGTGGCTGGCTGCCTGAGTGCGATTTTTTTTAGATGGATCGTCATGCATTACTGCTTTGACTAGGTTTTTTGTATTGCTTTTGTTCACCATTTCTTAGTGCAGTGTTTGTTTCATCCTTTTAGAACTGGTACACTTTACTGTTTTAGTTTCCAATATCGTCTTGCAATGACGTCAGGCGCCTTGGTTCCTCTTCGAAGAAGAACAACATGGCCAAACTATTTTAAATAAATAATAAATAAATAAGGATGGAAGAGACATCCTAGCTGAAAAGATGCCAGAACCAAAGGAAGAAAGGTACACTGAGCAGGATCAATTCAAGGTATCTGTTCAGCGGCTCCTTATAATGCATTAGCTGTATTAACTACGTACACTTTTAAGCAAAGACCAAAATTAGAGAATATTCCACACAGCCTAGGCAAACACAACGGAGCATTGTCATTTCTCTACAGTCAGCAGATCTCAACTTTACACACTTCTTTTTTGCTTTATGCTTTCAATTGTTAACTGTGGGTGATGTTTATTTGGGTATTCTCTTCTTCCCACCCCCCTCTTCCTTACATCCTCTAAAATTAGTTCACGAATGATTCTACACAGTGTCTTTGCAGCCGGCAAATCCCTTTACAAAGCAGCATGAAGGAGGATTTCTTTCAGCCGAGCGATTTGCAGATGAAAAATGAAAACCCACACAGCACCATTCACACCTGGAGATCGCTCGGTCTCTCTCTCTTTTTCTCTCCCTGTAATGTCCTGGTGCTCTTTCTGATCGCAGGTTTTAAACAATGCCAAATTCCATTCCCATGGTCGGCTCAGAAGTCGCCAAGGCGGCCTCTCAGTTGGCGAAATGATTCCTGCCGAGCCCCTGAAACAGAACTGGCCTGCGTTAATCCACTTCAAACCAGGCTGCACAGGGAAGAGAGGGCGATAAAACAGGTGTTTAAAACAGCTGCTTTTAAAAAAAAACCAAAGGAGAGCAAAAGGCGCTTCCGATCACTTGAGGGAACCAGAATAAATACAGCTTCACCAGAATCAACAAAGGTTCTCGTCCTTCAAAGAATTATCTGAATTGAGATAGCCATGCTGAACAAGGGAAAACAAACCAGCCAGCGGAGTTCTCAGAGAATAAATGCTCTGGGCAAACACCTTGCCATATTCCTGGGAACTTTTCTGTTCCTAACCTGGTCCATTTAGAAACAGGAAAGCATGTGTTAGGCTGCAGATATGACCTCTCGGTGCTCTTCATTCTTGCCTCTGACTCCCTTCACGTATTTCTGAGTGAAAATGTGCAGCCAAGAGAGTACTGTTGGCCCCAATTCTGATTCCTGATTTGCTGGTGAGGTGGGATGAATGAAAATGGCATTTCTGGCCAGTTGTTAATAGGAAGGAAGGAAGGAAGGAAGGAAGGAAGGAAGGAAGGAAGGAAGGAAGGAAGGAAGGAAGGAAGGAAGGAAGGAAGGAAGGAAGGAAGGAAGGAAGGAAGGAAGGAAGGAAGGAAGGACAAGCCATGCAAATCCAGGACACAGTTAATTTCTTAGAAAATTCAGCCCACTGAATGCCGCCGCCACCACTTCCACCATTGTGGACCAAGTAGCTCTGCTCAGCTAGGACGGGGTGGGGAGAATGGAAGGGGAGAACAACAAGAGGGAAAGGGGTGGAAAGGGACAGCACGGCCAAGGGGTGAAGGTGGCAAGGGGTGAAGGTGGGAAGGCCCAGGGACAGGTGAGTGAGCGGTGGGCAGGTAAGCAACCGGGGGGGGTAGAGTGTGGAGGCTGAGCGAGTGAGGGGAAGAGTGATTGGCTGAGTGGGTGGGTGGCTGGAGAGAACAGAGGGGGGGGGAAGGGGCCAAGGGGTGAGAGTGGGAGGTGATCGATCAAGCAAGTATGGTGCTTTTATTTTTTTAATTCCTGCTCTCTTGTATAGCGCTGTATCAGATAGCAGGAATTTTTTTTAAAAAAAAGTGGCAGCAGTGTTCAGATGTGTGTGTCTGTGTGTGTGCAGGTGTGCATGTCTGTGTGCCTATGCATGAATATTTTATTGCTTCGTAGCCAATCAGGCTGTACACATACGCAGAACGTAAACTACTCTTAAAAGAGAGTATTTGGCATCTAAAAAAATGCATATCAGCAATCAGAAAAGCATCAGATGATAAAATAATAAAACAAGCATTTCCCAACAAGGATCAAGTTGTGAAACTAACTTCAAGAACTAGTAAAGCCGTCAACAAGTTCCGTCTTTCCACGGCTTGTTTAACAAATTTAGCAGCCCTATAGGATGTACAGCAGTCAATGACCGCTAGCAGGAATAAAACTGTACATAAAGAAGAACTGTTCTTGATCCCGGTTGTTAAGAGTTTAAGATATTGATTCCTCAAATCTGCATACAGAGGGCATTCTGTAGGAAAATGGACCATGTCCTCCATCTTAGAACATCCTTCTGGAATATGTCTACCTGTGCCACATAATGTCCCCAAATCTCTTCCAACTGCCATGAGTTGGATCTGCATTTGGTTAGCAGTTTTCTCAGCTCTTGTGAGCCAATAAGAGACCAATATGGGGGCAGCTTTCTAAAAGGCAAGGAAAAACCTTTGTATATCCTATTAGAGCGGAAGCTAACTACAGACACCATGGTAGTCTGGATAGCAATATCATATACTCTTTTAACAATGTCCTCACACATACACACACACACAAACACACATATATCTGCTAAAAACAATTAAGCATTATTGGATGGGATGTTTTCCCGGATTGTTTCTCTCTGTGATAAAAGGAAAATCTACTTGACACTACTTAAATGTTGTTTACCATACGCCTGGCTAAAATTCCCATACTTAATGAAGACAAAAAGGAGGGAGAGAGAAATAATATGATATATTGCAAATCTAATTAAGTTTTGTAAGCTTAAAAAGGTACACTTGTACTCTGCATTTGTATCGCAAAAGGTTAGGCCTTGTAAATTAGATGAAACCCCATTAATAACCAGGGAAAATGAGGTCAGCTCTATTATAGCTTTCATTCTTTCCACTTCTGTTATTATAATTTTACACTTCTCATGTTTCACAATTTAGCAATGATTACTTTGCTAAACACTACACGAGTTTTGATAAAACAAACCCCCTGAGGATTTTTTTTTTTTTTTTTTAAGGATTCCTATTCAGCCAGAGGGGGCGGGGGAATCTGTTTTCATATTAGGGCTATGCAGGATATCATTAACCTAATTATCATTGCGCGGAGACATTTACAATAAATAAAACAATCAGGCGTGAGCCAGGATTGCGCCAGTAAGATGGATGAAAGGCATTCTGTTCAAAAAACTACAAGAGGTTTCTTAACTTTCCACTGAAAAGAGTGGAGGATGTAAAATTACAAACGGTTTTCCCAATGGAGTTATTAAAAACTTGTGATCAGTTCACAGAATGAGGCCACACAGAGTCTTGATTAGGGGCTTAAATCTTTCCTCAGTTCATTCTCGCAGACCTCACATTCTTACTGGTCAGAATAGTTATTTTTCTCCCCACCAAAAAAAGATTATAAGAATCATAGAATCCTAGAATAATGGAGTTGGAAGGGGCCTATAAGACCATCTAGCCCAACCCCCTACTCAAGGCAGGAATCCAAAGTCAAAGCAGATCTGACCAGAGGGTGGTCCCATTTTCCCTTGAGTGCCTCCAGTGTTGGAGCGCTCACCACTTCCCCCTGAGGTCATGGGTTCCATTGTCGTACTGCTCTAACAGTTAAGACGTTTCTCCTGATACACAGTCTAAATTTGGCTTCCTGTAGCTCAAGCCCATTATTACTGGACATGTTCAGCCTTGTGAAAAGAAGACTGCGCTTTCAAATACTTTAAAGGTAGTCCTACAGAGGAGGGGAAGGATCTGTTCTCAATCACCCCAGAGTACAGGACACGTCATAATGGGCTCAGGTGACAGGAAATCAGATTTAGGATATTTAGCATCAACTAAGCAGGACTAAAAATTGAGGACAACATCTTTCTATAACCACTGGGCAATACTGTCAGTTTGACTGGGATTTTATCCTATTTCTGGCAAGTCATTTTCCTTGTTATTTTTGTGATCGTTGTTTTTCGCATGCAGTTTAACAAGAGAAGTGCATTCCAAAACGGGAGGAAGCACATTCTGCCTCACTTACGTATCCATGTGGGAAATGCCACATGGGCTGATATCCTGTTGCTCAGTTCTGCACGTGTAGCTCAGAGTCGCACAAGCAGGGAGGAAAGCAAGCTGAGGTGGAAGCAAGCGTCACAAAGCCACCCCTCAGAAGAGTGACACTGTGAATCATGCACTCAAATTCGATAATGCAGATGGTCTCGGTGTCTAGCCCTGCACAATTCTACAGGCACAACTTTACGTTATGGCAACAGGATCTCAGCCATTAATTTGTGTGTATGTGTGTGTTGTTGTTTTTTAAAGCAGCCAAATACCATCCCCATTTCCTCAGCCCCATAATCAGCCCCCTCTGCCTTGAAGTAGATCCCTTCCGGGCCTCCAATGCTTTAAACTGTGATAGCTCAGATATATAAAGAAATCGGGGTTCCTGGGGACACCCTTCACCCATGCACACTGGCCACAGAAGGCTGATGCACCAGTAAGTGGCCCACTGTTTTTCTCTTCTTCTTCTGAATTTGCTGATTTTATCCTGATCTTATACTAACCACTGGAGGGAACGAAAACCTGGTTCCAATCATCTGGGACACCAGCTAAGTGGGCTTAGCAGCTGAAATCGCATTATGATGTGGGGATTTTCTCTCCTTGCGCGTCTGTTTTAAATGTGCTCTAATCCAACATTAAAAAGAACCCATTGGCTTGCTCCTTTTTGTCTGCAGAGACAGTCACACAGCAGTTCTCTCCCTCTCTCCCTCCCTCCCTCCCTCCCTCTCTCTCCCTCCCTCCCTCCCTTCCTTCCTTCCTTCCTTCCTTCCTGGCTGGCTGGCTGGCTGGCTGGCTTCTTTCTTTCTTTCTTTCTTTCTTTCTTTCTTTCTTTCTTTCTTTCTTGCTTGCTTGCTTGCTTGCTTGCTTTCTTGCTTGCTTGCTTTCCTTCCTTGCTTGCTCCCTTCCTTCCTTCCTTGCTTTCTCATTTATTGACTTCCCTTATTTATTTATTTTTACTAGCAACACATAAGAGTGTTTGACAAATTAAACCTCCCCTTTCCGCTCGCTTGGCCCTCTTGTGCGCGCGGACGGGTTCTCCAAATATCTCTGTAATCATATCTCGAGAAATATACCTGAAGCCACCTCTTGATTGACTCGCTCAATCTATATGCAGATGAGTGCTAAGTCGGCCAATAATTTGGAAATGTTTGAATGGACTCCCGTGCGTTCGCCGTCCTGTCCCGATCATTTGTAAATGGCTTTTATTCATTCTCAGATCAAATGTAAGAAGATTGCTAATAAAAAAAGTTAATAAAAATATACTACAGGAATATGCAGAGGGGAGATTTTTACATCTCGGAAGGGTTTTCTTTCCCCCTCCCTTCTTCTCTTTATTTCAAGCTTTCGGCAAAAACGAGATGAAAACACAATTCTATTTGTTCTTCTTCAATATGGAGTCTGAGCATATCCTTGTAGCAAAACAAGCTCTCTAATAAAATTTCTTCGCCTGGCGTGCATTTATATACCCTCCTCCCTTTCGTTCATCTTGCCTGTTCTTCTGCATTTAAACTCTGGCTTTAGAGCCCTCTTCCGTCCTTGAATTATTTCCTCACCCAATGGCTTAATTTTCTGGTTTTCAAAACGTTCCTGAAATTGGCAATTGATTTAAGGATGTAAGAATCACTTGGTCGGATCCCATGCAACGATGGCAGCAACACTCCTGAGCCATTCTGGGATTCTAACCATACCCTAATACTTCCTCACTGCCATCTTCCTAGCCCAATTCAGAGGTCCTCCCAGACATCACTACTGAGGGTGGCCACTCTGAGAGAGGTTAGAAGGATGCCTACTCAGGAGCAGGCCTTCTCAGTTGTGGTCCCGTCCTGTAGACTAGTCTTCCATTGGAGATACACCAGGCCCTCTTCTTCCTAACTTTCAAGAAACAGGTGAAGTCAGAGCCATCCAGAGAGGCTTTCAACAACGTACTCTCCTGAGGTCAATTTATGACTAGAGATGGGTCCGGCAGTTTGTGCCAGTTTGTTCTTGGGTCGAACAAGTGTTCAGCGCTTCCCAGCCCTGCCTCCTCTGGTGGGTATACACTCAGAGGCAGCCCCCAGGCTTCCCTGCCCTGTGTCCTCTGGGTCCTGCATCTGATTGGGCGCCCGCCGGAGTAGGCAGGGCTGGGAAGTGCCAAACACCTATTCCGTTGAAGAACAATTCGTCATGAATCGGCAGTTCGGCAGTTCGTGCCCATTTCCATCTATGGCCCATGATTCTAAGAGCGTTTTTAGACCTCTTACTCCTGCATTATCATGCCACAAAGAAAGCCACATGGAAGAGAATGGGTTCTTGCTTTCCTGGAAGTTTCTACACGGAAGAATTCTAGAAAAAAAAAAAATCTTGTTGTCTCCCAGCCCTGTGGCTGGCAAATCAGTTCAAAGATTATTTTTTCCAGTCCTGTTCTGGTCTTCTATCAGGGTTTTCCAGGTAGAGGGAATACTCAGAAGTGGTTTTCCATTCCCTTCTTCTGGGGACACCCTGGGACTCTGCAGCTTGCCCAAGGCTACACAGGGTGGCTCTTCTCCCAGAAGGCACAGTGAGGCTTTGAACTCCCAACCTCTAGCTCCATCCAAGGCTACACAATCTGGTTCTACTTACAGGAGGCAAAGGGGGGAATCCAACTCTCAACCTCTAGCTCCACTGTGCTATCCAGTATATACGTATTTGAAATAATAATGGGCAAACAATACTACACAAGGTTAAATAGCAGGAACTGAAGACTAAGGTTGCAATCTTAGCTAGCCAAGAAGCCTGAGGTCTCGCTGGGAGTGGGCCTGGTCTTCAAGAGCTGCCTGAAAGAGCAATGAGATGACCTTCTCTCCAGGAGGTCATCTCGCTCCTTCTAAGCAGGAAATGAAGGTTTCGAAAAAGGCTTTGAAGGAGGCCCGAGCCTTGTCCAGGTGATGGAAATGAAGGAGTCCACAGGTTATGTGTTCCTGGACTACAACTCTGAGAATTCTGTCTGAGGAATCCTTGGAGAATTCTCAGGATTAGAATTAAAAAAACAAAAATAAAAGCACCTCCTAGTCAACACATTTTTTGAGTTAGGATTGCCGTTTTAAACAGAGGAAGACAAATCCATGTATTTGCTTAAAATACCGTGCTGGAAATGTATCTCATCATTCCCAGAAAGTTGGATGTATTTACTGTTCAGAGCACATCACCCTCTTCCCTTCGGTGCTTATGCTTCTGCACAGCCCCAGTCATTTTCTTTCTTTGCTTCGCAAACCGAAGTCATCACCGCTAATGATCTCAAGTGCACAAAGCAATACAGAGAGAGTTATGCAGATGAGCCCTAATATTTTTTAAAAGCACATGTATGCAGAGAAGAACCTTTTATATCACATTTAATATATACCTCCTGTCTTCAGTATTTGTCTTCTTTATTGTCTTCTTTTTAAAAAAGAGAAAGAAATGTGCATAAAATTACACTAAGTACACCTATAAAACAATGCACGGCACACAGAGGACAAAAGAGGAAAGGGAAATTAAAATGTTGGGGGAAATAACAAAAAAGGATGAGGAAAATCACTCTGTGAGGACAGGGAGAAAGAACCGGGGATGTTGGCAAGTCTTTGGGTCTGAGTCCCAAGTCCAAGTCTGAGTCCCAAGTCCAAGTCTAAGTTCCAAGTCCCAAGTACAAGTCCCTATTGAAAACAAGCATTTTTACCCAGAAAAAAAGGGAGAAGTGGGCAGGTTCCAAGTTGCGAGTTGAGTCCAAGTCATTGGGGGGGGGGGGAACCAAGTTGAGTATGAGTTGAGTCACTAGCATGACTTAAGTGTGACTTGACAGTGAGTCCCACAACTTGAATCCCCATCTCTGGAAAGAACCACCCTCAGATGGACAGATCCACACTCATTGGTCCATTTCAGAAGGTACAGAGATTTTCTTAGCCCATGCCTCTCTGATGTCAGAGGACTGCTGTTCATAGAAGCAGTAATAATAATTAGAGTTCAGCATGAACTGCCTGTTTGGTGGTTCATGCCAATTCATCCTTCGTGGCAATTTGTCCTTCAGAAAAACAGGTGGTTTGGTGGCTCCCAGCCCTGCCTGCTCTGGTGGGCACCCACTCAGAGGCAATGCCTGGAAGAGGCGGGGCAGGGGAACCAGGGCACTGCTTCTGAGTGGGCGTCTGCCAGAAGAGGCAGGGTTGGGAACCACCAAAAAAGGACGAACTGGCACTAACCGCCAAACCAGTGGTTTGTGCCCATCTCTAATAATAATGAAGGATGGACCTTGGGTGTATCATTTGTGGATCAGAAGAGATTTAGATCTACAGCAGTGGTTCCCAACCTTGGGTCCCCAGACGTTCTTGGACAACAACTCCCAGAAATCCTAGTCAGCACAGCTGAAGTGGTGAAGGCTTCTGAGAGTTGCAGTCCAAGAACATCCGGGCTCCCAAGGTTGAGAACCACTGATCCGCAGCACTGGTGGGAACCACACACCCTCCAAGCCATATGTGGCCATCCAAGCCCATTTTTTCAGCACCATGTTCCCCAAAGACTCCCCAAAAATGAGAAGAGTGCTTCCAGAAGACTGAAGAGGGTGCAGTTCTCCTTCTATAGCACATCTGGGGGAAGGGGGTGGATGTCCCCTGACTTTTGAAGATTAGTATGGGGTGGGTTCAAAGATTTGAAACCCTTCCTATACCTCAGTAGAGAAATGTGTGCCTTGAGTTAGCAAGTATATTTTCCTTCCCATTAATTGCAACAAGGGATGAATGAATGACTGAATGACTGAATGACTGGATGACTGAATGACTGAATGACTGAATGACTGAATCAATCAATCAATCAATCAATCAATCAATCAATCAATCAATCAATGAGAATGTAGATCCTTTTTCTCTTCTGTATGGCTGGTATGAGCCTGCGCAGACTTGAAATAAAGAGGTTTTTCTTTCATCCCCAACCTTATCCCAGGAGAAGAATTGTTCTACTCTTGTTTCCCCTCGAGTAACACTGAGACCAATTCTGGAGTCATTCCCAGCCCATGAACGCCACCATTGCAGAATGAAGCTGGAAAGTCCATCAACAAATAGCATTGGATGCGAATTTTCATTTCGGTGCACCTGTGATACAAATCTAGCCAAATTTATCCACCGCTCCACGTCTGGGGCAGAAAGAACTTGAGGTCACGAAAAGCCAAAAATAACAGAAAGAACAGAAGGAATATTATCAGTATTTCTACCATCTTGGAGACTGAGATGCTGAGGAAAAAGAAAGACATGGAGAAATGTGTTTCACTACCACGTTCTTTGAGACATAACATATTTTCTTTTTTTTAAAAAAAATCCTTATAGCCCCTGAATCTCAACTTTCTCCCTCCTTTTTTTTTTGGTTCCAAATTCTAACAGGAACTTATTTCTCATTAGAGAATAAGGCCAACCACTGAAAACACTTTAAAAAAAATCAGAGGATGGTTATCTTGAGATTTCTCTCACTATCCTCCTGAATTGTAGTACCTTTTTAGAAATACTGGTGACAGATTTTCACTGTGTTTTTAGTCCTTGGTCTCATTACCTTACGCTGCCTGGAACTGTCTAATCCATTTTCACGGGACATAAATCTAATCCATCCAAATCATTTTCAATTAATTTTCAACCTCTTTCATTAAAAAAAAAATCAGGAATCTGGATTGGAGGAAGGAGCGAAGGCTGACTTGAGTAGAAGCCTCTGGTTATGGCAGATGCCTGCTTATGGATCATGCTCATCCTTGAGGCTCCAGGAATGTCTTTCCTTGGGTTCGTTGTGCTGCCAGTTGGGTGGCGAATATCTTTTTCTCGAGGCAGACAGATCCATAAGAGGCAAATGGCAAGTGAGAGGGAACCGTCCTTCTGAAGGTACTTATCAGATGTTTTCAAAATTAGTTCCAATTAAATAGAAAGTATGTGAGGCTCTGTCAGACAACCCTGATAACTTGGGGAGAAGAGCAGAAGATGCTGAGCTCCGAGCTCGTCCAAAGTCGATCGCCGAAATAATAAATAGGAGAGAAATAAGTAGAACACCATGGGGCACTTTGTAATGAGAGAGAAGTAAGAGCAGTGGGAAAACAACCCATCGGGCTAACATTATTATACAGCAAACGAATTGATAGCTTCTTCTCCCTTTTAAAAAAAACAAACAAGCAATCCGCAAGCAGAAAGGGGAAGCAGGAAAGAACACCATGCTTCTCATCAGTGTTATCAGCTTAGACCCGCAAATGAGTTTCCACCCCATTATTGCTTATAAACAAACCTTTATCCTAGATAGCTCACTGGCTGAATTAAGATGCTGTATTAAACAGTATATTGCCCCTGTCAAGGCTGATCGGCTGTTTGTGCAGATAATAGTGCCAACCGCAACAACAAAACCAGCTAGTGTAAATTAACTTAACTGCGTGAAATAATGCCTCCTCTATCAGATTAGCTTGCCGAATGACTTTATCCTTAAATTAAAGCTTGCTGGGGCGTAATAGTAAATCATTTAAATAGCACCGGGTTTTCCAGGTAATGTCTTCATATATTACTGTAATTTCAATTCGCTAAGGCACGCAGATGGCTTTCGTCTCCAAAGCTTCCCCCCCACACGGCCCCCTGTGCTGCCATTTTGTAATTACTGAACAGGCGTGCCGCCTGCCGCTTCTAGATTTCCCATGGTGCACCGGCAGCCGCGGCAATGTATTTTAAAATTATTATTCTTGTGTGGCCTTCATAACGTAATGTAAATCTTTTATGCTAACACTGTCAAGGGTTTAACACCAGGCCGCCAAGGTGCTCCAACGGAGAAAACACCAGCAATCCATCAAACCAAGCCTACCGAGGCCCTTGGCCAACGATTCGCATTTGAAAACGACCCGCGTGGCGGAAGGTCTAGCCAGACGCAGGGTGCTTCTCTGCTTCGTTTCATTTCGTTCCCTGGAATCCACGTTGCTGTCACTTTTGTGGGTCCTCCGAGGCTGGCTGTGTGTGGGTCCACAAACCTCAAAAGAATAGCAAACAAACCTTCTGTCTGGAACCCATTTCCTATTACATTCTAAATGGTTATCCCTTTTCCAACACGGTGCTGAAATTTTAAGAGGCTCCCAAACACCAGCAAAATATTCTTCACCTTCCGGTTTCTTTCCTGCTTCTAATGAAGCTGGATTTTCTTGATGGATAAAATACACACTTTTAAATCCCCTTTGGTGCAGTCCTCTCTTTCCCCTCCCATGCCAACCTCTTTGACATGATATTTTTGCCCCCGAGGCTCTTTGGTCCTTTTCTTGAATTAATCTACTGAACTGGAATTTACATGAGACATGGGATTATGTCTACGGAGCTGAAATCCTTTTGTTCAGCACAGTCGGTCATCACTAGAGTCTATTGTGATAGACTCTAGTTATGCTGTCCAGCACCAGGGCAGACTGGAGGGGCGGGGGGGGAGTAGCCATTGTATATAAGAACACTCTAGAGGTTACTAGGCGCTCCACGGTGGTAAAGCCGGGTCTGGAGGCCCTCCACGTGTCGGTTGGGGCCAGGGAAGGTATTGGGATCTTGCTGGGTTACCGCGCTCCCCGCGACCCAGCCATTTCCTTACCAGAGCTGGCGGACTTTGTCTCCACGACACTGTTGGAGTCCCCGAGGCTTTTGGTCTTAGGGGACTTCAACATTCATGCGGAGATGGAGGTCTCCGGTCCAGCTCTTCAGTTCTTGGAAACCATGGCTTCCTTGAACATGTCCCAGCATGTCAACGGCCCCACCCACGTGGGTGGTCATATGCTAGATCTGGTTTTTTCCGCCAATTGGAATGAGCGTGGTCTGATGGTGACCGACCTTGTGTCGGTGCCATTGTCATGGTCAGATCACCACCTAATAAAATGTAACCTCTCAGTGGCACTCCCTCCTCGCAGGGAGCATGGACCTATTTTAATGGTCCGCCCTCGAAGGCTACTGGATCCTATAGGATTCCAGGATGCCATGAGAGGGATTACCGCTGATCTGACCGGCGCTCCTGTCGAGGCTCTGGTTAATGGTTGGCTTACGGCAGCCACCAGGGCTATAGACACGATCGCTCCTAAACGCCCTCTCCTCTGCAGAGCTCGGCCTGCGTCCTGGTTTAATCAGGACCTGAGAGCAATGAAGCAAAATAGGAGAAGGCTAGAGTGCAAATGGAGAGTAGACCCGACGGAACAGAATCGAGTAGCTGTCAGGGTCGCAACTAACCTTTATCTAGCCAAGATAAAGGCTGCTAGGCGAACACACATCGCTGACCGGATAAGTGAAGCTTCAAATCAGCAGGCGGAGTTATTCCGTATAGTTCGCGACCTATCTGGAATTGGTCTAGGTGATGGGCCTCCCCCTAGTATTTCACCAGACCAATTTGCAGCATTTTTTAAATCTAAAGTGGAGGCCATCCGCCGGGAACTCTCTCCTTTTTTGGATACAGTGAGTCGAGCAGAGATGTCCAGCGCTCCATCTTGCCCGGTGGGTCTTGATCATTTTCAGCCGGTGACACCAGAGACTGTGGACAAGGTGCTTGATTGTTGTCGTGCCACCACCTCATCCCTTGACCCTTGCCCGGCCTGGCTAATCAAAGCAGCCAGGCCTGTAACAACAGAATGGGCAACAGAAATAATTAATGGGTCTTTCCTTGAGGGCAGGGTTCCTCCTGCCCTCAAGGAGACACTCATTAGGCCCATAAGAAAGAAACTAAATTTGGCGGCGGACGATATTGGCAATTACAGGCCCGTCGCCAATGTTTCTTTCATGAGCAAAGTGGTGGAGAGGGTGGTGGCCGACCAGCTTCAGGCTCACTTGGATGAAACAAATGCCCTGGATCCATTCCAGTCGGGTTTCAGGCCGCGCCATGGTACAGAAACTGCATTGGTCGCCCTGTATGATGACCTATTGAGGGAGGCCGACAGGGGAAAAAACGTCCCTGCTGGTCCTCCTCAATATCTCAGCTGCCTTTGATACCGTCGACCACGGTATCCTCCTGAGGAGGCTCTCCGAGCTGGGAATTGGTGGCCTGGCGTTTGCTTGGCTCCAGTCCTTCTTGGAGGACCGTCCTCAGAGAGTTCAGCTTGGGGAGAGGGTTTCGTCCCCGTGGAGCCTCAATTGTGGGGTTCCGCAGGGTTCGATAATCTCCCCAATGCTGTTTAATATCTATATGAGGCCGCTGGGTGGTGTCATCAGGGGATGTGGAGCATCGTGCCATCAGTACGCTGATGACACACAGCTCTACATCTCCTTTTCTCCAACTACAGTGGATGCCGTTCTGCCCCTTCAGCGCTGCTTGGAGGCTGTACTGCAGTGGATGCAGGAGAATGGGTTGAGGCTGAACCCGGACAAGACGGAGGTACTGAGGGTGGGTAGCCCTGCCATCAGCGGTCTGGGAAACTCCCTCTCATTTGGGGGGGGTGACTCTTACCGCGAAGAGTGAGGTTCGTAGCTTGGGGATACATCTGGACCCGGCGCTCACCATGGAAACCCAGGTGGCGTCAGTGGTCCGATCCGCCTATTATCACCTTAGGCAGGTTGCCCAGCTGCGTCCCTATCTTGATGTCGGGGCGCTCACCACATTAGTGCATGCGCTCGTAATCTCGAGATTAGACCATTGTAATGCACTCTACGTGGGGCTACCTTTGAGACTGACGCGGAAACTCCAAATGGTGCAGAATGCGGCGGCCAGACTTATTAGTGGTGTGAGGAAATACCATCATATCTCTCCCACTCTGGCCGCATTGCATTGGCTGCCCGTTCGCTTCCGCGTCGATTTCAAAGTTTTGATGATAACATATAAAGCCTTAAATGGCTTAGGACCTCGATATCTGGCGGAACGCCTTCTCCCACCAAAGTCTACCCGTTTCACTCGATCTAGTCTGGAGGTGAGACTGGGGAGCCTGACGCCGAGAGAGGCCCGGAGGGAAAGGACAAGAAACCGGGCCTTTTCGGCGGTGGCTCCTCGGCTATGGAACAACCTACCTCCAGAGATCCGTATGGCCCCCTCGCTGGGCGTTTTCAAAAGCCAATTAAAAACATGGCTGTTCAGGCAAGCCTTCCCCCCGGGCATTATTTGATTTGATTGTTGATTTAATTTGATTTAGTTCCATCTTGAATGATTATTTTTATTTCGAATATTGCTGATATTTTTTAATTGTTTATCAGTATACTGATGTACGCCGCTCAGAGTAGTCAAAACGACTAGATGGGCGGGATAAAAATGTAAGAAATAAATAAATAAATAAATAAATATTGTCCCAGATCAGCAGGGATTTGATGAGTCAAGTCCCCTGTAGGTTCCATTGATTCAATGGGCCTACTCTAGTTACACCCTACTACACTTAGAAATAGGATTCGGTCCATCTTTCACAGTCAATCAGATCCGGCTGGACAGTGTTGCCACTGAGGGCAAGTGGTAATTTTGAGCCAGGCACCTACGAGGCACAAATGGTCTTAATAAAAATTCCAGGCTTTGGGGACATGATTCCGTGGCATCTAAAAAGCTGACAATTTTTTACTAACATATAATGGAGAACACGCACAGCCTCATCGTTCCATTCTAAGAAGTTTTATAACCTCTCATTTCTTCTCCGAAAATGCAGTACCTTTTTGCCCTCACCACAGACCTCCATATTCACATGGAAATTAGTAGATAAAAGCTGCTGACCCTTCTACTCTTAGTTCTTCGTTCTGCCTTACTCAGTGTTCAAAGAGCCTCTTCTACAGTTTTGGACTTTGAAGAAAGAATTGGTAAGAAACAAACGAGGTACAGTGTCTCACTTAACTAAAACCATGAATTACCATGTCCTGGGGTCCTAGCTGAGTATCCATACAGGCACATTGGATTTCACTAATCTTATTTTTTGGGGGGAAGGGGAATAATTGTTGTAGCAGAAACCTCTGTGTTATCCTCTGCTTACATCATTCAGGATATGTCCCAAGGTTTTTATGAAGGAAGGAAGTCTCTCGCATGGCCCCAAAATAATTTGCAAGACCATCTCTCATTGCATAAGTTATATTTTGATTTTTGGTAGTTCCCATATGCCAGGGACTGGCAGACATTTTCCCAAAGAGCACCTGGGGTATATCTTAAGCTTTGCTCACCCAATAATTTTCCTCAGAGGGTTTTGCTGCTTTATCCTTCATGGGTTCGAGGGTAGAACAGGGATCACTTAATGCAGTAGTTCCCAACCTTGGATAACCCAGATGTTCTTGGATTGCAACTCCCAGAATCCTTGCCAGCACAGCTAGTGATGAATAGGATAGATTTATTTATTTATTCATTCATTCATTCATTCATTCATTCATTCATTCATTCCTTCCTTCCTTCCTCTACACTGAAATTGCAAGACTGCCCTTGACTTGCACCGGAAAACTAAAATGGCTTTTTCTTTCTTTCTTTCTTTCTTTCTTTCTTTCTTTCTTTCTTTCTTTCTTTCTTTCTTTCTTTCTTTCTTTCTTTCTTTCTTTCTTTCTCCTACAACCAAAACTCTTCACAAATTTATGGCTGGAATTCATACGGTATTCAAACCCAAAACCTAGAATATTTTGACCCCAAGATCTGCTCCCTGGAAGCTGGGAGACATTCAGAGTGGGGTGCCAAGTAATGTAAACTGTTTTACATGGGAATAACAATCCACCATCTGCAGTCCCCATTTCAATAACAGCATTGTCCACACAACACGGGGTTCATTCTATCAACAGCTTATTTTTAGAAGAAGAAGAAGAAGACATTTCCATTGGAAGACTATATATCATGAGAACAGCTGGTTTGTAACATTGCACTTATGCCTGTGTAACTAACCAACAGGGTTACGGCCATTGACTATTGAACCTGTCTTGAAAAAAAAAAATCTCTTTCCTGGGTTATAACTCTGAGAATGCCCAGCCATGCAGTGGCCATGCAATGGAAGGATTCTGGGAGTTGTGGATTTTTTTAAAAAATCAGTTTTTGTGAATTCTGAAAGTCAACTTCCCAGAGTTTAAGTTTCCAGCCTTTTCAACAAGACCAGTTGTTTTTAGTTGTTTCCACAGCATCTGGGGCATTTGTGTGCTAAGCATGAAAGTTTATGAGATGCTTAAAAGTGGTACCGCCAATTTTGCTTTTTGAGGAAATGCTGTGTTGTACTTCTCTCTTCTCTCTCTCTCTCCCTCTCCCTCTGCTCTAGAGCATCTGCCATCAGCATCTCTGGCTCCCACTAGTTTTTCCTAGTTTCCCTTATTCAGCTTCTCCGTCACCTGTCCTTGGTGTCTCTCAAGCTAATCCTTAAGGGGTTGTTACTCTCCCCCCCCCCAACTCGCTCGAAATGCCCAAGTGCGCAAAAATCCTGATGCAGGCATCACCGGGTCCCTCTAATTCACCTTCAAATGGCGGCTGACTCCTCTAAAAGCTGGTGGTAGCGAAGAGGAAAATGCAATAATCCAGCCGTTTCGCCAGAGAAGTGCAGATTCTTGCAGATTCTAGCTAATAAAAGAAAACACCAGTGTAGGAGTTATTCTAACATCTTTTTTAAAGTAAAAATTTTTAAAAATCAGAATCACTGCTGGATATGTAATAGAAAATGAGTTCCACTTCCAGAACTAGGAATTTTTCAAAGTTTTATGAACTATAATTATAGTCAATGCCCATAACCCTGTTGGTTAGTTACACAGGCATAAGTGCGATGTTATAAACCAGCCGTTCTCAACCTTTTTTTGGCCACGGCCATAAACAGAATATGAAAGAAATATAGGCCAAATCAGAGCTGTATAAATCACAAAGCAAACTTTATAAGATGGTGTGTGAAGAATTGTCTCCAGTCTGGGACTCCTTCACATGTGCCAGGGGCCCCTGGGGGGGCATATGGTCCCTGTTGAAAATTATTGTTGCCAAATTTTTGCTAGTTAACAAGTTCTCACTTGTGTTCCCTGCCATGGCCCAGTGACATTGGGTGGTGCACAATTCAGGAGACAAATGATGACTTGATGATTAGCAGAAATTTGCTGCTGCTGTTTATTGGCTCTCCATAACTAACCCATAGGGTTCTGATGGTTGTGGGTTTTTTGGGCTGTTTGGCCATGTTCTGGAGGTTTTTCTTCCTAACGTTTCACCAGTCTCTGTGGCTGGCATCTTCAGATGACAAGAGTTAGAACTCTGTCTGTGTTCATGAGTTCTAACTCCTGGAGGAGTTCTAACTGCTGTCTAGACATGGGGATGAATAAAAAAAATGGATCGCAATATTAGTCAGAAATCGCTGATTCATTCAATATTCATCCCTTCATATTCGTGGGTTCCAGAGACCCCGACAAATACGAAGGGACGAATATTGCCCCATTTTTATTTGTCCCCCATACAAAGACAGGGAAGGCTAGCCTTCCCTCTCTTCCTATGGCTTTCCCATTATGCCTATCGGCCCGCCGATCAGCTAATCGGCGAGCTGATAGGCACCCACCCACCCCCACAGCCTATCCCCACCCCTTCCTCTCCCTACCTTAGCAGCTGCCACCCCTGCCACCCCCCCACCGCCACCCCACCACGCCACCCCCTGCCGCCACCTCCACCCCTGCCAACACCCCCCACCATAATTGCCGCCGCCGTCTCCAGAAGGCCTCCGCAGCCATGGCCTATAGAAAGGGACATTTATGGTAGGGAAACTGCAGCTGCCATCTTTGCAAAGGGCAGCCTGGATTCCCTTAGCGTCCCTTAGCCCCGCGGCGTGGGGGGGCACGGGGGGCGGTGAGGCAGGGGGTCAGTGGTGGTTTTTTTAGTAACACCCCCCCCCACGAATCAACGAATAAATTCGTGCTTCGTCAGTTCATGGGGGCGGATTCATGCTTTTCAACTCTGACGACTCACGAAGCAGGACAACTCGCCAAAATGGTGAGTCGTCTCCATCTCTACTCCTGTCCTCTGAAGAAGCCGGCCACAGAGACTGGTGAAACGTTAGGAAGAAAAACCTCCGGAACATGGCCAAACAGCCCGAAAAACCTACAACCACCATCGGATCCCGGCCGTGAAAGCCTTCGAGAATCCATAGGGTTCTGTCCAATAGTTATGAAAGTGTCCTCTACTGTTCTTTTGTCTGTTTCTGTAGACTCTCAACAGCTCTCTGGAATCACCAGAAAACCAGATCTTTCCCATCATTACTGTCTCAGAATTGGAGAAGAATTTCTTGTGTTGAAAGGGTGATCAACAAAGACATACTAAGGCAAATGAAGAAAGACCAAGGAATTATCAAGCACATGCAATGGAGAAAGCTAGAAAGCCTTGCTTACGCAAAACAAAAATCTTAGAATAGTCTTCGAACTGTAGAGCTGGAAGAGACCGTATGGTTCATCCAGTCCAGCCCCTGTCAAGGAGGCCCAGTGGGGGAATCAAACTCCCAGCCTCTGGCTCCACAGCCAGAGACCTAAAACACTGAACTATCCAACAGTTCAGCACAAGTTATTTCAGCTGATCTTTTAAGATAAAATAAGAGAAATTCAGGAAGAATTATTTCTGGGACTTGTTTGTTTAGCTATGAAGTCACCCCAGTCCAATGAAGGGTGCTGATTCTGACTTTGTGGAGGCAGGAGATCCATTCTGGGTCTCAGTCTGAGTTTTACAGGAGCTATGGAAGGTTCTGGAAGTTTTGGGTGGGCGTAGGATTCAGCACTTTGGATAGCGCTCATAAAACGCGGACCAAAATCAGATTCACCCCTGCCGAATCTGGGAAAAGGGGATTTGGCAGGGTCTGACCCTTTCAAATTGAAGGACACAGGAGAAAGAGGTGAAGGAGGAGGAAGAGGGAGAGGAAGGTATAATGAACATTGCGAGAAAAGTGTACAGCTTCAGTAATACTGGGAATTACAATATAGAAGAAGTCTTTCATCTTAAGTTAGCTGGATCAGGTTATCTCTCAAGTCCTGTTTGCTGTGCTCATGCAAACCCTCCTGATTTTAGATGACAGATAGAAATCATTTATACAACTAACCACCGTCAGAGAATGAGTATAGATCCCTGCAGAGCGCATAATGCTCCGAGTTGAACACTTCTTCAGCTCTTTGACAAACCGTCTCGTTGGCTTTTTGACAAACGGTCGGATAAGAGACCGTTCCCACCCTGATCTTGCTAATGGAGATGACATCAAGTGAGATATGGTATTTATTAAACATGCTTTCTAAATATTAATAGGATCGACACTGTAATCATCTTATGCCAAACGTCATTCGTACGGTTGGAGTCGCTTGCGAAGAGAAAGCAATGGATGTGTTTGGCTGGTGCTGAAAGGGTAAGACTGTAGGGCAAGGAATCAAGGAGCGGAGATATCCCACTGTTCTGAAATGAATGCCTTCAATCACAACCAATTACAGAAAGGAAGGGGGAGGCATGTATAAAATTGCTTTTTGAATGGGAAGTGCCTCTAACTAGAACAAAGAGGAGGCAGCACTTCGCTTTCTCCTGACTATCATCCAGGGATCTAAAAAACTGTTTAATTTAGTTTGCTGTGCATTTCTTAGAGTCAACAGCCTTCTCATCGCTCCCAGGTTCCCCACTGGGTTGTAGGACTTTTAAAAAAAAGTTTCTGGTTGGAAACTTGGTTTACCACTTATTTTTCTTCAGGTGTTTGAGTTTTGCGCTTTTCTCCCACTGACTACGGCCTGTTTGCAGATCAAACTGGAAAGGTAGAGGCAAGCCAAAGACCGGAAAGGTAAAGACAAGCCAAAAAAGTCTCTTTGTATCTTCTAGCGGGCACTGGAAGCAATTTTGACATGTTGAATGGGGCAGAAACCTTGACACACACACACACCCTCTGGAAAAGACAATAATGCTGGAAAAGGTGGAAGGTAGCAAGAAAACAGGAAAACCAAATACGAGATGGACTGACTCTCTAAAAGAAGCCATAGGGTTGAGTCTACAAGAGCTGAGCAAAGCAGTTGAGGACAGAACATTTTGGAGATCGCTGATTCATAGGGTCACCAAAAGTCAGAGGTGACTTGATGACACATAACAGCAACAACAAAGAGCATGGAAATGTTCAGCTATACCAAAGAAAAATATTGGGGGCTGAGTGGAAATGGAAGGAGCTGAAGCCTTCAAAGTTCAGAGATGGAGGTGTGCAACCTTCGCAACCATGGGCTTCGCTTCCCGACCTCCAGTTAAAACTAATAATATGCAAATATTTCTACTGAATTCACTGAGAGGAATCTGAAATGTATGAAAATACTATCTCGGATTTGATTGAGAGTGTAACTGGAGCCAACTGGAGGGCAGAACCACCATGTCTGAGGAAAAAGTGGCTGTCCTACTCAACCTTCACACACACAGAGATCATATCGTGAGAGGTGGGGTGGCCTCATACTGATAGCCCCTTCTGAAAAACGTCTGATTCTGAGCAGCTAGCTCTCAACTGAATTACAGGCTTTCAAGTTGATTCAGACTTCTGGATACCCTCCAGGGTTTTGTAGATCTAAACAATGCAGAAGCGGTTTACCAGTCTTTCCTTCTGGTGGCACTCTGGGATCATGCAGGCTACACAAGACTGCATTGGTTGGTTGGTTGGTTGGTTGGTTGGTTGGTTGGTTGGTTGGTTGGTTGGTTGGTTGGTTGGTTGGTTGGTTGGTTGGTTGGTTGGTTGGTTGGTTGGTTGGTTGGTTGGTTCGTTCGTTCGTTCGTTCGTTCGTTCGTTCGTTGGTTGGTTCATTCATTGGTTCATTGGTTCGTTGCATACATAAACTTGTACATGGCCCAATTAGTTCTGGGCACTACTATGGGCGATATACATCAAAGACAATATTAAAAAAAATAAAGCAGAAACAACTTATCACAGGCAAACTAATAATCAAATAAGTCAAAATATAATCCACGCCTCAACTCATAAATAAAACAAACCCAAATGATGACAAAATGGGCAACAAGACCGAAACAGTGTTTAGAGGAGGATGCCCTCAAAGGCTTCAGGAAACACTCTTGTTTTGAGCATCCTCTTAAAGGCTGAGAGGGAGAGGGCCAGACACAGCTCTTCCGGGAGTCCATTTCACAGGGATGGAGCCACAACCAAGAAGGCCCAGTTTCTACTAGATGTCTTCCTGGCCGCTCTTGGTGTGGCAATCCGTAAGAGCATGGCCTGAGAGGGTCGGGTAGCACGGACAGAAGTAAATCACTCAGATAGATGGCTGGGCACACAATCCTATGAGCCACACACCTTCTGGATGACTATTCTATGGTTACTTGCATGTGGAAAACTTTTTTCCTGCCTTAGAAACCAACATCTTAACGGTGAAGGCATCTCATGAATCGAGTTTGCATCCTATAGTGGTTTCTATGGTCCTCTTCAAAGCTTCTTTAACAGATATGTTGAAATGGGAATGGGTTTGTTAAAAAGCCAATAAAAGCTGGCTCAAATGAAGACAAGTACTGATGGACTGATAGTGAAGCCCAGATGTCAAAGGGGAGGGAAGGGCTCAAAAGTTAATACTCATAAGCAGCTGCAATACAAAACCTCCCCGTTGCCAACTCACAACTTCCTACGCAGATTGCCAGTTTTATAACGAAACAGTTGATTGGCTCAAAGACGGTGGAGTCTGGAATAATCTGACTGATAAAGAATTACAAGTAAATTGTCTCTGAGGGAAAAACAGTTTTCTTTCTTGCCACTCGGCTGATTATGAACTGGACTGTGGATAATTGAGATGGCATGAAAAACACCTTACCATTTGTGCTTTCAGTCTCCAGCTTTTCCCTTCCCACATCTTAATCCATTAATTCCTACCAAGTCTCACATCTGCGTTTAGATGGCTGTTGGAGCGGCTTAATTCATTACCAGCAAATTCTGCCCCATTTGCTTTGGCGTATGACTTGATAAATGGAAGGAATGCCAGTTTGCAAAGTGGAGATGACCTCTAATACCTCGAGCGGTTTGCATCACCCTGATTCCTGCAGTGTGTGATTTTGACAGAGGCTGGCACAACTGCCAGCTTTTTTCCCCTTTGTGTAAGTATCTGATTTTACGTTTTAGAGACCTCCATTTTTAACCTACGTACCTCCCCATCACAACCACTCCCCCCCTTTCATTAATGGTTGCTCACAACCATTCTCAACAATTACAGAAAACTCTCCAGTGGCTGATGAAATAAAACACTTCATGACGTATCTGAAGAGTTGGAGAAAATAAAAGCTTAGAACTGGCTTTTCTACATAAACAGCAACAGTGATTCTTGTAGCTGCAGCCATCATGGTAACTTCAGATCACCTGGAATCGCAATATTATTTGCTAAATCTGAACTATCATTATTATCATGTGCCATCAAATGAATTATGACTTATGGTTTCCCTTTTCAGGGTTTTCCAGGTAAGAGAATACTCAAAAGTGGTTTCCAGTTCTTTTCTTCTGGGGGGTGTTCTGGGGCTGTGCAGCTAGCCCAAGGCCACACAGGTTGGCTCTTCTCCCATGAGGCACAGTTGGGAATTGAGCTCCAGAGGTTAAGCGTTTGATTCCCCACTGTGCCTCCTAGGAAAAAGAGCCAGCCTGTGTGGCCTTGGGCAAGCTGCACAGTCCCAGGATGCTCCCAGAAGAAGGGAATGGGAAACCATGTCTGAGTATTCTATACCAGGAAAACCCTGAAAATGGTCACCACAAGTCAAAATTGACTTGATGACACATAATAATAAGGAAACAGCAAAATAATCAAAATTTTAAAATCTCAGGTTATGGAGGAAATCCAACTGATAAATTTTCCCATATCTGTTCAGTACTTGTGATTCAGATCAGGATGGATTGCTCCTCAGGGAGTTCAAATTATTGTGATGGAGCACCGGTTCCTACTCCCAGAATTGTAGCCAGTCATTGAGGCACCTGGGGCAAATGCCATTGATTTAGTCTGTCTTGATTCGGTCATGACACCTCGACAAGGAATTTGCAAGGTCCGCACAAAGACAACTACTGTGTTTTCTGTGATTAAGGACCCTGTAATTTGTAGGAAGTGTCTTTGTTCAAAAGTAGCATTTTCCCCCCTTTAAGAACAGACGTGTTTACAGGCAGCAAACACAGAACAAATGGCCCAATGCAAAAAGATGCAAATACCCCATTCCGTGCTTGTGATTCCCCCAAAAAGCCACACAACAAAGCAGCAGTAACTGTTCTGTGCAACATGCATTATCTGAGTTTGCATTATTGTTTGCATAATTTTGCTGAATTGCTGCAAAACAAATTTGTTCCTGTCCCCGACTCATGGAGTGTTGCATGAGGGGAACATGGAAACAGGATTCTGCCCTTTATAAAAGTTGACTGGGTGGGTGGACAAACCTGTCTCCATTCAGCCTTTCAACTCTTCTCTGTTGTTGCGAACTGTTTGCAGAAGTTGGTGAGTTCATTTCACCCACGTTGGCGAGGAAGAGTTCCTTTATCAAAACAGTAGGAGATTTGTCAAACTAAGCTTTTAATAATGGCATTATTTTGACAGGCTTTTGACAGCCTAACAGCGTGTCAGCATTGGGAGCCCTGCTGAAGGTGCTAGCTTTTCAATAAAAATTAAGTCCTTGTCTGAAAGAAAACTTGGTCCCCTGTTGTCTGAAAGGAATCAGTCCTGATTGTGTCTAAACACCTTAATCCACTCTGAAGAGGCTAAATCTCAATCCTTTTCTGTATGAATAAACCTTGCAATCCATCATCCAGTGGTGCTTGCTGCATTTTCCCCTCTACTATATCAAGGGGACCTGATAAACCGTTTTCTTAACCGAACCTGTTGGGTGATCATTAGGTTGTTCGCAAGAATAAATTATCACGGGTAGTTCTCTGTGGCTTACTTAAATACTCCAACGATGTTTGCCGTCACTTTCACTTACGCTTTTAATTTATTTAAGAGGGTTCTACAACTTATTCAGGTGAGTTTGGAGGAAGATGGAGGAAGAGACCGGCTTCCCCAACATCAGAGTTTGGACCATCCCTATTCATCCATCAAAGTTCATCACAAGACAATTGTTTTGGTGATCCAAGGGAGCACCGTTGGATTCATCCTGCACACAGAAGCCAAAATCCTGTAGCTCAGCCCAGTACATTACACTAGAGTAGGCCCATTGACTCAATGGGGATTTATTGAGTCAACTCTTCTGCAGGTTCCATTGATTCAGAGGGGCCTCCTGTCCTAACGGTGACGTATGATGCTAAAGTAAGGTACAGTTAGAATAGACTCCTTTGAATCAATGGAACTTATGGAGGAGTTGACTCACCAAAGTCCCGTCGATTCAATGGGATTAATCATGTGGTTTCTAAGGAGGACTAATCACCACTCGATCCAGATTTTGTGTGTGTATGTGTGTGTCTGTGTATACACAAAACAACTACTGATTCAGCTAATTAACGATGTGCTGGAGTATATCTTAGTCATGTGCCCTGGTCCCAAATCCAATCACATGACTGTGATGGGCTCTAGCACAATTAGGTACAGTTAACCACAGCATTTGAGACAAACCTTAGGTGGAGACCAAGAAGATCCTGACCAGTTACTAGCAGAAACAGAAGAAAGTAAAAGCTCAGAAGAAAAGCAAGAAAGGATCTTCTTATGATTTAGAACCGTGCTTCCCAACCTGGGGTCCCCAGATGTTCATGGACTATAGCTCTCGGAGATCCTGGACAGCACAGCTAGTGGTGAAAGCTTCTGGGAATTTCAGTCCGAGAACATCTGGGGACCCAAGATTGGGAACTACTAGCCTAGTAGTTCAGAGGACACAATCCGAAATTAGACTTGAAATCTCCCAGACATCAAAATTTCGCTTCATATTGCTCAAAAGTAGAGCACTCACAAAGAAAAATCTCACAATCTCTTGCCACTTCAAAGCCATGCTCACTTCATTTCTCTTGGGAAAAGTCCAACCCTTGGCTCCCCAGATGTTCTTGGCCTACAACTCCCAGAAATCCTGGCCAGCACAGCTAGCAGTGAAGGCTTCTGGGAGCCGTAGGCCACAAACATCTGGAGACCCAAAGTTGGGAACCGTTGACTCAGACCTTTGGATTCCTTCTGCCTTCTCCTCTTCAAGACAAGAAGAGAGAAGTTTAAGACACTGTTGTGGAAAGTTGTTACCTGTTCTGTTCACTGTCCTCCACCACCCTCTTCTTAATTCCATCTGGTGAGAACTCAGAAAGACCTTTTGCTCCCCCACTGTTCTCCCTCTTTGCTTATCTCCTCTGCCCTCCTTTATGTTCTTGACCTCCCTCTGTCTTCTCTCATTCTCTCTCCTACTGTTCTCAGATGGCTGGCTTTGCCCAAAATAGGCAGGCTGTGGTGAACATGCGGGAGCTACAATATGTTCCCTTTCACTTGTATCTCCCTTCCGTTCCCCCCCCCCCACACACACACACAACGAGACCTAAAATTGAATTTCTCCCTCACTTTTCTCTGTCAAAATTGCATAATAAAACATCTCCCCCAGTGCAACACATTTTGAATTAAAAGAGCTTTCCAACCATTGGAATGATAAAGGACCACTTCCCTCTCTGTGGCCCACTTTCCGTCTTCTTCTTGCAAATAGAGAATTCTCTCATAGGGCCTCCCATGAGGGAGGGAGGGAAATATATTTGGTAAACAGACGGGGCTGCAATTTAGCACCGAGTTTTGGTCTGTCTCTTTCCATTATGTTGAACGAAGCAATGCTAAGACAGGTATCTATTAGGAGCAGCTTAAACATAATTAATGGAACATCTGTCCGCTCATTTGATATTTCTGCTTATGACAGGTTGGTTATTAAGCTTATTTAAGCCCTGGTCCATTAATTCTAGGGGCCTTTTTAAGTAATGGAAGGACTGATCTGAACTTTGCGAAACAGTAATTCTGGGTCCACTGCAAGTTTTTGCCTCTCTGTAGAAGTTTGGAAGCATTTTTACTAAAAGGGTAGAGTTGGCAGCTGCGTTTCACATATAGCAAAGTTTGAAGGGAAGGCACCAGCTTCAGCCAGAGCTCTCAGTACTGGTGAGGATTGATTTGTACAAAGTTCAGACCAAAGTGGAATAGGTAAAGGTAAATGTTCCCCTTGACATTTAGTCCAGTCGTGTCCGACTCTAGGGCGCGATGCTCATCCCCGTCTCCAAGCCGTAGAGCCAGCGTTTGTCCGAAGACAGTTTCCATGGTCACGTGGCCAGCATGACTAGACACGGAACACCGTTACCTTCCCACCGTGGTGGTACCTATTTATCTACTCGCATTTTACATGCTTTCGAACTGCTAGGTTTGCAGGATCTGGGACAAGTGACAGGAGCTCACTCCGTCATGTGGATTCGATCTTATGACTGCTGGTCTTCCGACCTTGCAGCACAGAGGCTTCATGCAGTTTAACCCGCAGCGCCACCACGTCCCTTCCAAAGTGGAATGGCCAGGTTCAATTCTGGGATCAAGCAAAGTATATTTACATATCCGTTCAGATCCGCAGCACAAATCAAATTGCATGAGTTGCAAATCACATTGCTTGCTACTTCCTTCTTTATGACAAAATTTAAAGGTATGAAACCCTTGAAGCACTCTGGTCTGAAATTTGTCTGATTTTGTCTCGTCTGCAGGGTCCACCAAGCCTTCAAAGATATTGTAGCCATTTTGGTTTCCATATGCAAGTCAGCGGGAGGCTGGTGGTGTTGCTTTACAAACTGACTCAGATCTGGGGCCCAAAGTGAATCGGATTAGCACAAATTGGATGAGATACAAATCTAATTCAGAGCCCCAGATGTCTTCAAAGCCAAATCAGGCACCCACGCACAGCCCTCATTTGAAGTCAGTAGAAAGATCTATAAGAACTGGACAGTTATACGTTACATCCCATCAACAAACAAAGAAAAGAAAATGGGAGTTTTTTCCCTCAAGTAAAATATCTAAAAACGTTCAGGAAAACCAAATCTGCCTCCATTCACATTGTAAATATTCTCCAAAAAGAATATCAGGCAAAAACAAGAGAAAAATAAAAAAATGGAGAAGACAAAAACATTGTAGCACCTTAAAAACTAATTGCTGTATTTTAACGTAAGCTTTTGTGGACATGTCCCCTTCCTCAGGCTATTAAAAAAAGAATGTACCTTTTCCATAGGTTTTCATTAGATTTCCACAAAAGCAGTGATTTCAAGTAACTGTCAAATAAATCTAGGATGTTTCTGTTAAGTTGTAATCAATGAGAAGTTTTGAGAGAAGCAAACAGATGGAACGTATAGCTAATAAGAGGAGCTGTTGTGTGCCACGAGATTGACTCCAACTTACGGAGTTCTTACGAATGAGTGGCCTCCAAAATGTCTTGATAGCTCAGTGGTTTCAGTATCTGACTACAGAGCCAGAGGTCGGGAGTTTGATTCCCCGCTTTGTCTCCTGTGGATACAGCCAGCCTGGGTGGCCTTGGGCAAGCTGCACAGTCCCAGGGCACCCCCTAGTGGAAGGGAAGGCTAAACCACTTCTGAGTATTCCCTCTACCTGGAAAACCCTGAGAACGGTCCCGATAAGTCAGAATTGACTTGATGGAGCTTGATGATCATTATAAGATTAGTAGATCCAGAAAAGATCTTTTTACAGAAGAATGGACATATCAGTTCATTTCTATTCTGCCATTTATTCAATGATTAGAACCATCTAGGTCTCCTCCTACCTCTGTTATCCTCCCGACAAATGTATGAGGTGGATCAGGCCTATGGAGAGTGAGTGGCCCAAGGTCACCCAGTCAGTTTCCCAGCTTGGCAGAAACGTAAACTGCCATCTCTCAAGTACCCATCCAAAACACTAACCACTGCCCCACACTGCCTCCCACTACACCACCCAACAAAATGACAGCATGTATCTGAAAACCCGGTACTTCAAAAAAAGGAAACAATGTGTAATTGCAGCTCCACAGGTCAAGGGTCAGCGAAACCAATTTTTCAGTCCTCAAAGGTTAGAATCAGAAGCTGGCGTGGTTGGGAACAAATAATTCATGCCCCATCGATTTGGCTTGCCTACAAGACCTTAAGGGACCCCGAGCCTCCCCTAAGACCGAACAGATTGCTATGGCGTGGCCTGCTCGGCAAAAACACAGTGGTAAAGGATTCCTTCTCCATCACCTTAAAGATAAATCTTTCAGACCTTGGCAACCTTTGGCAGGGGGGAAATATAATTGTCTTCCTAATTAAAATTGATTTTTCCTGGTGACTCTGCCATTCTGTACCTCTTTGTGTTGGAGAAAGTGAGTGTTGCCTCCCTTATTGCCGGCGATATTTATGGTTTCCCATCGACAGCACACTCAGCAATGTGGATGCATATGGATGACATTGGCAGAAGCCTAAGGGATCTCTGGAATGTTAATCCTTTTAGAATATGCATACTTTGCTAATTAGTAAAGCGAATGGGTTGGCTTAGAGAAGGGAGAGGTTACAAAGTTTTCCTGATGTTTCGGAGCTAAGAAAACTCCAGCAAGTGGCCTCCTTGGCTCAAGTAACCTATGATTCATTCTCTTTTTCCAGCAACAGAAGTACCGCTGCTTCATATTGCAAGGGTAACTGAACTACTTTTTGTGCAGTAACTATAACTTGGTAATTACTCTTCTTGTTATGGGCTGTAGCTTCAGGAGACAGAGGAGGAAGTATTTCACAATTCAAGGGCTGGCTTTGGATGTGTATCACATTGTGGCTTTTGGCTCGCTTAGACTTGAGAGTGGAGTTTTGATCAAACAATGAAGCAGCTTCCATGCACGTCGGAAATCTACCTGCTCCTGTGGTATAAAATGCAGGCATTGAAAAATAGAATGACTGAGGAAAATAGAATTTTTCATTCTATTGAAAAATAAAATGACCCCAAATGCATTTTGGAAACAAGAGTATGTTGAGTTAAGCAAGAACCATCTTTCCTGCCATCCAGTGTGGAAATCGTCAGCCAGTTCTACTGGAATAGGAAAAGTAACTACACTAGTTGCAGCTATATGAGTTAGGAATGGCTTCGGGACTGCCCAGAAGGTATAACTCTGGGGTCAGGTCATGTCTGACAGTTTGCCACACTTCAAAAGAATAGGAAACTTAAGAAGGTTGAATGCCACTTCATCTGTTCTGAGTCCATTGTCAACCTCCCCACTTTTAAAATGGTTTTTAAACATCTTTAAAGTGGACTAGGCAGGTTTAACCTTGAAAAAAGAAGACTGAGGGGGAGATACGATAGCACTCTTCAAATTCTTGAAATGTAGTCATGCAGAGGAAGGGCAGGATCTGTTTGTCATCATCCCAGAACGCAGGACATGTAATAAGGGGCTCAAGTTCTGGGAAGCCAGATTTGGGCTGAATATCAGGCAAAACTTCTGAACTGTTAGAGTAGTACGACAATGGAACCCATGATCTCAGGAGGTGGTGAGTGCTCCAATGCTGGAGGGATTCAAGAGAAATTTGGACCACCCTCTGTCAGATCTGCTTTGACTTAGTTATCCCTCAAACATCTAGTGACTTGGCACTACACGTTGGGTATGAACTCCCAGTTCTTGCCGGCTTGTTTAGCAGCCGAACAGGGGTTTGGCGCTTCAAAGCCCCACCTCCTCTGATGGGTGTCCACTCAGAGGCAGCACCCGGGCTTCCCTGCCCTGCCTCCTCTATGTGCTGTCTCTGAGTGGGCACCTGCTGGAGGAGGCAGGGCTGGCAGTTGCCAAACCCCTGTTCAGCTCCTAAACAACAGTTTGACAACTTGTATCCTCGAAGGCTTGTATTCTCCAGAGCACAGACAGAGTTCTGACTCCTGTCCTCTGAAGAGGCCGGCCACAGAGACTGGCGAAACGTTAGGAAGAACAACCTTCAGAACACGGCCAAAGAGCCCGAAAAACCTACAACAACCAGTTTGACAACTGTCGAACTGCCAGTTTGTGGCCATCTCTGCTTGACACTACTCTGAGCAGTTTCCAATGGAAGAATGAGAATAAACACAATAAACCCCCTACCCACCTCACAGTATTATAAAAAGCATTTTATATAATACATATTATATGAAATATATTTTAGATTACATTTTTGTACATAGTATTAGGCATCCTTCAGTCTCGAAAGACTATGGTAACGTGCTCTGTATGGAGGACTTGGAACAGCGTCTAGTGTGGCTGAGAAGGCCAATTCGAGAGTGACAATCCCTTCCACACTGAAGACAAATACAATCTGTCCCCTCTCCAGCTCCCTGATTTTGCTGCTTCCGTGACTGCCTCTTTGCCTCGGTCTGCTGGACAAGGGTCTCTTCAAATTGGGAGAGGCCGTGATGCAACGCCTGCCTCCAGGCTGGACGCTCCGATGTCAGGGTTTCCCATCTGAGGTCCATTCCTAAGGCCTTCAGATCCCGCTTGCAGATATCCTTGTATCGCAGCTGTGGTCTCCCTCTGGGGCGATTTCCCTCCACTAATTCTCCATACAGGAGATCTTTTGGAATCCGACCATCAGCCATTCTCACGACATGCCCAAGCCAACGTAGACGTCGCTGTTTCAGTAATGTATACATGCTAAAAATTCCAGCTCGTTCTAGGACTACTCTGTTTGGAACTTTGTCCTGCCAGGTGATACCAAAAATGCGTCGGAGGCAACGCATGTGGAAGGTGTTCAGCTTCCTCTCCTGCCGTGCACAAAGGGTCCAGGACTCACTGCAGTACAGGAGTGTGCTCAGGACACAGGCTCTATAGACCTGGATCTTGGTATATGTCGTCAGCTTCTTATTGAGCCATACTCTCTTCGTGAGTCTAGAGAACATGGTAGCTGCTTTGCCAATGCGCTTATCCAGCTCGACATCTAGAGAGAGAGTGTCAGAGATCGTTGAGCCAAGGTACACAAAGTCATGAACAACCTCCAATTCTTGTGTGGAGATGGTAATAGAGGGAGGTGAGTCCACGCCCTGGCCCATGACTTGTGTTTTCTTCAGGCTGATTGTTAGTCCAAAGTCTTGGCAGGCCTTGCTAAAATGATTCATGAGTTGTTGGAGGTCTTGAGCAGAGTGGGCAACAATGGCTGCATCATCGGCGAAGAGGAAGTCCCGCATGCATTTCAGCTGGACTTTGGTCTTCGCTCTCAATCTAGAGAGATTAAAGAGCTTTCCATCTGATCTAGTCCGGAGATAGACACCTTCTGTTGCAGTTCCAAAGGTGTGCTTCAGCATGACAGCAAAAAAGATCCCAAAAAGGGTTGGTGCGAGGACACAGCCCTGTTTCACTCCGCTTCGGATGTCAAAGGGATCTGATGTTGAACCATCAAAAACTACAGTGCCCTTCATTCCCTCATGGAAGGACCTGATGATGTTAAGGAGTCGAGGTGGACATCCAATCTTGGGAAGGATTTTAAAAAGGCCATCCCTGCTAACCAAATCAAAGGCCTTTGTGAGATCTATGAAGGCGACAAAGAGTGGCTGTTGTTGTTCCCTGCATTTCTCCTGCAACTGTCTGAGGGAGAATACCATGTCAGTGGTGGATCTATTAGCTCGAAATCCACACTGTGATTCTGGATAGACTCTGTCTGCGAGCACCTGGAGCCTCTTCAGCACAACATGGGCAAGCAGCTTCCCTACAACGCTGAGAAGAGAGATGCCACGGTAGTTATTGCAGTCGCCCTGGTCTCCTTTGTTCTTGTACAATGTGACGATGTTTGCATCCTTCATGTCCTGTGGTACTCCACCTTCCCTCCAGCAAAGACAAAAGATTTCATACAGCTCGGTAGTGATGGTCTCTTTACAGCACTTCAGCACTTCAACAGGGATGTTATCCTTTCCAGGTGCCTTGCCGGAGGCGAGGGAATCCAAGGCCGCTTTTACTTCTGCTAAGGTTGGTTCACTGTCCAACTCTTCCAAGACAGGCAGGCACTCAATGTTATTTAATGCTTCTTCGGTTACTACATTCTCTCTGGAATATAGCTCAGAATAGTGCTGCACCCAGCGGTCCATCTGCTGTGCTCGGTCCTGGATGATCACGCCTGTAGCAGACTTCAAGGGAGCAGATTTCTTCTGTATTGGACCTAAAGCCTGCCTGATACCGTCATACATTCCTTTGATGTTACCTGTGTCGGCTGCTATCTGTATCTGAGAGCAGAGCTGAAGCCAATAATCGTTGGAACATCTCCTGGCAGCCTGTTGGACTTGGCTACGAGCAGCTCGAAGAGCTTGCAAGTTGTACTCGCTAGGACAGGCTTTGTATGCTGCTAGAGCTCTCCTCTTATCCTCGATGGCTGGCATCAGCTCCTCCGAATGGGATTCGAACCAGTCGGCCGTCTTGTACAACAGTTGTGCTATTTGTGCCAAGGAATGTACTGAGTCCTACACGTATTTCTCAGCGTGCATGTTTTTGTGGTCTTTTTTTTCCTGTCAGAGAACTGCATTGAAAAGTCTGCCAAATCTGAGGGGAAATCTATGACATTCAAAGAAATGCAACATTTTGACTATGGTATTCTGGTTTATGGACCCGTTCAGGAAGTACAATTCGGGCGAATGTTGATTGAAATATAAACCAAAACAAGCACCACTGGAGGGTCTCTTTTTTACCTCCACATTGTTCTCCACAGTCTTTCAACAAAAATATAGTTGTAGCTCACTGCTGAATCTGTAAAATATGCTGTTATTCTCCAGACGAAACGGACTACAGGAGCACACACTCACACTTGCAATACATTTTTTTCTTAAAGCCACGCAACTCCTAAGTGTACAGCAAAGGAGCAGAATTTTCCATGCCACTCTGCAGCTTTGGCATGCTCCAAATGCACACACAACTAGAGGTCTGTGACCTTAGATGACTAATAACCACAATGCATAATTAAACATTTTGCGCATCAAAGAAAGTTATTGATGGTTTCAATATTTTATGACTAATATGTCCAGTTAGACCTTTACTTTATTTGATGGTTGTTGTAGGTTTTTCGGGCTGTTTGGCCGTGTTCTGGAGGTTTTTCTTCCTAACGTTTTGCCAGTCTCTGTGGCCGGCATCTTCAGAGGACAGGGGCTAGAACTCTGTCTGTGTTCTGGTGTAGTGTGTGGGATAGTTGAGTATTTGTAGCTGGGGGATCAGCTTTTTGTCCTTTTCAGGAGATTGGGTGATTGTGGTGATAAGGATTATGGTGATCAATCGGCCTATGGCCCATGGAGGAGGCTGCAGTAGTCCCGCCCCCTTCGTTCCCACTTTTAACAGATGAAATGCCAGCCTTAAGAGGAGAGGCTGTGTTCTCCATAAAGCCTCTCCATGTTGACTAGAACCTGACAAAACTCAGGGTTCTAATTCACGAGGATTGCCTAAATGGACACAACAGCTTCTCCTGACAGTTCCTTTCACATGCTGAAAGCAACAGCAAAGGGGAGAGCTGATGGCACTACCCCACCAGCACTCATGGGCTCCACAGACATAGAACCATAGAATCCTAGAACCATGGAGTTGGAAGGGACCTCTAAGGCCATCGAATCCAACCCCCTGCTCAAGGTGGCAATCCAAATCAAAGCAGACCCAACAGAGGGTTGCACAAAGTCCTCTTGAATGCCTTCAGCTTTGGAGCACTCACCATCTCCTGTGGTAATTGGTTCCATTGTCATACTACTCTAACAGTTCAGACATTTTGCCTGATATTCAGTCAAAATCTGGCTTCCTGTCACAAGAGCCCATGAGTACCATATTTTTCCATCTATAAGATGCTACTTTTTCCTACAATCATTACCCTAAAAATTGAGGGGCATCATTTACACGGAAGTAAGCTGAGATAGCTGAGAAGAGAACAAAACGGCACATACCTTGCCTCTGTAAACAGAGTCCCTTCAGCCACGAGGCTGAGTTTCCTACAGTCAGGAGACTTAGCTTCTTCCAATCAGGAGCCTTATGGAACTGACATCAGCTGACCTTGAACAAACCAATCGGAACACACCTCCTTGGAGGTGGAGCCTGTAGGCTCAAGATTCAACAGAGACAAAATGCCCAATGTTCTGAGCTCAGAGACTGAATCCTCAAAGCTAAGTTTTCTTAATTTTTGGGTTAGAAAATTGGGGGGCGTCTTATAAATGGGGGCGTTTTATAAACGGAAAAATGCGGTATGTGTCCTGCACTCTGGGATGACTGAGAATAGATTCTGCCCCTCCTCTGTATACCTTTCAAGTATTTGAAAAGTGCTATCATATCTCTTCTCAGATTTCTGTTCTCAAAGCTAAACATGCCCAGTTCTTTCCGTCTTTCCTCACAGATCTTGGCTTCCAGTCCCCTGGTCAACCTGGTTGCCCTCCTTTGAACATGCTCCAGTTCTTTGGATAACAAGTGCATAGGTCCTTGTTTGTTATCTTTTGTTTTTCTTCCAAGCGGATACGCCTCCATATATTTCAGCAGAGACATCACCTTGCCGACAAAGGTCCGCATAGTCAAAGCTATGGTTTTTCCAGTAGCGATGTATTGGAGTGAGAGCTGGACCATAAAGAAGGCTGACCGCCAAAGAATTGATGCTTTTGAATTGTGGTGCTGGAGGAGGCTCTTGAGAGTCCCCTGGACTGCAAGGAGAACAAACCTATCCGTTTTGAAGGAAATCAACCCTGAGTGCTCACTGGAAGGACAGATCCTGAAGCTGAGGCTCCAATACTTTGGCCATCTCATGAGAAGAGAAGACTCCCTGGAAAAGACCCTGATGTTGGGAAAGAGTGAAGGCAAGAGGAGAAGGGGACGACAGAGGATGAGATGGTTGGACAGTGTCACCGAAGCGACCAACATGAATTTGACCCAACTCCGGGAGTCAGTGGAAGACAGGAGGGCCTGGCGTGCTCTGGTCCATGGGGGTCACAAAGAGTCGGACATGACTTAACGACTAAACAACAACAACCACTCTCTGTTTTAAGGTGGTTTCATTTTTTATAGCTTCAGATCTTTCTGGGATGCCTGCCTTAGCTTCTGCTTAGGTAGCCTCTGCTGCGATTCAGTGGCTGCTCTTAACTGATTTGCTTTATTCTGCTGTTTCTGTTTTTGCCTGGATGTTTCGGATTTTGTTTGGTTGGTTTTATCTGCACATTATCCAGAGGGAGATTGGCTGGAGAGGAGCTTTCAAAGAACTCACACGTAAAATAATTTATTGGGATTGCAAAGCCAGATTTAAGTTGTAAGGAAGTTTAGTTTAGAGCTGGGAAAAATCCATCAACTTACTTTTGACTGCAGTAGAATTTGGTAGGGGTAGTATAGTATATTCACTATAATTGAAGAAAATTACTTTGTACTTTCTAGCTTTTTTGTGAAACAAGGGGCAGAAATGGTTAGTTTGATAGCTCAATGAGTTAGGTATCTGCGGAACCAGAGGTTGGGAGTTTGATTCTCCACTGTGCCTCCCAGGAGAAAAGCCAGCCTGTGTAGCCTTGGGCAAGCTGCACAGTCCCAGGGCAACCCCAGAAGAAGGGTGCAGCTCATGAGATGATAGCTAATTGGGAAATGTTCTCTAAACTCTATAGATTTCCCTGCTCTACAGCTTTGGAGAAACTTGGATCTCAGTCCAGTCTTCTTGAAAATGCACATCCTGACAACACCACTCAGTTCCATTACACATTTCCATGGATGTTAATGGAATCAACATGTCCCGTGCCCACCACCTGTGTAAGTTATGCAATGATCATCTTGGAAGCTCATTGGTAGATGTCGCCTTTTGTTTCCCATTCGCTTTGTCTGGATTTCACCCCTACTTCATTTAAGCTGAATATAAAACCATGGTCTTCATACGGCACTCCATCTGTCTGAGAAAGTGATCCATGAACAGACCGAAACCAATTTGGTTCCTGTAAAAATGCTAGAACATTTTTGCTTTTCGTCGGTCTTGTTTCTCGTCCCCTCCGGGAACGAGGATCTGCACGGGATAATGCATGATATCCACAGAGCTCCTTGTCTTTTTGCCCATCACAGGATGGGAGAGCAACCCAATCGTCTTTCAGGTCAGGGTTTTACGGAATTAGATTGCAGAATATTAATTAGGACAAGTTAGGAAGGTTTCTAAGGCACCGTGCTCCGAAAACCACATTAGATTTTTTATTCCCCTTTGCAGATCAAAGTTCAGCACATTTTCTCATAATCAATGGATGAGTTTGAAGTCCGCAGAGAACATGATGGACTATCTAGCAGTTGATTTGCTTTGAAATTTGACTTCTTCCCTCCTTTTCAAGCTCTCCCAGGTGGATATTCTCTTATTACGGCTAGGCCCCAGAGGGGGTTTTGGGTTTATTTCCAAACAGCTCTTATTGGCTTTGCTCGCATGAGAGGAAAAACTGTTTTGGACACTTCGGGAACATCGGGAGACATTAATATCTAAGAAATGGCACTCTAATGCCATTAGCCATCTCTGCCCCCTGCAGTAAGTTATTTTGCTGTATTAAAGAGTCAATTTTCTGTTGACGGGGCATGAATTACTTTTGATGGGAATGGAAGGCTTTATATTATCCCAGGCAAACAACTGGTCTAAACTTTCAATTCTAAGAGTGTATCACTGGATAAAAGACTGTGAGGATAAATATGACAGCAAAGGGACAGAGGATCAAACTGTAGCCACTTGGTGAGGTGGTAGATGTGAAAAAGAACCTAAAGCTATATATCTTCATATTTCTCACCACCACCATCAATGCTACCCCAGTTATTATTGGTGCTTCCTAGAAGCTCGGGAACATTATTTTTATCTTTTTAAAGCTTGGAATAAGGCAGCGACTATACCTCCCCCCCCCCCCGCAAAATTGTTATCTTCTGAACAGTTTTCCTGCAACTGCTGCCTCCATGTGTGTTGGACGTTGTCCCCCACTGTCAGACTGGCTGGCGAGGATGATGAGTCTTGCAACCCAATGCAGCTAGAGGGCACCAGGTCTGGGACGAGAGGTTTAGAGTAGCCCATTATTACACCTGGAGTGAAGTCCTACTGCACTTGTTGGAACATGAAGTTACACCTGTGGAAATCTGTGGGGAGTTGCATGTAGCAATTTGCATGTCAGATTGCACAACTGGTTGTGTGTCTGGTTGTGCGTCTGGTTATGTGTCCAATTGCACAACTGGCAGCGCATCCAATTACAAAAAGTTGTGCATCCGATTATGCAATGAGTTGTATGTCCAGTTGCACAATGAGTTGTGCATCTAATTGTACAATGCAACGACATCTGCTGAACTGCTTATGGGATCCTTCCACACTGGTGCAAATTGCTTCAAACCCTGACATCTAGAATCAAGCTAGGCAATGACCACGTATTTAAAAGCAGTGCTCCCTTTCATTATGAAGGACATCTGGCTGTCATAGCACATGTTTTTCCTTACCCATCCATTCTGTATTTCATGTGCTTTGTTTTATTGATGGTTGCTGGAAGGCAAAATGGGAGCTTAATGTACAAGTCTGCATCTCATGGAAATTGCATTGCAAGAGGGAAAACTGATTGATCTTGCTTGTTTGTTTACATCCCACCTTTCATTTTTGCAAGACCCAAAATTGTTTATGATATAAATTTGAAAAACAGACGTAGCTGAAATGCCACTATAAACTGGAGTCTTGGAATGCTGTGAAATAGAACGGCCAGGATTGTGTGTGTTAGTTACACTGGCATAAGTGTTGTGGAATAAACTGCAGTGGTAGATGACTACAGTTTCACGATTTGCTGCTTGTATCTCTCATCCTGCGCCAATGATGTGAGTAGGTGTGTAGAAATGGGCACAAACTGGGGAAACAGTGGTTCATGATAGTCTGTGGTTCGTTGCTATTCACAAACCGCGAACTTCCACAAGATACTGTAGACTACCAGAAAGACAAAGAAAGGCCTAGATCAAATCAAGCCTGAACTCTCTCTGGAGGCAAAAATGTGGAAACCGAGGATGTCCGACTTTGGCCACATCCAGAGAAGGCAGGATTCTCCGGAAAAGACCATAACGCTAGGAAAGGTGGATGGCGGCAGGAAAAGAGGAAGACCATAGAGAGTGGCATTGTAGCGAGATAGGCAGTATAGAAGAACGAATGAATGAACAAACGAACAAACAAACAAACAAACAAATGAATGAATGAATGAATGAATAAATAAATAAATAATTAAATAAATAAATAGATAAATAGATAAATAGATAGCATATGGATTGACTCCCTAAGGAGTCTGAGCAGGCCTGTTGAGGTCAGGACATTTTGGAGATTGCTCATTCATGGGCACATACCAATGAGAACAAGATGTGCTCAGCTGCATTATTTCCTCCATCAGCTTCTTCTTCCTGGACGAGTCACTGGTACGATCCCACGCAAGGAAGGAGCATGGCCCTGAAAGGTGGGACATCTCACTCTCCAAAGCTGACAGACAGGTGTGTCTGCTGAGGGCAAGTGACAGGAACTGGGGAGAGAGGAAGTTACTCAGATAAAAAAAATGAAGGTGTGAACGTGTTCCCAAGGAGCTGGGCTATCAAAGGAAGACAAGGGGTATTCCCAGCATTTCTAGCACAGAACAAAAGTGTTCAGATTTGTGTTTGTGTGTGTGTGAGAGAGAGAGAGAGAATCACATCAACTCAACTGTGAACATAACTGTGACACTGTGAACACCTTCCCTCATTTCACTCTTTTAGGTCTTGGATGTCTGAACTTTTAGCATGTGACGTATTTCCTCTCCATTTCCTCTCCATAATGTATTTTCCTGTATTCTTGGCAATGAAAGAACAGATGTTCAGTGAGAAGCCCGCCTTCAGCAATATCTGTTAATTGATGCCTTTCCTTAAAACCGAGAAGAAGAAAATTGAAAGGTGTTTAATTCCTAACTGCAGAGGGTGACCCTAACATGCAGCAAAAAAGGAAGGAGTGGGGGCAATGGGCTTTATGAACAATAATTTAACAGAAGCCATTAATAAGTGACATGACTACATAATGTTAGCAAGAAGGGGACAGAAAAACTCATTTGAATTGCAGTTTGTAGAAGAAAGGTTCTGGGCTTTAATCAATAGCAAAACAAAAGTGACCAATAATAATAATAATAATAATAATAATAATAATAATAATAATAATAATAATAATAATAATAATAATAATAATAATAATAATAATAATAATTGGAATTGGAAAAACCAACAAATTCAGAGACCTGGCAATCAAAACATCTTGCTTGTGGATGAAACATACTTCAGTGGTCCTTGTAGTCATCGGGGCTTTGGGAACAATATCAAGAAATTTGACACAGTACTATAAGCAGTTGCAGATCTCAGAAATCACACCACCAGAGCTACAAAAAACGGCAATAATAGGAACAGCATAGATACTGTGCCAATGTTTAACAGATACTTAGGTTTTTGGTTAAAACTTGTATCTGTCATATGATACCAGTCAATGTTTTTATAATTATAATTGACCATGTCTTGAATTTTTAAATAATAATGATAATATAAAGTCAGTTGTGACTTATGTACCATTCCCTTCCACTAGGGGCGCCCTGGGACTCTGCAGCTTGCCCAAGGCTACGTAGGCTGGCTCTTCTCTCAGGACGCCCAGTGGGGAATTGATCTCCCGACCTCTGGTTCCCCAGCCAGATATCTAAACCACTGAGCTATCCAGCCAGCTGTTTATATAGTAAAGACAACAGCTAAGGTTTAGGATGGCACCTCACCTTTCAGGAGAGGTGAAAACTCTACTGATTTGCAGGGTGGGGCCCTTTCAGCTTAACAAAAGAAGCCTCCACTGCCTTAGGATTGTAAGGTTGTTAGAAGCAACATCTGAGTTATAGAGTCTGCTTGTTATGTTCCTTGTAGCCTCCTGTGATGCTTCTCCTATGTATGACCATGTCTTGACTTCATCTCTTGGCATCTCCCCTCCTGTTTGGAGACTCAGTTGGTTACATCCCAGATTGTTCACCGATGTTGGCGTTGGCTCTTCCTCACTTCCCTCTGTTTCTGACTTTGGCTTCTTTCTCTGGATTCTTGCTATGTTGACCCTCCCCAGTAGACATGTTGTCTTCCTGACCTACATGTTGATCAAAACTAGAAGAAAAAAATATATCCTAGGACATTGAAATTCAGTTCCATTCCAGCACCTGGGATGTGCAGATACATTTTCTGTCACCATTTATTCAGGTGTTCACCTTTCCCACCTTTAAAGCTGGAAAGCTTTGTCAGATGGGTTCAAGAACTTCCACACTTAGTTGTGGTGGATTTGAGGTGGCATGGACTGCTGGATAGCTCAGTGTTTCGGTATTTGGGTGAAGTATGTGAGCAACACCTTCAGTGATGACTCCAAAAAAGCTAATTGCCTACCATACAGTAGTATGTCATTCCAACCACTCAGTGATCTCTGATTGTTTGGCATCCTTCTTGCTGACATGCGTAAGGTTGAGAAGAAACGAGCCACAGCCACACGTACACACACACATGCACACAAACACACACATACAAGAATAGGGTTTTTTTTAAAAACGGAGAAATTTCACTCTGTGATCCCTGATTGTTTGGCATCATTCTTGCTGACATGTGCTAGCTACAAGAGAAAGGAGACACACACACACACACAAAGACACACATACAAGAACGGTGGGGGGGAAACAGATAAAGAAATGTCTACTCCATCAAAACATCTAATTTCTACCTGATTATCAAAGCTGGAAACTGTTCAGAGCAGCTTCAATCTCCATTTGAGACTCTTTAGTCAACAAACATATTTGGGGCCCTCTTCCGAGCTATCCTCCCTTCTTGTTAAAACAGAATTCAAGTGTTAACTTTGCAAGCAGCATCAGTTCAAGGGAAAGTCAAGTATTTCCAGCCCCGCTTCATGGCCAATCAATTCTAGTTCGATGACCTAGCAGACTTCTTCTTCTTCTTGGCTTCATTGTAATGAGAAAGAATGGAGAGTTACAGTAGCTGAGATCCTTCTACCCCCACGATCCTTCTCCACCTGTCCCTAGAGCGCAATCATATTTCTCAAGCTGTCCGGGTATTGATTTCCCATCTCCTATATTTCAACGGGGATATGCCTTGTGGAATTAGAAAAAGAAAAGGCCCTAAGTGAGTCCATCATGCCCTGCAAAAGGAGAATTATCTTTCAGCTAAGTGTGTCTAATATAGAAGTTTGACACCATGTTTTGCCCAGAGCATCGGGAAGAAAACTGGAAGTCAACCAGTGGGAAAAGGTGTATTTTAATAAGCAGCAAAAGAAGGTGAAATAACCAGAGGAACAGGAAGTTCTATGCACCTACAAATATGGGGAGGGGGGGAGAAAGAACAAACTAGATGTGGATCCATGGGGGAGAGTTTCAGCCGGATTTATCTTTCGATAAGAACTTTCCAAAATTTGCCAACAGTTATTTGTTTATTTCACCCACTAATTACATTGTTCCAGACAGCCTATTAAAATATAAATACAGTCTATTAAAATATAATAGAGAGACAGCAGCATATAAAACCGAGGTAGAACCAGCAGCAAAGAAGAAAGTCTTGCAGCATACAAAACCCAGCTGAAGACTGCAGCAAAGGAAAAAAGGACAGAGACCCAGAAGCACTCAAGCATTTCTTAAAAGATCCTGGAAAGTAAAGAGGTTTTCACCTCGTGACCATGAGATTCTATGTACACCAGGGTGAGCCAATCCAGGGGAAGCATTGTCTTGTACCACTGAAAAATCCCTCCCTCTCAGAGTATACACCCCAGAGGACTTCTGATACAGTACTATTGCGGGGAAAACAAGGAGAGAGAGCACACCATCGCCACTGAGCTCTGGAGAGATCCCTGATCTTGCTCCATCTTTCCCGGTGGTGGGTCCTTCAAAACAGACCAGCTTCTTTCCAGGATGGGGGCAAGGATGGGAACAGGAAATGGAGGGGGAAATGGTTTACAATTTCAGGGCTCATGGCTCATTTACCTTCTCCCCATTGTGGTGCCAGTCTCTTGGGACATTTATGCATGAAGCATGGCCGTGACAGGCGTAAATTAGAGCAGGTTGGGGGGTGCAAGCCATAGTCTGCATTTAGACCCATTCAGAAAATGGCTGCAGGCCACTTCATGAATTAGATTAATTTCTCCCCTTTTTTTTTTTTTACACTAAAAAAAATTACTTGGGGAAGAAAGGACCACTCATAAATTCGTTTACCACTGATTTCAGTTGCTGTTTCTGCTGAATGAAACAGTTTAGCACTAGGGTCATTGATCATCCGAGCTTCCTTGTTCAAACGTTTCGTCGCTGTACCAGTGGAAAGTCTTCTTGCTTGTCCACAATAAAGGAAACATGGTGGTGACATGTCCCATTTAATGGACAAAAGCTACCAAGGCTTGGGGTTGAATCAACATTGCAACTGTGGAGGCGGATGACTCCCGTAGCTCAGAGGGGCAGGGAATCCATGCCAGGTTTTCGCTTGACCTCTAAAGTCTCTGTCCAAAGTGCTGAACCTATTTTGGGGATACAGCTCAATACCTTATATGGCTCCTGTAAAGTTCAAGCTAAAAATGGAGCTGCAGTGGGCTGCGCTGTACTGCATTGACATCACCTAAGGATAGGTCTCCACCCCTCCATTGCACTCTGCTACTAGATTAGATGACATGTTAAATTTCATAGCACTCCGTTGTAGAAAACCCATAGATGTATGTTCAGGCCTATAAAACGCTCTGGTCCAAATGCTTCTTGATCACCCACAGAATATATAGTATTTTTCGAGTTTCCAGAACAGGCTTGTTATGACAGTCACAATCACATCTGTATGCTGGGAGAGCTTTCCCTGTTGGATTTCTGCCTGTCACAGAACGTTACGCAAAGTGAGAGCATCTCTTGCATGGGGGGGATGAGAAGCTGCTTTTGTGGGGGAGGGGAGTTCATTGCAAACCCCCCCCCTTCTTCAACAGATCATTATTTTTTTTAATGAAACAAAATCTACCAAACTCAGGGGGTTAGAAAAGAATATTGAGTTGAGCAAATTCATCTTTTATTATTTTTTGGAACCCAACTAATAAGTTTGTCAATAACTTCTTTAATATCCATCATTCTCGGGTGAACAGCTTTCAGGATTTAATATCTGTTAAGAGGCATTCTGAGAAGTAATTATACATCCGCGCTTTTTTTGTAAGCAGATTCTGCTTTGAAAATGTATATGCCACTGACTCATTTCCCAGGCGTATGAGTCAAGGAGACTCCCTTTGGCAAAGATGCCATGTGGGAAATGCTCTTGAATCTCATTTCAAAAGAGTACTGAGCTCCCAGTAGGTTGCTAATGACAAAGACACCCATCTTTTACTTGACACCTTTATGCCAATACTTTCCTTTCAGTTTTGCACTCTGCCTGCTGAACTGGGTTATATCATGAACTGCTGGGTAGCTCAGTGGTTTTGAAGCCAGAGGTTGGGAGTTCGATTCCCCACTGTGCCTCCTTCACAGAGCCTGAACTCAATGGCCCATAGGGACTCTTCTAGCCCTATAGTTCTAATGATGATGGTGATTCACTCTTTATGAATTCCACTGTGGACCCTTATAAGGTTTTTGAAGGACATGAGATATTCAAGCACTGACTTACCATTGCTACACACCAATGAGCATCCATAGCTAAAAGGAGATATGAACCCAGCTCCCACTGAATTCCCAGTGTGGTGTAGTGGATAGAGTGGCAGACTAGGACTCTGGAGAAAAGGGTTTGAATCTCCACTTGGCCATGAAAACTCACTGGGGGAATGGATCTGGTAAAACACTCCTTAAATATCTCATCTTGAAAGCCTTATTAGGGTTGCTGTAAATTGGTTTTGACTTGACGGCACAGAACACCCACACTCCTGAGTCTTCGCCCAACACTTTATCCACTACACCAGTGGTCCCCAACCTTGGGTCACTCTGGTGTTCTTGGACTGCAACTCCCAGAAGCCATCACCACCAGCTGTGCTGGCCACAGCTTCTGGGAGTTGCAGTCCAAGAACACCTGGGTTACCCAAGGTTGGGAACCACTGGACTACACCACACCGGGATGGCTCATCTTTTTAATCCAGCAAGTGAAGAAGGAAGTGAGCTAGACCCATATCCTGTTTCATTGTCCTCCTTGCCCTGAAAACAAGCCTAAACAGGAGATATTTCTGTTTACCTGAATATTTGGAAAATCAAGGTTCTTGTTCATGTCCATAGTTTCTGAATCTACATGAACTCTTTTCAGACTTATTGCTATCTGCACAAGGAAGATGACAAAAGAGGTGAAGCCAGCATGCTTTTTTCTGATCATGGTCAATAAATACAGCAAATAATTCCTGAACAAGGCTTTAGCCAAGACTTTGGTCCAGGCTGGTTCCCAAAGCTGATTCCTTAATCATATGTGGACAAGTTAAAGTTACATTCTTGGAAACCATTGCAAGCTTCATGTGACTCCTTCTGAGCTTGGCTTAAGCTAAACCTATAAGTTCCAGTTCTGATCACGAGAAAATAAGTTTTAGAAGTTGTAATTCAGATCATGAGAAAGTAGACTGGACTACCAAAAAAAATAAAAATCAATGTTTGCTCTCTTCCCCTGTCCCTTTCCATCTTTTCGATCCAGGAAATCGTTTTGCAGAATACAATGGAGATGTACTCTTCTAATTAAACCACAGGATCAGGAAGAGGAAATCTCCACATTGAATTCATTAAAATGAATCACAGATCTCTCACCCCACCCAGGCAAAATTTGGAATGCGAATATTTTAGCTGGCTCCTACTGACTGGTTTCTAGCAGACCCATCTATAAAATACTTCCATAATTAAATTTTAGATGAAACTTCCTTCCAAGGGAGGCTGTCCTGGATTTCAGACCCGGCACTCTGGCCATCTACAAATACAATGCAAAGTTTTAACCTACCCATCATACTTTTCCAAACTAATTGGGATGATCTGAGGCAGAAAAGCACACTGGATTTTGCCAGATCCTGACACCTAAAGAAGTATGTTTTACCAGAAGCTGTGTTGCAATCCTTTAATCCAAACAAGGTGGAAGGCTGTTATTTTTTTTCCCCCTCCCATTCCTTTTTAATGAATGCAAAACAAACGACTCTATCAGTGCGTTCCATTCTGGAACTAATTGAATGGAAGGGATTTATAGGAAGCCACAACTGAATTAGTGGTGGAAAAAGGTTTTCCTCTCCCCTCTTGAAGTTTTGAAAGGTTTATTGTTTAATAAAGACAGTTACCGAAAGCAGCAAATTCATCCAGTTAAGTTCCACCCCCAGAGCAGCCTGTGCTTGGAAATCTAGGTTCCTTACCCCATGAGGCTGGCTCATGTGTGCCTATCAGGATTGTTTTTTTAAAAAAGAGGAAAACCAGAAAGGAAGAAGCGAAAACATTGTGCATCACCATGAAGGAACATCTAATTCATCCCCCTTTGCCTGACAAAGGCCTGCAGGTTGTCTCTGAGGAGAAGCCTGGAGTCCCACTGTGAAAATAAATATTCTGCTGTGATCCTATCCATAATAATGGGCTCAAGCTACAGGAAGCCGGGTTTTGGCTGAATATCAAGAAAAACTTCCTAACTGTTAGAGCAGTATGACAATGGGACCCATGGCCTCAGGAGGCATTTATGAGAAAATTGGGCCACCATCTATCAGATCTGCTTTGATTTGGTTCCTACATTGAGTAGAGGGTTGGACTCAATGACTTTATAAGGTAAAGGTTCCCCTTGACATTTAGTCCAGTCATGTCCGACTCTAGGGCGCGGTGCTCATCCCCGTCTCCAAGCCGTAGAGCCAGCGTTTGTCCATAGACAGTTTCCATGGTCATGTGGCCAGCGCGACTAGACACGGAACGCCATTACCTTCCCACCGTAGTGGTACCTATTTATCGACTCGCATTTTTACATGCTTTCGAACTGCTAGGTTGGCAGGAGCTGGGACAAGCAACGGGCACTCACTCCGTCGCGTGGATTCGATCTTACGACGGCTGGTCTTCTGACCTTGCAGCACAGAGGCTTCTGCGGTTTAACCCGCAGCGCCACCACGTCCCTTCAATGACTTTATAGGCCCCTTCTAAATCAATTATTCTATGGTTCTATGTTTTCCTTACTGGTTTTCTAACTTCTTGTCAATTTTCACGAAGTCAGACATCGCTGAGAATCTTCCTTAGCATTCTTAGGGGGGAAGGGGACTGAAAGGTTTTGAGGGAAGTGTGTCACATTATTTTACTGCTCCCAGTAAAATCACTCAAACGGCGGCATTTTTTTGAAAACTGGATACCTCTCTCCCCCATGCCATGGTCCCCAATAGGTTCACCAGGGTGAAAGAGATCCCAAGGTAGCCTAAGGACCTAGCGGTAGGAGAGAAATTTTTGATTTTGAAAAAACTGCAGTGGCTGAAGACATCATTAGCCTTATATGGCATAAGCTCCACTATCAGAATTCAGCCTCTGTATGGGCCAAATTAGATGGCTGGATAGCTCAGTAGTTTTGGTATCTGGTTGCAGAGCTAGAGGTTGGGTCTCCAGATGTTCTTGGACTAAAACTCCCAGAAGCCTTCACCACTACCTGTGCTGGCCAGGATTTCTGGGTGTTGTCGTCCAAGAACATCTGGGGGACCCAAGTTTGGGAACCACTGTTCTAAAGGATGAAGTGACCAAGACCAAAGCGGTTGAGGACAACATAGGAAAATGATGATCATTATTCATGATGAGTAAGAATTTTGTTCCATCTATTTTGGTCCATTTGACTCTGTCTGGTGGAATGCTAAGGTATCAATCAAGGTTCTTTCTTCATCCTAACTGGACGTGCTGGAGAATGAAATCTTCTGCATGCTAGGTGTGAGTTTCACCACTGCAAATAAGCAGCACACAACTACGAACTCAGATGCTCTGAGATAGTGTTAGGCCTGCATCAAGCACAATGAGGCAGCGAATTCAGGCAGCAGATACTGGAGGAGATGATTTATGGGCAGATGTGTGTGTTTGTGTGTGCGCACGCCCCTGACCTTGTCCTAGACCTCAAGTTAGACTGCTGGCCATATATGCTGTAGGATGTTCCATCCTGTCACCTGTTAGGCATGTGTAGACTGCAGTATGTGGAAGGGAAGGCTGTCAATTTGTCATTCACCTCAGTCAGTAAAATATCCTGGGTTCAACCTGGGTGAGGAAGGAGGAAGAAGAAGATTGTTTTTAAATTTGTAAACCGCCCAGAGTAGACCTTTGGTCTAGATGGGCGGGATAGAAATCCAATAAATAAATAAAGAGACAGGAAACTGAAAGCAATGTGGAGAATGAGGGTAAAGGGAAACCTCACAGAATTTAGAAAGGAAAGGGGACCCTTTTTTCCCCAGGAAGGGAGAAGCTAAGGAATAAAGTATTACACACAGGGTAATGCTGGTCTGAGATATCCACTATGGAGTTACGAAAAGAGTGATGAACTAGGATTCAGGAGGCCAGGGTTTGAGTCCCCGCTAAGCCCTTGGGAGTGTGGAACTGGTAAAGCCACTCCTTAAATATCTCGCTCACCTTGAAAGCCCTATTAGGATCGCCATAAGTCAGCTCCGATTTGACAGCACATCACAACAAACGACAATGCTGGTTTAGGGAGATAAGGGGGAAAGGAAGCTATAGGAGACTCCAGCAGAATATCATAGACAGTTCTGACTCAACCAGTCCTAACCTGTATCTGAAGGACTGTGATAAATTATAATATTTGAGGGAGGAGATATCCTAATTCACTTGTTTTGCTGGGTTTATATCTCTGCGGCATTCAGCCATGAAGCCGAGGAGATGCTCCTTCTCCCCTGTAATCCATCACCATCACCATTGTCAGATACATGTAAAATAGACGCCATCTTGTGTTGACAACCTGAAAAAACAGCTCTGTATTATGTTTTGCAGCTTCGTATAGGTTCCTTCTTCTCTCGCTCAATGTGCGAGAGGAAAAGCAGATCGAATTATCCAATGTCCTAGGAGTGCAATTCAATGGAATATTCTTGAGATAATATTTGGGGTGAGGAAACAGCATAATAAAAGTTCCCCACCCACCTTTTGTCACACCTTGACACTGTCTTTTTTAACCGCTGTGGTAGTGATCCAACTCCCTGACCAGGGTGGCCCTACCGTTGGGTAAAGGAAAGCAGCTACCTCAGGTAGCAAATGTGGGCTGTGATGAAAGGCTAGTGAATCGTTAGCTACATGTGTTGTTCTTATTGTATTTTTACTGACAAAGAGAAGGAGGGGTGGTGTGATTTTTCTCCCTGATACACCAATGTTCACTGCCTTCAGAGACTGTCCATCTTAACTGCATCGAGCCAGTGGTCTCCATTTACCACTCTGCCCTGATCAGGCGCGGTACAACCTTAGAAGGGCCCTTTTTTTTTTTTCACTATCTTGGATGATTCCTCTAGAGTCCAGATGAAGACCCAGTGTGGATTCACTGGCCCACCATATCTGCCTCCACTTCCTGCACTCTACCTGTAGTGACATCACCTGCCTGGAACCAGTATCTACTCCATCAAGTTGAGAAGGGGGAAGTGAGCAAAATTCAGGACATAATCAGTACATTGGCTCAGCGCAAATCACTAGTGGAAGTGAATTCTGGCTACCTGATGGATCACTACATAGTTTCCAGAGAGAGACAGCTAAGATTAGAAAGGAAAAACAGGGTATATAAGTAGCACAATAAATATTTATGAAGATCCCATTGGAAAGAGATGAAAGAACAGTAGTTTTCCAAGGATGAACAATGGAAATCCAGAGTTTCCTGTTGGTTTCTCTGCTTAATGTTCAGCTAAGATGCATTTTTGTCATGCTCTCCAGAAAGATTTCAATGACTCCTAAGCGGCGGGAGGACCTGTGAAGCCATCGTCCCAGCTCCTGCAACTTCCTTCGACTGAATTGAACGTCTCTTTAATTATGGTGGCGAACCTAAAAGCTCCAATATTCTACATGACAGAAGCTCTCCTTCGAGTTACACCATGATGAGGAGATTAGCTGGGCTCCATGGGAGAGGGTTTTTGGATAGAGATGAAATACAGTGTCTGTGTAATTTCAGATGATTGATCACCGTTGATTAGTTGTCCGTCAAAGAACTAACGGTACATCCAAAGATATGATCGCAACACTCTGAAGTTGGGGGTGGGGGAAGGTAGCTCATTAACAAGCTTTCATCTCACACATTTTAATTGTCATAGAAGCAACCCAGGCTCATATTTCATGACACCCAACACATCTTCCTGGGAAGGTGTATTTGCCCAGAAGCAATACATTCTGCTGCATAGATTGAGCTGCAGAGAAAGCAAAGATGGGCAGCAGAATTCACACCCAGGTTCCATATCTCTAACCCAGTTTCCATGTTTTACTTTGAATGCTAGATGGAGCTATGGTCCTTTAGAAAACTCAGGGTGTCCAGTTTTGTGGTGCTTCTGAATTCATTCATAAACCTAGACACTCAGATTTCAGGGATGGTCAAGAGAATATTTTCATAGTTGAAGTTAGTTAGTTAGTTAGTTAGTTGATGACCTTCTATACCGCCCAATTGGTGCTGGGAACTACTATGGGCGATATACATCAAAGACAATACTAAAAAAGCAACACAGAAACAACTCATCACAAGCCAACGAATAATCAAATAAGTCAAAATATAATCCACGCCTCAACTCATAAATAAAACAAACCCAAATGATAACAAGATGGGCAACAAGACCAAAACAGTGTTTAGAGGAGGCTTCAGGAAACACTCTTGTTTTGAGCATCCTCTTAAAGGCTGAGAGGGAGAGGGCCAGACACAGCTCTACTGGGAGTCCATTTCACAGGGATGCAGCCACCACCAAGGAGGCCCAGTTTCTAGTAGATGTCTTCCTGGCTTCTCTTGGTGTGGCAATCCGTAAGAGCATAGCCTGAGAGGATCGGGTAGCACCGACTGATGTAAATCACTCTGACAGATGACTGGGCACATGATCCCATCAGCCATGTTTTAGAGAGGGAGAGTCCTTGGATTGGCTGGGTCCAAAGGTAGGTCCCTCTTAGGCTTCTGATTCCTGCTTTAGTGTAATGCATTGGCATGAAATCCTGTTGCGCAGATCTATGTGCACCACAGAGATGCTTGTTAAAGACAAACTGCTGTTTATTGAAGGGGGTTCTAGAATGCACGCAACTCGTACACAATGTGAAGAAGTCACATGCGCTCCAATTGAAGCCTTTAATCAGTGGTAATCTGCCGCTGATGATGGCATGATTCCCACTGCGCACATAGAGCGGTGCAACACGGTTTCAGCCCCTATCTTGTAGGAATGTCCAGTTGACTTTGAAGTTTAAAAATGTATCAGGAGCCGATTTTAAAAACAGATATAAATCATTACAAATGGAGATGCTGAAGACACCTCAGCTCAGCTTCTCTGCTCCTCTACAGACCAGGTTGGCGCATTCGTGACAGAAATGAATTCTGTGTGAATATTTATGCTTTCCTGCCTTGCTCGTTCAGGCGCATGGCAGCTGCAGAGTTTTCTGCCGGCTGGGAAGAGGCTAAAGTTAAACTTGGTGTGCTCATTTTGGACTCATATTCCCAAGTTAAGTACCCAGTGGTTTTAATGCTTGACTTCGTTAGCACCTTTAATTTCACCGAAAGTTAAGTTATTGATTGCATCGCGGCTTGCGCAGGAGCCGCGCTCGCCTTGATTGTTAATTGAGCCATCAATGTTTTAACGTTATTGTTGGTGAGGAGCTGAAGCCTCTCGTCAGAAGTGGCCGTTGGGGAGGAAGGCAAGAGGACAGAGGGAGGGAAAGAGCATCTCGAGAAGCATTGAGCAGGAGACAATGAGAATCTCATCTCTTGTAAAGTTAATGGGAATAGTCAGCTTAAAGATGGCACGCTGTGCTCATTAATCTGGACTCACTACCGTCCTGCGGTTCCTCATTCTTATTAACTGATGTGGATTAGAACACTCCTGTTCTCCATAAGTTTGTGGGAGGCTAAAGTATCCGCTTACCATCCTGATTGTGAACACAAAACTTGGAATTGATTGGCTTCACAAGAAGACAGTATCTGTGGCTCTAGTGAGAAGCATAATTCACTCGGAAGTTATACAAATTTAGGAAACAGTGGTTGATTCTCATCCTCCCACCTGCCACTGACCTAAAACAGAGACCAGCCTCTTTATTTATTTGAATAACTGAAACATTTTCACTCCCCAATCAACAGGGCTTGCAAACATGAAACGGGAAGCTCTTGTGCTTAGTTTTGCATTCTAGAAGACATGATAGGAAAGGAGAGTAGAAGGGAGGGAATGAGGAAACTGCTCAGTGGTTTTGGTATTTGGCTGCGGAGTCAAAGGTTGGGAGTTCAATTCCTCACTGTGCCTCCAGAGAGAAGAGCCATCCTGGGTGGCCTTGGGCAAGCTGCACAGTCCCAGGGCACCCCCAGAAGAAGGGAACGATAAACCACTTCTGAGTATTCTCTACCTGGAAAACCCTGTTTGCTTACACTTCGAATCATGAATTGCCTATGGTTGACTGTTGCCATTGCTTGAGCTAAAACAGTGGCTCCCAACCTTAAGTCCCTAAATGTTCTTGGACTACAACTCCCAGAAGTCCTGGCCAGCACAGGTAGAGGTGAAGGCATCTGGGAGTTTGAGTCCATGAACATCTGGGGACCCGAGGTTGGAAAACCTTGGGCAAAAGCAAGCAAAGATCAATGCAGACAAAATCAGTGTTCCTTCATTTTATCAGATGGCAGCAAGAGATTTTTTTTTTCCCCTTTCTTTTTCTGTTTCCCTACCCAGTTTCTGCAAGGGAGCAGAATTAATGGGATAATACAACAAGGGTCTGGCTACCCATTATGTGGGATTCCCAGTGTGGTGTAGTGGTTAGAGTAATGGACTAGGACTCTGGAGAACAGGGTTCGATTCCCCCACGGTGCCTCCTTGACAGGGGTTGGACTTCATGATCCAAAGGGTTCCTTCCAGCTCTGCAGTTCTAAAATGATGATGATTCAGTCTATGAATTCCACTGTGAATGCTTACAAGGTTTTTGAGAGAGATGAGATATTCAAGGAGTGGCTTACCATTGCTACACACCAGTGAGCTTCCAGAGCTGAATGAAGATTTGAACCCTGCTCTCACTGGATTCCCAAGGTGGTGTAGTGAACAGAGTGACAGACTACGACTCAGGATAACAGGGTTCAAATCCCCACTTGGCCATGGAAACTCACTGGTGGCATGGAACTGGTAAAACCACTCCTTAAATATCTCACTTACCTTGAAAGCCCTGTTAGGGTCACTATGAGTCAGTTCCAACTTGACAGCACGGAACACAGAAACACACACAGAGAGAGAGAGAGAGAGAGTACCAATAGGTTTAAGTGTTAAATCAGTTGCCCATCTTCTTCCCAAAAAACACAGTTACCCCAAAATATAATTTGCCAAAGCATACATGTCAGGAATTCTTGACTGGGTGCCCCATAAGACAAACTATACCTTTCATTCAGTCGTGCCTACATTCCATGCAAAGAGTCCTCTCATTTCGGACGGCAGGGCCAGAGGGTGTCCGTTTGTTCATGATTAAAACTTCCATATTTTTCTTTAACAATCTGTTTCAATACAAGATAAGCCAGGATGGGGAATTGGTGAGAGGGTGCAGCTGGGTTTAATGGAAAGGCTGAGCAAAACAGATGACGGATAGGGACGGAATCAAGATAGAAAGACGCTGTGGCTTGATTAAATATGTTTTAGCTGATTGAGGGTATGTGGCTTAATTGGTTTATTAATTGATTATATCTCCATAAATTTGCATTTGAGAAAAACAATGGTTCCAAGAAAAAGGATATGTTTTCCTCAGGCTTAGACAGAGAACCCATTTCTCGTAGCAAGCGATAGAGCAAAATTGAGCAGAAGCAGAACCCCAATCTAGGACATAGATTGAATTCTATGGGGCATGAATTGCTCCAGTCCCAGACTGGCCTACAAACTGAATCAATGAGCCAACACACAGGCCTAGCTCAACCCGAAGAGAGGGAATTATGGTTCATCTCATTTACGTTTGCAGCACAGGAGCAAACTGGCTTTAACATTGCAAAGTCTGAGAGAAACACGGAGAGAAGCATCTTTTAGAAGAGTCGGGCGAAATTCTGTTTGTCGCAGTTATTGGCACACAAACAGTGGCCACCTCAGGTGCCTAGAGGCCGAGCCAGTGAACCCAAATACCAAACTGCCTGTAAAGGCAAAAGTATTAATGCGACTAATCTACTTTATTGCTCACAAATTAGAAATACGCAGAATGAGGTCAGGCTAATGCCAAGCCAAGGTCACGCTCCTGCGTGTCATTGGCACATAATGACAGTTGAGATCGGTTTTCTTTGATTTGAACACGCTTAACGGTGTCATTATTTTTAATTGCCCCCATGAAGGCCTCCCAGGAAGTCATAAATAACGCGAGACACGGGAGGCAACCTGATTCTGTCCCTCACTACCTTGAGAACGATTCTGCACCATCCCAAAGAGAAGAGACCCAGAATCATTTTCTCATAGCCGAATCCAGTTGCATCAATGTTGTTATCCAGTTGCCCAAGACTTACAGCAACCTTATGAATGAGCGATTTCCAAAATGACCTATCCTCAACAGCCTTGCTCAGTTCTTCTAGACTCAAGCACATGGCTTCCTTTAGGGAGCCAGTCCATCTCGTATTCGGTCTTCCTCTTTTCCTCCTGCTTTTCATCTTTCCCATCACAATTGTCTTTTCCAGAGAATCCTGCCTTCTCATAATGTGCCCAAAATAGGAAAACCTCCGTTTCAACGTTTTTGCCTCCAGAGATAGTTCAGGCTTGATTTGATCCAGGACCCACATGTCCATCTTTCTGGCAGTCCGGTGTATCTGCAAAGTTCTCCTCCAGCACCACATTTCAAACAAATCATTTTCTTTTTCCTGTCAGCTTTCTTAACTGTCCAGCTTTCACACCCATACATGGTGATCAGAAATACAAGAGTGTGGATGACCTTGGTCTTGGTCTCCAGGGACACATCCTTACACGTGATGATCTTTTCAACTTCTCTCCTTGCTGCCTTTCCTACTCTCAGTGTTCTTCAGATTTCTTGGCTGCACTCTCCATTTGTATTGATGATGGAACCAAGGTACACAAAACCTCTAACTATTTCAGTGTCTTGATTGTCTTGCATAGTTCTTCTGTGGTCATGATTTTGGTCTTCTGAACGTTCAACTGCAGTCCTGCCTTGGCATTTTCTTCTTTCACTAAACGTCATTTCAAACCCCTGCTCTCTGCCATTAAGACGGTGGCATCTTCATATCCTAAATTATTGATGTTTCTCCCACCAGTTGCATTGATAGGTCAAAGTTATTCCCTCCCCCTACTAGATATGGCTCCCTTCAAATGAGGTGAAGGGCAAACTGAAGAGTCATCCTGCAATAAGTCTAGGATGATTTTTTTTACCATCTGGTTGCCCGTTTACTCACTAGGTTAGAACCCAGGAAGGTGAGCGTGTGCAATCAGTTCAGCCACAAATGAAACCATGGTTTTCGTGTGTCCTGGAATCCCAGGAGTCGATGCACAAGCAGTAGGCAGGATGTGTAAGGAAGCAAGCATGTTCCCGGTTCTCCAAGCATTCTTCATTACATGGACTCAAACGTTGATCGTGTAACTGGCAGCCCCCTAGTGCCATTACCGCAAAGTGATATCAATCATCGGTGTGCTTAATGACAACCTCTTTTGCTTTGAGCGGCTTAGCGTGAGTCCCGGCTTCGGTGGCTGCACTGTAATTTACACAAGCTGTCTGTGGGTTCCAGCCATTTTGCTTACCATATGTTTTCCTCCTTAAATTGCCCAGTTCTGGGGCCTTCCTCGCTGCGCCGGCAGGGCGAGGTGAGCTCTCGCTGCCGCATCAGCACTTCAGCCTCACTCGAGGAAGCAAGAGGAATGTGCTTATTGCAAAGAGAAACTCCTAATTAGTGTGTGGAGTAGGTGTGTGTGTGCTAACGTGGATTAAATGTCTCCCAATTACGAGAGGCTCATTATTAAAAGAGCAGCCAGATGTTTGGGTCGGAGTCAGGAGCCCTGGCAAACACTTTTCTCATTTGCTCGCAAAGCCTTCCGGCCTCTATGTTCTTCTTCTGTTCACAAATAAATGGAAAGGCAGATTTTGAGCCTTCAGTGAGCATTGAGAAGGTCCACATAAGATGGAAACCATCTTATGTGGACCTTCTCAGTCCTCACTGAAGGCATGGAGACAGATGAAACAGAGTATTCACTGGATTTTAATAACTTTTGAGGACACCTTATCCAATGGCCGAAACGACTTTAGACTATCAACATTTGTCAATAAATGCATGACGATCTATGGTCAGCAATAAGGTTTCTGGGTTGCAGAATGCCCGTTGACCTCTCAAGGCACTGCTGTGTTTCCCCAGGCCTGCTTGCCCCCAAACACCACTTCTGTAATTCAGTCTCAAGATCCAAGGGTCATAAGGATCTTTAAGGCTCATTACACATGGTACTGGCTGGAAAAGATTGTCGGTGCTATGGAAGAGAACCCCAAAAGAAAGAACTGGTGTGTTTGTGTGTTTGTCTATGCCTATGTGGGTGTTAATCAACGGTTTATGCTTTGTAGTTATGTTTTGAGGGGGGCATAAGAGTTATCCACCAATTTTGAACTACACGGGGGTCTGGTGTCCCTAACCCCAGTGCTGTTAAAGGGAGAAGTGTAGTGGGTCAAACCCATTCGGAGGAGTCCAGTCACCCATCCTTGCAATAAGGCATAGAAGGGGTGAGCCCAGAATTTTTTGGTCCCACACTGCCCGCTGAATCCCCTCAATCAACCACGCCATAAAGTCAATGGGTAGACGAGACCTTCATTAGATTCCACCATCATGGCTCATCAGGTAATGTTATAGAAGTTCTTATTAGCATTGCTCATCTGTAATCAACAGGCAGAGAATACCAGATTCGGAACGAAATATGTTGCAGGAAATTGCTTTCCTGCCCCTCCGTTGTGTAAGCCAATCATTTAGATTTGCAACCTTCATTTGTAAGGGAAATGGGGGAAAAAGGTTGTAGCAAAACTTTGGATCTCTGACAGGTTTTGACACTAAAGTAATTAATGCTTCTGAATAACTCTTTTGATTGAAATTTAGAAACCCAGACTTATTGGATGGTTGAATGAAACCAACTGCATTTGCCTGAGTAACCAGGCATTTATATTTCTGTGTAGTTTTGAGCACTCCGCCTAAACATTCGGGATGATCCTCATTAAGGATCAAGGATGTATGCCTTAGAGATGAGCTATAAATGTTGCTGCTGCATGTCTTAGTAGTCTTGATTCACAGCCTCCCTACATGGGAGCAGAGATTGGAAATCAACTTTGGGGAAGTCTGAAGCGAACCATAGCTCAGCACTGGTAGGATGATGCCTGGGCTCCATCTTTTCCTATGCTGATTGCTGGCTCAATGGGAACTAGTGGTCTAAATTCAAGTGTTAAACCCATTGAATCAAAGGGACTTTTGTAACTCAACAATTACATAAATCTCATGGATTAAAACAGATCTATTCAGGTTGGGATTCGAAGTTAGATTTAGCCCATAAATTCCAAAGATACTTCCCTTCATTGCCTGGAAATCACACACTCTACATTTCAGAAAGTGACACTCTAAAAGGAGGTCCATTTGAATTGGAAGAGGTAAGGAGAGAGACATACCACATAAGTTTAGCTGATTTGAGCATTATTTAGGGAACAACAGGTTCCAAGTTGTTCCTTGGAGGAAATGAAGTAGGATGATGGTTGTGCTGCCTTCTATCAGAGTGCCCTTGCCCCCAACTTGAGGGGGGCATGTATTTTGCTCAAAAGATGATGGGCACCCCTCGCTGAAATCTAGATCCTTCCATTTGACTCTAGTTGTACAATTTTAAATAAAACAAGTATTATTAAAACACCATAATTACGTAGTGCCCTCTTATCAATTGGAAATTTAACCCTGTAGCCTTGAACAGGAACTAATGCATCTCGAGAGCTTGGAAAGTTACATTTTAAAAGGAACGTCTCTTATTCATTACTGCTTTAAAGCTGCTCCTATCCCTTGCTTTTAGAATTGAAAAGAAAAAAGAAAAATCTTGCCAACATGGCCTTTAAATGTAACCTTTGAAAGTAATTAATTTTCCTCTTTGTACTTAAGCAACTTAGACATTTCTTGTTACACCATAAAAATTTGTAACTACCAGTTTTATTGCTATTCACCCAAAAAGTAATTGGTTATAGGTAACTACATTACTTGTGACTAGTTACTTCTGAGCTCTGCACACCATGCTCAGCTTAGAAATACATACAAGCCATGTTTAGACCTGGTTTTTGATGTGCCATCAAGTCACCTCTGACTTATGATGACTCCATGAATGAGTGACCTCCAAAATGCCTTTTCCTCAACTGCCCTGCTCGGTTCTTCTAGCTTGTGTCTTTCTTTAGGGAGTCAATCCATCTTGTATTTGTCCTCCTCTTTTCCTTCTGCCTTCAACCTTTCCCTGAATTATTATGGGATTCCTCCCTCATCAAGGCAGCTACTGAGCAGTAGCAGTGGCTGAAAGTGACACTGGCAGAGGAGGCAACAGTGGTGATGCTCAAGCTAACTCTTGTTAGTACTACACAGAAGGTGGCAATGGTAAGCCCCTGCTGAACTTTCCTTACCGTGAAAACTCTAAGATGAGACCATTCGGACCCAAGGGAACAAGAAGTCCATTGCACAAAAAGCCAGCTGTATCTAAGCTGTACCTACATATTCCCTTTTGCCAGGCTGAGGAAAAAACATGCCATTTCCCAAATACCTCTTCTGAGATTTTGAGACACTGTCCTCATCCTCTTACCTCTATTTGGATTCTCTCCCCCCCCCCATTTTAATAGGGTTGTTACAGTCTTTAACACACCATGAAATTACAAGCCCCACATTGAAGATCCATAACTTAGCATAACAATGGTATTTATTGCCTTTTGTCTGAATTAGATTGAAAGGGAAATCAAGACCTACCCAGTGATGGAACTGGCATTATTACAGGCTTAAGCGATGTTCTGGCCAAGGTGATAATATAGCGTCAAGCTGGCCAATGAGAGAGGAGGTGGAAAGCTAAGCTGGGGGAACTGTAGGGAATTTTATTATTATTATTATTATTTTAAAATAGGGGTCAAAAGAGGACAGTTGAGGGAAGAGGGGAGAGAAGGAAGAGCTGCTTAAGGAACAGAACATTCCTCACTGCACAGGGAATGTAATGTCCTCAGAAGCCGGAGATAAATGCAACCAGAACTCTCCAAATATAACTTGAGAAGAAGTTAACTTATTCTGCAATTCTTTCTGCTGTGCAATTGTAACTTTTAGTTCCTTTTCTATATAAAGTCAGTTAACAGCCACTGATCTACCTGGCGACTTTTACAGTTCCAAGCAGGACTGTAACTAGGGCAAGACAACTGGGGCTCGCCCCCCGGGTGCCAGATTTAGAGGGAGCAACCCTTCCCTTAGACTTCCAAGGTTGCCCCAACACCCTAAGAAAAGCAGCCGCACACCAGGGAAAGAGTTGTAACTCTGGTGAGAGTAAGGAAAATATATTTCAAAACTTCCTGGCCTGTTCACCTTCCTTCCCCGCCCCGCCCCCAAAGCGTACATTACCTCATTCTTTTTGTCGGAGGAAACACCACAGCTCAGTGGTTGAGGCATCTGACTTGGAGTCAGAGGTTGGGAGTTTGATTCCCCGCTGGGCCTCTTGGACAGGGGCTGGACTCGATGGTCCATGGAGTCCCTTCCAGCTCTGCAGTTCTAAGACGAAGAGGATGGTGATGATTCTCCTACTCCTTCTTGTTCATGGGGGTCTCATGCCCATGGTGGAGTGGTTGGGAGACTACCACACTTGCCCCAGGTGCCAAAATGGCTAGTTACACCGGTAAGTGGTAGTCATTGTATAAATATCCCTCCTATCTCCTTAATCTTTTTATGCACGTTACAGTAAGTTCCGGGTCTTCTCTAGTTTTTTGTGACTGCATGTTCCATGTACAAGTTGCAGGCAACTGGAAAAATTTGGCCCATGAGCTCCGCCAAGAGCACCAGCAAATGCCACATCTTCCTTGTGAGAAGGCGTTGTAGCACTTCATCGCCATCAGTGAGGATTTACATGTTTTCCTCCTCACATAAGGAGGTATGCATGCGCCAACATAAAGCAGCCAACGAGATTCATTTTAGCCTACAACCTCTTATCACATTGACAATTTTTGTCTTGTGAGAAACCCCAATTCTCTTTATCTGTGTGTGTTTCCTGCTCCTCTGGAAGTTTTAGCCTCTCCCTTGAGCTCAAGAAACTGTGATAAATTTCTTTTCTTCTTCTTCTTCTTTTTTTTTAAGGTGACCCTTACATATTCTCCAAAGCCAGCCATGGGTGAAACGAGGATCCGTTTATTAGGGAAGATAAAAGGGTAATGGTTCATCTTAGGTGTTATTCACAAGGAAGTCTCGTGCCAGACGGTTCCCCTTGGCTTGACATGCAGTTCGTTACACTGCTAAAATGGGATAATAAGCGTTTATTTCGGTAGAGACCAAAACGAGGGAGTCTCAAGCACAGACTCCAGAGGTTGTGGGGGTTTCTCCAAAGACTTATGGCCCTCAACTGCTCTTTGAAGTTTCCCTCAGGGTCATGTTTCTCCACATTTAGCTCTATTGGATAAACACACCCGCTTGATCCTCTTTTGTTATCCATCCTGCCAATTAGCCTTCTTTTCACTGGAGACATTTAAGTTTAGCAGGTAAAGAACAAACCGACACGCTCTCCTTTTCTTCCTTTTTCTTTCCTAGTAATCATGGGGGGGGGGGGGGGGAAGCACTAGTACCATTTCTGGATGGTATTTTATGCAGATCTTTTTCCTTCCACCTTTCTTGTTTCTCTCCACGGTTTCAATTTCTCTCTGCCCTAGGCTTTGAGACTTTGAAAAGTTAATTATGCTTAGTACTTGTGGGCACTTCTAAAAAAGATGACCTTGACTATAATGGGTTTTTTTTTCCCCTTCTCTCTTTCAATCTCTCTCTCTCTCTCTCTCTCTCTCTTCCTTTTATACTGGAGCTCCTGATTCTGGCTATGAAAAACAATTTCTGCTTTATCTCATTGTTTCCTCCAGGCTCAAGACTCTTCCCACTTCCTGTGGACTCCCTTGAGTATTGAGACAGATGTGGTGCCCAACTGACTCAGCCTCATGCCAGAAATCCCTACATACCTTGGATCCAAACTATCTGAAGGATTCTGTCTCCTCAGATAACCTGCCCAAGTTTTAAGGTCTTATTTCAGCCTTCTGCCTCCACAGAGATGATTAGTGAAGACAAAAGAGAGGACCTTTTCCATGGCTGCTCCCAGACTGTGGAAAGCCCTCCCTCAGGAGGCCTGGTTGGCCTCTTCAGTCCTTCAGGTGTCAAGCAAACGGTCTCTTTTTAGGCAAGTGTTTAACAGCTGAACACAAATAAGCTTCATCGCACGATGCTGTACCAGGAGTGGTTGGTTGATCGGTTGTGCAAGCCCCTATTTTTTTTTTTTTTGAATGTTTCTATATTGCTTTTATTGTTTGTTTGTTTAGTCATTAAGTCATGTCCGACTCTTCGTGACCCCATGGACCAGAGCATGCCAGGCCCTCCTGTCTTCCACTGCCTCCCGGAGTTTGGCCAAATTCATGTTGGTCGCTTCGGTGACACTGTCCAACCATCTCATCCTCTGTCATCCCCTTCTCCTCTTGCCTTCACATCTTCCCAACATCAGGGTCTTTTCCAGGGAGTCTTCTCTTCTCATGAGATGCCCAAAGTATTGGAGCCTCAGCTTCAAGATCAGTGAGCACTCAGGGTTGATTGCTTTTATTAACAGATTTTAAATATCGATTTCTTTAAAAATGTTCTAACTCAGTGGTTCCCAACCTTGGGTCCCCAGACATTCTTGTACTAAAATTCCCAGAAGCCTTCACCATTAGCTGTGCTGGCCAAGATTTCTGGGAGTTGTAGTCCAAGAACATCTCATTCAAAAAGGAACTTGTTACCTCCCAGGTCTTGTCTGTTCCCTTCCACTGTTGAAGTAGATGCTGAAGGCTGAATTGGAGAGAAGACCCAGGAAGTTCATAGGTTAGCTTCTCACCTCTGAACCCATGGTATTCACCTGAACTCACAAATCTGAATGAGATTCAAGAAGGAAGCAAAAGGGAAAAGCCATCACTTTTTTTTTAATGCCATCACAGTTTATGTTTTCTCTTCCGTAATATTTTATAGCAGATGCCTTGCAAGCATAAGTTCATCATAGCAAAGCACCACTGCCTCCTCTTCTCTAGCTCATTTTTAAAGAGGCATAAATACTGTTCCACCACTTGTCACTTTAAAAGGGTAAATGGGAGAAACGATGTAAATAAAGTAACATTTAAGAAGTTGAAGGCTTCTAAGACTTCCCTCAGGGAAATCAAAGACCTTTTCTTGGAAAGGAAAATGCTAAGAAAAATGTGAGTGGGTTTTGAGCTTGGGACAGCTATTTTTGGACTACAACTGCCAGAATCCCCAGCCAGTATAGTCAGTGCTCTAAACCAGTGGTCCCCAACCTTGGGCCTCCAGATGTTCTTGGACTACAACTCCCAGAAGCCTTCACCACCACCTCTGCTGGCCAGGATTTCTGGGAGCTGAAGTCCAAGAACATCTGGAGGCCCAAGGTTGGGGACCACTGCTCTAAACCACCCTTCAAGCTATCTAGGCAAAACTATCTGGTTGACAAAAGTTTCAGCCTGTTGATAGAAAACATAGCTGGGCGTAAAGCTGAAGTTGATCTTTTAACGTATTAGGTAAAGATGGGTGGGACCAGCCTCCCTGGCCTCCAGATATGGTGGCCTCCAGTCTAGTGGAGACTTGCAACACCAGGATCATCTGTATGTGTGTGGAGAAAATTAATTCGTTAGCATGAAGTAGGGAAGTACTTGGGATTCAGAATTTATTTGAGAAACAAAGCAAAGGGCGAGTGTTTACCCATTTCTGAACTAACCCAAAGCAAAACAAGGAAGTCTAAAGTGCAGCTTAAATTGATCCAGGGCTCTCCAAAACACAGGATGTTGCTTTGTTTCTTTAGAGGCTAAAGATCCGAAGCAGTAAGCTTTCATTTTAGAGGATTCTGGGCGATTGGCAGTGGGGCAAAACAATCAATGTAGGATAGATTCCTGGAAGGACAAGAACTGGGCAAAGACTAGATTGCATGATTAGAAGGAAGGAAGGAAGGAAGGAAGGAAGGAAGGAAGGAAGGAAGGAAGGAAGGAAGGAAGGAAGGAAGGAAGGAAGGTGCTGATGATGGATAGAAGGAAGGAAGGAAGGAAGGAAGGAAGGAAGGAAGGAAGGAAGGAAGGAAGGAAGGAAGGGGTGCTGATGATGGATAGAAGGAAGGAAGGAAGGAAGGAAGGAAGGAAGGAAGGAAGGAAGGAAGGAAGGAAGGAAGGAAGGAAGGAAGGAAGGAAGGAAGGAAGGAAGGAAGGAAGGAAGGAAGGAAGGAAGGAAGGAAGGAAGGTGCTGATGCTGGACGCAAGGAAGGAAGGAAGGAAACTGATATGAGCTTTGCTTTCACAGTCGAGGCTGAACTGTATTTGATGGCACTGAGTTGAAGAAAGAAAGAAAGAAAGAAAGAAAGAAAGAAAGAAAGAAAGAAAGAAAGAAAGAAAGAAAGAAAGAAAGAAAGAAAGAAAGAAAGAAGAAGATATTTTAGTTTTCCTGTGCAAGTAAAGGGCAGCCTTGCAATTTCAGTGTCCAGGTTCACTGAAATCCAGGACACAAATCAAATTATGCAGAGCACAAAACACTCCAGAATGAATCCAGACATATCCCAGAGAACCAAAATGGCCGCTAAACCAAATCAACTCTACTAAAATTGTACTCTCTATTTCTCGCTTTTCTGTTTCTTTTGTAGAGAGGAAACAGCCCTAAACGGTATGAGACACAGGAAAATGGAACCTCCTCTGTTTTCCCTGTTGCTCCTTCCCCTATTAAAGGCAGCCCCCAAATAACCCGGAGCAGACTAAAGGTTATGTTTCATTCTTCCGCCTTTATTTTGCCAGACTCCTGATTTCCCCCATGTACTTTTTCACTTAATGGTTACAGGAGGAACCTGTTTGGCTTGGCAAGATATGCAGACTTGTGGTTTCTTGGTTCATTATGCATCTCCCCACCCCATGCCACCAAAAGAGAAAAGAGAGGGGAAAAGAAAAACCAGACAGAACTTTACAAGTAATTATCTATGTTCTGGTGGTTATGCAGATACGAGCGAGATGTACCCGGGTGCCTCGGCTGGCCGTTGTGAAAGAAAGGTCACGGAGCGAAAAGAATCCTATAAACGAAACACATTAAGCAGAAAGAACACCTTGGTGAAGGTTTAGCGAAAAGATCGTCTCGTCCTTATGCCCATTAGTGGCAGAATTTCCCATTCAGATGTGGAAGCATTAAACATCTTGAAGTCTGGGAGGATTAAGGAAGGGGGGAAAGCGGCCAAAAAAATTCTTTTAATCTATGTGAGGTTTTCCCTCACCCAAATAAAAAAATGATTGCAAAACAGGATCTTCGGATATTGATTTTCCAGTTTTTCGTGTTTGTTTGTTTGTTTTAAATGCCTCTCACTCAAAAAATGTGCAAGATTAAATGGGCGGGAAATGCTATATAAATTGAGGTGGCCTTTTTTTAAAAAAATCTACTTTTTAGACCTCATTTAATAATCTTGGAACTCAGAACAGGAAGGGACCCTGTGGATCATCAAGTCCCGCCCCTGTCATGGTAGCACCATGGGGAATTGAACTCCCAACCTTTGACTCCGCAGCCAGATGCCTAAGCCACTGAGTTATGCAGCAGCTCAATAACAAGAGAGGCACTGGCTTCTGAGGGAGGAAGGCATAATCCAGAGCACTGGGAGAGAAAATGTCGCAGTTTTCTTTGGTATCCCCATGCTTGGTTGCTTAGCAACTTACTTGCTTCCTATGCCTCACTACAAAATGGTGGAACTGCAGATGATGACAGAGGGAGACACCAGATACAAGGGTCCTATCTGCTCTTTCATGAGGTCTTCTTGAAAATTTCCTCCTGTAACAAATGCTCCCCTTACCCAATGAATGGGCCGTTCTTAGATCAGGAAATGCATCCTGAGGTAGTTTTGCTGAACGGACCATTCTTTTGTGTTGGGTTTGTAGTTCACAAAGTCATAGACGTTTCATTGAAGCAGGCCAGGTACACAGAGCAAATGATGATTATGTATTGGGCATGCATGCTTACACTTCTTCTTTCTTCATGTCTGAAGCAACCCAAGGGTTGTTCCAAGATGGAAGGACCAGCCAATAGGGTGCCTTCATCGCCATGGAGATGCTTAAATGAGTTCACAGTCCTCTTCAGGGAGGCTCCTTCCATGTCCCTCCCAGATTTAGACAAAAAAGATGTATTAATGCACTTTCAGGTAGCCTTAAGGCATTTCAAGGGCCTGTTGTCCAAAAATGTTGGGAAGTTCACAGGTTTCCTGCCACTAATGTAATGAATCTCTGCGATTCACTAAGGAACCTACATCCCATGATGGGACACTTCTCAGACAGAAAAGCTAGCCTTGGATAAAGTGACCATTATCCTATGCTTCATCTTTCTCCCATGATAGAATTCAATGTACTCCAGAAGAGGTTCCCAGGAGATAACCCAGTTGGCATATTGCATTTATGTTCACCTCGTTCAGAGCCCGTTCGGAGCAGACTGCGTGGCTAAAAAGATGCAAACGATCCACCCAAGCCATCCCACATTTGCTAGTTCATGCCCGCAGATGAGAAACATGAGCTTGGGGTCTACAACTCCCACAATGTCACAGTCAACATGGATAGTGGCCGCTCTAACAGTGGGATTCCTGTAGTTGACATCCAAAACCAAGCCCTCTGCATCTCTGGTTCACACAGAAGGACAGCACCAACCAAAGTTTCTACATAATCAATGCACCCGTAAAGTAGGGTTTTGATGATATGCAGATCCCTGTGAGACTGCTAAAAAATAAAAACACCATTCCACACTGAGAAAGGAAAACTCCGTCATTTTCTTTTTTTACTGTACAAAGATGAAACAAGTCAAGCTTTATATTCCTGTACCAGCAATATCTCAGATGTTCCACAGACATATTTTTGTTGACAGCAAATACATCTTAACTTCTGCTTCCATAGCATGGCTTCCACCGCAGGTGTTTACTCAACTGGTGTATCTCCCCATTTCCCCTTCAAAGCATATATTTTAAAATACTTTTTCAAAATCCCAGCCTCACTTGTAGAAAGACATATTCCTTTGGGAAGAAATTATATCCAACTTCATTCTTGTCAAAAAAAAAAAAAACCTCAATGGTCATGTTCTAAACATTTCAAGAAGCATATTTTCCTCTGGGTTTCTGTCTGCGTGTTTCCTCCACACTCCATCCCAAATGAAACATTTAGGGATTTAAAAGCAACAAACATCTTGCTTTTATTCAGATTTAAATAATTTGGTTTGTCTCGTTTCCTTTCAACGTTCCTTCTTTCACTCCTTCAAAATCTGCGTCGCTGGGGTTGCACATAAATTTTGGAATCGTCTCTTTGACAAGCTCATTAATTTTTTCATGGGAGGGGATAGTTCTGTCTACTGATAAGACATAATTCTATGAAGGTAATTTATTCCCAAATCTAGGGCTTCGTAGTTCTGCATTCTTGTGCTGACGTTTCCTTTTTTGGGAAATTGAATACTTCATTGATTCTGACCACATGACAGTTGGCTTTTTCCTTCTGGATTCAGCAACACACTCAGAGATATTCCTTTCATTTTTCTGCAGCAATTTATTTAGCATATTGATATTTAAGAACTAGACGTTCTATCTAAGGTGCAAATATACATGCATTTTCAATTTCTTTGATTGACCCAGTTAACTTCCCTCCAACCAGCTGGACACTCAGACGCTAACTCCTAGAAGAGCTAATCTATTCTTAAAGGGAACTGATTACAATACCGACTGCTTTCTGGGAGCAAGGCTGAGGGTGTTGTTGCTGTGTTTGGTAAAACAGTTCACTGTGTTATGTATTAGTAGCATGTTGTGGTGCCATTCTCACAAGGTGACCAGGGAAATATAGAGAAATACTCTCCACGTCCCTCTAGTGGCCAGTTTTGGTGTTGCACTTAAAAACACTTTAAAACTGTAGAATCATAGAATCGTGGAGTTGGAAGGAGTCTGTAAGGCCACGGAGTCCAACCCCCTGTAATAGTGCAAGAATCCAAATCAAAGCAGATCAGATGGATTGTTGTCCAGTTTTCTCTTGAATTCCTCCAGCATTGGAGCATTCACCCCCTCTTGAGGTTATTGGTTCCATTGTCTTACTGCTCTAACAGTTAAGAATTTTTTTTCCTGATATTCACACAAAAACTGGATTCTTGTAACTTGAGCAAGGCAAAAAGCTAAATAAAACAATACCGTATTTTTCCATGTATAAGACAATACTTTTGTCTAAAATCTTTAGATTAAAAATTGAGGGTCGTCTTATACACGGAAGTAAGGAGGGATCAAAGCGCTTTGATTCCTGCTTTCCCCCTCCACTTTCTTCACAAGAAAGTGGAGGGGTAAAGCAGGAATCAAAGTGCTTTGATCCCTGCCTTCCCCCTCCACTTTCTTGTGAAGAAAGAAATTTTGGGTTAGTAAAGTGGGTTCTTATACATGGCCCCCATGTCTTATACACAGAAAAATACGGTACTTCCCTTGCCACTTTCAGTTGATTAGACAGTAGCATGAAGCTTGACCAATTCTGAGAAAAATAACTGCAAGACCAATGTCCTTTAAAAGTAACTGGACGAAGAGACATCTCAGATTAAGATCCTGAGCTCCAGCAATTGTTCAGTATCTTTGACCCTCTGCGCAAAGATTCATCAAGTGTGAGAAATCCCACACTCCATTTTGCAGCGCTGGTGTCCTCAACTTGATCACCCACCTCACGTTCGAAACACACCTCTCCTCATCCTATCATCCTTCCCTGTCCCTCCCGCGTGATCTAATCAAGGAAATTTCCCAGGGCTGGAGTCACCTGCACTCCAATGACTTGAGTTTTAAGCAGGCCGCCGAAAAAGCAATTTCCCACCACGTCTGAAGAACATGCAGAATAGAGTCGAGCGCATGGAAAATAGCCTGCTGAGACGATGCCGAAAATTGCTAATATTTGAAGCCAGCAGGTGTAACAAGGTTATTGAGGTGAGGAAAGAATTGCAGCCTGGAGGAACCAGAAGACGGTGCAGTGAAGTTCAATATCAGATGCTCTTTAAAACACACACACACCCAACCAAAACAGTAATATTGCTGCAATATTGGCCACTGAGAATATCTGCTCTCTATTTAACTAGCCAGTTCTCATCTCACCCAGGTGCACCCTTGCACACCCTTCCCTTAATCTTATAGTAAAGACAGCAAGATAATATCTTCCTTCAGAACAAGGTGCCAGAAGCATTACATCCACTCCTGGCATCCTGTATATCCACCCTGTGTTATAATGTCTTACCTCAACAGCCTGGTCTGCAGGATAACGTTGAGGTGCCCGAAGGATTTTTGTGTTTTTCAACAGGAAAGGGCTATAATGAATTGGAGGCAAGAGCGTAATGGAGGGGGGTGGGAAAAGATGAGCTTCCCACAGCTCACCACGTCCAGACTGAGATGTGTTGGTTGGTAGGGGCCATCATCTCATTCAGACACCCATTTTAATGCCCCGAGAGAGAGCTTAACATTAGGGAGAATCACACCAAGGCAGAAGTGGTATTCACAAACGACTCCTGCAGGCATGCGGTGAAACCGTCATGCCGCAAATGGCAGAATGAACAGTGAAATAAAACTGGACAAGATGGCCTTTTTCGTCCTGTACAATTGCACAACCTAACTTCACATTGTACTAACTTTCATAGGGTTTCCGCCATTTCCTATATATTCATTCACACCAAAGGAATAAACAACCTGCTCTGTCCAATTTTTCCCTTCTTTGTAGGCTTTCCCCCTCTTCTCACTGCCATATGTTACAGGGTTATGGGTGTTACTGGGTGGTTTTTTTTTTGTTTTGTTTTTACTTAATAGAACAGAAGAAGAAGATGATGATGAATTAAGGAAGCCGGCATTAATTTTTCATTTTGACAGATTAGAGTCCGTTGCATGGTGTGCCTTCTATACAGACTCTGGGAGCTTGCTCTTTATAACGCTGGCTTCTAGGTTTTTGCCTGAATTAAGTACTGGGCACCAAAAGCATGTAAAATTCATGACAATCTATAATTTACATGCTGGGAGATAAATAATGAACTAAATCATGTCATTAAATTGGGATTTCATTTTTCATCCATCCCTATGGTGATTAATCGGAGGTCATTGTTGCTTCCACATCACAGCCACATGGTCTAAACTGAACATTCTTTTTTGCTGGGGAAAGCAATGCAAAATATTTTCCTCTTTCGGGGAAAAAACAAAGTGGGTTAAATGATGGGCTTGCCATTGATTTACGAGAGTGTTGCGCTCACATTCCACTCCTATCCACGTCGTCCTGGAAGAAAGCCCCACTGAACTCTGTGCTTTCTGACTGGCAAATAGGCATAGATTTGTATAGAAATGCAGTGTCAGGTAACAAGGAATTAGCATCAATATTAACATCCAGATCTTCAAAAACATCCTGATCTACAAGAATTCATTGCTCCTGCTGTGTTTCGTTTATTTAACCGTCATCCAGACAGCATTTTAAAACTTGTGTTGAGCAAGTTCTGACCCCACCTCTGGACATTCTGGTGTATTGAAGGTTATAGTTGAGGTTGAGGCTGAAGTGACGGTTACAGTTACGGTTACCATCACGGTTATGGTTACGGTTATGGTTGTAGAACAATTGAGTTGAAAGGGGCCTATAAGGCCATCAAGTCCAAATCCCTGCTAAGTGCAGGAATCCAAATCAAAGCAGATTTGACTGATGGGTGTCTATCTTTCTCTTGAACACCCCCGGTGTTGGAGATTTCCCCATAACTTGGTCATCAGGATTCATTTTTAGTGAGCTTCACTCTTACTTATCTCACTCTCCTCTCTTAAAGCCTTCCACAAAGGAGGAGCTCAGGGTTGACTAATTAAAGCTGTGCTCATGTGTTTTAAAAACACCATTGGCATTCAGTGTGCTTCCTACACTAACGTATTATCTCCAACAGACAGCTGACAAAAGCCGTTATCAAAATCTTCCATCATGCTGGGCAGCCATCCTAACTCTACAGATGTGAAATTGGAAATGCCGACACTGCTGGGTTAGTATCTCAAGCCCTCGTTTTACCATCTAATGTAAATGATTAAGGACTGTGTTAATTCAACAGCTTACACTTCTACTCAACAGGACCCCCATCCAAACCAGGTCAAGCATCTCAGGAGGAATCAAAACAAAAGGTGGATAATGTCTTCTATAACACTCAAAATCTGGGATTGTGTGAGGAAGTTGATATGCAGGAAATTCAGGATGTACAAAGTTTCTGGAAGGTAGATGTGTTTCTGGAGGGGAATAAGAACTCCTTGTGATTGTTCCTCCCATAACAGAAATAGATGCCTTGGCCATCCAGACAGAAAACAAAGCCTGTGTTTATTGTATTTTAACCAAAGACAATGCAAAACATGTTTAGAAGATACAGAGGTAAGAAAAAGCACATGCTGTAACAGATTTCGGGAGTGAAGCGGTACTAATGAGGTGACACCTTACAATGAATTGACTCCAAAATTAATCATAATTCATGTATCAGTTCAGATGGAAGATGAACAGACGCTGTCACTTCATGTGGTGAAGGGTATCATCATTTCTGCTAAAAGGCCAGACTTTCTATTCTGTTAACTATCATCACATGGTTCTGTCTGTCTGCATTGAGGAAGGAAAGAAAGAATGCCGAGCGACGATTATGCATGGGTGTTTTTCACTATAACTGCCAGAATTGAGCAGGAATCCCCCCCAGCTAGAATTCTGATATCTTGCAACAAAACAAAACAAAAAGTTCTCAGATGTGTTTTAGGATACACACCTACCGTGTTTCCCCGAAAATAAGACAGGGTCTTATATTAATTTTTGCTCCAAAAAACGCATTAGGGCTTATTTTCAGGGGATTTTTTTTTCATGTACAACAATCTACATTTATTCAAATACAGTCATGTCATCTTCTTCTGGTTGCTGTACAGTGGTGGAGGGTGGGGTTTCACTTAAGTGGCGCTTATTTTTGGGGTAGGGCTTATATTACGAGCATCCTGAAAAATCAATACTAGAGCTTATTTTCACGTTAGGTCTTATTTTTGGGAAAACAGGGTATTCCTTGCCACAGCTCACTCTTCAGTGGTGGTCATAAGGCATGGAGAAGGACGTGGGTGGGGCTTTCTGCAACTGCAAAAGATTAAGGGGCTGGTAGTTTTTTGAGAGGCATCCTCTACAGAGTCTAAGGAATAGAGAGACTACTGTCCCCTAATGCTTTGCAGTTCCCATGGATCTTGGAAAGCTCCACCTGTGCCCTTTTCCATGCTTAACAGCAGTCTCTGCAGAGATAAACTTGGCAAGGAACAGGTGCGTATCCCGAAACTCCTCTGACAACTTGGACTTTTATTTATTTATTTATTTATTGGCTAATGCTACCAGAATTCTGAGAGGATTCCTGTGAGATTTTGGCAGATGTAGTGAAAAAAAGAAAACAGCACCAAAAATCCAAAACCTAGCAATCATCTTGAGATGCCACCAACTCTGGCTCCTTCTTTCTTTCCTCTGCTTGCCAATCCAACTTGTCATTCTAATAATGGCAACAAATTGCAGGAATGGCTGAATCGCTCAGGGGTTGAGGTCTCTGGCTGTGGAGGCAGAGGTTGGGTGTTCAGTTCCCCTCTGGGCCTCCTTGAGGGAGTCTGGACTTGATGAGCCATAGTAGTAGCTCCCAAACTGTGCACTGTGGCCCCCTGGAGTGCTGCCAAACCCAGCAAGGGGCACCACGGAATCCTTGGTATCATTGTCTTCGGGAGCCACGGCCAGTGGCCAGTAAGTCAAGGAAGCCACGAGTCGAAAAAGTATGGGAGCTACTCATCTATAGGGTCCCTTCCAGCTCTGCAGTTCTGAGATGATGATGATGGACTCCTACATATACTTTTTTTCCCCTCTCCTTTCCCTCCCCTTCTCCTTTTCTTCTTTCATGTCCCATCTCTTAGACTGTTGGCCCAAGGATTACAGCTCTGATGGATCTTTTATCGATATATAAGCGGGATGAGGTATCTTTTGGTTTAAAAATATTATAAACAAATCGCATTCAATAGATCAAACTGGAAATGAGAAAGATCCAACCACCTCTGAAGATTTTGACCCGCCCAGTAATCAAAATATCCTGCAGGAAAGACATGTCGAAACTTTAATGGTGAGACGGAAGGGCATTGGTCATTCCATTTGAGAGCACAACCGGTTCAGTCTTGTGTTGTAGCTTCTGTCGCTGAGCCTCGAGGGTCTAATTTAAACTGTTGACTTTGCAGTCCGCTGCAGCAGATAAATTCCGAAGAAAGTTGTATGCTGATTTCAGTGCAGCTCCTTTCTCATGACACAAATGCTTGCCAACCTAATCTTGTCACATATTTCCAAGGGATGGTCTTCATTCAGTCTTGCTTCATTGTTTTCAGTAAGCTAGTTGTTGCTGGATCCCATTCTACGCAACCCAAGACACTCAGTGTGACAGCCTTCAAAAATGCTATTATTAGTCTGAGAGTATTATCTGATTTTCATGTGTTTATTTACTGAATGGATTTATGAGCTGTTTGGGCAGGATACAAACTTTCAGAAAACATACGATCTACAAGAAAAATAAAATAAGAACCATAACTATCTAATAACTGTTCAATATCTACATTGTTAAAATAATGAGTAAGATAATAATTATAGTCATGCGTTGTAAAGTCAATTCCGACTGACAGTGACCCTTTTCAGGGTTTTCCAGGTAGAGAGTACAGTGGTACCTCGACTTACGAACTTAATCCGTATTGGAACGGCATTCGTACGTCGAAACATTCGTAAGTCGAAGCAAAATTCCCCATAGGAATGCATTGAAAACCATTTAATCCGTTCTGGCTGTTTTTCGTTCGCAACTAGAGGCGCCGTTCGCAAGTAGAGGCATTAGTTCCTATAGGAACTAATACAAAGCCGGTTAATCCGTACTCTACCACTAGGGGGAGAAATTTTTTTTCCTTCTTTTGACCTAAGATGAACTTAGGTCAAAAAAAGGGCAGGAGAACACCTTTTAAACAGAAAAGGTTTTTTTTTCCATTCGTAAGTCGAAGCTCTGTTCGCAAGTCGAAGCAAAATTTTGCGAATGGAGCTGTTTGTAAGTCGAAATGTTCGTAGGTAGGGACGTTCTTAAGTCGAGGTTCCATTGTACTCATAAGTGGTTTCCCCTTCCCTTCCACTAGGGGCGCTGTGGGACTGTGCAGCTTGCCCAAAGCCACCCAGGTTGGCTCCTCTCCCAGGAGGTACAGTAGGGAATTTGAAATCCCAACCCCTGGTTCCACTCACTGGCCGAATAGTTCAATGGTTTAGGCATCTCACTGTGGAGCCAGAGGTTGGGAGTTTGATTCTCCACTGGGCCTCCTGTAAGTGGAGCCAGCCTATGTGGCCTTGGGCAAGCTGCTCAGTCCCAGGATGCCCCCAGCTCTGGGAAACCTCCAGGAATGGCAACTGCGCTTTTAAAAAAAAGAGAGAGAGAGAGAGAGAGAGAAAGGCATTAAAAGGGTGAGGGTCTCAGGAGGCCTTGGGAGCTGCAAGTTGCCCCTTGAAGACATATGTAGCCTGAAGGCTTCATGTTGCCCACCCCTAGAAACTGACTAGATAAAGATATCCAATCAGTTAACCATAGAATCCTAGAATCATGGAGTTGGAAGGGACCCCATAAGGCCATCAAGTCCAACCCCCTGCTCAAGGCAGGAATCCAAATCAAAGCAGAACTGATGGATGGCTGTCCAATTTTCTCACGAATGCTTGAGAATATTATCTGATAAAGAGGTTCACAAGTTGGAAGAGGCCAATTATTTCAGGAAGGGCTCTCTTGAGGTCATCCATCCTGGAACCCAGAACCCCTCCCTTCTGTTTCAAGCAACTCTTGGCTTGCAGCTCACAGTTCTTAGTTTTTAATATGAGAAAAAAGCTGTAGAATTCTGGGAGTCGTAGGCCAAAAAAAAACCCCACCAACTTTTCCAGACTCCAGAGATTCCTATGGCAGGAAAATCTGTGACATTGCATCCCCTAGCCAAATAGAATTTCCCACTGGGCCTCCTTGACTGGATGATCCATAGGGTCCCTTCCAGCTCTGCAGTTCTAAGAATAATATTAAGAATGGCTGGATGGCTCAGTGGTTTAGGCTTCTGGCTGCAGAGACAGAGGCTGAGAGTTTGATTCCCCACTGGGCCTCCTTGACAGGGGTTGGACTGGATGATCCATAGGGTCCCTTCCAGCTCTGTAGTTTTAAAGTTACTATTACTCAAAAATGCCAGACAAAGTCAAGCAAAATTATAAAAACATTGACTGGTATCATAAAACAGATGCAAATTTTATCCAAAAACCTAAGTATCTGTTAAGTATCGATGCAGTATGTATGCTGTTCCTCATATTGTTATTACTGTTCATAATGTTGTTGTCGGCGTTGTTATTACCAACTGACTTAATGACAAGCACTCTTCTGGACTGTTGACATTAAAAAAGAAAATTACCTTCCCAGCCTCACCAACAACAACTCAACACCCATCGACAAAAGCAATACAAATTAAACTCAAACTCCAAACGGAACTGAAACCTAAATGGTGGCGGGACCAGGCCACTCATTTGCACAACTAATCCAGGGGGAAGATGTCTTCAAAAACTTCTTTAAAAAGTACAGTTTTAAACATCCTCTTGAAAATTGGAATTGTGATTGTGCTTTTTTAGGTTTTTAGGCATGGAAACACTTCTGAAGGCAAGTGACACTCAAGAAAGAGGTAGCTGAACTTGGGCTTAGCACTGAGCACCTACTTTGACCCATTCCCAGCTGGTCTTAGAGTTCATTTGCTCAGTAGACAGAGGTGTGTGTGTGTGTGTGTGTGTGTGTGTGTGTGTGTGTGTGTGTGTGTGTTGTTCCGATCAACATGATGATCCCAAGTTCACGTACCCACCAGTCCTCTCACTTGTCTTCTCTTTCCCCACCTTTTTTGATCACTGACAATGGACATGGTGTGAATAAAATAAAAGCAACAAAGGCAACTTCTAAATCAAAACAAATACCCTTGTGCGCTTGAAGCATTGCTTTGCCGGCTCCATATAGCACGGTATAAATATTTGTGCTGAGAACTTAATTATACAGAAGAAAGCCGCAAATTACAAGCATCTCCCGAGTTGTACTCAAATGGGAGGTCAGCAGTTCAAGAGATGCAAGATTTAGATCTTGGAAGAAGTGTTGTTAAGGTGTCTCCTGTCTTCCGAACTTTCTTTCTTAACAGGAACATCAAAACTCTGTAGACTAACTTCACTAAATCAAAATGAGTGTCCTCTAAATAATTGGGAATGTTATTGGCTTCTATTGATTTAACAATACCTTTTCGGGTGTCACAGAACTTCATCTTGGAAGAGGTGATACCAGCATGAATAAGAACAAGGAGGCATTACAGGCGAGCGAGAGACACCTGACCGTTTTTCACTTTCGAAAGGGAGCTGTGTCCTGTTGATGAGAAATTACGAACATAACTCAATCTTTTTAGAGAGATAAAATAAAATTAAAACCATAGCAAATTAAGGATGCGGGCAGCTGAAGCCATCAATCTGTCAAGGCTGAAAGAGTGAGTGCCATCCATTCAGCTGGTTGGAATATAATGTGGGGATGATGGGATCGGTGCTCTGTTAAAAGGGTGAATGGTCACAGTGGTGGCTACAGGGCGAATTTTGTTCCCATCTGTACATGCAACTCTTCCGATATTTGGCAAGGGCAAATTAGGTAATTTCTTCCAAAAAAAAAAAAAAATGGTCCAAACAAAATTCCCCAGCATCCCATTGTTTCAAGTCCTGGGATCCTTGACAACATGGTCAGCCTCATGGTGATATCTATCCATGTCTTCTGTTTGCTAATGGGACACACGGCACGGCGCTCAAACCGCTCTTCAAGCTCCCATTCACAAGCACGAAAGCAGCCTTTCTAATCAAGATGTACTCAGCCACTCCACTTTGCTAGGAGGTGGTCCCCGAAGACCAGAGGCGTCTAATCAGAAAGCTCTTGTCTCGTGTCCTCTGCTAACACAGGCATTGACAAAGAGGTTATTTTCAAATTTGTAGCATCCAATTACCTCCCAACCAACTCATGATAAATTGCCCTCGTCCGGCTAGAAATGCTACGTCCTTGAATCTAAGCAGCCTTCTTAAGTTCCAAATGCATTCAGTCAAGTCATCCATGTTAAGTCTGGCTCGAAGGCAGGGTTGATATTCTTTCTTTCTAGACAGCATCCCAGCAAGCGTCATCTTCACCGACGCCTCTTACTTAGTTCATTTTCCATTTCCAAGACTGCCGCTGGCCCTTGTGCAAAAATCCAAAGCCATCAAGCTATCCGCTATGCCTTGCCTTTATGTAACAGGAAGCCACCTTGTCACGAGAGCACCGCATGTCTCAAACATGTGGACCAGGCATTGATTCTCCACTTTCTGGGCCACCAGAATTGCTAGTTGGGGCTTCTCCTTGGAGACTGCAAAAACAAATAAATAAATCCATCTCCGAGGAGGACCAGGTGGGGCATTGGCGCCAATGGAGAGGGAAACTCACCTCTTGAGCCTAAGGCCTCTCCTCCACATTCTGATTGGTCAGATGTTGGGAAAGCTCTCTCAACGAAGTCCCTAGGATCTACCACCCTTTGCATGGATCATCATTTGACTCAGCTGCAATGCAAAGCAAGGGGTTCCCCAGGGCCAAATCACTTCCCCGCCCCAGGCTAACCCCTGTCCTTTTGTAATGAGCAGTTCATTCCACAACTCTTTGTGTTTCTCCACCCCCACGCCAATCATGAGACTTCTGAAACCATTTAGCCTTTCCTTGTTCTGTGTCTGCCCAAGTCTGCTTTTCGTGCTTCCTCTGAGCTGGGAGGATGAGGGTGAAAAGAAGAAGCAAAGCAGAATTGAGGGCTTCGGGGCAGCAGAGTTTAGGAACTGCTGCTAGAGCTGCTGGAACTTAAATCAACCAATATGTGAGACAAGTAATCCAAGCTGCAGGAATGCTGGGAGACAGACATACAGTATAAGGTTGCAACAAAATAGCAAAGAAATGCAAATTTACTCACTGTGAAGTCACACCCGGGAATTCAGGTTTCTCTAGGTCTGTGCAAATTATCTGCCCACACAGAGAGAGAAGGAAACTGGTTAAACAGCCTTGTGTGCAGCTTGTCATTGTAACTCTTCTGTAGCCCTGCAGGAGGTGGAGCTACAGAAGAACCACTAAACAAGCTGTAAACAAGGGCAGATTGTCAATTTCCTCATCTTGTTTCCTCTTCGCATTCTGCATTTTTTTTTATTTTCCTTCTTCTTCTTCCCCCTATCTAGGCACCTAACACAATAGCACTGGCACCAAACTGTTTTTGAAAGGGGAGGATGGCATATTCTGCCTAGAAGGGAACAACAGAGAGAAGAGGATCATATTCTCAGTTCTAGTGATCACCCGCCTGAACCTATGCAAATAGATCTGATGTAGAAAAAGTAGAAGCATGGAGGCAAAAACAAAGGATTGTGGGGGTGGAACTCCAGGTTAATTTGCATTTCCTTTCACGTCACATGGTCAATGGGAAAAAAAATGAAAATCAGCCTATCCCAATCCTGGAACATTGATAGCAAGCAGACTCTGGTATTCTGCACTCCTCATTTTTTCTAAGTATCAATTTCTACAACTGCTACATTCTGGCTTTAATTAATTAAATGTCTTCAAGTTGATTCCTGCCTTATCATGACACTTTCCAGGGTTTTCAAGATACAGAGTAATCAAAAGTGTTTGCCATTCACTTTTTTTCGGGGGGGGGGGTGTTCTAGAGCTGTGCAGCTTGCCCAAGGCTACACAGACTGCCTTTTCTCTCGGTAGGCACAGAGGGGAATCAAACTTCCAACCTTTGCCGCCAAAGCCAGGTAACCAACTCACAATGCTATTTAGCCTGCTACACTCAACTTTATTTATTCCTGGAAATCAATATAATTCTTCTCTTCCTTTAAGGAGAGGTATCATGGCTGCTTGAATATGTAGAAACCACCTTTTGGGGCTTCGGTAGCAAAGTTTAGGGCTCTTTCTCCTACACTATCCCTGAAACAATAAATATAAGTTTTCTGCTTTGTTTGGTTTTCACCTAATTAAGAATTCCTGAAGTTGTCAGTCCTGATAACTAGCCATAAGCTCAGCACTAGCCTGCTGCAGGCAGCTAGTGTCAAAAAAGCAACTTTCTTACAAGAAAAGGAAGTGGTTTGGATTGAGGTTCAGGAAACCAGTGCTCTAGTATCTGTTCAGCTCTTAATTTCGGGATCACATCAACGGTTTTGAGTCTCACTTTGGCTACCAGCAGACCCTAATGATTTCTAATCTTTTGAACTGCTCTCCTCATGGGTTAGACATCTCAAATACAAAAACTGTGGCTTGCTAATGAAAGAAGCCAACGGTCTTGGGGCTAGCCACTGTCTATCGTTTCGCCATCCATCGTAGACCGAAGCAACCTTCGTCCTGCATGTCAAGAAGGAGGATTCCATTAGATCTGGGGAGAGTTAAGGTTTGAATTATTATCAGAATTAGTGCCCTTTATTGACTTGGAGGCTCCCGTCTTCCCTAGCTGTTATAGTTTTATCGAAACATTAAACTACTTTAAAACTTTCATTTCCTCCTTTAAAACTAAATTAGTTTGGTGTTCTCAGCAGCACCCGCAGCCACCCTTAGGCAAGCAAGTTACAGCACAGCAAACATAAACAACAATCAAGGCATAATTACTAACAGTTGGGAAAGTTGTTTTCACCTCCCCCTCAACACAAGTCTCCATGTTCTGTGTGAAGCACACCCACACTCACACACATAGACACGCACAATCTCTCTTCCTTTCAGTGTTCAAGTCCTCCTTGGCTTTCAGTAATTCTAGTTCACCAAGTTTACCAATTATACAGTTTAATCTGAAGGGTTTATCTGGTTGCTCTTCTCTCTCTGTCTGTGTCTCTCTCATTTTGTTACAATCACATCAAGCTCACAAGGGTATAAGAGACTGAAAGTTGCTTTAGCACAGGGACCAGACTTTTTAAGGTCCCTGTATTGGTACCCCATAACCTGAGCTGAAGTGTGGGTTTCTTCCACATTTAGGGATCGGTTGCCTACTCTGCTTTGGACCTGGTAGGGTTAGTGAATCTACTCCAGTTTTGCTCTGAATTTTGCAGGAGGCATCCAAAGTGCTGAAACCTTTTTGGGGGGAATGAGCTTCAGCACCTTGGACAGCAATTGTAATATTGGGCATAAAACTCTGAGCAGATTTGACACCCCTGCCAGCCTTGAGCCACCAGCCTCTCTTTCTTGGATCATAAGCCACTCTTACATCTCTACCAGTCTCAGTCGAGTATCTGAACATTTCCTCTCTATCAGCATCAATGAATTCCCAACCTCTGGGTCCATAGCCAAAAAGACCTAAACCACTGGGCTCTCTAGCAGTTCTTGCTCTGTTATGCAAAATTACGAAAGCATCCTACTAACGAAACCAAGTACGTGGAGAACATGAATGGCAATCCTGACTTGTATCACTCTTCTGTGTGAGAATGGAAATTAACATTTTCTACTTTCAGATAAGATATTGTGTCAGCCTGATGACATTTTTTGGCATTTGCAAGGATGGTAAAGGTAAAGGTAAAGGTTCCCCTTGACATTTAGTCCAGTCGTGTCCGACTCTAGGGGGCGGTGCTCATCCCCGTCTCCAAGCCATAGAGCCAGCGTTTGTCCGTAGACAGTTTCCGTGGTCACGTGGCCAGCGCGACTAGACACGGAACGCCGTGACCTTCCCACCAAGGTGGTACCTATTTATCTACTCGCATTTTTACATGCTTTCGAACAGCTAGGTTGGCAGGAGCTAGGACAAGCGACGGGAGCTCACTCCGTCGCGCGGATTCGATCTTACGACTGCTGGTCTTCCGACCTTGCAGCACAGAGGCTTCTGCGGTTTAACCCGTAGCGCCACCACGTCCCATGCTTTGCAAGGATGAGTTTTGCACAAATCTCAAGAACTGCACAAATTACTGAACTACAGCAGCTGCTGCCTTGTTGTGCAGACTTTCGAACGCTAGAGGCATCAGATGAATTGTTTGTATTTCTTGCCTCAATCAACCACTGCTTGGGTACCTGTGTGTGTGCATACCTCCGCTCTCAAAGGGAAGGGACACTAATTTTGCATGAGTAACCTCAGCCTGGAGAAAAGTGTCCAGTGTGTTGTTCTCGATTGGAGGCAAAAAATCTCACAGGGGTTAAAAAAAACACCAGGCTATGGCTAAGTGCCAAGACAGTCTGCAGGCACGGTTTTTTTTATTTAAAAAAATTACAAATCTCATAATCTTTCATTCTGGGAGTTCCACCTGACAGACCCACAATTCCAGATGCCTAAATGAGGCTCATTTGAAGACAAGGCCCAGCTGGGAAGGCTTGGTGGCCTAGCATAAGCTAAATTTGCCTTAACTTCCTGTGCAGAAAGGAAGATGCCTCACTGCTAGTTCGGTACTTCCTTTCTACACAGGAAGTTAGAGTGGAACTAGGCCTATGCTAGGCCACAAGGCCTTTCCAGCTGGGCATTTTCTCCAGTGGAGCCACATTTAGGTGTCTGTACGTCTGTGTCTGTCAGATGGAACTCCCATAATGGAAAATTATGGGATTTTTAGTCCAACCACACACACCCCCAACCTCCAAAATCCTATGTGGGTGATTAATTAAGGAAGATTTCTTCACCTGCCTAGTAGAGAATGGGATGAGAAGACACGGAGAATGGAAAAAGGAGGAACAATGCATTGACATTTTGGTGTTATTCACTTATTTATTTTTTTGAGAGGTATTCAGACTGAGAAGGCATGCAGTATTGAATCTCGAGCAAACCCTAAAATAATTCATGTGTAATGAGGTCATCCATACTTGACAGGCACTTAAATACAGTTCAGGAGTTGCATAGAATACTTCCAGAATATTGTCTTTTGGATAAAAGAGTGAAGCTACATCTGTATTCAGCTTTGGCTTCTCACTGTGAAGTGAAGGAGAAAACAAAAATATGGAAATCAGAAACCAGAGGTAATGTGAGCAATGTAAGAAGGACAACTTAATTCTTACAAGGACATCTACTTTCTGCTTTCTTCAAGCAGATCAGTGAGCACTGTAAGGGTAGCTGGTTTTCATATGAGAAGCTCTGATTTCCTACAACTTCTTTAGATCAATATAAGACGTGCTTTCACCACCGCTGGCACTTTGAGGGTAACTAGAGTTTCTCAAATCTCAGATAAACTGCAGGACAAGGGTGGGTAGAAAGTTAAGTCTGGATCTCCGAGGAAATGCCTACTTAATTTGAAGCAGATTAACAAATATTAGCAAGTATGTGTGAATATTTAACAACAGCCGCATATGGATGGATGAGAATGCAATTTTTAAAATCACAATTTACCACAATTCCCAGTGCTTAAATTAAGGCTGTAGACCACGTTTGCCCCAAATCCTGAATTACTAGCCAAATTGGCTTGATTCTGACCTATTTGTGTAACACCTGGATTGAAGCAGAACAGCCAGCATGAATTCCACAGTGAATCAAAGAAAATGTACATTTTTCCAGCACATGAATCAAATCAGATGGGGCACCCATCACTTCAACCATTTGGTTCATCAGTTTTGGAAAGTAAATAATCATAAACTGGCTGGATAGTTCAATGGTTGGCTGCAGAGCCAGAGGTTGGGAGTCCGATTCCCCCATGGTGTCTCCTGGTAGAAAAGCCAGCCTGGGTGGCCTTGGGCAAGCTGCACAGTCCCAGGGCGCCCCTAGTGGAAGGGAAAGGTAAAGCACCTCTGAGTATTCTCTACCTGAAAAATGCTGAAAAGGGTTGCTATGAGTCACAATTGACCTGACAACACATGATGATGATGATTAGGTAAAGGTAAAGGTTCCCCTTGACGTCCAGTCGTGTCCGACTCTAGGGGGCGGTGCTCATCCCCATTTCCAAGCCATGGAACCAGCGTTTGTCCATAGACAGTTTCTGTGGTCACGTGGCCAGCGCAACTAGACACGGAACACCATTACCTTCCCACCGTGGTGGTATCTATTTATCTACTTGCATTTTACATGCTTTCAAACTGCTAGGTTGGCAGGTTGATGATTATTATAAGTGCCTAATTGGCAGAACCTTGATACTAACTGTCTGAAATTCAGCAAGCTTTCCCCCCGCTTCAGGTTCTACCATGCTGCTAAATTTCAGCCCCGTCAGTGCAAAAAAAAAAAAAAAAAGCTGTGTTTTGTTTTGTTTTGTGATGTAAATCACTGGGACTCTTATACACCAAATTGGATCTGGGGTGCAAAGCAAACTAGATCGAGCAAAACTAGCCCAGGAGAGAATTGGGATATATTTCGAAGTCTCAGACTAGCCTCTAAATCAGATCTGAGGACCTGTGTACCACTCTAGTTTAAATGTGAGAGAAAGCAAAATTGAAAAATCCTCCTATCTCTGTAGCAGCTACGGTTCACCTGGGTCCCAAATTATTCTCTGAAATGAAGAAAGTTGGGGTGCAACAAAGGTTTCTTTTTTCCTGCTGAAAGGATGTAGATAAAAGCTTCCCTCTTGACTCACGAGGACTCTGAAGGGTTTACCTTTGGAGAAAAGGGATGCGACTTATCCAGGTCAGCCTTGCCCACCAAACCCCAAACCATCCAAGATGGTGGCCGTTGAAGGCCCCCAAGTGGTCTGAAATGAACCACCGGCTCAATCTGCCCACCGTGATCTTCTTTTTTTGGTGTGGATCCTGCCTGTCCCTGCTTGATATTTGCAAGTGTTTCTGACCCCCTGCCGCGGTTATTTCACCTCATACAACGCTCTCTCTTTTTCCATTTTTTTAGTTATTAATACAGACACTTTAGTTATCAAAGATTTGACAGCAATGACGGATTGACCTCCGGTGACTGGCGATGCCGACTATCTCAGCTTGTTAAGATAATAAATGGCTACCTGTCAAAGACTCTCTCGAAGTAAATGTGAGCCCTAGAGATATCTCTATTGTCGCCTTTTTTAAAAAAAAAAAAAGAGAGAACCCTCTTTGGCTCCCTTGTATGGATATTAATTAATAGTAATTGTCTCTTCCATTGAGATAGATAGAAATACTAATTACTTTCCCCTCCGACGAATTCCTCAACAGTAGCACTTATTCGGCAATAATGAAACAATCCACAGTAAAACAAAGAAGTTCTTTAGAGTATTTAACGAATATTTAACTGCTGGGAAGAATCCTACATTTTTCCCCCTAAGAATTGTTATCCTGCCACATGCTTTTGTTTGATGGTAGCAACCATAGAACAGTGACCACATGATGGTTGCACCCCAGTCCCTTTGATATCTCCACTCAACTCCCTTTCAGTTCCCACGGTCCGGAACACAACAGATCAAAACCGATACCATGGTGCTTGACTGAAAACCCAACATTGCACTGAGGTTCCTAACCGTAGATCAGCCTGAGGCTTGGGACAATCTTCAACCAGAATACAGTGTCGCATTCTTGTTCAGCATTGGCTTACGGATCTAATTTGCATCTTTGATACCTTCATACTTGATTAACAACTTCAGGAGTTATCTGGAAGTTGAGTCATGGCCACTGGACTTCTTTCTTGTTAGGCTGAAACATTTCCCTACTCATCCAAGTAGCTTCTTCAGTCTGAGGAGAGTTGGTAGGAGATCCCTGATAGATCCAGGATATATCAACCTAATAAGAAAGAAGTCCAGTGGCCATGACTCAACCTCCAGATAACCTTACCTGGATGACTGAGAATCTTCATAGATAACTTCAAGAGTTGTTGGGTTTTTCCCTCACCATTTCAGTGGAAGAAGGGAGATATCTCTTCCCCAGAATGAACACACAGAGACACATAACAGTGATTGGAAATATAGAAACCAGAGCTTGCTGTAGCCAGCAAACTTTATCAGTTGGACACCTGCATCCATAAGAACGTGTTGGATTAGCAGGCAATACCTAGATGTTTAGAGCGTCATGCCCAGCCCTGGACCTTGGAGTGTGCTTCCTACACATATATCCCACAATTGCCCCCACAAATAAGTTTTGTCCTATCAGGTATGCATGCATTTTGCATTCCACATTCCAAAGTGCATCTGTGAGTGTATGTGTGTTGGGAAGTGGTGCTAGGGAAAATGAATGATAGGGGCTCACATGTGGGTTAATGTGATACACAGGTGTTGCCCTCCATACTAGACAAAGCTTCCCCAAAGCTGGTACTTGATGCATTAGACCATCAACAGGCACAATGGTCTATTTATTTTATTTTATTTAAAATATTTTTACCCCACCTGGGAAACCACTTCTCAGTGTTCTCTACCTGGAAAACTCTGAAAAGGGTCAGAAGTCAGAATTGATCTGATGGTATGTTTCTCTCTTCAACTAATTCAAATGCCAACAAGAACATTGTGTGTGTGTGTGTGTGTGTGTGTGTGCGTGTGTGTGTGTGTGTGTGTGTGTGTGCGCGCGCGCACGCGCGTGCGCACGCGTGTTTGTTGCAAATATACATATCATTCCCTAAAAGATATAGCTTGGGAGAAATAGTGCATGTCACAACAATCTGCATATTGCATGTTGTCTTGGTGTTCGTGCATGTATATGGTCATGCATGCCCACTAAACAGAAGGTGCATCCATCCGTTCTCCAAATATAAATGGGATTCTTAGAAACCCCAGACAGAAGGCTGGAGCAAATATAATGGACGCCTGCACAGCTTGATTAACAAAACATCCATAAGGCATTCTCCCAAGGAAAAACAGGTCGAAAATGGGGACAAACCAGACACTGAAACATAGAATCATAGAATCATGGAGTTGGAAGGGGCCTCTAAGGGAGTCCAACCCCCTGCTCACGGCAGGAACCCAAGTCAAAGCAGGTCTGACAAAGGGTGGTCCAGTTTTCTCTTGAAGGCTTTCAGCGTTGGAGAGATCACCACCTCCCTTTCCCATGACTCCTGAAAATCTGAGTTGGAAGGCCCCAAAAGCACATGGAAGGCCCCAAAAGCAGGCTATAACTGAAGAAGGAACTACCTTCCTCATAACCCTACCAAAGAACATCAGCACAGCTTTCCTTTCTGAGTCTGAAACAAGGAATGTCTTTATTATATGTAGTATAGTGCAAGGGCCAATGAGGAATAAACCTTTCTCATTCGCCAGATGTGTAAAGAATTCAAGTGGCCTTATATCTAAAACCTCTTGTAGAGTTCACACTGTTGTGTTTCCTTATTGATTACTTACAGTAGTTTTTAAACATTTTACACATTCAAAGCGATGCATCTGAGACTGTGAGGTCTCTGTCACAGAAACGAGAAAACTGGGGGCATCTCAAGAGGTACAGTAAGAAGATGGACTTGATTCATGAGACTCTGGTGCCTTCTGTGTATTGAGAGATGGGCTTTAGCACCATTATTCAGGAAGTTGCTTCGCAGTTGCTTCCTAGGGAGATGCTGATGGCCATTTCTTAATACCTGCTCACTTCATTATCTCTCCCTCCGCTAACCCAGCACGTTTCAAATGTTCAAGCTTAATGGTCTTCAACCATCTCTCTCGTGACCCAAATTTAACTTGTACATCCAGTTATCTGCGGTGGAGACCACCATGCTTCTCAGCTCACAAAAGAGACACCACAATATATATCAGGCTGACTCGCTGTTGTACTGTTTGTGGCGTGGCTCCTGTTTCTGCTTTGTGCTTAACAACGGGGCCAAGGAATTCCACACCGACATGAATTAGTCATACTTTATTGTAATATTCAAAGTGGTAGCCATGTTTATTTGTGCCCACATATTGGGCAAGAAACAAAACAAAAAGGAAAGCAATGAAAAGAAAAGAAAATCAAAAGCATTGTGGCACCTTAAAGACCATATTTTAATGTGAGCTTTTGTGGACAAGTCCACTTCCTCAGACGTAAGAGTGAGACTTAGCAAATATTTATACATTTATAATAATAATAACTGTGTGTCATCAAGTCAATCCTGACTAATGGTGACCTTTTCTGGTGTTTTCTAGGTAGAGCATACTTAGAAGTGGTTTACCTTCCCTTCTTCTGGGGGTGTCCTGGGGCTGTGCAGCTTGCCCAAGGCCACCCAGGCTGGCTCTTCTCCCTGGACGCACAGTGGGGGAATTGAACTCCCAACCTCTGGCTCTGCAGCCAGAATCCTAAACCACGGAGCTATCTAGCCAGCTATACATTTATATATGGTCCCAAAATAAGGAGGCAGTGGTTGGTTATTAGACACAAGTTGCAAATTGTGTAAATCAATGGGGCAATTCATGCCAAGTAATAACTTAAGACCCCTCGTAACAGACCCCTTGAAGACATCTCAGTGACTTCAGTGCAATGGGTGAAAACCCATTCTTGGAAACGCTGTGGTGGGTTTTTGAGTCACCTTCACCATAGCTGATCCAAGCAACCTTTTCTTTTCCATAGTCAAGCTCAGGGGTAAAATAACCAAAAGATCCAGAATGTTGGCATCCACAGTGAGTTGTCTCAGAAATAGTGAGCTGCTCTCTGGGATATCAAGACATTTTAGAGCATAGCTAGGAGCCTTATGGCTAAGTGGTTAAACTGCAGTACTGCAGCCAACACTCTGCTCACAACCCAGGTTCAATCCCAGGTAGCCGGCTCAAGGTTCACTCAGCCTTCCATCCTTTCAAGGTTGTTAAATTGAGTACCCAGCTTGCTGGGGGAGGGGGCAATGTGTCATTAATCATTAAATTGCAAACTGTCCAGAGAGTGGCTTAAGTGCTATGGTGCGGCATACAAACAGCACACTTTGCTTTTTGCTTTTAATATAGCATGGTTTTGGGAACCACAGCACAATGCAGGAGGAAGAGAGATCTCCAACTTTGGCAGAAGCAAGGAGATCCAGCAAAAGTAGGCCATGGCAGCATCCTGGCCAACAGAAAAACAACGAACAGTCTCAGGGCACCTTAAAGACTATTAAGTTTTATTCAGCAGAAACTTTCACGAAGGTTTCATACCTACCCACACACACACACACACACACACAAAAAACATACCATAAGGCTCTCTGCCATTCTTCCTATTGCAGACTGGCACAGGCTGGCTGGATAGCTCAGTGGCTTAGGTCTCTGGCTGCAGAGCCAGAGGTTGGGAGTTCGATGCCCCTCCTGGGAAAAGAGCCAGCCTGGGTGGCCTTGGGCCAGCTGCTCAGTCATCCCAGGGCAACCCACAGAAGAAGAGAACGGTGAACCATTTCGGGGTACTGTATATATAGAAAACCCTGGAAAGGGTTGCTATAAGTTGAAATCCGCTTGACATCATGATGATGATGATGATGAAGATGATGATGAAGATGAAGATGATGATGACAATGACACAACAACCTCCTTCAAATGTGGCCGAAGGAAGATAGAAAAGGAAAGCAGAGGAAAAAATAAAAAGGAAGGAGGGAAGAATTTTGCCATTAGCTTTGCACTGCTGGGAACAGAATGTGAATTTCTGAAGACTTCAGAAACTGACTCCAGTGTTCATTAGTCTGGCCAATAAAGCAGCCCCATCACATCAGAAGCCTCTCCAAGATTGATGGAGATTGAAGCCCAAATTTGATTTTTGTCTATGGCTAATAAAAAATCATTTACCCTTTTCCAGCCACCGCAATATCCTCCGAACAAGAGCCAAGCTGAAACTCCCTGTATCATTATCTTCCAGAGAGAGCGTCACTTGTTCATTTATCAAAGTGTTTCTAAAAGCTTCCCAGATGGCGAATTACAAAATGGATCTAAGGACTGGAAACTGTGCAGTGGCCTTAAACAGGGAGAGAAGGATTTGGTCTTATAGACCAGGCAAACGTTTATTTTGTATCAAACCAGAAGAAACAGAATCCGTCTGCGAAAGCAAGAAAAAAATAAAACCAAACGATTCTACATATCATGTTTTGATGTGAATAAGTTCTCCACTAGGATTGCACATAAAATTCTCCTGATTCAATTTGTGAAGATACAAAACAAATCAAAAATTGAGAAACAGACCATTTTATTTTTTCATGCATTTACCAGATGAGGGAGTGTAGCCCTCCCACACTAAAGACAAGGGTGAAGTAACATGACACAAACCAGGGGTAATTAAAGTTATGTGCTTTCCATATTTTATGAGGTTGTTTATATCAATAATCCTGGTGGTACCATCATTTAATGTTGACAGCCTCTAAATGTTTGAGGGTCCTCTGAATTGAATATTCCTTGTATTGGATAGCTCAGTGGTTGGAGGAGAGGTTGGGAGTTCAATTCCCCCACTGTGCCTCCAGAGAGAAGAGCCAGCCTGGGTGGCCTTGGGCAAACTGCACAGTCCCAGGGCGCCCCTAGTGGAAGGGAAGGGTAAAGCACTTCTGAGAACGCTCTACCTGGAAAATCGTGAAAAGGGTCTTCATAGATCAGAATTGACTGGACAGCACATCATGCTGATGATGATGATGATGATGATTGTATTGGAGAGTGAAAAATAGGTTGAGGCCGTTGCTGGAACTTGGAAAAGTAGTTTTACTTTGAATCACTCAGAGAGGGTTAAAAGCTTAGGGTTGCAGTGTTCAGTGTGCAGAACACAACCCAGGCTTTCTGCCAGTTCTGTTCACTAAAATTCTGTTCTTTCTAAGGTGGGCAAATAGGATTTCCTTTCATCATTAACAGAATCTTTAATTCCCTTATAGTTGTTTTCAACACCTTGAGGAAATCCTGAGCTAAAACCTTATCGACCCGAATCCTGTTGCTTAGTTTAGTACATCGCATTAGAGTCACCCATTGAATCAAATGGGGATTTGTTGAGTCAGCTCATCCTCAATTTCCATTGAATCAAAGGTGCCTACTGTATCCACAACTTCCTTTAGAGTGGGAAGTTCCATTGATTCAGTTGGTCTACGCGAGTTGCATCTTACTATGCTAAGCACTAGGCAGGGATGGGGACTTGAGTTGTGAGACTCACTGTCAAGTTGGACTTCAATCACACGGGCGATTCGACTTGGACTTGACTCAGGGTTGTTGGTGTTTTTCAATGGCTTGGACTCAACTCACAACTTGGAACCCACCGAGTTTCTCTGGGGAGAAAAGCTTGTTTTTAATAGGGACTCAGACTGGGGGATTGGGATTCAGGACTTAGTACGAAAGACTCGGAGTTGGGACTTGGACCCAAAGACATGCCAACATCCTTGACAATAGGAGTACAGCCATTAAGTCAGAAGAGATTAAAAATAATAAAGTACACATGCTCAAACCAGCATCATGTGGGCTACAATCTTCTGGAAATCATAGTCTAGGGGAGGGGGAGACCTTTTCCTTTGACATGATCCATCTCCAGTATTTGATTGTGGTGCTTCTTGCCGATGAACGAAACAGCCATATACTGTATACTGTCTTTTGGGCCAAGTCAACCCTGGCACCTGTGTTTCCAAATATCATGATTACAAAAAAGTAGCCATAACAAAAACCTTCAAATACTCGGCGTTTCCTGAGTATTCGTTCTGCAGTTTTGCTTTGACACTCTTTAGTTGTTTTGCAACATTATCTTGCCAATCTCAAAGATCAGAACTTGGTGCCTCGTCGTGATGATGTGCCACCTGAACAGTCACAGCAATCTTTTCAAACACACCCCAATGGCAAAACCACAAAGAGCAGTTGTGTCCAATAAACCTACTCACTGAAGACCGAAGTTTTTGTTGTTGTTTTTTTAAAACCATTTTATTCATATCTAAACATACAAACTTAAAAACATTAACAATCTAACAGATAATTAACAAAACAAACAAACAGACCAAAAAAACAAAACACAGCTAAGCATCCATCCTTCCCCTATGGATCAGAGATTTCACCGTGAATACATTACAAACTTCTGGTGTAAGACTCCTTTGGGGGGATCTCGCGGGTTAAATGTTTAATTAAAGCAAGCAAATGTTTTCTAGCTATTAGACAGTAGAAATATTGTGACAGTTTTAATAAGCACTGCCTTTACCTTCTGTCTTCCTCCTGTCGCATCAAAAAGTCTCAAGGGGGGATCAATTTGTCAGAAACCCAAGCCAAAAACAACACGAAGTCAACAACGCATCGTTTCATCAAACCCAAACTTTTAACTCATATATCACTGTTTGTCATTGGAGACTCTTCATGTATGCTATTCTGTCCTCCAAGTGTCCATAATCACCTCTTCCTTCCCTTGCGAACTCAGTCAAAGCATAATTTTCTGACTGACACATCCGCTGAAGGTAAGACAATGGATTTAGTTCTTCAAAGGAGCTTAATAACTTTTGGAGACACTTCCAAGATATTGATTGGCAAGAGGTCTTCAAAAACAACACTTACGACCCTACACAGACTTTTAGTTAAAAGGAGCCAGAGAGGGGGAGGTGAGTAGAAAATGCACATTAAATCGGTTATTAATTTTTTAGAATAGGCATCCTTCAGTCTCGAGAGACTATGGTAACATGCTCTGAATAGAGGTCTTGGAACAGCGTCTAGTGTGGCTGAGAAGGCCAATTCGAGAGTGACCATCCCTTCCACACTGAAGACAAATACAACCTGTCCCCTGTCCAGCTCCCTGGTTTTTCTGGTTTCGGGACTGCCTCTTGGACTTGGCCTGCTGGACAAGTGTCGCTTCAAAATGGGAGAGGCCATGAAGCACCACCTGCCTCCAGGCTGAACACTCAGAGGTCAAGGTTTCCCATCGGTTGAGGTCCATTCCTAAGGCCTTCAGATCCCGCTTGCAGATCTCCTTGTATCGCAGCTGTGGTCTCCCTCTGGGGCGCTTTCCCTGCACTAATTCACCATACAGGAGATCTTTTGGAATCCGACCGTCAGCCATTCTCACGACATGCCCAAGCCAACGTAGATGTCGCTGTTTCAGTAATGTATACATGCTAAAAATGAATATGCTAAGGGAAAAAAACCTAAACAAATTACTTTTACATTGAAAATAGAGTGCTTAAATTTGCATTTAAATTTTCATTACAGCACTAAAAACCTTACCAGAGTGAAGATCAAAAATCTTATCCATGATTATATTACTCCTCTTTGTCCCAGCTTTGAGCCTTTAGAGAGAGGGAAGTAGCTTCAAGAACATTTGAAAATCCCATTTCTTGCTCACCCAGTCTAAAGCCCTTGCTTTCATTCTCTCCCACCCTTATAATATCATCTCTTTCCCTTTCTCTTGCTTAGTTTAAGACTCATCATCAGACTGGGCAATGCAGAACTTGGGGTAGAAGAAGAAATTGTGGTTTTGTTATGCAGTTCATTGATTACCCTGTCGCCTTGCAACAGCTTTCTTTCCCTGCGCTCTCTCATACGTGACTAATTTATCTCTTGAGAAAGGATGATTCAGCACGCCCAAGTTACGTTAAACACTGATTAAATTGCCCAATGACATTAGAAAATGCCCAACTTAATTGATAAATTGATAGTAAATTAGGCCAGTCTGCCAGTCTGCAGCTTGCTTGGGTTTTCCTGCTTCAGGTAAAGCTCAGGGGACACATTTTGGGAAGAAATTTCTTTCAGACCAGAAAATGTGGACAGCCAGGGAGAGTGCAGAGTGATGAAAAGATGTATAATAGTAAGGAAAACACAGAAAGACATCTCAAAATGATACAGTGGGATCACCAGAAGCAATTCCAAAGAAATGTTGTTCTCCATGCTTTGAGGTTAAAAAGCAAGACCAACGAAAAGATCAGCCCCTTCTCATGAGGTACTTTTGAGGACTCCATCTGGTGCAGCACTGGTCAATGTTTCTGTGTAATTTGTTGTTAAGCTGTAACCAATATATGAGGTTGTCTCTTACTGGGTCAATGTGTTGGTCAGTGCTGCCTGTCTCTTTCAAATGTGACTGACAGAAGCTCCCTGAGATGATTCCTACCAGAGCATCCATTTTTGCTGTGGCTTTCCCCTTGATCTTCCCTGAAGATTCCTCCAGTCAAATTCATTGTTTGATGGCATTGTCATTAACAAAAACATACGGAACCAAAACCTAGTCCCTCAAAATGGTTCCATTCAGTTCATCTTACACAGAAGTGTCCTAAGTCCGGGGGGGGGGGGGGGGATGATGCATCTCCCACATCATCATCCTCATCCCAGCTTGGGATTTGATAGCTGCACCATCCCATTGGAGGGGGGGGGTTCCTCTCTCTTTTTTCCTTCTTTTCCATCCACCATCAGAAAGTCAAAGAAAGAATGTGGAATAAAAGACTGATTTCTGACAATACATGCAGAGGTCCAGGTATAACCAGGCAATCCCTCTGCAGAGCAAGCAAGGAGATGGCCCTACACCAAGCAACAGTCCCAGTGCCCCACATGCTGTGAGCGTTCACACACACACACCACAAGAGGGTGATGAAGAAATTGGCCAACTCAACCAGGGTCTCCCCTGAGGCAGGAGAGCTTCCAATGTGTTTCTCCTATTGCTTCAATTCCAGGGTTGACTACCTCTCCCAGACTAACGGCAGAGTACCTAATGGTAGGGCTGGCCCAGATCTTGCTCACCAAGTTAATTAAATATCCACTATAGCCCTCCTCTGAGCAGGGCCATGTATACAAATTAGTACACTGATGAAAGAACCACACCATATTTATTTGACTGACTGAGTTGGTTGCTAGTCCATTGGTGATTTCTGGGGCTGTGTACCCCAAACACATAAACATACACCAAACACAATAAGTGTACAGCAGCCCCGAAACTGCTCCCCAGTGTGTGAGCAACCTTTTTGCAAATGCAGTTGTGTCAGTCTTTTGGAAGGGAGATGCCCCCTGCTCAATTTTGAACCTCCTCTATGAATGTAGGGCTCAGAAAAGGAGATTATTTTCAAAGAAATGGCAAACTCTCTCTCTCTCTCTCTCTCTCTCTCTCTCTCTCTCTCTCTCTCTCTCTCTCTCTCTCTCGTTCTTCCCTCTCGTTGTTTGGAGCCCCAGGTGTTCAATTAGCTTGTATGGAGAATGATCTACTAATCCATCCTTGAGTGGCTGAAATCAAGGGGCTCCCCCAGGACTGACTTTTAAAGGAGCTTAACTCTCTGAGCATACAGTAGACATTAAATACCACAGGAGGGAAAAGCCATCTCATCTACGTGACAGAGGACCACACAAGTCCTGCTGGCCTGCCTCACAGCCCAACAGCCTACGCTGGCACCCAAAAATGCATTCAAGGGCGAGGGGAGAAATATTCTTGGTCCCTTTAATGGGGATTATTTATAATGTTCATTTTTCACCCCACCCTCATCCCAACTCTGAGCCACTCAGCCCAAGAAATGAGGGGAACTTGTCCAAACGGTGACCCTGTTGGTTCAAGAAAAAGGGAAGTGAGACGGTGACGAAGGAATGACACTGTGTTTTTTAAGAGGCACCAGGAGAAGAGAGAGAGGAGGGCAGGCATGGGCCAAAAACAAACAAAAACGGCTGAAGGGCGCAGATACTCAACCCTGCTGTCTGGATTAGGAATCCTTTAGTCCCGAGAGACTATGGTAACGTGCTCTGAATAGAGGTCTTGGAACAGCGTCTAGTGTGGCTGAGAAGGCCAATTCGAGAGTGACAATCCCTTCCACACTGAGGACAAATACAGTCTGTCCCCTCTCCAGCTCCCTGGTTTTTCTGGTTTCGGGACTGCCTCTTTGCCTCGGCCTGCTGGACAAGGGTCTCTTCAAATTGGGAGAGGCCGTGATGCACCGCCTGCCTCCAGGCTGAATGCTCAGAGGTCAAGGTTTCCCATCTGTTGAGGTCCATTCCTAAGGCCTTCAGATCCCGCCTGCAGATCTCCTTGTATCGCAGCTGTGGTCTCCCTCTGGGGCGCTTTCCCTGCACTAATTCTCCATACAGGAGGTTTTTTGGAATCCGACCAGCCATTCTCATGACATGCCCAAGCCAACGTAGACATCGCTGTTTCAGTAATGTATACATGCTAAACCCCTGCTGTATGGATTGTGGAAAGGGGTGACCCGTCAGACAGATGCTGATCTGAGGCTCTTTGCAAAGGTCTTGAGAAGGTAGAGGAGAAGTGCTGACGATATCTGTTCTTGATCATCTCCGAGTGCAGGACACATAAGAATGGCCTCAAGTTAAAGGAAGCCAGATTTCGGTTGAATATCAGGAAAAACTTCCTAACTGTTAGAGCAGTACGACAATGGAACCCATGACCTCGGGAGTTGGTGAGTGCACTCAAGAAAAACTTAGATAATCACCTGGCAGATATGCTTTGATTGGATTCCTGCATTGAGCTGACATGAAAAATAAAATATTCCTTTGAAATGCGGTGCTGGAGGAGAGCTTTGAGGATATGATGAACTGACAGAAAGACAAGCAAGTGGGTCCTGGAGCAAATCAAGCTTGAACTAAGGCGCCTTGGGTCCTTTTAAGGTAGGTAGGGTTAAAAAAAGGTTTAAATGAATAAAATAAATAAATAAATGAATAAACTATCTCTGGAGGCAAAAATGTTGAAACTGAGTCTGTCCTACTTTGGGAACATCATGAGAAGGCAGGATTCTCCAGAAAAAAAAACATGATGCTGGGAAAGGGGGAAGGCAGCAGGAAAAGAGGAAGACCAACTACGAGATGGACTGACTCCCTAAAGGAACCACAGTCTGGATTCTACAAGAGCTGAGAGAGGCTGTTAATGACAGGACATTTTGGAGATCGCTCATTCAACGGGTCAATAAAACTTGACAGCAAATAACAGGAACAACAACCAAGGTCTTTCTTTCTTTCCTGCCTGTGGGTATGAACTTCTCATTAGTTTGAGATGATGATTATATCTTTTCTGTACAGGCTACCTCTCGCTTCTGAAATTCTGGGCAAAAATCATTTGTAAACCAGAGAGACAGCATTGCAGCGCCTTACTGCAGAGGGTTCTAGTAGCACCCAGATCACAAATTGCATGCTAATGGCCTAATTCATAAACCATTGACATTTTTTACGAGGCCTCAGCATTCAGAAATGAAGAATTTGTGCTCAAAAAATCATTTGCATTGCAAAATTCCATAATTTAGCTTCTTGTTCTCATTACAGCTTAAACCCACAACACATAACTTATCCCCCTCTAACCATGCTCCCCGGCGCGCTAATGAAAACGAGAGGCATCGCGGTCACATAATGCGCCTGTTTGCTTCTAACTTTTTACCTGCTGTGATGGAATGTAACTTTTTTTTCCTCCAGGTACCCCCCCAAAAATAATAATAATAAATTAACAACGACCCAAATCCTCCAATAGGTGGAAAACACACACTTTCTATTGCCTTAGACTTCTGACACACTTATTTTCATTCAATTTTAAAAATATATTTACTGGGAAAGTAGGAAAGCTTGCATGCAAAGATAGTATTGATTTGACAGATGATGATGATGGCTTCATGGCAATTTCGCAAATGGTCTTCATCATCGCCAGCGTTTGGAAAAATGATTTCTTTGGACTACAGTAGATGTAGCTATAATTCCCCAATTCCAGATCCTGGTTTAGTACAGAATGACTTGATTTGACTTGTACCCCAAATTCAAATCAGTTTGTTAATTCAGATTATCAATTTCTGATTGAGTTATGCTGGAAAATCACATTGGATGCATCATTTTTTGTTTTTACGGGAATGTAAATGCTCAGTGGTTTAGGTCTCAGGCTGTGGAGCCAGAAGTCAGGAGTTCGATTCCCCACTGGGCCTTCTGGGAGAAGAGCCAGCCTGGGTGGCCTTGGGCCAGCTGCACAGTCCCAGAGCGCCACCTAGTGGAAGGCAATGATTTCTGAGTACTCTTTACCTTTGAAAACCTGGAAAGAATTGCCATAAGTCAGAATTGCCTTGATAGCACATGATGATGATGATGATGATGATGATGATGATGATGATTACATGGATTTTAAAGATGTCAGGGATCCTGCCAAATTTTAGACAAGTAGCTTCAGGGGTTTGGAACACTTTGTGTTGCAAATAATTCCTAAGTGGGCTGACCTCAGAAGGATGGAAGGCAGAATGAAAGCTGACCTAGATGTGATGTTAATTGCATAAATACAAAAGAAAAGTGGATTTTTTTTTTAAAAAAAAAAGGAAGCTGTTTAACTTTTGTGCCATTGCATGAACCCACCAAAAATAATCGGTCTACCTCCTTTGCTTCCATTTCAAGGAAAACCGCCATTTGGCAGCCATTGCAGTTTCCTGGAACTTGGAAAAGTTACTTTTTTTGGAAATATAATTCCCTGACTCCTCCAGTCATCAGAGGCAGCCACCATTTTGTCTGCGGAGTTCTACGAGTAGTTTTCCTGAGCCAAAAAAACGGTGTATCTTACTTGTATTGTACACACTGTATGTAAAGGCTTCAGATTGTCTATGTGTATTTTTAATGCATTTTTATTGTTGTGGGTTTTTATTTTGACTGCCCCTTTTATGACACTGTGACTTTAAAGTGTTGCGTGAGCCACTGTGAATAGTGTTCAGGGGCAGACGAACAGGGTGATAGAAATACCATCAACTCCTAAGTAGGTCATGATGACAAGCACCATCCATGTTCAAGGAGAAGAACATCTCAAATCATTCCTGAAGATGCAGCTGAGGGACTTGGAACCTCAGAGTTTAAACCTCCGTGTCACCCAAGACCTTCCATAGAACATGAGAAAACACTTTGGAGGTTTAGGTACTCCTCAGGTTGTCACTTCTCGCTCCACCAAAGGGCATGTTATGCCGTGACTGCGTCCCCTCAGGTTCCAGACAGAGCACTCATTTTCCTTCACAGGAGAGAGAGCGTTGGATCCATTGCTATAAATGTTTTACTGTTCCAACCGGTCTTGAAGTTCATCCTGGAGAAAGAGATTATTAGGGCTGATCCTTGGCAGGTCGCAAGAACGTTGAAGGAGGTAAAAGATGGTGGCACGAGTTCGAAGGCACCTCTGTGGTCCCACACCGTGTTCAGAGAAATAGCACCGTGGATCAAAAGCCTAGCCCAAAGGAATGGTGTGGCAACACTAAAATGTCTCAGTTCTGGGACTGCTTTCATGGACAGACTCCCCACACTTTGAGGGAAGCGCTTGGCCTCCCTTCCTTCTGCACATGAAAAGTGATGCATTTGCTGACGAGAGGCTCCCATTTCCATGTAGGAGCGACAGATGAGCATATGCTCGGATTTCCCAGTGGGTAGAAAGTGTAGAAGAACAGAAAGAGGCAACCGTGTGTACAAATGTAGAAAACGACAAGACCAGAAGGTCTAGGCGCTCCTCATGAAGCTCAGTGAATCTATGAAGACAATACCCTGAACAGACCTAATTGTGTCCCTCACCTCTTTCTATCGAGATTCTGAAATGTACAGATAAATATTGAAATGAACCCCTCACACATGCCTCCCATTTGGGACCACGTTACTGTTGGAGCATCTCTCCCGAATGTCGTCTGCCCGACCCACCAGATCATCCCAGGCTATGCTCCTCAGCCTTGCCACCCTGAGCGAGGCCTAAAAGTCATCCACAAGAGGCAGGGCCTTCTTCATGGTGGCACTGACTTTGTGGAATCAGCTCACAGAGGAGCTATGCCTTGTTCTCTCCCTGTTAACGCTTCCGGGGGCAACTTAAAACATTGCTTTTTTCAGGGAGGCCTTCCACATTGACCCTGGCTGACTATACGCCTCTCGTCCTGCGATTGTAGGGAAAATAGCCTCTGGTGCCATTTGGTTTTCTGCTATCAATTGTTTTAAGTTTTTATTCCTTATACGTTCTTTATTAACATATGTTCTATTTTGCTGTAAATCACCCAGAATAGTGCATCACACTAATGGGGTGGTATATAAATTAAATTTCATAGATTAGACAGACAGACAGACAGACAGACAGACAGACAGACAGATAGATAGACAGACAGACAGACAGACAGACAGATAGATAGATAGATAGATAGATAGATAGATAGATAGATAGATAGATAGATAGATAGATAGATAGATAGATAGATAGATAGATAGATAGATAGATAGATAGATAGATAGATAGATAGATAGATAGATAGATAGATAGATAGATAGATAGATAACCTTTTGATTTCCCTTCAACACTTCTCAAGGCAGATCTTCTATATATAATTTTCCCCCCTTCCTCTTTGCCTTCACATATCTATTGATACCCTATCTACTCTCATTAATCACATAATCCTAAGTATTATTTCTGGAACAACAAGGCCATTGGGGTTCACTCCTCGGTAAACAAGCTACAAATTTTCCACCATTAAATAATAATACTCTCAGAACTACAGAGCTCAAAGGGACCTCGTGGATCATCACATCCAGCCCCTCTCAAGGAGGCACCGTGGGGGAATCGAACTCCCACAGGCCTTAAACCACTGAGCTATCTGCCTGATACATCCCACACGCCATCGTAAAGCTTTTGCAACCAGCTGTATATTTGGGGTTTTCTCCACAATTCCCTCCTCATCAACATGCTGCTTTTGCATTCATCCAGATGACGACTTCTAATTAAATCAACACCCGTTCAGTTCTGTGAGTGTTTTCAGTGGCACCATCTATTATCAACTCCTCCTGGGTCCATGTCTCTTGAAACAAGGGAATATCAAATTTAACAACCTAATCTACAACTGAAGTGTCTCTCTCTTATTTTTGTAAATCACCCCACAATATCCCAGGATAATAGCCTAATTTTGGAATATTCCTGATGTGTCCAGCCATGCCTTTAGAAATGTTCCTTAATGGTGGCAATTAAATCTCTTGTAGGTGCCTTGTGGCACAGTGGTTAAACTGCAGTACTGCAGCCAAAACTCTGCTCACGACCCAGGTTCAATCCCAGGTAGCCAGTTTAAGGTTCACTCAGCCTTCCAGCCTTCCAAGGTCAATAAATGGAGTACCGAGCCTACCGCAGTTATGTGTAGCCTTCATAATAAAATTGTAAACTGTCCAGAGAGTGCTTTAAGTGCTATGGGCAAACTATGCCACGTTGCTTTTGCTTTTAGTTGCATTTGTTTAATCACCAATATTGAGTAAGTCTTTGTCTAGATCAAGGTGGATCTGTTGGTGCTCCCTCTGGGGGATTCCCAATATCTAGACAGGCAAAGTTGTAATTCTGTGGTACCCAAAACAAACGATATAATGGCCCAGTTGCTTCTCAAATTCAGCCCACATCTTGTCACATCAGTTCAGTCACTTTTGTCAACTGATCTTCGGAAGCAAGTAACTTAAACACATGATGCCTTGAAAACCGAAGCTCCTTCATGATCCAATCATTTTTTCCTCACGGTAGTTCAGAGATTTGGTCCTGAATATCAGCACCAGGATATGCAAATGAGCTTTCTGTTCAACTAATTCCTCCCACTTCTTTAATATCAAACATGAGCCATCTCCTCCTTCCCCCCCCACCATATTTTTTAAAAAACATCTCAAATACGTCTGGTATTTCAAGAAAAAATATAATTAATGGTGTCAGTTTTATTAATGTGTTAAAACATGAATTAAAAACATGACAAATCAACGTGAAACAGCAGTCTGTTTTAATGAATATTTCATGCCGTACATCAATAAATCATAGATCAAAAGGAGCTGCGCACATTTTTCTTCCCCATATTTCCTATCCGTCACTGCAGGACGGCTAGAACTTTTTACAAGTTCGGCAGCCCTGGCTTGCACTTTGGAATTTAAAGCCCAAGATGAAAAAAAAGAGGGAAGGAAGGAAGGAAGGAAGGAAGGAAGGAAGGAAGGAAGGAAGGAAGGAAGGAAGGAAGGAAGGAAGGAAGGAAGGAAGGAAGGAAGGAAGGAAGGAAGGAAGGAAGAAAGAAAGAAAGAAAGAAAGAAAGAAAGAAAGAAAGAAAGAAAGAAAGAAAGAAAGAAAGAAAGAAAGAAAATATTAGTCAGTGAACTCTGGAAGAACCAGCCTTTGGAGAAGGAAGTGTCTCAACATCTATTGTTATCAATTTATCAGAATGAAAAATGTGGTTGTTCTCTAAAGAGAGTCTGTTAGCTCAGAGTATGCGTGTAAACAAGCCACCTGAGCTTCGCGCCTCCAATTCATCTCAAGATGGGAAGCTGGGACGAGACTGTATTTCTAAATGCTGAAGGAATTTCTGAGCACTGTAGATCCTAACCTCTCACCTGGATTGACACAAGGAGCAGAAAAAAGAAGTGGAAGAGTTCAGAAATGATCCTGGTGTGGGCAATGCCACCTTAGCCTACAGCTGGGAGACTTAGATGTTATACTCTCATTCAGAACCAAAGAGCTGGCTGGATAAGTCAGTGGTTTAGGTCTCTGGCTGGGGAGCCAGAAGTTGGGAGTTCAATTCCCCCACTGGGCCTCCAGAGAGAAGAGCCAGCCTGGGTAGCCTTGGGCAAGCTGCACCATCCCAGGGTGCCCCTAGTGGAAGGAAATGGTAAATAACTTCTGAGTATTCTGTACCTGGAAAACCGTGAAAAGGGTCACCCTAAGTCAGAATTGTCTGGACAGGATGTGATGATGATGATGATTCAAAACCAAAGGCAAGCAAATTCCTTGAATAGGTTGGGGGGGAAAGAATTAGCACAATGCGTCCCACCACAGAGAAGGAAAAAAAGATAGCAGACCCACTTACTGGTGAATAAATTTTCCTACTTGTCTGGGAGAGACTTTATTGTTAACCCATTAAAACATTCAAGTGTTTAACTCACAAAATGGAGGAGAAATTGCAGAGTCCACTCTGCTCTGTCAGGATACCAAAATCACGGTGTGTCACATGTGTACATGGCAGGATCAGGCTTTTGAAATGTCTTTAAAAGCTTTCCCCAGTGTGAAAAACCAATTTATATTGGATGCGATTGTGAGGAATTTGAAACTTTCCCCCCACTGAGGCGTTATTCCATTTGCTTCTTTCTTATGGTCCTTTACAGGGCTAAAACATCCTTCGAAATACTGTCCTTTGAAAATAAAATACTGTTGAATTGAGAAAAGCAACCGGAATACAGTCCGGCTGGGGTTTTAGATGTGAACGACACGAATTGTATCCAGGGATTACCTGCATCATTTACAACAAAAACCTTATATATGGCTCTTGACACAAGATGGCGGATAAATGGATATTTATTTATTTATTTATTTATTCAGCCCCATTTATCATCTCTTTCTTTTAATGGCGCCAGTTTGAAGTCCTGGCGTGGTGTGACGAATCCAATGTTTTTTAATTAGTTTGGAAGGTTTTAATTGGGGGAACAAAGGGAGAGTTCTTGTCGATGGTTATTGCAACCTTTAATTGCCTGTCTCGGCAGACCATTAATTATATTGATGGGAATATGACGTTTCCCTTTCCCCCCCCACCTCGCTCCTGTCCCTTGAAACAGAGGGGCACCCTATTTACGGTCTATTAGCAAAAGTGCCTTTACCTGTTGATTCTGCTTCCCAGTCCTTAATTAAGTCACCGCTGTGACAGGAATTAGCAAAAACAACTCTATTAGGAACCACACCGTCCAGTGGACGTCCCTCCCCCCGCCCCCCCCCCAGAAGATTAAGATGGTTATTTTCTTTTCTTTTTCTGAAAAGAGAAAAAAGCCCATTAGGGAAAGAAAAGAATAATGAAGATTTTCCTCAAGGCTTACAGTAAACAGCTCTGAGTGAAGGTCAGGGTGGAAAAAAAACACCACGCTCGTATTTTTAAAGGTCCCTAATCTGCTGCATGGTGAGAAGAAGGGAGAAACACTTTTCTACTAGGGTGGTTTTTATTGTTTGAATGGTTTTGCCATTCAGCTGGAAAGTGGTAGCTTTCCAGGGTGTGACTCGTTGGTGCATAAAATGCAACCTAAATGCTTTTGTCTTTACCAAGCAGCCATTTCCCTGGTGAAGGTGGTGGCCGTGTTGGACCTATATTATGTGTGCTTTGTGCTGTCAAGTTGGAGCTGGCAATGTTGTTGTTGTTGTTGTTTAGTCGTTAAGTCATGTCCGACTCTTCGTGACCCCATGGACCAGAGCACGCCAGGCCCTCCTGTCTTCCACTGCCTCCCGAAGTTGGGTCAAATTCATGTTGGTAGTTTCGATGACACTGTCCAGCCATCTCGTCCTCTGTCGTCCCCTTCTCCTCTTGCCCTCACATTTTCCCAACATCAGGGTCTTTTCCAGGGAGTCTTCTCTTCTCATGAGGTGGCCAAAGTATTGGAGCCTCAGCTTCAGGATCTGTCCTTCCAGTGAGCACTCAGGGTTGATTTCCTTCAAAATGGATAGGTTTGTTCTCCTTGCAGTCCAGGGGACTCTCAAGAGCCTCCTCCAGCACCACAATTCAAAAGCATCAATTCTTCGGCGGTCAGCCTTCTTCTTTATGGTCCAACTCTCGCTTCCATACATCGCTACAGGAAAAACCATAGCTTTGACTATGCGGACTTTTGTCGGCAAGGTGATGTCTCTGCTTTTTAAGATGCTGTTGACGGATACCCCAATAAGGCTTTTAAGGTGAATGGTAACTGCTAGATAGCTCAATGGCTTAAACATCTGGCTGCAGAGCCAGGGGTTGGGAGTTCGATTCCCCACTGGGCCTCCTTGAGAGGGGCTGGACTGGATGACCCTCAGGGTCCCTTCCAGATCTGCAGTTATAAAAAAAATTTAAGGAGTGTTGTCACGTTCCCCGCCTGTCCCTTGGTTGTTTCACCAAGCAAAGGCACAAGCTACGTGTCGGTTCAGCTGCCACCGGTTGATTGCATCAGCTTTATTCACTATTAATGACAGAGGTCCAGACAACATATCATTTAAGAACCAAGTCAAAATTGTTTATTGTTACAGGTGATAAAAGTCCAGTCAATATCATTACCTCTCAACTAAACAACCTTCTCTCTTCACTCTCAACCGCCTCCTCTAACTCTCTCCCTCCCTCCTTTTCTTCACCCCACTTAGCTCGGCCCCCCACCAACTCCTATTGGTGCATGCAAATCTCCACATAAATATTCATGAGCACGGTGAACGCTACAAGTGTGTTTTCCAAAAAAATCCAGTGACTGCCCATGGCTGAGCAGGGATTCGAATCCAGGTCTTATGAGTCCTGGTCTGTCATGCTATCCACTGCACCACAATGGGCATCTGCTGGATCTGTAACAGAAAGAAACACGGACCATAAAGACAATGGCAATTTAATGGCTGGGTGAAGACTGATGCAGCCCAACGAAGGAAGGGGCGTCCCAGTGCCACTAACAACCCTTTCAACAGTCAAACTACTAATGGGATTTTACACCAGAGTCACTAAAATTGCACGACTTGTGATGGCTAATTGCGGCTAATGAATGAAGTGCTAGTCGTGTGCCAGGTGGTGTGCCAGTCACATGACTGAGTGCCCAGCCAATCACACAAGCAGCACCGCATTCATTAGCTGCAATTTGCTACCGTTATTTACATGATTTCACTTAGTCCAAGGCAAAATCCCAGGAGGATGCCAGCCAGCAGGGATGTTGGCAGGTCTTTGGGTCCGAGCCCCCCCAAGTCCAAGGCGAGCCTTTGGTACCAAGTCCCAAGTCCCAAGTCTGAGTCCCTATTGAAAACAAGCTTTTTCCCCCAGAGAAAAAGGGAGGGAGTGGATGGGTTCTGAGTCATGATGAGTCAAGCCTGAGTCAAGTCACTGATGCGACTTAAGTCTGACTTGACAGCAAGTCCCATGACTCAAGTCTCCATCCCTACTGACCAGTGATGGAAGGAGCAATGGTAGTCATCCCTGCTGGCCTCCTTCTCCTGAGGTGGCCATGACATGATGGAACTTCTTTCGGTGGTGTGTTCCCTATTTTTTCATTCTCTCTGTCTTCCCTTATTTAGCCCCTTGTCCCACCACGATTCCTTAATTTGAGTCCTGTGGTTTGACTGTGTACGTTTGCCATTTTAAAGTGTGTACACTACTAAAACCAAGGGTAGAGCCATGAGTGGAATCTTCAGACGTAGGGCAAGAAAAAGATGGAGGCATTAAACACTAGGTTGAGCTAAGGAGGGGGTTTCTCCTATGCCTGCCCTCTTGCAAAACTTCCCAGAAGCTCTTGTGGTTCTTCCACCTAAGAGTTATAGTAAATATTAAAAGATATAGACCAGCTAAGAGCCAAAGCTATCCAAGAAACAAACAATGTGTTCACACAACACAGTTACCCCAATTTGATATGACGTGCCATGACTCCATCTTACATAACCATTGGCTTTACAGTTGGGTGGGGCACCTAGAAGTCTCTCCTAGAGAGGTCTGATGAACTCCACTGAACTACACCAGAGATTTCCAAGCCGACCCACCCAACTACAAATCCCACGGTTTCATCAGATGGAGCCACAGTCGTTAAAGAGGCATCAAATTACTATACAGGAGGACCCTGTATCCATGGGGGATCGGTTCCAAGCCTCCCTGCGGATGCTGAAAAACGTGAATTATGGCAAAAACTATTTTAATAGCGCCCGCTATACATAGCATGATCTCTGGATCCATCTAGTGACCTGTTCATGGAAATACGGTACATTTCTCTGGTGAACACTATACATAGTGCGGTCTCTGGCTCCCTCTAGGGGCAGGTTCTTGTAACTTCATATTTAGAAATATATATTTCTAGAATTTTTCTTTTAATATTTTCAGACCATGGGTAAGTGAATCAGCTGATCCTGAGGATAAGGGAGTGCTACTGCAGGGACGTGGTGGCGCTGCGGGTTAAACCGCAGAAGCCTCTGTGCTGCAAGGTCAGAAGACCAGCAGTCGCAAGATCGAATCCACGCGACAGAGTGAGCTCCCGTCGCTTGTCCCAGCTCCTGCCAACCTAGCAGTTTGAAAGCATGTAAGAATGCGAGTCGATAAATAGGTACCACCTCGGTGGGAAGGTAATGGCGTTCCGTGTCTAGTCGCGCTGGCCACGTGACCACGGAAACTGTCTTCGGACAAACGCTGGCTCTATGGCTTGGAAACGGGGATGAGCACCGCGCCCTAGAGTTGGACACAACTGGACTAAATGTCAAGGGGAACCTTTACCTTTACCTTTACTGCAGCTGTATAATGTAGGTGCCCTGGTCGCAACCTGTTCTGGACCATCTGGAGCTCCAAAGGATTCTTCAGAGTTTGCGCCATTGCATAGGAAATATTGAGTTGAGGACCTTTTGAAGCAAATCTAGAAAAATCTCACCTGAAGCCATGCAAGGTCGGAAAACCTTTGACAAAACTAGTGAAACCTCTTGGAAGGGGTGACAGTGAGGTGGAGGTTTAGTTTGCATTTTTGAATGTTGTGTTGCGCTTGGGTCAATAACCCATCTGCAGCATATTTGTGCATGGGAATGTAATATATCAAGAAATTCAATGTTAGATGCCCTAGTGTAAGAAAATGAGATACTTCTCTAGCAAATAGCAGCCCGAGAAAAAATCTTCTTTGCCGACATTCACAGGATATTTTTTTTTAAATCATTTCAAATTCCAGTCCTCTTGCAATTTTTTTTTTTTAAATGCAGATCCCACCGTGTTTAGCTGAGTTTCTAATTCTGGTTTCGATATTCACATGGACCCATACATCTCTGTCGCCTTTCCAGGCGGCGGAGTGTTGGGGGGTGCTATTCCTGCAAAATCTGTATGTTTCCCTCTGCAGTTGCTCCACGGCCTTGAAGCGAAGGACTCCCAGCATTACTGGATCATTGCTGCTCGCTCGCAAAGTCCAACAAGCGAGAAGTTGGACCACGCATACTGATTGAGCTGCTCAGCCATCTTCTCCCACGTTCCTCCTTACCCTCTCCTGTGCTTGAGTATCTGTCAGAAGTAACCACTTTCCAAAAACTCTGAGATTAGATCTCTCTGCCTGCTTTTTGCTGCTGCTGTTATTGCGCCTTCAGTTTGCTCGTCTGATTGCTTCTCCAGTAATCTTGACCATTAATCTTGTCGCGCCCAGAACATGCCACTCCTTTGCCATTCACACCACGAAAAGAAGCCCCGTGTCGAATCACCTCCATGGGCAGGTTTAACCAAGAGCGAGGTCCAAAATGGAAGAAAACGTGGGCATGTCTGGAGGCTAACATTTTTGAAGGTGGGCAATTGATTGACTGTGAAGGTTCATAGGTTGATTATTTATCAGAAATATTTTTACCCTGGCTTTCTCCTTAAAAGGACCCAAGACGGCTTACATCATTAAAAGGACGATGTTTAAAAGCTAAAAACAGGAAGTATACAAATATTAAAAGAGAATTGAACAAGTATTATATTAAAAACAGTAAATAAAATCAATGCTAGAATACATCTAAAAGAACAGAGTGCAACAATCCATTAAAAAAAACCCACTCAAGCTGCCAGTCACTAAGGAAAAGCCTGCTTGAAGAGAAAGGTCTTTGCCTGCTTTGTGGAAGGACAGCAAAAATGGGGCCAGCCTAACTTCTTGTGGCAGGGAGTTCCAGAGTCTGGGAGCAGCAAAAGAGAAGTCCCTGTCCTGTGTCTCCACCAAGTAGACCTGTGAGGGTGGTGGGACCACAAGAAAGGCCTCTCCTGATGATCTTAAAGCCTGGACAGGCTCACAGAGGGGGAAGCGATCTTTTAGAATTCCTCAAGGCCATACTGCAGCCTATTACATTTTTAGCCCCTGACCCATATTTCCTGACCTGTTCTTGAGGGGCTAAAGCTACTGGTGGAACATGTGCTTTGTATAAAGAAATCCTTGCTTGGAAGAAACTAGTTCCAACTAACATAGTTACAGCCGACTAACTGTTGCTTGGGGTGATGAAGCCGAACCTAAGTTACATTACCAAAGGAATGAAATCAGTAGTTACAAAGTTATTGTAGTTCTATAATGAATAACATTTCCTAGCTAGTTTCAGAAGTTAAGACAATTTCAGAGGCATTTTGACAAAATGTTTTCAAGTTTTGTGACTTTCTCTTATTGATCTTAAACGGCTAGGGAAGTATTGCTTTTGTTTCCTGTTTTGTGCTTTTAAAGGTGCAATATCAGAACTGACCACTAGAGAGAACTATACTATCAATCTGTATTGTTGGTGTGTTGGTAAAGATAACACAATTGGCATGATGAACTACTTTTGCAGGCAGGGCAACAATAATAGTAAGAAATATATAGATATCTCAGAGCAGTAAGCAGTTCTGCTTTTAAAAAGCAGAACTTTTTAAAAACATGTTCAAAGCTCTGAATTCCTTTTAAAAATATATATTTCAAATGGAGAGAGAACAAAAAGCCTCTTAGAGGTGAGATCATGCCAAGCCAGTCAGACCAATGGTTTACTTCAGTAGAAGACATAGGATGAGTTAGCACTTGGACTATGTGATATTTCTTCTCTCCCATAGTTACATATAGTTACACCCCTGTAACTATAGAAGTAATTTTGAGTATTTAGTTAGCCACTGCTGCAGATTCTCCCATTCTTGGGTTTCCAAATGTGGTCAAAGTACTGCAGAAGGAATGGTATTATGCCTTGGTAATACCATCATAATATAACTTAGCCATAAAATTGTTGTTAAGGAAATAAGTTAATTATAAGTAACTCATTGCATGTGACTAGTTACTCCTGAGCTCCGCTCTGTCACTGAGGAAACTCTGGATGAGATATGGGCTATAATCTCATTCAAGTAGGTTTTCCTGAGGTTCTTATGTCTCCGTAGAAAGTGTTTTAAACCATCAGGACTTCTCTAACTGGGGACCGCCGGGAGTACAAATCTTCCTCTCTGAGCAGGATATTTTCATAGCAATATCACGTACGTTTGAGGACCTGAGAACCAAGGCACCGAACATGAAAAATCCTCACTGGGCAACACAATGGAATACAGACAGACAGACTCCTTCCCCGCCTTCCCAGAGGAGAGACCTCGTCACAAAGCCTCCCGATTGTCACATTGTCCGGGACTCTTTTAAGGATCTTGGAAGACGTTGACAGCTAACGAAGACCCTGGCAAATTAACTGGAACTCTTCACCAGCCGTTGTGCCTTGTTCTTTCTTCCAGCTCTGCAGTTCTAAGATGATGATGATGACTACAGGGGCATTGCAATGACACCCTCCTGGCTGCTGGATAGCTCAGTGGTTTAAGTAGAGGTTGGGAGTTTGATTCCCCATTGGGTCTCCTTCACAGGGGCTGGACTGGATGATCCAGAGGGTCCCTTCCAGCTCTGCCGTTCTAAGATAATGAACAGAAGTCTTCCAGCGGCCTAGCCCTTCCATCTCTGCCTATGGGCCCGCCAATCAGGTGTTCATCAACCTTGAACCATGAACCAAGACAAACTGCTATTTTGGTGGTTCATCCCTGTCTCTAGTCTTAGCAATAGATCAAACGCTTCCAACACAATAATTCACCTGCTAGAGGCAGATCCAGAATCGATGCACTCTTTGAAGAATAATAATGATGTGCCATCAAGTCAATTCTGACTTATGGTGATCCTTTCTAGGTAGAGAATTCTCAGAAATGATTTACCGTTCCCTTCTTCCGGGGGTGCCTAGGGGCTGCGCAGCTTGCCCAAGGCCACACAGGCTGGCTCTACTCATAGGAGGCATAGAGAGGGAATTGAACTCCCAGCCTCTGGCTCTGCAGACAGAGACCTAAACCACTGAGCTATCCAGCCAGCCTAGCCTTTAAAAGGAGTGTGTTTTTATCATTGTTCCCGGTGCATTCTCCCCTACTCATTTATTCTTTGTATCCTCATTTTCAGCCTTGGACCCCATGTTTGAGAGGCAATCAAAAGCCGTCTTGTTGGTATGCCAAAGCAGAACACCTGCCAACTCCACCCCTCCTTCCCAGTTCTCCACCCCCCTGACTTTCCCGATGCGAAGGGGGGGTGCCGCTCACATTGAAATGCGTTCAGCGTGGAGGCGATGATGAGACCCACAAGGCCAGCTTTCAAAATTCCTCTTTAGACACACTGCTGAGAGCCAACGAGATAAAACCCTGATAGATGGAGGAAGAAGAAAGGGAGCCCCACTGGGTGAGGACGGCAAAACTAATTATTCAGCTAAATTCTTGGAGAAATCTTCCTGGGATGTGTCATTGATATGCTTCATTTGGTGCGCCTGCCCATTCCTCTTGCATTCAGCAGAGGTCAATTTAATCTCCTGGCCCAATGTTAACTCTGTGCAGGGAATTTTTGTAGCCGAAGGAACTCCAGGCTTCCTTTCCTTCGTCGTTCTGCATAGCTTGCTTTATAAAACACCGTGTTCTTTTTTCAGCCCATGTTTCTTCTGAAGGCTGCAGACGGAGCTCTGCTCTCCAACCTTTCGATCTCGGAGGAGTGGGCTGTGGGTTCGCTCCTTTCTCTGAGTTTCTCTCCCTTCAGAGCAGAAAGGTTGAACTCCTCAAAGGGCCAACAGGGTCAAACTACATCACTTTAGGACGCTGTGGCATTGACTTCACTCTTAAAGTCTTTTCGGGGAAAACCCTCTTTCTCATAGTCTTCTACTGGGAGGAACAAAGCTCTTAGATGCGCCAGACATGGACTGCCACAATACGGGTGTTCTATGCATGCACTCAACTGTCCCTGGAGGTGTGTGGCATAGGCTCCTTCTTCTTCTATACCTCCATAGTCCTCACCACTAGCAGACGCCCCATGATCCTGTCAAGAGGCATGGTCAAACTCTACCCTAGCCTGGCTAGGCTCTCCGGTGTCGTGTGGTGCAGGAAGAGGAGGTACAGGAGAAGGACCACCTAATTGGCTGTGAGGAGGCTGATCAGGAGGTCCTTGCTTTGTGGCCTTAGGTTCCTGCTGGTTCCTCTTCCAGGAGCACGCCTGTCGCTGATTCTCAAGCCTCTGAGGCCTCCTGGCTTCATCTTGGCAAACTCTGACAGCCTCCTCAGGTGGGACCAGATACTCCACCCCGTGTCCGGTGTTGGGATCATGGCAATGGATGCCCCCCCCCCCAACCAACTGTGGACCACTCCAGCAACAGCAGTACCTCCTGGACCTCACAAGTCTCCCGGTCCATGCCATCAGCCCAACAGTCCTCCTCTCCTGCCCTGCTCTCCTACTTAAATCTATCCAGATCTACCAGGGGTCTCCTACCAACTCTCCTCAGACTGAAGAAGCTACTTGGATGAGTAGGGAAACATTTCAACCTAAGAAGAAAGAAGTCCAGTTGCCATGACTCAACTTCCAGATCCTTCCCAGAGCTTTGGGACTGTGTTGCTTGCCCAAGCCTACACAAGGTGGCTCTTCTCCTTCAAGGCACAGTGGGAAACCAAGCACCCAGATCACTGAGCTCTTCAACCAGCTATCAGGTCGGTAGGCCTTCAGAAAAAGAGAGGGGCAAAGGGAAAGAGAGAAGAAGAAAGACTCCTTAAGTATCACCTAATAATACTACTTGTGGTTTGTCAAGTCAACTCTCACTTACTGCAACCTGTTTCAAGGTTTTCCAAGTAGAGAGTATTCAGAAGTAGTTTCCCATTTCCTTCCACTAGGGGCGCTGTGGGACTGTGCAGCTGGCCCAAAATCACACAGGCTGGCTCTTCTCCCAGGAGGCACAGTGGGGGAATTGAACTCCCAACCCTCTGGCTCTGCAGCAAGATCCCTACCTCACTGAGCTATCCAGTCAGCTAAGTATTGCCTGCAGACACAACAATCTCTGTTCCACTGAGTTTTTCCAAATCTCCAATTGTGTTGTGAGGTTTAAGCCAAAATCCCATTGAGGAAATCATTCTCTCATTGCCAGAGCTGTCCATCATGCTTCTGGATGCGCGATTGGTTGTACAAACCAAGGAAGACCAGGTTCACAACCCACAGCCACTAAGTCAAACGATTCTGGGCCTTTGTCTTATCAACCTGCATTGAAACAGAGACACAGTTTGAGCACAGTTATTCCCAAATAAAATAAAAATAGCACTGATTGAAACATGTACTGCATTCAATATTCATCATCATGAGTCTTCAAGTCAGTTCCAATTTATAGCCACCCTTTCTAGGGTTTTCCAGGTAGAGAGTACTCAGAAGTGCCTTACCGTTCTCTTCCACTAGGGGGTGCCCTGGGACTGTGCAGCTGGCCCAAGGCTACCCAGGCTGGCTCTTCTCCCAGGAGGCACCGTCAGGAATTGAACTCTCAACCTCCAGATACCTAAACTACTGAGCTATCCAGCCCGCATTTGATATTAGGAGTCAACTAGTAATCTCTCTGTCTTGCCTCTCCTTTGTTTTTCTGATGTGTCCAGAAATTAAAACTCTTTCTCTTGCCTTGTTTTCTCTTTGGCTTGAAAAGCAAGCAGGGGGAGCTTCACATCCGTAGCTGTCATAATTGTAATGCTACTAACCCGAAGGGATGCAAAGTTATTTTACGGATGTTTGCCTGGATGCAGCGTCGCATTGTTCACCCTAGGGAGGTACAAGTGTTTCCTTAAAATATTTGCTACAAGCAAGAAAGAAATATTCTGAGATTGCCAGGATGGCATGATCGGGAGTGGAAGGAACATCATTTTCATTGCAGAGAGATTTCGATCAGCCATTTAGGAAATAATTAATCGTTTTGCCTGTTTACCTGGTGGGGTGTTTTGACATCCGCAGAGAACTTCAGAGCTAGTGGAAAATTGCATCTCTCTCACACACACACACACACAGAGAGAGAGAGAGAGAGAGAGAGAGAGAGACATACACACACACACAGCCCACCCCCTCAAAAAAAAATATTGCCAGCATTTTTTTTAAATGACTTTAGGTTGAATCAGTGGAAGCAGGTGGTTTTGCAAACCTAGGCAGAGGGCTGATAGAAATCAATGCTGGTGCTTCCCCGTGGCGTGTAATTAATGGGGAACTTGTTGGATGAGATGATGGTTGCCACTCGTTCATGTGGATTTTTAAAAATGCTATAACTAATTAATGAATGAGAAGTCTGCCAGTGATTATTATGCATGAATGCTTCATGGAATTTTCTTGGGCTGAAAAAGTTTGCCAGGTTGAACATCCCGTAGCTGATGGTGGGTGGGTGCTAGGAATGGGACTTAAAGAATTCCTGGGCTGCAACCTCCAGAAGTCTGCAGAAATATCCCTGCCTAGACTTCAGAGGGTTTAATCAAGAAATCAGAGTCCTGACAGGTGTTTTTATGTTCTTACAGCTAATGAGTTCAGATTCTGGCCATCATTTTCGTCCTGTGGAAGAGAGAGAGGAAATGGGTGGACAGGATGAAGTTCCATGGGAGTTACAAAGGATTGTGGGCCAAGGGGGCTGTGCAGAGCCTAATGGGCACAGACTACTAGACCCATAATCCCTTGCAGCTCCAATGGAGCTACATCCCACCCACCCATTTCCCCTGTCTTCTTCACAGGATGAAAATGGCTGCTGGAGTCGGAATTAATTAGCTTAATGACTTGAAAACACCTATAAGGACTTTGATTTCTTGATTAAAGCACCCAGAAGTCAGGCTGGGGAAATTCCTGCAGATTTCTGGAGCCTGTAGTCCACAGATTCTGAAAATTCCATGATGTGAATATCTCCAACTGCAGGAGTCCAACACTTTATTCATAACAAATCTTTCTCTGTGTAGAACTACCAGTGGAAGATGGCAACTTCAGCTTCCAGGAGAGAGTGAATCCGGACCAGGTTTTAATCAAACTTTGCAGAACCCTCTACTGAAAATAAGTTCAGCACCTCGGATAGCTCCTGTAACATTCAGAGATGCATGGAGTAGTTTTAGCCCAGCCACTAATATGGAATCCCCTGCCTAAAGAATTGAGTCTGGTATGGAATTCAAGAGTGAGGCATAGCATGCCCTTTTCTGTTGTCCTCCAATGATTGTCCCTGCTTAAAAAGTAGGACTTAGAAATATACTTTCTGGGATATTTTGCGGATTCTCCCAGCCATCTTAGTCACATTGGCTTGTGAGATTTCGGGAGCTGTGGTGCCCAAACGTCACTCTTCCAGGCTCTGGTTAAAAGCAAGTCAATGTAGTTTCTCAATTATACTTATCAAATAATGAAAAGCAATTGAAATAAAAATGTTTTTTGCCTTCTCAGTGCCGAGATGTTTGGGGCTAGGTGTGTCATTAGCAATTATGGAGGAGTGGAATTCTATGGGTCATGAAAAGCAGCTTTGCAGAGGTACATTTTGGCAGTAGAACACAGTCAGAATAATCTGGCGTGAGGTTGACGGTGGCCAACTAATTAGCTAGGAATTATTGGCCTATTCATGGCAGAGATGAATTAATGTATGATTCTGGAAATACATCTTCAGATAAATCTGAGCACCAGTTATGTTACAGAGATTAATCATTATTTATTCATATGAATCTCAGAACTGCAGAGCTGGAAGGGACCCCATGGGATCATCCAGTCCAGCCCCTGTCAAAGAGGCACCGTGGGGAATCGAACTCCCAACCTCTGGCTCTGCAGCCAGAGACCTTAAACCATTGAGCTATCCGGCAGTTCAAAGGAGCAAGTTCTGTGTCTGCAAAGCCCCACGTCTGACCCAAAATTCAAAAATATCCCTTCTTAGTTTCTACCTAGCTTCATGGAACCTATGCTGGACATGTGCAAGTGAAGAATTTAAAGCTGTATTTATGATTGCACATTTTATCCAAAGTATCTTTTAGGCAAAATGAACATAGAAGGTGAAAAGACTGAAGAGGACTTTGGCAATAAATTACAATGGTGACGATGAGGGTGGTGATGGTGGTGGTGATTAAAATAATTACAGCCATGTTGACAACAACAACAACAACCATCTTGAAACTACCATCTGATTTATGAAGGCAACTCTAATTTACATTGATTGATTGATTGATTGATTGATTGATCGATCGATCGATCGATCGATCGATTGCACATGTGAAATGCATACAGATGAAGCAGAATGTATAGATTAGATGAAATGCATACCAAGTTGTGCGCATGAGATAAAATAAACAAAACATGTTTATACACTTCAGCGTGGGAAGAAAGGCTTCATAACCTCCTGCAAGACAAGGAGGGAAGAAAATGTAAGTGGGTTTGAAAGAAATACAATGAAATACAAGGAATGAAATACTATTTCAGTGGTTTAGGAATCTGGCTATGGAGGCAGAGGTTGGGAGTTCGATTCTCCGCTGGGCCTCCTTGACAAGGGCTGGATTCAGTAATCCATAGGGTCCCTTCCAGCAATCCAGTTCTAAGATGATGATGATGATGATGATGAAATTAAAACTGAGAGAATGTCACATTCTTCCCACAGGGCCCAGGCTTACCTGGAAACTTTCATAGGCCTTCCAGAAAAGATGGAACCAACACTTGATCCCGTGGTGTAGATAAAGGTTGGGAGTTCGATCCCCCGCCGTGCCTCCTTGACAGGGCCTGGACTCGATGATCCATAAGGTCCCTTCCAGCTCTGCAGTTCTAAGATTATGATGATGATTTGCGCAATTTTGCATAACGTGAACAAAAATGGTTGTCTTTCTCTCCCCTAGTTGAGAGCTCCTCAAAGTATCTCACCCTGTTCTAAGGAAAGAAGAAGAATTTTGCACTTCCTTGTCCTTATAGGAAGCACAAGACAAGGCAGTATTTATGTCCTTAATTCATGACTCCATTCTGACTTCTACATGGAACTGGTCAATGTGCTGAGTCCCTTAGCCCTGGGCCGAGCAGTCAACAATAAATCTCCTAACAGCTATTTTTTGCATTGATTCATTTCTTTTATTCCGCTGTGTTTCAGTCATTTTAAGGTGGATTACATTCCCCATCTCTTGATCCTCATAACCCTGTGGGGAAGGTCAGGAGAGGAAGACCAGCCCAAAGTCATCAAGTGAAACACTGTGGTTCAGGAGGACTTAGAACCCAGATCTCCAACGTCATAATTACTGCTCCATCAGTGCACCATCCCCATCAGAGCTAAGCTCTTTGGGAACTGAAAGGCATTACAGGTCCGGTAGTCTCCTGAGAGGCAACCTGTATGAAGCATAATAGGCAGAGAGACTACCAGACCCACGATGCCTTGCAGTTCCCATAAATCTTGGGTAGGAAGAAGCAGAATTACCAGTGTTCAAAAAAATAAGCAAATAATGCTTTGCTTTGCTTTGCTTCGCTTCGCTTTGCTGTGGTTGCCCAGTACAGAATCCTTTTGCCCATGCTATCTGAGATCGACCCTCTGATCTGCATCAAACATCAGAACCCACCAGATAGGATTTGGGGTATTCTTTGTCCTGTTCCTGTACGTCAGAACTTTGTTTGGAAACAACTTCTGCTACGAAAGCTTCTTCCTCTAGGAACGCAGCTGAAAACTTTCACGTGGACCCCTTGGGTGTCTCTCATTCTGGTTGGAAAATGCACCACTGCTACCACTTAAAAAGAAAACAAGAGTAGGAGAGAAACGTAAAGGATTGTTTAACGAAATACAGATCAATTCATGGTTTCTAGCAACTAAGACTGGGGTCCAGCGAAGCTTCTTCCCCTTGCTCTTTTTTTCTTGGCATAAAATCGTGCAACCACCATACATAAAACAGCAAAAATGAGTGCCATAAACAGCAAACGATCTGTAAGTTGTAGGCTCCATCTGCTGGACGTTTCCATTATTTGCAGCCTAATCTGAAATAACTTGAGAAAAATAAAGCCAAATGGGCACACGCTTTTAAAAAATTTCCAGCAATGCCAGAAAAATACCTTTTCTTTTCCTTTTTTTTTTGCACTCTTTGAAAAGTTAGTCACTTAACCATTTACATTGCCCTCACTAACAATCGTTAATGAGGGCCATTATAAACGGCCAAATGATTGTTAATTGTTAATGAGGCTGCAGCTCCCAGAATCTCCTTGCCAGCATGCTAATTTTTCAAGACAACCTCACTTGCACTAAGAAACAAGCAAATCTGTTTGAGGATGTAGCATTGCGACATCACCCAGTCCAACATGTGGTCTCTGATCAGAAGGATTCTACCATCTGACCAAGCCAGGAAATGTTTTTCAGACTGTCACTTGCCCTCATTTGCTTCATGAAATCATCACCTAATGAAATATGAACTGAGTGTTCACTATGAGATAACTGATTGTTTGGGTTCATCCACTTGCTTAACTGGGGGAACGGAAGAACCCAGTAGCCAGAGGGAACATGGATCATGATCAGCATGAGAGCACATCTATGTTATTGTGTGTCAGAGCACATCAACCTTCTACAAGGCAATTTGAGAAATGGGGGAAGCCCAAGCAAAAAATTATAACTTTGAAACTGGACTTCAGATCAGCACTAAGTTTCATTGTTGCACTTTCATGGGCCAGGAAAGGCAGTGTTTGCAGTGATCCTAACAGCTGTGGCTTCCTTTATTGAGACGATCCATCTCGTGTTAGGTCTTCTTCTCTTCCTTGTCAAGGAGGCCCAGTGGGGGAATCGAACTCCCAACCTCTGGCTCTGCAGCCAGATGCCTAAACCACTGAGCTATCCATATGCACCCCTTGCAATATATTGTTCTTCATTTGTCACTGCCTCCAAAGGTGACAGCCAAGGTGAGCTGTTATGAATTCAGAAACCATCTAACCTCTGCAACAGTCTGGTTCCTTGAGCAAAGAACTGCCCTACCAGTTCCTTCAGCAAAGTCTGCTGTGCTTCTATTTGTTATCCTCGCCCAGTAATCTCCTACCAAAATGTCCCGGCTGACAAGTTGCACTGCAGGTAAGACAATGCATTTAAATGTTAACATTGATTTGTGTAGGTTCACCAAGGTCCTGTAAACAGTGAGATAACTGCAGTCTGGAGAACATGTGCTAGATACCTAAAAAGGATATATCAGGGTTCTGAAATACTGCAGGAAGCGAGCCAAGACAAAGCAGAAAGCCTTTGGTCCATTTGGCTTCACAGGTCAATTCTTCAGCAGCCTCAGTGGCTGAGAACAGAAAGACCTCTTGGCAATGTGTCCAAACTGAGTGTTCACTGCCAAGAGTGACTGTAAGCCCATTGCAGTGATTCGGGTGATAAGAGAAAGGCACTAAACAGGACAATCAACAGCAAAGGCCACCGGCCTGGTGAATCTACAGGAAATGGAGACTGGGAAGAAGTCCATGAAAGGTTGGTGAAAAGACATGTGTTTTGGGTCCAGAAGGTCCCATGAAAGATTCTTGTTTTCTCCAGCTCTGTTCATCTCAGGTAGGAAGTGGGGTAGAAGGCTGGGCTCCAATTGTGAAGTTCAAGGCAACGAGGGACCCAGATGGCATCTGCTCATTGGAACAAGCAAGAGGAGCAAGACACCACATGAGTCTTCACTAAGACCATAACGTCCCATCAGGATCTTGGGCTTCCAGTGAATTCTGAACAAATTTCTATGCTGGTGGATCAACTCTTGACAGCCCTGTGAACTTCCCCTTGTCCTGCAGCCCCAAGCCTGGTCAGCTGTGTAGGACTTCCTGAAGGGTTATATCCTGCCATTACTGTGCATCCGTCGCCTTCCAGCTCCCAGAACCTCCCAGCTGATGTGGCCACTGCTCCAGTTTGAATCTCACTTTTGCCATGAACTCACTAGATGGCCATAGTCAAGTCATAATATCTCAGCTCCTCTGCTTTCCACATCTGAAAACTGGGATGTTGATTTAAAAATGCTAGCTGAAGTGCAGAAGAGTAAATGAATTGATGGTTACCCTTAGGATGCCACATCTATCAATAAAAGAGACACTGAAACCACACCCTGTACAAACAAGTTAACATTTCCAGAGACTGCTTCTCCTATCCGTTTCAATGGCTGTCAGAATCAAGGATCTCCTTTTTCCTCTGTGTATGTGTGTTTCCCGTGCACAACCTGCCTCCCTGCATGGCAAATTTGTGCCGACTCCTCTGAATAGATCCCACCTTTCTGCATGCCCAGGGATTGACCCCACGATGAGCAAGTACTTATTCCACCCCGAATCCCACTAGCACAGTCAAGCAATGTCGGCATGAATAAGGATTAAATGCTTGGAGAGCAGATTAGAAATAAATTCCATGCTCTTTTTTACAGAATCGCTGTTCAGAACATTAACACACTTTCACTTGTAACCTTATCAGACCAGCAGACATGCACACACAGAGAGGGACCCACAAATACTCAACTTCCTTTCTCTTCCTTTCTTTTTCCTCTTCATTTGCACAATAGTGAAGTCATTATGAACCACCATGTCCAAGGCTTTATATGATGGGATCACAACCTCTGGAGGTCTGAGAGCCAACCATGTCCATCCCTGGACCTCAGAAGGTTGCCCTTCTTCCTTTCCCACCAAACCCCATAATATGTTCACCTGTACGGGCTCTGCTCTCACATCAGCCTGTCCTTTAAACCGTTGAAGTCACCGTTTATTAAGAAATCCCTCAAAATACTATCAGATCATTTAACAGGGAGGTTGGCAAGTCTTTGGGTCTGAGTCCCAAGTCCCAAGTCCGAGTTTTTGGGACCAAGTCCCGAGTCCCAAACCTCAAGTCCGAGTCCCTATTAAAAACAACAATTTTCCCCCAGAAAAAAGGGAGGGGTCAATGGGTCCCGAGTCACGAATTGAGTCTGAGTCATGGAGGGGGAACCAAATCAAGTCCAAGTCATTGGGGGGTGGGGACCCAAGACAAGACTTGAGTCTGACTTGACAGTGAGTCCTTCAACTTGAGTCTCCATCCCGGCCATTTACAAAGGCTGATCTCAAGCTTTAAGGCCTCAATAGAAGAAACCAAAAAAGGTCAGTTCTGGAGAAGTACAAATTTCAGTCTGTTGCCACAAAACCAGCAACAAGTCTTATGGTACCTTAAAGACTCATGGTACCTAAGCTTTCACAGGTTGCAATTCCGAAGAAGAACGGGGTACGTGGACTATAAACACCATAATTCTCTATTCAGGAAGTTCTACTTAGCTAACAAGCACCTTGAGTGTGAGGCATCCGGGAGAAAGACATAAACTAGAACACTGTGAGGCTTAGCTAGGCCTAGCTCGGCTCAAGCTTCCTGTTCAGGAAGTAAGCTACCAGCAAGCACTGAGGCAGGAACTGGAAGCTAAGGTGGAGCTAGGCCTAGTTAAGCCTCAAAGCCCCAAAATGGAAAATTATGATATTTGCAGTCCATAAAATCAAAAAATACAATCACTAATAATTCCTTTCTTCAGAAGTATCTGATGAAGTGAGCTTCATCAGATAAACTCCATCTTTAAGGTCCCACAGACTCTTTACTGCAAAGACAAGGTGGAAAATCTGGAATTTTAGGAGGTGCAGTGGAGATGGGGAGTGATAAGGATCTGGGGAGAGGGTGGCCATTTAGAAGGAGGGAATTAGAGGTATGATAGTTACAGTTATGCTAGCAACCACTGAATAGCACAGTGGTTTAGGCCTCTGGCTGCAGAGCCAGAGTCTGGGTGTTCAATTCCCCACAGTGCCTCCTTGACAGGGGCTGCACTTGATGATTCATAGGGTCCCTTCCAGGTCTGCAGTTCTGAGATGATGATGATGAATCTCCTCCCCCTTTTCCCCCTTAATTAGAAGTGCAGGCTGGCCAACAATTCAAAACATCCTCCTGCCTGGCAGCCCAACTGCTTCACAGTTTGCAAACAGAACCAGCACCTGTCAGGGAAAAATAGCAATCTTGCATGCTGTAGCACCAGGTATTGGCCGGAGAGGGTTTTACTGTGTAATGTGATTGTTCCTTGCTACTAACCCATTTGGTAAGGTTCTTCTTTCTTCCCTTGGACTGGTATTTGTGTTGTTGATTGTTTTCTCCTTCTCTGGCCACGCTCTACCACACCTGCCTTCCCACTGAGCTTCTTCCCACCTTCTCTCTAGAGACCTGGGAGCAATGGTTGAAATTCAGGGACTAAGGAAGGAGAGTTTGGGTTATTAGGGGAGACACTTTGCACTAAGGCCTTCTATTGATAGCTATGCTTCTCACTGACATTTGGCTGAAGCAGAATCCTGACCCTAGACCAACAGGTTAGCAACTTCAGCCGTTGGGGTCAACTTTGTTTCCCCAATATTTTCATAGGCTAAACCCAAGTGGCAACTAGAGGGAGAGGAGCATTTCTCATGTTTTCAATGCAGTATCATTTCCCATGAAAATTTAACAGCTACTCACGGCAAACTATTTAAAGCACGTATTTCCTTGCCTTAACTTATCCCACCTCCCTCATTGGTTGGTGAATTAAAATCACAGATTGCTACAAGGCCTTGAACTGTGGTGGCTCCTTGGTCGCCACCCAAATTTGGGTGTGCTATGTCTCGTCAAAAGGCAGGGACATGATTTTAAGGGATTTTTAGAGGAGGAGCAAGAAGACTTTAAAAAGGATGCCAACAAACAGGAGCAAATTCAGAGGAGGGCAACCAGGTAAATAAGACGCTAGAAACCAAGCCCTGTGAGGAAAGACTGAAAGAACTAGGCATGTTTAGGCATGAGGAAATAAGACTGACAAGAAAGAGGATAGTACTTTTCTTATACTTGAAAGGCAGTCATACGGAAGAGAGGCAGGATCAGTTCTCCATCATCCCAGAGTGCAGGACATGTAATAATGGGCTCAAGCTGCAGGAAGCCAGATTTAGGCTGAATATCAGGAAAATCGTCTTTACTGTTAGAGCAGTATGACAATGGAACCAACAACCTTGGGAGGTGGTGAGTGCTCCAACGCTGGAGGCCTTCAAGAGAAAACTGGACCACCATCTGTCAGATTTAGATTCCTGTCTTGAGCAGGGGGTTGGACTTGATGGCCTTAGAGGCCCCTTCCAACTCCATGGTTCTATGGTTCTATTCTACAAGATGTGTTTAGAAGGCCACATTAAGCACTTTCCCCCTTAAAAATATTCACACAAACATGCACATGCATGCATGTCCTGCCCACACAGAGTATACCCAAACTGCTCTGTGGTTTCCCAAAAGCAGCACATTTACTTTTGAGGTTAGTCCTCAGTATAATAACTCAAGAAAAAAGAACAAACTCTTCCTTCCTTCCTTCCTTCCTTCCTTCCTTCCTTCCTTCCTTCCTTCCTTCCTTCCTTCCTTCCTTCCTTCCTTCCTTCCTTCCTTCCTTCAGCAGATTTTCCAATGGCCCAAAGATGTAGGCAAGGAAGAGGAGTTTCTCCCTTCTCTTAACATGCTTTGGGCAGTTTCATTTAAGTATGGAAATCAAGCTCTTCTGAATCCTTACATAAATTGTGTAACATTATACTGTTTAAGCTCTTAATGTACTGCTACATACAACCTGTCTAGTTTATTCTCCATGTCTCCAATTTAACATCTATGTTTCCAGATGCACCTTTTCCCCCCAACTGGACTTGAGTAAGCAAAAAATTTAAGGTTAGAAAAAAATACTCTGGGTTCTCGTTGGATTGTATAAATCTTTTGCTCCTTTTTTGTGCACCTGGGTGCTTAAAAACACACACAGAGACACAGAACCCTATTAGGAAGTACTTAAAGATTTGTTGTTATGTGTCATCAAGTTGCTTCTGACTTACGGTGACCCTATGAATGCATGACCTCCAAATGTTCTGTCCCCAACTGCTGTGCTCACCTCTTACAAACTGAAGCCTGTGGCTTCCTTTAGGGAGTTAGTCCATCCTGTATCCTCTTTTCCTGCTGCCTTCCACTTTTCCTAACATTATTGTCTTTTTCCAGAGAATCCTGACTTCTCATGATATGCCCAAAGTAGGACAGCCTAAAGACAGGAACTAAGAACCATTCTTTGAAGGAGGCAGGCACAGTCTTTCTTTAGCCTTTGAAGAGGAAGTAGCTTCATTGACCACTTGTTGAGTTTGGACATGGGAAAGCATGGGATCCTTCAGTGTTCCTGGGCCACAGGTCCCAGGATCATAGCCAGCCAAGGCAAAGAATGGTGGGAAACAGTCTTAGATAATCTAGATCATCTTAGAACTGCAGAGCTGGAAGGGACCCTATAGATCATCAAGTCCAGCCCCTCTCAAGGAAGTATGTGGAGGAACTGAACTCCCAGCCTCTGGCTCTGCAGCCAGAGACCTAAACCACTGAACTATCCAGTGGTTCTCCAACAACCTCTGGAAGGCTACCCTTTACCCAGCCTTGATTTAGATGATCCTGGGTGAAAAATCTCCCTTAGTGTCTTTGATATCCCAGGACTCTATTCTTGCATACAACTGTGTCTAGTTCTAGGCTGTGTCCCCTCTATTCAGCACTGGTTAGGCCTCACCTTGAGTACTGTGTCCTGTTCTGGACACCACACTTCAAGAAGGATGCTGACAAAGTGGAACAAGTTCAGAGAAGGGCGACAAGGATGATCCGACTGGAAACCAAGCCCTAGGAGGAAAGGCTGAAAGAATTCGGCATGTTTAGCCTTGAGAAAAGAAGATAGAGGGGTGATATGATTGTTGTTGTTTAGTCGTTTAGTCGTGTCCGACTCTTCGTGACCCCATGGACCAGAGCACGCCAGGCCCTCCTATCTTCCACTGCCTCCCGAAGTTGGGTCAAATTCATGTTGGTTGCTTCGATGACACTGTCCAACCATCTCATCCTCTGTCGTCCCCTTCTCCTCTTGCCTTCACACTTTCCCAACATCAGGGTCTTTTCCAGGGAGTCTCCTCTTCTCATGAGGTGGCCAAAGTATTGGAGCCTCAGCTTCAGGATCTGTCCTTCCAGTGAGCACTCAGGGTTGATTTCCTTCAGAATGGATAGGTTCCAGCTCTCACTTCCATACATCGCTACTGGAAAAACCATAGCTTTGACTATGCGGACCTTTGTCGGCAAGGTGATATCTCTGCTTTTTAAGATGCTGTCTAGGTTTCTCATCGCTTTCCTCCCAAGAAGCAGGCGTCTTTTAATATCGTGGCTGCTGTCACCATCTGCAGTGATCGTCGAGCCCAGGAAGGTAAACTCTGTCACTGCCTCCATATCTTCCCCTTCTATTTGCCAGGAGGTGATGGGGCCCGTGGCCATGATCTTAGTTTTTTTGATGTTGAGCTTCAGACCATTTTTTGCGCTCTCCTCTTTCACTCTCATTAAGAGGTTCTTTAATTCCTCCTCACTTTCTGCCATCAGAGTGGTATCATCTGCATATCTGAGGTTGTTGATATTTCTTCCGGCAATCTTAATTCCGGCTTGGGATTCATCCAGTCCAGCCTTCCGCATGATGTATTCTGCATATAAGTTAAATAAGCAGGGAGACAATATACAGCCTTGTCGTACTCCTTTCCCAATTTTGAACCAATCAGTTGTTCCATATCCAGTTCTAACTGTTGCTTCCTGTCCCACATATAGATTTCTCAGGAGATGGATAAGGTGGTCAGGCACTCCCATTTCTTTAAGAACTTGCCACAGTTTGCTGTGGTCCACACAGTCAAAGGCTTTTGCATAGTCAATGAAGCAGAAGTAGATGTTTTTCTGGAACTCTCTGGCTTTCTCCATAATCCAGCGCATGTTAGCAATTTGGTCTCTAGTTCCTCTGCCCCTTCGAAATCCAGCTTGTCCTTCTGGGAGTTCTCGGTCCACATACTGCTGAAGCCTGCCTTGGAGGATTTTGAGCATAACCTTGCTAGCGTGTGAAATGAGTGCAATTGTACGGTAGTTGGAGCATTCTTTAGCACTTCCCTTCTTTGGGATTGGGATGTAGACTGATCTTTTCCAATCCTCTGGCCACTGCTGAGTTTTCCAAACTTGCTGGCATATTGAGTGTAGCACCTTAACAGCATCATCTTTTAAGATTTTAAATAGTTCCACTGGAATGCCATCTCCTCCACTGGCCTTGTTGTTAGCCATGCTTTCTAAGGCCCACTTGACTTCGCTCTCCAGGATGTCTGGCTCAAGGTCAGCAACCACACTATCTGGGTTGTCCGGGACATCCAGATCTTTCTGGTATAATTCCTCTGTGTATTCTTGCCACCTCTTCTTGATGTCTTCTGCTTCTGTAAGGTCCCTACCATTTTTGTCCTTTATCATGTCCATCTTTGCACAAAATGTTCCTTTAATGGCTCCAATTTTCTTGAACAGATCTCTGGTTTTTCCCTTTCTATTGTTTTCCTCTATATCTTTGCATTGTTCATTTAAGAAGGCCCTCTTGTCTCTCCTTGCTATTCTTTGGAAGTCCGCATTCCATTTTCTGTAACTTTCCCTATCTCCCTTACATTTGGTTTCCCTTCTCTTCTCTGCTATTTCTAAGGCCTCGTTGGACAGCCACTTTGCTTTCTTGCATTTCCTTTTCTTTGGGATGGTTTTTGTTGCTGCCTCCTGTACAATGTTACGAGCCTCCATCCATAGTTCTTCAGGCACTCTGTCCACCAAATCTAGTTCCTTAAATCTGTTCTTCACTTCCACTGTGTACTCATAAGGGATTTGGTTTAGATTATACCTGGCTAGCCCAGTGGTTTTTCCTACTTTCTTCAGTTTAAGCTTGAATTTTGCTATAAGAAGCTGATGGTCAGAGCCACAATCAGCTCCAGGTCTTGTTTTTGCTGACTGTATAGAGCTTCTCCATCTTTGGCTGCAGAGAATATAATCAATCTGATTTCGGTATTGCCCATTTGGTGATGTCCATGTGTAGAGTCGCCTCTTGTGTTGTTGGAAAAGAGTGTTTGTGATGACCAGCTTGTTTTCTTGACAGAACTCTATTAGCCTTTGCCCTGCTTCGTTCTGAACTCCAAGGCCAAACTTACCTGTTGTTCCTTTTATCTCTTGACTCCCTACTTTAGCATTCCAGTCCCCTAGAATGAGAAGAACATCTTTCTTTGGTGTCAGTTCTAGAAGGTGTTGTAGGTCTTCATAGAATTGGTCAATTTCAGCCTCTTCAGCATCGGTGGTTGGTGCATAAACTTGGATTACTGTGATGTTGAGAGGTCTGCCTTGGATTCGTATTGAAATCATTCTATCATTTTTGAGATTGTATCCCAGTACAGCTTTCCCCACTCTTTTGTTGACTATGAGGGCTACTCCATTTCTTCTACGGGATTCTTGCCCACAATAGTAGATATGGTAATCATCTGAATTGAATTCGCCCATTCCCGTCCATTTTAGTTCACTGACGCCCAGGATGTCAATGTTTATTCTTGCCATCTCCTGTTTGACCACATCCAGCTTACCAAGGTTCATAGATCTTACATTCCAGGTTCCTATGCAGTATTCTTCTTTGCAGCATCGGACTTTCCTTTCACTTCACAAAAGTGAAGTGTTATGTTATCATAGTGAATATGTTATCATATCACAAAAGTGTGATATGATAACACTTTTCAAATACTTGAAAGGTAGTCTTATAGAAGAGGGGCAGGATCAGTTCTCAATCATCCCAGAGTGCTGGACACACAACAATGGGCTCAAGTTACAGGAAGCCAGATTTTGACAGAATATCAGAAAAAACTTCCTGACTGTTAGAGCAGTACGCCGATGGAACCAATGACCTCAAGAGGCGGTGAGCTCTCCAACACTGGAAGCATTCAAGAGAAACTTAGACCACCACCTGTCAAATATCCTTTGATCTGTATTCCTGCATCAAGCAGGGGGGTTGGACTTGATGGCCTTATAGGCCCCTTCCAACTTCACTATTCTATGATTCTGTAATTGGCAAATGGGCTAAAGGCTTTCCAGTTTGTCATATTTGTCTTCCGGCTGTTCTTCAACTCTTCACTTAAGCTTTGCCAAATCCTGGATGAACGTGCTTGCACGAGCTATGCCACCGCTTCCCCTGGAAGGGGAGGATATCCTTCTGTGTCACATCTAAATAGCATTCTCCGAGCCTCTCCGCTGTTTTATAATTTTTTTTTTGGCCCATGCAGCATGCACTTCTATAAATCACATATTTCAAAGTGTACGGAAACAGGTTTGATATGTTACACAGTGATTCCTTGGCAAATCTATACAGGCTGCAGTTACCCTGTGAGCCTTGGCAGCTCCATGTTGCTATGGCTGAGTGAGAAACATATTTATAAAAATTCACAACCCTGTCCCTGTGGAGGAAAATGGAGAGACAAGTAGTTTCCCGATCACTCTGGAGGGAAGGGAACAGAATGTCAGCAAATCTGAATGATTTAAAAGAACATTCCTTGAGAATCCTTCTCTGTTTCTGCCAACTTTCTCCCTCCTTAAATTTGGCACACGACTCATGTTAAATTCCAATCTAACAGAGGTTACAGCTGAGTTTACACGATCAATAGGTATACTAATCATTCCGTGGTTTGTTACCTGGGTTTGGATCAGACTGAAACTACAGACTCAGGAGGTTAAACATTATTTTACTCTTGATTTCCCTCTCGAGTTTCTTATAGGGAAATCCATGGGCACTAGAGAAAAGTGTCCAAATTGGGATGAGCATGGGTATTTGCATTTTTCTGCATCAGCTACAGGGTGTTCAAGATGCCCATGGTCACACTCAAGTCAGTTCATATACCTCCTAGAAATCATTAGCATTTGGGGAGTGAAAACGCTGAAATTTAAGAATAAAATGCAGTAGCACTCCTGTATCTGTGGGGAATTGGTTCCAAGTTGCCCCACAGATAATGAAAACTGTGGATAATATAAAATGCTATATATTGTGTGGCAAAAGAAAAATGTACAGAAAAAGTATGAATCAGAAAAGGGGTGTATGGTCTCCAAAACTATACAAGTGCAGGAGCAGGTGATACGTTTATTAGACCTTTAAAAAAAATCAAGCAAACGACAGACAGCTAGATTTCAATAAAAGTCTGAAGAAGATGAATTATCATGGAAAGCTAACTGTCTGTTGTTTGCTTGATTGTTTTAGAGGTCTAAAAAAAACATACCACCCACTCCTGCAGAAAAAAGTATTTTTACCATATGTTACCGGAACTGGCCATTAGAGGGAGCCGGAGAACATGCTATGTAGTCTTCAACATTAAGTATACATTGCATGGTCTCTGGCTCCCTCTAATGGCCAGTTTGGGTAAATATATTGTGAAAATACGTATTTCCAGTTTTCTTTTTAAAATATTTTTAATATTTTCAGACTGCAGATACCGATCCCACAGATATGGGGGTCCTACTGTACCTGACACCAGTTGTGAATAAGGAGAAAATATAACTAATACTGTAGCAAAAGAAGGAGGCACCAAGTTTGAAGGAAGTCAATAGCTGAAACCAAATGAAAGCCAACACCTCCCAACATGTGGAAAGTCAGAACGTGTGAGAAGGAGGACTCAGACCAACGTCACTGAACTCTATATATTCCTATCCTATGGACCAAGGAGCCAGATTTCAGCTGAATATCAGGAAAAACTTTCTAACTGTTAGAGCAGTACGACAATGGAACCAATGACCTCGAGAGGTGGCAAACACTCCAACACTATGAAGGCATTCAAGAGAAAGTTGGACAACTGTCTGTCAGATCTGCTTTGATTTGGATTCCTGCCTTGAGCAAGGGGTTGGACTAGATGGTTTTAGGGGTCCCTTCCAACACATCATGATTCCATGATTCTCCTGGCATGGCCGCTCCATGTGTTGGTTGGGGAGGGTCCTGGTGCATGCTGGGAGGTTGACATGGATCAGGGAAGGCCACTGTAGATCAGTGTGCTGCTTTGTTGGTGGAGAGAAGGAGAGATCGACCCTCTATTTTCTCTGTGTGTGTTTTTGTGTTTATGTGTTAATCAACTGTTTATGCTTTGTAGTTACGTTTTTGGAAGTTACACACAGATTTTGAACTGTGTGGGGGCCCTGCTCCCCTCACCCCAGCATTGTTGAAGGGAGAAGTGTGCTGTATTTTACATTTAGTGTTGGAACATTATGTAGTGCTATTGTCCTCAAGAGAAATAGACATGAACCGCCAGTTTGGCACTCCGTGCCAGTTCATTTTTTGGTCGAAAAGTATTTGGTGCTTCCCAGCCCTGCTTCCACCAGAGGGTGCCCACTCAGAGGCAGCACCTGAAGGAGGCGGGGAAGGAAAGCCGAGGCACTGCTTCTGAGTGGGTGCCCACTAGAGGAGATGGGGCTGAGAAGTGCCACACACCTGTCGGGCTGATAAACACCTTGGCACGAATCACCGAACCGGTGGTTCGTGCCCATCTCTACTCCTTAATGTGCTAGGTTTGACCCAGTGCTTGGGGAAAAAAATTGCAGATTTTGTTCAGAGGTATCAGATACAGCTTCCAGAATCCCTTAACCTCTGGGCCGTGCTGGCTTCAGGGGGAGGGGGATGATGGAGTTTGTAATTCCCCAATGAACTTTCCATTCCCTTGATCTTCCATGAAAGGAGCTTTTCTTGAGATGGGGGAATATTAAGAGAGAGAGAAAGAAAAAAAAGCAAAGCCTGCGGTAGCTTGATGCAAAACTGCTGGAAATCCTCTGAGTCGATCACATCCTTTTCTAAAACATGTCTTGTAGATCTGGTGCTTCCTCAGCTCCAGCTCTCGCTACCCCGATCATTGTGAAGGATTTCCGTTGTAGTTAGGGATGAATAATTCCCTGTTCCGTTGCCACAAAAGTAACCACGTACCACCGCACACCAGATGCTAATGGCACTGTTGGATTGGAATAGACGGGTACGCAATTGCACGTCCCTGAATCAGCCGGCAGATGGCCTTCCATATGGCGGTGGCACCCGCACAAAACTAATGAACGCCAAGCAGATGTTTTTGGAGAACTAAATAATGCAAACAGAAGCCCGCGCAATCAATATATAGCCCTTATATCTCAGGCGTTTGCACTCTGCCAAGAAATACGGTGAGTGTGCAAAAAAGACAGGGAGAAGTTCTGGGGTTTTTTTTAAAAAAAGAAAAATCCAGCATCTACTTTTGCTGAAAGAAACCTGACCACAAACTGACTGCCTCCACAATACAAATGATTTCATTTGAGCTCCTGCGTGGACTATGGCCCGTTTCCATGCAGCCGAGCTGGTTTTAAAAGCAGCTATGTTGTTTTTTGTTGCTGTTGTTGCTCTGAGCCATCAAATCAGAACTGACTTATAGTGACCTGACTAGGGCTTTCAAAGTCAGTGAGATATTTAAGGAGTGGTTTTACCAGTTCCACTCCCCCAGCGAGTTTCCATGGCTGAGCAGGGATTCAAACCCTGTTCTCCAGAGTCTGAGTCTGCCTCTCTGTCCACGACACCACACTAGGAATTCCCTCTGCATTGTTATGTATGTGTGTTTTCTGCCGTCATGTTTTATGACTTATAGTGCCCCTACTAGGACTTTCAAGGTAAGTGAGATATTTAAGGAATTTAAATCTCCCCCAGTCAGTTTCCTTGGCTGAGCGGGGATTCGAACCCTGTTCTCCACACCTGTCACTTTATCCACTATACCACACTAGGAATCCTCAATGCAACCTTGTGTGTTTATTTTGTGTCATCAAGTCGTAACCGACTTAGAGCAACCCTGATAGGGCTTTCAAGGTAACTGAGGTATTGAGTGGTTCTACCCATTCCACTCCCCCAGTGGGTTTCCATGGCTGAGTGGGGATTCGAACCCAGGCCTCCGGAGTCCTAGTCCATCACTCTGTCCAATACACCACACTGGTTGCATGACTGAGGTCCCTTTCTCCACTTGGCCATGGAGGTCCCTGGGTGACTTTGGACCAGTCATACCCTCTTTCCCTCACCTACATCGGGGAGAAGAGGCATGTATGCGGCCTTGAGATCACAGAAGCAAAATTGGGATACGAGTGGGATTAAAAGATTAACAGGTAATTTAACAATATCTGGAGACCCTTGAGTTCTTCAGCTCTAGTCCAGTCCAGACCAATGGGCTTACAAGTTATAATTAGGACATCAGGGAATGAAAAGATGAGACCATTTGACCACTTGCATTTTGAATGCTGTTTTCTGGACCTGAAATTTAATCATCATCATCATCATCATCACCATCGTGTGCTGTCAAGTCAATTCTGACCTTTTTCCACGGTTTTCCAGGTAGAGAGTACTCAGAAGTGGTTTTCCCTTCCCTTCTTCTGGGGGCGCCCTGGGATTACTGTGCAGCTGGCCCAAGGCTATCCAGGCTGGTTATATTCGTAAGAGGCCCAGTGGGGGAATTGAGCTCCCAACCTCTGGCTCCGCAGCCAGAGACCTAAACCACCGAGTTATCCAGCCAGCTCCTGTTTTGGTCCAACACAGCTGTCTTTTTTAATTCTTTCCTTGTCTCGGGTTTATCTGATTTTGTAGCATTGGCACAGCCAGCATTTCCCCTGTGTGTTCCATGTTGAAATTGTGTACCTAATGTGTTATTTTCTAAACCCAACCTGACCAATTTTTCAAAGTTGGCGTTGACCTTAAAAAAGAAAGAAATAGAAAAAAGAAATAGAAAAAAAAACAGGTAGGTACACAGATATTTGCAACGAAGGCTATCGGAAGAACACTTGGTTGGGTTCTTTCAGCTTTTCAAGAACTTAAAACAACTGATCAAAGGCAGGCATCAGAAAACACAATGCCAACACATTCAGAGGTGTTTTCAGACAGTCTGATAGCTCAGAAGGGATGAAAAGACAACTGCCTTTGGATCAGAAGTAGCTTTTCTCTTCCAACGCAAGTATAAAACTACACATGCTTCATTGTTCAAAGTATCAGATGAAAGGTGAGGTGGAGAGATGAAAGGTGGGCACTTCTAAGGCTGACGGTGAAAGGAAGGAAGGAAAGAGCTGATGAAGGAAGGAAGGAAGGAAGGAAGGAAGGAAGGAAGGAAGGAAGGAAGGAAGGAAGGAAGGAAGGAAGGAAGGAAGGAAGGAAGGAGCTGATGATGGATAGATGGAAGGAAGGAGCTGATGATATATAGAAGGAAGGAAGGAAGGAAGGAAGGAAGGAAGGAAGGAAGGAAGGAAGGAAGGAAGGAAGGAAGGAAGGAAGGAAGGAAGGAAGGAAGGAAGGAAGGAAGGAAGGAAGGAAGGAAGGAAGGAAGGAAGGAAGGAAGGAAGGAAGGAAGGAAGGAAGGAAGGAAGGAAGGAAGGGTGGGTTAGAGGGCAGGAAAGGACTGACAGGTTCAAAACACCCAGAGCATGCCAGTCTCCTCCCTAGTCTAAAAACCTAATCTGAAACTTTTTTTTATCTCAGAAGAGCCCCCCTCAATGTGGTTTCACCCCTAGATACGAGTACCACTGGACCACAACACTCATCAGCCTGCTAGCCAGCATGTCCTGAGGATAATGGGAACTGTCATCAAACACCAACTTGGGCCTATTGTAGTGAGTTACATATAGTCCCATATACAAATGGGACGTGGTGGCGCTGCGGGTAAAACCGCAGAAGCCTCTGTGCTGCGAGGTCGGAAGACCAGCAGTCGTAAGATCGAATCCACGCAACGGAGTGAGCTCCCGTTGCTTGTCCCAGCTCCTGCCAACCTAGCAGTTCGAAAGCATGTAAAAATGCAAGTAGATAAGTAGGTACCACCATGGTGGGAAGGTAATGGTGTTCCGTGTCTAGTCGCGCTGGCCACGTGACCACGGAAACTGTCTTCGGACAAACGCTGGCTCTATGGCTTGGAAACGGGGATGAGCACCGCCCCCTAGAGTCGGACACGACTGGACTAAATGTGAAGATGAACCTTTACCTTTACCTTACATATAGTCTTATATCCTATGGCTATTGTATAGTGTTTTGGGACAATTCCATATGGTATGGTAGGACTACTGTAAACCATTGGACTACATCTCTCATCATCCTGCTCACTAGCATGTCCTGAGGATAATGGGAGCTGTTGCCGAACAACATCTCGGGAAAGGCGGCCTCAGATCCTCAGCCAAGCGGCTTCTCTGCCTCCCCGAGCCCTCTTCGTTCAGACAGCTGTTGCCAAAAACCCTGTCACGGAGTCGAGGAAAGGTCACCCGTTCAGTTCCTTTGTGACATCCCAACTATTCCCCTTTTCAAGCATTAAAGGCTTTGGGGGGAAAATATTCTCCATTGTCTTTTAAGAAAGGTTGTCATCTTGGGGAATTGCTTCAATCAAGAAGATTAGTCTTAAAAGCTTCTGAGTTCCATGTTCAGTCTGCCAAGTCTCATTATATTAGATTAGAAGCAGCCTTCATCAGAAGAGAGTGGAGAAATTTATCCTCTCTCCGTCCTCCCCTCCCTTTCCCTCCCCCGCCTCTTTTCAATTCCTCACACCACTTCACACTCACCCGCTTCCCAAAGAGCAAACCAGATTTTCAAAGGGGCTTAGCTTTCCCTGTGCAAAAAGGGCCTTCTAGGACAACTTGTGATTTCTCACATCTCCTGAGTGACACATGTGTGCAAACTGCATGGGAAAGAAACAAGCAGAGATGCTGGCAAGTCTTTGGGTTTGAGTCCCACGTCAGAGTCAGAGTCTTTGGTACCACTTCCGGAGTCCCAAGCCCCAAGCCCCTATTAAAAACAAGCTTTTTCCCCAGAAAAAAAGGGAGGGGTGGGTTCTGGGAGGGGTGGAGATCTGAGGCTTGGGAGCCACCCTTTTTGGTCCCATCTACCTTCACCCTCTCAAAAACCCTCCCTCCCCATAGCTACCTCCTCTGCCCCTATTTGCCTGCCTCTCTTGTGTCTTCTGGTGAGTGTTGCAAAACCTCTTCCAGGTTTATGGTGACCTTCATTGAAAGAATAGAGACTTGAAAATGCAACTCGGAAAAATGGATCCAAGTCATGAGTCGAGTCTAAGTCATTGGGGGGAAAAAAAAATCCTGAGTCCAATCCAAGTCAAGTCACTGGTGCAACTTAAGTCCAACTTGACAGCGGGTCCCACAACTTGAGTCCCCATCCCTGGAAAGAAGCAGACCCATGCGGGCAGAGAGGATGTTTCATCCTTAAGGGTGACCGTTCCTAAGAGCCACCGCAGGACTTTCAGCCTCTCTGTCGCCACCTCACCCCACGGCTGGTGTTTTCCCCTGGAATTATCAAAAAAGGCTGATGAGACTCACTTGACTTGGGCCTCCAGTCAAACTTTTGAGGCTTGTAATGATTCCTCGCAAGAGGAAGACAGCATGGCAAGACCCTGGGTCTTCTCCAGATGGATTAAGAGAAGATGTCTCAGTCGAAGCCCTCTGTGTTAGCACTCTTTGGCATGTTCTGACCATCTTTGCTCCTTGCTGCTCCCTTGGGGAGAGGCTTCCTCCAGCATTGGTTCTGTAGACACACCAGAGCCAGGAGGTCCTCAAACCATATTTATTGTCTCAAACAAGAGTCCAGAACTAGTAGACCGAGGGCTCAGAGTCGGCCTGGCCTCGGCATTACTGTCCACCCCAGACTGTACGTTCTTGCACCCCTCACCCAGTCTGTCCATCCCTTTCACGGTGTCTGAGTTCCACTCATCAGCATCAGCTACTTCCAGGAGGGCCAATGGAAGAAGGACTGTCTCTACAAGGAACAAGTCTTCTCCAGCACCTGAGTGAGCTGTTGGACACGTAATCACTGGCAGCAGGGGTCCAGGTGGATGAATCCCCTGGGGTTGTCCCATCAATGGTCCAACTGGTCCATGGAGGCAGAGATGGGTGCACTGCCCCCATGTCCTCATCCTCTGGCCAGATTTAACCACTTGCCAGTCCACCCATCCTGCAGGACATTTGGACATGCCCCCACCACCACACAATAGACTGGTAGTAGTTCATTACATGCTTCCATACATGACTTCCCTCTCTCTTCCTCTTCTTCCCCTCTTGTTCACAGCTCCGTTCCTTCCATCCCACTTAGACACTCCCCTTGTTCCAGGTGTTCCAGATCTCCACTCCCTTGCAGGGGCTCAATCTCCCTGCCTGCATCTTCTGCTGGCTCTGTTGCCCAGGGCAGTGCACGGTTGTCAAAGAGACACAAAGATGGGGCAGACAGCCCACCAGAGACAGCGGAAGCCTCCCACTCACATAACCAGAACTTTCAGGACCATGGACAAGGCATTGTAGGAGGCGTTGGCTGGAATGTTCCCTCCCTAAAAAGCTCTGTTGTGCCAGAAAGAGTCGGCATCCAAAGCCTGGCAGGCCTCAACTTGCTCCATTCCTTCCTGGTTGAAGGACCTTAAAGCATCCATGGCTGTTTCTGTAGCTTTGAGCTTCTAAGTGAGGGAAATGCAAGGCTGTTAGACAGGTGTCTAAAGTGGAAGGAAGGTCTATGTCCTCCAGCCAAAAAAAATCAGCTCCAAGTGTTCTCCCACACATGGGCTGACCAGTGGTTCACTGGATTACCAGTGTTCCTCAGGGTGATGCTAAGTTGACATGACAGCTGTTACCCAAGGCCAACTTCAATGTGTGCCCATGCTTTGGGAAGTTCTTCAGCACATAACCTCCATAGCAGGTCTACCATTCCCCAAGAGCACAAGAACAGGTAGGGGAGGCATCTTCTACTGACCATTAAGTCCTCTAGCCCAGTGGTTCCCAACCTTGAGTCCCCAGATGTTCTTGGCCTACAACTCCCAGAAATCCTGGCCCTCACAGCTAACAGTGAAGGCTTCTGGGAGTTTTAGTCCAAGAACATCTGGGGACCCAAGGTTGGGAAGCACTGTTCTAGCCCATTGTACCTGAGACCAAAGGACTCCAGGTCTCCAGGGGTTCAGGAAGCCTTACCTGGAGCCAGGTGACTTTGTAATGTTCTGCCCTCCCTGGCATGTAAGGCAACACATTCTAGGTCACATTCCAGAGATTTGAAACAAGCAATTTTAGAAGTCGAAACAACAGCCGGCGGAGCTGTGCACAAGTTCGGATTGGATTGCTCTTTGAAATCCAATTAACTCTTGGCCTAATCGAAAGGAATATGCTGTACCCCTTTCCCCTTCCTTCCCTCAGTTGTCCACACGGACCCAAATGTTAATTAACTTCTTAGATGCAGAGAGTGGTTTTATTCTCATGAAACCACCGGCCAAGATGATGGGGCTTCTCTTCCCTCTTTCCTCCTCTTCCTCATCTTCTCCCTCTCCCTCTCCCTCTCCCCCTCCCTCCCTCCCTCCCTCCCTCCCTCCCTCATTAGGAACTGACTCACTTGCAAACATGATGAGCAGCTCAGCCTTTTGACATGAGGCACCCCTGCCAGATCCTAAGGAGGTCCTTCTGGTTACCAAATGCAAAACCTACACTAATGACTTCCCAGTTGCATTCCATCTCCTACCATGCCGACCTGTGGCCGGCCCAAATTTTCCACTTGGCTGGGTGGAATTATTAATATCTCTCGCCCAGCTCTGCCCAGAAGACTTCTCCTTGCCCCCCACGTCTCCTCGGAGTATCTTTATGTATGTTCTTCTGACCTGTCAGCACCAAGCCAATATAAACAGCATTAGATGCTGGAACAGATCCATTTGGTGCAGCTCGGCCAACATTGATTTAAAATCTCACTCCATTAAAGGATTTGAAGTCCACAGCAGTTCCTGCTGGTAAGGTGGTCTCTGAAGGAGAATGGTGGGCATTAATTCTGCTTTTTCTGCTGACAGATGGTCAAACACTAGAATGTTTCACAAATTCGACAGGCGCCTGGTGCCAAACAACTCTTTCAAACTAGACTCTGCTTCAGCCACTTACGGCAAGGTGCTTCTTCCCATATCTAAGTAGATAAAGATCCATGACTGCAAGGGTCGTTGAGCAACATGGGAAAACAGACTGCTGAAGAGGTAGAAGCAGGTAGTTTGGATTCACTTTTGCCAGAGTGATGGAGGACAACTTCTTCTTGCCTGACTCACTTTTCTTTGCTACTTAACATCGGCATATGATCCCAAGTGGATCCTTCAAGAAATCCTCTAGCATTTAGTGCTTCTGTTTGGATTTCCAGCCAACTCCAAAATAAGCCAGAGGTTCCCAACCTTGGGTTCCTAAATGTCCTTGAACTACAACTCCCAGAAATCCTGGCCAGCACAGTCAGTGGTTGAAGGCTTCTGGGAGTTTTAGTCCAAGAACATCTGGGGACCCAAAGTTGGGAACCACTGATTTATGGCAGAATGGCTTTGCATCATCCGAAGACAGACTTGAAATCCAGTGAGTCACTTTGTCATCGTATGTCACAAAGGAAGAAATCTTGGCAATTAATTTGTGATTGAGGACAAACCTCTCCTCTCAACCTAAGGCGATTCCCAACAAGCCTCTTGGGTCCCTTGTGGACTAATTAGGAATTGCAGTCAGGGAGGGGTTGGAGCCCTGAAAGTCCAGGCCTACCATGCTTTCTCAAACCAGAGCAAGATGCTTTCTGCTAGGAGGAGAGGGCTTCTCAAGAAGAAACGTGCCACGCATCTCTGTCTTCACTCTGTCCATGGTCCTGAAATGCACAGAGAGATTTCGATCAAATGGTGTGCCCAGAGAAAACTCCTCAGACTTTACTAAGGAATAGGCCAAGGTCATTCAGATGAAACTCTGACCTACTAGCCCACAATGAACCTGACGTAAGCACAACTGGACCTAAATGCCACCCTCATCTTCCCACTCTACTTTGGTTTGGGCCCCATTTTCAGTGGAATTAACTTACCAACATAAACCCTTTTCACAGAATTATCTGGGCCAATCTGTTCCAGCACATATAACAGATGGGAGGGAGGGAGGGAGGGAGGAAGGAAGGAAGGAAGGAAGGAAGGAAGGAAGGAAGGAAGGAAGGAAGGAAGGAAGGAAGGAAGGAAGGAAGGAAGGAAGGAAGGAAGGAAGGAAGGAAGGAAGGAAGGAAGGAAGGAAGGAAGGAAGGGCATTGTGTCTGCTCTCAATCAACAGATTTATTTTAATATTCATGGATTACAATACATTTCCTCAAATATGTGGAGTTTAGTATTCAAGTTCCAGTTTATATGCAAGTGATCATTATTGTAATACAGAGTAAGTCGGATACAGAAGATAGCAACTGTATTATTAACACTGGTTGTAACTTTCACAGGACCAGTGAGCATAAACATTCTGGCAAGACTAAGGTCATTAATAATCCACAAGTCAGCTAGGCTGCCAAGCTGTCTGTCAAAGGCCCTCTGAGATGTTCAAGCAATGGGTTTCTGCTTTCCAGATGGTGTCAGCTTTCACTGAAGCCAGAAGTGACCCATTGTGTCCCCAACTCTTTATGGGAAGATCATTGGCACTACTAAAACCCAGTCTAATCAGGTATGTACTGTGCAATGAACCTGTTGTCTTCATTCAGATCATTGGCTGTGGAATGGAATTTCTTAGCAAATCCCAGTTCAATGGCCTTTCTCAGGAACCTTCACTTGAAATCCCTCTGTCCTGCAACAGCCACTTGGAGATCATTGACAGAGCAACCTACACCTTTTTGAGATAATCATACCATTAATAATTTAAAGAAGCAGAACTTCTAAAGGAAATTCTGAAGGCACAACTACAAACAATTCCAACAAGAACACAAGGTGGGAGACATCAAAAAAGGCCAGTGTGGCTTCACAAAAAGCTCAGAGAGGCCCTGAAAACAAAAAAAGGACATGTATAGGAAGTGGAAAGAAGGCCAGGCCACAAAAGAAGAATATAGACAAGTAGCACAGAATTGCAGGGATGGCATTAGGAGGGCAAAAGCTGAGAATGAGCTGAGGTTAGCAAGATACACTAAAAGCAACCAAAAAAAACATTCTTCAAGTATGTGTGTAGCAAAAGACAAGGAAAAGAAACAGTGGCTCAGCAACTCAATGGAGATGGGAAAATGATAACAGGCAGCAAAGAAAAGTAGAAGTGCTCAATTCGTATTTTAGCTCAGTATTTTCCCGAAGGACATACTATGACCCTCCAGACAAATGTGAAGTGCAAGCAGGGGGGGGCAGGATTGCAGCTGGAGAGTGCTAAACAAATAGCCAAGGAATACCATAGTACCTTGAACAAGTTCAAATCTCCAGGGCCAGATGAACTACATCCAAGAGTATTGAAGGAACTGGCTGAAGAACTCTCAGAACCACTGTCCATTATTTTCTTGGAATCATGGGAAATTAGTGAGGTACCAGATGATTGGAGGAGGGCTAATGTACCTATCTTCAAAAAGGGCAAAAAGGAGGAACCTGGGAACTACAGACCTGTCAGCCGGACATCAATCCCAGGGAAAATATTGGAACAGATTATAAAGAGGTCGCTATGGAAGCACCTAGAAAACAATGTAGTAATAACTAGAAGCCAAGAACAAATCCTGCCAAATTAATCTGATCTCCTTTTTTGATTGGGTAATTTCCCTGATAGATAGAGGGAGTGCTGTCGACATAGTATATCTTGACTTCGGTAAAGCTCTTGACAAAGTGCCATATGATATTCTGATTAGCAAGCTAACTAGGTGTAGGCTAGATAGAACAATTGTCAGAGGGATGCTACAGAATAGTATTCAGAGGGTAATGGCTCCTTTCTCAGACTGGGAGGAGGTAGCAAATGGGGTACCTCAGGGCTCAGTCCTGGGCCCAGTGCTCTTCAACATTAAGGACCTGGATCAGGGGATGCAGGGAATGGTGAGCAAATGTGAGGATGGCACAAAATTGAGTGGAATAGCTAAGACCCTGGAAGATAGAAACAAAATTCAAAATGATCTAGATAGGCTCGAGCACTGGGCCGAAAGCAACAGGATGAAATTCAACAGGGGTAGGTGCAAAGTACTGCACCTTGGAAAAAGAAACCAATTGCACAGTTGCAAGATGAAGGATAACTGGCTCAGCAATACTACAAGTGAGAAGGATCTTGGAATTATCGTAGATCACAAAATGAATATGAGTCAACAGTGTGATGTGGCTAGAAAAAAGGCAAATGCTATTTTAGGCTGCATTAATAGAAATATAGTTTCCAAATCCCGCGAGGTGCTAGTCCCTCTCTATTCAGCACTGGTTAGGCCTCACCTTGAGTATTGTGTCCAGTTCTGGACACTGCACTTCAAGAAGGATGCTGACAAATTGGAACAAGTTCAGAGGAGGGCAACAAGGATGATCAGGGACTGGAAACCAAGCCTTATGAGAAAATGCTGAAAGAATTGGGCATGTTTAGCCTTGAGAAAAGAAGACTAGGGGAATATATGATAGCACTTTTCAAATACTTGAAAGGCTGTTATTCAGAGGAGGGGCAGGATCTGTTCTCAATCATTCCAGAGTGCAGGACACATAACAATGGACTCAAGATACAGGAAGCCAGATTTAGGTGGAATATCAGGAAAAACCTCCTAACTGTTAGAGAAGTATGACAATGGAACCCATGACCTTAGGAGGTGGTGAACGCTCCAACACTGGAGGCATTCAAAAGAAAATTGGACACCCATCTGCTTTGATTTGAATTCCTGTCTTGAGTCAGGGGTTGGACTCGATTGCCTTAGAGGCCCCTTCCAACTCCTTGATTCTAGGATTCTAGACTCTGTGATTCTAGGACCACACGTGGGGTTAACCGGTAGCCTTCAGCACATGGCAGAAGTTCTCACAGTTCTCTGATTTCTGTTCTGTCTTTTTTTCCCCTTATCTTTGTTTCTTCAGTTTATTATTTTTTTAATGCTAAACCTACAAAAATTAAAAAAAGATTCCAAGGCTTTGTGTGAGCTTCAGACTCGGTCTCCTTTTCTTTCCCTCTTCCCCACACACCCTCCCTGCTTCTTCTTCATCCGATTGTGGCTGCACGGGACATGATGAAGCAAGAAAACTCCTTCTCTTTCATGGTGCAGCTCATTGATTTTTAAGATGCCAAGAGTCGGGGGGCTCCCATAGCAGCTTGACAAGTAATGCAGAACAGGTGAATCTTGCCGATTGCTGGGAGAAAAGGTGAGAGAGGGGAGGGGGAAGGGGGGGAAATCATTTTATGATGTCTGCTTTGGCTTCTTTTGTGATGCTGTGAAAACCACGTTGGCCAGCAAAGGGAAGAGCTGCCCAGCACTGAGAAGGAAGGAGAAAGGAAGGTCAGCTAGACAAGGCAGACCACTCCGCGCTAGCGCTGATCTTGGGGCAGGGGGTGAAGATTTTGCTTACATTGTCTTTTCTTCACAGAATGGCAGCATTCCTAGCCAGGCCGAAACACTGAGAAGGAAGGAGGGTCTCCAGAGCCAACCCTAGAGGATCCGGTGGTTCATCATGCCCGTCCATAGTAAACGGATGTCATCTCTTTGACATCAACGGGCCAGGAACCATGGAATGCCTGCTTATGCCTTGGCTCAAGTCTTGTGAAACTACAGGAAAGAGAAGAGAGGGGCGCATTTCAAAAGCTGAGCGTGATTATGGAAAGGATGGGACATCATCACTCTTTTCAAAACCTACACACAACCTTTTCACAAACCTTGCAGTGCCCCGTTGCTTAATATTTATTTTACGTATTTTATTTCAGATATTTTACTAATAATTTCTTAGATCAAGAAAGTGACCAGTGAAGAAGTACTAACGTGAATGAATTAAAGCCACCCCCCAAAAAAAAAAAAAAAATCATCAAAATATATAATACAAAAAGTTAGGATACTTGGGAACATCAGAAGGCAGGATTCTCTAGAAAAGACCATAATGCTAGGAAAGGTGGAAGACAGCAGGAAAAGAGGAAGACCGAATACGAGATGGATCAACTCCCTAAAGGAAGCCACAGGCTTGAGTTTACAAGAGGTGAGCAGTTGAGGACAAGACATTTTCGAGAGCACTCATTCAAGGGTTGGGGGCGACTTGACAGCCCATAACAAGAACCACAGGATACTTAGTGAGAGACAAAAAGCGTGGATTGTTCCAGCTGATCATTCTGGCAGAAATGCATGGAGAAAGACATGTGGGGGGAGAAAGAAAGCAGATTGGCTGCGGAACCATTAAAACTGGTGTATATGCGATACAATAGCATTCTTTAAAGCAGCTCCATCCGAAATCACAATAGCTGTGATGATGCTCTACCTTTGGTAGAAGAGGAATAAGTAGACTTGTCAGAATCCAGGACTTTCAGATTGAAGGGCAAGGAGAAACGCCCGGATGGAACTCTTGTGTTGAGCTGCACCAAATTTAGCCCAAGGTGTTGGAAAAAACCCAAACTGAAATCATTGCGGCAGGTTCTGTTTTCCCTTCTGCCATATAAATCAAGCCAAGTTTGAAGTTTTATAGCTGCAGCTGTCCTCGGATTATGCTAATGCGACTGTTCAGCCATAACATATGGAGAAAGGCTGTCCCCACCCTTTCTTTCTACGCATATAATTCAAAACCACCCTCACCACAAAAGCCGAGATCATTTGACCACAAGGCACCAAAACAGAGGCCAGCTTGGGGCTCAGGATGAACAGGGCAAAGTTTAGTCTTCAGGAGAAAATGAATAACTCAAAAAAAAAAAACAAAAAAAAAACACTGCATTTCAGGGAGAGAAGTGGCATATTTAGAAAAACTGGGCAGCCATGGCCAAATGTTTGCTACTCCAATCTAGAGCTGCTTTTTTCCCCAGCTCGGCCTCCTTATAATCAGCCAGCGGGGCTTGTGTGTTAAATAGATGCAGAAGTCAGAAGGTCTGGTTCTAACCAGAACGGGAAAGTAAGGGAGGAAAATTAGACTTCTGATAGGATCTGTTTGAGTTTTAGCAACCTCGCATTCTGCCTTTAGTAGGTTTGACTGGGAGGGACGTTTCTGGGCGGGGTTGACTGTCAATCTATCCAGCGCTCACCAATCGTTCCTTCTCTGCCCCTGAATTCCCCGCCTCGCCACTCTGAATCCTTTTTCCCCTTTCTGTTGTGTGTTGGAAGCTATTCCTGTGTCGAGGCCGATTGCTGAAAGGAGGGGATTTTAAAAATTATTTCTAACCCCCGCTGATGACATCATCAGCTTTCTGCTGTATAATGTACTGGACGGGATTTTCGCCTCTAAGTCTTATCCTGTTTACAAACCTCCATTTCCAGGACTGCCTAAAGACCAGGGAGGGTGATTTAACCAATAGATGTGCTTTCCAGGGATGTTGGCAAGTCTTTGGGTCCAAGTCCTGAGTCCAAGTCTGAGTCTTTTGTCCCAAGTCCCGAGTCCAAGTCTGAGTCTTTGGTCCCAAGTCCCGAGTCCAAGTCTGAGTCTTTGGTCCCAAGTCCCGAGTCCAAGTCTGAGTCTTTTGTCCCAAGTCCCAAGTCCAAGTCTGAGTCTTTGGTACCAAGTCCAAGTCTGAGTCTTTAGGTCCAAGTCCCGAGTCCAAGTCTGAGTCTTTGGGTCCAAGTCCCGAGTCCAAGTCTGAGTCTTTGGGCCCAAGTCCCTGTTAAAAACAAGCTTAATCCCCCCCCCCCCCAGAAATAAGGAAGAGGTAGATGGGTTCTGAGTTGTGAGTCAAGTCTCAGTTTTTAAAAAATAAAGAAACGAGTCGAATCCGAGTTGAGTCTCTGGTGCGACGTAAGTCCAACTTGACAGCAAGTCCCACAACACAAGTCCCCATCCCTGGTGTTTCCTCCCTGGTAAGGGGAACCTATTCTTATCGTGAGCTGGAACTGACCAGCAAGCATTCAGATCGGATGCTATCATTCTCCCCATGGACACACCTTGTGCGTACTGTTGCCAACTGAGCATCCGGAAATACTACACCCCTCCCAACATTTTCATCTCTTTCCTCCATCAAGTAGAACCCGAAGGAGCCCTAACTGGCTTTCGTTGTATCATGGGGAAATTCAACGGCTCCCTTCTGAGCGAAAGATTTATCCTCTGGAATCCAGAAAATGACTGCTTTTGATTGAAGGAGGACCTCTGGTTGGCTCTGTATGGCTTCCTGGCCACAGACCACTCTTAATTCAAAGGCATTTTACAGCCACACATTAAACATCACTGAACATTGCTTTTGTTATTCCTGTTCTTTGCACTGAGGAGCCTGGCTAAAAGATCCGGTTTGTAGCACGCTGGCTTGCAAATAAAATAGGGTAAAGCAGGCTTCAGAAAGCAAGAGGACATGGATCAGCAAGAATTCTTTGACTAATATTCCCATTCTGCGCTTTCTCTGAGTTGTCTATGTTCACTGGAGACTGTTTGCTATTTGCCTTCATGATTAGGGGCTGTTTAGGACACCAGAGGATCCCCGCTCTATGGTCCTCTGATGCCCAATTAGACCTTAACCATCAAGGACATGTAAAAGGAAATAAGCAACAGTCTTCAGCAAATGCAGAACCCAGAAGGGAGTCATTTTGCTGGAAGTAAATAAACTGATTGAAAAACTCCTTACGCGATTCAGACAAGACACAGAACGGCCATTGTAAACCCCCCAAAAAAGCAGTTTAATGACTAAATATGCTAAAATAAGACAAATACTCAATTATCGCTCCAGAGATGGGGAAGGAGCTTCTCTCTCTCTCTCTCTCTCTCTCTCTCTCTCTCTCTCTCTCTCTCTCTCTATATATATATATATATACATATATATATATATATATATATATATATATATATATATATATATATATATATATATATATATATATCTAGAAAGTCTTGATGGGCTATGGGGGAAAAATCTTTGGAGACTCCTTCTTAGAATTTCAGTTTCAGTCTCACATTGAGACCTGAAAAATATTTGGAGCAAAACCACAGTCTAGCAAGCTCAGTGGAAGATGAAGCTGGGATGACTTGCATGGTCCCTCCTCTGATAGCGTCTGTGCAGTGAAAAAGTAGGCTGGCCTGCCGCCAAAGGCCGATCCGAACTGCCTCTGCCACAGGTGGCTGCAAATTTTCCTCTCTGAACAGACAGAGAATGAAATGATCAATGGATGAACCCAGAAGGGAAAAAAACATAGCCTCTAGATATGAACAAAGATCTTGTTTGTATTCCAGAATCTCTGCAGGTTTACCATTGAACTGGCAAACACGGGCAGCTACGTTGCTACATTTCGAGCCCAGTCGTTTCTGCCAATCCCAGGGGTTGCTCCAAATTGGGTGGTTTGCACGCAACAGATTATGAAGCGGACATGAAAGAGAAAAGGCTGATGTGAAGGCAACCATGTCGGCTGGTGGCAGGTGAGATACAAACATCTCAGAACCATAATACGGGTTATACCTCTGTAGTAACAGAAGAAAAAAAGATAAGGATATGAAAGAAAGTTGTTTTAATGGGTATTTCTCTACAAATTTGTCTAGTTGTGTGTAATGGTATGAAAGAAAGCATGCAAGTATCTTTGGGCTTTCTGACATTGAGAGGTTACCAAAAGCCTCCAATTCTTCAAACCCTTTTTTTAAAAAAAAATCTAATGATATGCAAATAGATGCACCTGACTAAAAATATACTTCTTTGAAAAGCACACAAAAGCTTGCTTTCTTCACTCAGGAAAGTACCCAGAAACTGCATAAATTAGGCAGAATGCATAATAAAGGCTTTTGTTAGGTGATATGCATACAAAATATGCACATACCTCGATCCAGAGAGGGGAAGGTGTGACTATATCACTGATCGGAAAGAGTTACAAGCTGTGCTTTATTCATTCCCACACACTACACCAGAACACAGACAGAGTTCTAGCTCCTGTCCTCTGAAGAGGCCAGCCACAGAGACTGGCGAAATGTTAGGAAGAAAAACCTCCGGAACACGGCCAAACAGCCTGGAAAAATCTACAACAACCATCGGATCCCGGCCGTGAAAGCCTTCGAGAATACATTGTGCTTATGATAGTTCTGAGTTGGGCCACTGCTTGGATCTTCCCCGAAACTCGACCGAAAGGGGCAAATGAGTAAAAGAGCATTCAAATCCAATTTTTTTCAAATGGAAAATGCAGCGGATAAAATTATTAAAAGCAAGAATATACGAAAAAGCGAAACAAGGTGTCCACCCTGTCTTGAAACACTGCTAGGTCTCACAATTCCGTTAAAGAAGTTCAGAGTTTTCCATAGCAAACATCATTAAGTGTGAGAAACTGTTTTCCTGAAGAGAAACATTACAGCAGGTGAAAGGCAGAGACGTTGGGAAGGGTTTAGGTTACGCTCCCACATCCGAATCTTTGGTACCGAGACCCGAGTTCAAGTCTGAATCTTTGGTACCAAGTTCTGAGTCCCAAGCCCCAGTCCCAAGTCCCTTTTGAAAACAGAGAAAAGGGAGGGAGGGGTGGGTTCCAACTTGTGAGTCGGGTTCGAGTCACTGGGGGAAAAAACGAGTTGAGTCTGAGTTGAGTCTTAAGTCCAACTTAAGTCCAACTCGGCAGAGAGTCTTACAACTTGAATCTCCATCCCTGGAGAGTGGCTGTCCTTCAAAACACAACAGAGAGAGCCGTTTGGTCCTTTACACAATCAAAATGGAACTGGAAGGGCCGAGAAGGTCACTTCCATTTTTTTTTTTAAAAAGATGTTTTTAAGTAACATGGGCCACAATAAAATAATCACAATCCAAATGCAGAAGAGTTGATACCTTTGCTTAGAGCATTAAAATTCAGACATTCAACGCCAGCTTTCGTAAATAAAATTCACTTCCTCTGGCGCTGGGTAGAAAAATTAAGAATGGAAGTCCCAAACGGTCATGGCCGAGATCTGCCCGGCGTGTTGCTTAAGGTGAGCTGAGAACACAGGCTCTGCATAATTTCGTCCTTCCTCTTCTGTAACTGCTACTCATTAGGGACATCTACTACATCTACATTCACGGCCTCCCTCTCTTTTTCATCTCCGCATCTGGTCCATGTCCAATTTTGGATCTAATTCTTTCTGCCCCTCCCAGGGGTTGGTACAAATTGATTTGTTTGGGAGAAACAGAAAATGAAAATGTTGCGTTTTTCCTTGCATACTTTTTTTAATGTCCCCTTTTTGATGTGTTGGGGTTTTTTTTAATGTATGCATTTTGTGGACATACATTAGATTCTACTCATTGCATGAATGTACACCCCCTTTGCATTTTTCAAAGGCTTTGCATACCTTTGCCATTTAGGTTTTAGTCTACACATATTTTTTTAAACCTACTGTATGTCTTTCTCTTTTCAGGGAGGATGGATGGAGAGTCATGGGTTAATATGACAATCCCAGAATTCAAACAGCACACTGTCTCCTGACAGTCTTAGACCAAGAGAAGGTTCCTGAAGAACCTCAGATGGAAACTGGATCCTTCACACATCTTGATGGCCACTGCAAAAGAAACAGAGATGCTGGCTTTGGGAACAACTAGGTGATGCCACAGATAATCTGACCATGATTTTCTCTCTCTCTCTCTCTCCCTCTCTCTTTCTCTTTCTCTTTCTCTTTCTCTTTCTCTTTCTCTTCCTTCCTTCCTTCCTTCCTTCCTTCCTTCCTTCCTTCCTTCCTTCCTTCCTTCCTTCCTTCCTTCCTTCCTTCCTTCCTTCCTTCCTTCATTCATTCATTCATTCATTCTCTCTTTTCCTGTGTTTCTAACTTCCTCCTCTCTCTTTTCCTTCCTTCCTTCCTTCCTTCCTTCCTTCATTCATTCATTCATTCATTCTCTCTTTTCCTGTGTTTCTAACTTCCTCCTCTCTCTTTTCCTTCCTTCCTTCCTTCCTTCCTTCCTTTTTGTGATCTGCACACTTCCCACAGGATCCTGAGGGCATAAAGGTGGCCTCCAAGCCCTAGGGTAGATACCCTCATAGTCAAAGCTCCCCACCCTTCCTCTGAGGGTGCTTGGAAATGCCAAGCAACCTCAGTCCCCCTGCTTATTAAAATGACCTGGCACTTTGTTACATTACAATGACCCAGCTCCACACCCCCACTGGTGGTGACAATATAATGTCAAATAATCCTGAGCTGTCAAGTCAATTCTTACTTATGGTGACCCTTTCCAGGGTTTTCTAGGTAGAGAGTACTCAGAAGTACCTTACCATTTCCTTCCACTAGGGGGCGCTCTGGGACTGTGCCGCTTGCCCAAGGCTACCCAGGCTAGCTCTACTCTCAGGAGGCACAGTGGAGGAATCGAACTCCCAACCTCTGACTCTGCACCATACCTAAATCATGGAGCTATCCAGCCTAGCTCGATCCAAAGACTGTACGTACTTGTAAAAGTTCCTGTTCAGACATTCTTTCTGTTCAGAAATGGTCACCTTCACTGGCAGAGCAGCCATTTGGAGGGGGGCAATGAACACAGCTTGTCCTATGCTCCATTCAGAGCCATCACACAGACAGAGGTTACAGAGTATCATGTCACCAACCAACTGTTCCTATTTAATGAACTGATTCTGTTCCTCTATGGCGGCAGATATGAGCAAAATTAAGTGTATAGATAACAGATTAATGAATGCTCGAAGAGGTGAACTCGCTTATTATGACAAATGTATATAAATACGTGCAGCAATGTTATTGGAAACAGCTAAGCAGGCGAAGGCCCACAGTGTGGCAAATTATTCAAAGGGAAGCCTTCTGCTGCTTGTCACCCTCGTTAATTATCCCGGAGAAAGGCATTGTGTGAAATGTTGGCTGCATAAATTGTTTTCCGTTCGCCAAAGGCTGTTTCGGAGCCCACCGGTCACATGTTCTTTCTGAAACTGCAAAACAACCCCACAGTTTTCATGGAAAGGTTCGTGCTGGCCATTAAAGTAACTTCAGAAAGCAGTCACTGCATGATAGAATTCTGAATTAAGTTCTTTGTTAAATTTCTTATGAATTGAGGAAGGGTTCTAGTCCTCACTGTTGCTGGAAAGGTTTAGGAAGAATTGTTTTCTTCCTGAGTAACCTCATTTGTTTTAGTTTTCTTTAACTGTCATTAAAAATCAAGAGGGCTATTTTTCACCTTGGCCAACTGTTTGGGAGCTGTTGGAGGTTTTACAACCTCTCATGTTGCCTGTGGTTGAATGACTGGAAGGGGTTAGGGCTGGGTTGAGTGTCAGTCTATCCAGCTTTATCTTGCTTCTGAATTCAAAGAGATCTCCACCTTTCTGCTTAGTGTTTCTTTCCCTCTCTTTAGTCCGTCAGAAGCAGCATGGTTTCTTTGCTGTTGATTTGTTCACAACTGTAAGTAATGAAACGTTTGGGATCTGAAGAAGTGGACTTGTCCACAAAAGCTGACATTAAAATACAGCAGTTCGTCTTCAAGGTGCCAAATGTTTTTGTTCTCTTTGTGGGTTTTTTTTGTTTGGGTTTTTTTGTTTTGTTTTGCCTGACATGTTTTTGATTCTTTCTCTTACAAATATCTCAGAGTGAGCTATTGAGACCTTAAGTGCCAGTTAATGAGAAAGGGGTGAACTCCCCGGGGAACTTGCAACTATTCTCCTCTGTGAGTCTATCTATACTTTTACTTTGTAGCAAAAAGAAAGAAAGAAAGAAAGAAAGAAAGAAAGAAAGAAAGAAAGAAAGAAAGAAAGAAAGAAAGAAAGAAAGAAAGAAAGAATTTTTTACCAGCAATTCAAAACTCTGAAACAAGAGCTGTACTGGCAAAGGGGTGTGGCTTAAGTGGAAAGGGGCATGACCAAAATGTCTCATTGGCTAATTTCTTTTTGCTGTTGGTATTTTTCTGATTTTTAATAGAGTATTTTATTTTAGCACTCCAACAGGATATAAAAATATGTAAACGTTGGGACAATAAAGAAAACAATGTGTAATAACAAGAGGACATATAGAAATGTGCATGTGTTATATGTATTTAATTAATGTAGACCTGGTGAAGACAGAATTTCATCACATGTAATTTTTTCAGAAAATTAATAACATTGATCATTCCTTATATAAAATGAATTTTGCAGTGCAATTCCCAGCTCTAAACATAGACACACATACTTAATTAATACACAACTCATACATTTTTAAAATATAAAATGGTGGTTTATTCAATATTATTCACACCATGAAAATCAAATCTGTTCCTTCAGGCAAAGTCATTGAATAATAAGTCATAAAATAGCATTCATTCACAACTTTCTAACTATTTCTACCTATGTTTATTTATTCAAACTTACTTTAATAAGGTAGCAGCAGCACCAAAAATGCAGGTCCATGATTTTTCTGACAGGCAGTATGCCCCAGGCTTAAGCGTTTTCATTAATTATACTCTTAAACTCTTAAATAACAGATGGCTTAAGTCTCTGCAATAAACAATCAAAGTTTAAGAAAGAGAAATGTTGAGGTAACACTTGGTTTAACACGAATATTCATACTGGAAACTAAGACCAAGATTATCCACACTTTTGTATTTCTGATCACCATGTATGGGTGTGAAAGCTAGACAGTAAAGAAACCGATGGGGAAACGTGGTGCTGGAGGAGAGCTTTCTGGATACGCTGGACTTCCAGAAAGACCAACAAGTGGGTCCTAGAGCAAATCAAACCTGAACTATTTCTGGAGGCAAACATGTTGAAGCTGAAACTGTCCTACTTTGGGCGCATCTTGAGAAGGCAGGATTCACTGGAAAAGACAATAATGCTCGGAAAAGTTGAAGGCAGTAGGAAAAGAGGAAGAGCCAATACGAGATGGATCGACTCCCTAAAGGAAGCGAGAGCCTCGAGTTCACAAAAGCTGAGCAGGGCTATTGAGGACAAGACATTTTGGAGATTCCATAGGGTCACTATAAATCAGGGGCAACTTGACAACACATAAGAACAACAATTCTTCATACATGGCCTGAATCAGGCTTAATGTGGGTGCCACATGTGTACACACTCACAGGCTGTTTTCCCAACCACTTTATGAGAGCGACGGATAAAAGCTGTTCTCGGGTCATGTCTCTGCACGGATGTCCATGGGTAGAAGTCCCTATGCACGGACAGGCGTGCACTTTTGTCTATGAGCGCCCAGATGTGCAGGTCTGGGTTTTTTCTCAGTGCAGCCTTTGTTTCCCCAAACTCATCTTTCTCTTGTTTCACACTTGAATTGCATCTCTCCATTCAAGGAGCCCTGCCAGCCTCCGACTGACACTGCTCTCTTCACATCCCTCCTATAATTTTCCCTTTTGATGATAAGGTGGGTTTTTTTTTTCTCCCCCGCTCCAAAAATTCATTTCCTCCTCCTGCTTTCCTGCTTTTATGGCGCAGTAGACGGCTTGTCCTCTAGGCCCTTCGGATCTAAACTCCCCCATTAGGAAAACTTCACACGCCATGCCCCAAGTGGGTGGCTCAAATCCTTTTAGCTAATGCAGTTCAGGTGACTTACCACTAAATTATATTTTAGGGAAGATATGGTCTGGCCTTTACTTTTTCATGAGGGCTACCATTCCGTCAGTTCTGAAGCTGTAATTCTTTTTTTTTTCTTCCCCTCCCTGGAGTTGCCATGGAAACTGGTTAATGCTCTATCGTTGCTCTGTGAACCCAGAAAGAGCGATCATATATCATTTGGGTGCTCTTAGGTCAGTGTGAGGCATGACCATTTTGGAAAGCTTTTTCTCCCTACCCATCTAATGGCGCGCACACACCCTGCTCGAACTTGCCTAATAGCACGAATCAATCCATTCGACCCAGAGCTGGGCGATAAAGTTGTGTAAATACACCATTCGTTTCCAATCACTTTCAAAAGAAGCACAGATCCCTGAGGGAAGATCTCCAGGAAAGTTCAAAAGAAACGCAAGCTTCCTTTGGGGAACTACATCTCCCAGAATCCCACAGCCCGCTTGGACAGCGGGCATGGTAGGGCCCAAAAAGTATTGCCAAGTTTTTAATTTGTGCAGCAGAATAGCTTCAAGTGCTCCCACTTCTTTTTGTCATTAACTGGCATTTAAGGTCTCAGTAAGTCACTAGGAGACATCAGTAGTAGAAAAAAATCAAAACCATTTTCCTTACAGTTGCGAACAGATCAAGCAGCAAGCTGACACACGTGACTGCTTTCAACAAAATACCTACTTCAACAGACTCCTAACTGCCAGCAGACAACAGAAGGGGGGGGGGAAGCACTGAGCAAAGAGGCGGGTCTCTCTTTGAATTCAGAGGCAGGGTGGAACCATTGGTTCGTGCTGGATAGATTGACAGTCAGCTCAGCCCAGAAAGGCCCCTCCCAGCCACACCTTCTCCAAGCAGCCTGTGAGGTTGTAAAAACTCCCACAAAAAAACTGACTTCTCCAGTCTCTGGGAAAGCTACGCAGACAAGAAAATGGTGCGGTCTAAATCACCAGATTTGACCTGTAAGAGGTTTCATCACTGACGGGACTGGCTCTCCCATTAGGTAAAGACTGAGGACTGCCTCCAGCATTGGGAGACCAGATGTGGTGAATCAGGACACTTCCCCTTCTCCGTAAGGCGCCAACCACCATTCTGAATAAAAAAAAACCTTGGCTGCTTACGGAGGGGGACTTCAGCTTCATCCTGGAAGAAGCCAAGTTGGCCATGTGAGGTTGGAGCAGCACTGAGTCTCCTCAGAGATCCCTATAGCTCTATAGGTGCCGCTCGCCACCCACTGGCTCTAAAGAACCGTTTCACGGTCTCGAATGGATGAAATGCCAGGCTTCCACCACCACACAAGGACTTTGGGCTGCTGCAGGGCAGAGACGTCGACAAGACTTTGGGCCCAAGTCCCGAGTCTGAGCCTTCGGGCCTGAATCGTGAGTGCTAAGCCTCAAGTCCGAGTCTCAAGTCATTTGCCCCAATCCCCCTGAGGCTTGCGACCCGGGACTCAGACTGCCCATGCGCCACCCAGCGGATAGACCGGCGCATGCACAGAGGCAGCAAAGGCCTGGCTTCCCTTCCCAGAGCCGGCCTGTGCTTCTGTGCATGCGCCAGGATATCAGCTGGCCAATGGTGGTGGGGTGGAGGCAGCAACCGACTCCTGGAAAGAAAGTGGGGCTTCTGCCTCTGAGGATGATGGCAGTGGAAGCCATGGCAGGAAGGGAGCCCCGTCCCTCGTAGGGACTCCAAACACTTGTTCCTCAATCGCCTTGCAAGGGAGGGATGGCTGCCAATGAGTTAAGGCCGAGCGTCCTTTCAAAATAAGTGGAAGTGGTCCTTTTAAAAACTCTTCTGCCAAAATGGACTGCCCCATCACTTGTCTGTCTTCCAATTACCTCTCCAGTTTAAATGATTAATTCGTAGCCACTGGCTAACAGACCCAGTTGGCAACCCATCATTCCGTCGCCATGACAAGAGCTATAAAAAGATCATTATTTTCATTAACATAAATAGCTGCATGTTGATAGAACTCTCCTTTCTGAAAACAGCTTACAGTCTGAACTGTCTTTATCCATTACCCAAATATAATTGAAACGAGAATTATTGCATCGGAGAACAATACGGTACAAGTGCCCGTTGTAACATTGCAATAGTTTTGAATTACTACCGTAAATGATCTCTAATTACAGATGGCAAGCAAAAACAAACATATGCAAATGGGTGAGTCTGAGAGCTTGCTTAGCACTAACAAAACTGTTCACTGGCGATCCTCCTTTTCAATTAGGCGTTAACCTGGCTCTCTTTAAAGAAAATCCTCCAAATGCAACAAAAATTTAAGAACACAACTTTTTGGAAGAAAGGCGGGACATGTTGCAGAGTTTTGAATTTCGGTGCAGCTCTTCTAGCTGCGCAGCAGAAGTGCAGGGAGTCATAGAGAAAAATTAGCTTCAAGTTCCCCAGATTAGCTCCCCCCTCTTTTTTTTCTCATCCACTGGCACTTACAGTCTCAATAACTCACTCATTAATAGCAGAAAGAATGAAAATGTTTCATTACAGTGAATGTAGAACAGGAAACAGAAACAAACATGGCTGGCTGACTTTCAGCAACTGTTCTCAACAGACTCACTGACTGCTTGCAATAGACTGCTACAGACTACATTCTAACTGCACATTAACTGCATAACTGTCAGCAGACTAAAAAGGGAAGTGAAAAGATACTTAAGCAGAGAGGCGGGGCTCTCCTGGAAGTCAAAGGCAGGGAAAGAACAATTGGTTACTGCTGGATTGATTGACAGTGACCCCAGCCCAGAAGGGTCCCTCTCAGTCAGACCTACCAAAGGCAGCATACAAGGTTGAAATAACTCCAAGAGAATAGACATAAAGTAAATGATTATATATATATACATTATATATATTAAAAAACAGACAATTGCCAGAATCCTGTCAGTTAATCATAAGCCAGTGATTCACCACGATGTCCGCAGAAATAACCAATAGGATTTTGTCCAACGTAGCAAAATTTCTGATTGGATTCCACAATAAATGTTTATTTCTGGTTTTAAAAAAGCCTCAGGAAATTAAAAGTTGTTTGCGTGACTCCAAAAGCCGGGAGGAAGGAGAGAGAAAAAACTTGGATCATCTAAGCTAAGCCATCAAGAAAGGAAATTCTCTAGGAAGAAATATCGCAAGCCGAGTGCTGTTACCAAGATGGCTTTTTCCCTAATGGAGCACTTTGAAAATTGGCAGGAAATAAAGCGAGCGTTTGAACGATTCACAGACATCATGTCACAAACTCTCTTGGTTATGAAAGAATTATATTCTTGCTCTCCGAGTTTGCCGGGAATAGCCAGATGCAATTATAAACCATCTGCATTTAACTCGGAACACAACTGGGCTTTGCTTACCCCCAACCCTTCTCTTAAGGTGATCAAAGCAGGGTGAGGACATTCTATTTGGCTGCTTTGTAAGCATGGGATTTTCAGATGTATTGGGGGTTGTTGTTTTTTCACGACATCCACCAGAATTGAGCAGGCCTTCCTCCAGCTGGAATTCTGGTCGCTTTAGCCGGAAAACAATTCAAGTTCTCAGAGGACTTACCCTTCTTCTTTGCCAAGGTTCTCTCTGGAGAGACAGACAAAAATCATGGAGAAGGACTGTGGGTAGAAGTTTCTAAACTCCATGGCACCTGCAAGGCATTATGGGACGGGAGTTTCTCTGCTCATTAGGCTCTAGAGGGTTCCTCTCAAAATACTCCCAGTCCTCTAATGCTTTGTAGCTGCCATGGAACTTGGAAAGCTTCACCCATATCCTTCTACACACTTTACTGGCCATCACGGCACAGACAACCTTGGCAAAGGGAAGTTGTGTATCTTGAATCTCCTCTGAGAACTTGTTCTTTTGTTGTTGCTTTTTTTCGGCTAAAGCTAGCAAAATTCTGGTGGGGGATACCTTCTGCGCCAAATCAGAATTAAGTTACTAGGAGGTTAGGTTGGCCCCCTCCTTTTTATCCTCCCACGGACAGCTGGAGACCCACCTTCAGGTTGGCTTTCAGTGATCATAAACGAGTGCCTGAACCCTGTTTTAGTTTTTAAAGCTTTAAATGTTTTTAATCATTCGATGTATTTTAATTATTATTATAGTTTAATTTTGTTGTTGTTGTGTAATTTTATTGTGCATTTTTGTTGTTGTTGTTTAGTCGTTAAGTCGTGTCCGACTCTTCGTGACCCCATGGACCAGAGCACGCCAGGCCCTCCTGTCTTCCACTGCCTCCCGGAGTTTGGTCATTTAATTTTACTTATTTAATGCTGTGAGCTACCTTGAGTCCCCTTATCAGGAGAATAGCAGCCTATAATTAAGACATATAAATAAATAATAATTACAGTGGGATCCCTGTATCTGCAGGGGATCAGTTCCAAGCCCCCCGCCCGCAGAAGCTGAAAAACGTGGATTATAGCAAACGCTATTATAATAGCAAACGCTATACTACATAGCTTGGTCTCTGGCTCCCACTAGTGGCCAGTTCTGGTAATGACATTGTGGAAATCTATTTCACTAGCGAATGCTCTACATCAGAGGTCCCCAACCCCCGGTCCGCAGCCTCAGCCGGACTGGGCCATGGAGACAGACCTCCCCCCCGCACGCACTCCCCCCCGCACGCACTCCCCCCTGCACAGCCCCTTTGTGTCTGTGAGTGCATGCCTGTGCCCACACAAGCACTCCCCCACCCCTTCACGCATGCGCACGAGTGCCCCCCGAGCGCCGTGCTTCCCTTCGCATATGTGCATGAGTGCCCGTGCGCCCGCACGAGCGGCCTCCCACTCCTTCGCGCATGCACACGAGCGTGGGGGGTGCCATGCCTTCACCAGCCAGTCCGCAGGGTTAAAAAGGTTGGGGACCACTGCTCTACATGGCATGGTCTCTGGCTCCCTCTAGTGGCCAGTTCTGGTACCTTCATCATTAGAAATATATATATATATATCCAGGAATTTTTCTTTTACTATATTTAATATTTTCAGACCATGGATAAGCGAATCAGTGGATACTGATCCTGCAGGTACAGGGACCCGACTGTAGGTCATAAAACTTTCCCGATCCCTGATACATATGATTGAAAAGACTCTGCTTTAAAGACGTTGAGTCTTGTACAACTACGTCACTTTTGGTCCTTAAAAGCTTGAATACTCCATCACTTTGAAGTATCAAGAGTATTGACACGGAAAGGTCATGAGACACAGCTGCATAGCTTAAAGACTTTTGTCAGCCGCACTAATGGCGCTTCTTTCTCCAGAGAGCTCCTCACCCAAACAACTCCATAATCAATACACTTGTTATCAATACTCCCAACAAGGACAGACATGCGGGATCGTTACCAGACAGCGTGGCCTGTACACTCAGCAACCTTTGTGCTTCAGAAAGAGCAGTGTATCGGCAACCGAAATCCTTTGGAGGTGGGGGGGGGAAATACACTCTCTCCCTTCTTTGGCTTGCGTGTTCGATGTTCGCAACCCACCCACGTTGCAAATCTCCATTCTGAAGGGAAGGTTTGAGGTACCTGAACAGACCTGTCTCCCGACAAGTCTCCCTACAAGTTGAATTGAATTCATTTGCATGAATGAAACAAGAGCAAATGCCCATTTCCACAAACACTCTTCTACTCCGAGGTGGCAGATACGGACAGACGGCTCTGGGGTCGGACTAAAACCCAAAGTGAATTTGCTGCCACACTGCTGTCAACACCACCCAACACCACTATTACAAAGTAAGCACACCTTGGTTGGGATCACACCAAATGAGAGAGGCCTTTTTTAACCTATCCATGTCTCTTTTTCTACGTCTCTCTCTCATCATTTGCTGCTCCACAGATGTCAATTGAGTTTTCTTTTTTATACAGTAGCACCTCCTTCTCCCCCTTATCCTTTTAAAATTTTTAATATTTTCAGGTGGTGCATAAGTGAATCAGTGGATACTGGTCTTGTGGATAAAGGGGTCCTTATATATATATATGGCTTCTTCCAATGCTACGGCTCATCAAGGAACCAAGAGCCATCTCACCTGAATTACTATACATTGTGGCGAAATGCCTACAGGTGACGTCATTCCTGCCTGTCAGTCACAGGAGCTCTAGAGGGAGGAGCCAAGGATAGAGCAGGAGGGGCGGAACCAAGGGGGACAGTTAGACAGTTGGAACCTGAGAGAGACAGTTGAGAAGTTGGAGCTTAGAGAGAAGAGAAGAATTAGAGTGATCTGAATAGAGAGTTAGGAAAGTGAATTAAGAACAAGGTTATTAGAATGAACAAGCAGGAATGAGAACACCTAGAATAATATAGATATTAAGTGATTGAAAATACATAACACAAGCCTGAATATATGCCCCGTCCTATCCAAACTTAATCAACCCCTGTTACAGTGACTACGTGATTTACTTTGTGAAATGATCAATAATAAAAGGTTATCTGTTATTCAAACGAACTGATTCTGTAGTTCAATAAACCTTGCATGTGGCAGCATATGTGTCTTAACACTCAGAGGTGGTATTAAGAAAATAATACCTGGTGACAGCGAGGGAAATCAAGAGGGAGAGAACCCTTGTGAGGGCCACAACAAACACAGCCACAAGGGCGATCCCCACATACATAAACGTGCATTTTTAAAAAAATGTCCATATTAACCAAAAAGTTTTTTTTAAAGAACTGAAGAGCAGAGTTTACAAATCATGATACAATAGAACCCCCCTATCTGTGGGATAAGTATCCACTGATTCATTTGTCTGCTGCCCGAAAATACTAAATAAAAAACCTCAGAAATACATATTTATACATACTTCCAGGGTGTATTATCCGAACTGGACACTAGAGGGAGACAGGACAGCATGGTTGATAATCGTTCCTTGGCTTCCAATAGCCATCTGGCTGGCCACTGGAGTCTTGCCCTGGGTATGATCCAGCATGTTTTAAGACCCAAACTTAGCTAGGATGAGTTGGAGCATGACCCTCAATGGCTCTTACAATCTTATCAAGCAAAAACAAAAGGAAAATGAAAAATAAAGGGTTTTTTAAAAAGAAATTTGCCATAGTTTGTTCTGGTCCACACAGTCAAAGGCTTTTGCGTAGTCAATGAAGCAGAAATAGATGTTTTTCTGGAACTCTCTGGCTTTCTCCATAATCCAGCGCATGTTAGCAATTTGGTCTCTAGTTCCTCTGCCCCTTCGAAATCCAGCTTGTACTTCTGGGAGTTCTCGGTCCACATACTGCTGAAGCCTGCCTTGGAGGATTTTGAGCATAACCTTGCTAGCGTGTGAAATGAGTGCAATTGTACGGTAGTTGGAGCATTCTTTGGCACTGCCCTTCTTTGGGATTGGGATGTAGACTGATCTTTTCCAATCCTCTGGCCACTGCTGAGTTTTCCAAACTTGCTGGCATATTGAGTGTAGCACCTTAACAGCGTCATCTTTTAAGATTTTAAATAGTTCCACTGGAATGCCATCACCTCCACTGGCCTTGTTGTTAGCCATGCTTTCTAAGGCCCACTTGACTTCGCTCTCCAGGATGTCTGGCTCAAGGTCAGCAACCGCACTATCTGGGTTGTCCGGGACATCCAGATCTTTCTGGTATAATTCCACTGTGTATTTTTGCCACCTCTTCTTGATGTCTTCTGCTTCTGTGAGGTCCCTACCATTTTTGTCCTTTATCATGTCTATCTTTGCACAAAATGTTCCTTTAATATCTCCAATTTTATTGAATAGATCTCTGGTTTTTCCCTTTCTATTGTTTTCCTCTATATCTTTGCGCTGTTCATTTAAGAAGGCCCTCTTGTCTCTCCTTGCTATTCTTTGGAAGTCAGCATTCAGTTTTCTGTAACTTTCCCTATCTCCCTTGCATTTTGTTTCCCTTCTCTTCTCTGCTATTTGTAAGGCCTCATTGGACAGCCACTTTGCTTTCTTGCATTTCCTTTTCTTTGGGATGGTTTTTGTTGCTGCCTCCTGTACAATGTTACGAGCCTCCATCCATAGTTCTTCAGGCATTCTGTCCACCAAATCTAGTTCCTTAAATCTGTTCTTCACTTCCACTGTGTACTCATAAGGGATTTGGTTTAGATTATACCTGACTAGCCCAGTGGTTTTTCCTACTTTCTTCAGTTTAAGCTTGAATTTTGCTATAAGAAGCTGATGATCAGAGCCACAGTCAGCTCCAGGTCTTGTTTTTGCTGACTGTATAGAGCTTCTCCATCTTTGGCTGCAGAGAATATAATCAATCAATTTCGGTATTGCCCATCTGGTGATTTCCATGTGTAGAGTTGCCTCTTGTGTTGTTGGAAAAGAGTGTTTGTGATGACCAGCTTGTTCTCTTGACAAAACTCTATTAGCCTTTCCCCTGCTTCATTTTGAACTCCAAGGCCAAACTTATCTGTTGTTCCTTTTATCTCTTGACTCCCTACTTTAGCATTCCAGTCCCCTATAATGACAGAAACATCTTTCTTTGGTGTCAGTTCTAGAAGGTGTTGCAAGTCTTCATAGAATTGGTCGATTTCAGCCTCTTCAGCATTGGTGGTTGGTGCATAAACTTGGATTACTGTGATGTTGAAAGGTCTGCCTTGGATTCGTATTGAAATCATTCTATCATTTTTGAGATTGTATCCCAGTACAGCTTTTCCCACTCTTTTGTTGACTATGAGGGCTACTCCATTTCTTCTACGGGATTCTTGCCCACAATAGTAGATATGATAATCGTCTGAATTGAATTCGCCCATTCCCGTCCATTTTAGTTCACTGACGCCCAGGATGTCAATGTTTATTCTTGCCATCTCCTGTTTGACCACATCCAGCTTACCAAGGTGGAAATAGAGAGCCCAAATCAATACATGAAGTTCTAATACTTAGAATTTAGAACTACTGTAATATACACAGTGTATAGAAGGTGTGGAACGCAGCAATATTAATTAGGTTGCTGGACGATTTAAATCCACAGTATATTTCCAATGGATTCACCAGTATCAAGTCCAACCACACCATCAATAGGATTATATTACATTAATTCGTTTGGAGAAACTGAATACTTTTTCATTAACCCTCAATACTTTATCTTCCTCCAATATATGCATTGAAGTGAATTAAATGTATATCATCCAGATATATGTACGATGTACAACGGCCGCATATATAGTTTGGATGCCGTTATATTTAGAGTGCACAATGCATGTGTGTGTATTGAGATTTGTCTCTCTAATATCCTGCCTTCCATTCTCCAATGATCTATTACAGCCATACATCATCGGCCTGATGACGTCCTGATAATGAATTACTATCATTTATTATTAGAATATCATCACGAGCATATTATCACAATGTATCACCGGAGAGGCAGCCAGCAGGAACATGACTGCACAGAGATGGACGTGCTAAAAGTTGGACTCGCTTCCAGTTTTGGAAGAGTTTGCATACTTTGGAGAAAAAACTGACAGAGACTCTACTTCTGTCTACCCGAACAGCCTCCCGATTGAAGGGGCAACTACCTTGACAAATAATATCAGGATTGCTCCAGAATCAGGGGAGTCAGATTCACATCCTTTTCCATGGACTGCACAACATACGAGCTAATACGAATCAGCCCAGAGTTGTTGTTTTTCTCAATCTAATTTTTTTTCCCTCCACTGCGGGGGCGTCTACTCTCTTTTTTGAAGCAAATGCATTCACATTGGTTCAGACGGTGTAACCACTTGAGCTGATGTCAAGCCATGCAGAGGGAAACTAGCTCCCATTTGAGTCCTCTTATCTTCAAACTCGGTGCCTTAGTCTGCTTATTTTCCTCCTTCCTTCCTTCCTTCCAGCATCAGCTCCTTCCTTCCTTCCAGCATCAGCTCCTTCCTTCCTTCCTTCCTTCCTTCCTTCCTTCCTTCCTTCCTTCCTTCCTTCCTTCCTTCCTTCCTTCCTTCCTTCCTTCCTTCCTTCCTTCCTTCCTTCCTTCCTTCCTTCCTTCCTTCAAGGCTTAGTGCTGTTGAACAAGGGCACCTAGGTAAGCAAAGGCAAGAGAAAACAGAAAACAGACTCAGGAAAGAGAAAGGAGGAAATTATCAATCAGCCTTGTTTGCAGCTTGTTAAGGTAGCTCTGCTGTCAACATGCTTCCTGCAAATCTGGACAGCCACAGCAGAGCCACCTTAACAAGCTACAAGTAAGACTGGTTCTCCATCTTCCCCTCTCTTTCTGCTGACTCTTGTGCATCTGGTGAAATCAAATTCACATGGAGAAACCTGACCTCCTGCAACTTCACAGTGGGTCCATCTGCATTTTTCTCACTACGCAATGGCATCCACACACACACATATAGGACACACTTAGAGGCAGCTCAACAGCAGGCCTATATATATGCCTGAACTCTTCCCTCTCCCCATTCATTCACATGCTGTATGTACTGTAAGAGGTAGGCGCATGGTAGAACTCAGGAAATGTACTGCTGTAGCAAGACACTCTACTTACTGCACTGTCCTGAACTGATAGGAAAGAGAATAAACAATATGTGAGATTGGAGGCTGTGCATGGATATCCTTTGAGAGACATTTCTGTGCCAGTGAAAAATGTGCCGCCCTCCTCCAGCTATTGTTAGTCTACAACTTTTGGGGAAAGCAGCAGTCTGGCAGGCACTAACACTGGGGATCGCTGGGAGGAGAGTCCACGGCCTAATGTGATTGTTCTTTGCTACTAACTTGATTCCTAAAGTTCTTCCCGCCTCTTGCATTTTGGAGACAAGTCTCCTCTGTTGGCATGGTAACAATCTGGCACGCAGCCTGGCGCTGGGTTTCTGTGGGAGGAGGGAGTTTTTTGCCGAAACTACGGTGATTGTCTTCTGCCGTGAATCAATTAGCAAAGTCCTTTCTTGTGGGCTTGAGGCAAGCCCCCACCCCCTCTTCCTGCCTGTTTGCTTCTTGTTGCTTTGTTTGCTTGTTTTCTCTCTCTCTCTCTTTGTCTCTGATCGTTTCCCAGACCAGACATGTAAACCCTCTACTCCTAACTTCTGACCATACAGCTACCATGGTGGATTCAGCCTCCAACATGGCTGAGGCTGCAATTTCTTTCTTCTATCTTTTTACTCTTCTGATTGTAACTGAAGATCAACTGTAAGTAAAGATGGTTTTGTTTTCTACTTAAGCTGCTTGTAGAGTGATTTTTAATATGAAAAGGGCTAGTCACTAACAGTCAACAAACAGATTGGACAGGAGCTGGGATTTTTAGCTATTCTTCACATTTCCCCTCGGCTGCAACTATTTATGGGGGGCTTTTTGTACTTTCTGCTCTGCTAACTAAAAAGAATTAAACAAAATTCATCCAATATTTTCTTCCTGCAGTCCTGGAATGCCGTTGTGTTATTGATGTCTTTTCTTCTCTAACCAGCTTCTGAGAAACGGCAAGCATAGAGTGGCTCCAGCATGCTGGAAGTTCCATTTTAACTTTTTTTTTCCCCTTCTGACTGTAACTGAAAGTGGTAACTGTGAGTAAAGATACCTTTTTTTCTACATTAAATTTCTTCTAGAGTAACTTTTACTACAGAATGGGCTAGATTTTGTGTGCAGCCAAGCTGAGAAGGTGAGACTGGGCTGCTCTCTCCACATCTCTGTGTTTTTTGGCTTTGTATTCTGCTAACTAAAGGAGCTATCTAATTCCTAGAAACCTTTTTACCAAAAATCCCCAATGCATCTCTCATTATCTATCATCATAAGAGGGCTTGCAGTCCAGCCAAACATGGAGGTTGACCCATTCCATTCTCCCATTCTTATTCCGTCAGAATCTTGAGCCTTCTCTGCTTCTAACAGCACTTCTTAGAGAAGGCGTAGGTAGTTGTTTTTCCCCAAAGTATTATTTCAGAAAATAATCATTGGGTTTCACAATAAGCTCGGAGAACAAGACCAAGGTGGGAATTGGTGCCTGTATTACTTTGGGGCTTCTGGGATTTAAATTATTTTAATGATCGTTTCTTAATTGTAATTCCACTAAGCGGGAGAACATCCTTCAGTTTAAAGTAGTTAAAGAGAAGAACATGACGGGTGGGTCGATGTGCCTCTGTTTTGAGTGAGGAAGGAAGTTGATTTGCAGTCTGAATGTCCTTAACTGAGGCAAATCGTTTTGACCTTCAGGAAATTTGTCTGCTTTTTGAAAAGACAGGAATATAGGGACATAAGTAGAGATGGCTATGAACCACTGATTCGGCGGTTCGGCGCAATTCGTTTCCCGGCCCAACAGCTGATCCGTGGTTCAGCTTTCCTCTATTGGGCACCAACTTGGCATCACCATCCCACCCTGCCTCCTCTGGGCAGTGCCCTCGAGTGGGCGCCTGCCAGAGGGTGATGGGCGCCAAACCACAGATCAAATTGTTAAGTGGTTCAGCCAGGAAATGAACCTCACTGAACCGCTGAACCAGCGGTTTGTGCCCATCTCTAGACATAAGTCACCGGAAAAGACAGTCTGCCTTTAATGAACTTAAAGCAGTGCTTCTCAACTTTGAGTCTCCAGATGTTCTTGGACTACAGCTCCCAGAACACCTGGCCAGCACAGCTAGGGGTGAAGACTTCTGGGAGTTTTAGTCCAAGAACATCTGGGGACCCAGGGTTGGGAGCCACTGACTTCAAGTCAGAGGTTCAGCTTTAAACTGCGGACAAACAAAGGAAACAGTCCACAGCATCAAGGTACCCAGTGTCTTCTCCCAAGGAGTTGGGTCTTCAAGGAAACCCACAACTCACAACAGAAAGGTAGTCATCATTTAAGCCTCTCTCTTAAAATGACGGGTCCTGAATATTACCAGGTGTTTCACTTGGTGTCCATCTCCGAGTTTTCTCCTGGGAAAGCCATTTCAGGATCAGGCCAAGTAGTCCTTACCAAGGGAGACAGGATGACACCAACCCAGTTTTCACCCGATCGTTGCTACTTTACGTTATCCTTGAAGGCTTGGCATCAAAGTTAGGCAAGGTTTGGTGTCTGCTGAGGTTCAAGGATGAATCTGAGGCCCCAGGGCTGGCCCCACCCTTAAGCAGCCTGATTCTTGCCTTGGATTTGACACGTCTTGAAAGAACAGGAAATGGTTAGGGACATAATTTCTTATTATATTTTTGCTTACTGCCAGGAATGGAAGGAGGTGTTCAGAGGAGGGCAACAAGGATGATTGGGAGGGGGGGGGGGTGTTGGAAACCAAGCCCTAGGAGGAAAGACTGAAAGAACCAGGCATGTTTAGCCTTGAGAAAAGAAGGCTGAGGGGGGATAGGAGAGCACACTTCAGATACTGGAAAGGGAGTCCTAGGGGCAGGATCGGTTCTCAATCATCCCAGAGCTCAGGACACGTAATCATAGGCTCAAGCAACAGGAAGCCAGATTTTGGCTGAATATCAGGAAAAACGTCTTAACTGTTAGAGCAGTACAACAACGGAACCATTGACCTCAGGGGAGTTGATGAGTGATCCAACGCTAGAGGCCTTCAAGAGAAAATTGGGCAACCCTCTGTCAGGTCTGCTTTCATTTTGATTCCTGCATTAAGCAGGGGGTTGGACTGGATGGCCTTAGAGGCCCTTTCCAACTCCATGATTCTAGGATTCTAGGATTTTTTTCTATCTGGGCTTTGCTACTTCTCCTGTCCTCTTTTGACCCATTGTCCCCATGCCTCTTTCTCTGCAGTTAGCCCCATCACTTCTCTTGTGCTAAGTGAAGCGCCGGTCCTCCTTCATTGTGAATCACTGCAACGCACAACTTAACATCCCAGAAATTAATTTCCACTTTTGGAATCCATCCAGATCCACTTCGCAAGTATAATGCCAAGGCCAGAATGCAGAAGAGAAAATACAAAACTAGCCACCTCCGTGATGTTTATTAGTTGATTTCCTCTTAATCCTTCAGAAGATTATTTCTTGTTTCTCTGAACTCTTTTGCATTCACCTTGAGAGTTGCTGGGGGTGGTGGGTGGAGAGGAACACACATTATTTCGGCAATCTGTGTAGCTGGATTAATCAGAGGGGAAAACTGAACCAGAAACTGCCCGTAATTTTCAAGGACAGGAAGATTAGTCATTCCAGCCTGATTAGTCATTCCTTACATCTTACTAAGGAGGTCCTCCCCAAAGTTCTAAAAGTGGGTACATATTTTGTACCAAGTTCCAACAAGTCACAACATTTTATGCTTTGTTTCCCCCAGAATTACAAAGGCTCCAGCCACACCATTAATCTATCAGGGTCGTTATTCTCTGCATTGGGATTGCAATAAATCCTTGGGAAGGCTTTATCCAGGAAGATGGCTTATAAGTCTTTTGAAGAAACAAATGAAGTTGGGAAGGAAATCTGTTGTAGGAAGAAGTCACTCCAGATGCATCTTTAAGTAGGAAAAGTAATTTGATTCACAGTTAACACAGTTACAGTCAGAATGAAAAAGGGATAACAATGGAATCTCCAGCAGGCAGAAATCCCTGTACAATCGGACTGCCCTATCCACGGGATCAGTATCCATGGATTCACTTATCTGCTGCCTGAAAATATTAAATTAATAAAATACAAGAAATACATATATGTATATGTATTTCTATAATGTACTTACCTGAACTGGCCGCTAGAGGGATCCAGAGACCATGCTATGTAGAGTGTTCACCATTTCCATGGTTTTTGGCATTCACGGAGGGGGGACTCGGGATCACTCTCCTGTGGATACTGTGGTCCGACTGTATTGTTTCTTTTCTAGTGGGGTTGAGAGGAAGAGATGGTAATCCCAAGTAACAGGAAGAAAAGGTTGAGCTCTATGTTCAAGGCAGGAAAATATTTACCAGTCAAGAATCATCGCACTGTGTTCTAACTCTAACACATACCCCTTAATACCCAGTATTAGTGCATGCAAGATTGCTATTTTTGCAAGAAGAACTGGACACTACGTTACTGGTTTCAGCTCATAGTTGCTGGGCCTAGGGCCTTCTTTGTCAGGCTGTGTTTTAAGCGTGATTTGAAAATGCAGCACTGTTAACTCCTCATGGGCCTGGTTTTTGCTTTTTGCTTTTTTCTTTCTTTCCATACACAACTGTCCCAAGTCCTTCTGAGCTAGTCCAGATAACCTTGTTCCTGGCTTTGCAGGCGCCTACCCTACGGTTTTGGGTATGCAGATATGCAGATGATACCACTCTGATGGCAGAAAGTGAGGAGGAATTAAAGAACCTCTTAATGAGGGTGAAAGAGGAGAGTGCAAAAAATGGTCTAAATCTCAACATCAAAAAAACTAAGATCATGGCCACGGGCCCCATCACCTCCTGGCAAATAGAAGGGGAAGATATGGAGGCAGTGACAGATTTTACTTTCTTGGGCTCCATGATCACTGCAGATGATGACAGCAGCCATGAAATTAAAAGACACCTGCTTCTTGGGAGGAAAGCGATGACAAACCTAGACAGCATCTTAAAAAGTAGAGACATCACCTTGCTGACAAAGGTCCGCGTAGTCAAAGCTATGGTTTTTCCAGTAGTGATGTATGGAAGTGAGAGCTGGACCATAAAGAAGGCTGAATTGATGCTTTTGAATTGTGGTGCTGGAGGAGACTCTTGAGAGTCCCCTGGACTGCAAGGAGAACAAACCAATCCGTTCTGAAGGAAATCAACCCTGAGTGCTCACTGGAAGGACAAATCCTGAAGCTGAGGCTCCAATACTTTGGCCATCTCATGAGAAGAGAAGACTCCCTGGAAAAGACCCTGATGTTGGGAAAGTGTGAAGGCAAGAGGAGAAGGGGACGACAGAGGATGAGATGGTTGGACAGTGTCACCGAAGCGACCAACATGAATTTGACCCAACTCCGGGAGGCAGTGGAAGACATGAGGGCCTGGCGTGCTCTGGTCCATGGGGGTCACAAAGAGTCGGACACGACTGAACGACTAAACAACAACAACAACAACTCTACGGTTAAAATGGGCCACTTTTATTTTATCCCGAGCGCAATGATGAGTGTGACCTAGAGTGGAGGAAGAAACTCACACCAGATCTGCCTGAGACGTCTAGATGAGGTGCCCAGTTTGATTATCCCAAGATTTGAGCGGGGATTTACTGAGCTGAAATTTGTAGATCTCTCTTCTAATAGACAAAAAAAAATTGGATGGTTTTCACATGCCCTCCCACCCTCCAAAAGAAAACTTTTTCTACAAATCATATCTGAGTGCTAGCCTCAATTTCCCCGGGGGATAACAGAACAATTTTTCCCCCTATAACTTTTTAATATGCTATAAAACCTGTCTCACTAAGGGATAGAGTAGGATTTCTTGGGTTTTTTTTTTTTTTAAGCAAATAAATAAATATTCTCATCCGGACCGACAACTCCACCAATTAAAAATGTAAGGATGCAACGACGACGCTTCAGCGCCCTTTCCTGCCTTTGGCCTTTGTCACTTCGGTGTCCTAAAGCAAAAAATTACAAATAGTTTTCCAACTCAAAACACCCCAATCATACGCCTGAGGGATTATCAGTCCATCGTCTTCTTTCTAATATATGTGGAAAAAAGATTAAATGTAAGACTCCAAGTGAGCATTCTTCTTCTTCCTCCACAGATGTAAATCCTCATTTGTTATTCATGAATGTCCCGGGGATGGTTTTTTTCAGGAGAATGATGCTGGACGATACGGAAAGAAACCTAAATGAGGCGTCCGTTCAGAATTTCTGCCAGTGAAAGCCAAAGGTTGGCGAGTGTCAAGAGAGGATAGCCACCATCATGGCTAGAGATGGGCACAAACCGCCGAACTGGTGGTTCGTGCCAGTTCGTTTCTCAGCCAAACAGGTGTTTGGCTGCCCAACCTCCTCTGGTGGGTGCCCAGTTACAGGCTGTACCTCGGAGAGGTGGGGCAAAGAAGCCAGGGCACTGCCTCTGAGTGGGTGACCACCAGACGGGGCAGGGCACTAAACCACAGAACGCCTGTGGGGCCGGTAAGCGAATCAGCACAAACCGCCAAACCAATGGTTCGTGTCCATCTCTAATCATGACCCAGAAATAACCTGAAGACAGACATGGACTCAGAGGTTTTGAAACCAATGCTTCAGCAGAAATGATTCCAGGTCTGAATACCACTGAAGAGCCCTTGAGACTGAAAGACCTGGACCTTTCCGATGTCGGGGCTGTGAACACACTCTGGGTTTCAATCTGAACTTTAAGGAGCTATCTAAAGTTCTGAGTGTATCTTGAGAGTAGGTTTCAGCGCCTTGGGGAACTCCTGGAGCAAATGCCCTGTTCCTGAGACACCAGAGTCCTAGCATTCAGGGCCAGAGACCCCTGTTCCCTACACCCACAACCATCAGTTCCGGGTTCAAGGTTCTGAGCCTAGCTCCACCAGAGGGACAACACACCCTTCTTCCTACAGTGCCTGGAGACAAGGTGATGATACCGACCTTGTGTCTGGAGAGATGGAGAAGCACTTGCCAGCGGAATAGAGAACTTCCCCATTATACCAGCATCTGCATTCAACTGTCTACCCCCAGGACCCGCCCTGTCCAATCCCAGGGCTGAAAAAGAGAAAAACTAGACATCTTAACTCACTAAAAACGTCTTAACTAGATGTAGATAGAGGTCCATTTGCTTCTCAGAGTTGAGAGGTGAACAAGATATGTTGTCTGTGCCTTCTTTGGATGCTAAGACCCTACTCTGAATGTGCAAATGTATCCTTTTTTTGCTAATTTGGGGACAGGTGTGGACATCGGAGTATTCAGGGCCACAAAAAGAGCCCTTGGAGGCAGATCGAAGATGTGACCCACTCATTGCGAAGCCCCTCCTATAAGTCTTCTCAAATTAGGAGAAGGGGTGGGGGACAATGTTGCCCCCAGACAAATGAATGACCACATTGGACCACCCTCTGTCAGATGTGCTTTGATTTGGGGTTGGACTCGATGGCCTCAGAGGCCCCTTCCAACTCCATGATTCTAGGAGTCTATGGCTCTGTTTGAGCATCAGACCATTCTGGGGCAGGTTGGCTCGCTCAGAGCTGTCCCAGGTGCTGAAAGCGGTGTCTGGCCACTCCTGCCTCCTAGCCACTCCAGTACTGCTTTGCAGAAGACCCCTGTCCTTTTTATGAAGAACTTTGGGGGGGAATGAACTACAGTTCCCAGAATTCCCCAGCTGGCATGGCCAGGGGCTCCCAGCATCGCCCCAGGCAACTAGGACTCCTGGGAAAATTCTGGGACGTGTAGTCCAAAAGCACGAATCTGCACATCTCAAGTCGGGATCCAACCAGCTAAGCATGTCCTTTTCCAGAAGATTCCCATTCCATTCCTCTACCTTCCCAACCTCCAAATTTTCCTTTTTTCTCTCTCCCTTTGCAGTAGTCACTTCGCACTCTGTCATTTCTCATAAGACTTGTTCTGCATAAATTTCCCTAACCACAGGCTTTTCTTTTTCTGAAGCGTTTCTGCTCATGTACGGACTTTAGGGCTTCTCCTGCCCGAAACAAGGTGGGGTCTTTCATCCTGTTTGTGGAATGGGCCAGTTCAGCTGCAAGAAGGATTGACACTCCTTTAATCTTATTTATGATTGATTGATTGATTGATTGATTGATTGATTGATTGATTGATTGATTGATTGATTGATTGATTGAATTTTTATACTACCCATCCAACTGAGGGACACTCTGGGTGGTTCGCAACCACGACAATATCATAAAAATGTAACATAGTCAAAATGCAATTAAATTTAAGCTGAATTAAAGTAAATTTGGCAAACATTTAAAAGCAGATTACAAGAGGCAGCAGTTACATATAAAAGGGCGATGCTCTCAGCATCTCTTCGGTTGGCCAATTTTGAAAAGCCTGCCCCAATAAAAACGTTTTGAGAAGCTTCTTGAAAGACATCAGGGAGGAGGCCAGGTGAATTTTGGGTGGTCATTCATTCTAAAAGTGGGGTGCAACCATTGAGAAGGCCTGGTTCCTTGTTCTCTCCCTCTGGATCATTCTCAGGGGTAGCGCCCTCAGCTGTGCAGCCTGGGAAGTGCGTGTAGGATGGGCAGTCCCTGTTAGGGGTAGGCATTCTGCCAAGTACTAAGGCCCCAAACTATTTAGGGCTTTGTAGGTCAAAGCCATCACCTTGAAGCTGAAGCAGGAAGAAAGAAGACAGACCAGATGTTTCAGAACCTCGGACAGCTCCCATGGAAAACTCAGACGGAGGGCTTCTGAGCTCCAGTCACGAAAGCCCTTCTCACACTTTGGGAAACGACATTCTCCCAAAGCCAAAGGAGACCACCCAATTAGCATTCATTGGAAGCTGATCTCCATTCAGAGGCAGAAGACCGTCTGTTTATCCCAACATGAATTTGCATCAATCCACTTTTTGCAATTACCTGGCTTCTGACTTCTGATTGGACCTTGAGAGGTAAACATGGGCTTTATTTACAAGTCCGATAGCTCAGGCATCCAAGTTTTGGAGGCACTGCCCATCTGGAAGGGGAACACTATAAAAGGAGGATGTGGTGGTTCGACCTTCCCCTCCATCTTGATTCTGCTAGCTTTACTCCAGACAAGTGCTCCTAACAGATCCCTCTTTAAATACATTTTCCTCAAGCCAGAGCAAATGGTCTGGGTTGATTTTTCCACTGTGCCCTATTTTAGCTCTTTGCATCTTCCAAGCCTATGCCCGATTCCCTGTTTATGCACACAACCCTTTCTGGGACTACATCTCCCAGAACCCAGAGCCTAGGGCCACACTGGGGGTGATGGGAGTTGTAGTTCAAAAGTAAAGCTTCCAACCCCCGCTTGCTGTTGTAGAATGACCTTTTTCTTTTCCTCCAGGACTCACTACCTGTGGCACACGGTGGCTCCTTCCCTTTGTCCTCCGGCAGAAAAGTGACAAAGTCTTTTCCAAAGCTTTCTGAGTGGTGACAGGAAACGTCTAGAACATCCAAAGTAATTGGCCTACATCTGAGGCACCAAACCGTTGGAAACAACAGCCTGAAAAAGGAAAATAATTACGGGGTGGAAAGCGCCTAACTTGGCAATGTTCCATCAACGGGCTGAAGGAGAACTTTGTTAGCGCGTTTGATACAAAAGTTTTGTACTGCTCTCTGTTTCTGTGTTTGTTGGGGGAAGCACCACCCACACACACACAAACACACACACACACATCAGTCTCTACTCATAATAGGACTAAGTCTACTTAATTTGTGCCTTTTAAGCCCAAACGGGCTGAAACAAGAGCCTTGTGGCAGAGTGGTTAGATGGCAGTACTGCAGTCCAGACTCTGCTCGTGACCTGAGTTCGAACCCGACGGGATCAGGTAGCCGGCTCAAGGTTGACTCCACCTTCCATCCTTTAGAGGTTGATAAATCCAGCGTGCTCTAGGGCTGCAATGTGTAGTCTGAATAATTAAGCAGTAAACTGCCCAGAGAGTGCTCTAGCATCAATCAATCAATCAATCAATCAATCACCCCTAATTTTTATACCCTCTATCCTGAGAAGCTCCACAGAGCATGAAACCATACATTTGAATTGTGGCATTTGATTCTAACATGACCATTTCCCGAGTGTGGATTATTCACATTTTTTTCTCCTCATGAACCAATACCTTTGCTTTTGCATTAACCAAATTTGATGTGTTCTGATATGCCTTAGCTCTTCTCTTCTGTTGCTTTCCATTTGATTAATTTCCTTCAACCATGATTATTTTTTTTAAGGAGAGATTGAGAAGGGCCTTTTGTTAATATCAAATAATGACATCTTCCGACAGGCAGCACCTGCTGTTTTACAGGGTTGAGGTGTCCATACCTTTGACACTATATGTTTTTGGTGCCTTGTTGTGAGTGCATCAGAGATGCAGAAGCTAGAATCCGAGACATTGGCAGGCTGGCTGGCTAACTTTTTTTTAAAAAAAAGCCCTGCGCTGCTCAACTTTTGATCTCCCTCAAAGACGAACACCTCACAAGATCTGACACAATAACAGCCACGGGGAAAAAGAAGACCGAGCTTCCTCGCCGACTGCACAAAGGCTGGGATCGAGTGACACATCAAAACCTCAACTCCACGCATGCAGAAGGAACGGGGGCTCTCTGTTTATTGTGGAAGCCCAGACTGGATGCCCTTCATTTCATGTTGCTAGACCTCAGGCGGAAGAAGAGACGAGCTCGAGCAGAAACCAACAGGAGACTCTGGGAAAACCAATGACTCAAGCACTCCTTCCTTCGCTTGAAAAACAAACTCAACTCTTTTCTTCGGGCCTCTTAGACCGTGGGTACTTAACTCTTGGACGTACTGGATTTGGATAGGGCTAAGGATTTATTAAATTTCATGGGCAACCAACAGAGAAACATTTAAGAGGAACTGATAAGACCAGGAGATTGTAAAATAATAGTATAATAGTAATAGCAGTCTTAGAACTGCAGAGCTGGAAGGGACCATGTGGGATCATCCAGTCCAGCCCCTGTCAAGGAGGCACAAGTGGGGAATCGAACTCCCAACCCAATGCTTGAGCCACAGAACTATTCAGCAGTTCAACTCTGCAACCTGCTGAAAGCTCAAATACACTGGTCACATAATGAGAATATGTGTTTTGGTGTTGATTTTGTTGACCATTTCAGTGTGGCATTAGTTTGATTCTTTTGTAATATTTGTATGCCTGCAGCGTTTTGGGTTTTAAGCATTGTCTTCGACTGAGGTAAAACACCTTGGATCCTTTTTAAGGTGAACGGCAAGGTTAAGATATTTTAAATAAATAAAAGAATAAATATATGTGGCTCAGTTAAAAGGGAACATGCATTCGTTTTAAAAAGATGCATGCAAAAATATGCACAGATTATGGGGATTTTGCTGAAGGAAATATCTGCCGAGAAGCAGAACAGTCTCAAAACTTTGCAAAAGGGAATGGGGGTGATTACTCTAGAGTCTAGAGTACTGAGTTGAGCTCTGGACACCACACTTCGAGGATGCTGATGGATGCTGAAGGATGCTGACAAATTGGAACAAGTTCAGAGGAGGGCAACAAGGATGGTCAGGGGACTGGAAACCAAGCCCTAGGAGGGAAGACTGCAAGAACTGGACATGTTTAGCCTTCAGAAAAAAAGACTGAGAGGAGATTGTTGTTGTTTAGTTGTTAAGTCATGTCTGACTCTTCGTGACCCCATGGACCAGAGCACACCAGGCCCTCCTGTCTTCCACTGCCACCCGGAGTGAGAGGAGATGGGATAGCACTTTTCAAATACTGGAAAGGTAGTCATCCGGAGTGCAGGACACATAACAATGGGCTCAAGCGACAGAAAGCCAGATTTTGGCTGAATATCAGGAAAAACATCTTAACGGTTAGAGCAGTACGACAATAGAAGCAATGACTTTGGGAGGTTGTGAGCGCTACAGCGCTATGGAAGCCTTCCAGAGAAATTTAGGTAACTACCTGTCCGATCTGCTTTGTTCTGGATTCCTGCCTTGAGCAGGGAGTTGGAGTCAATGGTCCTAGAGACCCCTTCCAACTCCATGATTGTATGATTCTAAGTCATCCAGAAAGGATTCTGTACATCTGCCTTTCTTTATTTGCTATGTTCTTAGCTATCTCACCAGATGTGGAAGAACTTCAAAATATTAGGGCTTTTGATTGCCTGCTGGCTAGAGGACTGTAGGCATTGTCGTCCACAAAAGTAACTTTTCCTTGGTCGGAGGATGGCAGTGCCTTTCAGCTAAAATCCCAGGCAGTCAACGCTTCCTCCTTTCAGGAGCAGAAAGCAAGCAGGTAAGTTCCAACCCTGTCCCAGCCTCAGAAGTTCCCACCTCCCACCGCACCCCTCCCTCCGGCGACTCAACTACGATACCAACTGCCTCCAGCTTTGTCTTCATCTATCTCTGCTGGCTCAGATTTATGGTTAAAATTAGAGATTTGGCAAGTCCCTGGCAGCCTCTGCCCCATTACTGCCAAGCACGAGAGTGTAATTAATGTTTCTGTGTTTAAGGAAGAGATGGCACATATGTTCTCAAACAGCAGAGGGGCAGATTTATCGGGAGGGCCACCCGAGTCAATGCTCACATTGAGAGGCTCGCTTGACAGATCAGGGAGCATTTTCTAAAGGATGTGCACCGGTGCCTCCCTTTCCCTAGGTCCGTGAGCAAAACCGCACAGCCACACTGCGGTGAGATGATAGATTTCGGGTGACACAAGGTGAGGAAGCGGAACATCAGTAAATGTTTCAGCGCATCCATCTCCCCATAAGCAGATGGACTTGCTTAACACATGCCACGAGGCCGTGCTCAAAGGTGTGTGTTTTATTTGAGGGAAGGCTGCTTAAATACACCGTTTCCTTTTAAAGGACCAGAGCCCCAATGTTTACAGCTCCAGGAGCACACCAAGTTGGCAATCCAGATTTAGGGTGTTGTTTTCATGGCTTTGGGGCATGCCCTTTGGATATGCTCAGAAGTACCCTTCTTGCACCCTGTACAGCTAATGCTGTTGTTTCTAGATATCATGGGTTAGCCTTTAAATGCATCCCAGAGGCCAAAATCCTGTGGCACAGCTGCGCAGGTGGAAGGCACATGGTGCAACATTCCCTCGAATCTCACCCTGCAATTAAAGAGTTGCTGCTGCAGTTTGCTAGCTTGACATGTAGAGACTCTTTAATTGCTGTCTCAAAGTGAGTGAATATTGCACCACGGGCCTTCTGCCTGAGTGAAAAGGCAACAGTACTACAGACAGAGTCTCTGCACTGTCTGACACACACACGTCATTTTGCCCTTGTTGCTGAAGGATCTAACTCACAACTTTAAAAAAGCCTGTCCCTGAGCAGGAATGGCAAGGGTCTATGAGAGGAACAATTGGGGAGGACTGATCCTGATGCCCCCCAAGTGATGCAGATGTCTCACTCTGCCACATGCTAAGATGTTACAAATACAGTTACAGTACATGGAACAAGTAACCTGAGCCCACAGAGTGAGAGGGTGATAGAGAAAGACCGGCTGTCTTCTCCCCCTTTGTCTTCTCTAAGTAAACACTGTACACTGCTCTTTGTGCTTCTAATTATTCTTAACATGCCTTGCAGAAAAGACTGCGTGTGAAATTAGAATCATAGATGGATTGAGTTGGAAGGGGCCTCTAAGGCCATTGAGTCCAACTTCCTGATCAATGCAGGAATCCAAATCAAAGCAGATCTGACAGAGGGTTGTCCAATTTTCTCTTTAAGGCCTCCAGTGCTGGAGCACTTATCACCTCCCATGGTAATTGGTTCCATTGTCATACTGCTCTAACAGTTAAGAAGTTTTTCCTTATATTCAACCTAAATCTGGCTTTCTGTCACTTGAGCCTCTTGTTGAATGTCCTGGACTCTGGGATGATCGAGAACAGATCCTGCCCCTCCTCTATAAGACAACCTTTCCAGTATCTGAAAAGTGCTATCCTATCTCCCCTCAGTCTTCTTTTTTCAAGGCTAAACATGCCCAGTTCTTTCATTCTGTCCTTGGAGTCCTTGGTTTCCATTCCCCTCATCATCCTTGTTGTTCTCCTCTGAACTTGCTCCAGTCTGTTGGCATCCTTCTTGATGTGTGGTGTCCAGATATGGACACAGTACTCTAGATGAGACCTACATTATCATGACTTGCTCTCCACTCTGATGTCAGCATGTAGCCTATATTGTCTTACAATGTCATCCTAGACCCTGCATCATCTCTGACTGGCTAAGGGTCATCAGTGTGATTTATCTCGGAAGAAACCTTCTCTCACCTTGAATGGTTTCATTTGCCTTCAGCAACACCTTTATTTACACAACTTTGGACTGGCTATGCGCTGGCCTCTGAAAGACACAGAAGAGGTTCAACTTCACTTGGTGTTCCACCCAAAGCCCAAAATTCATTCAACTAACGTGACCCGAGGAGTACATTCTGAAACCAAATGACTTTTCATAGTTATTTTCAAATGTTATTTCCAAAGGGATTTCAAGGGATTTTAAGGGTGGATGTAAGTTTTATCCCATTCTCTTAAGTGGCAAGTTCTTTTGCTTTGTCTTTTAAATCCATGGTCAAAATCCTATTGTGCAGTTCTTCCAGTGGAGAGCAACAGCAACAAATCGGTGTATGAGCAAGTCCTCATTTGAATTTCTCATGGCACCCTTGTCTGGTGGCTTGGTGCATAACCAGGAATCAAATTGGGGACTCATTAATTATTGGCAATTTGCAGCTGTGAGCTACACTATTCCATTTCTGCCAGTGTAACTATGCAAAAAGCTTTTGGCCTTTAAGTCTTTTCAATGTGCTGTATCACAATTGGCCCCGGAGAGCATTGGTTCCCAACCTTGGGTCCCCAGATGTTCTTGGACTAGAACTCCCAGAAATCCTGGCCAGTGCAACTAGTAGTGAAGACTTCTGGGACCCGAGGTTGGGATCCACTGCTCTAGAGGGCATTGGAAAGTATTTCACACTTTATGTGTGGGGTTAGGTTTGAGTATTTTGCCAATAAATCGAATAATATACAACAGATAGATTATTATGTAGCAATACTAACCTTAACTATCATCTCACCTCAAAATAATAAGTAATGAAACAAGATCCTTTTTAAAAATAATGTTCCTATCCCTTGATTTGGCTGTCACAAAAAAAAAAACCAGAGTTATTTACTTTGTAACTTACCGTGTTACCGATCGAGAGAAATGTGTGGGATTTTCTGCCTTGCACGCCAGAATTAATTTCTCTGACTTTGCCCTCTATGCATCTTGACTCCCGTGGGTGAAAGAAGGGGCATATGGTGTCCCACCTCCGGCGGCAAAAGGTCTTCGGCCACCCATTGAGCCGGCAATGCCGAAGAAAGCCCTGCCTTCCATAAAGAGAACCATCACACGGAGGTCCATCAGCTGAGTGACAGGTCTGTGGAGTCTTCCCAAAACGGTGCCGTTCCTGTCTGCAAATTCAGATTTCTGTCAAACATCGGGCGCCTGTCAGCATCATTGCAGAGACGCTTCTTCTGTACCTGTCTTTTTGAACCGATGAGGAGGACTCAGGAAGAAAATGGCAGAAGAGGGGCTGAAAACAACTTGGGTGAGGAGCTGATACGGACGAGGTCAAAATAAATGTGTCCCAAGAACCCTAGTATACAACAACAGAGGTGTTTTGAATCAAACTCACATTGCTTCTTCTTTCAAAGAGTAACGTTACTCGAGTGTCTGCACAGATGCAAGAATGGAAGTACAGTAGGACCCCCTATCCGCAGGATCAGTATCTGCTGATTCACTTATCCACTGCCTGAAAATTCTAAGTTAAAAACCCCAGAAATACATATTCATGCATATTTCTAGGATGTCCTTACCAGAACAGGCCACTAGAAGGGGCCAGAGACCATGCAATGTATAGTGTTTGATATTTCCACATTTTTCAGCATCCATGGGGGGGTGGGGAGCTTGGAACTCATTCCCCACAGATACCATGGTCCTATTGTAGATTCAAGACAGTGTGGGGTAGTGGTTAGAAAATCTCCACTCAGCCCAGAAGCTCACTAGGTGGCTTTGGGCCAGTCACAGTCTCTCACTGTGGGGTACTCTCCGCAGAGTGGTTGTATGGATAAAAGGGGACAGGAAGCCATGTACACCACTTGGGGTTCACTGGAGTAAAGCAGAGGTGTAAAAGCAAGCTAACGAATAATACATTTTAAGAAGAAAAAGTTTTTTTCTTTCCTTCCTTCCTTCCCTCTTTCTTTCTTTTTTAGACAGTTCTGTTGAGATCCCAGAGTTCATTCAACAGGCTCAAGGTGCTGACGAGAGATGCACTCTTCACGTTTTGTGACCCCAATTGCCGGAATCCTCCAAGAATCATAGGGAATTGCGTTCCACACACCCAACTCTGCACCACCAGGAAATTCCACTCCCTCCCACCAGAGATGGACTTTCAACTTACTGGCTTCTCGGGTCTAAATAACTCTTACGACCATCTCTATGATTCAAAAGCATTTGGTATGCAGATGTGGGTTTGTGAGCTATCCTTCCTCAAATTCATAAAAGAGCATATCCTTATAACTTATTCTTCTCCTCCTCCACCACCACCACCACCAATACCCTGTCTGTGGTTTACCCCTCGACAACAACCCTTTGAGGTAGGCCATGCTGGAAGAGAGCCAGAGGCCATCCAGTGGTCATCTCGCCTCACTGAGGACTCGAATCTGCGTTTCCCATATCCCAATCCATGCACTCCCACCAGACTTGACTTTTCAATTTGAATTCAGCTTCTAGACCGTGGAGACTCATGACACTGATGTCACAGCAATAACGAATCAGCCCTGGGTTTTCATCCGAACTTCACAAGAGCTCTCCAAGGACCTTGAGCCGATTTGGGGAGGGTGGGGGTTCAGAACCTCGGGGCTCTCCTGTCAAGTTCGGGATAAAACCCGGAGTGGATTCACATCACTCTTCTAAGCTCAGAGTCTGTAGCCTCTGGTGCCGGCGCCTTGTCTCAATGCAAGCCCTGGGCTTTTCCACACCCATGTTTTAACCAGGTTGCCGCTTACTGTTCTCATCCGTGCTTTTGATTTGGCATTCCCACCCTCCTGCAAACTCTGCTCTCCAAAGAAAGCCTATGAAAACAAAATATCTCCTTTATCAAAGTTGCACAGATGAGTCTCAGCTTTTCCAAATATGACCTCTAGTGCTGCCAGAGTAGAATACAACAGGAAGCCAACTTACACACAGGCAAGTCTTTATTATACACTTGCTGAATTAATCCATTTAAATCAAACAGGGCAGCCAGTAGGTATTAATTACATAACTGTTTATTCTTGAAAGACAATTTACGGAAGGTTCTCAGGTTGGGACCTGGATAAATTCCAGCTGTCGTGCAATGCGTTCTGAATTATGTGAATGCTGAACGTGTGCTCTATTCCACCACCACCACCCGATCCTCCATGCCATACACTTGTGCCTTCTTAAAATGTTGAAACTTGTGGGGCATGTTTACGTAGTCAATTAACACCGAGCAAGATAACAGAAAGAAAGAAAGAAAGAAAGAAAGAAAGAAAGAAAGAAAGAAAGAAAGAAAGAAAGAAAGAAAGAAAGAAAGAAAGAAAGATGATAGATAGATAGATAGATAGATAGATAGATAGATAGATAGATAGATAGATAGATAGATAGATAGATAGATAGATAGATAGATAGATAGATAGATAGATAGATAGATAGATAATCATGTACCATCAAGTCAATTCTGAATTATGGCAACCCTTTCCAGAGTTTTCTAGGTACAGAATACTTAGAAGTGGTTTCCCATTCCCTTCTTCAGGGGGAACCCATGGACTGTGCAGCTGGCCCAAGGCCACCCAGGCTGGCTCTTCTCACTGGAGGGGGGAATTCAACTCCCAACCTCTGGTTCCACAGCTAGATACCTAAACCATTGGTCTATCCAGCCAGTGTTATTAATATATTATATATATATAAAGTGTGCTAATAACACTGGCTGGATAGGGCCCCACCAAACACACCTGTAAAGGACACACCTGTCAGGACTGAGAGAAAGGCTTCTCCTGATGATCTTAACACCCGAGCAGTCTCATAAAGGGAGACACGGTCCTTGAGATCGCTTGGACCCAAGCTTTTTAGGGCTTTATAGCTCAGCACCAGGAGTTTGGCTTTGGAGAGCTCACCTATCTTTACATGAAACTCTCTGTCTTTCTGCCACACTGTGAGGGGGATGCTCCAGATGTCCTGGTGAGCCGTCTGCCTTGGACCCATATCTGCCCCCCCCCCCCCAGTGGACTTCATGAAAGCCATGCCAATGAGGTGGCTGGGGGCAGAAGGCCACCGGGGGTGGCTAGTGGAGGTAATTGAGCCCCCCTGTGAGTGGTCAGGATGGCAACAGGTAAGCACCCGGCTAGGCTTTGTATTCCTCTCAGTTAGTTAGTTAGTTATGTGCCATAATGTTGGGACTGACTTATAGCAATCCTAAGAAGGCTTTCAAGGTAAGTGAAATATTTAAGGAGTGGTTTTGCCAGTTCCACTCCCCCAGTGGGTTTCCGTGGCTGAGTCGGAATTCGAACCCTAGTCTCCAGAGCCCTAGTCCATCACTCCATCCGCTACACCCCACTGGGTCCCTCTCAACCACCTCAATCAAAACCACCCAGCATTGACAGTCAGGATTTCATGGAGCCGATGGTGCAACAGGCCCTCCCTGCCAGGAGGATAATTCAGCACCGCGGAGAGCTCCCGTAAGGACACCAAAGACCTGCCCATCTCTGGATCAAGTTGGCAAGTGATGCTCGGAGTCATGGTTCCATCCATCCGGAGAAGGCGACACAGGGAACGGCAGCTCTAGGGATAACCACTTGATACCCTTTGTTGTTCGAGTCGCTGCATTTCCCGGAGTGATTTGAGGACATGGAGCAGAACGTACTTGCTCTGCCGCGGACAACAGCAAACACATCACTCCATCACGACTCTCCCTAGAGCGTGAGAACTCAAGCATCCTCTTTATCTGAAACTGCTGATACTGCCTATACAGAGGACGGTGGTTATTTTTTTCCTCCAGAGTCCTTGTCATTTCCTTCATGGCCTGCCACCTCACCTCCTGCCTTTCCTAAGGGCCCTGTCACAACGAATCACCCTTTTCTCCATGAGGTGAACCCAGAAGGACGGTGGTTCAAGGTGGGGAAGATAGATTCCAGATTGTCCACCGCAGAGTCCTCTTCACGTACTTCTCCCCTGAAGGAAAGGAGGGTAGGCGTTGAGCGTAGGTGACTTGGACTTGTCAACGGCACCTGGCAACCACGAGCTGGAGCAAATCGGCCGTCATCTCTGCTACAGCTCAGTTCGTGTCTCAAGGTTGAGAGCGAATGGGAGATGCAGAAAATGGAAGCAGAAGCCAGGTGGGAACTCATCCCCTTGGGAATAAGGCTGATCAGATGTTAATGACCTTCTCTAATTTTTTCTCACTCTGTAAAGTGGAATATTTGACCCAACTCCGGGAGGCAGTGGAAGACAGGAGGGCCTGGTGTGCTCTGGTCCATGGGGTCATGAAGAGTCAGACACAACTTAACGACTAAACAACAACAAAGTGGAATAATGCTTCTTAGAATTAGCAGTGTTTGACACTTGGCCTGCTCCAATTATTAACGAACTTGAGTAATCAAAAGAAATCAGAAGAAAACATTAAGATGGACTGTGTTGGATTAGGCCTAAAGTCTATCTGGTCCAAAACCTGGAAATAAGGAGAATCATAGAATAGTTGAGTTGGAAGGGGCCCTCTAAGGCCATCCAGTCCAACCCCTTGCTCAAGGCAGGAATTCAAGTCAAAGCAGGTCTGACAGAGGGTGGTCCGATCTTCTCTTGAAGGCCTCCAGCGTTGGAGCACTCACCTCCTCTCGAGGTTATTGTTTCTGTTGTCATACTGCTCTAACACTTAGGAAGTTTTTTCTGATATTCAGCTGAAATCCAGCTTCCTGTCGCTTGACCCCATTATGACGTGTCCTCCACTCTGGGATGATGGAGAACAGATCCTGCCCCTCCTCTGTAGGACTGCCTTTCAAGGATTTGAAAGTGCTATTATATCTTCCCTCCGCCTTCTTTTCTCAAGGCTAAACACTTCCAGTTCTTTGTCTTTCCTCAGAGGGCTATTTCACCTACCTATAACTACTGGAAGTAGTCTACCTGTAACTAGTTTAAAAACTTACATTTCAGAAGTAATATAAGGAGCAAACTTGCCCTTTGTCCCCACAACGCCAGAGAGTACCAGCTACTACTGGGCAGTCCTTCTACATCCACATGTTAAAAACTTGATTCTTTTTTCCGCCACAGAATTGGCATTCTCAATGGGCACACAATTTTAAAAAAGAAAAAATATATATTTACCACAGGCCACACAGACCTGGCTTAAAGCCTTGTCATCTGAGGCCTTACAATCTTAGCTGCCTCTCTGGGGCTCCTCCTGACAAGCTTAAAATATTATTTTAATGTGTTTCTCGCCTCATAATTAAGTTTCATCTTCATGCGAGACGCGCCAAGCCGACACTCGTGGAAATAAAAGACAATCACACAGGGGCTTCCCTGCCGTGCTGGCGCAGCCAGTTCCGGCGTACTGGAGAAGATCCAACCGGTAGCATCTATTTGCTCTACTTCCTCCATGCGCGCGAGACAACATCACCCTTTAAATATTTGAGGAGGCCCAGTTGCCTGGGAAAAGTGAGGCCATCCTTCAGCAGCCAGATGTGAGCCTCGCGGGGTCTCGGTGTTCTCAGCAAAACTGGGCTGAGCTCCCAGGAGTCATTGCCGATGCTGAGAAATCATTACAGAAAGTCCAGCCCAGGGTAATTCCCCACATTCGCCTTTGCTAAAATGAAAGAGGAAACCATAACGAACGGCCACACCAATGCAGAACTGCTAAATATGTCCATCCTACCCATTTGTTCCCATTAGCTTAGATCTGACAGGGGTGGTAGGTGGAAATTCGAAATACTAAAATATTTAAAAATATCTCCAGTGTCTTCCAACCAGCAGGAATTTAGCAAGGGTTTTCCAAGAGATTTGTAAGGCTTCTGGTTCATCTTTGTGTAATAAGGTCACAGGACTGGGAAAGATGCAGGCCTGAGACTCTGAGGAAGTTAGTAGCGTTAGCCAATGGTGGGGGATCCATCCTGTGTTTGCACCCAGCCCATGCTCTACCCCCTGACAATGGACCCTTCCTGAGAACCTGGGAGGAGACCCCCAGAGACAGCAGGCATTGCTGACACGAGAGCTGAAACTCCTCTGAAGGCCAGACTGCACAAGACTCCAACTTCATGGGGATAACACATTGTCCCTCCAGAAACATGTTCCTTCAAAGCTGCTGGGTCACAGTGAACTTGCAAGTGCAGCTGCTGATTCGCTTCAATAGATCAATCACCAAACAAAAGCAAGGTATTCTGGGTGGAGATGCAGAAACATCCTGGTAGGATAAACAATTTGACCCAACTCCGGGAGGCCGTGGAAGACAGGAGGGCCTGGCGTGCTCTGGTCCATGGGGTCACGAAGAGTCGGACACGACTTAACGACTAAACAACAAAGGATAAACAAAATAGCGGAGGTAGGGTTGCAGAGTTGAACCCCAGGACTTTCTAAGGAACAGGTATTACAACATCCCGTGCCACACCCCTCAGGCTTCCTTCTTCTCTTTGAACTTACCTGCAGTCCTCTGAGTAGCTAGGAAATAAACAGCTTTTCTCAGGAACGATATGGGGCTGTAAGCTATCGCAGTTGCCCATGCAAAATATTTGACTGTGACTTGGTCTTGATTGGGCCACTAAGAGCTGCTAACTTTACAAAAGCCCTGCTCTTTGTTTGTTGATATGGATCTACTCAGGTGCCTGTATTTTTGGCCGCTGCTTGTGGTGATGGGAAGGCTGGCCACGGAGACTGTCATGATTAGCACCTGCATTGTGTATGGGTGTGTGTGTGCGCGCGCACGCACCACACTGCCTCAAAACATATCGACCCTTGGTGATAACCACCAACCTCTTTCCAGCCTTCAAGCAAAGGTCTAAGAAGGAACAAACACATCTGAAAATTATGTCAACATAAACTATTTTACTTTGCAACATGGTTCAGCAAAGACATGGCAAGGCTAAGAATTAGCCAACTAAACCCTGGGAGCAATTTACAAATAAAAACTGAATTTATTTCAGGAAACCAGCACATGTCTTCCTCCCTTGGAATCCCTTAAATGCACATGAATCCAGAAACGATCTTGGTGCTTCGGCCTCTTGCATCCGTCTTTCCTCCGCTTTCCTCCCTTTTTGTTCTCCGCTGATTCGTTTCTCAGGCTTGCCATAAGAGGTCAGCAAAGACCATGGTTATCCTCCCGGATCTTTTTCTAACTCTGAAAAGGAGTCATACTATATTGCTGCCTTTTTCTTCATCACCACCAGGGCTCGTTCAGGCATTTAAAAAGGAAAAAAAATCATTGTAGAATAACAAAATACCCCTTTTTCCCCCATCTCTCGAAAGACTTGGTGAGAAATGCCAGTCGTTGGCTCAAAAGAAAGGGGAGAAACAGCAGAGAACTCGGGATGGAGAAAGCCTAGGAGATCCGAGCGTGAGGCGGCATCATATGGAGTGGTCCCGTCTTCGTTCCAAACCAATCATCCTGGACATCAGAAGAAAAGCTAGCCCCGTAAGAACCTCAGCCACAAAGGAGAACCACGCGAAGGCCAACGACCACCCGAACTGGATGTTGATGTGGTCCAGAAGGCGATTCGTTCCCATCAGGAACCTGGCTTCCTTTAAGGCAGCCGCCGAGTAGCTGATGTAGAGACTGAGGCCAGCCAAGGTGATGAGAGCTAAGGGAAGACAGAGACAGAACCTGAAACCACCAGAGAGACAGAGAGGTTGGTTGATCGACAGACAGAACGTGGAAAAGTAACTTTGTGAATGAGAAGTTCCAGGATCCTGGTTGGGGCGGTTACAGCGGTCGTAAACCAAAAAACAACATCCCCAAATCTCTCCTCTGTAGATATAAATAAATCTTGAGAACTTGAAGAACGTCAATGGAAAACAACTTTCGGACACATCGTTGTGTAACCCAAAGCATAACTTTTCAAAGATCACAAGAACGTCAGCACACAAATGCACACAGAGAGAGTCACACATGTATTTGTACATAGGTCTTGAGAATCTGATGGATTCCAATACATCGTTATAATCTGAAAAGTAATTTTCCAAGCTCTCAGATATGCATGTACAGTATATATTTTTCTGTACTTAACGCTTGAGAACCTGAATAAAGTCAACCAGGAGCAGCCTTCTGAAATATAGATATGTGCCACCACACACACACACACACACACACACAGAGAGAGAGAGACTCCAGAAAGATAGGAAGTGGATTAAAAGAACTCCAAGCTGTTACCCGAAGCATTTTAGTCACGTTCTCCAATACAGAAGCAAGAAGGATTACATCATTTCAAAAGCACTTCATTTCCCATATTTTTCTTCTCCAGGAAAGCCCAGGCCATAGACTTAGAGTTGCCCCATCTTGCAAATTTATCCTCATATCATTATTTGGAACAGGGGAATGCAAAAATTCCAAAATTCTTCTGCTGGGAATGCACTGGCCATGGTAGATGGTGGATTCTGGGATTGTACGTCGACAGAAACATGTTTCCTGCCTCTGAGTTCTCCACTACAAAATTACAGCAGTGTGAAAGGGTGAGCATGCCAGGTAGCCGGCATGCTCATGGCGGGCGGGCAGGGACCCTTAAGCTGGCTGAGAGAGCTCAGGCGGGGGAAATGGCTAAGGTACAAGGAAAGAGGGAGAGAAGACAACGAGGGGGGAAGAAGAAGAAGATGAAGAAGGAGAAGAAGAAGGAGAAGAAGGAGAAGAAGGAGAAGAAGAAGGAGAAGAAGAAGGAGAAGGAGAAGGAGAAGGAGAAGGAGAAGGAACCTGGGTTGGTGCCTCGGAGGACCTCCTGCCACCCAAGAGAGCCAGGAGGGCTGCATGATGTTCTCCAGCTGAAGGACCACTGCTGACTGACAGCAGAGCCTCCTCACCTGGACAGGCAAGGACCAGGGGGAAAGGAAGGGCTGGGCAGCCGGCATCCACATCAAGGACAATACAGACCCTCTTTGAGAGGGGCAAAGTCTCATGTTGGTGAACCTGAACTGTGGGGACCCTCAGTGATGACAACTGAGGATCCCCCTGAGAGAGAGGGTGCCTGAGGATGGGTGCAAGCCCCTCAACCTGCTTCTTCCAAGGCTGCGGAGATTCCATCAAGTCAATTCTGAGTGATGGGCACCCTTTTCAGAGGCTTTCTAGGTAGAGGGTACTCAGAAGGGGCTCACCGTTCCTTCTCCTGAGGGCACCCACTGCCTGCCTAAGGTTACACAGGCTGGCTCTTCTGGGATGCAGAGTGGGGAATTGAACTCCCAACCTCTGTCTCCACAGCCAGATGCTTAACTTACTGAGCTATCCAGCCAGCTGTCTGTAGTTTGCTAAGGTACTCCTCATTCTTTGCTTTCCTTAACCTCCCAACCCCCTTGGTCACCATGCTGGTGGCCCTAGTGGCTTGGTGAACCTAGGAGGTATGATTTTTTAAAAATAACTTTTCCGAAGACTGCTTAGGAAGGGAAAGAGCCCTTACTGTCTCTCCAACAAGGGCGGGGCTATGAAACATGAGAATCCCAGCTCTGGAGTTACCTTGGAAGGGATGAAGGGTTGGGTCCCACCAAACGAGGCCCACGTCTACGTCGTGACCTACCTCCAAAGAGAAAGATCAGCCCGGTGAAGAGGACAAGAAAGTAAGCCTGGGTGAGGGTCCCAAAGAACCCCATCATTCCTCCGAAGGTCATCAGGATGAGGCTGAATGGCAGTAGGATGATGAAGGTGCTGTGCATCTCTGCAGGGAAAGGAGAACCGTCAGTCACATGTTGAAAGCCACAACCGCCTGCAGCTCTTCCAAAGGGCAGACCAGTACCGGAAGGACAAACGGTGAGAACGTTGGTGGTGAGACCACTGGAATGGGACCTGGGGAGAACCCTGTTCAAGATCCCACTGAGATGGGGGCAATCTTAGGCTCCACCTGGCCCACCTCCCAGGATGGGACGAAGAGACAGAATGGAGGAGGAGAGCACACGATGGCTTGAATTCTTTGGAGGAAAAGTGGGATATGAATACAACCGACCAACAAGCACATAACATATACAGTAGGACTGCCACATCCGCAGGAAAGAAAAATCCTAGAAATATATATTTCTATAGATGAAGTTATGAGAACTGTCCACTAGAGGGAGCCAGAGACCATGCTATGTTCCATAGAAAAATATATTTCTATGATATCATTGCCCAAACTGTCCACTAGAGGGAGACAGAGACCACACGATGTATAACGTTCGCCATTAAAATAGTGTTCGCTATAATCTGCATTTTTCATCGTCCGCTTGGAAACAATCTGCTGCAATTACAGGGGTTCTACTATAAGTTAGAAATGTGGACATTTGTATTTATGGACTACAAGTCCCAGAAGCAAAAGACAGGTGGTGGCCATGATGCCTAAGAGTCCAACTTTCTTGAATCTGGGTGCCTTCATCCATGGACGCTAATGCCATCAATCCACCCGTTAGTCTTCAAGGTGTGACGGGATTCTCTTTTCATCCAGCCCATTGCATTCTGGGGGGCCTGACCCCCAAAGGGAAGCTCCAAAGCCCTGGTCCTCCTTCACACGGACAAGGGCTTTCCTTCTGGGTGAAGATGCTCCGGCTTAGGAAGATGCTCTTCCTCTCCCGGCTGCCGTTATTTGCCACCTAGCCTTTGCTGGAGCGAATCCAGGTGTTCGGGGGACGAGGTTGTCCAACAGGCTAATGGATAACTCAACACATTCCTCAAAGGTCCCAGGTGCTGCCTAGAAGCCTTTCTCAGAGCTGGGGCCTTATCGCTTCCTTTCTCCCCCTGCAACTGGGTTTCCATTTGTCTTTGCTGACCCTTCCCACACATGCTATCTGACTGCCAGCTGCATAAACAGGGTTGCTGGGCGCTCTCCCTGGGCTTTGTGGTTGTTTTCCCCCCCACGCAAACGCACGGGCAGGCTGGGTTTAGCCGCTCGGTGGCCAGGAATAATCCAGGTGAGGGCACAGGCTGCGGTTCCCACCTGCCTCAGAACAGCTGCGTCCATTTCTATGCCAGAACGTCCAAGGGGCGACCCACCAACAGGGGAACAGGGGTTTCATTGGTGCCACACCGCACCCCTGGAGAGACGGGTGGAAAATTCGCACACATAGCTACCTGTGGGATATGCCATCAAGTTGTTGTCGTGTGCCATGAAGTCAGAACTGATTTACAGCAACCCGAAGGGGGTTTTCAAGGTAAGGGAGGCATTTTACCTGTTCCATGGCTCAGCGTCCATGGCTGAGCAGGGATTCAAACCCGGGCCTTCTGAGTCATACTCCGTCACCCTACCCACGACACCAGGCTGGGCATCTTTGCTTCCAATCAACAACAACGCTAACTAGAATTTTCGAGCTAGGTGAGATGTTCAAGGAATTATTGACCACGGTCACTTCCCAGTGGGTTTCCAATGGCCAAGCAGGGATTCGAACCCAGGACTTCTGAGTCCGAATCCAACACTGTCTCCATTACACAACTGAGATTCTCTGGGGGCCAGATTCTGGAAACATTCTCTGGTTATTCTGTGCTTTCACAGCCTCAGTAAAGATCATCCACAGACTGAGGCCCATTGGTTAAGATTAATTCCGTCTGCAGACCTAAGCAACCAGGGGGGTTTGGTAGATGCCCTGCTATATTATGGAATTCCCATTGTTACGGAAGGTAGGCGTGGATCCTTCTTGGATTGGTTCTGAGCAGATCATCATCATCTTAGAACTGCAGAGCTAGAAGGGAGCCCCTGGAGTCCAGTTCCTGTCAAGGAGGTCCAGTGGGGGAATCGAACTCCCAACCTCTGGCTCTGTAGCCAGAGGCCTCAACCACTGAGCTAACCAGCAACCAAGAGGGTGTCATTGCAGTGCCCCAGTAATCATCATCCTCATCTTAGAACTGCAGAGCTGGAAGGGACCCTGTGGGTCATCCAGTCCAGCCCCTGTCCAGGAGGCACAAGTGGGGGGAATCGAACTCCCAAACTTCAACCACTGAGCTCTCCGGCGCTTCTTAAAAGCACGGTGGTCCCAGGCTGCTTTGCTTTGAATCTAGGTCCATCTTTTGCATGGCGGTAACATAACAAAAAATAAGACTTCCAAGCTCTGAAATTAACTCTGGAACCATTAAAATGTGGCTTGCTGGGGCTGCATCATTAATATAAACATGATGGTGGAACGTGAATAACAGTTTCCGTTCGTTCAGCACAGCAGTTCCAAACTTTTTCCCCGTTGTGGCTGTTTTAAATACCTTATCTGTTTTAATAAGCTGCGTTTTATATTTATTGTCACAGCTTCCTGTGAACCACCTTGGAGAAACATTACATCCAAAGGCAGTGCCAAAATATCTTAAATAAAGGATTAATAAATAAATGTGTGTACTCATACTCCCTGCGGTAGAGACCAGGCGAGCGCAGCTCTTTGCTTGTATTTCTGTGGGTAAATTAGAATTCCAGTCCCTGCAGGGCTTTTTAAAACATTCAGTGGCAGAACACATTCAGGGGAGAGTTCCTCATAATATATGGTTTGCGGGGGGACCAAATATTTTTCCCATGAAAGTCCTCCAAGGGGCACACGTGAACTGTTGCAGAGTTTTGGACTTTTTGTTAAATTCCCTCAAATGCACAGCAGCAGTCCAAGGATTTACAGAGCAGAATAGTTTCAAGTTCCCCAAAGTAGACCACTCCTTTTCTCATTAACTGGCACTTATAGTCTCAGTAATTCATTCTAAGACATTAATAGTAGAAAGGGTGAAAAGTTTAATTGCGTACGATCAAACAGATCAAACCGCCAACTGACAAACATGCCTGCTTTCAGCAACAGACTCTAGAGATGGAAAAAGGCCCAGAGAGGCGGGCCTCTCTTTGAATTCAGAGATGGGAAGGAACAATTGGCTACTGCTGGATAGACTGACAGCCTTATACGTCCCTCCCAGCAACAGCTTCTACACTCAGTCTGCAAGGTTGTAAAACCTCCAACACGAACTGCCAAAATGCTGGGGGGGTAGATACCAGAAAGATCCAACAATCTACTTCCAGCATTGAAAAATTGACATTTTGGGGCATTAAATACTTCAGGAGGCCCTACGTCCTGTTTAAAAGGGAGCTCGCTGCCCTTACAAGCTTCCAGGTTGGTCTGTTCCATGGCTTACTTCCTCGTTCGTCCGTTTGCTTGTCTGGGGAAAGCTATTTCGGAGCTTGGTAGCACTGCAGTCTGATCAGGCCAGGGGTGAATAAAACACCCAGCCTGCAACCCAACCCTGCCTCATGACGACTAGCATCTGGCTGGCTTTAAAAAAAAATGCAGAGATTGTTAATCCTTCCAAATAGTTTGGGATTCCAGGATGAGAAGCCTTTACAGCCGCTTTATTGTGAACTGGAAGACATTGGCAGGGCTTGAAAAGTTTGTCTGCCTCTGGAGGTGATGCTATGGAAACCAAACAGTGATCCGAGATCAGATCTTAATCACCCTTTCTATTGGGCCATTAGCCTCTTTCACCAACCTCAGCAAAGCCTGTCACTTTAGCAAACTGAAGTGAGCAGCCAAAACACAGGATATTCCCTGCTTTCCTACAGTGGTTGAAAACTGCTGGATTTCATCTTGACAAATGTCGTGGCTTTTACCAGCAAAGTAAAGCAGCCTAGTATTGCGGGAGTGAGTGACTCCTGAGGAAGGCCAGTCACTCCAGTGATTGACATTGGACAAACCTGCCCATTTTAGGAGAGTGCAAGAGGACAAAACAGCATAAACCTGTTTGCAGAAGCCCCTAAAGTTGCATGGGGTCGGTTTCTGCCTGACCACGATGGACAGTCCGAATCCTATTGATGTTTGCATAACTTGCCAGGTTGAATTGCAAAGGTGGTCAGTGTTTTTCCTGCCATCGGCATGCCATTAGTCCCATCCCACTTATCACAGGTTCTTCCTACAACTTGCTGTGCTTTTTTGTCCCTCCAGAAAACAAGGGTTTATTTTGTGCCTCCCTTTGTGTTTGTGTTTAGCCCTGTGGCACATTTCGGTGACGTTCGTCTCAGTGGCAAAAGCTCCCTGGCTGGAATCCTTCAGTCCACATTCAATCATAAAGCAAAAACAACATTTTTTAAAAGTCCTGCAGAGCACACACACACACCCCATCGGAGAAGCAGATTTCTTTACATTTTCTTAAGGGATTTCTTAAAGAAGCCCTTGTCATACAGAAAAGAGACGTGGGTTGGTTCGGATGCCAGTCCCGATCCATGGCGTGTTCCTCCAGCCACCAAGCAGTGAAAAAACAGGAGCAGAATGATGGCTTCTTCTGAAAGAGCCCAAGGAGAAAACAGGATAGTACAGAGGAGATTTGGGGAGGATATGGTCTCTGGTCACCTTGTCAACATTTCCACTATCAACCTAGCCCCTGCCCTCCAGTCATGGTAGATACGATAAAAGTCAGCTGCATGAACCTATGACTCAATAGTACAAAGTTTGCTCAGGGAGACCCAGTGAAAAAAAAGGATGATAGAAGTGAGAGACAGGGCCCTACAGAGCAATGACCTTACTTGACCCTTCTTTGTCCTCTCTAGCCCCAACTTAGCACACGGAAAGGCCCATTTCCAATATTTCCAGCTCAAGATAGGAAAGACCGGCGTCTGACTCTCTGACAGCCACTCACCTGGCCCAAACTGGCTGCTGCCTTCTACTACAACTCCCATGATCCCCTGACCGGGGAAAAAATCCTTTGCCGTGCTGGCTGGGGATGATGGGTGGCTGTGAGCTGAAGGCCAAAAAGTTGAGGAAAAGAGGGACGGACCATCAGGAGCTGGAGAGATCAAGGGTTGCAAGACTCTGTCCCAGTTCTGTTACAGAGGTCAGAACTTTGAACAGTTCCTGGGTTGGTTGGTTGGTTGGTTGGTTGGTTGGTTGGTTGGTTGGTTGGTTGGTTGGTTGGTTGGTTGGTTGGTTGGTTGGTTGGTTGGTTGGTTGGTTGGTTTGGGACTCTCTGTCCCAGAAGTCCCATGAAGGCTGGAGGATTCTGGCATTTCTAGTCCATGGAAAGGCAGGGATGCAGCACCAAGCTTATGGCAGAGTACCTGTTTCCTGTGTTCACAGGTTTCCAGGTATACGTAGACCCTGCAATTCACAGGCTGGGGGGAGGGCTGCAGAAGACCCAGGAAGCTTCTGCCAGTCAGTGTGGGCAATACTAAACTAGAATAACCGATGGGATGACTTAGTGGAAAGCTTGTTCCTTCTTCCCTAAGTGGAACGGCTGGATAGCTCAGGAGTTGAGGTCTCTGGCTGCAGAGCCAGAGGTTGGGAGTTCAATTCCCCACTGGGGCCTCCTTGACAAGGGCTGAACTTGATGATCCATAGGGTCCCTTCCAGCAATCCAGTTCTAAGATGATTATGATGATGAAATAGAGCACAGATATAGAAAGTTCATGATACCCAATGTGATGTAGCAGACAGAGCGATGGACTAGGACTCTGGAGACCAGGGTTCAAATCCTGACTCAGCCATGGAAGCTCACTGGTAGAGTGGAACTGGTAAAACCACTCCTTCAGTATCTCACATACTTTGAAAGCCCCCCTAGGGTCGCTAGAAGACAGTTGATAACACAGAACAACAGCAAGATAGAAAGTTTCCAGCTTCAGGGAAGGAGCTGAGCAGAGAATATGTGTTCTCCATGGCTAGTTCGTCTTCACACACAGCCCAGAACCCTCTTGTCATTAAAAGTCAAGGGGGCTCTGACTCCACAGTTCGAAAAATCCACACTGTTGGAATTAAGGTGAAGGCTGACAGTTCTGAGGTCAATGGGCCAGGGAGTCTCCAGCCGGTTTCAGGAACTCTCCGAGGTGCTGAAAGAGATCCCCAGTGTCTGCCAAGCCCCGTGGAACAGCTCCTCGTGTGGGAAGGCTGTGCACTCAGCTTGGATGCTATTATTGGCACAATATTCCTTGTCTCATGGCCTTCGGCCAAGTTTGACTGCCCACCTGACCCGGTCCTCACAGACCTCAGGCCTGCGGGAGCCGACACCTTGAGAGACCCAGAAAACGTCAACTCAAAGCAGGGCCTTCTCAGCTGTGGCACCCTCCTTACGGTATGTGATGCCCCAGGAGTGGTGGCAGGCGCCCTCCATTTCCATCTTTAAAAAGGTGCTCAACACCGAGCTTTTTTAAAGAATCTTTCAGGGAGGCCTTTAAAGGTATTTATCGCTCTGTAGTTTAGGCCTCGGCATGGCTTATGCGTCTGTTTGTATATGTGAGTCTGGCTGGCTCTATGTTGGCTCTGCCTCTGTGTTTGGTCTGTCTCTGGGTGTTCAGTGCTACAGAAGGCAAACAGCCAAACTGTTTAAGTTGTCCCAGACAAGAGACCCCTCCATAACAAATATTTCTCCAAACCAAGGATCTGCATGAACAAAAAGGTAAGATGAGGAATACAGGCAAAAGGAAGAACTTGAAGAAGTCACTTGTTGGACTACAAATTCCAGAATCCCCCAGCCAGCATATCCACAGGGGAAGTTCTAATACAAAATATACAGTATTTCCTCTAAGCTCTGAGGAAGAAGACTTATGACAAGCAAAATGAAGCACAGTGTCTGGAGAACACGTTAGACTTAATGAACTGAAATAACGTCCCTCAAAGCTACTCACTCAGTAGTTGCTTATGTGGAACGGTGATGTTTTCTGTTTCCGGTTTAAAGGGGTTTACCATCGGTTGGCAGGTGCTTTGAACTGAAAAGAAAAGCAAACAAGAGGGAAGAAAACATTGTGAGATATTTATCCCAGTAGGCTGTTTGAGCCCACGTCTACCATTGCGCCACCATGGATGAACCAACTCCAGCTTCAGGTTTGTGAAGCTGGAAATTAAACCCATTTGAAGTGGCAACACCACTTTAACTTTTCTCTTACTCCAGGGCAGGGCCCTTGTAAGGGGAATGGCTCAACAGCGGCTGTGGAAGCCCTTTCTTGGAGGCTGAAAACATTTGCTTTCTCACCAACTTTGGACCACAGCAGGACGGCGGTATCCACGGGGGATCGGTTCCAAGATGTGGAAAAATGCAGAAATATAGAATGCTCTAAATACACCCTAGAAATATATATAAATAAATATGCATGCATAAATATACATATAAATATGTATACCTCAATATGAATATGTATTTCTGGGGGGCTTACTTATTTTTAGGCAGTGGATAAATGAATCAGTGGATACTGATCTCACGGATGTGGGGGGTCCTACGGTTCATCTTCCAGAGTAATTTTCCTAAACTTACATTCTTGTAGATTGGATGCAGATGTACATTTGTGGCTTCCAGAATCTTTCTGTTGACCTTGAACCTTTTAGTCGTAATTCTTAGCTGAAACCAAGTCTTAAAATGCTGTAAATTGTATTTGACTGCATCCGTTCCTTGGGCATCGATGATGACAAATTACAACCGTAAAGTCGCAATCTGCTTTTAGACTGCAATTCATGCTTGTTTTGTACTGAAAAAAGGAAGCTGTCCCGATCTATCATTGCCATCATCCTCGTCTTTGGTGTTCCTTTTAGAGGTAGCTTGGTTTGTTTGTTCCCTCAGTTGAAAGAACAAACTCGGTTCACCTCTCAGTTAAACAACTTAAGAAAATTTAAATCCGTGATATTTCAATAGGTTCTCTGCTGTAAGTATGACTCAGTTTGTACTTTTTTGGAACAGAACACTCAGACTCACCCAATCAACGTGTCCGCTGGGATCGTGATCAACAAAACCAGCTATTTCGAAAGATTTCCATTTCCCCCAAATTTGTTGGCTAAGAAGCCAATCTCTTTGACCTCAGACTAGTTTTCATTGCCGTAATGATCTTTGATTCACTACTCAGGTCTCCCAGAGCTGAGAGAACACACACTGAAAAACAGAGCTGGGGAACACACCCTGATTCATTCTGGGTTGAATAAAGCTAGCTGAGAGAAATAATATAATCCATATGCCACACAACGTGAGGGATATACATCACAGAAGAAAGAGGATCAAGGTCTGTGCCCATCAGAGAGACACAGAAAATGCTGAAGCCTGAAGTCCTCATGAGGACTAGAAGATTGGAAGACTTCTGAAGTCCTCATAAGGACTAGAAGATTGGGCAGGTTCCATTTAAATCTAAGGACTTTATTCTATTCACAATAATGTCGTGGGATCGCCTGAGAGCTCAACTATAGAAAAAGGGCTGTCCATCTCAGCCCTAGACTTCCTATTGCAAAACTACTTCCTAGGACACACACACACACACACTCACACACACACACACACACACACACAAATGCATGTTGACCAAAGCCCTCCAAGAAACATCAAGTCCACTTACATCGGCAAGTCCGCCAGAGCCCAGAATGGGAGCTCAGCCGCTCCGTGCTGTTGCTTAACCTCTCCAGTTTGGAAGCATCGACGAGGTACCAGAAGTCGGTGCCGATGGCCGCCACCAGAAAAACGAAGCCTAAGACGCCAAACAGGGCCGCGGACCAGGAGACGAGGTGCCGCTTCACTTTCATCGCGACGCGTTCCCCCGGGGCCTTCTCCCCCTTGGCCCTAAAAGTCAGCCGACGGAGCTGCTGTTTTCATCTCTGGCGGACGATGCGCTCCTCAGCCCGTCGCTTCTTGGAACTTCCAGCGTTCCCTGTTCACTTCTACTCCTAAAAACGAAAGCTGGGAGGAACAACCCACAGAGAAGGGCTCAACCCCTGGCTCTGATCTCTCCCTTCCTCTTTGTGTTTACTTATCCCTCTCTCTTTTTCCCCCTCCTGGTGGGGGAAGGCATAAGCCCTCTAGAACAAAACAGGTGTCGCTTCACACATGTGTCAGATGCTCCCCGTTTAAATAAACACACATGGCACTCGGTAGAAATGCCTGCTCTGCTCAGTCTAAGAGCTGGGCAGCTTCTCCTCAAGCACAGATGCTCATCTATAACCCTTCTCTCTCTGTGTTTTTTTTTCCCCTGAATGTGAAGAGAAAATGAAGAGGAGGAAAAAGTGAAGAGGGAGATGGTGGAGACCGTAATCAGCACCAGAGACAGCTCCCAGGGATGGATAAGGGCCAGAAATGTTCTGCTCAAAGCCAGTGGTGGTGGGGAAATTTCATTTGCTAAAATGAATGCCACAACCTGCACAAAAACGGTGAGGGTATTTTTATACATGATGTGAAAAACATCCCCCCCCCCCTTTTTTCTTCATTTCCTGCCCTTCAAGGCTTCAAGCCTGTGCAGATGCTAGAAAAAGACTCATTTTTCAAGCCGGTGTAGATGCTAGAACAATTCTCATCTTTTTAAAAAGTCTCTCTTTCTGTCTGCTCTTGATGGCACTTCAAAATCAGACTATGCAAGAGGCAGGAAGTTTTGAAATCTTGGTTACGCAACAGACAGGCAGGGATTCACAGAGCAGAATTAGCTTCGAGTCTTCCCAGAGTAGACCACCCCCTTGCCACTCCTCCACCAGCACTTAGAGTCTCCCTAACTCACTCTGAGAAATTTGTAAGAGAAAGAATTAAAAATATTTCATTTGCTGACAGTTGAACAGATCAAACAGCAAACTTACAAATGTGACTGCTTTCACCAAACTTCAAGAGACTCAAGAGAGGGGAAGAAGCACTTAGCAGAGAGGCGGGGCTCTCTTTGCATTCAGACGCAGGGAAGGAATGATTGGTTAGTGCTGGATAGATTGACAGTCACCCCAGCCCAGGAAGGTCCCTCCCGGCCAAACCTACGAAAGGCAGCATGCGAGGTTGCAAAAACTCCAACAGAAAGGTGCTTTTAGGGTGGCTTGTGAAGTATCTTCTGTGCCTCTTATTTGTGTTGAGGAAGGGGGGGGGTCCCTCCACTTTTGCTCTGCCTTTCCAGGGGCTAAATCTCAGAAATTTACATCACGCGGGCCTAACAATGTAAAGCAGAGTGGTAGGAAACAGATTTTCCATAAGAAAAAGCCCAGATCCAGTCTCTCTTTCCAAATAAGGATCAACCTTTAATTCCAAGGAAGCTCTTGAGGGCCAACACCATCCCCACCAGTGGTTGCAAAAGACTGGACTTAAAACCACCATGTCCTTCTACGTTACAGCTCTCGACCTGCTTGGGAGATCAGGATTCATGATATACCAGATTGCCTCCAGGGACCCAGCAGCACAGACGGGGCCCTGTCCAGCCAGAAAGAGAAGCAGAGGTGTGGTGCTTATCTGGCAATGCGAGGTCAGCTCTCCTAGTGTATCATTGATCTCCTGTATTCCTGGTATCGTTGCCTGCCAGAAAGCCAGGGTACCTGGTGGCCTCCGAAATGGGATGATACAGACCGTACATGCAAACACATCCACACTCACCAACCTGCTTCCGACCCTGCTGTGAAACAAAAACACCCATAAAAACAAGGACACTGCTCAGGAGAGGTACAGAGATGTTCAAAACATTCAGAGCCACTTGGGCTCAGCTCTGTCGGTAACATGAGTCATAAAAACCCACGATCGGTCTCAAACCACCCACGTTCACCTGGAAGTGCTTCCCAACCCTGTGATTTTCTTGAAGGAGAGAGAGAAGACGAGAACTTTCTGGAAGGCTTCTGAGGCACTCTTTCTTCTTCAGTGTTTATTATTTGATGGGTATCATTGTGTTCTTCTGCAAGGAAGAAAACACCAAGTTTGTGATGATTCATGTGATGATTATGATCACTGGTTTTTTTAATGATTAGTAGTGTTTTTTTCCAGGTATTCCTTTTCATTACACAAGCAGGCAGTGTCATAAAAAATAAAAAATAAAAACAAGCATGATCGTATTTACAAACGGTACTCGAAAAGGTGGCCAGTGAAATAAAATGTGCCCCAGTGAAAGTAAGATGAAAATGGAGTGTGAAGGGAATGATCCTGACACCCTTGGTGGTCTGTCTGCCTCTGACCTGCAAACCCCCCCCCCCCATGGGCTTTATGGAGACCCCATCAACAGGACAGCCTGAAGGAGTGGAGAACAAGAGAGAAGTCCCAGGAGGGAGGGAGGAGGCAGGGGCCAATCACTCACACCGGAGGAATGGGATTTAATGTATACAGTAGGATCCCCATATCTGCTGAAAATCATGGATAATGGAGAACACTATATTAAAAAAATAGAAAAAAATTATTTTCACATGCATTATCAGGACTGGCCACTAGAGACCATGCTATGCATTCTTCACTAGGAATTATTCATATCAAAGTCTCTAGCTCCATCCACTGGCCAGTTCTGGTAATACATGTGAAAATAGTTTTTTTTCTAGATTTTTTTCTTTTAATATTTTTAATATTTTCACGCCAGGGATAAGTGGATGTGAAACCACGGATACTGATCCCGTGGATATGGGGGTCCTACTGTATATATTTATACACTCACATACACAGATATATATACACACATTCTGTGTTGCATATAGATAGATATAGATTGATATACATATAGATATGCAACACAGAATGTGTATATATGTATCTGTTTATAGGAATGTTAATAATGTGTTTGCTAAAACCAGATTGTTGTATCAGGATAGATTATGATTCGAACCACAATTGCTGGCACAAACACACACAAAAGGGAGATCACCACCTTATACTTTACAGCAGTGGTTTTTCTGTCTAAACATTCCAGCTGCTAAACGCAAATTCTGCTAAGTTACAAGCTATATATTATTTATTAGAGCCAAAAGCCAACCTTGAAGACTGGGTTGGAGGGACGTGGGTTTAAAAGAAGGGGAGAGGAAGAAGAAGAGAAGGCTTCGGCTTGTCATCCTCAACAGACCATGAGGAACAACTGTGGGCAGAGGCTGTAGAAAAACTGACTTCCATCTTCTGGGCCCTTATAGTGGACCAGCTGCTGGCAATCCAGAACTCCTGGACGGGGGAATGGGTCTAGCCCCATCTGGTTAATGGGAGAAGACACAGGGGAGGTGTAGTTCTCTTCAGCCTTCCAGTGACTACAACCTCTGGAGACCAAACACACACACACACACACCATGAGCAGACTGCCGGTCTTTGTATCTCCTTCATCCACTACAATAAAGACCAGGCTGAGCAGAGATGACAGTCCAGATTTCATTGGACCCATAGTCCAAGAGGCCCTTCCCACCACCACCCTCAACAGGGTGGGAGGGAAGCAGTCCTAGGGAGAAAGAAGGAAGGGGGTGGGGGGAAATAGCAAAAAGAGGGAGACTGGAAAGTAAAGCACCAGAAAGAAGTGAATATTGAGTCGCCAGCTCACTCGTTCAATGCATGTAAACCAGTGTAGCAATCATCATCATCTTAGAACTGCAGAGCTGGAAGGGACCTTATGGACCATCGAGTCCAGCCCTTTTCAAGGAGGCCCAGTGGTGGATAGAATTCCCAACCTCTGGCTCAGCGGCCAGATGCCTCAACCACTGAGCTAGAGGCCACCTAATCGCTTATTTTAATTCCATTTAACTGCAATGAAATGGCTTCTTTGGGGATGATCAATCTTGTCATAAGGCAGACGCCAATCTCCTCCTCGTTTCAGCTCAACAGTGGCCTTCTCCATGATTGGATCAGGAGGAGAAGACGGCAGAGAATAGAAAGACAGTACCGTAATGCTAAACCTGCCTCCAGATCTACACATCCATTTTAATCCTTCCTTAATTTGCAGCCACTCCTCTTCGTTTCACATCCGATCGCTCTTGGGATTAAAAATGGGCACTGTTCAAAAGCATCATCTGCCAGGCTGCATTTTTACTCTATAGACTCCTAGATAGTAACTCCAGAGCAAAGCCGCATGCTGTACAGTGTCGATACGAAAGCCTTTTAATTCCCTTTGACATGGCATTTTTTCTAATGTGGAGTCCAGGTCCAGGGGTTCTTCCTGTTTCACTCGGCTAGAGTTTGTGCTGCGTTGTTACAGGTTTATCACAAAGCTGGAAAGAGGCACATGATTTGTAAATAGTGATCAGACTTGGAAAACGCTATGTAGATAACATTGATTTTCTCGGAGACGGGGATTTGGAGACGAAGGAATGGGAGGGCAGGGTTCGAAACACGGTCTGTGCCTCTCTATAATCCTATTACACTGGATTGTTCCGTGTCTCCTTCCTTCCAATAATTGGCTTCATTCTTATTTGTCAGATCAAGGCAGCCTTGGACCGTGAGGGGGTGCAGGCGTGCATCCCCAGCAGGCCATCTGGCCCCAGCACACAAGTCACAGCAGCTGGGAGGAGGGCAGGTGTTCTCAGGATCAGGCCGAGGCCGCAGAAGGAGAGAGAGTGCTGTGATGAGAAACAGCAGGAGGAAGCAGAGGAAGGGCAGGACTGGGAAGACAGAAGGTCCTTTTGCCGATCTCCAAAGGTGAGGAAGTGGGGGAGGATGCAACCGAGGAGAACACTGGAAGCTTTCTGTCCTCACCCGGTATGCATGCTTGCAAGAGGAGTCAGACACCAGAGACTCCAGCTGCACGCTTGGTCCAAGGCTCTGTCAGCCTGGACGCCATCACAGCCCTGACCTGGGGAGGGGACAAGTAGAGATGACTTGTGCAACCCCATTTTTTTTTTTTTCATCTGTACAAGCTTTCCCTCAAAAGGCTGCCTCCTGGACCTGAGGTCTCCTTTCCTTCCTGCTTTCCAGAACCTGGGCTCTGGAGACTTCCGGTGAAATTAACTTGGGTTGCCAAGTTGGCCAGTGGCATCCAAGGGTTAAGAGACCATAATTCAGCCCTATGAGACTGCGGGGAAAGGGCATTGGTGTTGAAATACGGACTTTATTCAAGCTAAGGTCCTCTCTTTCCTTTTATTTGATGGGTTAGTGGCCATTGTTGTAGGCATCCTTCAGTCTCGAGAGACTATGGTAACGTGCTCTGAATAGAGGACTTGGAACAGCGTCTCGTGTGGCTGAGAAGGCCAATTCGAGAATGACCATCCCTTCCACACTGAAGACAAATACAATCTGTCCCCTGTCCAGCTCCCTGATTTTGCTGGTTTCGGGACTGCCTCTTTGCCTCGGCCTGCTGGACAAGGGTCTCTTCAAATTGGGAGAGGCCGTGATGCACCGCCTGCCTCCAGGCTGAACGCTCAGAGGTCAAGGTTTCCCATCTGTTGAGGTCCATTCCTAAGGCCTTCAGATCCCGCTTGCAGATATCCTTGTATCGCAGCTGTGGTCTCCCTCTGGGGCGATTTCCCTGCACTAATTCTCCATACAGGACATCTTTTGGAATCCGACCATCAGCCATTCTCACGACATGCCCAAGCCAACGTAGACGTCGCTGTTTCAGTGATGTATACATGCTAAAAATTCCAGCTCATTCTAGGACTACTCTGTTTGGAACTTTGTCCTGCCAGGTGATACCAAAAATGCGTCGGAGACAACGCATATGGAACGTGTTCAGCTTCCTCTCTTGCCTGGCACAAAGGGTCCAGGACTCACTGCAGTACAGGAGTGTACTCAGGACACAGGCTCTATAGACCTGGATCTTGGTATATGCCATCAGCTTCTTGTTAAGCCATACTCTCTTTGTGAGTCTAGAGAACAACGCATATGGAATGTGTGGCCATTGTGTATGGAAGCTAATACTGACAGTTGTCTATTATGCTTGCCCAGACGGCTGCCCATCAAATATATGAGCCACTTCCTAGTCCTCTTGTATCTAGGAAATGGCTCGTATGCAACTTAGAAGCTGTCTAGTTTAATTGGCCTTGTTCGTACATGTTGCTAATTAATTTGGTCAGAATGTATTTGTGGAAATGGGGATCACGATTGTTGCTGCTTTTAATGTTTCTACCTTTATTTTTGTTTTCTACTATATGTGTTGTAACCGCCCAGAATAGTGCCTCGACACCAATGAGAGCAGGATACAAACTGAACGAACAAACAAACAAACAAATAAATAAATAAAGCAAAGTCTGGATCCTTCACCCTGCTCAATATGCCGCCAACCAGAGGTTAGAAATGCTTGCTGGACTACAACTCCCAGAATCCCCTCAACACCTGCTTTCTGCTCCTGATGGCTGGAGGATTCTGAGAGTTGGAGGCCAAACAAACAGGGAGGTTTTTAAACCTCTGCCAGTGTAGAGGTAGCCTGAATGGACGCTTTGCTTGCGGCAGTGGCTTTGGACTACAACTCCCAGAAGCCCTGGCCAACACAGCTGGTGGTGAAGGCTTCTGGGCGTTGCAGTCCAAGAACATCTGACTGACACTCCCACTCCCAGGTTCGGCAGCACGGGGGCCTTGGCGCAGCCGGGCCTGGGGACGTTGCCGTGGCAACCGTAGAACGCGGGAGGGGATTAGGCGGGTGGGCTCGGGCGCTTAAGGGAGGGGCGGGCCGTGCGTCATAAGGAGGCGCCGGAAGTAGGAGGGCGGAAGTGGCGAGGCTCCTCAGAACGGGTGAGGTGAGGTGAGGTTCCCAACGGGAGTCGTCGCCGGAGCCTCCGAGGGGAAGCCCCCGGCCCCACAGGCCGCCTTTTTCGGGTCCTTTCCCACCGCGGCTCCCTTGCCTTGGCCTTTTCCCTGCTTTCGGCTCTTTCCAGCCCATAATAACCGTGCAGAGGTGCATGGCTTGTGCTCCGGCAATGTTTCGCTGCCTAAGTTGGTAGGAAAAGAGATCACCTCAGAATAAGGGGAGGTTTGATCTAGCGAGAGAAGAGCGCTCAGGGTTGTGGCCACGTCTGTTCTTCTGCACCAGCGACCCGGTAGAACTCCAGATATTTAATTAATTTATTTATTTATTTATTTATTTATATCCCGCCCATCTAGACAACGTCTACTCTGGGCGGCTTACATTAAAAATCATAAAAACAATTTGAACAACAATTTAAATCAATAATATTGGTATCATTCAAGAGAAGCCGCTGAAAAACGCCCCCCAAGTTGTCTGTCTGGTGAGGAGGAGGTTTGGGGCAGGAATCTTGAATATTGTTCCAAAATCACAGCCTGTTTTTGTGTGTGATGTGTAACGAAGGGAGCTTGGTCTGTACCCTTTTCCCCATTAGAAGGGGTGACCTGTCACAAGTGATGCAGAAAAGAGAAGTGGTTTTCATTGAATCAAACTAGAAGGTGCCTCAGAGCTGCTGCAGAGAAGTGCTTCGCCACACACACACACCCCGGCACGTTGCCCTCTCAGTAAATCAGTTTTCTTTAAATTACAGGCCTGTGGAAAAAGCATATGGATTAGGGTTGAGAAGAAGAATTCAAAGGTAGGTAGAATAAGATCCAAACAATCCAAAAACAAGATTCTACCCAAATTCCACTGGAAAACTCAACAGAAATTATATGTGCATAACCTACATGTAGCAAAGGGATTTAATATGCGTTCTAGTTTGCTTCTTTGGTGGTGAAAACTGCTGTGTGTCGTTCAGCTCTTTCTGTAGTCCATTTAGCAAGCAAGCAAGATTTGTTTCCATTTAAAATAATAATACAGACGTAATCCTAGACCTATCTACTCATCAGTAAATCCCATTTATTTCTATGGGTTTTACCTCCTGGTAAATGTATATCAGGTTGGGGTTTTAATTAATTTTCTTGATTGCCATGGAAGTTATATGCAGAGTTGCTGCCTTGATTGGCTAATCTGATAATGAATCATAACGTTTACTTATACATAATATCATCAGTATCTTTAAATGCTGCACTTAATAAACAGAAGGTGGAAACAATGAGAAATTATCAGCCAGCCATGCAATATCTATATAAAATTAAAGAAACAAATGTTAGGCTTCTTTTTGTGCGCCTATTTTAATCTCATTAAACTAGTACTAGAATGTTTTAAATAATTATTTTATGTTTTAAAAATGCCAGTTTTGCTTCTTTTGTTTTCAGAAATAGAAATACATTATTATGTAAGTGGCAAAAAGTGGCATGTGTTTGACAGTGTTTCCTAATCTGTGTCCTGTTAGTCTATTGCTTGCTGCTAAAAAATGTGGTCCAGCCCATAATGTGTGTGAAATAGCCACATTTTGAAATGTGGTAAGGTATCCATGGGGAATCAGTTACAAGTCCCCCACAGATGCGAAAAAACATGGAAATACCGGAAGCTATACATTGAATGCCCTCTGGCCCCCTCTATTGCTGGTTTTGCTTCTTTACATCATAAATATTTTTCCTACAGTCGTCCACCTTCAGTGTATTCTTATGACAATCACAGATCCTGTGTAACTGTGAGGTGACAAGCCACCTCGCCCAGGATCAGGAGAGTGTACTGTCCGCCTCTCAAGTAAAGGAAGAAGCACAAGAGATAGGAGTGACAGAAAAGGAATTAAGTAAACTAGAAATAAAAGAAGAGGCTAAAGGGGGCGCAAATCGGGCGGGAAAGGAAGTGGATAAGAAGGAGGGAGAAGGAGGGGAGGGGGCAGAAGCATGTTGGGGAAGAGAGGAGAAAGGAGAGAAAAAGGAAGAGCTAGTAGAGTTGATCCAGGAAGATCCTTGGACAGGAGAGTGGGGAGAGTTCAAGGTGCCTCGTGAGTACGCCGAAAGGGAATGGAGGCGACAGATGTATAGAAAGCTACCATACTGGGGGGAGACTGAGGAGCGAAAGCAAAGGAAGGAATATAGGGCGTGGGTGAAGAAAGAAGAACAAAGGAGAGAAAGGCAAAAATGTATAGTGATTCCCGAGAAGTCCCATGGGCCCAGCCCCTTCAGACCCCGACAGAGAAAGATATGTGGCTCAACAAAGGGAGGACTGCAGGGAACTATGACGTGGGCTGAGAACACGCCCGAGTTGATGGGTGCCAGACCCAAATGGACCCAAGAAGTTAACAGTGATTCCCCGTTGTCTTACCACGAAGAGATACCCAGTTTTAATAATGTAAAGACTTATGATTTGTTGTTGAAGTTGGATGATGACAAACAGGACCAAAAAATCAAAGAAGCCATGTTAAATGATAAACCGGTTTTATTAGAAGAATTGGGTGTGACGAATTCTTCTTTGGACAAAGTAGAGAAAAGGGAGGTAGAGGACAAGCGGCACGATCACAGCAACCCAGGTCCCTGTCACTAGGAAGCAGAAAGAGAAAGGGAGTTGATTCTCTCCTGAGTCTGTCAATAGAAATATACGTGTTCTAACCATACATAACAGGTTGTCCCATCATATTAACGGGTCGTGTGTTTCACTGTCACTAATGGAGAAATCGCTCCCCTTAATGGCACATGTGGCTGCGTGGACACATCCTCCATTCCGTAGTGGGAATGTGAACAATTGAATCTTCCAGGCACCGTCATTTGCACCCGCCTTTTAGAAAATTATATTGCCGGAGATGTTTGTATCTGGAGAATCAACTCCTTTTGTCTTTCTGCATCTCAGGGACAGAAACCTGGGTTGGTTGACTCTTTCTGGGCTAATTCTTCTGCACACAACTTTGAATGGCGAGTGAGAGACTAATACAGCATTGGATACTTACAGTGTGGTGGTCTTACCTAATGTTTGGTGTTTTCACTGATACAGAGAAGCTTCACCTGTGGAATTTCTGCAGGTTGCTAAGCGGCAGGTGTGTCAGCTATGCCTAAAAGACTGTCTGCTACTTAGAAAACTCCCTTTCCTCATAAATGAGTTATACTAATTAATTCTAAATGTGCATGTGTACAAATATGGCATCCAGAAATACACCACACATACAAATTGCTTCCCTTTATTCTGTTCTTGTGTTTCCTCTGACTTCGTTGTGTGTGGATGGCCATTCTTGGTCTATAAGAAGAGGATGCAAAAGGCCAGGGAGTGAAGAAATGGAGCAAACCTTATTTTTAGGCTGCCTTTCTCTCAAGGAAGGGCAGGATCAATTAGAAGCTATAAGTGTTTTTTGAAAAACTCCTTGGTCTTCAACAGCTGCACTTGAGACAAGCGTTCAGAGAGGCAGTGTCATGGGTTACAGCCCATGTGCTGTAGAGATTGGGGTGTAGGGTTGGGAAAAGGGTTTGAGAAAAGCAGGGTACAGTCCCCACTGGGTGACCTTAAGCCACTCACACAGCTTCACAGGGTTATGGGAAAGGAGGAGATAGAGAAAAATGGGATAAAGCTTCAAATGGAGCATGGCGTTACCGGCGGGGAGAGATGTGTCGTGGGACAGGTACAGGAAATAGAACAGATAAAAAAGCAAAGGGTGCTGCTTATATACTGCCCCATAGCGCTTAAAGCACTCTCTGGGCAGTTTACAAGTTAATTATGCAGGCTACACATTGTAAGCGCAAGGTACTAGGTTTTGCATGCAGATGTGAAATGGCTCAGCCTTAATGCATGGGGATGTCCAGATAGCATTTCGTGTCTTGTCATTGCAGATGCTCCTGTCACGATCTTGCCCTAGTAGGTGCAGGGGCGAAAGAGATTATGGATGACGTGATATTTCGAAGTGACACTGTCTTGTCTGATGTCCACCTACACACCTCAAGCAAAAGGCAGCTGATGGTCAGGCTGAATGCTGTTGGCCAGCCGGGTAAGGGAACAGGCAGCGCTGTGAGTGGTTGGGTGGGATTTTCCTGTCACCTCCTGCATGTGACGTTGGTGCGATTTTATGCCATCGGCCGAGGCCTTCTGCGAACCTTATTTTCTTTGCTCTGGCATGTAACCTAACAGAAAACAAAGGGCGGGGGTGTTTCAAAATAGCATTTCCTAGTCAAGGTTTGATCCTGGTGATCGCTACCAATATGCAACCTGTGTTTAAAAACACATCGCAGGTAAGAGCCCAGGCCCACCATCTTCCCTCCCCCTTGAGAGCTTGTTGCTGAGCACGGTCTCTTCATGTTTAATGGATAAGTGCAGTGATTTGTGATGTTTAGAATACAGTCGGGCGTGAGTCATGAAATATGCTAGCATTTTGAGGATTTGCAACGTGCTCAAACAAAGTGATTTGACTTCACGTCTTTGCCCCTTAGTATTTCTCGCACAGTTCAGACTTCTTTTGGAGAAGACCAGGTGGACCTCTGAGGAGGAAGAGAGAGACTTGGGTAGAAATGCCCTCGGATGTCAAGAGAGATACAGAGAGGAGCTGAAGGCGGGCAGTAGTCCTCACGGTCAAGATCCTTCGAGAAGTCCCGGAAAGGAACCAAACTCCTTGGAAAGAATCGAAGCCTTGCTGGATGAAGACGGGGATCTGGAGGTGGTCAGAAGGCCTCGGTTCGCTTGCTCAGAAGTGGAAGCTCTGCCAAGGGACAAGGTGTGTCCCATCATTTTGACCACCGGTGGCGATCCCTCGGAGGAGCATGAGCAAAAACACAGCTCCTGTGACATTGTTAAAATAGGTCAGTCCTCTGAGGTGGTGGCGGCCTGGCACAGAATTCATGTTTCTTGTGAGAAGAAGAGGCATGAACCCTGGACATAAGAGAACTAGCACCTCCGTTCGTGATCTCCCCTGCCCGACCCCATGATCTGGGTGAGGCAGGCTGGGAAGGAGAACTCTACCCCCAAATATTTGCTGGTGTGGTTAAAATGTGGGTGACCCCTTTCCTTAACCCCATGCTCGCTAGCCTTCTCGGCTGGTAGGTCTCTGTTTCTGAAGCACAAACCGTTTCTCCTGGGTAAATGGAGGTACATCGGGTTGCATATTAAGTTTGCATCCAGGTAACCAGGAAAGGGCAGAACTGGCCCCCGAGCGGGGGCTTATACACGTTCATCTTGGTTGCCTGCATCGGCACTCCCATGTAACCTCTCAGTAGCTTATCCTAAAGTGACCTGTGCAGACGACCCAGCCTTGTAGCGCTCCAGGCAGTCCGAGTCATATCCATGGTTCCTGCTCAAGATTATTGCTAATCTTGAAACAAAATTAAGCAGAGAATGGCTAGTGCAGCGCTTAGGGTGTAGGACTAGAGCCAGGAGGATCCAGACTGAAATCCAGACCCAGCCTTGAGCTGTCTGGAAGCCTTTTGGGCCACGTGGCTTCATTGGCCTCACTTTGGTCTGCAAAGAACGAAATGGTTTCTGTGCAGTTTGGGGGTTCTTAGAAAGAAGAGAGGGATCGACTCCCTAAAGGAAGCCACTGGCTTGAGTTTACAAGAGTTGAGCAGGGCTGTCGAGCACCGGACAGGTTGGAGAGCGCTCCTCCATAGGGCCCCACGAGTCAGAGGCAACTGGGCAGCGCGTAACAATAAACAGAAGGAAGAGGACACAAAACTGTAATGAAGGAGAAAGGGTTTTTCACAAAAATATCTTGAGGGAGCTGGGCTGGTCCAGTCAGCGATAATCAGGTAGCCAGTCTGGGCTTCACTTTCCATGATCAGTAGCCAAGTTGGCCAGTAGTCGGGGGATCAGAGAGCTGTAGCCAAAAACACCTTGGTTACCTGGAATTGTGGTGCTCTGTTGCTTGAAGATATGTTTTGGTTACTGATTTTATTGACTGCTTTTAATATGATACTTGTTTAATACTTTTTAAATATTTTTAAATATCTGTATACTTAATGGTTTTTAGCTTTTTAAGACCTGTCTTGTGATGTAAGCCGCCTTGGGACCTGTTGAGGAAAAAGGGTGGGGTAAAAATATTCTAAATAAATGAATTAAATAAAGAACCCTCTACCTCTGGGGCCCCAGCAACTCTCTCTGCCAAGCATTTATTCAAAATGGGGGTGGGCGGGGGATGACATTTTAGAAGCAATTTTGGCCTAATAGGAAAAACTGGGCTTCATGAACTTGTTTCGCTTTTCCAGAGCACACCATGGCCACCCCTTTAGAAGATGTTGGCAAGCAGGTGAGTGGCTCTTTTGCCATCCTGCTTTTCCGCCCTTTGGCTCTTTTCCCCACCCCCACCCCCCCCAAAAATGCAGCAAGACTAACATTTTTGCCTCTTGTTCTGAAAGGTCTGGCGAGGAGCTTTCTTGCTCGCGGACTACCTCCTCTGTCAGCAAGATCTGGTCCAGGACTGCACTGTGCTGGAGCTGGGGGGAGGTACTGGCATGGTCAGCATCGTCGTGGCCAACGCTGCCAAGACCGTGTATTGCACAGGTACGTGGTGAACTGCTCAGGGGTGTAAGGCATCTGGCTGTGGAGCCAGTGGTCGGGAGTTTGATTCCCCCACGGGGCCTCCTGGACAGGGGCTGGGCTGGATGATCCCATAGGGTCCCTCCCAGCTCCGCAGTTCTAAGGTCATTGTTATTAAGAACTGCCGGAGAGCTCAGGGGTTGAGGTCTCTGGCAGAGGTTGGGAGTTCGATTCCCCCACTCGTGCCTCCTTGACACAGGCTGGACTTCATGATCTATAAAGTCCCTTCCAGCTCTCCAGTGCTAAGGTTATACAGTAGATCAATGACATCTTTTTAAAGACTTCAGAAAGTGTCCCATTTCAAGTTGAATTGATAAGAAGCAAGGCCATTTGGGAGAAAAGGGAAACTGCGGTCTTTTCTGTGTATGTTACTTGCTGCTCATTTCGTTCATTAATTCCAAAGTACTAGCTTCTTAAATTTTTTTTTTAAAAGATGTTGGTGAAGATCTTCTGGACATGTGTGAACGGAACATTTCATTAAATAAGCATTTGACTGAGGCAGCAGGTAAAGGTCTGGTTGCATTTTGTTTAATTTTATTTATCATTGCATTCCAAAGTACCGGCCAGGCTGTCGTACGAAGTAGAAACCTAGGCAGCTCTTTGACACCCAGAGCTTGGAAAGTTTTCCTTTTTTTTAATTGCTTTCCCTCAGCCTTGTTAAAGGGGCGTTTTAATAACATTCCTTATGGAGAAAGGATATGCCCCTGTGGGGAAGAAACAGTTGAGTCCTTGGCACACACCATTCTAGAATGTAGCTTATATAGGTCTGAACGTATCCGTTACCTCTACCCAATAATGTGTAAATGTACTAGTATACCTCCCACAGACTACCTGAAGTTTCTGCTGTCCGGAGAGAACCAATTAATAACACAGTCGGTGGCTAAGTTTTTATTCTCAGTTTTAAGAATTCGTAAAATGTTATATTGAGACAACCACCTGACTCAAGTTTTAAACTGCTGATATGTTCAAACAACTTACTTATTCTGTATATCTTATATAATGGTTTTATCTTTGAATTTCCGGGTCTATGACCGTATAATAATAAAACTCAGTAACTTTCCTTTTTTGGACTACAGCTCCCAGCCAGAGGGCCACCTCACATGGCTTCAGCCTCTTTGTGCTCTGATAACCTGCTGTCCCGTGATTCCTCCAGCTGGCTTGCTGGAGGTTGGGGGGTTTATTGGTCTGGTGCCTTGGAACCATTGCCTGAGGCTGCGTCCACAGATTTCAGCTGTAATCAGTGGTCGTGCTGGCTGAGAAATTCTACTAGGTGGAGTCCCACCCACCCCTAAAACCCTACTTTTCTCAGTCCTGCATCTGCCAAACAGGACCAGTGCTCGCCCACTATTATCCAGCAGTTCTCCAATGCCAGGAATTGAACTTGGGATCTGAAACCTTCTGCCTGCAACACATGTTTTATCCTTGGCAGGCAATTTCTTTCCAAAGGCCTGTTCTGAACCTTTCCTCTGATCGCTTCTCTGCATCCAGTCTAAGGCTACAGTCTTGAACCCACTTCCTGTTGTAAATAATGCAAATGTGTGTCACATTTTTCTTGGTCTTTTTCAAGCCGAATCACTGTTCAAAAACTCTGCCCATGGAAGGCTGTTGAAATACTTAGTAGGGGGGCCAGTTTCAAAAATGCAGCACTTCCTAGTTCTGTCCCAGGGCTCCCTCGTAATCTTTTCCCATCGTTTGGAAGCCACTGGACAAGATCAGTTGGAAGCCAAGGGATGCAGTGAGGAAGTTTTTAATTGCCAAACATCACCAGCACCATTATGACTTTAGGAGCTTTGGTGATGTTCAATAATTAACAACTTCCAGCTCCCACAGTTTATAAACAATGAAATAGATTATACAGGAACCCTGAGAACACACTGGGTTAGAAGTAGGAAGTGTTTACTTTCTGAAAATCTCTCTGGCTGGTGATGCTCTGCAACTACATCGGATATACAGGATTTCAGCCTGTGTTTACTTCCTTTTTCCTTTTATCTCTCCTTTAAAGCAACTCTGTCAGATCTGGGAGCCAATTTTCTATCCCCGGTATCTCTGGGGACTTAACAGAACTCCCAGCAAAACAAATGGAAAACAAGCAAGCAAGCCTAGAAGTCCACTACCAAGTTTGGTTTGGTTTTGGGTGGGCAATGCTTTCTTCAGTGTAAAACATACTAGGGGAGCCGTGCAACCTAGTGAATTGCCATTGTGAAAACTTCCAGGAGTTGTCATTTACTTTCTGCAAAAAAATTAATCAGCAGGGGAATGATTTAGGGCTGTGAAAATGCTTGGGGTTTGCATGCCGCCCGCCCCCCATTGCTCTCTCTCCCCCAAAGCATATTTGCTTGCGTGTTTTATCATTTTATTTCTTTATCCTCTGATTGATTTTTCAGGAAGTAAAGTTAAGGTCAGAGAATTAGACTGGTTGAAGAACGATTTTTGTACCGGTAAGTAGAAGTATCAGTTTCTGATCGGTACGAGTTGATGATTTCCCTTCCAACATGTTGAATTATTGAGTTCCCTTAGTACTCCGGGCACAGCTTCAGTCAAAGGCTGAAATCCTGTTGCTTGAACAAGAGTAGGCCTGCTGGATCAGTGGGTGAGTCAGTTCTTCTATTAATTAATTTAAATATGCCTACTCTAATTGTGGCTTCATCATCATCATATGCCATCAAGTCAATTCTGACTTATGGTGACCCTTTCTAGGTAGAGAATGCACAGAAGCAGTTTATCCTTCCCTTCCTCTAGGGGGCACCCTGGAACTGTACAGCTTGCCCAAGGCTACACAGGCTGGCTCTACTCCTAGGAGGCACAGTGGGGGAATCGAACTCCCAACCTCTGACTCTGCAGCCAAAGACCTAAACCTCTGAGCTATCCAGCCAGTTCTTAGGCCAGAGGCTTCACACAAAAGGGGAATTCTCCCAGCTTGTCCAGTTTGACTTCTGTCCCTCAAAAGCACTCAGAAACAGAGATTCAGACAAGATCCAGCCCAGCTTCGGATTAGGTGTGCCCTGTCTTCTCCCCTAGTGAGAGCTTTGTGCACTAAAGGCAAACTTGTCCGAATAAAAACCAGCTGTTATCTTGCAGTAAGCTAGTCCTGAGCCCCTCTGCCCTCTTGTGCCTCCTCCAGGATGGTTTCTTATGTGGTTTCGTCTGTCTCAGAAGTGTCTCCTCATGGACTGTTAAGCCCAGGTGTTATTTAACTTAAAACGTTTGCAATTTGAACCCATTTCTTTTCTTCATCATGTCTTTTGGGTTCGAAGCGTGGATGCTTTCTCAAAAAATAAAAAGTTGTGCACCATTCAGTGAAAACTGGGTGCTTTCTCAGCAAATGCGGTTCTGTTTTGCCATAGATCCTGAGAGTGTCCATAGCTGGTCCGAAGACGAGATTGCTGAGCTGTACGATCTCACCACGGTTATATTAGCTGCTGACGGTAAGGTATTATTGGAGATGTTGTTGAAGCCCTGAGACTGTGCTTGAATCCCACGCACTGTTGTTGTGTGTTGGTTTTTAAATAATCTGTGGGAGTCATTGCCATTAGAGAACTGACTCAAGCCGTGGAGGCCACATGGAAACTAGGGGCAACTGGAGAGTAATTTCAGAGGTGGCCTTAAAATGAATCAAAATATGGATTTCTCTGAATTTCATGGTTGTAGGGCAACTTCCCACAGGCTTCAGCAGAACCACATCCCATAGTGGTGCATTTAAGATCATCAGAGGAAGGCCTCCGGTCGGTCCCACTGCTGCCAGCCCAGGCATGGCTGATGGGGACACGAGAGACAGGGCCTTCTCGGTGCAGCTCCCAGGTGATGGGAGGCTGTCCCTCCCTCTTATCCTTCCGCCAACGGTTGAAGACCCATCTTTTCAGGCAGGCCTTTAACAATCACAACTGAGTCCCTGAATGCCTTTTTAAAGTTAATATTTTTTTTTATGTTTACTTGCTTTTCATTATTCAGTTGTATTTTAATTGGAATATAGTTTAACTGTTTTTTAATGTTTACTACTTACTATGTTTTTAATTCTCTTCTTTTTAATGTTGTGAGCTGCCTTGGGTCCTCTTAGCGGGAGAAAGGTAGCCTTTAAATAAAACAAATAAATAATAAATAAAAAGAAAGCAAATGAGTGAATGGGAAGAATCACTGTTCAGTACTGGGAATTATTAGTCATGGACACCAGTGTACAAGCCTCCTTAAAATAAGCAGGAGTTACTAGGGCCTCTCCATGCATTTACGTGAGGATCTGTGCATGATAGGCACCCAGTGAGTTGCTTAATGCTCAGAACATGAGAATATTTGCAGATGAGAATATGATGAATCTAGAGGTCAGATTATCCTTCTTTGACAGATAAAATGTCAAAGCTGTTCAGGGCAAGCCGACATGTGAAATTCACCCCGCCTGTGTGTGTCGTTGCAAAACTCTCTTTTGCCATCAGTGCCAGTCCTGGTAACTATGAATGGACTCTTGTTTTATTCTTAGCTGCCAGGCACCTGAGGGGCGGGCAGCCCTCTCCTAAGGACCTGCTAGGGATAAAAGAACCTTGTGTGAGCCGAACATCCCGATGGTCCAGGTGCTTCAGCCCTCTTTTCTTTTTGTCGCAGTCTTTTACGACGATGACCTGACAGATGCCTTCTTCAGAACCCTCTCTCGCATCACGAGCCGCTTGAAAAACTCTTGCACTGTCTACTTGTCCATAGAAAAGAGGTAAATGGATGTCCTTTCACTCTGAAGTGGAAAATGCACAGCCCCGCACCTAGGGTGTTGGTAGGTGACGGTAGATGCAGTTAGAGCTTCTGAGTGGGCAATATATATGTGTTTGCTCATTTCCATGACACCTTCTAGCATAAGGTGCTTAGTCACCAAAGAAAGGCTACACAGATGACTGTATTCCTAAGAAAAGGCCCTTCAGAGGAAACAGTCGTGCTCGCTAATAAAGCATCCTGGGCTTGGATAAGAATTATATACACATCCACAAGGCTCCAGAATGAGGCTGTTGTAAAAACCGCTTGCACGACTCGGAGCCCCGAGAGCCAGCACAAGTATCCGTTTTCGCTGGGCTTATCTTTGAAAGATTACCCTTGACTCATCAAAGCAGACGGTCTTACACCAACGAGTCGTGCTTACAGAAGGAACAGCTCCTGTAAAAAAAAAAAAAAAAGTGACCGTAATGATTCCGAAGTAAACCTCACTGAGTTTGATGGGAACATGCTTGGAATTTGGGAGTAAGAGGAACTGCAGCCTGAGAGTGTCAAGAAATCTGTCCACTTCTTGACACCCGCTAGCACTCTTATCTGCACCGTACGTTACAGCGGTAGTGAGAAAAGAGCTTGTTTGCTCTGGTTTTATTTTGCACAGATTTTTCAGCCCTGTTGGTTTGGCCACAGCTAGCTGGATAGCTCAGGGATTTAGGAATCTGGCTGTGGAGCTAGAGGTTGAGAGTTCGATTCCCGCACTGGGCCTCCTGGGAGAAGAGCCAGCCTGGGTGGCCTTGGGCCAGCTGCACAGTTGTCCCAGGGTACCCCGAAAGGAAGGAAATGGGAAACCACTTCTGTGTATTCTCTAACTGGAAAACCCTGGAAAAGGGTCGCCGTAAGTCAGAATTGACTTGACAGCACATGATGGTCACAATGATGATTGGTTTGGCCACAGGGGATGAACAAAGGGACTTAATCCTTGGGAAACTGACATGCAAAACTATATTGTGGTACCAGCATCTTCTGTCTTTTCCCTGTTGTAGCCTCACCCATTAGTGCCCGAGGATTTTCAGGTCCTCTTAAGACTGGCCTGCAAAATCCTGCCCTCCAGATACAGTGGGGCTGCAAACCCCCATCAACTTTGTACTCCACAGTGAGTGGGGAGGCATTCTGGGGATTGTAGTTCACCAATATCTGGACGGCCACGCCCCCCCCCTCCAGATGATTGTTACCACCGGCCAGGGCAGCCGTGTTCTTTGCCACCATCCTGAGAAAGTGCGTTGGTTGTTGTCTTTGTTTATAAAAGTGAGATTTGTGGGAAATTGGAATGATGCTGTAAAGGGAGGTCTCTTCATTGCTATTCATGATAAAGCAACCTGTGAATTAAAGTTAGAAAAATAATATTTGAAAGTAAATTATTTTAAATATATATGGAATGTCTGTTTAGAGCCTGTGTTGGGAAAGGCAAAAATAACTTCTCCAGAGCAAAATTTGCTTTACTTTTGGAGAGAACCAGGGCATAATGTACAAAGTAAAAAACTTTGACTATATCCCGGGGTGGAGGGGTGCTCTTGGTGTTAACTGATGTGTTTTGAGTTTAATATTTGTATTTTTCTGTCTGTCTCTCTTATTCAATAATAACACAAAAAGTAAACGGATATCTCTTTGGCAGGCTGAACTTCACCTTACGGCACATGGACGTCGTCTGTGAGGCATACAATCACTTTCGGAGGAGCCTGGATGACCTGCAGAATCTCAGAGAAGGCAGAACGAGATACACCGTGGAGCCGGTGGAGTTGTCCTTTCCTCAGCACATCGTTTATGGGCGAGTGGAGCAGTTGGTATGTAGGGCTTCCCTAGCATCACTAAATAACCCTTGCAGTAGTTCTCGATTTAATCATAGCAGGGGCAAAGAATCAAAGGCTTGCTTTTGTCTCTGCCTGGCTGAACTCAGCCGCCATAAATGGTGCAAATCTTTTTTTCTTCTTTTTTTTATCATCTCACACTACTAATATCCTATGTGTACAGGTAGGAAACAGAGGCTGGGGGTAATAACTGGTGTAGATGTTCTGTTAGGAATGTTCATCAAATAGGATTGGGGAAGCAGAGTTAGATTTCTAGATACGGTAGGACTCCCGTATCTTATAGGGATTGGTTTCCTCCGCTCCGTGGATGCTGAAAACGTGGGTTATAGCAAACACTATACATAGCATGGTCTCTGGCTCCCTCTAGTGGCCAGTTCTAGTCACGTCACGTTTAGAAATACATTGTTCAAGGATTTTTCTTTTAATATTTTGAGACCATAGATAAGTGAATCAGTGGATACTGATCCTGTGGATGTGGGGGTCCTACTGTAATTTGAAGCAAAATTACAGGGATCTCTGACTGCCAGTTGTTTAACAGGAGTAGCAACAACATTCTGTCCCTGTCGGCATTAGTTTATGGGGCAGAAACAAAGAAAGACCACCCAGTGTAGTGATGACTTGGAGAGGTAGCCGGGAATGGATTTTTGTAGAAAGAAACTATGAGCTCAGTTGGTTTCTGCTACTCAAATCCTTTGCTCCAGGGCTCTTCAATTGGAGGCATAACACCATCACTGTAACTTTCAGAGGTGAATTGCGGCAAATTAAGAAGTTAGTGTCGCGTTACCTGTCCCACGCCAGTTGCGTAACTCTGTGTCGTCAGCAGTTCCTACACTGACTTCTCAGCTTGACAGTACCTCCCTCTTGACAGCTACACTGACGGCACGACACCAGCGGATACACACAAGGGTAATATCTGGCCGTCGTTTTCTCCATTCTTATAACCTCTGCCGTCTTGGAACAAGACGGTGGCCTTAAAATACCTTAATGAAGAAGAAGAATCAGGTCAAGTGCCTTACTTGATGGCAGATCCTGGATGATATTTCCCTTCTGCTCTCTGTTAAAAATAATATACTTTTTTAAAAAATTGTGTATTGGCTTGTCAAAGAGAGATACCTACTGTTTTATAGCTGCTCTGCTTCGGTTCAGATTCTCATAATGGCGTTAATCATCTCTGAATATCTCTCCTTTGCTTCGCAGGAGTTGTGGAAGATTAGGGCTGACAAGACTTCTGAAAGAAGCGCATATCCCTGTGCAAGATTGAATTAGGACAGGAAGACCTCCATACAGAATGAATGGAGCAAAGAAGCCAGTTGATTTTGGGTACACGCCGAACGCTGATTAAAATGTATACATAGCAGCAGTTGGGATGTTGGCTGTGATTTATGAACAGGATGAACCGTTAGATGCTCAGTTTGTGTTCCAGCATCGTACCCAGCTCCAGGAGACTGGCAGCTGTGGATCTGTGGCATTCATGGAGGCCAGGAAAATTGGCTCCCAGGGAACGCTGGTGATTGAACATTATGTGAATCCCATGGTTATAACAAAGAGGTTTGGGGTGCCGTGCCGAGGAGCAGATGGATCGCAGCCCAGGTTCACGGACTTAGAGCCTGCTTCGTCAAGACGCTGAAAACGTTGTCTTCTGCCCGCACCCAGCAACAGGGACTTTAGTTGGTGGGAAGTTTCTGCCCAACAAATCGGCTGACGGTACTGCATGGGGCCGATGGGGGTTGTACTCCGCTAAGTTCTGAAGGAGGCTGTGCCCTGCCCACTCCAGTTTGAGATGGTGGCGGAGTTTGGGCATGGAGATAACCACCGGCACTGCCTGAAACTCCGTGGAAGAAAGCGTAAATAAAGAGAGAGAATGGAGACAGCAGCCATAAGGAGAGAGAGCAAAGGCCAGGGCAAAGAAAGATAAGGTGAGCTTAAAGACCAATAAGGGGACTCCGCAGGGTTGTGTTGAAAAGGCACCGAGCCTTATCTGACTTGGAAAGAGGAGAGAATGGCTGTATGTGGAGGTTCATCAGTGCCTCAGGCCATGCCCCTAAACTCAAGTCCTCCCCAGCTTTTTTTTTAGAATAATAATAATCTTAGAACTGCAGAGCTGGAAGGGACCCTGAGGATCATCAAGTCCAGCCCCTCTCAAAAGAAGCACCGTGGGGGAATCGAACTCCCAACCTCTGGCTCTGCAGCCAGAGACTGAAACCATCGAGCCATCCACCTGTGTTACTAGAACTCGGGAAGTTTTCTCGGCAGCAGCCGTGGTCTAGGGGAGGAAGTAGAACTTCTGGCATCTAGCCATGTGCAAAGTGCAAAGCCTTTATTTTGACTAAGAATGGCTCAGTTCAACAGGCAAATCATGAGAGCATACTGTATAATCAGGGAAAATACATTTCCAAAAACTTTCTTAGCTTAGTAAAGGGCCAGCTCTGGACTCGGCACTTCTTACTGAACTCTGGAATTTGGCTTACTTTTAAATAACTTCCTAATTTTCACTTTTCTCGAGGGAAGCTTGTCAGGTCTTTCATTTTTTTTCTTTCTTGTGGTAACATAGTCACGGACTCCTTTTTTGTGTGGATTCAAACTCTAGGATTGTTGGCATTTTCACGACCCTCCAACTCCTTTGTTTTGTTCCATGGATGCTATAAAAGCCTTCCAGAATAGTTCACCGCTCGGTGTTACTTTGACATGACAGAAGACTAAACATTGTTGACTCTAAAGCATTATGGCCGTAAGGCAAGGAGTTCTGCCGGTGCTCTTTCAGATTCAGATCCACAACCACAAGGAGGAGCAGTGGGAGAATATTGATGCATGGAAACCAGCTCTTATTCCTTCCTTCACATCTGTGAGGACATGCGTTGCCCATAATCTTCCTTCGGTGGTCGATGGTGGAGGAGCCACCCTTAACACCTTCCTTAATTGTGAGCAGAAAAACACACCCAAAACTAGGAATGTAGAAGAATGTGATATCTTTACTAGACCACTAAAAAATCAAGTCATGCGAGCTTTCATGAATTAAAAAATTGTTTTTCGAGCATGCTCATGAAGGAAACTTGTGTTCCAAAAACAGGCGATGAAGGTGTGTATGTGTGTGTCTGTGCGTGTGTGTAGAAGGCTTAGGTAGAGCGTTGGGCTGCCTCTGTCTGAATTACCGAGGGACAAGTTCCAACCACATGTAACCAGCTTTAAACTCTTCTTGAAAAGATGTTTGGCAAACTTTTGCCAAAATGTTTTCGGACATGCGCTGCATAATTTTTCTGCACTATCCAGAAGTTACCGGTGCATGCCTGAAGAAGTGATTTCTAATTCACAAAAGGTTGCATCAATTGCTTGATTTTTTAAAAAAAGTGGTTTAAAAAGGTGACACATTTTTCCCCACTTGTATTGTGTTCTGACCATACAGCTCCCTTTGTGTGTTTTTTTTCCTTTTCCAAAATTGGAAGTAACTAGTCTGCCCTAAATTATCCTGTGTAGGGACACACACACACACACACACACACACACCCCTTTACAGTGAAATGCTGGAGCTTGTTTATTGGAAAGCTTTCCAGCCAAGCATCTCTCAAAAGAGCTTTAATTACACGGATATTTTCAAAGAACAATGTGTCAGTTTTAGATCTAACCATTTGAATATTTCCTTTACAAAAGAAAGATTGTTAAAGAAGAAGTGGCCTGGAGAATGGCAGCAAACCAAGGAAAAATAAATAGCAGTTGTAGCACATCCTTGAGAACAAACGGAGCATCCCAAATCGCTTTAGGATTAGAGGCGAAAATCAGGATTTAATATTAGTTCATTGCTTGACTCAGCAGGAATCTTTTGTTTTCTCATGTCTACTGGTAATGTTCCAATTCTACTCCGATTTCCCTTCATTTATATATTTTACAACCCTGGAACCTGATCGGTTTCAACCCCACCCCGCGGATGCTGAAAAATGTGGAAGGAGCAAATGCTATACATAGCATGGTCTCTGGCTCCCTCTAGTGGCTAGTTCTGGTAAATATTTCCAGGCAGCGGATACCGTATTTTTCCGTGTATAAAACGACACTTTTTCCTTAAATTGAGAAAAAATTGAGGGTCGTTTTATACACGGAAGGCAGCTCTTTACCGCTGCCTTTTGCGAAGGCACGGGGCTTAGCAAAAAGGAAGGGGAGGCGTTGCTCCCTTCGTTTTTGCTAAGCTCCGTGCTTTCTCAAAAGGCAAGGAAAAGCGGCAGTCACTTTGACAGCCGCTTTCCTTGCCTTTTGCCAAGGCATGGGGCTTAGCAAAAAGGGAGCCCTTTGATCCCTGCTTTTTCTAATTTGGGGTTAGAAAAAGGGGGGGGTTGTCTTATACATTGGGTCGTCATATAAATGGAAAAATACGGTAAGTGATCCAGTAGATAGAGGAGTACTACTGTATAACATGTATTTTGCACAGGGTGGAAAGCACACATTCATGAGGACTAGTGCTCTACTGCTAATCAAGGGGACTAAGTTGGAAGACGGGCAGTAGAACCATGGTTCGCAACTGCTGGCTTTCCAGTTTTTGGACTCCCGCACCCATAATTCCTTGCCTTCGGCCATGCAGGCAGGGGCTCTTCTGAGCTGAAGTCTGAAACACACAGAGGGCCACAGGTTCAGAGCCGCTGACGTAGAATAATTCGGGAAAATGCCACCAAAGGTGGCTTGTCAGTTGTGTGTCTCTTTCCACGCAGAGACAAGAAGAGGAGAGAGACGGATTTACTTCCAATATACTTATTTGCTACATTGGGAGCATTTTTAAAATTGACCCGCTTTTCACCTCAATAGCGTGTCAGGATTTTGCTACTTCATTTCACAGAAATTTTAGAATGGTTTTCGGAACCAGTAACTTAAGACCCGATGCCACATCTGTCATGAAATGCCAGCTGCTTTTCTCCTCTCTCTCATTTGGCAGAATGTGAATACTGGTGAACTCACACCGAACCCTGGCACGGGTGGGCCAGGAATGGCTGTTGTCACTAATTTTGGACCAGGGGGTGAGAGTGATGCCTGATGGTTAGAGCATTCGTTAGGCCATTATTTCTGTGGACATAGAGTTGTGTTGTTCCGTCCCTTGGCATCTGTTGTTATGCTTTCTGATGGAAGTCAGATCAGATGCTTTTGCTTAGTGCAGAGAGAACTACTTTAAAAAGCACAACAGAGAGAATCCTGACCATCTGATACAACCTCTTCTCATCTCAACCTTGCATGTTGGAGAACGAATCTTCGGTTAAATGAAAAATGAGTGAACAGTGCAGAAGAAAGGCTTACCTTGAATAACCACAGCCCGATGATCATAACAATGAACCTCCTGCCTCGGCAAACACACAGAGAAACTATGGCTTTCACACCCACTTGACCGCTTTCTAGGTCAGCCTTTGTTGGCCAGTCTGAGCAGCCAGAAAGAAGGCTCCTCTTCCACTCCTCTTCCGGCTGTGCTTTTTCTCAGAATCTGTCTCGCTTCCACCTGCAGTCACGGTGACTGTCTTGGACTCGCCTTCCATAGGTGGCCTCTTCACCCCTCGGGATTCCACAGAGAGATCCTTCTGTAGCCCAAAGCCTCCGTCCAGTTGGTAATGCCAACCAAAGTAGACCCCTTGAGTATGGCTGAGCCGTGAGTCAACATTTAGGATCAATCCCATTATTTAGCTGTCAGTCCTATTCAGGAGTCCAGGACCAGACGCTTTTCCTTTGGGGGGGATCTATCACACCACAGGTACCGGTGGATCCATAAGTAAAGAAATTTTCCATGCCACTTTCCAGTTTCAAATAGGCCCTTGTCTTGCCATGGAAGAGGTGCTGTAATGGTGTAGGAGAACGAAACGGTAGCCGTTGCATCAAAAAGGTTCCTGCAGACCGGCCATATGTGCCTTGCAGCAAAAAGGAGTACACGAGGTTCCTTAAGTCTGTATGAATTGTGGCTTGAGCTCCATTGAGAAAAGTAAGTCTTGATTCCCCCTTGCTTTGAAATTTGGACAAAGTTGGCAGGAGAGCGGAAAGGGAAGTTGTGAAGGAAAAAGGAGATAAAGAGATGATCAACAAGAAGCCACAGGAAGAACTATCTGTCAAGGCAAAAATGCTGAAACGGAAGCTGTCCTACTTTGGGCACATCCTGAGAAACCAGGATTTTCTGTAAAAGACATTAATACAGGGAAAGGTGGAAGGCAGCAGGAAAAGAGGAAGACCAAATATGAGATGGACTAACTCCCTAAAGGAAGCCACAGGCTTGAATCTGCAGGAGCTGGGCAGGGATTGTTGTGGACGGGACATTTTGGAGGTCCCTCGTTCATAGGGTCGCCATGAGTTGGAGGCAACCTGAAGGCACAGGACGACGACGACAAGCCAAGCAGGAAGGGGCTGAAGAAGAAGAAGAGGCCAGAGGATCGGAAAAGCTACACAAGTGCGGTTTGTCAGGATCTGAGCCGAGGGAGCGATGATTTTGGGGACATTTTGGAGGAGAATCCCATCCTGGTTTGAATTTGGCTGGAGATCCGTCATATGCTCGTCGAGGGCTGCGTGAAGATAAAAGAGTCTGATGATCCTTCATTCCAGCAGGTTGATGCAGCCCTTCCCCATCAGCATGACAGCTTTCCTTATCGCCATGTCCTTGGACGACCCCCCAGTTGGCAGGCGCACCCTGACCGTTCAGGGAAACGGCTGGGTGTCAGTCCGAGAGACTTGGCGCTCCCTTCCTCCGGCGGCCTCCGGCTCTGCACCGCCCTGGTCCCGGAGCTTCGCCTTCTTAAATTGTACCTCATGCGCTTAAACTGGCCTCGCAGAAGAGGAAGAGCGTGATTAAACGTGGCAGGACCGCCCGCCGTTCACGTCACAGCAGAGCCGTTCCAAAAAATGAGCCAGGACACGGGAGAGGCTTCCTGATTTGAAGCCGAGTGGAGGAAGCTAAAAGAGAATATTGCCTGGATATTTAAAATCCAGCTCTAGAAAATAAGGGATAAGACAATCAGTTGGGAGTTCGATTCCCCCACGGTGCCTCCTGGACAGGGGCTGGACTCGATGATCCGTAGGGTTCCTTCTAGCTCTGCCGTTCTGAGGTGGTGATGATGAGCAGGATGATTAAGCAGCCGCATTTGGGTAGGAAGTCCCTGTTTCAGTAAGGCTGGCTTTTCAGTGTGTTTAAAACTGTACACCAAAATTCAAGGGCCTGAATGCAGTCAATCGTCCCAAGTAGAGTAGACCCATTGAATCAGAAGGATTGGCATCAGAATTGACTCCAGCTCAGCCATTGTTCCAGTGGGATCTACCCTGGTTCCAGAGGATCGCCTCTGGGAGTGGCAATTGGATTTAAGTCAAAAGATGGATGGAGGAATGGATTTGTTTGTTTGATTCGCAATGCTAAAAATGCTCTGAACCCCGTGTGGGTAGAGTGACAGACTAGGACTCTGGAGACCCGAGTTCAAATCCCCACTCAGCCAGTAGGGGAATGGAACTGGTAAAGCCACTCCTTAAATGCCTCACTTCCCTTGTGAGGACCCTCTGTTAGGGTCTCTATAAGTCTGTTTCGACTTGACGGCAGACAACAGAAATGCCGAAGTGTTGTTGACTTTGAAATCAGAACATTTTTGGAAAAAACGGCTTCGACATTCGTGAAACACGACGATCCTCAAAGCCATCAGCTGTCAAAATATCACCTATCGTCACGTTAGAGCCCCGTGTCAGTAGAAAAACAGCCCATGCCGGAAACACCAAATGTGAAAAGAGGTTTCAAATATTCTGTCAAGAATTTGTCACCGTTGTGCAAATCCAGAGAATCCCAGGAGAGAAGTCAACGTTCAAAGGGGCCGAGGAGAATTTCGAACGGGCTTTTCAGGAGCGAGCGTGATGGTTCTCAACTTTTTCTCAAAGGCTGGCCTTTGAAAACCTGGTTTAGAACAAGGGGTTGCAGAAAACTCGGTGGCGTTTATTTGTAAACGCAAACAGGATCGCACCGGCCTTGCTTGCTTTTTTATCAGGCTTTTTTATTTATCTAACCTCGGCTAGAACTGGGGGCTCATCTAGGCCACCAGACGGCTTGTACGTCTCACCCTTCTGAATTTCCACAATGTTGAAATGTATCTATAAATTTGAAAATTTCTTTCCACCTTATTTTAGGTAGGTTTACTCTTTTTTAAAAAAACAGATCACTACGTAAGACATACGGATACAGTGAGTTTTACTCAATTAAGGGCAGTCCAGTTACGTGTTTAGTCAAGGGACGTCCTGCTAAGTTCCCTAAAACTTAGACCCAGGCGAGTCAGTGGCAGGCTTCCCAAATAGATCTGAGCCCTGCTCTTCCAGATTTTTTCAGACTTCACTACCCAGAAGCCCCGGCCAGGATGGCTGGACACCAGGGATTCTGGAAGGGGAAGTCTATAGAATTCAAAACCATGGAGTATTGATGGTTATAAAATGTGCCCCCATAAAATAAACCTTAGCTGTTTTATACCAGGTCTGTGGATGGTTTCCAACAGCAGCTTGGCAGAAGCCTCTGGTGGCAAGATGGAGCTATTTCCCATGGCATGTTATTAGTGTTTGAACAACAGTGGTAGACTGCCTCTGTCCAAGGAGGCTCTGCTAGGCTCTTAAGGTTTATATTCTGCCTATAAACTTTATAAACTGGCTGGATAGCTCAGAGATTTAGGTCTCTGGCTGCGGAGCTAGAGAGGTTGGGAGTTCGAGTCCCCCACTGGACCTCCTGGGAGAAGAGGCAGCCTGGGTGGCCTTGGGCCAGCTGCACAGACCCACAGCGCCCCCTAGTGGAAGGGAAGGGGAAACCACCTCATGGTATTTATTCCCTCTACCTGAAAAACACCGGGGGGGGGGGGGGGGGAATGGTTGCCTTAAATCAGAATTGACTTGACGGCACATAATGATGTGGTTTATGCCTCCATCAGAACTAGCCAGGGGTGAAAGGGTCGGATCCAAAGAAAACCACACCCTAGGGCCAGGGGTCCAGTTGCCCGTTCTTACAAACACAGCCTCAGGACCTGTTTTCAGGGCCAGCTCAGTTTGAGGACATCAAAAGTAATTAGACATGAGAAGGCTTTAAAAAAACAAAACAGAAAAATGGGGGGGGGGATATTTTCCCTGTTTTTTTTTTCCATTTCCCCCCCCCCCCCAAATTTCTGGAAATTTTGTGGGAAGGATGGGAAAAAACTTTTCCCCCAATTTTTGTTCCCCCCCTCCCAGGCCTTCCCATCTCTAGAAGTCATAAAGGCATCATCCTCTGAGCATGCTAAGAGTGCTTAACCGCTGGCAGGTGGAGGGGGAGAGCTTCAGTCTTTGCATGGATGTTTATTTTTAAAAGAACTAAGCCGAGGAACTCCTTCTGCCTGCTCTCTCTTTCTTGAATTCAAAAAGGGATTTTGTTTTTCATAATACTGCTTTGGGGGATTTTGGGAATTGTAGTACAAAAAAAAAAAAGCAGCAGAAGATTAAGCTTAGATCAGACCCGAGATGGGGGGCTGGGCACACAGGGGTGGGATGATGCCCTTCCCTCCATCTCAACAACAACCACCCCCCCCCCCCGCCAATTAAACACCACCTCCACCACCATTAAATCTGCTTATTCTCCAGCCTCCCTCTCCCTTAGAAGGAGGGGTGTGTCCTGCTGGGCCCACCCCATTGGCCGGCGGCGTAGCGGCGCGGCGGGAGGTCGCTGCTCATTGGCTGCGGCGCGTGCGGCGAGCGGCGCGGCGGCGCGCCTGCAACCGGGCTCGCCAGTGCGGATCGGGCGCCCGGTCGGTCGGTCGGGGAGGAGGAGGAGGCGGGGGACGGAGCCCGCCGGCGGTCCCCTAGGCGCGGTGAGTAGAGGGGGGGGGGAGAGGAGATGATGATGGAGGTGGGGGGTGGGGTGGGGGGGGGTTATTTGAGCTTTCCTTTGCCCAAATAACCCCCCTCCCGTTTGAGATGAAATCTTAATTAATGTTCCCCATCTATTATCGTTCCAGCCCCCCCCTCTTTGGGGGGGGAATGGTCTCAATGGATGCTCTATCGCTGTCTCTCTTTGTGATTCCTCCCCCGGATTGTAGAAAAAAACCCTCTGATTTGGGGGGGGGGGGGATGCTCTGACCTTTTGGCCTTCTTTGTTTCCCCCCCCCCCTCCAAGCTTGGGCTCCTAGTGGTCCTCCCCCCCCCCCACCGTTACCTTGTTTTGATCTTTCTGTGCCCCCACCACCACCCTGTGACCTTGTCATCCCCCCCCCCCACTTTGCACTCCCCCATTACTTCCTTTTTGGGAGACCTGCATCATGACCACCCCCTCCATTCCCCCCCCTTTCCAGAGTCACTCTATGGACCCCCAGAGTTTCTTGCACCCGACCTTATAATCCAGGAGGCAGCCCCCCCCCTTTTATGAACCCATGTTCCCCCTACCTGTTTTCTCTACCATTTCCCCAAACCCATTTGGGGAACCCTTCCCCCCCACACACAATGTACATAATCAAGCAATCCCTATATATCCTTCTTCTAATTTTATTTTATTTTTTTGGGGGGGGGGGAACAGGTCCCTCCATCCTGCTGATGCCCCCCGTCTCTCTTCTTGGCCTACCTAGGTGTTCTTGTCTCCATCTTCTTGGTCCCCCCAAAAATCTTTTTAGTCTCCAACCCCATGAGCTGTGTTTGTTGATTCTCCTCCAGGAAAAGGGACAATGTATGGGCTCCCAAATATTGGGCTCCCCCCCCCCCCCATGCACAACAATATTTGGGCTCTTAGATCACACCCCCTGGATCTTTCCTAGAAAAGATCATCCGGAAAAATGTCATTGCTCGGATGCATTGCAAAACAAACCAACCCCAGGGACAGGATTACACTAAAATTGGGGGGGGGGGGGGCGAGTTTTAATCAGGCAGAACTAAGGACGAACCGATGAACTGGCAGAGGCCTGTGTTTGATTTTTGAAAGCAGTAGTATAATTAATGGTCTATTGATTTTGGTTTGTTAACAACCTTACAGAATTTGGGGGGGGGGGGTTGGAGAAGAAGGAAACTTAAAAGTGTTCTTTCCACCGCTACCCCCTACTAATCATGATTAGTGGCTTGTTTACTAGATGGCGATTGTCGTTTTCGTGCATGCGTTTATAAATTAAAAAGATGAGTCAAACTTCAGCTTAAACAACAGATTAGTCAAAAAAGCGGGTGACTTAATTGGAAAGCTCTCCAGCTTTGGGGAGCCCAAATTGGCTGTTCAAAAATATAGAGATAGAGATAGAGAGATGGATTTTATTATTATTTTATTATTTTTATTTTTATTTTATTTTTAAAAGAAATGAATTGCAAATTTGGAAGAGGTCAAAGAACTTCCAGGTATTTCTGGTTGCTGAGAGGCAGGACCCTGGATTGTGGTACAAGCCTGCCCTGAGGGTGTAAAAAATCTGAGGAAGGGATCAAATGGGTTAAAGTCCATTCAAGGCACAGTGGAGTTCTACCTGCCCTTAAATCCAAGGGAAGCGTTCATTTCTCTGCCAAAGACTCTGAGCGATGGGCCAGCGAAAACCTGTGCAGAAGATGTAAATCTGAAGTCTCCCACTTTCACAAATCACAGAAGCGTTTGCTGTCACCAAAGTTTCCGATCTTTTAAAAAAATTATACTCCACTTCTGAAATTTCCTTAGATGCTGCTTATGCGCTCTCTCTCTCTCCCCCGAACCTAGTTTGGAACTTTTTAATGCCAGACGATCTGTTTTTAAACAAGAACTGTGGTTTCCAGCAATTCTGATGGTCGAGTTCATGAGTAGTTAAGGCGGCCCTAGACAATAATTAGGGAGATTCCCGAAAGGAGAAGCCGGAGGAGAACTTCCCAATTTTTGCACTCCATTGTTTCTGCCCCAGAAAACCTCTTTTATAGGCTGAACTCTCAATTTTTGAACCTTGTGTTCCGGGGGTTCTTGAACTACAGCTCCCAGAAATCCTGGTCAGTGCACCTGTTGCGGGAGGCTTCTGGGAATTGCAGTCCAAGAACACCTGGGTGACCCAAGGTTGAGAGCCACCGTTGTGTTTCCTTCTAACTCTTCCTTGCATTGTATTCCAACTCTTCCATTTTTGCTGTGTCCTTTCCTTATTCTCTCTCAATCTTTCTCTCCTAACCCCCTCCCTTGTCTGTCTTTCTCTTTGCCATAAGCAATTTTTTGAGTGCGATCCCTTTCGTAGCCAGATCCCATTCTGGGGTCTGTGCAGTTCGTCTACATCCCCGTTTGCTTTCGATCCCCACCTTGGAGAGACCTTTCCCTTCCTGGCAGATTTCCCCAAACATCACCGGAGGGTTTTTTCCTCATTCCTGGAAAAATGCTTAAGGTCTTTCTCTCCTGGCCGTTATCCACCGGTTCTTCAGCTACTCCTTGGTGTGTTGTGTTTTTTTGTGCATCAAAAGAAGGCTGGAGGCCTTCCGGGACCGGAAGCAGGAAAGACGTTGGATGTAGGTGATGCCTCCCTGACATTGGGTGAACGCAGAAAGGATGTCTTCTAACCCAGTAGCTTTCTCTTGGCTTGCCTGGGTAGACCCATAAATCCTTCCCACCCCACCTCCCCAAATTTCACTTCTTTTCGGGGGTAGGATAAAGGAGTCCTTTTTTCCCCCCCGTATCGGACGGCACTTGGATTTGAAGGAGGGCTGTTATAAAACCGTTGGCCAACAATTGTAGCATCAGCATAAGTTATGAAACGGTGTGCTTGCACTTTGGTCCCTGCGCTGAGTCATGAGAAGAACGGAGAAGAGGTGATTACGGGTGGCATTCAAGCCGCCGAGAATCCCTGATGCTGAGTCAAGCTGTTGCTCTGGGGTCTTCCCACACTGGTAGCAATTATTCAAGTGTAGGTCAGACCGAAGCCGGGCTCTTCCTAAGTCTTGGAAGAGTTCCTGTCTTGGACTACGACTCCCAGAAACACCCAGGAGGGTTATGAAAGGGCCACCTGTCACTCTCTATGCTGTCTGATCAGGAGAAGGGTTACATAGACGATTCGTACATCTTTGGTTCCTGTCTCTTGGTTATAGGTATATACCACTGTTCCTTCAAGGTGATTTTCTGTATTTATATTCTGTTTTGCCCAGCACGGAGGCTGCTCCGTCACGTGTGTTATTCACTGTCGCTCCTGAGCCTTCTAAAAAGTGATAAACAATTGGGAAGCCTCCTCCTCCTCATTGTAATCGTCATTGCAGGGGCTGCTCTTGAGACAAAGCGGATGGATGAGAACGTCACGCTGGCGTTCCCACAGTATTTCCTCATCGAACCAGACAGAAAAAAAAAAACAGCTTTTTGTACTTAAGTGTTAAAAAAACCCAGGGTGGATTAAAGTCCATGACGTAACTGCTAACAGAGGACGGGCAAATTTGACAGGTTTGGGGTCCAGTTTTGCCCACTGCTTTCTCCTGCTGACTAAAATTTGGCAGCAGCTTGAGAAAGACCAGCTTAAAGGAAGTGGTTTTTGGGAGGAGACATACATAGAGGTGGGAACCGCATGCAGTTCATGTCCTGTACTGATTTCCATCTGTGTTCTAGGCAGAGTGCAACCAGAAGCCTTCCGTCGGCTGCCTACCTAGGAGACCTCTCGACAAATAGATGCATGCAAATAGATTTTTAGCCACATCGAGGTAAATGGTTGCAAGCAGTAAATCTTGCAAGCAGCTGCGTCACTCCCAGGAGAGGATGCAAAACACCAGGAAGCCGTTCCAGAGAAATTGTTTTTCCAGGAGCCAGAGCGACTGTTTGCTTGAACCCAAGGCCCGCGGGGAGGGTGCCTGTGAGATGGATTTCTCCAGCCCCTGCACAGTTTTTTCTAGGTTTGGGTCTCAGCCCACAGGAACCAACATTTGCAAGCTTAGAATCAGTTATTTTTATTTATTTATTTATTTAACTTGTATGCCGCCCACATTACCCAGAGGTCTCTGGGCGGCTTACAACAATTTAAATACAGTAAAAATATAAAACAATTAAAATACAATTAAAAATACAGTGCTCTAAAAATTGCCACCAGGACCCACAGTTGATATTATTACAGTTGTCATCATGTGCGATCCAGCTGCTTTTGACTTCAGGCAGCGGTTCCCAACCTTGGGTCCTCAGGTGTTCTTGGACTACAACTCCCAGAAGCCTTCACCACTAGCTGTGCTGGCCAGGGTTTCTGGGAGTTGTAGTCCAAGAACGTCCAGGGACCCAACCTCCAAAAGACTGCATCATTCACAGCCCTGCTCAAGTGTTACAGAGTGGATTCCTTTTCTGAGTCAGTCCATCTCACGTTTGCTGTTCCTCATTTCCTACTGCTTTCCCCTTTTCCTAGCATTGTTGTCTTTTCCAAGGGGCTGTGTCATCTCATGGCACATCCAAAGTCTAATGGCCTCCCTTTAGCCATTTCAGCTCTTGCAGTGAGTTTGCCAGTCGGCTTTATTTGGAAAACTCTGCCACGTTTTCTGTGCTAGAGGTGTGAAGACAAATGCTTACTAAATTCCTCGCTTTCATCCATTTGGATTATCCTAGTGTGACTTGACACTGGATGAAGCATTTTTCAGGGTCTCTTCAATTTTGTTTAAAATGCTTCTGCAAAAAAAACTGGTTCTTTTTCCTTTTGAGATGCAAAGTACATAGCTAGCAAGGCGGTCCTCAGCGCTAAGTCAAAATGAGAGAAGTGGCCAATAAGGATGTACATTTGGGGTTTTTTTGGACCACAAATTCTCCTTTCTGGGAGTCTCACCTGCAGGACTTCGACCTCACGGGCACTTGCCTTGTGCTCACCTGGAGAAGAAGCCCAGCTGGTAGGCTTCATGTCCTGGATAGGCCTAACTTCCTGTTTGAAAAGGAAGCTGCCCAGAGGGTTGCTGAGAAGCTTCGTTCTCAAACAGGAAGTTAGGCCTATCCTAGGCGTGATGCCTGCAAGCTGGGCCTTCTCTCCAGGTGAGCACAATGTAGGTGACGGTCAGGTCTGGATCCTGCAGGTGGGACTCTCAGAAAGATGAATTATGAGATTTGCAAGTCTTTAAAAAAAAAAGAAGTGCATGCTTTTGGTGACCAAGCAAATTTCCTGTGCAATGATTTCCTGTCTTAGATTCAGAGATACTTCTCGTTAGTTTTTCTAGAGCCCTCCTGGAGCAGCGCGGGAGGCAGTAGCCCATTTCTGCCTCTCAGTTCTCTGCCGCCTGAGGCAACTGTCTCATTGTATTCTATGGATCCCATCAATCATTTCTTTCTTTGCCCCCTTGCTTGGCTTTGCCAATGCCTTGCGGTAAGATTGACGGAGACATGATCTGACTTCAGAGTCTGGTCACAAATAGCTCTTTCTCGTATATTATTGTGAAGTTATTCTGGTAAATCACTGAGCTCTCTGCAGATTCACTGCAGAAGTTTGCACCTCTGATCAACTCATTAACTGCCCTGTGAGCAGCATGAAGGAAAGTGGGAAGACAAGAGTTCCCGAATTCAGTCTTTTATCTGGGTCTGTTAACTTCGCGGCGCTCTATAAAAATTCACTGCAGAGGAAATTTGCAGCAGGATACATCTTACAAAAGCAAATAAGGAATGAGCTGTTTGGTGGGTGGTACCGTGGTTGCAAATAGAAAAAAGCAAAGGTTTTTTCCTAGTTTATATAGGGGTGTTTGAGCCTCCCCACACATACACCCTTAAAGCAAGAATAATTAACAGGTTTTACAGAAGGGTCACAAACCGCTATCTCTGGGCTTTGGAGGCCCAGCCTGGTCTTGCAGCCCTAACCCCTCAAAAAAAAAAATTCTTACCAAAATAAGGTTTTAACAGCTAAAAACGCCCTTGCACCCTCTAGTGGTCGAAAATATATATATTAAAAAATTTTTAATTATTTTGCGAGAGGGATAAGTAGAGCGGAGGGAACCTTAAAATGTGACAGAAGTGCCCCCCTCATGGGCACAAGGGGATATTATGGGTCAAATTATTTAAATGGTTTAAAGCAGGGGGTCCCCGACAACTGGTCCCGGTCCGTGGCCTTACCAGGACCAGGCCACGGAGACAAATCTCCTGCCCCCCTGCGCGCGCAGTCCCATGCATGCCCCTCTCACACACGGACGGACGGCCCTCCTGCCCCCCCACTTGCATGCTAAACCGGTCCGTGGAGGCAAAAAGGTTGGAGACCACTGGTTTACAGCACCGCACACAAGGATGAGTCATGCTGCATGTCATGCTCCAGATCAGAATTTGCATTGCTCTTTCCAGAAGCCCAGCTGCAGTTGTTGCAGGGGGAAACTGAGGGATGCCATGCCTTATGCACCCACTGAGCTCAGCAGCAGGATGAGGGGAGGCCCTATGGGATCCCAGCGTGCAGGGAGGGGTGATAGCCAGGGTCCTGAGTGGCAGCCAGTGTGGTAGGGCAGTGTGGTTGTCAGTATCCCTTGCCTTAAAACTGATCCATATCTTCGGGAGACAGGGCTCCCTGGAAAAAAGACAGCCATGTTGGGAAAAGTCAAAGGCAGCAGGAAAAGAGGAAGATAGAATATGAGATGGTTTGACTCATAAAAGGAAGCTGCAGCCTTGAGCTTGCCGGAGCTCTTAATGACAGGTCCTTTTGGAGGTCACTCATTCGTAGGGTCACCATAATGCAAGAAATTGAAATCAAGGGGAGGAAAAGTCTTCCAGCCTTAGTAAACTGAAGCTATACCTCATGCAGTGGGAATGGGCTCTTCTTAACAACAGGAAAAAAAATTCATGGGCTGCAGAAGTCTTGATAACTTCACAAGTGCACTTGGTGGGGACGCGGGAGAGGGCCTTCTCGGTGGCGGCTCCCAGAGACTTTGGAACTCCCTCCCACTGGAGGCCAGCCTGGCCCCCTCTTGGCTGTCCTTCCGCAAGCAGTTAAAAGACCTTTCTCTTCGGGCAGGCTTCTCCCTTTAGTGTCTGTCTGTCTGAGAGGTTTTTTTTTAAAAAAAAAATAGGTGGTTGTGCCATCCTGCTTTGAATGCGTTTTTCGTGTAGATTTTGTATTATCATTTTTTAGTGTGGGATTTGTTTGATTCTTTAAAAAAATACTTGTATACATACTGTTTTCAGCTTTTAGATGTTGTCTTTTAATGATGTAAGCCACCTTGGGTCCTTTTTTAAGGAGGAAAAACAAGGTAAAAATATAGTAAATAAGTAAATTAGTGTTTTTGCACCTCGGGATCCACTGTGAGGCGAAATGCAGCTCGCCTTGAGAATTCATACACACACACACATGCACACATATACAAGGTGCCCACACTTTCAGATATAATTGGGGCAAAAGGCACTAACACATGTTGATCCATGGAGAATATGCATAGATGAAGTAAAATGCATAAATAAGCATGTGCATTGGATAAAAGACTAGACGAAATTGCACTCCGGGGGGGGGGGGTGTGTGGAAAGGATCAAAAGTCTCAATAGGAAACGAAAACAGGACGAAAATATAGGGAAGTCTGGAGAAACACATGCCGGTCAAGACATCTCTGGCTCTTGTGTGGCCTTGCATCCTGTCCACATCATGGTTCATCTTGGATCATTTCCACCAGGGCACATCCCCTGGCAACATGTTTGACCTTAGTGGGACAGCTCTGACCGTCTGTGTGCCAGGGTGGTCCTCTATGGGGCATTCTGCCAGTTAAACGGGACTCCCATTAAATCCTCTACCACTTTTATTTCATAGATCTTCTGTGCAGTTTTTTTTAAGTATTCTAATTTTAGCTTATTCTAAAGTTGTGTGTCTGAGACACACACACTCACACACAGAGAGAGGTTTCTTGCATAGATACCTCTAAAGGAAAATGGATTACAAATCTGGAAGTGTCCCATTTAACGGGTACTTAATATATCCATTCAGGGTGTTAAAGATTAATTTTATTAAACAATGGATGTTTAGATAAGTTTCTGGTGGGGAGCAGAATATAATGGCTGATAGTTTTCCATTGCCCGTGGCCAGATCTGCTTTGCTAGAACAATCATGTCATTCATTCATTTATTCATTCGTTCATTTCATTTTAATGCGGCTTTTTCCAGGTATAGAGACCCAGGGCAGCTCACAAATTATTAAAAAAAAACCCAAACCAACTATGAACTATTACAGAAAAAGCAAAAAAAACCTATTAGAGCATTAAAACTATTAATTTAAAACAATTAAAAAACGCCTTAAAGCACACACAAAACCAGCATTGGAACAACAATAAAACCACAGCAATTATAAGAATGTGCAGCATTCCAAAATCAAAACAGTCTTCATTGCTCGACTCGGATGTTAAAAGCCTGTCTTCAAAAAAGGAAAATCTTTAGCTATCTTCCAGAAGGAGAGAAGGGGCCAATCTAAGTTCCCAGAGGAATGAGTTCCGCAACCTGTAGGAGGCAGCCACCGAGAAGACCTCGCCTCCCGTCCTTGCCGAAGGATGGCAGGACTAAAGGAAGGGCCTGAGCCAAAGATCTTCCGAGCCGAAGAGGCTCATCTTTATTTATTAACGTTTTTATTTAGCTTTCAACCTTTTCTGTTGTCTGTCCCTTGTTACGGGCGCAGAGCCTCTAAATCCGCGCTTCTGTGGGGTGATTCAGAAAGATCCCTCTGAGGGGTCTCTCAAGATCGTAAGGCAGGGGACTTACAGAAGGGAAGCCGCTGGGAAGCGGAACTATCACCCGCCGATTTGGCTGAGCGGGCGATCTTATTCGATCCGTTTTGCAGGAGGATGCCAGGCAAGGTCAGTTACAGCTGGCTGAGCGTTCTCCGGGGCGTCCAGTCTATGCACTTGATATGTGCATTCCTGCAAGGTTCAAGAGTCAAGAATTGCCTGGACTTTACACGGTCTCAGATGCTGACTTGTAAAACTTTCAGGAAGCACAAAAAGAAAAGATAGGCTCCCAACCACTCGGTTGCCCATTATTGGGCTGGTAGCCTGGTTCTGAGATGAGGTGGCTTTCCCCTCTGAGACAATTAAAATCCTAGCGAGAACGGTTGTAAAATCTCAAAGAGTCCTGGATTTCTTCCCGTAAGCTGTTCTTCCCACTCGTGTCATCTTCCCCTGCTATTTATCCAGACATGATTCCATCCTTGTTTGATCTCCTGTTCGTGTGTATGCTTGTTTTCTGCTTTCCCCCCCCCCTGCTGTCATATGCTACATTTTTCACTGTAAAATAAAAGATGGGAATAAATCACTTAAAAAAAAACCATCCTCCAGTAAGTCTTTACTGCTTCCATTCCCATTAATTTATTCCTGAATGCATTTTGTACTCACCACATGCCCAGAGAAGCAGCTGTCCTATCCTTTTTATCACCCTGCATTTATACTCTTCGCCTCTAGGAAATGATGAATTAGCATATCTATATTTCTTAACCTGTTTTAAATCCTGATTGATTTCCAACTCTGCTTCTCTCATTATTAGTAAATAAGAATATAATAATTTTCCTCGTTGATTGGCTATCTGGGAGAGGCTCTTAAATGGAGTGGTTATTCTGCCTTATTGCCTTGAATCTGTTTTTCGCTGTTGATTTTGTTTAGTGTGGTTTCTGTCTGATTCGCTTTAATCTTTGTACACTTGCTGTTTTTAGCTTTGAAAGATTGTCTTTTAATGAGGCAAGCCACCTTGGGACCTTTTGAAGGAGAAAGGCGGGGTGAAAATATTTTCAATAAATAAATAAATTCATCCGAGGCCTGGAAAGTACAGCTCTTTCTGAAGCACCGGTGACAGCCGGGCAGGTAGACTTGATCAAAGGTCTTGCAAGCAGACTTCAAAGGCTTCGCTCAAAATTTACAATCCTGGTGAAAGTAAAGAAGACTCAGACTTCCTCTTCAGCTTTAAACATAGCATTTCAGGTCAATTTCTTTAGAGCTGGAAACTTCACGAAGGATTTGAATGAATGAAAGTACGAAACCTGGGGTTGTCATCCGAATCAAGAACGTCGAATAGCGTTGTATGAAATCGGTTGAGTTGATGGTACTATCGATTAAATTTTGCCCCGAGGGAAGGAGAAATGCAAATCAAACGTCATGCTATAATTTTAGATGATGTTGGCCCTGGATGCAGAAGACGCATATCTGCATGCGGTTCCTGGTCTCCAATGAAGTAGACATGTTGAATCCTTGAGATTTACATGTGTGTTGACGTACCAATTCGTACAATCTCTGTGCGACGCTGAGAAAGACGGATTTGCAAGCCTGGAGTGACACTGCAAGTGAATGCCGGTGATAATTAATTTGATCGTGCCGTGATCTGATGTTTTATAAAGCAGACTCTCATATTCACTGGAGGAAATGCTTTTTCTTCCTATGGCTATTATAAGCCACAAGTTTAGAGAGAATTATGATTTGGGTTCTTATGTACCTTCAAGCTGTTTCTGACTTACAGGATCCCTGTGAATTAATACCCCCCAGAGATCATATCTAACTGCCCTATTCGCATCTTGTGAACTCAGACCTCTGGCTTATGGAGTCAATCCATCTCATATTTGGTCTTCCTCTCTTCCTACCGCCTCAAACTTTTCCTGTCATTATTGCCTTTTCTAGCAAGTCTTCTCTTTCCTGGTGGGTCCAACCTACGTTCAGTCATTTTAGCCTTTAGTGAGGATTCAGGCTTGATTTGATCCATGAGAAGCGCCATGGTTCTTTTAAATATTTGTACAACTGATCAAAAAAGATTTGTTTTAGTGGATTCATCTTTTCAACAATAAACCTTGCAGCCTTTGGGAAAAAATTCAGCCTAGAGGGTCGGCCCATGGCGCGTATTTGACTATTGCTTAACACAGGAAAGTTTGGGTCGTCTTGATGTTTCAGAAGTCCGAGTCAAAGGGTGTTCCTCGTAGCCCACTGTGGTTAAACGCAGGAGATTAAGGGAGTGATAACCTCAAATATCCAACCTCCCCCAAGATCATCCTCCTTGAATGGCAGATGGCACCCGTAGGTATTGGACCTATTTATGGCTGGGAGCTCAACCTTAAATCTCTCCAGGAAGACGTGCCTGTTTTCTGAAGGTCTCCCTCTGACCTGATGTCTTGTTGGGTTTGCCTTCTTCTCCTTGATGCTGATGTGGCCTACTTTGGTCCCTCCCAGGCATCGCTGCGGTGGCTGACATTTACATCTCTGTCTGAAGAGCCTGCCGTTCATGGAGGTTGACAGCTACGCAACCGTGCCATATCACTTTCCTTGTGCATTGATTTTCGGAGAGCTCAGTGGTTTCGGTCCCTGGCTGCGGAGCCAGAGGTTGGGAGTTCGATTCCCCACCGAGGCTCCTGGGAAAAGAGCCAGCCTGGGTGGCCTTGGGCCAGCTGTACGCAGTCCTAGGGCAGCCCCCCCAGAAGAAGGGAACCATAACCACCTCTGTGTATTCTCTGTACCTGGGGAACCCCGAAAAGGTTTGCCACAAGTTAGAATTGACTTGACGGTACACAATGATGATGATTAAGGGTCGGAAATCTCCCATTCCCCTCTTGCAGGAAAAATTAAAAACGGAGCCGACAAAGGTTCTGATTTCTGAGCCAATATGTCGTCTGTCATAGTCCTACATTTTTTGTGCTGGTTCCCTACCTCACCCCCTTGGTTGCCACAGCAACCCTGCAGTAGATCAGCGGCCGGATGATGTGCTGCGCATGGGCCAGCCCTTTGCCTTTCCCCCCCCCACCACCACCACCACCCCCTTCCCTTGGTTGGTCCCCGGTCCTTGTACTCCTGGCCCATCCTGGGTGCCATGGCAACCGTCTCGAGGGCACCTGAGGTTGCCGCGTTGGGTAAGTACGGGGAAAAAAGAGCTTCTGTGGCTCAGATCTGGCTGTCGACTCGCTTGGTGCACCCGGCACCTCCGTGTGGGTCCGGATGCCTGCACGTGTGCACACCTCTTTTCAAATAGCAGGGTTTCAATTAAAGTCTCATGGGGGGGGGGGGCGTGCGCTTTCGTAGCACGGGAGGCGGCTGGTTCGCAGGGAAAAGGTTTCCGAGTGAGGAAAAGCAAAAGGATTATTTCCCACGAAGCTTCCTGGTTGGAAGGGAAATCGTAGCGAGAGCGTCCGTTTCTGGGGGCTGCCAAGTCTCAAGTTTTTGGTCCCTTTTCCTGCTCTTGGGCTCCGAATATTTGGGGTTTATTCTCATGGCATCTGGTCATGCTCAGAAGCACCCTTGTCTCTTCCATCAGCCAGGGGGATTGACACGTTGGCTTTCAAATTCAGAGTCTCTGCTCTCTCTCTATTTCTCTGACTTATTGTGGGATAACACGAGGCAGCAGCCTCAGCCAGCCACTGCTGAGGGGCACGCAGCGGATTGAGCTGTGTTCAAGAGATGACCTCTCTTGACCCCTTGCATTCACCCAGCTGCCCTCCGGTTTGGTTCGATAGAAATCATGGCCCTGTCAAGGAAACTTCATCTGCCTGCCTGGTCAGCTGTTGAACAGAAGGCAACGGGCTCATATTTAGAAGAGCACTCCTTTTACGTGATCCGAGATACCCGTTTGTCCTAGCACACCTTTTTTTTCTCCGCCTCCGTCTCTTGCCTTACTTTGTGATTGGTCAGCAGGAGGTAAACAGGGGCGTTCCTTGCAAGTCTGATTGCTCAGACCCCACAACGCTAGAGAAATCTCTCGCTTTTTCTGGATTTCAGACCTGCTGATAGCAGGAAACCAGGAATCTTTATAATCTTTTGTTTGAGTTGAGCTGGACTGGGAGGAAAGAGGTCTCCAGCTCTGCCGTTGGACAAGGTGCCAGGATTAGCCCCGGAGAACCACACACACACACACACACCCTTCTTCCCACCAGTACATCCCAAAACAAGGTCCATCTCAAGCTTCCCCGGTTGCCGGATGGTCGTTTTTTGCCCGGCTGGAATATTCTTGCAACCGGCTCCGAACGCTTTCCTGATAACTTGTGCAGCTTCAAGGAATTGGCTTCAAAACCTGGAATGGTGTTAAGTGAGAACATGGCCCATGAGTCAGTGTTGTGTATCATTTCTGGTGCTGAACTGGATTTGACCTGCTTTTCCAGCTGGGATGCATACCACAGTTGGACAAGGCGGAGGGAGGAGGGAGAGATTTATTACTGGAAAGAATTCAACCTCCCCAGTAAAATACTGATTCCCTTCTGAAGACTTTTCTTGCCTATGGGCCAGATTTTGACACAGGGAATTCTCATCCCTGGACTACCGGTAAAAATAAGGCTGTGGTTTTAACAGCGAAATGCTTTACAAAACTTGGCCCTCTTGTGTTGCTGTGGCAACTTTGGGGATAATTTAGAGCCTTTGTAATCGTGCAGAATCCTGCCAGGCTATTACAAGAAGTAATAGTTGCCAAGTAAACATTAACCTTGTGCAATCTGAATTGGAAATATTATATCCCGTAGGATTCGGAGGCCAAGTTTTGCAACAGGTTTTCGTTTGTTTGCTTTAAAAAAGAGAGAGGTTTTGAATGTGGCTCAGAAAATACGGATCTAATTCGGTCTGTAACGCTCAAGGAAAAAAGTCCAGGAATAGATGAGAAAGCAACTGGAGTGGACAGAACGAGCATGTTAATTAGACTTCTTGCATTCTTTGCCCGGTATTGAGGTTAATCCAGAGAGAGAGAAAAAAAATTGAAAAAACAGCAGCCCATACCTACAAACTAAGAAAAATATCTGGTGTCTCGGAGAATTATGTTCAGGTATTTATTATTCTAATCCGGTCTATGACCACATAATAAAACTTTGCTTACTTTTACTATTATTATTTAATAGCATGGCATGGATGCAAAAGTTGTATACGTTTTGATTGGGCAGCTGTGTTTGACTGTTACAGCAAAATGGAAAAAGAAAATTAGTCCTGGAGCACTTTAAAAAAGAGCACTTTTTTCAAAAACTCTGTTTAACAACTTGGAAACCTAGTTTAAAAAGTACCTACACGAAGCACGTGGAAGCATCGATATATATATATATTGCCTGGGAAGCTTGTGTTTTGTTGTTGTTGTTGAAAAGGGAGATACATTACTCAGCTGTAAAGAGAGTTGTTTATTTTAAATCACTCGGGAAATCCATTTCTTTTCGATCCTTTTGGCATATGTGAACACCTCTGTTGGTCTAAATTTTGTCTGTGCAGTTTGCTTTCCCTGATCCCTCTCCTTCTCCACCCCGTCTCTGTGTGTGTTCTTTCAGCCTTTGCTCCAGGACTCCTCCCCCTTTTTTTTTCCTATCTGTCATTCCATACTAGCGCTATGCCAGATTGCAAGAATTTTCTTTTTTAATTGTTACAAATAACACCACAGAACAGCAACCAAAGGCTGTAAGAGGCAGCCAGTGTGAGGGCGGGCAGGTTGCAGGGCAAAGCCTCAAATGCAACAATTCTGAAAACATGCGTAGTAGCCCCCTCGACCAATATACGACATAGTTTAAAAGCATATTAAAAGTTTTCCCACGAAGACCTACACGCCAAACCCAAAACCACATGACTGCCGCAGGACCTTAAATCTTATTCAAAACCCCAGATCCATCATCAGATTTATTTTAATAATATAGTCATGCCTTGACTTGCCTTTATTTTATTTTTTTGCATCAGTTTTCTTACAGCAGCCCACACCCACATTTCACAAAAGTGTATACCAAAGAAAAACTGATTGCTTTTAAGGTGCCACCAGAATCTTTTTGATTTTTTTTTTCCCAATTCAGCAATGTGTGCGTTCTGCACTATTCAGGAGGTGGCTGGTTGTAAAGCAAAATGTCAATGATGTTAAAACAACCATAATCTTCACAGTCCCTTGTGCATTTAGAATCCCTTTTGGTCTATCCGTAGCTCTCTCAGCTTCTTGTGCTGCTGGAAAAAATCAGCAAAATTATTTATACTCTGGTTTGTTTTATTATTTCCTGTCCTGGCTCCCAGGGAGAGAATCCTGGAGGTTGCATTTTGACAAAAGGAGAGGAGAAACTTTCATTTCCACCCTGTGCTGTGGACAGGGAACGGCTGCTTCAGCTCATTGGAAGCCTGGGCACTGAAGATGAGCTTTTTGCTGTGGCTCAGTGATTGTTCCGTGGAACAAAGGATGATGCCTTTGCTGGCTATCATCTTGGCTCAGCCCTTGTCATTTGGAAAGATGTGGGAGGCTGCACAGGTAGCAGCGCTGAGCAAAGGAAGAAATCACACGACTCCCAGCTACTGGTCAATTGAAAAGTGCAGCTGTTATTATTATTATTAGTTTTATTTAGTTTTATTAGCTGTTCATTGTGATAGTTCCTGTAGTCAGCCCCTTCCTCCAATACAGAGGCTCCCAAAGTGCAGGCGGTTAGTTGAATAAGTCCATATCAAGACACAAGGAGCAGGTCTTTTGTAAAGCTAATGGCTCTTCATCGCCTGCTCGAGAGCAAACCACCGTTTTGCATTTTGCATTACATAAGGGATTCTTTGCCACCATGTGCTGTTTCTGGAGAAAAGCCATTTATCTGCGGCTACTATGAGGATTGCCACGAAGCTCAGAGGGAAGCCTGAGGCGGGTGGTAGATAAGGACATGGTCCCTGCTGTTGCTGCTGAGAAGGTAATAAGGCTTTGGCCCTTAGAACTGTAGCTCCACTACCGTGTTGGGTTCTGACACTGGCCAGAAACCCTTCAACCCTTCAATGGTTGCATAAGGACAGTCACATAAGCATTTCCCACCTCTGATAGGATTAGTTCCCACAGGTTGTGAAATCAAGTGTGCAGTCAGTTGCACCAAGGAAACCTCAGTGGAGCAAGACCAGTAGCTGTTTGTTTGTTCGTTTTTACCCTGCATTTCTCCTTAAAAAGATCCAAGGTGTGCTCTTAATTGGCTTTGGCCACTCGTTGCTCTTAATTGGCTTTGCCCACTCATTGCTCTTAACTGGCTTTGGCCACTTTCTTAAATTGCTGTATAGTGGCTGAAGTTTGTTGTTATTCCCACAGAGCTTGGGCAACCCCTCTGGTCTATTTTCTCTGTCCCAACAACCCGGTGTCGTAGGTTAGGCTAAGAGGTGGGAACCTAGAAAAAAGAAAAGGAGCGAAGAACGCTAAGGGGGAAGAGAGTTTGTGGGCCACAGTGGGGAAGAAAGCCGGGCAGTGGTAGCACCACAGAGGGGTGAGGGATTGAGCTGAAACTGCAAAGCCACTGGGGTGGGAGACGGGGGAACTGTGTGCCACCAGATCAAACAATGAAATTTTGTTTAGTCGTATACCCAATATGGGGGTTCCAGAGATGTAATACCGCCCTCTTTGCACCACCCCATGATTAAGGCAGGCCTTGAGTTTGACTTTGATGGAACAGTAATGAAGAAATATGAGTTTTTTTCCTCCTATAAATAGATGGGCTGGTATCCTATTGAATGTGTGTGTGTGTGTGTGTGTGTATTTAACAATGAAGTTACCAGAACTGGCCACTAGAGGGAACCAGAGATCTTGCTATGTGTATATTTCCATGATGTCATTACCAGAACTGGCCGTAAGAGGGAGCCAGAGACCATGCTGTGTATAGCATTTGCTATTAAAATAGAGTTTGCTATAATCCACATTTTTAGGTATCCATGGGCTTGGAACCGACCCCCCGCGAATGCAGGCATCCTACTGTATTTTCATTTGAGCGTGGATTAATCTGTTTCATACCTTTGTCTTGACAAACCAAATTATGAGATCTAGAAACCTGTCTTGAAAGTCAAAACGTGGAGGGACCCAGATTCTGTGTTGGAGGTTCCCTTGTGACCACAGAAGAATGACTTTATTGTGGGTTTTTCCTCCCTCTCTCTCTTTCAGGTCATCAGCTGGAAAGGCAGAGAAAAGGGAAGTTCTGATTAGCTTTTCTTTGCTAGAAGGAACAGCAAAATGGCGTCCATGCTGCTGAGCCGAAGTTTCACGTGTTCGCTGCAACAGAACTGCAGGGTATTTGTAGCAGGTAGGTGAAAAGCACCTTCGGTGGGAATGGGGTATTATACCCGAGAGGCTGCGATCGAAAGACGGTGCTCAAGGCATCAGAATCGAGTTCTTCCGTAGCTTATTAGGGTTTTTCGATGAAATATTTATTGGAGGAAGCACATTATGTGCTGTCAAGTTGGAACCAACTTCTGGCAACCCTAACAGAGCTCTCAAGGTGAGTGAAATATTCAAGGAAGAAGTTTTATCCGTCCCAACCCTGCCCTGGGAGTTTGCCTGGCCGAGCAGGGATTCGAACCCAGATCTCCCGAGTCGAACTCCATCACTCTGTGCACTGGCCAGTGGACAAACCCTGTGCAACCGTTTTTTAAAATGTAGTGCCCGGGTAACGGGACTGCAGGATGTGGACGTCCCTTTTCATCCAAACACAATTCTAATCAAAAATCATCTGCTTCGCGGCATTGATTCCCTTTTGAACTGAATTACTCTGCCGCTTCGTTCTGTTGGAACCATTTGGAACATGCCAGGTCAATAGTATTGCAGTGGTAGGAAACGAGTTGGTTCTGCAATGATCCACAAACCTACTATGGGTGTTGCATAAACAGACTCGTTTGAGACGTGGTGCTGGAGGACAGCTTTGCTGATACCCTGGACTATAGAGTAGTCTATATGACTAGATGGGCGGGCTAAAAATGTAATAAATAAATAAAACAAATATGGACTGCGAGAAAGATGAACGAGTGAGTCCTAGAAGCCTGAACTCTCTCTGGAGGCAAAAATGATGAGACTTTGGACACGTCCCGAGAAAACAAGACTCTCTGGAAAAGACAGTAATGGTCGGAAAAGTTGAAGACAGCAGGAAAAGAGGGAGAAAAAATATGAGATGAATTAGCTCCCTAAAGGAAGCCACAGGCTTGAGTTTGCAGGGCTATTGAGGACAGGATCGTTCATTTTGGGGATCGTTCATTCATAGGATCGCCGTGGGGTGCAGGTGACTTGACAACAGAAATAGAGGGGGAGGGCAGCCCATGTAGAAAATGCGGTGTGTTCTACAGTTGTTCCTGTCAACGAGAAACACAAAGCAAAGCGAAAGCAAAAAATTAGATATTGTTGTAGATAAAGACAGACTGCTGTATTTTAACGTGAGCTTTTGTGGAATGTGCCCACTTCATCAACGTAAAAGTTAGAATACAGAGACTACATGGTAAAACATTCATGCAAGGCTCTAAAATAAGGGGACAGGGGTGTTTGGCTGCATTTCACACCTAGTCATGATTTAAGACCCCTGTTTGTGTTCAGTTCTTTTGAAGCTTGGGTCCGTAAACAGCAACAATGATTAAAGGAAACAATAGTGAAAACAGCAGGTAGTAATGTGCAGAATGCCAGGCTTGGCCCTTAAGCCTTGTTCTGAAAGGGTGGGCCTGGTTAGTTGGAAAGGAAAATAACAGTACAGAGCTACATGCTATTACATTTGGGAGTGGCTTAAGAAACCTTGGCTCATACTTAATCCATTGAGATGGATGTGCAGCACGTGCATATGTTTTATCGTAGCTGGTTGATTTTGTTTTGTGTTTCTTGTTGATATGCTCACACAGACTAACATGACTACAACTTCAAAAACTGTAATTATTCCTGTTTGCCAACATGTCAAATGAGTTAAATCCTCCACTCTTTCAGTCATTTCCCCTCCCCCACCCAATGCTGGACTATTCCATCATTCTCTTACTGTAGATTTTCAGGCCTGGCAAACAGCAAAAGCTGGTTAGAGCCTGTGTCAGGAAAATACAGAGCGACAGACATCAGCTCAAAGGAGAAATCCATCAATTGTGTCTTGATCCAAGTCTAAAATGAAAAAAAAAAAAAACGGGCTTCTTCACATGTCTGTACATCACTTTTCTTCATTTATCCACATTGGAACCCCCTTAACCGTGGGATCAGTATCCACGGATTCGCTTATTTGACGTTTTGGTCATTGTCTTGCTAATAACGATGGGTGTCTGTGTGTGTGAAATCTTGGAGTCCCAACCTCTAGAGCCATTGAGTGCTAAGATGAAATCACAGCGCCTCCTCCGCTGTTAACCCCTGTCACTCTACTTGCAAGTCTGAGTAATGTGCTGGATTCTTTCCGAGGTTTGACTTCAGGCTTTGAAACGTGGAAGCTCCTGTAACTTTGGTCCAGGAAATGTCAGTAACCTTAGGTATATGAAGGGATATATTTTCAGAAAACCCGATCCTTGAGCAAGGAGAAAGAAGCCTTCCCTCTCCTTTGCTCGTGGCCTTTAAAGAGACTTTTTGAATTCCTTGGAGACGAGGAAAGGGGGTCACGGGGTGCGAATGCTCTCCTCCTGCTTCTTGTTGAAGCTTCTTCGGTGACCCTTTACGCCTCTGAAAAATCAGCTCTCTACTTCCAAAACAGTTGCGTAAGAGCTGTTTATTTACGAAGCAGATCCTCTTGGCTTGGTCTGTCGCTCTGGCGGCTGAGAACATCTGAGTAATCCAACTTTTGGAAAATAATCTTTTTTTTTTTTTTTGCCACCGACTGAACATTTACAGCAGCCCCGTTCTCTTACGCTCTGTAGCCATAAAATCCACCAATATTGCAATTGATTATGAATGTTTATGTTCACGATTTCCACCTTTACGTAGTTAATATTTACCGTGTTTCCCTAAAAATAAGACAGGGTCTTATATTAATTTTTGCTCCAAAAAAATGCAGTAGGGCTTATTTTCAGGGGATGTTTTATTTTTTACCATGTACAGCCATCTACATTTATTCAGATACAGTCATGTCATCTTCTTCTGGTTGCTGCACAAGGGTGGAGGGCGGGGTTTCCCTTAACTGGGGCTTATTTTTGGGGTAGGGCTTACATTACGAGCATCCTGAAAAATCATACTAGGGCTTATTTTCAGGTTAGGTCTTATTTTGGGGGAAACGGGGTATCTCTCTGCAATACAGTAAAATTTTAAGTCTGTACATACATCTTTTCACATAGTTAATGTTTGTGGGCTAACTCAGCAGTGGGCAAAGAACAGATGTGGTTGGAATACAGATCCCAGCTTTCTCTCCATTCTGTTGGGTACAGTTAATGGGAGTTACAGTCCAGTGATGTCTAGAAGGCTGCACTGTTGTCCACCTGGGGCTAAATCCATTTGAGACACAAGAGCGTTGATGACCTTGGTCTTGGAATCCAGTAACACATCCTTACACTTGATGATATTTTCTAGTTCTTAGCAGAAGAGCAAAGAAACTAGAAGATACGTTGTATGCATATCACTTTCTGATGATCACAATGAGATGACGAGAGGTAATATTTTGTTTCAGCACTCGGTCAAGAACAAATCCTTTTGAAAAAGTGTCTGATCCTTACAGGAAGAATGAATGAATGAATTTATTTGTTTGTTTATTTATTTACGGTGACCTACATCATTAAAAAGACAATATTTAAAAACCAAAAACAGTAAGTACAGTAGGGACCCCCTTATCTGCAGGATCAGTATTCCCCGATTCATTTCCAGGAAATATATACCGTACATTTCTAACAATGAAGTTACCAGAACCGGCCACTAGAGGGAGACAAAGACCCTGCTAGCTAGAGCTATAATCTGCGTTTTTCGGCGTCCATGGTGGGGACGTGGAACCGATCCCCCGCGGATACAGAGATACAAATAGTTAAGAAGAATTAAACAATATTCTCTTGGGTTATAATCTCAAATGGCTGAAGTTGAAATACAGACCATTCCTATCTCCAGGAGTACTTGTCTTCTTCGGGAAAGCCCTGTTAACAGCAGATGGGACTGTCAGCAAATTATAAATAATTTTAATGCGCTGAAATAAACGATTCCTGGTATTCAGTTTCATCCTCTAATTATAAACACAGATGGTGTTTCAGGGCACCCAGCCACATTTCGTCATTTAATCAGCAGAAGCGATCTCAGCCCACCACCGTCGTTTCAGAAAAGCCACAAATGCCGGGGTTTTGCTAATCTATTTCCTTTTAATGGGCCCTTCTAGCACTTGTTATGGCGTCATCTTATGGCCATCGATTCACAAGTAAACTCTTCTGCCCAATGGGACTGAGTTCTGAATCTATACAGAGAAAATCGCAGCCATAATCAACTGGCATCCCTTTAATTGTTTAATTTTGTATTCCTTGCAGGCCACCGAGGCATCAGTCAAGCTGCAGCTAAAATTGACGTGGACTTTGACTACGATGGGCCACTTATGAAGACGGAAGTGCCTGGTCCAAAATCTAGGGTAAACTGATAAGTCAAGGGCGCCAACCCCACCCCGCCCCCATATTTTTGTTGTTGTTTAGTCGTTAAATCGTGTCCGACTCTTCGTGACCCCATGGACCAGAGCACGCCAGGCCCTCCTGTTTTCCACTGCCTCCTGGAGTTGGGTCAAATTTTTACATATTTTTACAGTCATGAAAATCCTCAGGACAGAGAAAACACCGTGACAACTTGCCCTAAATTCATGCGGTCCAGAAATCCAGAAAGAATAGACTTCAGGAAATCAGGATCCGATCAGACAGGAAAGCGGCTCTCATTTTGGGGTCCCTTGTGACACCATCGGGTGGAAGGTGTCTTCTGGTGGTCGCACAGCATACGAGCAAGAGCAACCCAGCCTGACCCGGATCCGTGCCCAAGCTGGACCTTTTTGGTCCAACAGCAAGGCTTCTTTTGGGAGTGGGGGAGGGGTTGGCCCGCATGAACAGAAGGGAGATGAGTCCAACCCCCTGCTCAAGGCAGGAATCCCAATCAGAGGAGATCTGCCAGGGGGTGGTCTAGGTTTCTCTTGAAGGTCTCCAGCGTTGGAGCGCTCGCCACCTCTCGAGGTCATTGGGTTCCATTGCTGTACTGCTCTAACAGTCAGGAAGTTTTTCCTGATATTCAACCGAAATCTGGCTTCCTGTCGCTTGAGCCCATTGTTGTGTGTCCTGCACTCAGGGATGATGGAGAACAGATCCTGCCCCTCCTCTGTAGGACTCCCTTTCCAGTATTTGAAAAGTGTTCTCCTATCTCCCCTCTGTCTTCTTGCCCAGCTCCTTCAGTCTTTCCTCCTAGGGCTTGGTTTCCAGTCCCCTGATCATCCTGGTTACCTTCCTCTGAACTTGCTCCAGCTTGTTGCCATCTTTCTTCAAGGGTGGTGTCCAGAAGTGAACACAGGACTCTAGATTATTCCTAACCAGTGTTGACTAGAGGGGGACTAGCACCTTGCGGGATTTGGAAACTATACTTCTGTTAACGCAGCTTAAAATAGCATTGGCCTTTTTTGCAGCCACTTCACACGGTTGGCTCCTATTCAACTTGTGGTCTACGACAATTCCAAGACCCTCCTCGCTTGTAGTATTGCTGAGCCAACCATGTCATCACGCTCTTAAGTCTCCTAATCTCCTTGACTCCCTTTCGCAGTCCACAAACAGAACAGGCGTCAGGAGTTACCCTGAGATGAGAGGGGAGGCAGCCCACCTTTCTCCATTGGTGAACCACCAACACTTTGACTCTATTCCAAGATCATCTGTGAAATGAATCCATCATTTAAATGCATTCTTTTCACCCAAGGCCACAGAACCTCCTGGGTCCATCGGTGGCCCGTGGAAGACCAGTTATACTGTACATACCAACTCAACCCAGCCCAGAGATGAACTATTTGCCGTCCTAATCATCTTTCTCTTTCCTGCCATTTCAGGAACTAATGAAGCAGCTGAACAGCATTCAGGTAATTCCCGTTTCAACTTTAGAAATTAGAAATAAATGCCTTCTGCCTTCTTTGATCTCCCAACTTGTCCCCACTGGATCTGATGAGAAGGAAGAACGATCGGCAACAAACCAGTGTGTGTGTGTGTATGTGTGTGTGTATGGGGTGTGGGATAGGAGTGGGCAGAAGATAGACAGCGAGTCTGCTGGTAAATCTCTGGGTAATTAACAGTAGATCCACTAAAGCACGTGGCCACCTGTAATTTTTTTAAAAGGAGGTGAATTCTATCTAATTACTTCTTGCTCAGCCTCAGTTTTCCATACTTGTAAAATGGGAATACAGTAAGACTCCTGTATCCACGGGGGGTTAGTTCCACACACACCCCGCGGATGCTGAAATACGTGGATTAGTCCATGCCAGTTTGAGCATCAGGATCCTTGATTTGGGGGGTAACTCGCTTGCAAGCGACGTGTGCTTTTCCATACAGACGCAGCGACGTGTGATTCGTGGGGTGCCACTGAGAATCAGTTGCATTTTCAGCCCCTTTAATCCTGTAAGCAGGAAGTGGACGAAAAGGCTTTGGTTTTTTCCTCATTTTCAGGGAGGGGAGTGGCCTTAAGGAGCTCCCTCCGGACAGACACCCCCAAAGTGAAAGCAGCTCCTTCTGGAGGCTCCCAGGAGCCCAAACAGGCTTTTTTAAATGGGAAAATGCAAAAATATTTGTCATTGCCTTATTAAAATGGGGGGGGGGGGGGTCAAGATGCATCAGAAGGGGCAGAAAAGCCCCTGGAGGACTGCATGCGGGTGGACTATATGGTCCCCCACCCCAGATCGAAAGGTAGGGCCGGTTCTGTCTGGGTTTGCGGGTGAAACAACCTGTTTCCTCTGTTTCACCAAGAACGCAGAAGCGGTCCACTTTTTCTGCAACTATGAGGAAAGCCGAGGGAACTACCTCGTGGACGCCGACGGGAACCGCATGTTGGATCTCTACTCTCAGATTTCTTCCATCCCAATAGGTGAGACTCGCTTCGGTCCAGCGTGAGTTTGCCGCTGTCCTGTCTTCGCAGCCACCCATGCATTGTCTGCTGCCTGAAGAGGAACGCTCACAAATATTCCAACTGCACAGAGCCTGTGTTGATAACCAAATGTGACAGCATTGCGATGGAGGGCTACAGAACAATCACATGACTGGGAGGCAGGAAGATCTTTGTCCTGTCTTCAGGATAAATGCCTTGAGTACTACTCGTAGAGGAAACGGGGGCATATACAAGAAGAGGGGGGCCCAGTTGGCTCCAGTCAATAGGAAAACACAAGGGATCAGAAATCTGAGGCCAAACCCTGTGTTAGAGAGAACATATACAGTGGTGCCTCGCTAGACGATTGCCTCGCAGGACGAGGAAATCGCTAGACGATGCCTTTTTGCGATCGCTACTGCGCTTCGCAAAACGATGTTTCCCTATGGCGATTTTCGCTAGACGATGAGGTTTCCCCATAGGAATGCGCCGACTAGTGGTGAAAAGCTGTCAGTGCAGCTGTCAGTGCATTCCGATGGGGACCCGCACTCGCTAGACGAGGTTTCCCTATGGGAGATTTTCGCTAGACTGCGTTTTCCCTTGGAACGCATTGAAGAGATTTCAATGCATTCCAATGGGAAAACGTGCTTCGCTAGACGATGTTTTCGCTAGACAGCGATCTTCGTGGAACGGATTAACATCGTCTAGCGAGGCACCACTGTAATTACAAGCAGAACTCATACCAATGTTCCAGAGACGTTATTCCGGCAGAATGTCATGTCTGAGAAATCAGCCTTCCAAATAAAGGCTGATTTTGCAATCTTGGAGACCAATCCCGAAACGAAGCAAGCTAATCTTGCAGACTCTGAAAGGCACGAGCACCCGGCCATGGCAATCAGATGTGCTCAGAATTTAAGGAATTCCCTTTTCTAATGAGGAGCAGTTTGTAATGTGTAGTTTGGCCTTAAGATTACAGTATCAGGCCTGCCAGAGATAAAAAAAAAAATCCAGATGAGACAGCTGTGTGTCTTGTTCGGGATATTTCCCACAGGGAAATACATTTACATCAAAATCATATTTATGTTGATTTTTTTTTAAATTTCTGGGCTTATGGTTTCTACCTGAGCTTACAGAGTAAATGGCAAATTGGTCTTATTTTTTCTTTCCAGAAAAATGTTTTTAAAACATGCGCTCCTGATCATCTGCCTTGTTTCCTAAACACATGTGCTTGTTTTAGAAGCCAGCGGCTAAATCATCTTCCTCAGATTGAGTTTTTTGAAAGCCGGTGGGAACGGTCTCTCTGTTTTGTTCTAGGTTACAACCATCCGTCTCTGATCAAACTCCTGCAGCAGCCTCAGAATCTGGTATGGGTCTTCTTTCAGAAAGCATTGAATCACTCAAGAAAGTTCCAGCCGTGTTCAGAACTATTTACTCGAGGTTTACTTCAAGGAACATGGCGTGTTCGTAAATCCCTTAGCCCACAAAGACATACCACTCCCCTTCTTTGGGTCTCACTTTAGAAAATGTAAAAAAATAAAATCGTGTTTGTGTTTTGGGAGACCCAAAGGGTGCTTCTGTCTCTCTAGCCCCTAGAGAACCCAGGGGCGTAGATCCAGCAGTATATATAGGTAGCCAGCAATAAAGCAAAGGGGGTTTTCCTCCCCATTCCAAGGATTCCCTTTGTGGCATCAAAAAAAAATTGCTTCAGAGGTTTTCCAACCCTCCAGAGCAGTTTTTTAAGGAAGTGTCAGCAGGTACAGGGGGAAATAAGGAACTATAACTGATTCTGGATGAAGCCATGGGATCCAGTGGAAAAAAAACCCACTTGATTCTATCCAGGGTTGCCAGTCTGGTCCTATAAGGTAGCCAACCATTCTGATTCATTTTCTTTTCACTCTCTAAAGCTTCCCCAAACCCACCTTCAATGTCCTACTTCCCTTTTCTCATCAGTCCTTTTTGGCTGCAGATCCTGCCCACGTTTTTCCCCCGTACGGGCAAAACGTCCGGTGATTTTTTTTTTCCCCCAAGTCAGAATTTTTGCACTTTTTGTGCAGGAACGCATTTTGTGCCAGCGGCTGGATTGTGCAAAATTACAACCACGGCTGCCGTGGTAGAACGGCCTTTGGAAAATTAGGAGCATTCGGATCCGTCACCATTTTGCACTTGCTCGGGGGGTGGATGCACACGTGTGCCTGTATATATTCACACAAATATTTGTGCTTAGCTTCACAAGAAAAGGGGGGAAACCTGATTTTGTGCTGTAGCCTCAACAAATCCTGCCCTCATCTCCACACTATGCAAAATAATCCATCTTATCAGGATCTGCAATTTCTTCTTCTGCTATCTTGACATATTGAAACATGGCCATCTTATTGATCTCTAATCTTTTCATGAGACTATGGCCAAAATCATGTTACTTAGCATAGTAAATTGCACTAGAGTAGGCCTGTTGAATCCATGGGGATTTGGGGTGTCGTTGATTCCCCTGGGTTTGTTCTAGTTACTTTCTAAGTAACTTGCTTTCTAAGCTAAAGTAGGCCCCTTGACTCGATGGAACTTATGGAGGAGTTGATTCCCCCAAATCCTCAGGGATTCAGTGGGCCTGCTCGCGGATGACTTACAACGCTAAGCCACCGGGTTTCAGCCTATGTCGCATCTCTAGTTTGGCTTGCGGACCACAAGACAACGCTAAGCTGCCTTTTGCCAAGTATGTCTGATGCTTGCTCAGCACATTCCCGTTCTTTTCCAGAGCACCTTCGTCAACAGGCCCGCCCTGGGGATCTTGCCTCCAGAAAACTTTGCTGAAAAGCTAAAGGAATCACTGCTTTCAGTAAGTCTTGAATCGGAGGTGCCGGGGAACGAGGAAGGGTTAGAGGGGGTCAGAGAAATCACTCCACACCGGATGATCTGGAAATGACTTTGCACCGTTCCTGCACTGCAGGCCGTTTGGCATGATTTTCACCCTTATTCATAGAATCGTAGAACCATTGAGTTGGAAGGGGCCTCTAAGGCCATCCAGTCCAACCCCCTGCTTGAGGCAGGAATCCCAATCCAAGCAGATCTGACAGAGGGTGGTCCAATTTCCTCTAGAAAGCCTCCAGCATTGGAGCCCTCGCCACCTCCCGAGGTCATGGGTTCTGTTGTAACTGCTGTAACAGGAAGTTTTTCCTGATATTCAGTCTAAATCCAGCTTCCTGTCGCTTGAGCCCATTGTTATGTGTCCTGCACACTGGGACGGTCGAGAACAGATCCCGCTCCTCTGGAGGACTACCTTTCGAATATTTGAAAAGTGCTCTCCTATCTCCCCTAAGAGATTATTCTGTAATTCTGTGTGAGAGAGGGTGGCCGGTCTAGGTCTCCCATAGATCTGCCACTCTGTGGCACAAGCTGTGTTATGAAATGGAACAAAGATAAGTTAACTATATTCAGTTTTTGATTTTAAAGCTTGGAGCCGCAGCTGGAAAACCACCCCCCAAAGTTGCAAACTTGCAAAGCCAAAGGTAGAAATTTGTGTGTTTCTCCCTCGGAGGTGCGTTTGCCTTGACCATCTCCTTTCCTTGACCATCTCCTTTCCTTTGAGCTGACCTTCCTCTGTTGCTTCTCTTTCCCCGCTGACAGGTGGCTCCTAAGGGTCTTTCTCAGGTGATCACTATGTCTTGTGGTTCCTGTTCGAACGAGAATGCCTTTAAAACCATATTCATGTGGTACAGGGTGAGTAAAAGCTTCAGGTGCTTCTCTTGGAAATTTCGGTTTGCGCTTCCGACACATGCAGAATCGGGAGAGACCAAGAGCAGAAGCCTTAGGGGGCATGCCTTTCAGACGGAGTCCGATGCTTGGTTCCAGCTTTGCCCCAGGGCGCCAAACCACTGAGAGTTAGGAAGAGAAATGGCAAATATTCGTTGGCCCGATTCGTTTTTCCTTTTCTTTTTGGGAAGCATAAACTTTTTCTTTCTTTTTGAGGGTTGGGGGAGACACCGTATTCCCTTCCTCCTTCTTTAGGTTCATGCCCCAGGGCAAAGTGGGTGGGAGGTGGTGCTGGTTGCCCCGGCTGCCAAAATGCCTAGCTATGCCTCTGGTTGGTCGGCCTGATGCAGTATCATCAACTACGGCTGGCAGTCCTCACTCTTGTGCTGTTTTGGGCAAGGTCCTGCCTTCATTCTGCCTGGAGGGGGCCATGGTATGCCCCGGCGGTCTCCCATCCGGGCATTCACCCAAGCCAACCCTGTTTAGCTTCCTTAGCTTCTGACTTTGTATTCTTTTCTTTCCCCTTGTCCTCTTTCTTCCCTTTCTCTCTCTCTCTCTCTCTGCCAAACTGTAAATTTGCTGAAAAACACAGGAAATACTACACTATTTTAAATTATATTATTATGCAACAGAAAAAGCAATACATTTATTTTACCAGATCTTTCTATACGCCTTCCACTTCTCTTTGTTGATTGCCTTTACAGCAAGTATTCCTGACCTGATGCCTAGCAGCCAGAGTCCAGTTCACGTAACTCATGTTGCAGAAACCAAATGAAATCATCATCTGGGAAGCAAGATATTTCATTTAAATTAATTGAAATCTCCCTTTCCCTTCGGCTTCTGAGGTTCCCCAGGGCTCCCTTTTTGTGCTGGAGAACGCTTGGGGAGCCTGGGGCGGGGGAGCCTTTAAAAACCGCCTTCGGTGGTTCTGATCCTGGCGACAGCAACCCAGGGGCTATTTTTGGCAATTAAAAAGGCTCCCGGCTCTGTCCTAAGGCTACCAAAGACTTTCCAGGGCAAAAAGGAAGTCCTACGGAGCCTTGAAACCTGAAAGGGGCATAGAAAGCTTTAAATGAATGTCAATTAAATATTCTGCTTCCCAGATGATGACATCATCCTATTTGTACAGCATAAGATCGCGCGAAAGAATTTCAGCCATTGTGTTTTCATTTCGGAAAGCTAACGGGAAACCCGTCCTTTGACTTCCAGAACAAAGAAAGAGGACAGAAAAGCGTTACTAAAGAAGAACTGGAAACGTGCATGATCAACCAGGTAATATAATCATCATCATCTTGGAACTGCAGAACTGGAAGGGACCCCATGGGATCATCGAGTCCAGCCCCTGTCAAAGGAGGCACCGTGGGGGGAATCGAACCCACAGCCTCGACCAATCAGCTATCTAGCAGTTCCCTAAGAGGTTGACCACGCAATGGGACTTCAGGATGCTTCAGTTATGAATCTACATCCCATTGCTAGTTCTCCCAACAAGAGTGCAACCCTTGTTTTTATTTGGGTAGTTCGGCTTCTGTCCCGTATGTTAGAGGGATGGTGTATAAACGCTGAAAATAGAACAGTAAACCCCAAACCATCTGGTTCTTCTGGCTGGGTTTCGTCTTCAGAAAGCAGTCCTGTCCCGTCCCCCCCCCCCCCCCCGGCTGATGGATCGGATCACATTGTAACATTAATCCCCTGTTTTTGTTCCAGCCACCAGGTTGCCCCGAATACTCCATGCTGTCCTTTATGGGAGGATTTCACGGCAGAACCATGGGTAAGGAAACCTGGACAATGTCGAGGTGTGAGGAGATGACGAAAGGGGAATAAATCTGAGCATTGGGCTGTAAATTCTAGGCATGGGGCTTTTGTATTTTGTGAACTACAGCCCTCAAGAAGCTGATAGGAATTCCCCCAGCCAGACCGTGGGGGGGGGGGGGGGTGTTTAGCAAACATCAGCAGTAGCAGCAGCAGCAACAAACCTGGTTCTTTTGGGTGTTTGTACTGACTTTCAGCTGAGAAACAATGGCTTCTCTCATGATGAAGACTGAGAAAGTGGCTGTGCAGAGCTACAGTAAGCTCACTGGGAGCTCCAAGGCATTATGAGCCTGGTGGTTTCCTGAGATGCACTCTATATGAAGCCTAATAGGCAGGGAGACTACCAGACCTGTAATGCCTTGCATTTCTTATAGAACATAACTTCACTCAGACATTTCTTCCATCTTCCTCATGTAGATTCTTTTTCAGCTGAAAGTGGTAGCAGACACCTGAGAGAACTGGAGGGGTTTTTTTTGGGGGGGGGGGGGTTCTACTAAAGGTCCCCAAAGTCTAGCTGGCAAAATTCCTGCAGACCTCTGGTCACCCATGAATTTTGAAAATTTCATGCCCACTAAATTCCCATGTGCCATGGCTAGGAAGCCTCCATCTGCCATACCGTTTCAGATGATTAATGAAATCAGAATGATGCCAAAACTGGATACCAAAGCATGATTTGGATTGACTACGGTAGCCCTCCTTAGCATATTTCCTGGGGCATGAAAACATTATGTTTTTAGACTGTAACTACCAGAATCCCTCGGCCTCTGGCCTTGCTGGCTGTGGATTTTGGGAGTTGTAGTCATCACCAAAAACCCCAAACACTCCAAGGACGTAAGGGAAGATCAACAAGCTGCCGATTTAATTTCTAACCAAAATAGACTATGTCATACAGCTATTGAGGTAGATAAGGGTTTTTGAATGCTCCTTTAAAAGCCCCCCAAAAAGAAAAAATAATCAAATCAATATGGAGGAATGGTATAAAGAAATGTGGAATATGGCCATTAATGACAAACTAACATGTGAAATTAAGATTAGAAAAGGAAAATCGAATACAAATGATTTTAAAGATATATGGAACTTTTTTTTAGTACACGTGTTTGAGAAAGGGAAAGGTTATACCCCGGGACAAGAATTTACTATGTTTCCGGAGAGAAACGGGGCAGCTGCAAAATATAAAGTAAAATAAATAAGTAAATTAATCCCAAGGGTGGTGGGGAGTACAGGACGGAACATGTATGTTACATTTTGTATTTCTTTTCATTTCATTCATGTTCGTTGAACTTTCTTTTTCATGTCTAATTTTTTGATTGTTTTATTGTTGTCGTTTTATTGGGCATGATTAAAAAATGTATCAAATAAAAAGTTTTTTAAAAAAGCAAAAAAACCCCACATTCCTGCAAGTAGAAATGTTGCACAACGGGGTGCTAGTTTTCTTCTTGCAAGACGTTTCTTCCATTTGCACCGGGAAGGGCGTTCGAGAACATGACTCCCCCCACCCAAAGTCTGAAATGGTGCCGCAGCCACGCCAGCCACCTCATCCTGTGGTATCACGTGGCCTCTTCAATTGTACCCTTTCAGATTGCAGGCGGAAGGGGCCACCTTTTGCATGCCCACCCGTTGCTCCTTCGTTGCAGGTTGCTTAGCTGCCACACATTCAAAAGCCATTCACAAACTGGACATTCCTTCTCTGGACTGGCCCATCGCTCCGTTTCCAAGACTCAAATACCCCCTGGAAGAGTTTACGAAAGAGAACGCCCAGGAAGAGGCCCGCTGCTTAGAGGAGGTGAGAACTTCCTATTATTTTGATTATGGTTATGATTGTTCCAGTTATACACTTCCAATCAACGACTAGGGAGGGCTCAAGGCAGCTGGCAATTATAAATCAACCTAAAAAGTAAGAACAGGCACCACCATGCAATCAAATAAAACAAAGCAAAGCGTAACATTCCACGGCCATTGAAAAGGGCTCTGCAAAATATAATACGGCTGCCGTATCTTGGGGGGATTGGTTCCAAGTCCCTCTTCGCATCGGCTGAAAGCTGCGGAAATAATGAACCCAATCCATAGCATGGTTTCTGGCTCCCTTTAGTGGCCGTTTCTAGTAACTACGCCATGGAAATATGTACGAATTCGTATTTCTGGGGGGTTTTATATACTATTTTAAGCGAATCTGTGGATATTGATCCTGCAGATGGGGTGGGGTGTGGGTTTTACTATAGCATGAGTGGAAAAGGGAATTAGGCAAACATTTCTGGCTAGCTGTTACTCAGCTGGATGTGCAACCGAGCGGCATGATCTGGGTATGTCCGAACACAGGAATGATGGCACACATGCTAATGACAGAATGTGGGGTTTATGCCGTGCAAACCCCCATAGCATTCTGTCCAGGGAGTTGTCCGTGGTTGAAACCTTCCTAATAAATTGATCACTGTCCTGAGCCGATCGAGAAGCTTTGTTCTTCCTGCAGCCAGAGGCCTCCAACCTCTAAGCTATCCAGCAGGAGAGAAGAACACGGTCCTTTTGCCAGGATTGCACCAGAATTGAACCGCCGGTCCATTTGTCTTCTGTATATGGAATATGTAAGGGCAACAGGATCTTGTCCTTAATTTCAGGTGACTAGGGTCCAGCCCTGTTTCTGGCCTCCAGCCAAGTATCTGGATCTTGACCCTCACCAGACCTTGGAAGAATTATGGTTTTGCATGACAGATCCTGGTCCCCCCGCCCCTCCAGCCACCATGTGCTTTTCATTTTCATTTTAATCTCTGATTATGTTTGTGAACTTATATGTGATTTGTTATCACTGTATAGCCCCTAGAATGAACAGACGTCAGAGAGGCGGTTTAGAAAATGAGTGAATGAATAAATAAACAGACAGACCAACGTGGCCACTGGCCATGCTGCCTGTTAGTTCTGGGTGCTGCAGTGCAAAAAAAAGTAACTTCTCCAGGTGTGTCATGCCTGGAAGCTGTGATCCTCAATCTCAGATAGGAGAGGGAGGTTCTGCAGCGGCGTAAGGAATGGCCATGCCTTTGTTTTATAATATATAAGATAATTGGATCTTGGTTGTTTTTAAAAAACAACAGTTTTTTGAAGCTTTAATCCAGTTCAGAAGTGATTGTACTGAACCTTTTATGGTAGGTGTCGGAAGGCCACTTCTGTTAGCCTTGGAGGCTGGGCTTTGCTCTAGATATGGAAGGCTTTATGTTCTTCAGCAGCTGAGACCTGGATAATTAAAGAGAATTTGTGAAATATCCCATTTTGGGTAAAGTTCCCCCCGCCCCGCTGGCTATCTTAGGAACTGCGGAACTGGAAGGGACCCTATGGTTCATCAGGTTCAGCCCCCTGCCAAGGGGGCCCAGTGGAGGAATCGAACTCCCAACCTCTGGCTCCGCAGCCAGAGGCCTAAGCCACTGAGCTACCTACTCATATTATTGATTTTTTGGAAAATCTGCCATATATCTAAATGGACTGTATATGTAATCAATGATGGTGACGATGCACTTCACATGGTTATTTATATTCCACTGTTTCTCCACCGTGGAGTTCAGGCTGTTCTCCATGGGGGGCCAGGAGATTTTCCCCACCGGACACCAGTGAAACCTGGCTGTGATGTTCATTTTGTACAAAAATTGCGAATTCTTCTTTCTGCATTTCCTTTCCTTAAAAGTGTTGATTCATTGCCATATTTAACAGTAGCAGGAGGGTGGGGTGGGGTGGGGTGGAAACATGACTTGCTTTAAAAAAAAAAATCAACTTGCAGGTGGAAGACCTGATCGTAAAATACAGGAAAAAGAAGAAAGTTGTAGCTGGAATCATTGTGGAGCCGATCCAGTCAGAAGGAGGAGACAACCATGCTTCAGATGACTTCTTCAGAAAGTTGAGAAACATTGCCAGAAAGGTCAGTTCGGGCCAACTTTAAATTGGGAATGAAATCAACTAGGTAGAATCATGGATCATTTTCTTCACAGGGGTTGTTGATGAAACAGTAGTTAGGAGGTACAAGGTACTCCTGGAAGATGATCATACCTTTTGCTTTTATATATCTATATCCAGGGGCCTATAGTTGTCCACCCTTGATTTAGTTTTTAAACTTTATATGATAAGAATAAGAATTGTCAAGTCAATTCTGAGCAATGGCAACCATTTACAGGGTCTTCTAGGTAGAGGGGCGTGGTGGCGCTGCAGGTTAAACCGCAGAAGCCTCTGTGCTGCAAGGTCAGAAGACCAGCAGTCGTAAGATCGAATCCGCGTGACGGAGTGAGCTCCCGTCGCTTGTCCCAGCTCCTGCCAACCTAGCAGTTTGAAAGCATGCAAATGCGAGTAGATAAATAGGTACCACCTCGGTGGGAAGGTCACGGCGTTCCGTGTCTAGTCGCGCTGGCCACGTGACCACGGAAGATTGTCTTCGGACAAACGCTAGCTCTATGGGTTGGAAACGGAGATGAGCACCGCCCCCCTAGAGTCAGACACGACTGGACAAATTGTCAAGGGGAACCTTTACCTAGGTAGAGAGTTTTCAGAAGTGCCTCGCCCTTCCCTTCCACGAGGGGCGCTCTGGGACGGTGCACCTGGCCCAAGGCTACCCAGGCTGGCTCTTTTCCCAGGAGGCCCTGTGGGGGAATCGAAATTCCAACTTCTGGGCTGCATAACTCACTGAGCTCTCCAGTCGGAGCTTTCTGTGCCGCCTACACAAGCAAAAGGTATAAAGATAGATGCTTGTCTTCACAGCAGCCTTTGAACTTTGTGCTTCCGAAGTACCGTTGTAAAAGGACTTCAGTTGCCATGGCTCTGCTGGTTTGGGGCCAATGGGAGTTGTATTCCAAGAGCTTCTGGAGGGCCACAGTTGTCTCAATCACGAGCAAGGAAACAGATTGGTAAACCATTCCCAATGGGAATCACACAGCTGTCTGTGAACTGCTCCATGAACGCAAGACCTGGATGATGGGGGAAACCCGTTCCCTTAGTTCGAGCTGAAACAGACAGAACCGAGCACCTCTTCATCATATGCACGCTGGAGTGTCTCATTAAATAGAGTGTTCATTCATAGAACAGTGGCATTCCAGTGTGGGCCACGGTAGGTAAGCAGGTGGGGAGAGAGAGAGTGGGGGAGAAGGAACCAGATTTATTTTTAGGGGGGGCACAGAAATGCCTCTGGGGTCTGCATAGGGCTGACAGGCCACACTGGCCTGAACTAAGCCTGAAGTGGGTCAGTGCCTCAGTTTCCCTCCTGGGACCAGCCTCCCCTGCTTCCTGAGAGCTCGTCACCCACCCACCCCCCGCTTCCCAAAATGCCCTAAAATTGTCTCGTCTCTCCAAACACAGCACGGGTGCGGCTTCTTGGTGGACGAGGTGCAGACGGGGGGCGGTTGCACCGGCAAGTTCTGGGCCCACGAGCACTGGGGCCTGGACGACCCCGCCGACGTTCTGAGCTTCAGTAAGAAGATGATGACCGGCGGGTTTTTCCACAAGGAGGAATTCCGGGCCAATGCTGTAAGTCCTTGTTTTGGAATACACTAACACACACACACACACACACACACCCATGTGGATCGGGAACAAGTTGGAAAGAGGCCGGGCCCTGGCCGTAACCGGGGTTCCTCGTGATCCCCATTGCGTAAAAGCCAACCTCCTGGAGGAGCTCAGCTTGCCAACAAAATAAGTAAGACATGAAACAAGTTTCTAGACCTCAGGGTTTCGAAGGAGGACTTGAAATGCGTGGGCAGCGCTTCCTGGAGGAATAGGGAACGTGGTCACCAAAGCTGTAGGAGCGCCGTTGCCATCAGCTCTAGCCAGCCCCCCCCGGGGGGAGGGGGGAGGGATGATGGGATTTGTAGTCACACAAAAACTTGGAAGGACCATGGATTTCTCATTGAGAGTTAGGAGGACATCTCAAAACTGGGGTTGTGGGTGGAGCTCTGTAAGTTCTTTTGGTACTTTCCATAGATTTGTGGCGTTAGCAGGGATCTCCGAGGTCCTCGTGTCCAACCAACCGCCTGCCCATGGCAGGAGTCCAAATCAAAGCAGATCGGACAGAGGGTGGCCCCATTTTCCCTTGAGTGCCTCCAGCGTTGGAGGGCTCACCACCTCCCTCTGAGGTCATGGGTTCCATTGTTGTACTGCTCTAACAGTTAAGGAGTTTTTTCCTGATATTCAGCCGAAATCTGGCTTCCTGCAACTTGAGCCCATGGTTGCGTGTCCTGCACTCTGGGATGATCGAAAACAGATCCTGCCCTTCCTCTGTAGGACAGCCTTTCAACTACTTGAAAAGTGCTCTCCTATCTCCCCTCCGTCTTCTTTCCTCACGGCCAAACATTTCCAGTTCTTTCAGTCTTTCCTCCTGGAGCTTGGCTTCCAGTCCCCTGATCACCCTGGTTGCCCTCCTCTGAATTTATTCCAATTTGTCAGCGTCCTTCTTCAAGGGTGGAGGTCAAAAATTGGGACACAGGACTCTAGATGAGGCCTAACCAGGGGTGAATAGATCCATGGTATGTGTCAACACTTAACCTTTTACAACAAATTTGAAAACACATTTAAAAAGATAAAGGGTACAATTTCCTCAGTAAAATCCCTTCCTTAGGAGTGATTTACCTATTAAAATCTTGCACGAAAAGAAAAGTCTTTGCCTGCCAGCGGAAGGAGAGCCCAGCCCCGGTCTTCCTGTGGCAGGGAGTTCCACAGCTCGGGAGCAGCCACCAAAAATGCTCTCTCCCGAGGCCCTTCCAAGTGTGCCTACAAGAGTGATGGTGGGAACGAGGGAAAGGCATCTCCAAAAGAGCTTGAAAGCTGAGAAGGCTTGCTACTTGAATCGTGCCCACGAGCATGTGCGAAGTGCCTTCTCCTCGGCTGACGCAAGACTCTTTCATTGAAGGGGGAGGAAAATGAGCAGCAGCATTTCAGCTTGTACTAATAAAACATGTAGGGCTGCGTTGGCCTGGGCAGCGGCCCAACATCAATTAATTACAATTACTATTATTTCCCCCCCCCTCCCTTCCCTTCCGGTCCCTCCTCCTCCTCCAGCCGTATCGGATTTTCAACACGTGGCTTGGGGACCCTTCCAAGAATCTCCTCCTCGTGGAAGTCATTAATGTCATTAAAAGGGAAGACCTCCTCGGCAACGCCGCTCACCGCCGGGAAGGTGCTGCTGGCGGGACTCCTTGATTTACAGGTGAGAAAGGATGGGGGAGAGTTGACCGCTTAAGTTTCCCTGTAAAAAGTACAAAACAGGGAGTCCACACTTACCTCACTAAAACAATGTCGGAGGAGTCACTGTATTTTCACCAGGGTAAGTGTAAGCTTTTTAATCTATTTTTTTAAAAAATATTTTTACCCCACATTTCTCCTTAAACAGGACCACAGGCAGCTTACGTCCATTAAAAACACGGTATTCAAAAGCTAAAAAGCAGTTCAGGGACATGGGCACGAACAGCCAAACCAGCTGTTCGTGCCAATTCGTCCTTTGTGCGAACGGGTCTTCGGTCCCGCCGCTTCCTGTGGGCGCCCACTCAGAAGCAGCGCTTTGGCTTCCTTGCCCCGCCTTCTCTGGGCGTTGCCTCTTGACTGGGTGCTCGCCAGAGGAGGCGGGGCTGGGAAGCGCCAAACACCCGTTTGGCCGAAGTAACGAACCCGCACAAACACGGGCGGTTCGTATCCAACTCTATATGTCAAATAGAAAATGTTCGGCAAAAGGATTAGGAAAAACAGATAGAGAAGCCAACAAATACAAACCATCCCGGTCTATTGTCTCCTAGACGGTCAGTCGCTAAGGGAAAGTCTTGCCTAAAGAGAAAGGTCTCTTAGCTGCTTGCGGAAGGACAGCCAAGATGGGGCCAGGCTGGCCTCCAGTGGCAGGGAGTTCCAAAGTCTCTGGGAGCAGCCACAGAGAAGACTCTCCCCTGTATCCCCACCCAGCGGACCTGTGAGGGTGGCGGGGGACCGAGAGGAAGGCCTCCCCTGATGGTCTTAACACCCAGGGAGGGCACATAAAGAGAGAGATAACGGTTCTTGAGATAGCTTGGACCCCAAGCCGTTCAGGACTTTGTACTGAATTGAATTGATTTATGATGATCGGGTGACCAGCTCATAAAAACATATTTATGGCTAAAATATACAAAATGTTTAGGGCTTTGTAGATTTAAACCAGCACTTTGTAACCCTTTGTAGTTTTGAATACAGGATGCCGTGAGAACCCCAAACACCTTGCATTAGGACAATCCTACTTTTTCCCCCAACACAGGCCTTGTTTCCTATGTTGGACAGTCCAAAACAAGATCATTCCCTTGAGGAGAAATGTGGGGGTTTAACTTCCTTTCCCTCTTTCTAGAGCCGCTACCCACACCTGGTCAGCCGGGCACGAGGAAGAGGGACGTTCTGTTCGTTCGACACTCCAAACGATGCTGTTAGGAACAAGCTCATTGCGTTAGCCAGAAATAAAGGTAAGGCTTTGCCGTTTGGGGCTGTGTCCCGTCTCCCTTTTGCCCTACAGAAAGACGTCAAGGCTCTTAAAAGGACAATGATGATCCTCTAAAGATTTGGGGACTCTAGGGATCCCACTTGACAGAATCTAATAGAGGACAACTGGCTTTATCACATGAGACGACTCAGAATGAGTAGGGTGATGGGAACCCTTGGTCGTTTCCATATTTCCACATTAGCAAGGGGATCCGTTTATCAACAGGTCAGGGGATTTAAAGCAGCCGTCTACGTTTGAGGAAATGATAATAATGGGGAAAGGTCAACGGCCAGAGTCCAATTGAATGTTTCGGCACGGTAAGTGCAACAGCGTTAACTCAGAGCAGCAGGTGGCCCCTAATGAACAAGTCGCACGTTGAATTCCTAGTTGCATCCACAAGGCACCTGGTAAGAAATGCAGTCGGGGGACTTGTTAATTAGCAGCTACTTCAAGTTGAGCTGTTGCACTTTGGCTGAAATATTCAGTAGAATTTTGGCCAGTATCGGGTAGCTAGCTAGGTAGGTAGCTAGGTAAGGAAAAAAGAGAGGAGGAAGTTAGAAAGCCAGGAGGAAGGGAGGAAGGATTAAAGATAGACGGAGGGAGGGAGGGAGGGAGGGAGGGAGGGAGGAAGGAAGGAAGGAAAGTTGGTTGATGATGGAGGAAGGAAGGAAGGAACCCAAAAATAGAATGCAAATATGTATATATTTAGTAAAGTGATTGACCAAACCGAAAAAAATGAATTAAAATAGATTATTATCATAGCAACACACTTTGATTTCCATCTTCTTCACTTGCTCTTCGTTAAAGGTATTCTGTTTCTAAGGGGACAGCTATAGAGCCCAGAGGGCAGAGTATTTTTAATAAATCCAGCTGCTGTCCCTCTTTTCCAGCCTCTTTGGATCCGACGGCCTTTCTGCCCCAAGCCAGCACGGCCACATCAGATAGGCGGCTGTGGCGCTCAGCGACCAAGCAGGTCGCCCCCGGCTGGCCACGTTTCTTGGCCGAGATGGCAGTTCCTTGACATCTGAAGCGCTCTCCAGGGGTCCTTCCAGAGAACATCCTGGTCACTGGCAGTCCGTGCTGTAAATCAGATTGCAGGGCCTGCAGGTTGTGTTCTGTTGAAGGCAGGAGTGCGGTCTTCCTGAGTGACACACAGATCAGAAAGCACGTGTGCATCGCTCACGGAATCGGTCCCTTAAGAGTAAGTCAGCCCTGACATAAATCCTATTGAGTCAGCCGGCCTAGCCGATTTATTTTGTTTCGTCTGTAAGCCGCCTGTAAGCTGGTGAGGGGACCCAAGGCGGCTCCCAATATTAAAACAAGTAATAATAATAATAAACCCCCACACAATAAATTACAGATTTAAAAAGCCATTAAACTGCAATCATCATCCACTAAGTAATTTTTTTTAGAGCATTTTAAACATTAAAAGCAAACTTAGAAAAGCAAAGAACAGCATCCAGGGACTAGTTTACAGTGTTTTTGCACAAGCTAGGCTTTGTTGTTTTTGGTGAGCCGAACTCTCTAAACCTTCTCTGTCCCTCAGGTGTAGTGCTGGGAGGCAGCGGCAACCGATCCATCCGTTTCCGGCCCACCCTGGTCTTCCGAGACCATCACGCGCACCTCTTCTTGAATATCTTCAGCGACCATCTTGGCAGATTTCAAGTAGCCAAGTCTTACCTTGCACTGAAACAGCCCAAATCCTATAAGTTTCACTAATAGAGAGGGGGGGGGGGGAACCTGAAGTCATTGAGTTCTTTTTAAAAAAATATTTGCTTTGTTCTCCCGTGCTTACCACCGATTCATGCTGCTTCTTGCGAAAAACTCCGGACACCCTCGGATGCTTTGGGAATATCGTGCAGCCTTCTGAGTTCCAGGTGGCAGAACCATAAGGACTGTTCTTCTCCTTTGAAGTGTGGTGGGCTATCTTTCTGGGGGGGCTTGGCTCAGGATTTGAATTCTTGATAAATTTTCAACAGCCAAGTTTCTAGTCCTTAAGGTGGCTGTGGTACTTGACATGGCATGCACCTAAATGCCATTGATTCACAGTTCTGTGTCCTTGTCGTGAAGGACCACGACGCTGGTCGGCCCCAAAATCCCCACATTCCTAAGAAGTCGGCGTACTGAGCCAATTTTTGTCCTGCTTCTAAGCTCCTGTATTCTCGAACCTTTTCCCTGTCAAAGCTATATCTGCCTCGGAAACTTATTTAATTTTTCAGTAGTTCTCAAAGCCACCATGAGACGTCCCTGTTTAGGTTCCGTTTTTCTGTCACCCGTAGGAACCGTAGGGCTCAGAAAAGGAGTGTCCTCACCTTTGGGATCTCAGGCCAGAGGTCTTTTTTTCACCCAGTGGCCAACCCAAGCTGGGGAGGATGGGAGCTGTTGTAGCCTTTGGGGTGGAATCAAACGCAGGTCTGTACAACTGCTGAAACCTGCCCACTAGGCAAGATAGAGCTCAACCGGCCTCATTTCACTGAACTTTTTTTTTTTAAATTACTTTGGGGCCGAATTCAGTTCGCAGAATGAAGGCCCAGGCTTCAGGGGGATGATGGGAGTGGTAGTCTTCAAAGGTAACATTTTTCGAGCTGTTTTCCAGCATTCTGTGCTCGGGTGGCCATTTCCATCTCACCGACGGAAGAGGACCAAAAGAAAAGGAACACTGCTTTGCTAAAACATATATACTAATCAATAGAAATGTAAAATGATGTCTATAACTTAAAACACAGTTTTAGTGCAGCTCATTCAGGTGGGAGAAGATGGTGACCAGCTATGCTCACAGCCAGCTGTCCTGCCATCTCCTTCCTTATGGTTCTTTTATCCTGAAATCAGACTTGGGATTAGACAGCCCTCCCAAAAATGCAAAATGGACCCCTTGAAATAAAGGACTGTCCTTCTGTCAAAGAGAGGGTGCATGGGTCACTAGGGGGGAATGTTCAGATTTCATTTTGGAGTCCAGATCTCAGAATAACCCCCATTCTGGGCATTCCACCTGCGACCTCACATCTACAGAAATCTTAAGTTTTGCTCATCTGGAGAAAAGCCAGGCCGAGAAGCCTTCAGGGACCACGATGGGCGTTAGCTTCCTGTTAGAAAAGGAAGCTAGGCCTAGTCTAGGCCACCAAGCCTAGGCGAGCCTAATTTTGGAAAATGGGCAATTCCGGCATCTGGACTCCCAAAATATCCAAACGGCCCCTCCCTAACAGTCGCCCTGTCCCAGCCAGGCAGCAGAGCCAGATGTTCCCATCTTCCTCTGGTTTGCCTGTTTGAGCCCTGTTCGGTCAGCACAAAAAAAAGCCCCTACGCTGGGTTTTCCTTCAGCCTGTTTTGGGGTCCAAGCCGAGGGAGGAGCAAGCTGAGCTTTGCAAGTGTGGTTTTGAAGATTTTTTGACCGGCTTGTCTGCTAAGCAGAAAACGTTGACTTGTGCAGGTTTTCGGGAAGACAAAGGTGTTCCAAAGTAATTCCCCTCTCCCCACCCAACTAGCGTGGTGTCTGGGTTTTTTCATAGAATTGCGTGTCTACCACCTAAATGGCTTTTCACGCGAGTCTCCAGCTTGCTATACTAGACTGGACCACAGAAGTTAGCCTGTTTTCCTTGTATTCTGTGCCTTTTACCCGACCCAACTCCTGCAGTGGGACGGGGGCCGACCTCCCCACTGCCCCAAAAAACATTCACGTCATTTGCACCCAGCATTGCCAGAAGGGGAAGAATATGTGGAGTGGAAGAAAAAGGATTTACTTCTCTGCAAAGGTCTTTCCACCACCATCCTCAAGACTGCATCAAGACAGAGGTGAAGGTTGGACATGCAACCCCAGGGTGCAACTTGGGGCACGCGCCTGTGGGTCACGCTGGCTGGCTGGCAGGGGATTTTGGGAATTGTAGTGAACTTTCCACCTCTAGAATAATGCAAACTTAAGACCGCAAAAGCTGTCTTCTGCACGGAAAGGGTGCTCCTTCTCCAACTGCCACTCCCAAAATCCCCAGCTAGCCAGCCCCTTTGGTGGCCAGGGGATTCTGGGAGTTGTAATCCAATCAGCACACCTTTTCTGTGCACTGATATCTCCATATATTATTTATTTTGACATTTCCCAGAAAAAGTATCTGAGCCTTGTAACCGCATCTGCTGTCAGGTGTGCTGAGCTATCCAGAAACCTTTCTTGGATATAAGCATTGGGTTCACAACAACCTCCCGGTGCAGTGGCTGGACAGGTGGTTCTAGGAATCCTTTTCTCTTCACCAGATCCTGTGGTCTGGAAACCAGATGTCTGCCACAGCCTTGTCTCACTGTTTATAAAATACCCAGTGTGTCTCTTTTTAAATAATTTCTATAGAGCACCCTTAACTGTGAACACGTGTAGACAACCAAACAGGAGTCAGGCGTTGTAGATGCTTTAATCTAGAGAAGCTCTATGGTGCGTAAACTGACGTCTTTAAAAAGTAATAATTCTGTTTACAGCCTTTCTCCAGACCGTGCCAAATCCATGCGTAACCCAGTAACCTGAAATGCATTTCTCGATGTAACCGGTAGCCACATCACACAGATCCATGAAATAAACTTCCCGTGTTAATCAGTATTCTTAAAAATAAAATATTTATAATTGAAATTCTTCCGGGGAGTAGAGATATTCTTTAAACCACACCAGGACTCAGAAAATGTACTTTAGAAGAGTATAGAAAAGTACAGTACTTTAGAAAATGCACAGAAGGTCACCAGTGGTGATGTGACAGCACACAATTATTGCTTTATTTTGGCATCACATTGAACCAACCGCTCAGGCTAATGCATAGACGCCTCCCGGGCTGGATATGTGCATTCCACATCTACAATTTTTCTGCACTCTCCATGAAGTTGCAGGGGTTAGCTTGACAAAGTGGAACACTTGCAATCTGTTTGATTTCTTTTTAGTGGTCTAGTAAAACGTATCACCCACTTTTACCTTTGTGTAACCTTAAGGACCACATGGTCTTTTCCTAATTCTTCCATAAATGCAGGAAAAGCTGTGGAAAAGAGAGCAAAATTTAGACTCTCTCAAAGAAAACCTGTTTCTAGTCCTCAAGAGAAGTCTGAGAACCAACATGGCCTCCAAGCTGCTCGCGTGCGATGCTACAACAGGCATGCGCAGCCAAGCGATTGTTTCCTCCCAGTTGCTGCCAGAACTCCATGCGTAGGGGGTGGATCCACCGCGCACCGCTCCGGAAAATTAGAGGGAACATTGCTGAGAACAGTTCCAAGCCCCCCCGTGGATACTGAAAACCATGGATAATAGTGAACACTATTTTAATGGCAAATGCTATACATAGTATGGTCTCTGCCTCCTTCCAGTGGGCCAGTTCTGGCAACTTCATTTTTAGAAATACATAGATATTTCTAGGGTTTTTTCTTCTAATATTTTTAATATTTTCAGACTGTGGGTAAGTGAATCAGTGGATATTGATACCACAGATAAGGGGATCCTACTGAGGAATGGATCATCAAACAATCTTCATGATTTTCTACTCCTCAAGACTTGCATTAGGAGTCTTTCCTCAGCGCTGGTACCACATCAGGCATATTCATTTAGAATATGTTTTATTCCACTGCTCAAAAAGTTCCAGCGTGATTTAGTACATAATGAGATACCTAAATGGAAAAAAAAAGTTTCCAGAAGGCTAGACATTCACAGCTAGATCTTCCACATTCTAGCATCTCCCATCATCCTTCCTCTGCAGCCGGTGCGGGAAGGCATCCACCCTGCTGTTCCCCCCTTTCTTCTGCTCATGCCTTTTTCGATAAGGTCAAGGCCCCCCGCCTTAAAAATGCCCAAAACCCTGCAGAGCCAAACTCGAATACAGAACCCACTGGGCCTCAAGAGTTTATTCCCAGCATTCCCTCCCTCCCCAAATTCTTAAAGTTTGCCAAAACACGTGCAGAAACCCCTCTTGGTTCATGATCCGCCCAAAGCGGAGGGAAAAATACAAGAGCCGGCCCGTGTTGTACTGCTTGAAGCGCGAGAAGCACCTTATTCTTGTGTTCGCCAACGTCTGCCAACGTCATCACTGTTTCGACCGGGCAGTAGATGTCCTTCCGCCTGCCCCAGAACGTCAAGTGCGATACTTTTAACAGGGTGCCGTCCTGGCTCAAGTACATCATGCCAATGATGCGCCGGAGATAGAAACTCATCGCGTAGAGCATGGCGAGGCGCGAAGCCAGTGATGCCGGTGACGTACAGACAAACGTCCAGAGTCAACAGACCTTGCCCACAAAGAACCCAAGCTGGCGGGAGAGCCAATACGGTGATACCGGTTTGGGCCAACTTCACCCTCGAAAGGGCTCGGCAGGCCCTGATGCCCGGGAAGTAATAAATCATCCGGAACGGCTCCGAGTCTTCGCCGCTAGATTTCTGCAGGCGGGTATGCTGAGAAGGAGCGGAACGGCCCAGCTCTTCGGGTTTGGCCGGCCATCTCTCGGAAGCGTTCCTGTCCTGGGGTTTTCAGCTCTCCGTGTATTGCAAAGTAGCGGGACAAGCCGAGCTCTCCCTTCCACCAGCACAGCCCCACTTGGTTCCGGAAACGCTTTCCGCACGAGGGGATCGCACGCAGCCGAGCGCCCACGGCAAGAATTCCCGCCTGAAATAAAGCACGCATTTTCATCAGCTATCACCGTTTCTCAGGCACTACGTAGGAACGGCTGCGCCAGGGGACGGCACCCACTCAGTGTTTCTGCGTGGTTTTGGAATACATTAGGACCCCCGTATCCGCTGGATCAGTATCCGCTGATTCATTTATTCATAGTCTGAAAAACAGTTTAAAAATTAAAAGAAGAATCCTAGGAATACCTGTACACTATTTCTAAAAAGGTGAGGTTACCAGAACTGGCCACTAGCAGGAGCCAGAGACCATGCTATGTACAACCGTTCCCTATTGAAATAGTGTTTGCTATTATCCGCGTTTTTCAGCTTCCGCGCTGGAAGCACACCAGCCCCTGAACTGGCTTAGGGCAGAAACGCAGAGAGGAGCAGAGCAGTCTTTGCATCGGCAAAGCTGGACAGTTCAGGATTGCACAGGGTTCATTTTCAAATATCGGGGCATAGGCTGCCACCTGTGTGTGTACACGCCAGAACACAAGAGATTTGGTTAGCGAGAGCCGTTCTATTCTTACTCAAAGCCACCTCTCCCGTTATGTGATGAGGCACACTAGGAAAATGCGATGGCAAAACAAATAGATGACCTTCGCCGTTTTTCCTTCCTGCATCCAAGAGGCCAAGGCAACACAGAAAAGACCAGCAGTTTATCCCAACAATACCCCCTTCCTTTTTTAAAACAAGCATGATTTTCTTTAATTTTATGAACTGTTGGTTTTTCCTGCTTTGCTTTTTTTTTATTTTCCTCCTGCTTTTCAGCTTCTTGTAAACCTGTTTTCAGTGTCTTGTTTTACGTTTCAACATTTATATTTGCAAATGTTGGTTCGGCTACGGCTTTCAACTTCTCGTAAACAACATGCTTTGGTGGGTTTATTTTCCAACACTTTTTCTAGGTCGAAGCTCCTCCGAGTGACTTCAGGAAGTATCAAGGTCCGCATATGTTATGCAAGGGATGTCCATATTTTAGCCATTTACTAGTGGCTAAATTGGCATCCGCACCCAAAAATCAAGAGGATGCAGTATCTCATACAAACGAGGCCCTCTGCTCTCCACTTCTGAACCAATTGCATTAGCAGCTCAACTACCATTTGTGCAAGTAAATCAAAGTATGCACCTTTTTTTGCAAATGAATAAACAGCTAAATTTTTTTTTCTTGGCCACGAATCAACAGCTAAATTTACATTTCCACCTAGAACTCGGAAGTGTGCAGTTGATACAAATGACGCCACATTCTGCCCAGTTGTTTTTAAACAATACATTAATAGCTCAATGTGAATCCACATTTACGATACTGTACCCCTAGTACCTATATATATATAGGGGGCAGAGTAAGCATGAATTCAACTTGAGCTATTATTATTTATTTATTTATTTATTACATTTATAGCCCGCCCATCTAGTCATATAGACTACTCTGGACGGGTAACACCATATCATGTAACAATTTAAAATCGTAACAATATATTACTAAATAAACAATGATCCAAGATGGGAGAAAACACAAAATAACAAAAATTCAGACTCTTAATTAATTAATTAACAAAATTAATCATTATACTGTGCGTGCGCACACATTATTATAAAGCATGGATTCAACTTTAGCTATTAATGCATTATATGCACGGGATCAAAATTTGCTATCAATGCCTGATCATCGGCATGGATTCAGGCAGCTTGCAGCACGCGCACGCGCACACCGAAGGAGCTGCAATTCCTATCCGGCCCCTTTGCAAAACCTCCTTCCTCGCCCCCCCCCCCCCCAAGGAAGCCACGGCAGGATTTTACCATGAGTGGGGAAGCCTCGGGCGCCCCAGACTCCGCGCCGGCGGCCGACCCTCCCCGCGGCGCCTCTCCGGCGAGCGGCTCGTGGGCCAAGAGAGCTTTTTACAAACCGGGCCCCATCCGCCCTCGCGCGGCATGCCGGGAGTTGTAGTGCCAGCTCCTCGTTCCCATAGATCTACGACCAATAGAGGAGCATAAGAACCAAGGAAGGTGGAGGAGTGGCGGGACAAGGGGTGGAAGTTGATGGAAGAAAAAGCAGGGAATTCCGTATAGTAAATGCTACGGAGGCCCCGCAGAGCGCCAAGGAGGGAGGGGTTGCCCGGTGGAGATCTCGGGCTGGCAGGCCAAAAGCCCTCATCGATCATCATCATCATCACCCTCCTCCTCCTCCTCTTAGAAAATCAGAAAGGGGACTCCAGTCCCAGTCTCCTACGAAGACTCCTGGGTGGTGGTTGTCTCTTTGAATGAGAGGGGTTTTTGAATGGATGGATGGATGGATGGATGGATGGATGGATGGGTTAGTCAATGGATGGATGGATGGATGGATGGGTTAGTCAATGGATGGATGGATGGATGGGTTAGTCAATGGGATGGATGGATGGATGGCGGCGCTTCTGTGGCTCCCAACCGGCTTTACTATTTATTCCAGGAGCGTTTTTCATGCAATCCACGTTTCGTTCTTCTTCTTCTTTTTCCCAACATTACCCTCCCTGCCGTTTTCAGCTTCTACGTGTGGTCTTTTTTTTAATGATGGGTTCTTTTTAAGGAGAAAGGCGGGAGAACAATATCTCCCATAAATAAATGAACAAATGAACAGCTAGTAGTCGGGTCCTCCTTATGACTGTTTCCATATAGTTCAGTCTAGGGGGGGAAATCCTTCCAATTGTGCCGAACGGGAGCCGGCGGTGACGGTCGAACGCCTTTTCCATCCCCCGTGCCCTATACCCACCCTCTTTTTCCCTCTCCGCCGCAAGGCCTGTCGGGAGGCGGCCCTTCCGCGCGGCATGCTGGGGGATGGAGTTTTTGCAGCCCGGCCCGCGCCGCCCCTTGCCTTCGTGGCCCGGGCGCTCCCTTCCCCGCGGGCACCCTCGGCGGGCGAGTCCGGCTCCGGGCGGCCTCATGGAGGAGGAGGGCGACGGCGACGACGGCGGGCGGGCGCTTTGCCTCTTCGACGTGGACGGCACCCTGACCGCCCCCCGACAGGTGGGAGCCTGGAAGGACGCCCCGGGAGTGCCTCTGGGCACGTGCAGAGCGCTCCCCGGCCGGGAGCGGGGAGGGGAGGGGGGACCACCATGCCTCGTTTAAATCCCCCTTTTAAGCGTCAAATTCCTTCCCCCCCTTATTATTATTATTATTATTATTATTATTATTATTATTATTATTATTATTTTACTTGCATTGCATTGCATCATGCCCGGGATCATGGATCATTTATTTGAAATATTTCCAACCAACTAGCTTTCACGAAAAATACATCAATGGGGGTTGGTTGTTTTTTTAAACCCTGCTTTTCTCCTTTAGGAGGGGGGAAATGGGGGGGGGGGGACCCAAGGCGGTCTTGCATCCTTCAACGCCAAGGTTGAAAAGCTAAAACTTTTGCAAAATACTGGAAAAGGCAAAATAGCAGGAAGTTAATAGCATTTGCAATGTAGTAAAGTAAGTAGTAAGTCACTTTCATTAGGCGGTCATAGACCCGATTACACAAAGATAAATCCATGGAATGAATACATAGTATAATATAAAATCTTGCAATGAAATCTCGCAGTGAAATAGCAATCAGAAGGCAAAACCTGGCAACAGGAAGCCCGCCTTCCTTTAAATCCCATTATTGTCAGCTTCCTCCTCTTCAGAACAATTGGACGCCCTTTGTCTCGTGGTCTGGGTTCGTATCCTGTCCCTTATTGCTTACAGGGTATTCCAGCGGTACTCCCCTGTTTTCTCATTCTACGTGCGTATACGGTAGGACCCCAGGATCCGGGGGGGATCGGTTCCAATGCCCCCCCACCCGCGGATGCTGAAAAACGCGGATGATAGCAAACACCATGATAATAGCAAAAGCTATACATAGCATGGTCTCTGGCTCCTTCTAGTGGCCAGTCCTGGTCACTTCATCATTAGATAGATAGATAGATAGGGTTTTTCTTTTAGTGATTTTAATATTTTCAGATAAGTCAGTCCGTGGATACGGATCCTGCGGATAATGGGGGCCCTACTGTCTATGTACATGTGTGTGAGGTTGCTCCCGAGCCACATCCAAATTATGACAACCCCAGTATGTGCGATATTTGAGGCGTGGCTTTACCAGCTCCACGCTCCAAGCGAGCTTCCTTGGCTGAGCAGGGATTCGAACTCGGGTCTCCCGAGTCCTCGTCTGCCATTCTATCCATGACGTCACACTCCGTATCCGTGTGTGTGGGGGATCTTCTTTCCCCAGACTGATGGTCCTCTGATCAGGGTTTTCTGGGGGGCGGGGGCAGCAGTGGGGAAGCCAACCCAACAACCATTCAGATGGAATAATAATAATTCCCCACAGTGCCTCCTGGGAGAAGAGCCAGCCTGGGTAGCCTTGGGCAAGCGGCGCAGTCCCAGGGCGCCCCTAGTGGAAGGGGGTGGTAAGGCGCTCCTGACTATTCCCCACCTGGACAACCCTGGAAAGGGTCCCCATCACTCATCGTTGTCTTGACAGCACAAAATTATCCACAGATAACAAGAAAGCCGTGCCCAGCTTGAGACCCTTGGTTCTGTTGTGTGTTCCTCCGTTGGCTATTGAAACTTCTCTATTCTTTTTGCATCTAGAAAATCACCCCGGAAATGGCAGATTTCCTGCAAGCCCTGAGGAAGAAAGTGAAAGTCGGCGTCGTGGGCGGCTCCGATTTTGAAAAGATTCAAGAACAGCTCGGGGAAGAGGGTAAGATTAGAACCCGAGGCATTAGCAGATGAGATTTCAGTGATTTTGAGAAACTTTCTGTGATGGAGAGGCGACTTCCCCCCCCCCCCCCTCGTTTGGCATCTGCTCTTATTCGATCCGTTTACGTGGAAGTAAGTTTCCTCAAACGTGAGTCACCTCCGCAAACCGAACACGCCAGGAGTGTGCCACCTGGCTGCGGCCACTCTTTCCAACCTTGGCGTGCTTTTAGGTGGGTTGACATCCTGTGGCTGGTTTCAGGTTAGGAAATCTTGCGTTCGAAATACAGATCAGGGGGTTCACCTCTCTTGGTGTTGATGGGAATCTTGTTCAACCCAGCAATCGTCATAAATTAATGGTCATAAATTAAAACAGAAGGTTTCCTTTTGGGCTGGGAAGAGAGGCAGGCAGTAACATAGCAGGGCCCGATCCGTTTGAGGGGGGATAAAAAGAGAACGTAGCAATGATGCATCGGAGCGGATCCGGAAAGTTGGAATTCAGTGGGTCAAGTCAACCAGAGGTGCTACGAGAGAGAAAAGCATTTCCTGAACAGAGAAGCTGTCCTCTGAGTGGCGTACTCTTGTTTCGTATAATGCCTTTCCTGTTTTTTGCTCGGTTTGTACTTTGGAATTGCCGCTTAGAGGCTATAAAAGAGCAACTGTTTTATTAGTCCAGGAAGAACCAGTTTCCACAAGCAGTGACGTTTTGTGGATTTAAGATTTGCCTTGTGTTCTGCTTGACGGCCACCATCCAGTGAACTTCCCCCTTTCATTACCTGGAATAGGGTTCTGTTTGTGTCACGATACGATACAATAAGTAGCCAACAACAGTGAAATTCAACTTTTTAATATTTGATTGGAATCCCCGTCAAACGTTTATATTAAAAAATATTAATTATGTGTTATGCTTCGGCTAAAATCTCTTAGGGATGCCAATAAGAGAAAGATCTATTTGGAGTCTTAAAGTGAATTGAAGTCTGCCTTCCTCAAATATTTTTTTAAATATATTTTTAAAATAAAAAATAAAAAACACACATGTATAGCATGCTCAATTTCCTCCGTTTCAGCCTTCTGCTTTGACACACGAGGTTGCTGGTTTGGAAATGCAGAGGTCCCCAACCCCCGGTCCGCAGTCTGAGCCGGATGGGGCCGCGGAGAGAGACCTCCCCCTCACACACTCCCCCCGCACAGCCCGTTTGCACCTGCGCGTGAGTGCACGTGCGGCCACACGAGCGCTGCACCGCCCTTTGCGCATGCGCACAAGCGCTGCGCCACCCTTTGTGCATGCACACGAGCGAGCAAGCGCCCACACACTCCTTCGTGCATGCGCACGAGCGCAGGGGGTTGCCCCGCCTTCCCCAGCCGGTCCACGGTTGGGGACAGCTGTGGAAATGTACTCATTTATTTAATTTTTTATGCTGCCCATTGGACTGATGCTCACTCTGGGCGGTTCACAACAATGTAAAATCGCTGGGATGAAATATAAAAAGATGTTCTGGAACTGGGACTATATTAATCTATTAATATTAATATACACCAATCGATTAATCTATTAAAATTAGTATATGCAATATCTAAAAGTGACTGGAATAAATAATGTTGAAGATTGTATATTTCTATCTTTTTTTCCCCCCTGTAGTGGTTGGAAACTATGACTACGTTTTCCCAGAAAATGGTCTAGTGGCATACAAAGACGGGAAACTCTTACATAAACAGGTGAGATTGCAATTTGTGGTGAAACGTGATAAACTAAAGAGACTGGTTAAGCCTCTTAATTTCAGGTTACCTGATGTGGGCTCTTCTCATCCCCTCCTAACCGCCGCAGAGTTTGGAAATTTTGGTTACATTCCTCTCGCTTTGCAGGAGAAGTGCAGGGATTCACAGAGTAGAATAGCTTCAAGGTCCCCAGGCAGTCCACCCCTATCCCATCAACTGGCACTTACAGTCTCACTAACTCACTCTGAAACATCAGTTGTCGAAAGAATAAAAAAGTTTCATGACTTAACATTTGTGAACAGATCAACAGCACATAACGTTGTTTTCACGTGCTACTTGGGACAGATGGGGAGAGCTACGAGATTACATGTCGTGGAGAGAAGGTGGAGGAAATGAGAAATCCTTTATTGTATAAACTGTATTGTTTTTGTATGAAGGATGATGTGTTAAAATTATTGTGGGGGGGGAGCAGATTGCTGCCTCAAGACCATAGAGATGTCTTCAGACAGGTAGCGGTGTCCGTCTGTTTCCACAACAACAAATGCAAAAAAACCAAACCCATAGTAGTGAGGCACTTTGGAGGCAAACGAATTCATTTCAGCTCAGCTTTTCATGGATTGTGGTCCCCTGCTTCAGACCGCAGGCCTGGAAGCAGAATACACTAGGAGCTCCCTATCCGTGGAATCAGTATCCACTGATTCGCTTATTCATGGTCTGAAAATATTAAAAATATTAAAAACAAAATTCTAGAAACATGAATCTCTAAAGATGGAATTATCAGAACTGACCACTGGAGGGAGCCAGAGACTAAGCTATGTGCATAGTGTTGACTAGAGAAATATATTTCCAAGATGTCATTACCAGAACTGGCCACTTGAGGGAGCCAGAGATAATGCTATATGTTATATTAGGCATCCTTCAGTCTCAAAAGACTATGGTAACGTGCTCTGTATGGAGGACTTGGAACAGTGTCTAGTGTGGCTGAGAAGGCCAATTCAAGAGTGACAATCCTATATGCTATATGTATAGTGTTGGCTATTATAATAGCATTCACTATAATCTGCATTTTTCAGCATCCACGCAGAGGGCTTGGAATTGTTCCCCCGTGGATAAAAACAAAATGCTTCCACCTCCCAGTCCCTAAATTCTCACCCTGCCAGGATCTGCCAAACCAAAAAGCCCTCCTTTTATCCTTCTCTGCCAGGAAAAGGTAGAGGGAGAGATGCCTTCAGGAGACTAGTTTTTCTGGACTGTTTGATAGCGCTCTGGTTCTGTCTACTCACGTGTCTTTTTTTTTTTAGAGCATTCAAGACCAGATGGGTGAAGAACTGCTCCAGGATTTGATCAACTACTGCCTCAGTTACATCGCTAAAATCAAGCTGCCCAGGAAACGGTACGTCTGTGTTACCAGCTTTCTTGCTTCGCCTGGGCTGGATAGAGAGTCAGGGTGATCTCGTGATTAAAGCATCCGACAAGGTTCTAGTCCTCACTTAGCCACGAAACTCACTGCATGGTCTTGGGCCAGCTGCCCTGTTTCCGTCTGACCTACCTCCCAGGGTTGTCGTGATGAGAGGAGGAGACTCACGTGTGCCGACTTGAATACTTTGGAAGACTATAACTAAGAAGATAAATGAGAATCATTATTATTGCAAATAATAATTAACTAATTCTGCATCCTCCAGAGAGTAGCGTAGGCCAAACGTTCCTCGGCGTCACTTGATAAGGAAGTAGGGCAAGCCGTGCAGGATGGCAGTAAAGGCTGATCTTCTCCACCACCCTTTTTACTGCAGTGGCCAAACAGGTGCCTCCACGAGCCGTCCAGGAGGGCTTGAAGGCAAACAACCTTTTCCGTGGGTGTCATGCCGGGAAATGTGAGACAGAAGCAGCAGCTGGACTCAGCTGTAGCCAGTGGGCACTTCATAGGCAGCTTCTTGGCCATTACTGAGCAGAAGATTGGACTATAACTCCCAGACGTCCTGGCCAGCGCAGCTCGTGGTGAAGACTTCTGGGAGATTGAGTCCAAGAACATCTGGGGACCCAAGGTTATGGGAACCACTGGACTTGCGATGTTGGATTGATCTAGCCAGGCCCATATTCCATTCCGTGTGAATACAGCAGGATCCCCTTATCCACGGGATCAGTATCCACTGATTCACTTATGCGCAGTCTGAACCTATTAAGAATATTAAAAGAAAAATCCTAGGACTATTTATTGTTAAAGGTGAAGTTACTAGGACTGGACACTAGTGGAAGCCAGAGAACCTGTGAGGTATAGAGTTCGCAATTAAAATAGCGTTCAATATAATCCACATTTTTAGTATCTGCGGGGGAGGTTTGGAACTGCAGATACGGGGTTTTTACTGTACTGCTATGGCATCTCTTTAACCTTCCCCCCCCCCTTTTTTTTTTTTTTTTTTTTTTGGACTGTGTCTTCTTAGGGGCACTTTTATTGAATTCCGGAATGGGATGCTGAATGTGTCTCCTGTCGGCCGAAACTGCAGCCAAGAAGAGCGGATTGAATTCTACGAGTTTGATAAGGTGAGTCACTTCTCCCTGGAAGTTGTAATTTTTTTTAAAAAAAAAATGTATTCCATATGGGTCCAAATGTATTCTGTAGGGCACGTAAACTGTGTGCATCGGCTGCTTGCCTCCCGGCGTCTTCTGCCGTGTGGCGGAGTCTCGCCGCCCGCCTCTTCCCGCTGGCCCGGACCAGGGCAGGAGAGCAAAGCTCCTTAGTTAAGGCTGTTCCCCAAAACGGAGAGAAGCTTCATCAGTTTCTCTTTTTTTTGCCTCCTGTTCTTTCCACAGAGGGAAGGTATCCGAGAGACGTTTGTGTCCGACTTGCGGAGAGATTTTGCCGGAAAAGGCCTCACGTTCTCCATCGGTACGTACCGCTTCCTTAAAGCAAAACAGACAACCGTTGCCTGGGTATGCCAAATGGCTTGAACCTGGCTGATTTTACTGCTCCAGCGTTGGTGATTGGGACCTCTCTTTTTTTCCAAAAATAAAAATAGTGACTCGTGGCTTCCTATAATTGACCTCATTAGGACAGCAGTTAAGTCGATTAAGCAATTAGTCCACCTGGAATGTTGCCTGATGTAATAATCGCATTGAGCGCATATTACCGTATGCAATGTCGTTAGTATGCCGTTTGTATCCTGAAGATGGCAGGATGCGATTTCCTATCGAAAGCTTGATAGTTTATTGTTTTATTCAAGTTTTTACTTGGAAGCTAAACCCGTTAAATTGTGTGGGTCAGTTCAGTCTGTTTGACTGGGGTTGGTCAACTTTTATTGTGCTCCAAGAAAGTTTTTTTTTTTTTTTTTTCGGTCTTTCTTTGTATCAGAGTGTTGCCCAATTTAAAATTATGGACATATAGAAAACATAAATAAAACTCCAACAAATTAAAAGATTAAAGCGATTAGACTACAGTGGACCCCCTTATCCGGGGGATCACTATCCGCTGATTTACTGATCTACGGCCTGAAAATATTAAAAGAAAAATCCTTGAAATATGTATTTCTAAAGATGAAGTTAGCAGAACTGGACACTATAGGGAGCCAGAAACCATACTCTGTATAGTCTTTGCTATTAAAATGTGGTTTGCTATCATCCACTTTTTCAGCATCCGTGGGCTGGCTTGGAAACAGTCTCCCCCACTGGTACGGCAGTCCTACTGTGTTACTTAAATTTCTGTCCCAGGCTCTCTGCCAATGAATTGGCTTTCCTTCACATTTTATCCACACCTAAGAGTCTTGTAAGGTGGGTCAGGCTGACAGAGAATCATTGGGTCCCCAGAAAATCCTCAGATTTTCCAGGCTCACTAGAGACTTGAAACAAACTCTCTCATGCCCGCCTGGTAACCTGTATGTTATGTTGGCTCTCATGTTAAGAAACGACATTTCAGGTGTAATTCTTTCTGGCCATCCTACCTGTTCAGAAGCCTGTTCCCGACAGGTTAGGGAGTGTCTTTAAAAAGGCAGAGGGATACTTTCTACATCCCTCAGTGTGATGGTGTGGTTTGTGATCGACGAGCAAGAAGGCCCCAAAAAATGGCCACTCCGTTATCAGAGATGCTGAGAAAAGAAAGAGGGGGGGGAAGCTTTGCTGATCCTGGAATCATGAATTAAGAGGAACTTGTGAACGAAAGGCAGGTTTTTAGATGTAGCTGTTCTCTAAACCTAGGCAGAATACCTTGTGGGATCTCAACAGGGCAGAAATTGATTTGGGGCACCTTGACTGGGCGTTGCCAAGTGATCCAGCACTGGGGCTAATATCCTGTTACTTTTCAGCAGGCACGGGAAGGAAATCATGGAGGTAGCCATAGCTGGTTAATCATGATCATTATCTTAGAACAGCAGAGCTGGAAGAGACCTTATGGATCATCCTGTCCAGCCCGTCAGGGAGGCCCCGTGGGGGATTCGAACTCCCAACCTCTGGCTCCACAGCCAGAGACCTCCAACCCCTGAGCTTTTCAGCAGTTGGTAGGGTGCGGGTCGCACAATCAGGCATGCAGTTCTGACACCTCCCTGCTTAGCCACAACAGGATAAGCGGCTCTTGCATTCTGCATTCTGTTTAACCGTAGATATTTTAAAATTATAATCACAGCCCTCCACGTCTTCCGTTGTCTCTCCCTCGTAACAAAGCTGCTGCCATTTTAATTCTCGTTTCACCTTCTCTAGGAGGCCAGATAAGTTTTGATGTGTTCCCAGACGGCTGGGACAAGCGATACTGCTTAGGGACTGTTTGCGAGGATGGCTTTAAGAAGATCTATTTCTTTGGAGATAAGACCATGCCGGTAAGGAGTCAAGTGGGGCAAGCCGGTTAATTTAAAAAGCACAATTTTGAGGCGAGGGAGGGAAATACACCTCCCAGTTTTCTCTCCCTGGGAAGCCTATTTAGACCGAAATTTATTCCTTGTTGGTGATACTGCGTCCTGGCGCTTTGATAAAGAAACCGTAAACCACATTTATATGCATGCGTCTTGGTCAGCAGCAATGAACGCTTTGTGAAAAAGGAAACAAGTTCGTTATCAAAGCAAACTAGATTCTGCAGAGAAGCAGTGAGGATTTTGAAAGAAACTCAAGGAAACGTCGGGTATGGGCTATACGAATTAAGCACTTCTGTGAATGGATTTAGCACTTTGGATGGTTTTCCAGGCTTCCCAGTGGATGATTATTTGTGACTAAAAGAATTGTATATATTATAAATGTGTGTGTCGCCTTGAGATAATCATTGAGACGTCCCTGTGGCTGGATGTATTTTTGAATGAATGCGGTTTGGATTTCAATTAAGGGGGTTTGGATATCATAAATATTTATTTGTATAGAAGAGTGATATTTTATAATATGTATGTACAGAAGCATATAAGTAAACTGTTGCTGGGTGGTTCTGTTTAGTAAGGGAACATCAGGAGAACGGCAGGCAAAAAAGGAGCCAGTCTCGCTGTTGATGCTTCAGAACAGAAGATTTGGCAGCTCCGACAAAGTAGATATGCTCGTGGGGCTGAAAAGGCCGAAGACTAAAGCCCTCTGTGTGTCTCTCGTTCACAGGGTGGGAACGACTATGAAATATACACAGATCCCAGGACCGATGGGCACAACGTGACGTCACCCGAGCAGACCAGGAAGCTATGCGAAGAGTTATTCTTTTAACTGCAAGGCGGACCGAAGTCCGAAAGCAAGCTGGACAGATGCCGGACCAATCACTGTAAAAAGGGGTAGAGGTGGGGGGAAAACGGTTGAATTGTTTTTTAAAAGGGTTGGATAAGAATGTTATCTGCACTACGTACGTGTAGCCATCTGAGTCCCACGTCAACTTGCGTGGCTCTATCGTTTGCAGTCCGATCAGTCCTTAAATGTCGGGGTTTGATTTTTCTTGCGGTAGTTCAGCCTCGGGTCGCCCTGGTGTTCCCGGACTGCAACTCCCAGAAGCCTTCGACCCCAGCTGTGCTGGCTGGGATTTCTGGGAGTTGTCATCCCAGAACATCTGGGTGACCCAAGGTTGGTAACCCCTGCCTTAGAGCTCTCTAGCCAAGAATGTGATGCCCCTCACCAAACTACAGATCCCAGAATTCCATGGGAAGGAGCCACGAGAGGTGAAGTGGGTCTAAGCTGCTATAACTAGGTAGTGAGATACTTTGAGCCATTGACTTCACATCCCATCTCACGTGGCCGTCAGCACCACGGACCGCACGCACCGCGTGGCTTTATTAGGAGCCATCCTTGGGAAGAGAAATACTTTCTGCCCTTCGCTTGACTCCCACCAAGACTATTCCTTGAGCCCTATTCTGGGAGTCACCCCGGGCTTCTTAGATGTCTCTTCCACAAGCAGCTGATGTCTCGATGTGTCGTCGTGCCCGTCCGTTTTCACGAGATGCGTGGTTAGTTCAGAAATTGTCTCGAGGGTCCTAAATGCCCCTGTTGTCTCTCAGCCTCAAATCCCTTCCAGGCAGGTGAGAAGCAGGGTCTGCTCCTTGTTCTGAAAATAGAGCAAGTCTTGAGTATTCCGTTCTCCCCTCCATAAAATGGGACGTTTGCACGAGCCCTTGGAAGGACACGGGGTCCCCTCTCTCAGATCCACTTCCACCCAGGTTTCCTTCATCGCCCGATCTGTTTTTGCTGGCCGGCTGGAGTGGCGGTCACTGTCTGGTTTGTAAGCTTGGCCACGAAGCAGCCTCGTGCACAGCATCACAACGGCGCGCTGAGCGTGAAGGTTTGTCTCTGATTTTGCAACCATGTTTGGTGGAATGTCGTCCCAGGAGAAGAGGAATTGCATAAATGAGGCGGCCGTGCTCACCAAGTCGTTCAGGCAGCCCTGCATTGAACATATAAAGGTGTCCATGGGTGGGAGCCACAGGCGCTTATGGGAGATGTAGTCCCAGGAACATCAGGCTCGGCAGCAAATCCCAAATCCCATCCTTCTGTGCTAAAATCGGCTCCCCTTGCCGTATTTTCCTCTCGACCTTTCTTTGCCCCCAACGACTGCTTTTTGGAACCACTGCTCTGAGCTGTGTCAGTTGGTAGGTTTATAATAGGTTTGTCATGCCACCGTCCGAATCCTGGAAAGGAAGCCTTACGTTTTCTCTGGACCTCAGGAGGTGTTTGTTCCAGTGAGGCAACACTGGTGAAATCGCTCAGTGTACAGTGGAATTTCTGTCAGCTGCAAAGCTTGTGTGCTGTTGGGTCAGGGCCCTAACGTTTGTAGACAAATTACATTTTATGAGTAAATTTTTGCTTTCCCAGGCAACTTCTTCTGTGTCTTTCCTTAAATGTCTGTTAACACCTTCTCTGCAGCCTGTCTGAAGAAGATCAGAGGCTAGAGCTATGAATCTTCAAGGCTACCCGTGAAATTTGGTAACGGCAGAAAGGAAATAAACCTTTGCCAGATATTGTAGCCCGTTAAGGTGAAAGCTTTGAAGAGTCTCTTTTTCCCTCTGCATTTGATGGACTACAACTCCCAGAAGTCTGAGTCAGCATGCTTAGAGTTGTAGTCCCTCAGAATACTTCTTCCAGTCTCCGGTTAGAATAGAGGACTCGCCTGGGAGAGGCAGGTCACTTACTGTGGAAAAATCTCTCACCTCCCGTGAAGGGTTCACCCTGTTCGCTTCCTGTCTTTCCCAAAGCTAAAATTATCTGAGGGGATGTTTGTACCAACAGTTAAAAGCCGGAAGGATCTTGCTGATCTATGCCTGAATAAGGGAAATCGCCTAAGTCTTTGGTGGCAAAGTGCTGCTCCCTGGCAAGGTGGTCTGAAAATATGAAAAGTATTAAAAGAAAAATCTCAGAAATAGGCATTTCTGTGATGTAGTTACCAGAACCGGCCACTAGATGGAGCCAGAGACCATGCTGTATATGGCATTCACTATTATCAATATACAGTGGTGCCTTGACTTACGAACGCCCCGATGTACGAACATTTCGATTTACGAACAGCTCCGTTCGCAAAATTGTGCTTTGACTTGTGAACGGAGCTTTGACTTACGAACAAAAAAAACACGGGGAAAGCGGGAAATGGACTTTGGACATCCTGGTACTGCCTGGTACTGTAATTTTAAAATGTAAAAATTGGTTTAAAAGGTGCTTGGTTTGGTTTAAAGCTCCTTGGTTTTAAAGGTGTTCTGTTTAAAAGGTGTTCGTTCCCTCCCTCCTTTCCTGCCCTTTTTTTTTTAACCTAAATCGTCTTAGGTTTAAAAAAAAAATTCTCCCCCTAGTGGTAGAGGACGGATTAACCGGTTTTGCATTAGTTCCTATGGGAACTAATGCTTTGACTTACAAACGGCGCCTCTACATACAAACAAAAAACAGCCGGAACAGATTAATCGGTTTTCAGTGCATTCCTATGGGAAATGCTGATTTGACTTACGAACGTTTTGACTTACAAACATCTGGGACGGATTAAGTTCGTAAGTCAAGGCACCACTGTACATTAATCAAAACACTAACCAAAGTGAACAAAGTGTATATATACCTTGATATGTAGCTATGCACATACATACACACATATACTTACTTACCATTCAAATGTGTTTAACCAGTTGTTACGTCTCATTCACGTAATTCCTTGAAGTTTCTGAAGACCAGAGAAGGCTACATTTCAAACCCTACGTTTGCAAGGGCCAAAGGAAAAGGAAAAAATGTTCCTTCAGATGGGATGATCCGGCACCAGGGGTGAAGACAAGCTTTCACATACCTAGCATTCTGCTCTTGACAGCTGTGGCTATAAATGCACGCCATAAAAGCTGTGGGGGAAGAGCAGAAATCCACTCGGCTGGCCTTAAAAGATTGCAGATCTGTGACGGCGGTCATGTTTTTCCCTGTACAAAGGGCATCAGTGAGCAGGACGGCCCCATCTCTTATTTGGAAAGCAGTCATAACCCCTTGTTTTCCTCTTATTTCTCAAGGGAGTGGTGACCTCGGAGCAGATTCATTGCAGTGTGAGGTTCCGACCACAGCTTCCTCAGTAGACCCTAATCCGTGCCTCTCACATTGAAAATAATCTGTGAGTCTTCCAGGTGCCCCGACCTTCGTTGTTTTTATTCCCTTTACACATGCTAAAGCAGACTAAGGTAGTGACCGCATTGAAAACCCGTTGTTTTTCAGGACCCTTGCTTCGACAAGTAAAACATCCTTCCTTTTACCAGCGTAAGCAGCTTCTAAGGACAGCATAAGGCAGTGATTCTGTACAAGCCAAGGAAATCTTGAATAACGAACTATGTTTGTTATTGGGTCCTTTTTGGAAGAAATGTGGGATAAGGTATTTTAAATCAATTAATTAAATAAATATGCTTTCCCTAGTTTTGTTAGAGACAGGCATGAGCCACCAGTTGGGTGATTCGTGCCAGTTTGTTTATCGGCCGAATATGTGTTTGGCGCTTCGAAGCCCCGCCTCTTCCGGAGGGCGCCCACTCAGAGGCAGCAGCCTGGCTTCCCTGCTCTGTGTGTGGGTGCTCATCAGAGGAGGCGGGGCTTTTAAGTGCCCAACAAACACCTGTTTGGCTGATAAACAAACCAGCACGAAGCACCAGACCAGCAGTTCGTGCCAATCTCTAGTTCTGATAGTAAGGTTTCTAGTCCCTGTGACTGGTTGTGGTCAAGATCTGCCAAAGCCAGACAAGTCAGATGAAATCATACACTTGACGGCTGGAAACAGAGGGGATATCAGCCTTCCTTTCCATTGATAGTGAATTTGCTATTTTGTAAAGACAGAAGGAATTATGTAATTATCTTGTAAGACATTTCCATTCCCTCTCTCTTCAGTCCTTTTCCCCCTCTCTTGAGTCTGTTGAAGTCGCTGAAAGCAGTCAGGTCTGTCAAGTTTGCAGTTTGATCTGTTTAATTGTAAGTAACAAAACCTTTTGTTCTTTCCCTTACTAATGCCTCAGAGTGAGTTACTGGGACTGTAAGTGCCAGTTGTTGAGAAGTATGGGTGGACTGTCTGGGTAACTTGAAGCTATTCTGTGAATCTCTGCACGTCTGCTACACAGGTAGAGGAATTTAACCGGAAATTCAAAACTCTGGAGCATACATGTATATCTGATAAACTCTGAGCATTTTCGGGGGGGGGGGGGTTGGCATAGATGCTTTGGAGAGACAAAGGGGCCCTTTTCCACCGACCCGACTGCCTGCGCCAAAGGTTGAATCCAACCCTCTAAAATGAGCTGCCAGCTGGACTTATGCCATGCTTCGTAACACACTTTCAGCCACAGCTTGTATGCCAAGCGTGGGAATTCTTAAGCCTGCACAACACAGGCTTGGAGTCCTGCCAAGGCTTTCTGTGCGCCTCCCCCCCACTGATGGCTTTTCCCAGCCCCAGAACGAGGAGACAGACACACCCACAGAACCCTCTGTGTGATCTTCTCATTACACGGTACTTCCCAGCCTCCTCTGGGAAGCCGAAACTCGCCTTAAAACCAGAAGCGGCCGTAGAACGAAGCCGAGGCCAGCAAAGCACACGCCAATCTAAACGGAGATGAGAGACGGTGCGAAGCCAGGACAATCGGATCTTAAATGGCTACGGTCCCCTCCATCTGGGCAAAAGAATCGCCACCACGACGCTTGCCCTCTTAGCTGTCCGTGCTTTGTGTGGGTTTTCTTTTTCCTGCCCAAGTTTGGAAGCTGGTTCACTGGGGCTGCCAAAACCCTGAGTGGTCTAAGCTCCTTTGGGAAGCTTTTCGGGGCTTGAAGAGCGTGGGAAACGAGGCCGCCCGCCCATAAACGAAACAGTTTCAAAGCAGGCAACGAGAGGGGAGAGGGCATCGCAGAATAATTGGCAGCCTTTCGGTCCTCGGAGAGGGGTGTAAAAATTCCCAGCAAAAAGGCTCGAGACTCCAACCTCGAGAAGGCTGACATCAACTCTCACAGACGTGTGTAGTCCATTTTTTGACTCTCGTCTACCATTTCTCCGCACCGTCCACGAAGAGGTTGCGCTAAGCCTGAAGAAGTGGCCTGTTCTCCACGAAAGCTAGCAGTTGGTTTGATTTTTAGTGGGCCAACAAAATGCATCGCCCACTCTGGCTTCAAGAAAGCAAGAACTCATGGAGCGGCTGTACGCCAAGGCTGCAGTTTTTACTGCCATGGAGTTGACAGGGCCACTGGGTGAAAGAAGGAAGGGGCCATTCAAGTTCATTTGCCGCACAGCACAGGGTAGCGTCAAAGTCATGGTGGCTCAACCCTGACCTGGAAGTTCTGGTTCTTAGTTCCCACTGGACACTGAAACTCACCAGGCGACTTCGGAGTCCTCGATCTCTCCAGTTGGCCAACCTCCTGGGCTCATTGTGAGCATGAAGTGAGGAAGAGAGCTACCTTGAGCTCTTGGGAGGGAAGAGGGCATATAAGCATAACGAATCAAAGATTATTCATAAACCTGTAGCTGGCTAGATAGCTCAGTGGTTTAGGTGTCTGGCTGCGGAGCCAGAGGTTGGGAGTTTGATTCCCCCCTCCAGGGAGAAGAGCCAGCCTGCGTAGCCTTGGGCCAGCTGCACAGTCCCAAGAGTGCCCCCAGCCGAAGGGAATGGGAAACTACGTCTGAGGATTCCCTAACTGGAATAAATACCCTGAAAAAGGGTCACCGTAAGTCAGAATTGACCTGATGGCACATAATTATATTAATAATAAACCTGTGCCCGACGTCTTTTTCTCACTTTTACTCTAAACTCCAACCCAATAAATATCGGAGTTTCAGTGGCACATAGGGCTGCTGGAAGGCTTAGATAACAGATAACAGACATTTAACACACACTTTAAATGATTCCTAGCAAGGACCCTGCATCAGGATGGGGGTGCAAGCAAAAGAGACGGTGAACTTGGCTGACATTGCAGTGTTTTACACAAGCAAATCTGTTTACCTCCTCTGCGTGAAAACAGAAAACCACACCAACACTGTTGTGGGGACAGAGTAATGACAAACGAGCCTCAGTGAGGAGAACCCCCTTCTGTAACTTCATAGCTATCATGATCAAGACGACAGCGTAATTTCCGCTCTCCTGTTTGGGTCTCCTTTGCGTCTCCAGGTGTCTCTCAGACACTGGCAGGTGATAAGGGAGGCTGTCCGACTCTTCTGGACTCTGATCATCCTAAGCATGGATTGCTTGAGAATCTCCACAGCTGTATTTCTCATAGTATTGATCACTGAAGTTTGCCTCCTTTTTTTTTTTAAACTGAATTAAAACCAAGGACACACCTGACTCCTAAACCCAAATAAGTTTTGAGCGTATTCAATGTGAGTTCTCAGAAGAAACCTTTGCCCCAGCCTCTCCTCTGGTTGCGGCTTGAGACTAGGAGGAGACAGAACCAATTTCGGTCTTCGGAAAGTAAAATAATTCATAGGGAGACACTAAAATGTATTGTACTAACATATAATACAGGATCTGTTCTCGATCATCCTGGAGCGCAGGACACACAACAATGGGCTCAAGTTACAGGAAGCCAGATTTCGGCTGAATATCAGGAAAAACTTCCTAACTGTTAGAGCAGTACGACAATGGAACTCATGACCTGGAGAGGTGGTGAGCGCTCCAACGCTAGAGAAACTTAGACAACCACCTGGCAGTTATGTTTTGATTTGGATTTCTGCATCGAGCAGGGGGTTGGACTGGATGGCCTTAGAAGGCCCCTTCCAACTTCACTATTCTATGATAGGGTGAATGTATGCATATGAAAAAAAATTAAATTAAAAAGGAACCTGACTCCTTTTCCAAGGGCCCAGAAGGAGAAACCTTGGTTGAATTACACACAAGTGTGAAGGAGAAAAAAAATCACAGTGATTTCGTATTTTATTTTTATTTTAAGTCAACATCGGGCTTGTCTCCTTCAGCCCAAATCTTGGCAAGCACTAAACTCGGGCTGCAAAGGTTGAGAAAACCCCATTCTCTCCCCCTCACTTCCTTTTCTTTTTTTTTCAATCCGAAACGTCAAACACAAATAAAGAGAAGTAAAACCTCCCTCCCGCTGGGAATTCTCTCTGCTGCCTGGTCCTTGTGGCTAGAACCTTAGAAGATACTCAGAAAAAAAAATGCCTGAGAGTCAAAGGAAGCCCAAGAAGGAGGCCCTTCAGCGTTCGGATAAAAATCTGGTCTTGAATTCCTGCTTTGGAAACCCACAACCAACTGGAAAACCTATAACACTGTCGCCAGTTCTGACACCCACAAATTTCTGGTGTGAAACAACCCAATTCCTTGTATTCAATTGCCAACTGCACGAACCATTACTTTGCAACACACTTAAAGGAAAAATTAATTCTGTAGGATCAAAGCCATCTGCCTCTCTTCCACCTTAGAAGGAAATGGGTCGCTTTAATGTTTTTTTGGTCTTTCTAAGGCCACGGAGGAAATCAACGCTAGTGGAAAAGCATGCGGGTGGAGCTGAAGGGGCTAAAGCCAGAGGTAACTGTCTTATCTGCCCATCTTAAGGCATTGTGTTTTCAATTCTTTTAATTTTCATTTAAAAAAAAAAAAAGAGGGGGGGTTAACCTGGCCACTTTCGGACTCTCCTGTTACAACGTCGTTTCACCTCACTCAACAAGGCAGAAAATTCCAGCCCGACTTCAAGTCCATCTCAGCGGTTGGACAAGACCTCGGGTTAAGGCGGCCGCGAGAGGGAATCCCCCTAGGAGCTGATCACATGTCCCGACCACGTCTCGTGCTTCGTCCCTGGAGCCAGGTGGGTGATCACCACCTCGACGGCTTGCAGCTTCTCATTCTTCGGCGGAATGGTGCACACTTTGTAAGTCACCTCGTCGCCAGCCACTGGGACGTATTCGCCTTCAATGCTACGATTCGAGAGGGAAGCAAAACAAAAAGATTTTAAATTTTTTAAAAAAACTTCACTGTAGAACCATTCCAGGAGATTTATTTACAGTAGGAACCCCTGTAACCACGGGAGATCGGATCCAATCATCCCCTGTGGATGCTGAAAACCGCGGATGATAGCAAACACGATTTTAATAGCAAACGCTATCCACGGCATGGTCTCTGGCTCCCTCTAATGGCCAGTTCTGGTAATGACACCATAGAAATATATTTCTCTAGCCAATGCTATACATGGCATGGTCTCTGGCTCTCTCTAGTGGCCAGTTCTGGTCACTTCATCTTTAGAAATATATATTTCTAAGATTTTTCTTTTAATATTTTAGACCGTGGATAAGTGAATCAGCAGATACTGATCCCGTGGATACAGGGGTCTTTTTTTTATTTATTTATTTACGTATTAAATTTATATACCATCCCATTAGTGCAATGCGGTATTTTCAGCAGTTTTCAACGGTCGAATAAAACAAATACTGTTCAACTACAAATACCCAAATACACAACTAGGAAGTTAAAAACATTTCACACATAAAACAGGTGGCACCAGTGATAGGTTTACAATGAAACAGCAGGACAATAGACAGGAGGCGTAAAGTAAGGCAGGGTCACTGCTGGCTAGCTCAGTGGTTTAAGTATCTGGCTGCAGAGCCAGAGGTTTGATTCCCCCACGGTGCCTCCTTGACAGGGGCTGGACTGGATGATCCAGAGGGTCCCTTCCAGCTCTGCCATTCTAAGATGATGATGATTCCTAAGAGCTACCCCTGAGAACACTAGTCCCATTGATTAAACTCAGTACTCAGCTTTGGATTTCAACTCACCCAATACATTAAAACTTGAGTCCAGCCCTTCCCCAGCCTCGAGGCCTTTAGATATATTGACTACAACCTCCATCCTCCCCCGCCAGCGTCGCCAGGTTCGAAAAACCCACTTTCGTTGGAGGACTCCTCTGCTAAGCACGCTTGTCCTTCCTGTATATTCCAGGTTCAGGAAAAGCTGTCCCACGGGGTGATTCACACCCAACCCCCTCGGATCGGTACTTACTCAGAAATGTGCACAAAGATGTCCGGACCGCCGTCCATCGGGGTGATGAATCCATGGCCCTTGGAGCGACAGAAGAACTTACAGACCCCCCTGTGGGTGGGTCCTTCAGAGGCTCTGGCCGTCCTACGTCAGAGAATAAAACCAAGACTGTTCAGAAGCCAAGAAAAGAATTAAATTTGGGGATCACGGATTCAGAGGGAGCCGCTCTTCCCCGCCCCGCCCCCGACTCCATAGGCGGCATCTTATAATCTTAGAACGGCACAGCTGGCAGGGACCCTGTGGGATCATCCAGTCCAGCCCCTGTCAAGGAGGCCCAGTGGGGGAATCGAACTCCCAACCTCTGGCTCTGCAGCCAGCTGCTTAGGCCACTGAGGTATTATCACAACTGTGAGCACTAGAAAACGGGTGTGAAAGAGACTTGGAAGGGATGGATGTCCACTTTCAGTTCCATTTTTGGGCACCTCAGGAGATGTGACCCCTAAAATTTAAAAAATTCAGCAGGACCCCCGTATCATTTATGGTTGCCAAGGGCAAAAGCACAGCTCACAAATGAAGTTTTAACGAGTGTTGGTGGAGAATCAGAAAAAAACGGTGCTTCGTCATGATCCTTCAAAATTGACGAATCAATGAAGCACCAGATTTTAGCGATGACTCAACGAATATTCATCGATTTGTCGTTAAAACACAATGTCCCACTGAACCGCTGATTGGCATGACATTGAGGAGGAGGCTGGCTCCGGTTCCTGTTCCCGCAGCCAGCCTGCTTGTCAATGACCCGACCATCAGCAGATCGCCAGGACACTGACAAGCATGCTGGCTATGGGAAGGTGAACCCGATTTCCCTTCCCTCAGCCAGCCTGCACAAGGGACGAATAAAAATGAGTAAATATTCATCCCTTCGTATTCGTCTGGGTTTCCAGACCTGACGAATACGAAGGGACGAATAGCCCACGAATCAGCAATATTTTACGAATATCACAATTTGTGTTTTTTTCTTTATTCATCCCCATGTCTGGTCTTAACCCATCTGGTGAATAGGGACTTTGCTCTCATCCTCACCCTGACGTACTGGTCCGAAGTTGTTCTGCTGCCATGGAGAAGCCAGCCCAGCTTTCGCCAGGAGGGTGGCACAGCTTTTAAGAGACCATGAGAGGGAGATGCCAGAGGCTCTTCCACTCCCATGTCCTCTCTGCCTTCCTCCCCTCCCGACACCACCTTTCCTCACTTCTGAGCTAATGCTCTGAGCACCGATTATGACCCAACCGGCCCTTGCTGAGTCGCTTGAACGGGCCACTGGTCATAATGCCCCCAAGGTCACCAGAAGGACAAGAGGGCATGCTGGCCATGATCCGGTCTGGACACGATCCCATCGACTCCCCTGAGTACTCACGCTGAGTAGGTGCGGGTCCTCCGCGTGGGAAGTGGGCTGGGGATGAGATAGCCTCGCATTGGGGACGGCGAACGCTCCCGCGGCCGGCGGCCTTCCGGGAGTCGGAGAGCGCCTGGAGAGGGGGACCGCTCGTGAGTGGAAGAGGGTTCCGAAGACATGGCCGGCCCCAAAACAGCTCCTACCAGGAACCAAGACCTTGTTTTTAAAAGAACAAGCAAATCGTCCATGGAGTAGCCTCAGCTATTTCAGAAGATGGGAAAGAAACAAGGAAGAGCCAACACATCCAACAAATCCAGGATTTCCTCGGTTCAGGCATGGCCTTCTGTCAAGAGCTAGCAGAAGGAAACCTGGCTTCCAACCCTTGCTGTCCTAAAAAGCAACAACTCTCCATGTCAACAAACGCCAACTCACTGTTTACACACACATAACAGGAATTGTAGAACTAGACACCCAACTGGTTGACCAGACGCTGCCTGATCCCACACTTGGCGCTCTCTCAATCACCCAACGCAATTTCTGCGGTCCCTCGTGCGCAAATAAACACGAAACCAGATTTTGGTTCATGAAAACAACAGCCGTTGTTTCCTGTTCACTCCTTCAGGAGAAATACTGCTACGTATCCAGGGCAGATAATTTTAGGCAACACTTGTTTTCTCATCATTTCATGGCTGGGGGAACATGCCATTCCTCTAGAGGTGACTGAACTACAACCTCCATCAGCCACGGGCAGCACCACAGAGAGGATGGGGGTTGTAGTCCCCACCCTAGCTAACGGTTTCCAAGGCAAAAAGCTACCATCCTGTTTTGCATTGGCAAATGAGTCAGCTCTGAAAATATTTTAATGCACCCTTCCTCGTTCAATAGACCTTTTCTTATCCTGTAGAGAAAAATGAATATACGCATATTTTTTTGCCATGGATTAAACAACCCACACGGGTTTTAATGCCTTGCTCACACGTTTGCGTTATTCTTCCAGTTCACTGACACGTCCCCCACAAAGTAATTCAGAACAACAGATTTCGATGCCTCATCTAGCAATTAATTTAGTGGCTCATGCTAGTGTGACAGGAGCTGAATACTCTTCTTCAAAAACAATTTTTAAAATATATATTTATATTCACATAACCCCCGTTAGAGCAGCTCCACTGGCTGCCGATCCGTTACCGGGCACAATTTAAAGTGCTGGTTTTAATCTTACAAAGCCCTAAAAGGCTCAGGTCCAAGCTGTTTCAAGGATTGCGTCTCCCTTTATGAGCTGGCTCGGGTCTTAAGATCATCAGGGGAGGCCTTTCTCTGGGTCCCACCACCCACACACGGGAGAGGGCCTTCTCTGTGGCTGCTCCCAGAGACTCTGGAACTCCCTCCCACTGGAGGCCAGGCTGGCCCCATCTTGGCTGTCCTTCCGCAAGCAGGCAAAACCCCTCTCTCTGGTTGTCTGCTTGAGTGGGGTTTTTCCATGGATTCGTTTATGTTACTGCTTTGAATGTGTTTTGGTGTTGCTTATGTTTACCATCTTTTAGTGTGGTATTTGTCCGATCTTTTTTAGTATTTGTATACGTACTGTATTTAGCTTTAAAATTTTACTTTTAATGAGGTAAGCCGCCTTAGGTCCTTTTTCAAGGAAAAGGCAGGGAAAAAATATTTTATATAAATAAATGCATGCTGCACACCAGGAGTGTAACCACTGCACCCCACTGTCTCTGTATCGCAATCTCAAGAGAAGTTCGCCAGAGGTTTGTTTGTGAAAGCATTCTTGAACAACACACGAACCAGCCCAATGACGAGACAAAATCCATGACTCAGTCTTATCTTAGGGTCGCATCCAACACCCACAGAGCCCCTCTCATCCATTCTGCAGCAAATCTTTGCCATGACATCACAAGCAATAGGAAGGGCTCGGCTGTCAGTGTGACAAACTCCAATCCTTCTCATAACAGTAAAACGAAAGAAACAAAGCTTAAGTGGTCTCATTAGGATGACAGTAACAAAGAACAGGCTCCCCTGCGGAAGGGAGGCAGGGGGGAAGGAAGGGAGGAGGGAAGGAAGGAAGAGAGAGGAGGAAGGAAGGAAGGAAAGAAGGAGGGAAGGAAGGAAGGAAGAGAGAGGAGGAAGGAAGGGTGGGAGGGAGGGAGGGAGGAAAAGAGAGGAGGAAGGAAGGAGGGAAGGAAGGAAGAGAGAGAGGAGGAGGGAAGGGAGGGTGGGAGGAAGGAAGGAAGGAAAAGAGAAGGAAGGAAGGAGGGAAGGAAGGAAGGAAGGAAGAGAGAGGAGGAAGGGAGGGTGGGAGGAAGGAAGGAAGGAAAAGAGAGAAGGAAGGACCCCAATAAGTGTAATTTTTCTGCATCACATTCCCAAGATTATCAGTGCTCTGTGGAAAACAGAAGTTGTTTTTTTTTTAATAAAACTTTCAGGCAGCAAATGCTAGAAGTTACTAGCACTTGATTAACTGATTACTCAGAGAATCCCTCAAGTCTAAGACAAATTTGTTTCCTGCAACTTTTATTGTTAAAATCAGTTAATGAAGTGCTAAAAGTTCCTAGCTGCCTGAATAGCTCAGTGTGTTAGGTCTCTGGCTGGGAGAAGAGCCAGCCTGGGTAGCCTCGGGCCGGCTGCCCGGCAGTCCCAGGGCACCCCCTAGTGGAAGGGGAGGGTAAAGCCCCTCGGAGTCTTCTCTACCTGGAAAACCCTGAAAAGGTCGCCATGAGTCAGAATTGACTGGATGGGCATGATCAGGATGATGATTAGAAGGTACTAATAGCAGATCGTAACTCACCAAGCGAGAAGGTAATAACGGAATATTTGATGGTGAAACAGAACCCTCGGATTCCAAAGGGCAAAACCGGATTTGTATCAGCAGAGAAATCCTTAAAACAAAGTAACTGGCCTAACTGACCTTACCTTCTCTTGCTCAGAGCATCCCTTAAATAGACTTTAGCAAAAGAGAGAGAGAGAGAGAGGGTTTAGGCCAAAAACCTCTCGATAAAATGAATATGGAAGGCTGTTTGCCACCGAGTCCCTGTGATGAAACCTCCATATGCAGGAGCAGTATACCAGATGCTAAGAAGGAAGAAGAAGAAAAGCTGTCACGCCCGTCCCATGAGGTTCCCTGGGACATCTGGATAGCGGCTGGAAAGGAGGACTCCTGCGTTTACATTTATGCAAATGATATGTAAATGATTCCAGCCCCAGCACAAACATCGGGGGCAACCCATCCCATGCCCCATCGGCGTGTCCCATTTACTCTGGATCTCCACAAAGCACATGGAAAAGCTGGGCCACATCCTGACTCTCAGGCAGAGATTCAACCGGCGGAGCTGTTATCGCAGGAAGGACAACCAGCGGGCAGACACAACCCAGCACAACGCCGCTGACTCACTTCATTGCTACGCCTTGCCTGAGTCGTCCCCCCCCCCCCCCCCGCCCTGCCCTCCACCCTATTTTGAAAGAACCTCAAGGCAAGAAATACTTGAGCAGAAAGGAAGCATCTGTTCCCTTCCCAACCCGGATGGAGAAAATACTGTACGCTGATTCCAGTTATCGCAAGCCTCTTGAGACGAAAGGAAGTGAGCAGGACGCACAGTAAACGCAGCCACCTGTTAACCACACGGGAGATCCCGTTGCATCAGGGAGCGCAAAGGACGGACAAGTTGCAGCCAGTTTGATTTCCTAAAAACGAATGCATGTTATCATTGCAATGTATTTTCTGGTTGAATGAAGGTTTGATCATCCATCCATCCAAAGGGAGAGGGCAGCCAAGAAATCAGAAAGAAGGCTGAGGCTCAGGAAGGCAGCAAAGGAAGGAATCAGAAAAGGTCATTAAGGGTCAGGATGTGTTCCTGGAGACCACATTCTTGTATTCTCGATCACCATGTATGGGTGTGAAAGCTGGACAGTGAAGAAAGCGGACAGGGGGGAAAAAACTGATTCAGAGGGGGAGGTACAGGGTGGTGCCAGGCCGAGATCCTAAGGAATGCCCACTTAAGGAAACATGACAACGTTCAAGTACGTTTTCAGGGTGGGAAATGTTCTGTGAAAAAGCAGCAAGACAAGACTTCTGTGTCTATTTTTCCATGGGTCAATCCAGGGGTAGGAACCCCATTGCCCCTAGGAGAAATCAAACAGAAATCCCTCTCCTTTCCGAGAGTTAAGAGGGCTTACCCTTGCATTCGTCAGCCTGTCAGCACAACGCTAAGGACTGGAAACGTGAGTTTTAAAAAAATTGAAAGCAGAGATTTCCAGGAACTCGCGTTCTGCCCCCTTATGCAGCTTTTCTGCAGAACCAGGATGCGCACACGGGGGTGACAGAAAAGGAGGCCACTGCCGAGATGTTGAGACCCTGCAGATACGAGGGAGCGCCGATCAGCCTAGCAAACAGAGGGCTATAAAGGGAGTTAGTTCACCTGAAACCTCTGTAGGGTTCAGAGTTCCCAAACGCCACATCTGGAGGAAAGGAAGCTTATCTTCGCAGACAGATGCTGTGTGGCTTGGAAGAATCTCCTGGCCACGAACCACAGCCCTTTGCGTATAAAGAGACACCTCCTTACACGCAAACGAAAACCTTGAGCCGAGAAGATGAAGCAGGCCAGATCCTACACGGTCCTGCCATGTCCTCGTGGTGCAAGCCCGATTCCGGCTTGATGACAGGCCACAAGGCCCGGCAAGCTCAACGTGGACCTCAAAACCTGCAAAATGGCACCTCTCCCCGACAGACACAACAGTTACTCGAATCTCTCTTCCCATCCGCTCGCCTGACGCTTCCTCCTCCACCGGGCAACCCGCAAAGGGCTTCACACCACCTCTTGCTGTAGTAGCTGTTGTTAAGCACAGTTGTCATGCACCCTCAAATCGCTTCCAACTTAGGGTGCATGAATTACTGGCCTTGCAAACTGAAGCCCATGGCTTCATTGACTGAGTCTATCCATCCACCTTGTGTTTGGCCTCCCTCGTTTCCTGCTGCCTTCACCCTAGCCTTATTGTCTTTTCCGGTGAAAGTTGTCTTCTCATAATATGCCCCAAATAGGACAGCCTCCGTTGAAGTCATGTTTGTTTCTGCAGAGAGAGTCCAGGCTTGATTTGACCTAGGACACCCTTTGATTGTCTTTCCTTGGTCCACTGCATCCGTAAAGCTCTCCTCCAGTGAATGGATTCCACCACCACCCCATTGGCTTCTTTCATTGTCCAGCCTTTCACATTCATGCATCACGTTGTCCCAGAGGCTCTCATAAAGCATATGTCAGCTGCTCCCAAACAGTTATGGGAAAAACTACTCTTTTGTGTGTGTGTGTGTGTGTGTATGGAAACTCCCAGAATTGCAAAATCAGCAGCATCTCTCGGAGGTCCTGGCTGTCTATATAGAGGAGGGGGCAGGATCTGTTCTCAATCCTCCCAGAGTGCAGGATACATCATCACGGGCTCAAGCGACAGGAAGATAGATTTTGGCTGAATGTCAGGAAAAACTTCTTCACTGTTAAGAGTAGTACGACAATGGACCTACTGACCTCAGGAGGTGCTCCAACGCTGGGGGCCTTCAAGAGAAAACTGGACCACCATCCATCAGATCTGCTTTGATTGGGATTAAACAGGGGGTTGGACTGGATGGCCTTAGAGGCCCCCTTCCGACTCCGGGATTCTATGATTCTACAAACTTGTAGAACAGAAAAGTAACTCAAGTTCTGGACTCTTTCCGAGAGAGAGACAAGGAGCTGCATAAACCCTACCCCCTCAGGTAAACAGCAACGTTGATTTGTAAAATACATAGGCATTTCTGTGGCAGAACAATTTCAGAGGAGACCGAGAGAGACAGAGAAACAATATTCAAACAATATAGTAGAAAAACAAGCTTAAATACACAAACACACACAAACAAAACTGAATAGACTGAATACAAGAACTATTTCAAGCAGCTTTTTAAAACACACACATACAACATCTCGCTCGGACAAATAAACAGAAGGGGAAGATGGCAATTCACCTCTAACCACTTCTGGCTGAGTTTCTTGGTTTTTGTTTTTCTCCCGCTTTGTTTTGGCACATCCTCAAAGGCCATAAAATAAAATAAACAAAACAAAATTTTAAATATTGCCGTGGCTGCTTTTCAACAACAGAACTGACTTCAGCCTTGGAGGGCAGGGGACTCTCTTTCCCTGGAGATTTTTAAGCAGAGGTTGGTCGGTCACCTGTCAGGGACCACTTTACCTGTGGATCTCCCGCCCTAGCAGGGGGCTGGACTTGATGACCCTTTGGGGACCCCCCCCCTTCCAGTTCTCCCATGCTGTGATTCTATGCTCACGCTTGAATTCACCTGGGGAAGTGGAAGGATTTGAACCCAGGACTGGCAGGTCTGAATCTTACACTCTAACTCTTAGATGGCACTGCCTGCTTGTGGAAATAAGCTTACTGCTTTTTTTCAGGCAGAAGGAGAAAGACTTTCTCTTATTCGTCTGCTCAAGATATTTCCAGAGTAGAGCTTTGGTCTAGATGGGCAGGGTTAGAAGTCTAATAAAATAAATAAATAAATAAATAAATAAATAAATTCCAGGCCAGCCTCCAACCTTATCCTCTAAATGCCAAGCCAGCCCATCTTAATGGAGCTCACTCTTATTGTTATTTATTATTTATTTAAAATATTTTTATCCCGCCTTTCTCCCCCAAAAGAACCCAAAGCGGCTGACGTTGTGAAAAAGACAATATGTAGACGCTAAAAACAGTAGGTATACACAAATATTAAAAAAAGAATTAAACAAGGGTTACGTTAAAAACGGTAATAAAATCAGTACCAATCACTCCTGCAAACGATTCACCAAAGGCCCGATTCTCTATGATTCCACGGCAATTAATCAAACAAGCCATCATCACGAGATCGTTCCCCCTGGCAATTAAGGCAGATGTCGTTATGCCGCTGGGAGAGCAGCCCACACCGAATACACCTTGACACGCCAAAAGATGTTCAACTACACTTCTTAAAAACATTAAAATGAAATTATTAAAGTCCTCCGTGGCTCTAATTTTCTTTATGCCTTACAGACTTAAAAAAAAAACAAATAACAAGATTAATATACTGACTGACTCATGGTTCTTGTACCGAGAGGCAGCTGTGCCACAAATATCAGACACACTGGGCGCATCCAGACTTGATTACTACAGTGGACTGCACACGGGTTTGCCCTTGAAGACTATCTGGAAGCTTTAAATGGGGTTGAATAGGGCTGCAACGTTCTGGGACGTATTTATCTCCCAGTTTCTCTCTAAGAAACTCAAACTGGGATGCATAGCCCTTGGGTCCCTTCTGTCTTCTCAACAACCCTGCGAGGCAGGCTAGACTCAGTTCCAGAGAGAAGTGGGACTTTTAAGCCAGGTTACTCCTAACTTCGCAGTCTAATCATTACACCACATTGGCTCACGTTTGCCAAACACCATGCCCCATGCCAATTTCTTCGTTTAAATAGCCACAGCATGTTAATTTGCCTTGAGAAACAATGAAGGATTTGATCCGCATTATGCATTTAGTGATTTTGGGGTCAGGGTATTTGGATGACTGCCCGCCTGGTCTTTAAGATCTTTCCACCGGCCACCCTCTGGGAAACCGTGCCCTCCGAGACGAGCCACGTCTGACTGGGCTAGGCTCAAACCTTGGGAAAAGTTACACTATGGCCTACAATTCCCAGAATCCTTTGCCAACAAAGCCATAGTGGTGGGTTACTCAGAAAGCTGTAGTTAAAAAAGTAACTTTCCCAAATTCTGGGGAGGGTGAAAAACTGGTGGTGCCAGCTCTCTTAGCTTTTAAAATCCAGAGAAAATATTTCCCTCCTCCTGAGCTTTTTAATGGAAGATGATTAATTCTGTTTTGAGTAACGACCACTGTTGTGTTTCTATGTTTACAGATTATTAATTGTTTCTGTTTTCACTCCCTGGGGGTCGAGATTTTATGCTCAAAGGCTGAGTCATCAATCATACAATTAAAAAACAATAACAAATCAGTTACAATTCATCTTAACCAGCACCAACCTAACTGAACAGTTTTGTTGATTTGGCTGAGAGAGAGAGATGAGCCAAAGTCTTCACTTCTCAAAACAAGGCACCAAATAATATTAACAGAATCTGTTAAATTTATAACACGCTATAGACCTCCTTCTGAGGCTGTCCTAGTTTGGGAATATAATGAGAAAGCAGGATTCTCTGGAAAAGACAATAATGCTAGGAAAGGTGGAAGGCAGTAGGAAAAGAGGAAGGCCAGATACGAGATGGATTGACTCCCTAAAGGAAGCCACGGGCGTGCGTTTGCAAGAGCTGAGTAGGGCTGTTGAGGACAGGATATATTGGAGATAGCTCATTCACAGGGTTGCCATTAAGTCGGTGGCAACTTGACGGCACACAACAAAAACATATACCTGCTTCGGAGTCCGTGTTGTGTAGTGGGCAGAGAGAGACGGACTCAGGAGACCTGGGTTCAAATCCTTCCTTGGCCATGAAAATTCACTGGGTGGTAGCAGTGGTAAAACCACTTCTTAAATACCTCCCATACTTCAGAAATATTAAATATACTGTATAGCATACTATGTACCTGCTTGTGGACTTCTGGGTTGCTGTAAGCGGCAGTACTGTATGGCAAACAACAATATTTATTGGCTTAACCCACCTCGCAGGGTTGTACTGAAGATAAAATAAGAGGATAGCTTGAAATGCTACCTGAGGACAGACACGTCAGCCGTAAACCAGCTATTACTCCTTTAATCTCCAAACTGGCCAACATTGAAAGGTTGTTGTGACAGCCACCAAGCTAGGAAAGAGCGGCCTGAAACTGGGAACGAGGAGTACAGACAATACAGGGTTTGTACAAAGCCGCTTTCCTGTGTTTCTACTCACATCATCCACTCATCATGGCTTAACCGCCTTGCCCAGACTTGTCGAAATAAAATGGGCGAAACCACAGCCCCACCGTGTCGGATACAGGTGGAACACACAACCGCTTTAACAGGCCCAGAGATGTAGGTTGCAGGTAGAGCTCTTTGCAGGCAGAAATTCAACCGAGGCAGTCTCCTGAAATTTACCTTCCAAGGCGGAGAAAGACCAAATTTTGCAGCTCCGGCAGCGACTTAAAGCACAGCCATAAAACAGAAAAGCAAGTCACCAGCTTTTCTATTTCTCCTGGGAGGAAGTTTCATGCTTTGAGGTCCTTCCCTTCTGTTTTTGTTGTTGCTGCTGAGGTCCCCACCCTGCTCACAGCAGAGAAAACACCATCCACACAAGAAAGAAAACCCTGCATTTAAAAACCTTTAATACCGGTACACAAATGCATTGTGTTTTCTTCATCTCCAAAATCTTTCTGGCCAGAGGCCTGCACGCGAGAACACACTACCAAACCTCCTACCCTTCCTCGGAAGATTTATTGCCAAGGCAAACTTATGAAAACTTTCTTTTCTGGGGGGGCCTCCAACGCCCAGAATCCCTGCCGAGTAGGGGATTCTGGGTCACGGAGTCCCAAAAGAGACTGGCCCGAGTTTGGTTTCTGGGGGGGGGGGGGCGCTAAAATCACCAAGCTCCGTTTGATTTAAAAACAATCCGAGTCCAAGACTTATCACGAGTCAATAAACAGGTGGGTTTGTCCCCCCCAAAAAATTCTGCACACACTCCAAGATCCCCCCCCAAAATCCCCTTTGTTGGTTATCTTTCCTCCCTCCCTTCAGAAACCAAAAGGCACAGGGACCCACTGGAAGGAGGAAAAAACACACACCCCAACTCACTGGACCCAATAAAGATATTAACTTATTGCAGATTAAAGTTTGCTTGCTTGCTTTAAGAAAGGAAGTTTGCATTTCTAGAAAGAGCAGCACTCCAAGCCCTTGAGGCGCCCCCCCCCAAAAAAAGATTGGGGCAAAGGGGGGACGAAGAGCCCCCCATCTCTTGCAAAAAAAGGGGGACCCCTTTCCTTCCTCCAATCCACCCTGGACTCTCCATATAGGGGAGAGCGGGAAAACATTGACAAATTTTACAAATTGAACTTACACAACGCACCTCTTTTACGCACTCCCTGAACGTCTCCTTGCGCGCTGGTCTTTATCTCCTGCCCGCTCCCCCACCCACCCAAAAAAAGAGGGGGTGCAAAAAAAGGAGCCACAGAAGACTTCAGGCCCCCGAAATGAACCTCCATGTTTCATTGTCTCTCTTCCTATCCTCCCACCCGCCTTTTTCTTTTTTGCCTTCCAATCTCCTTCGTCTTCTTCCTTCCCCCTCGTTGCTTTTCGGCCAACTTCGTTACCTCCATCACTCCCTTCTTATCCCCTCCCCCCCCTTCCTTAATTCTCCATGTTTGCATGAAAACTTCACCTTTTGTCCGCTCAAGTTTGCCTCTTCTTCCCCTTTATCGAGGCTGCGATTGTTTTTTTCTCTTTTCTTTTACCGAGGCTGCGGTTCTCGGCCGTCGCGTCCTTGGGCCCCCCCCTTTTTTTTCCAAAGTGTCGGATTTACTTCCGAGGAAACACATCAGCCTCTTTTTTTCCTTCTCCCGCCACCTTCCCCCGTTCCTTTCTCGTTCCTGGCCCACGTTGCGCGCACACACACTCCAAACCTACCTAGCAGAGAGGAAAAGAAACGCACCGTTCCTTTTGGAAAGGGTCCCCGGGGCGCTCTCTGAGAAAGCGCTCGGATCGGGTGGTTTAAGCCGTCGTCTCTTCTGGTTGCGGAGGCAGCTGCAGCTCGGATCTCGGCGGGGCTTCCTGTCCAGGGGTGGAGCTGCCCGGGAAAGCCCAGCCTCAACTGGAGGCACCGCGGGGCGGAGACTGGGCGAGGTGGCGTTCAAGCCTGGGGGCCCAAGAGGGAGGACGCGCCCAGGCGGCTTACCTTTTCTGGATCGAGACCAGACGTTTCGCTCTTGGCCGTCTCTCAGCCGACCAACCTCTGCCCCGAGGAACTTGCAAAGTAAAGTTTTGACTTCCACTCTTTTTGTTTTGCTTTGAATTTCAACTTTTCAGGACAAACCAGGAGGGGCACAGGAGTCAATGTCCAAGTGACCCTATTTCTTAGGACCTTCCTTTTTAGTCACGATTTTAGTCTTTTTGCATAAACTGTATCAAGTCATAAAGTTTATTTATACACGTGTTGAAAACATGTTTACAAAGTTCCCGTAGCAATTATTTCCAGGAAAGTTGTTAGATTCTTTTTTTTCGAGTGCTTCAGTTTTTTTTTGTTGATGATTTTTTGGCAAGTGGAAACAAATAATACGTCTGTTTCCACACACGGGGAAGGAGCGGGTCTGGAGCCCACCAGCCCACAGGAACAAAAAAAAAAAGGTCAGATGCAGTCTTTACAAGTTATTTTGAAAGTCAACAAGGTGGGGCGGCTGCATATTTCTGCGAGATGAGTGGGGCGGGAGATCAACCCCGTACAACTAAGGGCCCCCTTTCTGGACACGAAGGCACTTCACGTCATAGGGAACCGGAAATGTGGCTGAGGATGATGGCATTTGTAGTCCAGCCTAGATGGCACCAGAAGGGAGAGAGCTAGTACTGTATAAAGCAGGGGTGGGCAATTAATTTCTATAGGGGGCCACATGAAAAATCTGAACTGTGTTCGGGGGCCGAACCAACTTTACTTAAAAATAAAATGAAACAGTGATGTTATGATTGTTTTTATTTTAAACTTGTTAATCTTCACAAATACTAAAGAGGTTTTTTGTGGTATGTTAAAGATAAGCAACTGATCAACTTTAGACAAAAAGCTATAAATGGTTTTGATGTCCGGCAGGCCGGACAGGAGCGGCTTGCGGGCCGTATGTGGCCCTCGGGCCGCACTTTGCCCAGGTCTGGTACAAAGTATCACTCTGTGGTTCTTTTCCTCTTTTTTTCTTCCAACTCTCCGTTCCACGGCTGTGCTGTTTCCCTTGGGCCAGAAGTTCACAACCCCTGTGTTTTTTCTAGGCCTCTTCCCGGGTGCTACGCAATAGATCATCCCCCTCCTCATAATAACAAGCACAGAATGACAGGGAGGATGATTCCCCCTGAAACCGGATTGTCAGCACGACCATTCCAGAACGGCTGGGCTTTCATTCTCGGCCCGGCTGAGCCCCGAGCAGCCGGGAGTCTGGTTCATTCGCCCCCGTGCCTGCCGCTACGCGGCCATTGTACCCAGTTTTGCTGACGGGGGCACCGTGCCCCCCACCAGAAGCAAAACTGGCCGCAGAGGTACGGGCGGGTGTAACCATGTGTCAGACATTTGGGAATCCAAAACAGAAAAATTAAATTCCTGTGTCATTACAGCGCAGGGCTGAAGCATCCCAATGGGTTTGATTGTCCTGGTAACACAACCTATCTGGAGGGGGTGCTTGTCCTGAACAGGCCATCAAGATCCCTTAGCTTTACAAAAGACCTGTCTTTGGCAAAGAAAGCAGCTACCCCTCTTCTTCTCTTGCTCAGCCTCTGTTTACTTCATTTTCTCCCATGTTTGGTCTCTTCTCTCCCCCCCCCCCCCCCCTTCCTCTTGGGACACTTTGTTCTTGATCTTTTCAATCAGGGATGAGAACACAGAGACCACGGGCTGCGTTCTTCCCCGTGAAGTCATTTTTTGCACACGCCCCCCCCCCCCAAATTGGAGTAAACAAGGTGAGCCGATGCTCCTAGAAGCCTCAGAAGGACCGTCTCCCTTCTCAATCAGTTGCATCACCTTTGTAATGCTGGAAAAGCCAAATTAAAAAAAAAATCTGGGAGTGCATGTCCATTTTTGAACCCCTCTCCGGGGTTTTGCCCCCCCCCCCCCCGTCTTAGAGACCGTGGTACCTCCCAGGAGCCTTGAGGCTTTATCCACCCCTTCTTTAAAACCCTCTGCTCTCTTGTGTTGCTTTTGTGATGTGCTGTCAAGTCACATCTGAGTTATGGCCAGCCTAACAGGGCTTTCAAGGGATGTGAGGATTAAAAAGAGTGGTTTTCCCATTGGCCGCCCGCCTGCGAATTTCCATTGCTGAGCAGGAACTTAAATCCAGGTCCCTGAATCTTACTCTGTCACTCTATCTACCACACTGTGCTGGCTTTCCCGGGATCGAAGACATGAGAAGAGCACCCAGTGTGGTGTAGTAGTGGACAGAGTGACGAACTAGGGCTCAGGAGGAGGTCTGGGTTCGAATCCTGGGCTCTTCCATGGAAATTCACTGGAGGTATGTAACGCGTAAAACCGCTCCTTAAATACCTCCCTTGCCTTGGAAATAGGGTCACTATAAGTCACTTCTGGACAGCTCAGTGGTTTAGGCTACAGAGCCAGAAGTTGGGAGTTCGATTCCCCCACTGGACCTCCATGACATGGGGCTGGACTGGATGATCCACAGGGTCCCTTCCAGCTCTGCAGTTCCACCTCTGCCACCTCTAGAGGAGAAAGCCTAGGTGGAAAATATTTTGAATTAAGAAAGGTCATTATTATCAACAACAATATTGGACGTGAGACTTGAACCAGCAAACAATCGCTAGGATGACCAAGCCCTGCGTTTGCACCCACTGACCACTAGAGGGGGTAAGGGATTATTCTTCCCCCGCGCCTCGCCTTGCGTCAGCAACCGGCGTTCCAGTCCCCCGCCACGTGACCGCCCGTCATGTGACCCCGCGGGCGGGTCAACATGGCGGCCTCCATAGCGCGGTGGCTGCGTGAGAGGCGGAGAGGCGCTGCCGGGGCGGTTCTTCTCTGGACCCTCTTCTGCCTCTTCCTCGGCGCTCAGGGCAGCGGCGCCGAGTGGTAAGGGTCCCAAAGGAAGGGCTTCCCCCCGGAGTCTAGATGGGCGGGATAGAAAACTAATAAATAAAACTAAATAAATAAATAAAATAGTCCCCCTTTCTGGGCTGCCTGCGATTGCATGTGCGGTTTTTCCCCCCTTAAGGAAACGGGCTGCCCTTCCTGATCTAAGAAGCCAGACCTGTTAGTCCTCAAGGCGCTGGAGGGCTTTTTTGTTCTCACGCTTCCTACCATAAATTGACAAGACCACCCGCCCTTGGGGGTAATTTAAGGGGTTCCCCTATAGATTTATTTTACATAAAGAATATCTTTTTAGGATTTAGCAAAAAAAGGACCCAGAAAAAAACAGGGAGATAAAAGTAAATTGGGCCTATGTGAGCTCTTTTTTAAAAAAATGAGGAAGTTTTCAGTAGACTTACTTAGTATCCAAAAACAAGCATGGGTGATACTGCTTTTGGAGCACTCAGATACTAAAAACGCATTTGCCTGAGTCCAACAGGATTCCTCATAGAACCCGGGGAGCACTTAAGAGATTTACCGCCTGGTGAAACCCCCAAAATTGCTGGAATTTTTGTTGTTGCTATGGACTGATCTAATTGCAAAGCCAGATACCTAAACCTCTGAGCTATTCTGCCTCTTAAATCAGTGGTGAGCAACTGTGGCCCTCTGAATAAAAATTCTGGACTACACCTCCCCATGGGTGAGGCTGATGGGAGTTGTAGCCCCCCCCCCCCCAAATTCTAGAAAGCTGCAGTTGCCTTGAACAGAGGCCAGCTTGATTAAAGCCAGATTGAAGCCGTCATGCTGATATCTAATTCTCCTTCGTTTCAGGAACTCACTCAGTGATGACCTCTTAATGCCATACTCCCCTCCAAAATACGGACTGCGGCACCGCCATCGCTCCCTCCGAGATTGTCAAGCTCTCCTGCACGGCAACACGACACACGTCTCCTGGCGCGGTGACAATAGCAGCCTTTCCCCGCCCGTCATCACTCGTGGGTTTGTTTCGTACATCCCTCCCGAGGGCCACGACAGGCGCCCCGTGTACGGCCACATCACGGTAGCGGCTGACCCTCTGCGGACGTTCTCGGTGCTGGAGCCCGGCGGGCCCGGGGGCTGCCCTTCCCACAACCGAGCCACGGTGGAAGAGACGGCCAGACGTGGCAAGTGCCTGGTGGCTCAGAACGGGGGTTACTTTAACACGGACACCGGGAAGTGCCTTGGGAATGTCATCAGTGACGGGCGGCTGGTGCAGACCTCTGGAGGGGTGCAGAATGCTCAGTTTGGCATCCGGAAGGATGGGAGCCTGGTTTTTGGGTAAGAGTGGCCCTGTCGTCCCTCACCTTTGTTCCCTTTAAGCCAGGGAGAGCCCTTTTGGGCATCCATGCCTGCTCACCCTGCTCCAAAGTGGGTTTTGGCCTTATCGTTGGTTGTCATGGATGTCAAGTCCTTGTGATTTATGAAGACCTTAACAGGGTTTTTCAAGGTATGTGGGATTTTCAAGGAGCTTACCAGTGCCCCACACCATGAATTCCCACAAATCCCTGAGTCTTAATCAGACTCTCACTCTGAAGACCTCGTGTTTCAGTCAGGGCTGGGTCACCTGTAACCTTCTCAATATTTTTGGACTACCACACCCATCATTTGTGATTGTTTGGAGCCCAGCGGGGCTGGATGGTGGCCCTGTAGGGACCCGAATGTTTACACCTGATGTTTCTGAGCATCCCAGTCTCCAGGTGAAGTAGCTTCTCCTTTATCCTTTCCAGCTACCTCTCTGAGGAGGAGGTCTTAGCAAAAGAGAACCCCTTTGTGCAGCTTGTGAGTGGTGTGGTTTGGCTGCTGCGTGACGGGGAGGTGTACGTAAACCAGAGCTGGGCGGTGGAATGCGATGAAACGCAGGAGACAGGTAAGATCCCTAAAGCCACCATCTCTCTCCACTGCAGGAGGTGCAGTACCTGTTAGGGTTGAAAATCCACCACGCTTCAAGGCATGTTTAGCCTTGGGAAAAGAAGACTGAAGTGAGATAGGATATTCCTTTTCAAACACAGAGGAGGGGTGAGATCTGTTCTCAATCATCCCAGAGTGCAGGACACGTAATAATGGGCTCAAGTTACAGGAAGCCAGATTTAGGCTGAATACCAGGAAAAACTTCTTAACTGTTAGAGCAGTACGACAACGGAACCAGTGATCTCGAGAGGTGGTGAGCACTCCGGCGCTGGAGGCCTTCAAGAGAAAACTGGACCACCGTCCATCAGATCTGCTTTGATTTGGATTCCTACCTTGAGCAGGGGGTTGGACTGGATGGCCTTAGAGGCCCCTTCCAACTCCATGATTCTATGCTTCTGTGATCCATCCCTGTCGGTTTTTCTGCACATCCAGGATGAAGCAAGTTGAAGGCTTCCTTTGCGTTGCTCCCTCCCTGAAGTGTCTGTCCTGGGTGGAAGTGCACCGTTGCAGAAAGTGTAGATTAAATTGTGCAAAATAAACTCCTGCATGTTTACAGAACTGCTAGGTAGCTCAGTGGGTTAGGTCTCTGGCTGTGGAGCCAGAGGTAGAGAGTTCGGTTCCCCCACTGGGCCTCCAGAGAGAAGAGCCAGCCTGTGTGGCCATGGGCAAAGCTACACCATCCCAGAAGAAGTGGGAAACCACTTCTGAGTACCTCTTTACCTAGGAAACCCTGAAAAGGATTATTATAAAAAACATAGGTTGAAGAGCCTTCTGGTGTATGGAGAGGTTTTCCTCCATTTCTATCTGTCTGTGTCCCACTTTTCTCTCTTCTGGGAATTAAAGGCAAATAAGGAACAGGTGGAGCCGCAAAGTTCAGTAAATTACAACATTGAAGCAATATTAAATTATCAAATTAAAACAGCTGCTCGGTGGGGGGAAAACCCCTGTAGCAGAAAGCTTATATTCTCGGGCATTTATGGGGTGTCTTTCTTTTCCCGACAGGGACCTTTGACAAGTTTGTCAATACGATGTCAGCCCGAACGGCCGTGGGGCACGACAGGCAAGGGCGGCTGATCTTGGCGCACATGGATGGACAGACCGAGAGCAGGGGGTAGGTCCATGCCCCCCCCTCCTGTAAACCCAGCCTCTCTTGCAGCGAGGCCAGTGATCTGCGATCTCAGACGGGAGGTGTGATCCCAGGAAATAGCTCGTATTTTGGAACTGCTTTTTGGAGCAGATCAATGGGATCTGTTTACAGGTGATCCCACGGCACACGGAGAATTGCGCTCCGGTCTGCCTGTAAGAGGAAACTGTTCTTCTTGAAATCTTAGGTTGTAGAGCAGTGCTTCCTTTTAAAGCGACCAATCCGGAGAGATCTGATTAAAAAATTCACCTGGGAAACCAGACACCAGGAAGGTTTCCAGCCCTGGAAGTCTCAGGAGTCACTGCTTTGCAGCAGATAATTTAAGCTTCTTTAATGCATGGGTGGACAAAAAGGTGGATCAAGATCTATTCATAGATCTCAGGGTGATCTGCAGTAGATCGGCAAAGGTTTGTGGCTCCTTGTTGTTTAAGAAGAGCAAGGGGAAAATGTGATTCCTTGCCCCGTCTCTTCTAAATTAGGCAGCTGAATTTTAACTAAAATTCTCTTGTGTAAAGTTAGCAAACGTCAGGGAAATGATATTGCCTGCAGTGGGACAACCAGGAATCCAAGTGGCGATTTAGTCAGGGACCACAGCAGCTGCTAATGAGGGGATTCCTGATTGTGCCGCTGCATACAACGCCATATCCCCTGCACCATAAATGCTTACAAGAGGATTTGGGCCTGTGTTTTTGGTTTTCTGCCTGAGTCCATCTCTTGTATCTTGACATCATCATGAAAAGTGAAGTCCATCTCAGAATCTTGAAAGCTACCTGCTCTTTGCTTTCCCATAGGAAAGAAGCTTTTACATTTTGGATTGGACCTTCTGTGATAAAGAAGGGAGACCTGTTTAGAAAACTGGAGGCTGCTTTGTTGACTAAATTCAGACCACCGTGCTTGCATGAAAATATAAAAGACCATTTTTGATGAACCTGTGCTGTGGAAATCAAAGTATCCTTGCTCCTCGTGCAAAACTATTTTTCTTTTAACAACCTCCCTCTCCCTTGTGCAGTGTCAATCTCTGGGAGATGGCCGAGTTCCTGAAGAAACAGGACGTTGTCAACGCCATCAACCTGGATGGCGGAGGGTCGGCCACCCTGGTCTTAAACGGAACGCTTGCTAGTTACCCTTCCGATCACTGGTAGGTGCCTTCCCTGTTTGCTGCTCAGCCCTTTCACACGTCTGTTGTCATGCTTTATATTCTGCCGTAGTCCAAGCCATGGGTGGTTTCACTCATTCTTAGGGTTTTGCAAAGGAGGTTACTACAATTCAGTAGTGAGAACCTATTTCTTCTAAGAGTAAACCAAGTTGGATTTGTAGTCAATATTCTGACTTATGACAATGCTTTCCAGGGTTTTCCAGGTAGAGCATATTCAGAAATGCATTACCCTTCTCTTCTGTTGGGGGTGCCCTGGGACGACTGTGCAGCTGGCCCAAGGCCACCCAGGCTGGCTCTTCTCCCAGGAGGCCCCGTGGGGGAATCGAACTCCCAACCTCTGGCTCTGCAGCCAGAGACTGAAACCACGGAGCTCTCCAGCCAGCTTCCCAAAGGGTGAGCGAGACAGGTTCTCAAGTTGCAACACCTCTAGGGGGATCTCCTTAGATCTGGCAGCTGCGATCTTCGAGTGCTATCCCTTTGGTCTCTGTTGCCTTCCTCTTTCATATGAAAAAAAGCACACCCACGGCTGAGCTTCAAAGATAAGGCTGCTGTTCTCATCCCCTCGCTTTCTCGCTCTGTTCCTTCCTTCCAGTGTCTTTAACTCCATGTGGCGCTGCCCTCGGTCGGTTTCGACCATCCTCTGCGTCCATGAGCCCCTTTGTGACCCCCCCAACTGCAGCGGGCACGGGCGGTGTGCGCTCGGGCGGTGCCATTGCGAGGGGCCTCTCTGGAGAGGAGCAGCCTGCGACGTCTTGGATTGCGGCCCTTCCAACTGCAGTTTGCACGGAATGTGCACAGCAGGTAAGCGGTGGGCGGCGTGGCCAATGCGTGTGTGTGTTGCCTACGTAGGCCTGTCAAAATGGACAGAGGCCCAAGACCCAGGAAAGCCCATCAGCAAAGCCAGAGAGGGGGGCGCTGGACTTCCTCCAGCAAGCAAAGAGAGCGTCTTTGTTGAAATTGGGTTCTGCTGGGCCTTCCGTGTGGGAATCGGTGTCCTCCCCTGGTTGCTTTCTCTACTTAGCTGGCTCGCCACTCTAAATGCCTCCGTTGATCTCGTCCGACTTCTGCCCCAAACCACCCCCCCGCCCTCTGATCTCCTGACTGTCCTTCCCGGTTTCTTTCCTCCTCTCTGTTTTTTTTTCCTCCTCCTTCCAGAGGGATGCGTCTGCGATGCTGGCTGGAGGGGGGCTGACTGCAGCGAAGGTAACAGAATCCGTGCACCATCTTCGTGGTAGAGAGAGGGTGGAAATGTCCATCATTTGCGAGTCCCCTGATGAGGTGCGGGGGGGGGGGGCAGGTAGACTTTGGAGGGGCAGCATCTTCACCGGAAGAGGGTTCGTGTAACGGTGACAGTCAGAAACCCAGTGGGGGTTTGGGGTGTGTGATCTTTTCACGGTGCCTTCCTCCTCCCAGTCTGCCCCAACGGGACCTACGGCGATGGATGTGCCCACAGATGCTTGTGTCTCAACACTGGCCAGTGTGACCCCGTCCATGGATCCTGCGCCTGCCCAGACGGGTACCAGGGCCCCCTCTGTGAAGAAGGTGAGGGGGTTTGACCAGCCATTGCGACACGTAGGTCCTCTGACCGTCTCTTTGCTAAAGCTTCGGCGGCCCAGACGAACCTCACTCCGATTGCGCGACTTGAGCTTGAACTATAAGTGTGTGGGGGGTGTCTTTCATAAATTTGATAGCTTCCCCCCCCCCATTCTTCTGCCACAGTGGTACAGATGTGACTGAAACAGGCACATTAATTCACTGCCCCCAGACCCCCCGTGGGGGGCAGAGGGAGGGCTCGCTCTCAGCCAGTGTGCTGTGTGGCTGAGCAGCCAGAACAGAGGGTCGTGCCGGGAAGGCCCGTGGGGCTCGTTTGCTGAGAAGCTCAGTGGGGCCAGGTAGGGCAGCGCTTCCCAACCGTGGGTCACCCAGGTGTTCTTGGACTACAACTCCCAGAAGCCTTTTCACCCCCACCTCTGCTGGCCAGGATTTCTGGGAGTTGAAGTCCAAGAACCTCTGGGGGCCCAAGGTCATGGGGACCACTGAGGTAGGGGACGAGGGAAGCCAAGACCCGTCCGTCTTGAACGCCTCTTCCATCCCCATCGCACCGGTGAGTTTTCAGGCTCCCTCCCTGCATAATGTGACATTAGAGGTGGGCACAAACTGAAGTGCGAACCAGAAAAACCGATGAACCGGGCTGGTTGGTGGTTCGGTTCGTGACCCAGTGTGTGGATCTTGTTTTGCTTTAGGGCCGAACTTTTTTCCTCTCAGCGATTCGTTTTGCTTCGGCAAAACGGGATGGCCGCCCCCCCTTCCCACTGCCCCCCCCCCCCGTTGCCTCCCTGCTTGCTCCTGCCACCACCACCCTCAAAGGCAGCAGGCCCGGCTTCCCAGAGCTGGCAGCTGCCTCCGCGTAAGCAACCACTGCCCAGCTGATAGGTGGAGGCGGTGTGACAGGAGCAGGGAGCCTCCCCTGGGCACGAACTCAAAAACCGACCCATGAACCGGTTTGGTCTTCCAGTTGGTTTGTGGCTAACCACGAACCATCACAAAACACCCTTTTTCAGGTTCGTGCCCATCTCTATTGGACATCAAAACACGAGACCCCAAATCTCTTCCCCCAGAGAGGGAACCGATCCATTATCTGAGAAAAAAGAAGCCCTCCAAGCATCCACCCTTCTCGCTTCTGCGACCCTTAAGCCGCCCTCCCTTGCAGTTACGTTGGCCGGGGGAGAGCTAGGGGTTACTCTGGAGTTGGGACTTGGCTGAGTGGTTCTTCGAACGACCCCGAGCCGGATCGTTCTGGCCCTGCGCAGGACCTCCAGCCGTGCCCCCTTGACGTCTCCTCTGCCCGTTGTATTGTAACCGGCATCTCCCGTCGCTTTCCCAGCGTGCTCTTTGGGATGGTACGGACCAAGCTGCCTGCGTGCCTGCCGGTGCCCGAACCAGTGCCCTTGCGATCGGAAGACGGGCAGCTGCAACGCTTCTTCTGAATCTCCTAGGATGGTGGAATTCGCCAGAGGTGAGTGTCTTGACCTTTAGTTTGGGGGCGGGGGAGCCTGTCCTTTGCAAGAAGAGGGTCTTAATCCCGGTCTGTGGCACTGCCTCTTTTCAAAGGATCTCCGGTGGCAAAACCAGAGGCTGCTCTCTCTCTCTCACTCTCTCCCCTCGCTCCGGAGGGGTTCCACCTGTCAAAACAGCCAGGGTCACCTAAAAAGTGACCAATCTCGTCTGTATAGCCCATGTGCAAAGTATGGTCTTCCAGATGATGTCGGACTTCAACTCCCAGAAACCCTGAGAAGCCTAGCCAGGAGTGGGGCACGCTGGGAGCCACAGGCTAACGTTATCCGGAGGGTTGCATTTTGCCCACCTACTAGAGAGCAAGGTCCTGTATTCTAACGACCACGTGTAACCGATCTGCTATGACTTAACAGCGCTTTGGCAGCATCTGCTCAAGGTGGCCTGCTGGTTCTGAGAAACAGACTGGATAGCCTCCATTAATTTTGTGGGATCTGCTTACACGTGGATGCTTAGAATATCCATTACTTATAGATGTACAGTCGGGTCCCCCATATCCGCGGGAGATCAGTTCCAAGTCCGCCCCCTGCCCCCCGCAGATGCTGAAAAATGCAGATTATAGTGAACACGATCCATGGCATGCTCTCTGTCTCTGTCTAGTGGCCAGTTCTGGGAACATATCTTTAGAAATATGTATTTTGGGGGATTTTTCTTTTAATATTTTTAGACCGTGGATAAGTAGATCAGCGGATACCACTGATAAGGGGGGGGGGGTTGTTTCCTACCTGGTGTACAAGAACATTTTATGTTTTCTCCATGTGGATATTGCTTGTTGGCTCAGATTTCAGTCTACAGCTATCTTGGAAATCTGCCTCTCTCTTTTTCTCTCCCAGCCGGGCAGTGTCTCTTGGGAACGGAGCGTGACCAGGAACACTTTCTTGCAGGGTAAGTCACGGGGGTGTCTCCTTCCATCTCCAGAGCTTCTCTGTGGTTTTCGAAGCTTCTTGCAGAGACAGGATGCAGGCAAGCGGAAAGCCCTGCACTTTACTAGGCTGTGTATGTGTGTGTGATACAACCTGCCAACAGCAGCCCCCCACCCCACCCGGACCCACCTTCTCCTTGACATCCACACACACCAGAAACATTTTTTCAGAACAATGCCTGGCCTTTTCTTAGAGGCCTCCAGGAACAACGGCACCTGCGCTGAATTTCAGGCTGCAACCTTTTCCATCAAAATTGGCGAAAGGCACCCAGTCCTTTATGGATTTGACAACCACCCCCCCCCCCCCCCCCGCCTCCCACGTTTCACACATTTCCAGGCTGAGTGCAGCTCAGGAGGAGCTAAACATCGGGTTTCAGTTGTATATATTGCCACACGCACATACGTTGCTATTTTGTGCTGCCAAGTCAGAATTGACTTAGAGCAACCCTAGCAAGACTTTCAAGGAAAGGGAGAGATTAAAGGAGTGGTTTTTATCAACTCCACTCCCCCAGTGAGCTTCCACGGCTGAGAGGAGATTCGAACTCAAGTCTCATGAGTTGTAGTCGGTCACTCTATCCACTAACCACACATATATGGAAAGGCTGCGACTATTATTTGTGTTACAAATGTTATGTACGCCAGAGGTCCCCGGTCTGCGGCCTGGTGCCGGTCCGTGGCCTGAGCCGGACCGCGGAGAGAGACCTCCCCCCCTGCACAGCCCATTTGCGCCTGCGCACGAGCGCTGCGCCGCCCTTCGCACATGCACACGAGCGCAGGGCGGTGCCCCACCTTCCCCAGCCGGTCCGTGGGGCTAAAAAGGTTGGGGACCGCTGGTGTACACTACTATTTTAAGTGACGTGATAATGATTTTGGATGTAACTTAATTACTATTCCAATTATAGTTGGACCCCCATATTAGCAGGGGATCAGTTCCAAGGCCCCGCCCCAGATGCTAAAAACCGCAGATTATAGCTAATGCTATTTTAATACCGAATAATATATATACACTGTAATGTAGTTTCGGTCTCCCTCTAGTGGCCAGTTCTGGTAACTTTATCATTAGAAATGTATACTTCTAGGATTTTTCTTTTAATGTTTTTACTCTTTTTAGACCACGGGTAAGGGAATCAGCGGATACTGATCCTGTGGATAAGGGGGTCCTGCCACATTATTTATTGGCTGCTCTTGCTTGTTTTTTTTTCTAGGAAGGTATGGATCGGTATCACCTCAGTCCTGCTGTTACTCAGCAGCGCCCTGAACCTGAAGCACTACTTCTGCCAGCCCACCGGGCGAGGTGACCATGGGACGTACACCTACCACCCGCTGCAGGAAATGAACGGAGAGACCACGCACAGCTGTCCCTCTGCAGCTTGGGAGAAGGAAGACGAGGGGGGAGATCCCTGAGACCCAACATCTGTAGAACAGGTTGTCCGTTCCTGAGAAGAAGCCAAGGAGAAGCCCCAGCGGCCTTCAACAGCAAAATCTTCCAAAGACCTCCTTGTTCCTTAAGGTCAAAACCCAGCGGTTGTCTGCACCGCCCTCTCCTTGCTTCAGGTACATCTTTATTGCAAGAAAGGGGCCCAGGTCCTCCCAGGACTGTGGCCCTGAAGTTTTCTCTTTAGAACTGTTAACGATTTTGCAAGGAAACTCAAAAACGTCCGGGTGGCTCTTGAGCGTCGTCACCCTCTGTGCCGTGAAAAGGTGAGCCAAGCAGCATCCTGTAGCTGAAACGGCCACCTTTTGAGAAGTAACAGCAGCTGTGGATAAAAGAGGCTCACCAGCAGGATTTAGGGCTACCTGCCTCCTGAATTTCCAAGGAAGCGATTTTTCCACCCCTTAGCTGTTCTACAAGAGAGGGAGGTTCTGACAGCAACTCGGAAAGTTGATGAGACCAATTCATGGGAGAGAAAGCTACTGGGATGACTCGTCATCCTGTTGCGTAAGGGTCGTGAATCCCATGAGATTTAGGCCCATGGGGATCATCCGGTGAGGCGACTCCTCCATCGGTTCCATTGATTCAAATGAGCCTACTCTATGTGTGACTCGCTACGCTGAGCAACAGGATTTGGGCCAGTCCTGGGGCTCACAGAGGAGTTGGCTCACCGGATCCCCACTGATTCCGCGGGCTAAGCTAAGCAACAGGATCACAGCCATTGTTTGGCCCAAAGTTTATTTCTACATAAGGGGAAGCATTTTCATACAGAACGTATTTCTATGTTCGGCACGTGCTAGACGGAACTGCAAACCTATCTCAGGGACCTTCCCCTAACATGGCAGTTTAAAACATTAGGTTGGAAAGCCCACGCATGTGCACCTTTTTTATAAAGCCATGCTTAGCAAGTGACGGGACAGTTTAGCTTGTACTGTAGCTGCGCACCAGATCTCTGATGTACAGCTACACGGAGCTACATTTCTCCAAGTGGAGAGCTGGGAGCCTCCGCTAAGTCTTCTTAATGCAGACCTAATTCTTAAATGTAATTTAGTTTTTTAAAGCAGAGGCCGGTGTGCTGCGGTAGCAAAGGGTTGAAGAGCATTATTCAAGATCCTGTACAGCTCTGAGGCTCCCTGAACGACCCTGGGTCACACTGACCCTTCTTTGGATGTAGCAGAATGATGACCACTGCTTTGAGCACTTTGGAATACAATAAAGTATGTAGTAGAACCGCTGTAGCCACGGGGGATCGGTTCCAAGTGTCCCCACTGTAGATGCCGAAAAATACAGAAGTATTGAAGGCTGTACATTGCGTGGTCTCTGCATCACTCTAGTGGCCAGTTCTGAAAAATACACCCTGGAAATACATAAGTATAAATATGTATTTCTGCGGTTTTTTTATTTAGTATTTTCAGAGAGCGGATAAATAAATCAGCAGATCCCGATCCCGTGGATAGGGGGTCCTGCTGTATAAAGCAAAGGGCTTCAACTAACTTATGGTTTCCATTTTCTAGTTATTAGAGGGAAACTATGGTAGAGCTGAAGTGGGAAGAGCAGGTGAGAAAGTGGGTCACCTTTGAGTACCTTATTTTAAAGTGGAATTGCCTGAGCCAGAATATCCAAATCTTTTCTGTCCTGCACTTTACCTCTTTCCGTACTGATTCTGCTCGAAAGCCACTGGGGGTCCGTGCCGACCGTTGTGGCACCTCTGCAACGTGCATATATTTAAATCTATTTTATTATCTCCAGAAAGGAATGAAAAACTTGAAGACACTTGGCACTCATGATTTATGTGCAAATACTGTGGTTTTATAAAATAAACCGACTTTTTATCTTGTCTCACAATCCCTTCATTCATTGTGAATTAAACAGAAAATGGCCTTTTCTGCCTTGACAGCATAATAACAGGGGGGTGTGGTTGTGTGTGTGTGCACACGCACGTGACATTCACCACCGCTTAGTCTTAGAACTGCTGGAAGGGACCCGACGGATCATCCAGTCCAGCCCCAATCAGAGGGGAATCAAGCTCCCAACCTCTGGCTCCACAGCCAGAGACCTCAACCCCTGAGCTATCATCATCTTTAATCACCCCCAACGGGCAGGAGGCAGCTGAAGCAAGACAGCAAAAAGCTAGGAAATGCATTTTTACAGGGACTGTGGCTGCTCAGTGTCTCTGTCTCTCTCGTGGCTCATCTTTAAGAGCCACTGATAGTAGTGGTGGCAAAGCAAGGGTTAAAGCAGACATGTCATCGCTACCCAGCCCCACTGCCAACCTCCCCCCCCCAAAAAAAAAAACAGATCACCTAAGGCTCAGAAAATGAGAAATTCAGATGCTCAAAACATTCATTTATTTGGAATCCTGTTAAAACCTAACACAGATCAGCTTTCTCTCCCTCCTTACCATAAATTATAGGCGTCCTGCAACATTGTGATGTTGTTCTTATGGGCCAGGTTGAAACAGGGGAAATACCGGTTATTTCAGCACCAGTTTGATAGGTTTTCCTCCCACCAACTTAGTGGAAAACGTCTTTTTAAAAAAGCATTAGCAAATTTTGGATATCAAGCAAGGTAGAAACGTCCCGATAAAAATGCTCTCCCACTTAGAAAACAGACTACTTTAAAAACAGATGTGTACTCACGCTGCTGACCGAGCTGTCATCCCAGATCTACCGAGCGTGGTGAGTGTTCCTGGATTAGGGCTTTCCGCCTCCTTTTTGTGATTTCATGTAACTAAGTTGTCAGTGCGCACACGAGACGTAACACACGGGAGGAAAAGAGTGAGAACCCCATCTGGATCAACCGAAACTCAGCGAAGAACGTAACTTAAAAACCAAACTATAGTCCCGGGAAGGATGAATTAGAAAGAAGAAATCCATGTTCATCTTTTAAAAAAATACAAATTAATATTTTTACATACGTGTTTAGATTAAGGAACTCCGCCAAGCTAATATGTAGGAAGGGGAGGATCGTCCTTGTTCAGGATTTTCCAGGTGGAAAAGTCTCCTGGGAGAGATTTCCTGCCGGCTCCGATGTGGGGGGAATAGTTTTCTCCCAATCTCACCGAGCCACTGACCTCCAAACTTTGAGCAGTTCTAAAACCGTGAGGCCGTTCTGCCTGGCCCGAGGGCGACCTTTGTGATGCAACGTTCCTGATCCGCTCCAAGAGACTGAAGTTCTGGCCCCTGAATCAAGAGACCTTGAGATCACCACTCAGTTTGGAGAGTTCCGCCACCCGCCCGGGGTAACTGGCGCAGCTGCCGGCTGGCATTGCCCCCCCCCCCCCCCCCGGTTCATCTGCTCTGGACCTCCCACACCAGGATCTCGTTGTAGGAAGCCGTGAAGAGGCGTTCCCCAGACGGAGTAAACCTCGAGAGCCAAACGGCGTCATCGTGGCCCCGGTAGTCCTGCTCGGTCTTGGCCGTACGGTCAATCAGCCTCAGCACCCGCTCTGCAAGGCAAAGTTACAGCCTAAAGGAAGTGTACCGTTTACAGTAGCAGACCGTATCCACGGTTTCATTTATCCATAGCCTGAAATTAAAATATTAAAAGAAAAAAGTCTAGAAATACGTATTTTCACAATGTATTTACCAGAACTGGCCACTAGAGAGAGCCAGAGAACATGCTATGTGTTCTTGCTTTTGAAAAATACATCACATGGTCTCTGGCTCCCTCTAGTGACTAGTTCTGGTAAATACATAGTGAAAATACATATTTCTAGATTTCTTCCCCCTTTTACCACATTACATACAGCGTCTGCTATTATCTCATGTTTTCAGCATCTACAGGTAGTCTTAGAACCAATCCCCTGCGGATTTGGGGGTTCTGCTATATGCACTCAATTCCATAATGAAAGCCCACATCCTAAGAATCTCAGCCATATGTCCTTTCCAGATTTGGGTTTTCTGCAAGGAAAAGTCCATAATTGACCTTTTTGCTTAATCACGCAAGTAAGCCAAGCTATCGTACGAGCCAAGGATAGTGCTGTTCAAAAGATTCAGTACAAAATGGCTGCTAATGATCAAGTTGCATTCACATTCCTGGTCAGGCGCCAGTCACGTGGGCTGGCACACAACCAGGAATGCAAACAGCAACTCGTTAATTAGCAGCAATTTGCTGCTACAATCTCTGCAGTTACTAATAATCCTCAACAGGGTTCTGGCGAACATCCGTCATTCGTTTCTTCCAGTTGGTGTTAAACGAAAAGGAAGAACTGTGATGACCAAGTGCCTTTGAAAGCTTCTGCCCAGCTTCTGGAGACGTCTCTAGCAAGGTTCTCCATCAGTTTCATGATCCAGACATCAACCCTCTGTCTGCCCCCCCCCCCCCCATCTGCATCCTCTGGAAATGATTTTGAGCTTCTGGCTCTTGTGGGTGGGAAGCGATGCTGCGCACAGTCTGTAACAATGGGACTCTCCTGCAAACTCCTCTTGGGGCCAGGGCACCAGGTATCCCAACGGCCCAACAGACAGCTCAGCACACCAACATCTTCCAAATAAAGGAAAGCCCAATAGCTAGTCTCCCCTGATACATCCCATCTGCAGAGCTGCCTTTCTACGGGGGCTTCTCAGACCTCTCCCTCACGCACACTGCAGAAAGCATAAACGTTTGAGCCCTCCAGAGACCCACCGTTGAAGCCGACAGCGATCATGGCGGCCGCAGGAGACAAGCTGAGCGACGTGGCAAAGTAAGGCAGGGGGATCCTCTCAGTAACCTGCACACAGCAAGGAAAAGCCCCCCAATGTTAGAATCTTTAAGTTTTCAAATTGATATAATAATAATAATAAACCTAAAACTGCAGAGCTGGAAGGGACCCTCTGGGATCATCAAGTCCAGCCCCTGTCCAGGAGGCCCCGTGGGGGGATTTGAACTCCCAACCTCTGGCTCTAAACCACTGAGCTATCCAGCAGTTATGCCAGCGTCGACCCTCTCAGGCTGAGCCCTATGAGGTAGAAAGAGCCTTCGGGTTCCTCCCCAGGGCCTTCAGTCTGTAACAATCACAGTCCAGCAAGATCCATCACACCTCATGTTTGTTCTAGATCTGTGTCAAGGCTTCCACTGGACAGAGAAAAACAGGATGTACACAAAGGCACCGAAATAAGTCCACAGCTTAAGTGCCGCAACACACACACAGAGATCCTGGTTTCTCAGGACCTGGAGTCCAGCTTCAGTACTGCCAGCCGAGGGAGCCCTCCCAGCCCAGATAAGCTCTCCGGCACCTGTTTCAGCTGCAAGCTGTACAGAAGGATCTCCTTCTGCAATCCGAAGCCAACATAGGCGACCGTGGTGTGGTCCCAGGGGCAAAACGCTGCTAGGCTGGGAGGCAAAGGGTTGGGCACCTGTAACGGAAATGCAAAATATTTAAATATTGAAATATTGCCTTTTAATGATATGAGACACCTTGTGTTCTTTTTAAAGGAGAAAGGCAGGGTAGAAGTATTTTAAATGAATTTATACTTGCATGAATGAATGAATAAATGAATGAATGCATGAATGAATGCATGAATAAATGCATGCATGCATGCATGAATAAATGAATGCATGAATGAACGCATGAATGAATGGGACCGTTACGAGCAGATGTACGCCTCTCTGATTCCAAGATTGCAAATCTGGTGAACTAGAATCCGACTGTCTACATCTGAATAATTTTATCTGCTTTTGGGCAGCAAGTGTGGCTTTCCCTTCTCAAGAATTGGTAGTCTTTTCCGGTCTCTGACCATTTCGTATCTCTAACAGACAAAGTATTTCTACATTTAAACAAACAAAACCCAGCAATAATAATTACAAATAATTGCAACAATAATTACAAACAACTGCCTAGAATTTTGTCCTCCAAAGCAAAATGACAACGCGTATTGAGTCTTGTCCACACTGGCATATAGTTATGGTATATGGTTCCCTGATAGAAACCATATACCATAACCATATACCATATCAGGGAACCATATACCATATACCATATGGTATATGGTTCCCTGATAGAAACCAAAGTGTTCTATTTATATACCGCTCTATAGCGCTTAAAGCACACCCTGGGTGATTTGCAACATAATGATGCAGGCTATACATTGCCCACCACCTCCAGCGAGCTGGGTATTCAATTTACCGACCTCAGAAGGCTGGAAGGCTGAGTGAACCTCGAGCCAGCTACCTGGGATTGAACCTGGGTCGTGAGCAGAGTTTTGGCTGCAGTACTGCAGTTGAACCACTTTGCCACAATGCTTCTCAATAGCACTGTTTAGCACGGGAGGGGGAATGACCTTGTCCGCTTGCATTTCTACTTAAAATGATCCATCTTTCCCCTTTAGGAGCTGGCCTGTATCTTTCCGGCACAGAGCAAAGACGTGCAATCTTTTGGGGACAATTCAGATGCAAAATAGCTCTTCATTCTTCCTTTGCAGACGGGTACTAAGAGTTAAAACAGATTGTACTGCAGATGAGTACGTTTTAAGCACCAACCGGAGGGCACCAAATTTCACTGTATGAACAGGCCCCTTGTCAGAATTCTGTCCCAGATTCTTAACTAGACCTTTCTGGGTCTTCCGAATACAGCTAGCGACTTCTCGTGTATTCATCGGGGAAAGCCCAAAAAATAAAAAATAAAAATGCTTTGCCTTCTTTCTTTTAGAATCAGCTCTCGGGAAGATAAGTTTTACAGGCAAGGTTTCAGAACCCACAACACACTGGAAAAAAGTCGACCGCTCCGCTCGCAGATGGGAAAACTGAGCAAAATCGTCTCACCTCGGGGCCGGTAGGCGCTGGGAAGCTCAGCCAATCAATGAGCTCGCATTTGTCCTTCATCCAATCAGAGACCCAGACACTGACGCGCCGATCGGCACTCGCGGCCAACCACAGATCACCGCCTTCAATCCCCAGCGGATCGGTGTGCTAGAGGATATGACACGCACATGACGGCTGCTCTTGATTTTAAACATTCCCCCCCCCCCCCCCGAGAACATTGGCACGGTACCTGCTGAACTACAGTACGAGAGATAAGAAAGGGACTCAATAGAGATAAAGGGTTTATTCACATCTAAAAGATTACACCCCTTTACCTCCAAATGCACAGGAAAGATAAATACAAGATGCAAAGGATTGTGTCCATATAAAGAAAAGTTTTATCAATATCCATTTTGGAACCTAGATGTCTGGGGTGAAAGGGGTGTGTTCGTTTGCTCCTTGTATAATGAGACCTTTTGCACAGGAGGGCCCCAACGTTATGAGTTCACAAGGAGAAAGAAGCATTAGGGACAAGATACCAAAATTGTCCCACAGAAGGCATGAAAGAAGCAGCTCTCGCCTTATGCTAACCGAGAGATCTGTACTAGGAAAAATGACCCCGGGGCAAGAATCCCTGACCAACCAAAGTACCGGTCAAGCACAGGAAGGAATTGCCTCCAACCGAGAAGGGACGGCGCGAGGAGGAGAAAAGGCAGCAGAAGCCAACCGGGAGTCAGTCTCACCCAGTGCTTGGAAGCAACTTGTTATACACAATATTGCCATAGGCAATTTAACATATTGACATATGGCCTTTCATGTTTAACAAAAGATTTAAAGTGACTTAAAACACGGAATTCGATACAGCAGGACCCTGGTATCTGCGGGATCAATATCTGCTGATTCACTTATCCACCGTCTGAAAATATTAAAAGAAAAATCCCAGAAATATATATTTCTAAAGATGAAGTTACGCGAATAGGCCAACAGGGGGAGCCAGAGACTATGCTATGCATTGCGTTCACTAGTAAAATATATTTCTATGAGGTTGTTACCAGAACTGGCCACTAGAGGGAGCCAGAGACCACGCTATGTATAGCGTTCACTAGCAAAATAGCGTTCACTATTATCTTCATTTTTCAGCGCCCACAGGGGATTTGGAACCGATCCCCCACAGATAGGAGGATCCGACTGTACTAATAAAATGGCCTCCAGTACCATTTATTTCTCTATCGTACAACCAAGGGGATGCTGCTCCAATGGCAGACGGACTCCTCTGTCACCTGTTTTCTTGTGCAGTGGATGACGTTGATGGGGGACGATCGGTGGTCAGTTAGCACGCGGATGGTCATTCCTGTACGAGGGCTACTCACCGCCATGAGCCCGTCTTTCCCTCCAGACAAGATTATCTCTCCTAGAGAGAGACAAGGAGAGCGTGAGGAGTCTCGCTATCCAACCGATGTCCAACCCTGCTCCTCTAAGGGTTTCCTTGAAAAAATGCCAGCTTGGGGTAGAAAACCCCACATCTTAAAACAGGGCAGAGAAGGGGCTTCATTCACAAAACTCAATCATGGCAAGGAATGCAGAGCTTAGACCGCCGCCTGCCGTTTCTCTGGAGAGTCGGCGGAGGCATTGCGCTTGGGGGTGGCCACGGCTTCTGGGCGTGGATTCCATCCCAGGAGGCGTGAGAAGCCAACGTCGTTCGGAAGGCACTCTCAGGAGGTCCCAAAGACCTCTCCATCCAGGGCTGAGCCCCTGTATTTCAGCCCAATGTTCTACTACTTCAGTGGCCAACACGTTCGAAGGGGCCGAGGAGCGAACCCTTCGAGACCGAATGCAGGTGGAATACACCCCCTTCCAGGCACAAAAGCCCGGGGGCGGGAATCAAAACAGGAAGTGCCTGGACCTCAACCTCTAGTTTCATTTTTTTTGGGGGGGGGAGGCAGGAGGGCCCCACGCCCCCCCAAAAAGTGGATCATGACCACATTTGCCTCCTCCCACACCAAGGATGGTCGGGTAGACCATATTCCCAGAAAATGCCTCTGCGGGTTGCAAACAGCCCATGGGCCACATCCTGTTCACCTCGATCAACATCTTATGCAAACAGCATCCTGAGGCCCCTCGACACCCTCCATACGTGACGGACTACAATTCCCAACATCCTAGCAGCCTAACTCGAACGGAAGGCACCGGGGGGGGGGGAAGGCTGTACTCAGTGCGGCCCGGAACCCTGTCCCTTAATGGGCCAGTCCTTCCAAGTCGGATTTGGGGGGTGGTCTCCTGTGTGTCGGGGCAGAGGCTGGAGGAAGAGGGGGCGGCAAGACACAGCAGAGCCTTAACTGAAGGGCTGCTCTCCGTTTCTGATCATCGGCTTAATTGTGTTTGAAATATGATAATGCTGTGCTTCCAGCTGTATCTGCTTTTTAATTGTGTTTTGAACAGCACTGAGTGCGAATCGGGGAGAAAGGCAAGGAAGGAATAACACAAGCAAGCAAAAAAGAGGCCAAAAATGGCAGCTGACCAGTGCTTTTGGAGAAAACAAAGCAAAGCAAAACACGCTGCTTATATACCATCTCATAGGGCTTAAGGCACTGACTTGGCGCTTTACAATTTAAATATGCAGGCTACACAATGCCGTTCCCCCCCCCCCCCCCCCCCAGCATGCTGGGTACTCATTTTGCTGACATCAAGGATGGAAGGCTGTCAACCTCCAGCCTGCTACCTGAGCCTGTTGCGGTCAAACTCAGATCATGAGCAGAGTCTTGACTGCAGTACTGCATTTTAGCCCTTGTACGACAAGGCATTTACAATCCTACCGTCTGCCGAGTATCCGAGCGCAGTCACGGCGACGGAGTGGGGATGCATTTTCAATTCCATCTCCGTCCGGGACAGGCTAAACACCCGAATGGTGCCATCGCTGTAGCCGGCCACGATATGCTGGCTTTCTGCCCCGTTGGCGGATGGGGATACTGGGCTCCAGGCCAGACACAGGCAACTCTTAAAGAGAGAAGGATCAATGCGTCAGGAAGGCCATGCAGCAAAAAGCAGAGAAAGAACCCGGGTGCGAGTTCCCCCCTCTCCTTGTCATGGACCCCCAGGCATGAGAGCTCGTCACCTTGCAAGGATTAAAAGCCGTCGCTGCTGCTAGAAGCTGAGCTGCCTCATCTCTGCAGGTTAGGAAGCGACCTATGGGTAAACGTAGGGGTACCCATGTGCGAGTATTACACCGGGAGCCCCAGCTTTCTAATTACAGCAGGACCCCTGTATCCACAGGAATCACTATCCGCTGATCCATTTATCCATGGTCTGAAAATATTAAAATATTTTTTAAAAAATCCTAGAAAAATGTATTTCTAAAAAGGTGACATTATCAGAACTGGCCAGAGAACATGCTATGTATAGTGTTGGCTATTATAAAAGTGTTTGCTATAATCCGAGTTTTCCAGCATCCGCGGGAGGGCTTCGAACCAATCTCCCGTGGATACAGGGGTCATCCTGCACACACACACACATACACCACATATTTCAGCCCTTGCAAATTCCAAGCAAACCGTGTCTTCCCCCTGGCAGGATGACAGCTGATTTCCGAAATTACCTGGTTGAGGACTTGAAACTGCACCACCAGCTCCATGCTGGCCAGAGCCCAGATCCTCACGCTGCCGTCTTCTCCGCAGGTGGCACAGTGAGACTCTCGGGGACTGAACGCCACCTCATTCACCTGCACCCACAGAGAAAGACTTCAGCAAACCCTCAGAAGACATTCCAGTTTGTCCCGATAGGCAACTAATTAAAAAAAAAAAAAAGCACCTCTTTCTAAACCTAGCTCCGTCGGGAGCCGGTTCCACAGAATCGGGGCCACCGCAAAGAAGGTCCCGCCTCTTGTGTCCACCTATATAGCAGGGCAGAACAAGGAAGCCCTGTCGATTGTAGAAGGGGAGACCTCTGCCCCAATAAAACCGGGGGGGGGGGGAAACGACACCTTTTTTTTTAAACTCACAAACATGGGTCAATTAGAAGAAGAAGGGGAATTAGGAGGGGCGTTCCATAAGAGAGTTGGAAGATGTGGATTGAACGTCAAGTCAAAGAACATTTAGTTCGAGGGGACTTGGAGTTCAACAACCCCCCCCCCGAGGGCCATGAACAAGCGCTCTAGTACCATCTAGAACCAACAAGAGCCCTCTCTGCTCTAGAACAAGCACTTTCTGCTTCCGCGCCAACTTTAAGGACACCTTGTTCTTGTGTCCGCTGATCAGCCGGATGCTGGTGTTGTCTGTCCAGTTGATGTACCACAACGTCCCGGCGGTGGTGCCAACTATGCCCATGTCTGCCGAGTCCTCGAAGGCGGCGCTGACGACGGTCCCGTCCAGGGTCATCTCTTGTTCCAAAAGGACGGAGCCGGACCTAGAGGAGAGAGAGCCGTTTAGGGAGGGAAAAAGGATGCGGGACCCGGGTGGACCCAGAAAACTGAGCCTGAGGCCAACTGGGAAGGGCGCGGAGGGGAACGCCGGCCAGCCAGGACTCGGTCCAAGGGCACAGAGGGGATGCAGAAACGGAACGCCTGGGGCCAGGGGTGAACGCTCTGACCAAGGGGCCCCGAGGACCGCCGTTTTCAGGCAGGCCAGTCAGCCCCAGCTAGGCACTGCCGTTTGTTTCAGTGGGAAAAGAACTTCCTTGAAAACCACAGGGTCAAAGAGAAGGGCAGAAAAAGCTGCCGAGGGGGATAGGGAGAATCGGGGGCTTGCACGACAGCCGCCCCCTCGTTAAAGGGTCTCCCTTGGGACTGTGGGGCATCCATGAACGCGCTTACATGGGCGCCAGATCACAGATGCCACGAAAGGAAAGAACTCCTTTGGAGGGTGAAGGCAGTTTTACTCCCAAATGCCCTTGGCCCTCTTTTTAATACAATGGGACCCCCTATCCGCAGGATCGCTATCTGCTGATTCGCTTGTGCACTGGCTGAAAATACTAAATAAAAAAACCCAGAAATACCTGTTTATATGTATTTTCAGGGTGTATCCACCAGACCTGGCCATGAGAGGGAGCCAGAGGCCACTAGCAGGGTCCCCAACCCCCGGTCCATGGCGGGAGATCTGCCGCTCTCCCTGCACGAACTCCCCCCACGCCCGCCCGCCCACCCGCACGCACGGCCCGCCCACCCACACGAGCCACGCCCCCCACGAGCGCACCATGCTGATCTGCGTGCACACGAGTGTGCCACGTTCACCCACGCATGCGCGAACGTGCACCACGCCCCCCCGTGAGCATGGGGTGTGCCTCGCCCCACCAACCAGTTCAGAAAAGGTTGGGGACCACGGATGTATAGCATTCGATATTTCGGTGTTTTTCAGCAACCGGGGGGGGGGGGGGGGGGGCTGTCGCTTGGTACCAATCCCCTGCAGATGCCACAGTCCTACTGTATATATTTAGAGGCACTAAATTTAACCCCTTCTTCAATTCCACCCTCGGATCAAAGGACTGACATATAAAATGGGAATGTGATGTGTCGTTTCCCATATGAACGGGAAGGCTTTTTGTGACTGGGCTTCTGGGGATACTCCTCGTTTTCCCAATGAGATTTAAAAAAAAATCCATTACCTGGCGCCAGAACCTTTCACTCTCAGCTCCTGCACAGCCACCACGGACCAAAGCTGGATCTTCTTGGTGTTGCTGCCACTGATGAGTCTGTTCCCGTGACACTGCAGGACACCTAGACAAGGTGAACGATTTTTTTTCCCCAGCTAACAGATGGACTCCCCATTAGAACTGCTGGATAGCTCAGCGGTTTAAGGTCTCCGGCTGCAGAGCCAGAGGTTGGGAGTTCGATTCCCCCACTGTGCTTCCTTGACCAGGGCTGGACTCGATCTACAGGGTCCTTTCCAGCTCTGCAGTTCTAAGATGATGATGGTAATAATTAAGGAGAAGAATTTTATGACATGTCACATTTTCTCTGCAACCTACATTTGAACCCATAAGCGAGTTCAAACTCAAACATAGGTTGCCGGAAAAAAATGACATGTCATAGAAATCCACCCCCTAATTATTATTATTATACCACAGGCTTATCAAAGACTTCCAGTGGCAAGGCCCAGAACCCTACCCTGTGGGAGACTCATGCATGTATCAGTTAAACTGCCTATCTCATCACAGTGAATTGCTGCTAACTAATGAGGTGCTGGTCACATGACTAGGTCGGTGTCTGTTGCACAATTCTCAACCCGTAACCGGCGGCTTGTTAGTTAGCAGCAATTCGCCAGGGTAATCTCTACAACCGTCTACGTTACAGATAGGTCAAACCACCCACAGGAATCCTGGCTATTCTTTCGGTCACAGAGAAAGCCCTTCTGAGGGTCTCCAAACTCCTCTCTTGATGCGCGTCCTTCTCTGAAAACTCACCAATCTCTCCCTCGGCAGCTTCCCAAGTCAGGAAGCACCGACTGGTCTCCGTGTCCCAGACGCATATCTGTCCCGTGCTGGTCCCCGCGTACAGAAGGCAGCCGGCCCCGTAGCAGAGCGATGTGAGCTCCACCGGACCCACGGCATCAGGGACGGGAACTTTGTGAACCTGAAACCAGGCCGGAAAAAAAAAAAGAGAGAGAGAGAGAGAGTCATGTCTCCACCAGCGTCGGAAAAAATTACTTTTTGGCCTTCAAAACGTGACTTCTGGGCAACTCCCAGAATCCAACCGTCGGCACGGGCCTCAGCTCCCCCAAACGAGAAGCTGGCCTGGCGACGGTGGTGGAGAGCAAGGGTGGGAGCGTGAATGGAAGAGGGAGAACACGATGGCCAGAGATTCCGAGCCAGTGGCTGAGAAGAGTACCTTGAGACTGAGGTCCGCGCTCTGCTGGTCCAGGAGCCAGAAGGTCACCGTCCCCCTCCCGACGCAGGCCAGGCATCCCACGGAGAGTGGGCTGAAGGCGACGGCGTGGACGGGCTCGGAGAAACGCGTGGAGGACATCAGCTCGTACGTCTGGGTGTTCCACAGAGAAAGGTCCCTGTCGAGATAGTCCCCTGGAACCCACCGAGGAAGCAGCCTCGAGTTTTAAAATGTTTAATAAAATGCACATTTGAAACGTCATCGTTCGGCTCTTCCCAAGCTCTAAACAGTTTAGAGCGGCATCAAAACGTGTATTTCAGTAACAAAAATTAAGAAGCTATTCAGTATAGTAAGACCCCGGTATCTGTGGAGGGTCCGTTCCAAGCCGCCTCCGCCTCCCAGCAGATGCTGAAAACCGTGGATAACCACGAACACGGTTATAATAGCAAATACAATACATAGCACGGTCTCTGGTTCCCTCTAGTGGCCCGGTCTGGTAATTCCATCCCTAGAAACATGTATTTCCTGGAATTTTTCTTTTAATATTTTTAGACCGTGGATAAGCGAATCAGCAGATACAGGGGTCCTACTGTAGTTATATTTAATACTCCTGCAAGCAAACACGCTGTCCAAGTGCAACTGGCGACACCCACCTAGGGTCACAAGGAGGCGGTCGTCTCGAGAGTAGGCCATGGCTTGCACCTGGGTTTCGTGATGGAAGAGAACCTTCTGGCAGTCCCCGTTCCGGGTGTTCCAGATGCGAATCTGGCAGCGCGCGTCTCCACAGCCTTGGCCAGAGGCTGAGGCCAGGACCTGGAACAGCACTTTGTGGTCACCATTCGGGAATAAGAAACAACACGGTCCCTTTCTAAAGGATGGGGAAGGGTATTTTCGCCATGCTCCGAGGGGCCACAGCACGCCTGAACAACCCCCCCAACCCAAATATTTTTAGAAACAAAAGCAAGCGGATTACCCACAACCAACCATGTTCCAATTTCAGAAGAACCCTGTTCTAGAACTGCCGGATAGCTCAGTGGTTTAAGGTCTCCGGCTGCAGAGACAGAGATTGGGAGTTCGATTCCCCCACGGGGCCTCCTTGATAAGAGGGCTGGACTGGATGATCCCACAGGGTCCCGTCCAGCTCTGCCGTTCTAAGATGATGATGATGATGACCTTCTAGGGACCCAACAGCTTAGACTGCACCATCGACCAAGGAAAACGGAGAAAGTCTGTACCTGGACGTCATGACTCACAGCCAGCGTTGAAATCTCTTCCGGGTGACCGAGCCAATGCTGTTGAACTCCTGAATGGAGGTCTTCCACGATGACCAGGCAGCCGCAGGTGTAGGCAAAGAAACCTGGGAGAGAAGGGAGTAACTCATTGAGTCTCTAGAATTCTTCCTTCGACAGACAGGCCAGAAACCACAAAAGGGAGTGGGTTGTAAATAGAAGCTCATCTAAGTACACCAGGATTCCCCTTATCCACAGGATCAGGATCGGCTGATCCACGGCCTAAAAATATTAAAAGAAAAATCCTAGAAATAGATGTATTTCTAAATATGAAGTTACCAGAACTGGCCACTAGGGGGAGCCAGAGACCAAGCTATATACAGTGGTACCTCGACTTACGAACTTAATCCGTATTGGAACGGCGTTCGTAAGTCGAAACGTTCGTAAGTCGAAGCACCATTTCCCATAGGAATGCACTGAAAACCATTTAATCCATTCCGGCTGTTTTTCATTCTTATGTCGAGGCGTTGTTCGCAGGTAGAGGCATTAGTTCCCATAGGAACTAATGCAAAGCCGGTTAATCCGTACTCTACCACTAGGGGGAGAAATTTTTCTTTTCTTCTTTTGACCTAAGATGAACTTAGGTCAAAAAAAGGGCAGAACACCTTTTTTTCCGTTCGTAAGTCGAAGCTCCGTTCGCAAGTCGAAGCAAAATTTTGCGAACGGAGCTGTTCGTAAGTCGAAATGTTCGCAGCTAGGGACGTTCGTAAGTCGAGGTTCCACTGTAACGTTTGCTATAATCCTCGTTTTTTAGCCTCCGCGGGGGGTTTGGAACAGATCCCGCACAGATACAGGGGTCCGACTGTCTTGCAGGTACCACGTGAAAAGGAGACAGCTCCCACCTGCCTAAATTTAATCTCCGACAATCTAACTCTGCTCTCCTCCTTCACCAAGCAAGAACACCAAACGGGAAAGACGGCTGATCGCCTTCCACCACCAGCGCCTCGCTGCGGCGATGCGGCTCGAGCTAGCCTTCTCTAAGACACACCGATTAAACGAAGCTTTATTCCAATACAGGGGACTTCAAACACAACCGTACAGCCGAGTTCTGCCATTACAACATGATTGTCTATTGTGTGCAACGGACTTAAGGAAAAGGGAACCACTAGCCAGAATTCAAATTGAGAGTTTTGGAATGGAAAGTTTTGCAAAATCCAAAACGCTATTTCACAAGCACAGCCCATACCTGTGTCTGGATTCCAGACCATATTTCCGCGGCCATTTCCATTATATCCAATCACAGTTTTCAGCTTCAAACCTTCGTTCCCAGATAGAGGAGATGAGAATGTCTGAAAGACAAGCGTCCACAGCTTCAGTACAAATGGGGAAGGGTTGCCGGGGAGAGGACAGATTGTCTTAGAAAAAACCACAAGAAACCTTATCCATATGCAAAAAAAGGAGTCCTTTTTGTAAACAGTCGGACCCCTGTATCTGCTGGAGTTTGGTTTGAAGCCCTCCTGCAGATGCTGAAAACCGTGGATTACAGCGAACATTATACATGGCAGTCTCTGGCTCCCTCTAGTGGGCATGAAATGCCAGTTCAGCAGTTCGTTCTGGTTCGTACTTCGGCCGAACCGGTGTTTGGTGCTTCCAAGCCCCGCCTCCTCCAGAGGGCGCCCACTCGGAGGCACCAGCCTGGCTTCCCTGCCCCGCCTCCTCCGGGCACTGCCTCTGAGTGGGCGCCCACTGGAGGAGGCGGGGCTTGGAAGCGCCAAACACCCGTTTGGCCGCTAAACGAACCAGCACAAATCAGTTCGTGCCCATTTCTGCACAGGAGCTAAAGCATCTATGCATCCATACATATGTCCCCTTCCAATGTTGCTTTTTGATCGTATGTTTGCATAACCACACTGCAAGCCAACAGTCGTGGGAAGCTGGGATTTTCAGATATGTATCCCAACAACAGGCCAGGGGTCACGTCTCGCACCCAGCTCCTTTAAATGTCCTCCAGCTAGTTCTTACCTTAGGACGCGGAGAAGTTTTGAAGCGAGGAGAAAAGTGCCGGTAGCAATCTGGGCGGACGTGGGTTTGGGATCCCGAACCTTGGGCTTCCTTTTTGCATTCTAGTGCGCAAGAAGAGGAAAGAACGGTTTAACGCTGCGTCCTGCTCTCCACCGCCGGGGTTCTTTCAAAGTGGAATTCCCTGCCTGCGAGGCGATATACGAGGAGGGAAGGGAGACGGAGCCTGGGAGGGGTTCGAGTGCCGCTCCTCCACACAGGCAGAAAACATTCCCCGGCGGCCGATCTGTTTCCAGGCTGAATTTCAAGGTTCTAACCTATAAAGCCTTAAAACAGCTTGGGCCCAAGCGATCTCAAGGACCATGTCTCCCTTGATGAGCCTGCTCGAGTGTCAGGATCATCCGGGGAGGTCTTTGTCTCGGTCCCACCACTCTCACGGGTCCGCTTGATGGGGACACATGGGAGAGGGCCTTCTCTGTGGCTGCTCCCAGACTCTGGAACTCCCTCCCACTGGAGGCCAGCCTGGCCCCCATCTTGGCTGTCCTTCCGCAAGCAAGCAAAGACCTTTCTCTTCGGGCAAGCCTTCCCTCAGTGACGGGCTGCCTGAGTGAGTTTTTTTTTTTGTAATGCATGGTTGTGCCTTACTGTTTTGAATGCGTTTTGGTGTTCCTTATGTTTTTCAGTGTGGTATTTGGTCCTTTTTAGTATCTGTATACTCACTGTTGTTAGCTTTAGTATTATCTTTCATTGTTGTAAACTGCCTTGGGTCCTTTTTAAGGAGAAAGGCAGGGTAAAAACATATTTTGAATGAATGAATGAATGGTTGGGTTAGGTTGGGTTGGGTTGGGTTGGCTGGCTGGTTGGTTTAATGAATGAATCTTTAAACATACAACAAAGCTGGTATATAAGCCGACGAAAGACAGCCGGAACAAGGCTACCTTGGCCAGGCGGTCGGTCACACACAGGCTCACACGGAAACTGACGCGTGGATGAGGCTGTGCAGATTGTCCAAGGTGAACCTTTCAAGCTTGTTTAGAAGTGGAGGATCTTACATAGCAGAAGGTTCCTGCCTCACTCACATGCACACCATATCACATGGAGGCTTTGCCCCCATTGATAAAACCAATGGCCATTCCCTGCGTCTCCTATCTTAAATTGTGCCATTAAGGAAAAACCAATAAAACCAGCGCATGCTGATCTACCCCCACCTGCATGGCCGCGTGGCTGAGGGCAAGGTTGGACCCTGTCAGGCTTCCCAACCGGTGGCTCTTGGCCCGTTTGCTTCAGAGCCCGAACGGGGTTCTCGCCATTAACAACTTCGTTGCTGCTGCTTTTTGGACAGGCCCTCTTCTCTTCCTGTTCCGATTCTGAAGAAAAATCTGAAAGAAAAGGAAGGAGAGCGATCAGAAGGGAACGCTTTGCCTGGAGCAACAATAAAACTGAATGGATTTTGTCTTCTTCATAGACTCCAAATTCAAAAGAACATTCATATTTTATTAGTTTAATTTATGTACCGCTCCGTTTAGTGCTGGAGCACTATTCTGGGCGGTTTAGAAGCCGTTAAAACCAAACCCCACAAACAGGAAACACTAAACTACAAACAGCAATAGCACAGCATATAGAAGATACAAACCAGTGGCGCCGAGACAGATTTTCATAAGAAAGCAGAGCGGGAGGTAGGGCATTCAAACGGCTTCCCCGAGAAGCCATGATTTCAACTGCCTCCTAAATAAGTACAGGGAGGGGGCCAGTCGTAGCTCCTCCGAGAGCTGATTCCGCAACATCGGTGCCACCGTCGAGAAGGCCCTGCCTCTAGTAGATGGGTTTCAGGCCTCTCTCAGGGTGGCTACCCGGAGGAGCAGGGCCAGAGAAGACCTGGTGGGTCGGGCAGATGACCTTGGGGAAAGACGCTCCAAGAGGTAACGTGGTCCCAAACCGTGAAGGGCTTTGTACTTGGGGGTTAAGACCTTGAACCCGATCCGGGAACACAACGGGTCACCAGCGGAGGCTTGCCAGAACTGAGATGATGTGATCAAATTTGCTCACCCCAGTCCCCAATCTGGCTGCCGTGTTCTGGACCTGCTGTCGCCTCCGGATCAGACTCAAGGGCGGCCCCCCACGGACAGGGGCGACTCTCCCGGGAAATGAGGATTTTCCCTACAGCTCCACCTGTCTTCACTGACAAGATTCACGTCATTCCAAAGCTCTTCTATAAATGAAATTAAATGCACTGAGGGACCCTTTGGAAGTCACACCAAGAAGCCACACTAGGCAAAAAACCAAAAAAACCCCAAAAACCCTTCTGATTTCAGATCCAGGGGTCGCCCTGCATGTGTAGCTGCACAACAGGGTTTGACCTGTCATGTGGCATCACGGTTTCTGTTCTTCCCATCCAAATTAAACTTACTAGCAGGCTCGTCACACTTCAGTTAAGCTCATAAAGGAATTTGAACAGGGATAAAAAGGTGAATTTTAATGGGTTTTTAAACAGCCTCCCAGGGATGATTTATTCCGTTCCAACCCTCACGCTGTCACTCACCCTCATCCGCCAATCGATGAATAGAACTGACATCCAGACAGGGTGGGGACACGGCCATCGGCAAAGGGACCAGCTGGCGGGGGACATCACTGGCCCCGGGGGTCAAACCTTCTGTCTTTTCCAGATCCGCTTCCGTGAGCAGAGAAGAGATGAGAAAGGAGACAGAGAGTCAAAGTGAGTTCGTGGTTAGAGAGCTGGACCGAGATCAAGGAAATCAAGGTTGAAAATCCCCAGTCAATCATGAAACTCTTTGGGAAATTAATTCTCTCTCAGGCTAACGCATCGACACAGAATCGTGAGGACCAAATGGTGGGAGGATAAAATGGATAAGCCACCTTCTCAGTAGAAGAAGTGTGGTGGGCGGTAAGTGCCATAAATAAAAACAATACACAACAAACAACCCCCACAGTACAGGACCCCCAAATCCATGGGATCAGTATTTGCAATTTCACTTTTCCACAGTGTATATATTAAAAATATGAAAAGGAAAAAACCTAGAAATAAGTATTTTCATGATGTATTTAAAAGATCTGGCCACTAGAGGGAGCCAGAGACACGACTGAAGACTCGTTTCTGGCTCCCTCTAGTGGCCAGTTCTGGGACTATATGGTGACAATACTTTTTCTGGATTTTCCCCCGTTGCCATGATATGTATGGCATTTGCTATTATCCATGGTTTTCAGCATCTGCGGGGATACTTGGAACCAATCCCCCATGGATATGGCAGTCCTACCGTGCCTCTTTGATGGGTACAGTTGTCAGCTGCTCCACATTATATTAGAATTCTTCTAAAAACTGTTATGTCATCAATCCATTCGCTCATTCTTTCCCTCTTTTTAAAGACAACCCACTCCAGAGTTAATCGCTACATGCTTTGCTTTCCCATAGCTAATGCTGAGGCCAGGGTCCCTTCCAACGAGCTAATTAATAAATACTAGCTGCTGCTTTGTACACCAAAGAAGCTAAGATCATCAGGAGAGGCCTTTCTCTCGGTCCCGCCACCTTCCGAAGCGCACTTGAAAGGGCCTTCTCTGTGGCTACTTCCAGAGACTTTGGAACTCCCTCCCACTGGAGGCCAGTCTGGCCTCATCTTTGCTGTCCTTCCGCAAGCAGGCCTTTCTCTTCCGGCAGGTTATTCCTTAGTGACCACCTGCCTGAGTGGGGGTTTTTAATGGACGTTTCTGCTTTTACAGCTATGAATGTGTTTTAGGCTTGCTTCTGTTTTTTGGTATTGCATTCATCGATTATTTTAATATTCTGCACTCACTGTTTTTAGCTTAAATACTGCTTTTAAGAGCTGTAAGCCGCTGTGGGTCCTTTTTTTAAGGAGAAAGATGGGTTAAAAGTATTTTAAATAAATAGAAACAAACACACCAAAGAATATTGAAAATCTGTGTTCATTCTCAGCTGCAAATGTGTTTCCAACAGAGACATGCATCATCACAAAACTCTCTCAGTTCTTTTAAAGTACTTTTGTTGGTTTCAAGTTGAAAGTCCAACCGATACAGGATGTCAGGGGGTTCATATGAACAGCCGACAGTGAAAATGCCACAAAAGGTGAGTTCATTTCTGATGCATTGGGTTTTTTTGTTGTTGTTGTTGTTCTCAGTGGACAGATACACACCTAACAAACTACACACCTCTCTGAGGTTACTTAGCCACCTCACAGCTTGTGTGTGGTATGTCAGAGCACGTACTACACTACATATAATTACTTCTCAGCTGAGTTGCTGAGCAACCCTACACACTTACGAGATTGCTACAGAAGGAATGTTTTGGCTTGCTAAGCTTCGCACATGTATAAAAATGGGAAACTCACCAACACTGGGAGAATTCAAGGACTCAAAAGAAAGGATTCTGGAATGATTAAAAGTCCAGAGTTAAAATGATGCGTAGAAGAGATTGCACAGCAGAAACAAACAAAGCAAAAAGGAAAGCGGGCTGCTTATATACCGCCCCATAGCACTTGAAGCACTCTCTGGGCAGTTTACAATTCAATGACACAGGCTACACATTGCCACCGCCGCCCCCCCAGCAAGCCGGGTATACAGTTTACCGACCTCAGAAGGATGGAAGGCTGAGTGAACCTCGAGACGGCTACCTGCGATTGAACCTGTCTCGTGAGCAGAGTTTTGGCTGCAGTACTGCAGTTGAACCACTGCGCCACGAGGCTCCTCAACAGACACGCAGTGCCCAAGCAAACCGCTTTAGTGAGGAAAGGATGGGCCCTTACTCAGATGTGGACGAGTCCTCTGCACGCACACCTAGGAAATCCCACAGAAAGATGGCATCTCCGACACTGACGACTTGTCTTTGGTCTGGAGTGAACCTCACCTGCCGCACGGGTTCGGAATGGCCGATAAACACCTGGGAGGAAAGAAGAGCAGGAGGGGAGGGGGGGCTTTTTCCTGTGTTGGTCCATCTCCAACCCTTGGAACGATCCTTCCCGCAGCTCCAACAGATGGTGTGAAAAGGGCATTTACACGGAGGCCCCCAAAAGTCACAGAATCCTAGAATCATAATGGAGTTGGAAGGGGCCTCCTAAGGCCATCGAGCCCAGCCCTCTACTCAGGGGAGGAATCCAAATCAAAGCAGATCGGACAGAGGGTGGACCAATTTCCTCTTGAAGGCCTCCAGCATTGGAGCATTCACTACCGCTTGAGGCCATTGGTTCCGTTGTCATACTGCTCTAACAGTTAAGAAGTTTTTCCTGATATTCAGCTGAAATCTGGCTCCCTGTCACTTGAGCCCATGGTTGTGTGTCCTGCACTCTGGGATGATCAAGAACAGATCCTGCCTCTCCTTCTGGATGACTCCCTTTCAAGTATCTGAAAAGTGCTCTCCTATCTCCCCTCCGTCTTCTTGCCCAGTTCCTTCAGCTTTTCCTCCTAGGGTTTGGTTTCCAGCCCCCTGATCATCCTGGTTGCTCTCCTCTGAACTTAGTCCAGTTTGTTGGCATCTTTCTTCAAGAGTGGTGTCCAGAACTGGACACAAGACTCTAGATGAGGCCTCAGCAGTGCCGAATAGAGGGGAACTAGCACCTCATGAGATTTGGAAACTATACTTCAGTTAATGCATCCTAGAATCGCATTGGCCTTTTTTGCAGCCGCATCACACGGCTGGCTCACATTCAGCTTTTGATCTAGAATTCCAGCAAGGGCCACGTTCTGTAGTCATAAACAAATGATCGGCAAGGGGGCAGAAAGGAAGCTTCTTACTCACCATCACGCAACACCAACTGTGCACATCTACAAAAATGAACTTGTCTACTTGCTTCAAAATCTTCTTGAAAACAACCATCTTATTTGTTCCATTGGTTATTTTACTGCAGATATTTTTCATTGGTTTTTGTGGCTCACACAGCCTTGATTTGCCTGTGGAGCGCATGCCTCGTGTCTTTTTCCCTAAACTCAGGGCGGAAAGGAAAGCTCACCCCTTTGGTCTGGCAAACTGCCCACGGCGGGCCCCATTCTCGCAGGGGGAGCCCGCTGATCTGGGAGGGATGCTCAAGACATGTCTCTTCCGTTGCGCATTTAGGGAGCTGGGTACAAACCCATCTATCTGCCAGAATCCCATCAGCGAAACCTGCCAGTGTGAACGCTACGGGGGGGGGGGGTACCATGCCCCTCAAATTCTTGCATGTTAAGAAGTTCGCGTAGGCACCCGCTCTCCCAAACAAGCTGCACGGCTCAACACATGACAGAAAACGCCTTCCTTCACCCACACCCACGGCCACAAGTCACAGCAAAGCAGAAGCCAACGCAAGTTACAAAAAAACCTCTGTTTTAGAAAATTTGCTCCATCGAATATCATGCCATTTGCTTCTAAGGAAACACGTGCAGAACTGTGCTGCGGGTGGACTAACCCCCAGGAAGCTTTCCTTGCAGATTCTGTAGCATCTGCGGCAACCACCAAGTTGGCTAGTATTGTTTTTAAAATAATATTTTAAAACAATACTGCTTGTTGGCAGTAGAGGAGAAAGGAGTCGAAGGACTGAACCAGATGCCACTGTAAGAAAGGGCAATTCCTTTCGTGCCAAAAGCCATTTGGATGTACAGCAGGACCACTTTACCCGTGGGATCAGTGTCCACTGATTCACTTATCCACGGTCTAAAAATATGAAAAGAAAAATCTGCCAAAATATGTATTTTTAACAATGGAGTTACCAGACCTCACCATGAGCCAGAGACCGCACTATATACAGTATCTGCTATTATAATAGTGTTCACTACAATCCGCATTTTCCAGCATCCACGGGGGCAGGGCTTGGAACCAATCCCCCTGCAGATACAGGGGTCCTACGGTAATCAGTGTTTAATCACCCGTAGCTTGAAAACGAGCTTGCTTTGCTTTTGTGATGTGCCGCCGGAATTTGCAAGTTGGTTTGCACTGGATTTGGCTGAAATACCGGTGTGTTTTTCTCTTCTAATGACAAACGCTTTGACTACAACACCCTCCAAGATTGCTCTGGTTTTCTAGTTGCGTACATTTACCTGGGCGTTGATGTCAAATCTCATCCCATAATCCCACACTTTGATAGCCCTATCGCCAGCTGTCAGGAGATACCGAGCATCAGGGCTAAAGGCCAACGAAGAACAGGATTGTTTGTGCACCTGCGAAACCTGCCATGAACAGAAAACAATTTTGGAAAACGCTCATTTTTTCATCAAAAAGCATGCACTATTTTCTAATACAATGAAAACAGATACAGCAGGGCCCCCGTATCGGCGGGATCAGTGTCCACAGTTTCACTTATCTGCGGACTGAAAATATTAAAAGAAAAAAAAACTGGAAATATGTATTTTCACTATGTATTTCCCGGAACAGGTCACCAGAGGGAACCAGAGACCATGCTTTGTGCTGCGGTTGGTGAAAAATACCAATGGGCCCTGGCTCCTTCTAGTGGCCAGTTCTGGTAATGAATGGTGAAAGTACTTTTTTCTGTATTTTTCCCCCTTTTACCATGCTATGTATAGTGTTTGCTATTATCCACGGCTTTCAGTATCAGCGGGAGCTTAGAACCATTCGCCAATTGTTGGATGAATTTATGGAATTCTCCTTCACAAGATGAAAGTGGTGGGTTACAGGCATAGGTGGCTTTTAAAAGAAATTATGAGAAGCTTACAAAATGCAGGCGGAAACCTACCAAGAAGTTTCAACTGTAATTTCATAATGGATTTTATTAATCCAGGGTGGCTGGCCACCCTTCAAGGCCAGATCCTTTGGGGAGCGGGGTGGTGGAAACAGTATGGGAGTCATGATGCTTCACGCCCTTCGGGTTCTGAAAGCATCTGTGGGGCCATTACAGAAACAAGATGAACTTCTGGTATAATCCAGCAGGACCCCTATTCAAGACAAGTGGAAGAATCTCTGTAACGCATCTTCCACTCACCTCCCTAGGTCCATTTATAATACTCCTACAAAATGCAAAATAAACAACACTGGTGCAGATAAAATTGGTAGCTAGCAATCATTTAGCAATGTTTAAATCCTATGGCTATGGTTAGGATTTTAATCATGAAAGTCAGTGCACAGAAAAATCTGGAAGCAGGAGAAAATCCTGTCTGAAAAGGCATCGGAAGGACACCGGGGGTGGGTGGGGGTGTCCCTTACCACTCGGACCAGGCGTCCCGACTTGGCGTCAAGCACGAGAACCTTCTGAGAAGATGTTGTCACCAAAAGGTGGCCCAGAGGGAAAGGGGCAAAGCAAAGTCTCACAGCCGTGTCCAGAACAGCGCTGTCCAGGTCTAAGATGCTCACGTCCACTCTCAGCAGCTGAAAAAGCAAGAAGAAGAAGAAGAAATGATTATATTAGTACAAGCAGAGAAAAATTACTTAAGGCAGTGAAAATGGAGAATATTTGGAAAACAACAGAAACAAAGGGTCAATATAAGAAACAACAATTTGAAAATAAATTAAACAGCTGGAAAAATTAACCACTACATGGACAACACCTGAGAAATATTGATGGAAAGCATAATCATAATTCAACATGGGCATGGCTAAAACTGGGGACCCTTAAGAAAGAAACCGAAGGCTTGAGTTTTGCTGCACTCCAAACCAACGTGATGAAAGCTAAGATCCAAGGAATCAGTGCTAACAGCAAATATCAACTCTGCCGCGAAAAAGATGAACCTGAGTCACACCTCATCTGTGAATGTCCAAAGTTTGCAGAAACAGATTACAAAATTAGACATGATAGAGTGGCAAAATTAGTGCACTGGTCATTATGCAAAAAATATAACTTGCCAGCCTCCCAAAACCTGTGGGAACATCAGGTAGAGAAGGTGTCAGAAAATGAGGGAGTCAAGATCTTGTGGGATTTCCGGATCCAAACGGATAAACACCTTGAATATAACACACCAGACATAGTAGTAATAGAATGAAGAAGTGTCTGGATCATTGACATTGCATTTCACTGAGTGAGAAGCAAACCGATCGAGGTGATTCACCAGGTACAGCTACCAGCTACACGAAAGGTATACCTCCCTTTTCTGTTCCTACGGCCAGAATCCTCTTGGCGTTCACTAGGTGTGAAGCGACAACCAGGTAACCTGCTACTTCTGAAACTGCAGGTCCATGCCGGGTACAAACCAAGACATTTTGGCCAGAGGTTTTAGGGAAAGAGCTGCTGACAGGGTTCCCCCTTCCCCCCTCTAACCCAGAGGGCTCACCACCTCCGACATCCCTCCAGAAAAGCTTCTTTCCCGTCTTCTCAAGGCGTGCTGTGCAAGGATGGTAGGTACCTCATCCAGTGTATGGGCGTCCATGAGGGTCACAATGTACTTGGAAGGTCCCACAAAGGCCAAGAGACGCCCGTCGCCGCTGACGGACAACGCGTCAGGACCGTGTTCAGCTTCTTGTGACACAACATTAGCTGAAAGGCAAGTAAGGTATGTTGTGAAATATGAGAGGCAGGGGAAAAAAAGGAAGATAGAACCAAGACATATTGCCGGTCACGGGGGCACTGAAGCCGTAACAACAGCCGTAATTCACAGCATTATTTACCCATGAGAAAAGACACAAATACTAAAGCTAGTGCCAGACTATAATTGCAACATGTGAGCAGGCCACAGTAGGACGCCCCCCCCCCCATCCGCAGGATCGTATCTGCGGATTCACTTATCCGCTTCCTGAAAATATTAAATCAAACCCCCCAGAAATTTGTTGTTTAGTCGTTAAGTCGTGTCTGACTCTTCGTGACCCCATGGACCAGAGCACGCCAGGCCCTCCTGTCTTCCACTGCCTCCCGGAGTTGGGTCAAATTCATGTTGGTAGTTTCGATGACACTGTCCAACCATCTGGTCCTCTGTCGTCCCCTTCTCCTCTTGCCTTCACACTTTCCCAACATCAGGGTCTTTTCCAGGGAGTCTTCTCTTCTCATGAGATGGCCAAAGTATTGGAGCCTCAGCTTCAGGATCTGTCCTTCCAGTGAGCACTCAGGGTTGATTTCCCCCCAGAAATACATATAAACAAACCACAATGTAGTTACCAGAACTGCCCACTAGGGGGAGCCAGAGACCATGCCACGTATAGGGTTCACTATCATCCACGGTTTTTGGCATCCACGGGGGAGGGGCTTGTAACCAATCCCCTGCAGATACTGTGCGCCTGCTGTACTTCCAACCCATAACCCCTTTCTTATTGGAATCTATGTGGCCAAGCTTCAGGCATCGTTGGGAGGCATTTTTCCTGCTTCGGGACCCTCCTGGACTCGCATCAGCCCCTCCAGATGAAACAGGAAATGACACCCACCCTTTGACGTTAGGCCAAGCGCCTCCCCTCGTTTCCGTCCCCATCTTGCGGCTCGTTGGGCCGACGCGAACGCCACCCACGGTAAGGCTTACCGAGAACTCGGACAATGTGGCTTTTCTGGACAGCGCAGTTATAAAGAGCCAGGGTCCCGTGCGCACAGCAGCTGTACATGAAGTTCCCATCTGGAGAAAAGGCCAAACCCGTGATGGAGCCCCGGTGCTGCCTGCAAAATGTCCCAGAAAGGGCAGGAAAACAGGGAAGACGGAGGTTGAAGCCAACCGACCCCTTTCAAGCGTTAAGGCTTAAACGGGTCGGCTGGGCTGATCCAAACCAAGCTCCCACAAGGTAAGGGGCCAATGGCGCGTGCCCTTATGACGAGGCAGAGACTGAACATGCTGACCATGTCCTCGTAAAGTCCTCCTTCTGTCGAGATACAGTGGTGCCTTGACTTACGAACGCCCCGACGTACGAACATTTCGACTTACGAACAGCTCCGTTCGCAAAATTTTGCTTTGACTTGCGAACGGAGCTTCAACTTACGAACAAAAAAAAACCTGCGGGGAAAGCGGGAAATGGACTTTGGACTGCCTGGTACTGTAATTTTAAAATGTAAAAATTGGTTTAAAAGGTGCTTGGTTTGGTTTAAAAGCTGCTTGGTTTTAAAGGTGTTCTGTTTAAAAGGTGTTCGTTCCCTCCCTCTCTCCTTTCCTGCCCTTTTTTTTAACCTAAGTCATCTTAGGTTAAAAAAAAAAATTCTCCCCCGGTTTTGCGTTAGTTCCTATGGGAACTAATGCTTTGACTTACAAACGGCGCCTCGACATAAGAACAAAAAACAGCCGGAACGGATTAATCGGTTTTCAATGCATTCCTATGGGAAATGCTGATTCGACTTACGAACGTTTTGACTTACGAAGATCTTCTGGGACGGATTAAGTTCGTAAGTCAAGGCGCCACTGTATTTGACAGGATATCCTCCAGCCCGTACTGCAACCATTTCAAGGGAGGTCCATAGAATTTTATCTTGGGCTCTTACTCTTGATCAAGAAATCTGATATAACTAAAGCAGTGGAGAAGTTTTGCGTGGCAGCAACGAAGGGCCGCTGCTCCCTCCTTGCAATGCCAGATGTTTAGTAACGGTGTGTATTGCCCACCCATCTCCTCCGTCCTGTGAAACTACGGAGATCCTATAAAGTTGAGTCCTATTGCAATAGGCTGTGCATTTTTAATTGGATTTTTGTGTTATACTACTATTTATAATAACAATATTTGAATATATCTGCTGGTCAATGACCATCATAAAGATCAGAATCACAATCAAGATAAGGGGAGGACGCGGGCCGGGCCGTCTGGGCTTTGGGCAACAAGACTGCCGTCGCTTAGTGGAAGGCATCTCTAATGAAAGGTCCCTGTCTCGGCCCTTTAGAAAATGTATTCCTTGCTCTTTCAAAGCATTTGCTTCGCTCAGGGTTGCGAACGATGGCCAGCCTTTTACTGCTGATGCAACTGCTGTAAGGGAAAGTGGGTTTGAGTCGTGATGGCAAACGGTCGCTCATTAACAAGATACTGGTTGCACTGGTTTCAGCATCCTCGCCAGCAGGCGTGCACCCAGAAACATAGCCAGCACTTTACTTCGCTGTTTCTTGCCAAGACTTATAAGATTCCCTTACACGAGCGGAAAGGGGCAATAGGATCCTGGCCACTGATGAGAAACAAGCACAGAAAATAGACATTCAGGGAAAGGGTTCCAGCCAGAGCCAGCTCCTGGGGCAAAGATTATGGCGGCATTCCTGTTTCATTAAAGGCTTGTAAGGCACTTTTATTATATTAAAAGCAAATATTATTTATATATTTTATTTTCTATAATCTTATTTTCTATTATTTTATTTTCTATAATTTTATTTGCTATTATTTTATTTTCTATTTTCTATTATTTTCTATTATTTTATTTTATACCACCCATCTGGCTGATGGCCACTCACTCTCAGCAGTTTCCAACAAACACAGCAATCCCAATCTGACGGAACAGAAAATAAAAATAATAAAATACAAATACGCAATACCATCGAAAGCACGAAAAGACATGTTTTAAATCAACATTTAAAACGGCGGACTTGATCAAATTTGGCGAATTAAACTCCGCTGACTTGTCAGGTCTATCGCGATGCACAAAACACTTCACACATTTTTTTTGATCTGGAAGGAATCTCATTCCAAACCAGCCCCCACTTCCCCTTGGGCTGCTTTTTAACACATGGTCAATGTTGGAAATCTGAAATGGGAAGCCACATAAAAACATACTTGTGCTCTTCAAGGAGCCTGGAGGTAGCCAGGCTGATGGTTCTCACCACGCCGGTATCAAAACCACAGGCAAAAATATGTTGAGAGGGATGGAAGGCCACCGTGCAGGGCGCTTCGTCCGAGGCACTGAATTCGTACAGCTGCGGGCAAGAGAGAGACGCATCCTGATCAGAGACACCAGACAGCCGATGGAGAGAAGAAAACGGCAAGCGAGGTCGCCTCCTGCCGTTTCAGCTCACACACCATGACAAGCAAATAAACTAGGCAGCAGTCGAATCCACCTGAATGAAAACCGGGAACTAAAGTTAAAACTACAAGCAACGTTTCCTTCGCCTTCCAAAAATATGCAGAGCAACGACTACGTATTTTGCTGCTTTGAGGATGTTTTACACTCTTTACACTGGGAGTCTCCGGTCACTACACCACACCGATTCCCCCCAGTAAAGATTCTCATGGGCGAAAGATATTAGATTTACAAGTCAGGACTCCGGACACCAGGTTCTCCCCCCAGCCGGTTCTGGACGCCAAGATCGAACCCCTCTGCTGGCATTATGAATAAACGGCTTTTCACATTGCCTGCTGCATGGATTCCATGTCCCAAACGCGAATGGTGTGATCCCGAGACACTGTCACCAGCTGCTTCTGGGATCCATCCACCGAGAACGCCAGAACGGACTCCACGTGGGAGCGCATGATGGTGCAGTAGTCCCGAGACTGGATGTCCAGGCAGCCCACATTTCCCGTGGCGGTCGTGCACAAAACCTTCAGGTGATCTGGGCTGATCCGAACAGAATTCACCGGGTAGTCATGCTCTGGAGAAAGACAAACTGGCTTTTAACAAGTATCTTATCTCGCTTTGCTACATGGTGCTTGAGAGCTGGGTGAAACCTATACGCAGCCCCAGGAGTGGGCGCTTTACACACCTGCCTCTAAGATCACTTCAGAGAAATCCAGCGGCCACAAACGCAAGTACCCATCTTCGGAGGCAGTGGCACAGAAACTCGGGGAGAGGCATATACCGTTTAGTGCAATCCCAGGACCTAAAAGTACAAAGATACACTAAGCTTCCGGACGCACAGGAGCTGTAAATGAGATCCCACTCAGCTCCCACCCTCCGGGAAGTCCAAAACACGTCCTCCAGCTCTCAGCGGTACGAAATCGGGAGCTTCTCTAAGCCTTCATCTGCTGCGGGACAGTTCTGAAATTCAAAGGCCCACTAACATAGTCCTCCTGTATCCACTAGAAACAATACAGTAGGGGGCCCCTATCCGCAGGACCAGTATCCGCTGATTCACTTATCCGTTACCTGAAAATACAAAATTAAAAAAACCCAGAAATACATATGTCCTTCCAGAGTGTATTTACGAGAACTGGGCACCAGAGGGAGACAGAGACCATGCAATGTATAGTGTTCCATACTTCCGCGTTTTCCGGCATCTGCGGGGGGGGGGGGGGCTTGGAACTCATCCCCCATGGATACCATGGTCTCATTGCACCAGTTCCTGGGAATGTGAACAGAAGGATACTGTTCTATTTTGTGTTTCCTTATAAGTTTTCCCAGTGGACACTGGCTGGTCTCTGTGGAAATGATGCTAGACTAGATGATTCCCTAGTCTTAAGGAGCTCTTATATTTTTACTGGAAGAGTGCTAAATTCCACGTCACCCTTGGGCTTCCAACGGTCTGCAAACTCCCAAAGAGGTAAGCATAACTCCTGGAGAGCTCGGTGGTTTAGGCCTCGGGCTGCAGAGCCAGTGGCTGGGAGTTCGATTCTCCACTGGGCCTCCTTGACAGGGGCTGAACCTGATGAGGCATACGTCCCTCCCAGCTCTACAAGCCTAAGATGATGATGATTTCCCACAAAAAGAAAACCTCCTCAACTCTTAACACCGCAGAAGCCACACCTGAGTTGAACGTCTGCTTCTCTCGCCGGTGACAGTGCTGTGCCTCAGACGGCAGGAGGCGCCGGGCGTTTCTGACCGTGACCGACTTATAATCAATTTCCAAGACGTGCCCACTTCTGCTGCAGACAAACCTAAGAGGACAACACTGTAATGAAGTACAGTATAACCCACTATCCGTGGGATCAGTATCCGCTGATTCGCTTATCCGCTGCCTGAAGATACTAAATAAAAAAACCCAGAAATACCCATTGATATGTATTTTTCCAGGGTGTATTAACCAGACCTGGCCATTAGAGGGAACCAGAGACCATGCTATGTATAGGGTTCAATACTTCCACGTTTTTCAGCATCTGGGGGGGGGGGGGGGGGTTTGGAGCCAATTTCCTGCAGATACCGCAGTACTACACCATATGACAAGTAACTATAGAATTCCCAGGGCTGCAACTTTTAAGTCAGTTTATCAATTAACTAAAGCCTTAAACTGAATCTGCCTAAGGCACTCGGTTTAACTGGACAGGAAGAAGCATCCAAGGGATAAATTACCGATCCCATCGTTATCTTTGCACCCTTCTGATACCTGAAAAAAGGCTCTGGGACTGCAAATAGAACCTGATCAGCAAAAGAACTAAACTACGAGTTATCAGGACACATTTACTATCTTAATTTCACAGAGACATGAAGTCCCACATCTGTGAGCCACGCGGACATGCTGAAATACAGTCCCACAAGAGAACACCGAACGGGTGGGTTCAGAAAAGAGGACTCCATTGTGTAACTAACAGAAAACGTGTGCCTCCAAAGAGTATTGCCCGATTCACGTAGAACTTCCTGTTAAATTTCTGAAGCTCCTTAAGAAAAATACGTAAAACACACGGTGAGTAGAAAGACTGAAGTGAAGCAAACTGGGTCTCCCCCCCCCCCCAAAAAAGCCACATTATTAAAAGAAATCAGATCAATAGATTCAGCACCAGCTATAACTCATGCATCCAAAGACTGAATGAGCACTGTAGATTTCTGTTCACCAAACAGTTCTTTATTTTAATTATTTGTATGCCACCTTTCTCCCCATAGGGGATGCAAGGCTGTTTACAACAGGTACGTCCTCACACCCATGGGGCCAGGGGTAGATCCTCACGTGCCTGGCTATAGTCTATCTTGCCAGGCTGTCGTGAGGACAAAATTAACTCTCGGATCTCACAAAAATCAAATGCAACTACAATAGGATCCCCATATCCATAGAACTGGCATCCATGGTGTTACCTGTCTGTGTCCTTAATTTAAAAAAAAAAATTAAAAATTAGAAATGTGTATTTTCACAATGTATTTACTAGAACTGGCCACTGGAGGGAGCCAAAGACCATGCTATTCATTCTTATTGTTGGAATACATCGCATGGTCTCTGGCTCCCTCTAATGGCCAGTTATGGTAACACATAGTAAAAATACTTTATCTGGATTTTTTTTTTACGACACTATGTATAGTGTTTGCTATTATCCACAGTTTTCAGCACCCACGGGAGTCAAGGAACTAATCCACTAATCCCCCACAATACGCGGGGTCCTACTGTATAATAACCCAATTCAACTCTGCAGATGTCACCTACTGCCTTCTCTCGGGGATAAAAGCTCATTGACCGGGAAGCAAGGTGGGGCAGTCCTATAAACAGCTCCCCTCCCTCCACACACTGCTTATTTCTCCCTTCATCAGCACAGCCTTCCAACGCTTTACAGAAGAGACTGTAAAACTCAGGAGGCTGAGGCGCAAGACTGGCATTTCCCTCTAAAACGTGAACCAAGGGGCAAGGTAGCCAAATCTTACAGTGTCCGATCCTCCGGCTCGCGGTCTGCAGAGTGGCCTGCCTCGAAGGCCAGGTCAGTGAACTCCAGAGAACGGTATTCGCCCAAATTTACCGGGCAGGAGCGCAAGGCCCCACTCCGGACTCGCCACAGCCTCACGTTGTCTCTGCCGCACGACACCATCCTGTAATGAGAAGAGCAGGAGGAGGCCTGGAAGGGCTCGTTTTACGTGCCAAAAACGGTCCCTTCTTTTTCGGACCAGAAAGGACACACATGGGTTTGAGGCAGGCAGGAAGGCGCCTGATCCCTGCAGCTCTCCCCCTCCACTTGCAAACTTTGCATCCTCTAGCGTGCTCTGATTCTCCCTCTCTCTCTGAAGTGCTGCTCTGCTGTTCAGCCGGAATGAAACACCCGTGTGATGATCAACTACACAAATGTTCCCCCCCCCCCCCCCGTGCTGTGTGAAAACTGCCTGCATGCACACCATGGATCCAATAAGAGAAAAACCGAAAGCATGCCCCGTATTTTGAGGCTGGTAATGGATGCCAATGGCCGAACACCCCACCTCTATGCAAACGAGCCGGAGTCAAGCCAACGTAGTGGAACGGTTAAAGTCAATTCCATTCCCACCGGCAAAAGTCAGGCATGGGTTCTCATCTCCACTGCTGCTCACAGGAGAGATTCTGCCGGTGCTCTTTACCTGGTGTCGTCAAAAAAGGCAATCTTTAAGGTCTGGATGTCCACATCGGTGTGGGCCTTAGCCAGCATCACCGCTTCCCCTCCGTGGGTCACCCGAACAGTGTTCCACACGGCTACCACCTGCAAGGAAAGCGGAAGGCAACAGCCGGGGCTGTGGGGGAGACGGGATGCAGAAGACGCAGCCTCCGATCCCTCCTCGAAATCGGTGGCTGCCAGACTTATCAGCCTCATATTCTGTATTGGACACAACTCCATTTTAACAGGAAAAAATCCAATTAATCCTTTAAAATTAAAAATTACAATAGGAAGCCCCTTATTCGTGGGATCAGTATCCACTGATTCACTCATCTGCAGTCTAAAAATATTACAAGAAAAGCATAAAGCAATGCCTTTTGGAGATCGGTTTATAAATGGGAGAGCCAGTGTGTTGTAACAGATTAAGTGCTCAGCTAGGGTTCTGGAGGCCTGGGTTTGCATCCCCACTCCATCCATGGATGCAAGGGGGGGGGGGCATGGTAAGACCATTTCTTGAACATCTCACCTACTTCGAAAACTCTGTTATGGCAGCCCTAAGTCAGGGGGTCCCTTGACAGCAAGTACAGGTGTAAATAGAAGCGTCAATTAGGAAAAACCCACCACTATTTCCTCAGGTACACAGATGCATTTCCAGACAAGCCAAACACGACACTAGTGAATCCTGATATGATGGGAAAGGAAACTTCAATCACAGGGAGGTTTATTAAAAAGATACAAACGGGAATGCGGGCAGTCCAGGGAATGAAAAAAAAAGATATACTAACAATAGGACCTCTGAATCTATGGCACAATCTGTTTTGCGGAAAACACGGAGGGACACTTTTGACTCTGCCAAGGACACCACGCTGTTCCACTCACTGTTTTCCCGTGACGGTCTTTCCCAGTGCCGCAAAGGATGCTCCCGCTGTAGGAGAAGCTGAAAAACAACCAAGGGTCCGAAGGTCAATGGCACAGCCCATGCATTTCATGCTGAAGGCTCCCGCTTCCCCACCCGGGATTCTCCAGTTAGCAGAGTTGCATAGAAAGCTTTCTATCCAACAGGGATTTCCTTCTGCCACCCAGAGAAGATAATTCTTGATTTCCTAGACACTTTATACAAATCGGCTGAAACCACCTTTTCTCCGTTCAGAGAAAACCCAGATCTGAAGTCCGTGGTGGATCATCCTGACGTCGACTAAATGGGTGGCCTTTCTTTATCCATCACACATGCCACTCCTCTTCCAAGGTGCCCAGTTGAGATGGGCACGAACCAGCGGTTTGGCGGTTCGGGCTGGTTCGTACTTTGTCCAAACAGGTATTCAGCGGTTCCAAGCCCTGCCTCCTCTGGCAGGCGCCCACTCAGAAGCAGCAGCCTGAGGACGCGGAGCAGGGAAGCTGGGGCGCTGCCTCTGAGTGGGCCCCCGCCGGAGGAGGCGGGGCTGGGAACCGCCAAACGTTTGTGCGTCTGAAGGACGAACCGGCACGAACTGCCGAACCGGTGGTTCGTGCCCATCTCTAGTGCCCAGTACTTACCTGAGGCAAGAGACTGAATCCATGCCTGTTTTAAACATGCCAAGGCACTCTCCCGACGGGAAGTCCCAGAGACGCATCACGCTCAGCTGTCCTGTCTGTGCCGACGCCAACAAAGTGTCGTTGCCGTTGAACGCCAGTGCTGCCACCTGCAGACGAGGATGCCACAGTAGAAATGGGCCCCAGCGTTCCCTTCAGGATCTGTTCCACTTTAACTGAAGGCAACCCTCGGCTGTTACTTCCAACAGCTCCTGCTCAGCATGCAGGCAGCATTGCAAGAACAGCCCCACGGCTTAGTCTCTAACCCTTAGACCAGCCACGTAAATTGCACCAGAATTGCAACTCATCCTCCACGGATGAAGATACAAGGCAGAGCCGTTGGTCTCGAAGCCGGTTAATGAATTTAGACAAAATCTAATGTGTAGATTTTCCACCTTCGAATCACAAAATGATGCAGTTGGACGGGGCCAATAAGGCCATTGAGTCCAACCCCTGCTCAAGGCAGGAATCCAAAGTCAAAGCAGATCTGACCAGAGGGTGGTCCCATTTTCCCTTGAGTGCCTCCAGTGTTGGAGCGCTCGCCACCTCCCTCCTGACCTCATGGGTTCCATTGTCATACTACTCTAAACAGTTAAGAGGTTTTTCCTGAAATTCAACATAAATCTGGCTTCCTGTCGCTTGAGCCTATTATGATGTGTCCTGCACTCTGGGGTGATGGAGAACAGATCCTGCCCTTCCTCTGTAGGACTACCTTTCAAGTCTTTGAAAAGTGTTATCCTATCATTCCTCTGTCTTCCTTTCTCAAGGCTAAACATGCTCAGTTCTTTCCATCTCTCCTCAGAGGGCTTGGGTTCCGGTCCCCTGACCATCCTTGTGGCCCTCCGTCCAGGTCACTCCCTCAGCCATCACACTCTCCATCAAGATAAAGGACATCAGCCTTTCACCAGTGGTTAACAACCATGTCTAGTGGCTGTAAAACTGCCCCCATGCCAGGTGCGCTAGTGGGTCCGCCAGATGTGAGAGGCAATGAAATGCCCTTTCCTCGTTGGGTCTCCCCTAGGCTCCTGCACTCGCCTGCAATGACTTGCCCAAGGCACACAAATCATCACACATGACCCTTGCCCATGCGCAAAATGTACTGTAAGGCATCCGGCCCTTAAATGCCTTTTGCTGGACAATGAGCAAAACCAGACCTCCCGTGTCAATCACCTTAAGAGGTTTTGTCTAAGAACAAAAAATACGTTACCCAAAATAAACCTCAGGTTTCTTATACAGTAGGACCCCCCACCTTCACGGGATCAGTACCCATGGTTTCACTTCTTTACGGTCTGAATATATTAAAAATACTGAAAGAAAAAAATCCAGATGAAACAACTTTCACATGTATTACCAGAACCAGCCACTAGAGGGAGCCAGAGACCGAGCTAGGAATACTTGTTAGTGAAGATCACATGGCATGGTATCTGGAGCTCTCTTGTGATCAGTTCTGGTAATGCATGTGAAAATAATTTTTCAGGTTTTATTTATCCTTTTGCCATGCTATCTATCTATCTATCTATCTATCTATCTATCTATCTATCTATCTATCTATCTATCTATCATTTGCTATTATCCGCGGTTATCAGCATCCACAGAGGGTCTTGGAACCAATCCCCAGTGGCTATGTGGGTCCTACTGTATGACATTTAAGTAGCAATGCCAATGGCCTATAAAATGTGTAGGTATATAGAAAAGACTTTTTAAGGAAGGAGAAGGTTAAGAGAGCTTCTGCACTTCTGTCTTGATTTCTTCACGACATATGGGTTAAAGAAATGGAGGCAGAAGCTTTAGAGCCGACGTGCCTGGAGATGTAAGAATTGAACTCAACAGTTCTCCCCTAAGCTTGAGAGCATTATAGCTGAGCCAGTCTCTAATCCTTTTAAGGCAGATCTCTCCGCATGGGGTGAGTGTGGAGAGCAGACCGCAGCAGCAGTGACATTTTAGAAGCCGTGTACTGATTCTGAAAATATACAAGTGTATTTTTTAAAACAGCAGAAGCATAAAAGAAAGGCGGCAATGCCTTTCTCAGTAGTTCAAAAATGGCTTTAGCAAAATTTTGAAAATTAACGTCTATATACACAAGGAAAGAACAGCATTAAAGGACTCTTAAGAATGGCTTAAAAATGCAAACTGGAGAAAATATTTTTTGTTAATTAAGGCAGAAGGTGGGCTGAGATATGCAGTCCTTTAACAAACGCTGGATGAAGCCTGTGAGACACCAGAATAAGTCTAATCCCCAAATACATCTTATTTGTGTTGCAAACAATCCGCATTTAACAGTCCGCTCTAAGCCTCCTCTATACTTGATTCACATGCTAAAAAAAAATACGACAAAGGGAGCAAAGGTTACCTTATCGGTGTGGCCAGCAAAGAACCGCTGCCTGCCAGAGTCTAGCGCTATTGCTACAATCAGAGCATGGCAAGGATAGAGAACCACAGAGCCGCCGGCAGCCCACAAAGCCTGAGAGACAGAAAGAAAAAAAGGTAAGTTATAGAGTTGTGGCCCAGAAATATATACAGTAGGGCCCCCTTCTCCACGGGATCAGTATCCGCTGATTCACTTATCCACAGTCTGAAAATTTCAGAAACATGAAAGACGGATGCTGAAAAACGTGGATTATAGTGAACGCCAGTTTAATAGCGAACGCTATACACAGCATGGTCTCTGGCTCCCTCCAGTGGCCAGTTCTGGTGATGACATTGTAGAAATATCCATTTCTAGGATTTTTAAAATATTTTCAGACCGTGGATAAGCAAATCAGCGGAGACCAATCCTGTATATATGGGGTCCTACTGTATTTTAATATAAATGCAATACACAAAAACCAGAGTGACCCACACAGGACTGAATCATCTGATTTCAAGAGCATTCTCTCAAGGTAGGGTGCTGAAAATTACCGTCACAAATGCTTTGATGTCGCTTACGCTCAAAACAAAGGAAAAAAAGAACCAAAAATATACTTCACCACAACACCTTTTGCTCCAGCAGATGTCCCAGGGAAATGTCGATATACTGACCCATTTGGTGCTGCAGCCTCCGAATCCGATAATCTTCTTCAGCTTCAGAATTGGGTCCGGCAACAGCCTCTGAAAAATCAATTCAGCTTCAGAGTGGAGGAAGTAGAAAGCGTTCCTAACGGTTCGGCTAGACTTTGCACTGCTTGGTGTGGAAATGAGCCGCCACCTTTTCCACTCGGGATCAAGAAATCCGTATGTGGCTCTTGAACACCAAAGATCTAAAGGTCCCATAACGCTTCAACACCACGGTGAACGGGACATGGTCTCTCTCCCTTTGGAGAGGGGCTGCAGATGAGTTTCAGAACCCATGTTTTGCATTTAAAAGTCCCAGGTTCGATTCTTGGCATCTCCAGGGCAGGGCTCTCTTCTTGGAAACACTTGAGAACAGCTGCCTGTAGAGGTACTGAACCAGATGGAGCAAGGCTCCAACTAAGTACAACAGGACACCCATAGCTGCAGGGGACTGGTTTCAAGTGCCCCGCGGATACTGAAAACCGTGGATTATAGAGAATTCTATTTTAATAGTGAACACTATACATAGCATGGTCTCTGGCTCCCTCTAGTGGCCAGTTCTGGTAACTTCACCTTGAAAAATACATACTTTTATTATTTTTTTAAAATTTTCAGACTATGGATAACTGAACCAGTGGATACTGATCCCGCAGATAAGGGGGTCCTACTGTACTTTTAATAGCAGAAGAGGAGGAGAGGTTCTCTCACCATGCAGCGAGCAGAATTCTTGGCTGAAATCACCTTTGGCCTCGTCCCTTGCGGGCATACATTCTACAAGAGACAAGCAAGCGTTAAAAGGTTAGGGACAGAGAAAAGTTCAAGAGCCATTTAGGCGACAAGCCACTCCTTGTTTGGCACAGTTGCATCCTCTTAGAGAGGAACTAGCCGTCTTCCCAGGACGGCAGTCACAAACAGAGCGGGCCGGTAAAGCAGCAGAAATATGACTATCGCTGTAATATTCTTGAGTAGAGATGGGCACGAACTGCCGGTTCGGCAGTTTTTGTTGGTTTGTAATTCAGCCGAACAGGTGTTCGGCCTTCCCAGCCCTGCCTGCTCAGAGGGAGTGTCCCGGCTTTACTGCCCCGCCTCCTCCAGGCGCTGCCTCTGAGTGGGCGCCTGCTGGAGGAGGCGGGGCTGGGAAGCGCCAAACACCTGTTTGGCCGACAAACCAGCACGAACTGCCAAACTAGCAGTTCGCGCCCATCTCTTTTCTTCAGCACTAACCGATGACTCTTCCTTATTTGACCAACCACCTTGGCCAAAGCTCATTGCGGATCTGTTACCTGGAACAGCTGCTTCGTGGAAATGTGTCCTAAAGGGTCACAGCAGTGATGCGCAAACCCGCTGTTCACCTCATCCGAATCCACAGTGACAGCGTGGATCGTCACTTCCCCTTTTCGGTGGGCATACACATGAATGCCACCATCGTCCACTGGAGCGGCTGGGAGACAGGAATCCCCTCCCGCCCGGAGTCCTTCTCTCGGGCCCGGGTGGTCCACAGCGTGGGCTGTCTGTAGAGGCTCAGAGGCCGTCCGGTGAATCTTGGGGATGCTCTTTGTAAGAAAAGGAGACTGGCGGGCCATCTGACAAAAGAACAACGTGGAAAAGAAGAAATCAGGACCGTCCTGCCTAATTCTCTTGTTTCCAATATGGGCCAAATAAATTTGTCAGAGGAAATGCCATTAGGGGGCTGCTTCATTCTGCGCTCTGCAGTTCGAGCAGTGTATTTTATTTTATTTACTTAAGATATTTCTACCCTGGCCTATCTCCTGAAGAAGGAGCCAAGGTGGCTTACGTTATTAAAAGACAGCATTTAAACTAAAAACGGTAAGTCTACAAATACTCAAGAAAGGATCAAAAGACGGTCAACAAACCAGACTAAAAGACGGTCAACAAAATCAACACCAAAAACACCTTCAAAGCCGTAAGGCACAACCATTCATTAAAAAACCCCACTCAGGCAGCCAGCCACTGAAGGAAAGCTTGCTTGAAGAGAAAGGTCTCTTAGCTGCTTGCGGAAGGACTGCCAAGATGGGGGCCAGGCTGGCCTCCAGTGGGAGGGAGTTCCAGAGTCTCTGGGAGCAGCCACAGAGAAGGCCCTCTCCCGTGTGCCCACCAAGCGGACTTGTGAGGGTGGTGGGACCGAGAGGAAGGCCTCTCCCGATGATCTTGGAACACGCCCAACCCTGGGCAAAAAAAACCCAGGGATGACTGAGACACACTCACCTCCTTGGGACTGGTAATCTGTTGGATGAGAGATACTCGGTCTCGAACTGGTTTGCTCAGGGATACTGGCTTTGTCAACTGGCCCACGGGCTTGTCTTCCGCACAAGCCACTGAAAGGACAGGAAGAAGACTTAGGTGCATTTACCCAGCAATAAGCTATCGTGTGTTGGCTGGAGTTTACAGAGTGCGTGCAGCCTAGACACACTACACGGGCGCACTAAGTCCCATGGAACTCAATGGGGCTAACGTCTGCAGAGATAGAACAGAACCACACTCACTCTTAAGCTCTAGAAGAGCTCTAAGCAAAACAGCAAAGCGTGATAGGCCCACCCCCGTCTTAGAGCAAGTAAGGTATGGTAGGACTGCTGTATCCGCGGGATCGGTACCCGCGGTTTCATTTATCCACGGCCTTAAAAAAAAAAAAACAGAAATGCATGTTCCCAAGGTGTATTACTACCACTAGGTAGAATCAGAGACTATATTATAGACAGGTGGCTTAAAGGAAATGCAGTCATGGCCTGACTTCTCTGAGGGAAGCAAAAGCCCTGTTTGCCGGGGAGGTGGGGGTGGAAGCAGGGGGAGGGGTAAGTTGCTTGTTTCAGGGAAGCCTCCCTTGCAAATGGGGGTGGGGGGCAGAAAACCCAGTCCTTTGGCAAAACTGGGCCAGGGCTCCCTCTCAACCCTCCACGGATACCAAACAAACTGGAAATCAGTGGGGATATTCTGAGAGCCATTCGCAAGTACTGAACTAAAAGAAGTAAATCAAAATGTTGGTTAACTTAGAAAGAGGTAAACGGAGCACCTGCCATCTACCAACAGGACTGACTGATGTCATTCATTTGGAATCCACAATTCCAAATCCACAAGTAATTTATAGGACTGTGTTGAGCCAGATGCTATCGCCTTCGGTTCATCTGCTGGAATCTGAGGTTGGTAAAGTTACTTTTTTTTTTGGCTACAGCTCCTACCCAGTGTGATCCAGAAAGGCCACGTTTCCCACCTCTGCTACAATCAGCTCTCTCGTTGACACCTGTTCTCCGTGGTGTCATGTGGTTTGGGTTACGCGGTGGATTCTACCTGAACGACTTCCCCTTCCCAAGAACCCTCTTCTCCGAATTTGCTTACCTGCCGCAGGAGCTGAAGCGCCTTTCTGAATAGAGTCAAACGGCATCTTGGATCCGTCAGAAGGAAACCTGCATCAGGACAGCAAGGGGGGAAAAGACAATGGTTGATACCAGCATAGCCTGCAGAACCAATGGGAATTTTCCCCACCTAACTGGGATGTTGGATCAGTAGCTAAAGATGGTGACGGCAGAGATTTGAATCCAGATAGATTCTGCAGGTTGCAATCATCCTCCTCATCATCATCTTAGAACTGCAGAGCTGGAAGGAAGCCTATGGATCACCACGTCCAGTCCCTGTCAAGGAGGCACCGTGGGGGATTTGAACTCCCAACCTCTGAAGGCCAGAGACCTCGACCCCAGAGCTATCCAGCAGTTCAAATAGCCTGACCCAGAGACCTGGAGGAACAGAAGGCCATCTTGAAGGAGCCACAGGGCTTTGGCCATTTAACGGAGATACGCTCAGAGCAGAGAGGCTTCCATAGGGACCCCCCAGTGGGGGAATCCCAGTCCCTAGAGAGATCCACCAAAGTTTATCCTTCCGCTTTCAGGAGGAGAAGAAAAGGGCCTTGGCTTTTTTTTAAATGAGGATCTTTACCAGAGACTTTGAAAGGTGGTTGGAATGACACTCTTAGCTGGTAAACATTTAGTCTTCTTGTACTGAGACCGGAGTGGTTTGCTTGTTTTTATTGTTATTATTGGGTAGATGACAGGAGGTGCTCTAGCAATTAGTTCTAGTTTCCTTTTGGGGTGCAGCCTGATGAAGGGCAGGTCCCTGAGTCCTAAGAGGGGTTTGCCAGGAAGTTGCCTGACACCACAGCTCTGCAGGGACATCTCACTGGGCCGGATCTCCAGAAGCTCCCTTCTCAGGATGGATGGCAAAAAGGTCTACTCAGTCATGAGCCTTGGATCTGGCTGAGGTCTGAGCATCCCAAACCCTTAGAAGAAGTTCTAACAAGCCCTACACAGGTCCAGGCTACCTGAAGGACCGTATCTACCCATATGAGCCTTCTCAGCATTTAAGATCATCAGAGGAGGCCCGCCTCTTGGTCCCATTGCTGCCAGCCCAGGCACAGCTGATGGGGACACCAGAGACAGGGCCTTCTCGGTGGCAGCTCCCAGGTGATGGGATGCTCTCCCTTGGGAGATCAGGCTGGCCCCCTCCCTCTTATCCTTCCACCAACAGCTGAAGACCCACCTCTTCACGCAGGCTTTTAACCTTCAGGACTGAGTCCCTGAATGCCTTGCTAAAATTAAGATAGTTTTTAATGTTTACTTGCTTTTAATTATTCAGTTGTATTTTAGTTAGTGTACAGTTTCATTGCTTTGCTTCATACTTAACTTGTCATGTTTCTAATTCTATTTTTTTTTAATATTGTGAGTCACCTTGGGTCCCCCTTATCGGGAGAAAGGCAGCCTATAAATAAAACAAGCAAGCAAACAAAGAAATAAGTAAAACCAGTTAGAAAAAGTAGAACCAAGTTGAAAAAGGAGGAGCCCCCATCTAGAACAAAAAAAATTAGAAATGAGCAAAACTTACCGAATGTGATCATAGAGATCATGCCAGTTTCCACCTTTTGGCACAGGAAATGCCATTTCTCGTGGCATGGGAGAGACACCGTGCAGGGCCAGTTTGGACTGTTGAGCCTCCGAAAAAGTCACGCCTAAAAGCAACAAAATGAACAACAGAGACAGAGGCGTTTCCATAAGAAGAGAATTCCAACCATATCGCCCATCTCTGCGTATCGGCTTCCCATGAAAATGGCACTCTTGTCCTTAAAAGAAAAGCCAGTACGTAAGGGCAACTCTTCAGTGTGCCAGTAAAATCAACAGCTTCTCCCTTCCTGGCCCCCGTACGAATGCAAGCTAGCCAGTGGTCAAAATCTGACTTGAAATTGCAAATTAAGGGCAATCATGCAGTGGTTTTTCTATTCTTGCTTCCTGTCAAGTGCCTTTTTGCCTTGATCACAAAACCACACTGTTAATGTTGTTAGATGCCATCAAGTCACTTCTGATCGAGGTCAACCCTATGAATTAATGATCTCCAAAAGGCCGCCCCGTTAACCGCCCCACTCAGGTTTTGCAAACTCAAGTCTGTGACCTCTTTTATTGTGTGTCATTGTAGGATGTGAGCACTTGGTTCTCTTCCTACTGCTTTCCACTTTTTCCTAGTGGAATGACATTACATGAAAAAGAGGGAGAGATGGATAGAACTGCTGGATAGCTCAGGGGTCGAGGTCTCTGGCTGCTGCGGAGCCAGAGGTTGGGAGTTCGATTCCCCACTGGGGCCTCCCTGACAAGGGTCTGGACTCCATCATCATAGGGTCCTTTCCAGCTCTGCAGTTCTAAGATTATTATTATTTGATTATTATGGGAAGAACTAGGAAAGCAAAGAGCAAGTTGGGATCCTGTAGATCAGTGTTTCCCAATCTGAGGGTCACAAAGTGTTTTCTGGGGGGGGGGGTGGTCGTGGGTCATGTGTTGCATAGCCCTTGTTCATTTCTTCCTTGACCTTTCGGAGCGGGATAATAAAGTTAGGATGTATGTCTGTGTTTGAGAAGCAGGCCCTTTGGGGAGAAAGAAGCCTCTACTTTCTGAGAAGGGATAACCTGACCTCATTAAAAATGTATTTTTATGCAAACGTGGCCAGGGGGGTGGTTGCAGGTGACTTGGCTGTTGTAAAAAGGGGGCCGTGACTCAAAAATAGTTGGCAACCATTCCTATAGATCAAACCACCGCTATTTCTAATATTGCCTTGATCGTAAGATCACGGCAGCCACGTGGAGAAGGCCACCACCTCTGCACAAGCATCTCACCTGGATCGAACAGCAAGTCACTGGTGAAGAGGTTTTTCACCAGAAGGTTGGCGCACAGCTTCACACTCTTCAGGTGGCTATATTTTCTGTTCAGGTACAGGGAGAGAATGTAGTGGAGGTCAAGCATCAAGCAGGTCCACCGCACATGGCTGGGAGCCAGGCCCACCAGATCTAGAGGGAAGGAAACACACCGAGGACGCGCTATCATTGAACACACAAGAATCCTAGGCCTCCGCTAGAAATCCATAGAAAGCCCATCACGCCTTTCCTTCACTTCTGACTTTCAAAGTACAGGAGGTGAGCATAAGCCAGGAAGGAACTCTTGAGCTCAACCACAACTTCTTCCAGGCAACGTGAAGGATCCAGTAACGTTCAGCTTCTGCCTGGTAGAAGCTTTGCAATCTTGGTCTATTTTATAGGATAGTGGGAAAGTGAATGCTGGAAATAACCACATGCACCGCTAGCTATGACCAGGTTAGGTTTCGTGGGGAATTTTGAAGGTTTTGCCTCTTCAGTCATAACCATGTCCTGTTCTTCCTGCAAGTAGACCTTGCAACCCAACCACAAAACTCTCCTTCTTAAATAAATATGTGAAGTCACAGAAAAAGTGGAAAGCAAAATCAGGGGCGGGGGGGGGGGACAGGTTTTTATAAGGATAATTCATTGGAAAAATTGGAAATTTGGGAGAATTCAGGGGAAAAACATCCTATAAAACATCTTCTCGCTTGGAATGAGTGAAAAGTTAAGACAAAGCTTAACATACACAAAAAGCCACGAACGGCTCCTTCTAGGGCCCAGCTCTAGTAAGTTCATCTTTAGAAATATATATTTCCATGATTTTCTTTTAATATTTTCAGACTGGATAAATAAATCAGCGGATACGGATCCCGCGGATACGGGGGGTCCTACTGTACTGCACGCATTTCTAATATTTTCTCTGGAAAAAAAGGGAGGAATCGTATTTTCCCCATTGTTTCAAAGTCTCCAGAAGTTTTACTTTTCTTTCCTCCTCAAGAAACCTGGATTTATGCCACGAGAGTCCTAACGGCCACCTCCAAAGGCACACTGGATGGGATGATGGCTTGCCGAGAAAACAACCTCAAAAAAAAATTGGGTTGATCTCTGCACTCACCTTGCTTGGAAGTCCTGGCTGTGCGCTCATAGACAGATCCCTTGGCCGCCTCACAAATAAACGGGAACTGGAGCCACGTGGCTGTCGACTTGAACTCCTTAAAGAGGTTAGAAAAGGAGATGCGGATGACTTGATTGTCCTGTAAATAAAGGCAAACAAACAACCTGCTCACGAGGAATTGTTTTCTCGCTAGAACAGCAGCAAACTTTCTACATTTCAGAAACAATAATGTATCTATAACAACACATTCTCCACAAGCCAGACCAAAATCTTGAGCAAAGCTGCATTTTCTATAGAGCGCACAAGAAAAGGGCATATTTTCTCTTATCATGCAACATTTATTTTGAATTAGTTACAACTTTCCAGTGTATTTTGTTAACAGGGGAATATATGAATATTTCGTAAATTCACCTATCAATCAGCCGCATACGATAGTTCGATTCCCCCACTTGTGCCTCCTGGACAGGGGCTGGACTGGATGATCCAGAGGGTCCCTCCCAGCTCTGCTGTTCTCAGAGGATGATGACAGTAAGGAAACCAAACTCTCCACCAGGGATGGTAGCAATAGGTAGTGACTACACCCTACAAGCTTCCAGAGAAGGCAGGATCTGAACTCAGTGGTCTAACACACAAGTACCCCCGGGAACCTGCCCCGCCTTAAACAGCCCCATGCCATCCTCTTGTTTTACGTTACCAACCACATCACTGATCATCCGTAACGGGAAGAGGAACCCTGACCTACCTCTGTGACAACATCCAGGTGCACCACAAAATATTTCACCGGTGCAGGTTTGAAAAGGAGGTAGAGGTAGCGTCCAGTGAGACCCAGTGACTGAGTGCTCGTCTTCGGGAGCTGGAGGTAGTTACTCGCAGGAACGGCACCACTGATGCGATACACTGTCCCTTTCAGAGTCTTGTCCTGGACCGAGGGCATAAAACAGGAATGAAAGCCAGGCCTTTGCAGAGAAAACAGGATAAAAGTTTAATAAATCAATCCATCAACCTTTTTATTGTACGATCACAGACTTCAGCAAAACGAAAAATAAGGAAGATGATGCTGCGGCTTTCTTAGCAGCCAAGAAAACAGAGATCAGAAACTCCTGTTGTCGTCCTCTCTTTTCATCTCCCCCACTCACACAGAAGAAAAAAACTCATATACAACCAGGATAGGATAACTTTTGGCCACTGGCAAGCTGATTTTTATGTATTTATTTAAAATATTCTACCCCACCGTTCTCCAAACAAAGGATACAAGGCGGCTTTCATCATTAAAACACAATATTAAAGCTAAAAACAGTGAATTATTACTATTATTACTATTATTGTTGTTGTTGTTATAATCAATGACCAGAAAGATAAGAATACATTATTTAAATAAAATCACATAATATCAGAGACATTGGTCAAGACATGACACCATCAATGCACCGTCTGGCTCTTTTCCAACATTTTACTCGAATATTAAATGAATTAGTAACATTATATTAAGGATGTTAGGGAAAGCGTTACTAAAACAGATGTAGAAAAAGCAAAATGCAAACCATCTCATTTCAAAAACTCTCCTAGGCAGTCTGTACCTACCTTTATTGTGCTATTTGTGGTTTTTTTAATTGCTTATTTAATATACAATTAATAATAATAATAGTTTATTACACTCAGCCACCAGGAAGATTAATGTACAATTATTATATGTTCTAGACTCTGCCAACTGCCCAGAATAGTACATGACACTAATGGAGCGGTATATAAAAGTAATAAGTAAATAAATATATATATATATTCTCCAAGTGAGTGCCTAACCCCTATAGTTAACAAACATCAGGAGGTTTCGATATTACCATAACGGTTGTCACGTCGCCTTCCCTGGTGGATCTTTTCCATTCTTCCACTTTAAAGTGCTTAAAGACATTCAGATATGGGTGTTGCCACACTGCAAAAAAAAATAAAATAAATAAAGAGAGAGAGAGAGAGAGAGAGAACCCTTGAGTTATGGGCAAAATAATTCCAGTTATTCAAATTACTTGCTTTGGCTTCATATCTGACACAGATCCCTGTGTTATTTCTAAGGATGAAAAATGGACCCCGAAGTTGCATTTGAAAAAACAGCAAAACACCCTTTCTAGGGCATTTTTCCCCTTCATTTCCCCCACTTTTTCATCCGGGCAAGTTAGCAAAAATTCTTCATTAAAGGCGGAAAGGGAAAGAAAGGGGTGAGCTGGGGGGGGGGGGTTAAGGACCATGGGCCCTGAATAATCATTGGGCGCCTTCAAGAGGCAAGGTTTTTCTTTCCAGAGATGGGAGCGGAAGTTGCACCTGTTGAATTCCTGCCTCTTTCCCCACATTACAAAGAAATAATTAAAAAGCACACCATTTCCCGGACGGGATCCCTTGGGGCATTGAAAACCATCCCATCGGAGAGAGCAAAGCTACTTCTCCATCAGGACCACTTCCCGCCTAGATCATTCTCCTGCACGCTTCCTGACGGTGTCACAGGCAGGAGTCCAACCGGTGCAGCTCCTGGCACACACACACACACACACCTCCATCCTACCTCCCCAAAGAAACCTCATTGCCTCAGCCTGGCAGGCTGTTTCCAACCCCCCCCCCACTCCCCCAAAGGCAGGCAGCAATCCAACCGGTGAAGCCTAGCCGGGGTGGGTGGGTTAGGAGGCTGCACCTGACGGATGTCTGCCCTGTCGTGCAAGGAACACGGGATCCCTGCAGGGAAAGGGAGTAGGATGATTCCCTTGTTGATTGGGGGGGGGCAGTCAGTGGGGCTCAGCCCACTTGGGGGGGGGGGACTCAGAGCCCCTCTCTGCCCCAGAGGGACTCCCAAACCCATCATCCCCAGGCTCTGACGCCCTCCTTTCCCCCTGCTCCCCCCCCCCCGGAGGGGTACCTTTGGCCATGGCGGCGGCGGTGCTCAGCTCCCCCTCCCGCCGCCTTTGCCGCCGCCGCCGCCGCTCGGCCGGATTCAACCCTCCCGCCTCCCTTCCCGCCGCCGCCACCACCAGAGAGTCGCCTCCGAGGGGCCAGAGGGGCTGCTCGGGAGGTGGGAACAGCGCCCCCTAGGCGGGAGGAGCCGCTCGCCATCGAGCGCAAGAAGCCCTCCTCGCTCTTGAGAGGGAGACTCTTGCATAGATCTATGAAAAAGGAAAGAGGGGTCCTCGGCTTTGGTTTTTGGTTTTTTTTCTCCAAGTGGGCAAAATCAACAGTGGGGCGTGTGCTTTCGGTTGTTGTTGTTTTTTTTTTTTCATTTTTATTTTGGTGTGTGTGTGTGTGTGTGTGTGTGTTTGGTGTAACATCCCAAAGCCTCAAGAGAAAACAGGATTTTCTGGAAAAAGCAACGAGTGTGGGAAAGGTGGAAGGCAGCAGGGAAGGAGGAGGACCCAATAGGAGATGGACCGGCTCTGTGAAGGAAACCACAGGGTTGCGTTCGCAAGAGCTGAGCAGGGCGGCAGAGGACAGGATATATTCCTGAGATAGGTCAGAAGGAGGGAGAGCAAGGTGTAGCCCGAAGTGGAGGGCCCTCCCGCTTGATTTGAACCCGTTCTCCCCAGTCCTGGAGCTCTACACCTTTTAATTGTGTGTGACTTCTGCTACGCCCATACAATACATATATATTTTCTCTGCGGAACCCTTGTGTCTTGAGGTGCTGTTTCCGAGGGGACCTCGCTAGGGGACGGACTGCCATGCCTAGGAATAGAGCTCCGCTTCTAGAGCTAGGCTCGGTTAACATAGAGAAATAAAAGAGTGGCCCACTTGTTGCAGAGGGCGTGAAAAAGGGGCTCCGCCTGTTGGAGGCAGACAGGGCGCAGGAAGGGGGCGCGGGCAGTTAGGGGGTCCCAGGGCTTGGAGGGCAAATTGGGCTACCCCCCCCGGGTGGAGTGGCCCGATAAGCTTAGGGAGGAATAAGCACGAAGCCCCCTTTTAGCCTGAGTTTACATTTCACTCAATAAAGGAAATCCCTCTCCTTTGGATTGCAGGAGCTGAGCGGGGCTGTGATTGTTACGACATTTTTGAGGTCTCTTATTCATAGGGTCGCCATATGTTGGAGGGACTTGATAGTACAGTAGGATCCCGTATCTTGGGCGGGGGATCGGGTCCAAGCCCCCCCGCGGATGCTGAAAAACGTGGATGATGACAAACCTATTATAATTGCAAACGCTGTATCTAGCCTGTCTCTGGCTCCCTCCAGTGGCTAGTTCCACTAACTTCATCGTTAAAAATACATTAGGGAGTTTTCTTTTAATAGTTTCAAACCGTGGATAAGTGAATCAGTGGATACTGATCTGGTGGATAAGGGGGTCCTGCTGTCCAGTCCCTCGAACATCCCAGATTTGTAAGGTTTGTAGCTGCCAAACAATAAAGGTTTCCAAGCATTGATCGTCTGTGCCTTGTATTGGGGGCTCATGGCAAGTCTATTTATTTCAAAATTAACAAATACTCTTATAAAAATGTTTAGCATAAACCATTCCTTTGGTAGAATAGCTTCATTTGTGCATGATTTGTTATTTTTGAAATGTGGCTTTATTTGCATTCACACTGTCAAAACAAACCAACCAAACCTCATTGGAGTTTTTTAGTTGCTACATTACTTGTAACCTTTTTTTACATCTAAACTCTGTTAAAAATGAACAAATTTATTCTGCTGTGGGTCTCCTCACCAGGAGAAAGGTGGCATTGAAATGCCATAAACACATATACTCGGTATGAGCAGATGACAACCCTCTTCATCAAGTGCATAAAACGTTAGCCCAGATTTCACGTATAAAGACAGTACCCGTGGTCATGAGTAGAGTTAGACAGCAAAATCAGAGGGAATAGAAATGTGGAAATTACTCATAGTGGCATTTTCTTATAACAACTGGCATTTCCAAAGTGGGCAATAGTTGCACTTATGAGCACATGTAACATGACAACAAACCATTCTCGTTTAAATTAGTGATAGACTGAAACTTCTTACAACAATGGTTCTGAGCTATTGGCCAACTTCCATTTTGGAGATCAGCTCCTAGAATCCCTGATCATGAGTTATTAGCCTAGCTCAGTTATGATCTGTGACATCAAGTTGGAACTGACTTATGGTGACCCTAATAGGGCTTTCAAGGTAAGCAAGTTATTTAAGGAGTGGTTTTATCAACCAACCCCCTCTATTATGGCTGAGCAGGGTTTCGAACCCAGGTATTTGGAGTCCTCGTCCCTCACTCTTCCCACTACACTGGGTAGAGTGTGTGCAAAATAACTGGAGGACCAAGGTTTGAGAACTCCCTGATGTGTTGTAACTCAGCCATTCTGAAGATTCTTGATTCCACAGTGGTTTTGTTGAGGCCAGTGACAGAATATTGTGGAGTGATTTCCAAGTAACTAATTAACTAACTGTGTGCTATCAAGTCAATTCTGAGCGATGGCAACCCTGTTCAGGGTTTTCCAGGTAGAGAATACTCTGAAGTGGTTTCCCATTCCCTTCTTCTGGGGGCACCTTGGGACTGTGCAGCTTGCCTAAGGCCACCCAAGCTGGCTTTTCTCCCTGAAGGCACACTAGCTTTCTCAATATTCCTATTCTTGATGTCAGTTGTGAGTTTGTTTAGTCTTTGCCAAAGAGACTGGCCTATTGCCACATTCGGCATCAGTGCTGAGCAGACTGGAAGTGGACTGGAGGAAAAGTAAGTTTGGATCTTGCATGAGATGGCCAGTCTGTATAAAGGAGCCCTTCCTCATCAGTTCCCACGTGGCAGCAGGGCCCGTGGCTCAGCCTGACGATTTTTGCCTGTGTATTCCCTGTGTGCAATGTCAGTATACTGAAAAGCCAGGACTGGAATGAGGGATTGGGAAGAGAGTTGGTGGATGCAGGGACTTGGTCCGTTGCACCATTTGGATCCATGATCTTCAGCGGCAGACACAGAGGGCTGGAAAACCTCTGTGTGGGTCTTGCAGGCTGTAAAGAAAGCCACTGGGAATGGTCTTCCCCTCTCTGGATCTCCCTGCTTTAAACTCACTTAGCTGAGATTTATCAGGGCCCTCTCATACCTGTGCCACCATCAGCTGGTCCTCAGTCACTTCCCAATTCATGCCTGACATCATAAAGAATACACACATACACACCGGTCTCAGGCTTTGCCCCTAAATCTCGAGGAATGGGAGGCCAGTGACCTGGCAACCTTGCTAGCAAGCATAGGAAGGACGTCCTGGCCAGCAACCTGCCATCACCCACCCCTGGATACCACAGAGAAACTGCTGCCTAAGGCTGACCTAGAATAAATGTGAAAAACGAGTTCATTGTGTGCTCCCTTGATGGTGATGCTTGAGTTTTTCTGAGGGCTCAGCTTTTTAAGATTCTGCTTTCCTTGTTTTTAATCTCAAGGCTGGTGGACCCGGTGGCTGGAGTGATTTTACACAGCGAGCAGCCTCATTTCCAAAGTTTTCTGCCTGTAGTTTGTTCAAAGCTGAGCAGACGTGATGTGTTCCTTCCTCAGCAGCCTGCTGGGTAGGGAGGAGAGGAGAGGAGAACAGAAGAGAACGGAAAGGAGTAGGGTTGCTCCTTTGCAATCTTCTGGAAGTCATTCATACATAGATCACCACAAGTCCGAAATACTGTTGAGATTTTGATATGAAAATGTATTAAATATTAATGTTGTATAAGGTAAAGGTTCCCCTTGACCTTGAGTCCAGTCATGTCCGACTCTAGGGCGCGGTGCTCATCCCCGTCTCCAAGCCGTAGAGCCAGCGTTTGTCCGAAGACAGTTTCCGTGGTCACGTGGCCAGCGCGACTAGACACGGAACGCCGTGACCTTCCCACCGAGGTGGTACCTATTTATCGACTCGCATTTTTACATGCTTTCAAACGGCTAGGTTGGCAGGAGCTGGGACAAGCGACGGGAGCTCACTCCGTCACGTGGATTCAAACTTACGATGGCTGGTCTTCTTACCTTGCAGCACAGAGGCTTCTGCAGTTTAACCCACAGCTGTTGTATAGTTAAATGTAAAATGGCTGATTTTACCTGAGTCACTGTACTGATTGTATTCAGGTGTGGGTATCAAGGATGAAGACTTAATGTTGTATAGCCGTGTACATGATGAAACTTTGTGTAACAGAAAATGAAGTAATGTGTTTTCTGATTGGTCACAGTACTGTACATAAGTCATATGTAAAATGAACGTCTTTATCTGCTGTAAGTCAGATCACTTTTTCCTATGCTGTGTGTTGCTTCATGTCATGTTATGCTGCCAGAGGAATGTCTATTCTCTATGTATATATGTAAATAGACTAAGTTGTTGGTTTTACTTTCTCAGTGTCATAGTGTCACAAGTATCTCTGCTAACCAATATCTCCTTACTCTGCTGATGTTATGAGAATACACGTTATAATCAAAATTCTCAACAAATACACCACTATGTAGACTGTCTCTGTAGATCACATTACATGACAGCACAGGCATCAGGCAGAAAAATAATCTGTTCATGTTTAACTGGCACACACAGTCACAAAGCCAGGAATGGGGCTGCGTTTTTGTCCTCCGAAGGGGTCACTGTACTGGCTGTGCCATGCACAAATTTACACAGAGATAGGGCAAAGTCCACCTAGGTCGGGGGGAAATTTCAACCCCGTTGAAAGACGAGGAGGAGATCTGGTGAGTTTCTTACAGATGTTGTGAGCAGAACATGTTAAATTTCTTGGGAGGGGGGAAGGTTTGCTTTGATTTCATAACTGTTGCATGAAGTTCTTGCAGGCAAGCTTAAAAAACTGACTGCACACCCAAAACATGGCTGCTCTCTTGCGTATAACATTGTAATAGGTAAAGGTAAAGGTTCCCCTTGACATTTAGTCCAGTCATGTCCGACTCTAGGGCGCCCTGCTCATCCCCATTTCCAAGCCATAGAGCCAGCGTTTGTCCGTAGACAGTTTCCATGGTCACGTGGCCAGCGCGACTAGACACGGAACGCCGTTACCTTCCCACCGTGGTGGTACCTATTTATCTACTTGTATTTGCATGCTTTTGAATGGCTAGGTTGGCAGGAGCTGGGACAAGCGACGGGAGCTCACTCCCTCGCGTTGATTCGATCTTACAATGGCTGGTCTTCTGACCTTGCAGCACAGAGGCTTCTGCGGTTTAACCCGCATAGATGACTCGCTCCTGAAGCTTAACAATGCGATTGTCTGCATGTTTACTCAGAAGTATATCCCATTTTGTTCCGGAGGCTGTATTTTTTTCGTATTAACTGTTCAAGATGGTAACCTGAAATAGGGCCAAGCTTCCTCAGTTGCTCCATATCCTGAGATCTGTGTTTTTGTGCTGGGCTCTGGATCGAATGGCTGTGTGCCTTCTTTGATAGAGGGCACTTGTCTATTTGATGGGTTGCCAAGTGAGCATCCTTTGTTTGGAAGGCGTAGCCTTGATGAGCGGTCTACTCCAAGTTCGAGATAAAGATTAGGAGTGGTCATGAGGAAGATTGAGCACCTTGAAGTTACTCATCCACCATTAGCAATACCTGGACCATAGAGTATATCCAGCAGGTACACAGCTTACCTGGTCACCTTTTTCTCCACTCATGGTGATGTATTGTGAGGTATGGTGACTGAAATCCATTTGTTGTTCCTGATGGATACATTAGCTTGTGCCATTCCGAAATTGTTAAAAGATTTTCTGTCCCTTCACTCAACCCAACCCAAAACGGAGACAGTAATCAAGAAATCAAGAGTGAGCGTGGAATGAAGGAACTAGAAAAGATCTTTAAGATTCAGGAAGTCAGGATCATTCAGACGATGGCATGCAGGCTTACTGTGTGCAGATGAGATAACCGGATGAAGAAGGAAGCTGATACGGGGGAAAAAATGATTCATTTGAAATGGGATGTTGGAGTTTTATGGATATTATGGACCACAAATGGAGAGTTCAACCAAGAAATCAGAAGAAGACTGAGACTCGGAAGGGCGGCGATGAAGGAACTAGAAAAGATAATCAAGTGTAAGGATGTGTCACAGGAGATGAAGACCAAAATCAACCACACTCTTGTATTCCTGATCACCATGTATGGGTGTGAAAGCCGGACAGTGAAGAAAGCTAATGAGGAAAAATGATTTGTTAGAAATGTGGAGCTGGAGGAGAGCTTTCTGGATACTCTGGGCTTCCAGCAAGATGATCAAGTGGGTTCTAGATCAAATCAAACCTGAATTCTCTGGAGGCAAAAATGTTGAAACTGAGGCTGTCCTGCTTTTGGCCCATCATGAGAAGGCAGGATCCTCCAGAAAAGACCATAATGCTGGGAAAGGTGGAAGGCAGCAGGAAAAGAGGAGGAAAAACATGAGATGGACTAACTCCCTAAAGGAACCCACAACCTTGAGTTTGCAGGAGCTGAGCAGGGCCATTGAGGACAGGACATTTTGGAGATGGCTCATTCATAGGTTCACCCTAAGTCAGAGATGACTGGAAGGTGCAGAACAGCACCACCAATGGACCACAAAAAACCCACAAATAAATAGATTCTAAATTAAAGCATGCCTGAACTCTCACTAGAAGCTAAAATGACTAAACGGAGGCTATTGTACTTTGAGAAAACCAGACTCACTGGAAGAGGCAACAATGTTAGGAAGAGCGGGATTTAGGAGGGAAGGAGGAAGAAGACCTAACATGAGATGGGTAGGCTTAATAAGAAACACTACGACCCTCAGTCTGTAAGACCTGAATGTTCATGATGGGATGTTTTGGAAACCATTCATTCACAGGGCCGCCAAAGGTCAGAAGTGACTTGGCAGCACATAACAACAATGCAGTTTCATGCAGATGGGTGTGCGTGAGTGGAGAAATGCCATATCATTGGGAACTGATTTGCTTGTCTTTCTTTCTGTCTTTTTTTATTTTATTTTTGAGTGTGTGTGGTTTTTTTTTGCAGGCATGGATCTCGAAGATTTAGAAGAACTAGCAACAGAGCTGCATGGAAAGGGGAAGAAAGGGGACCTTTCCCAGATTTTGGCAGGCACCGGCTTAACCCTGTACGTGGCATGGGCTGGATCGCGGGCGCTTGGCCTCCGCAGGGCGTCCCTGCAGGTATCTGGATGATGGTCGTTTTTAGCAGCTAGTCCACAGGGGTATGAATCAGGGGGATGAGACCAGTCTCTGGCTTGAAGGGGGAAAGTGGAATGCCATTCTTTGGGCCCTGTGGGCAGCATCAGCAACAGCCGTCTGCTCAACGAGGCAGAGTTTCTGGGCCCAACTGCCACTGCAGTTTTCTGTGGGGTCCAGGGTTGGTGCTCAAAATGCAAGCTGGATAGTGGGATGCCATCACAGAATCCTAGAATCACGGAATTGGAAGGGGCCTCCAACACCATCAAGCCCAAACCCCTGCTCAAGACATCAGTGCGGATCTTGTCGTCCACTTTTCTCTCGAATGCCTCCCACGTTGGAGTGCTCACCACTTCCCGAGGTCATGGGTTCCATTGTCGTACTGCTCTAGCAGTTAAGGAGTTTTTCCTGACATTGAGCCGAAATCTGGCTTCCTGTTAACTTGAACCCCTTATTAGATGTCTTAAACTCTGGGATGATCAAGAATAGATCCTGCCCCTCCTCTGTAGGACTCCCTTTCAAGCATTTGAAAAGTACTATCCTATCTCCCCTCAGTCTTCTTTTTTTCTTTCTTTTCAGTGCTAAAGGAGGAGGACTGCTTCTTTTAAGAGAGTGTCGGCTACTTGCAGTTTTTGGAAGCAGTTGAATAAACTGTCGTAAATATGGCTTGGGAGTGAAGGTCCCAAGCTCATGCACAAGGGATGGTTGTGTAAGATGCATGCAGGGTTAGCCATGTAAGCGAACATCTTGCTCCTCCTTCTACTCCCAGCTGTAGAGAAGGACTGAAGCCGGCCACAGTCTATGCCAGGATTTGCAAGGGCCAGCCGGCCGTGCTTTGCTCCTTCTGTGCCTGAGAAAGGGGCTAAAGGAGTAAAGTTGGATCCCCAGCTGAAGTTGTGATTGGAAAAGCTCCAGCCAAGGACTCATGCCGTGGAAGCAGGCGGCTCTGATATCATGGGGTGGGCATTTACATCTGCTCTGGATTTTAGTCTGATATCCAAAGGGTCTCTGTCCAAGGTGCTGAAATTATTGGAGAACAGGCTTCAGCACGTCGGACAGCTCCTGTAAACACGGATTCACCATGCCTGTGAAATCAAAGCCACGAGACTCCACGGACTCAAGGAATTTAGGGAACCTGGCTACTTCATCACGATCATCACCATTAGGGGAAGGATGTCTATGACATGTCAAATGTTCTCTGCAACCTACATTTGAACCCATAAGCAAGTTGAAACATGTTTACATGAGTCATCTGGCCTTTCCCATCAGATTACGTTCAAACCCACCCATAAGGTCAAACATGGGTTGCAGGAAAAAATATGACATGTCATAGAAATCTTCCCCTAATCATCATCATCTCAGAACTGCAGAGCTGGAAGGGAGCCTGTGGATCACTGAGTCCAGACTCTGGCTCCGCAGCCAGAGACCTAAACCACTAAACTACCCAGCATTTCCACCCTAAGAGGTTTGACTACAATGTGATGCCCAAGTATGATATTTTTCTAGTCTGAGGTCATATTCTGGGATACCCAGAATGTGGAAGAAAACCCTAAAACAGTACTGTTACCTGCCTGGATAGACAGATAAGTAAAAATAAAATGACAGTGTTATAACAGTGTCTGACTTACAGCAGACTGTGTGAAATCTGCCCATCTTCTGTTTCTGCTCCCCTGCTTGACGTCATGGGAAACTTTGAATTCAATTCAGCTGACTCGGCTGATCCACTGAATGGCACAGTCCTCTTTCAGAAGTCACGAAGGAAAATCCATGTCTTTCTGCAAAGCTCACTGGCCTCTTTTCTTTAATCCAGGTGCCCTATGTACCCTCCAGTGCCAAGCAAGTGAACAATATGATGTCACTGCTAAAAGGACGCTCCGGCAAGCTGGTGGATTTAGGGTCGGGCGACGGGAGAATTGTAAGAGCCGCACAATGCCTTGAGCATGATATTCCCCAAAGGCACTTGCGTGTTGGAAGAGTGGGTGCATGTATCACTTATTACTCAATTAGGGTTGAGATATAGAATAGAATTATACAGTAATTGAGTTGGAAGCGGCCGCTAAGGCCATCGGGTCCAACCTCCTGCTCAATGCAGGAATCCAAATCAAAGTAGATCTAACAAAGGGTGGTCCAATTTCCTCTTGAACACCTCCAGCGTTGGAGCGCTCACCACCTCCCAATGCCATGGGTTCACTGCTCAAACAGTTACAAAGCTTTTCCTGATATTCCACCTGAATCTGGCTTCCTGTTGCTTGAGCCCATTATGATGTGTCTTGCACTCTGGGGTGATCAAGGACAAATCCTGCCCCTCCTCTGTAGGACAGCCTTTCAGCTATTTGAAAAGTGCTCTCCTATCTCCCCTCCGTCTTCTTTTCTCAAGGCTAAACATGTCCAATTCTTTTCTCATAAAGCTTGGTTTCCAGTCCCCTGATCATCCTTGTTGCCCTCCTCTGAACTTGCTCCAGTTTGCCGGCATCCTTCTTAAAGTGCAGTGTCCAGAACTGGACACAGAGGTCTCTAGATGAGCCCTACCCAGTGCTGACTAGAGAGGGACTAGTATTTCATGGGATTTGGAGACTATACCTCTGTTAATGCATCCTAGAATTGCATTGGCCTTTTTTGCAGCCATATACAAGAGTGAGCAACCTGTTATCGTGCCAATAGTGCCGGACTACAACTCCCATCACACCTTAGCATTGGCCGTGCTGGCCAGAGCCACTGGATGTTGTAGTCCAGCCACATCTGAAGGGAAGCATAAGTTGTCCACCTTCAAGAGAAGCTGTTGTCTTCTCCTTAGGACTGACTAACAAAGACCTTAACGCATATCTTGGGAATTTTGTATTGAGAGCCAAAATAAAGAATACATGCAGATATCCCTCTACACACATGCTATTATGTCCTATGCAAACACGCTTATCATTACACAAATGCAAGACTAGGAGATACCTTTTATTGGACTACTGAAAAATCAAACAAAAGGAAAGCTTTGGTGGAGAAAATTCTACTTCTTCAGGCTTAGCACAACCCCTTTCATGGATAGTGCAGAAAACTGTACAGAATTTGGTGGTACATGCCTGTGAGAGTTGATGTAAGTCTTCTGAGGCTAATCTTCGGACTTTGTGGTCTCATAAGTCTTTCCAAATTTATGATCTCAGTAGTGGCTGAACACCGCCCAACACACAAGCCACGGCACTCTATAGACACCAGACGAGGGGACTAATTCGGACTGTCCTTTCAGGTCCTGGAGGCCTACAGACGAGGATTCAGACCCGTGGTGGGCTAGGAACTCAACCCGCTGTTGTTGCGACTGTCCAGCTTCCACGCCTGGCGAGCTGGTTGCTACGGAAAGGTTTCGTACCGTCAAGAAGACTTTTGGAAGGTAATTTCCGCTAGCACAGGAACAAGAAGCCAGGCTTTGAAGCAGGAAGCCTGTTCCGTCTAAGCTGGAAGGAGCAGCTCCCGTTTCAATATTGACATCGTTTCCTCTCTAGTGGCCCTTTCTCCTGCTTTGCAGGGGCCAGTCCTGTGTCTGAAGGGTTATGGGAGTCCAGTCCTCTTTTTGAAGGTGATTTTGAAGCCCTATTTTGGACATGCCATCCAAATTTGGTTTAAAAAGGGAGCCCTAAAAAGGGAGCTCAGGGGTGCTCCTCAACCAGCTACACCTGGACACCAGACGGATCAGGAATCAGGCCCTTGGCTATCATCTTACTTTCCAGCATGTGGTATATTTTATTTTCTGTTTAAAAGACAGCCGTTCCTTTCACATTTACATCAGTATGCACACAGTTTAGAAGAGAGTGGTGGGGTGGTAAAGAGAGGGACCAAGTGGCCCATCTTGTGAAGGAGGAACGCTCCACGTTTCAACATTTTGTTGCAGATTCTGCTGGTCTAGTCTGAGCTTATTTTCCCCCACCCCGTCTTTTATTTTAAGGCAAATCTCTCCGATTGCAACAATGTCACTGTGTTCCTGGCCCCAAGTGTGGTAAGTACAATCTTCTAGCTAATTAATGCCAAGACACTGAGAAAAAAAGCCATTTTCCAGGGGTAAAGCGGTGGGATTCTTAACCTTTGGCCTACCAGGTCACTTGGATTCCATCACCCGAGATTCCCAAAGGGCATGGCCTCACCCAGGGATTCTGGGAGCTGGAGTCCCAAAGTTCCGGGGAGCCTAAGGTTTGGAACTGAAACAGTGCTTCTCAACCATGGGTCCCCAGATGTTCTTGAACTACAACTCCCAGAAATCCTAGCCCGCGCAGCTAGGAGTGAAGGCTTTTAGGAATTTTAGTCCAAGAACTTTTGGGGACCCAAAGTTGGGAACCATCTAAAAGGATGTTGTGTGCTGTCAAGTCAATTCCAACTGATCATATCCTTCCAAAGTTTTCTAGGTTTTCATAGGTGGTTTCCCAGACCCTCCTTCTGCAGATGCTCTGAGACGGTGCAGCTCGTTCAGAGCCACACAAACAGCAGGGTGCAAAGTCCGGTCGACCGCCCAAGTTCTGGGTGCTTGTCGCTGGCCCCGCTTGTGGGAGACACGATGGGGATTCTACCTCCCAGCCTGGGCGCACCAACTCACTGAGATGTACTGAAGGATCATTCACTGGAACTGTGTCTGGTCCCGGGTTGCAAGTGAACAGCACTGCCTGCAGAATTGGCTTGATTTTTCTCTGCTGCTAGGTACCCAGTGGCTATTTATTTATTTTTTTAAGGACTCCAATTCCGTAAAAGGCCCTTTCTGCATCCACGGTTCAGACTTTGTACTAACAAGATGGAACTGCAGCTCCGTGGCAGAGTCTTTGCTGCGTGTAGAGAAAAGACCCCCCGATTAAATCAAAGCACCCTGGTTTACAGAAATAGTAGAGACATTAAGTCCATGAACAGCTAAGGCCAATTAGAAGAGATAACCCTAAGCTAGGAGGGATGACGTGACGGGTCACTCGCATGCATCTTCCTTCATCAATTCAGGTTAGCCTCACGCTTGGTTTCTGGAGGGCCCATGGCTCTCTGTGAGGACGTACGTTCTGCATGCAGGAACTCCCCAGTTCCATGTTGGGCATTTCAAGTTGAAAAGGAGGGTTGGTGAGAAGTTAAGAAATAGCTGTTTTAGACACTGACACTAAGGAAAACACTTTTGGCTTATTGTTGAGAAGGACTGAAGAAGTCCCTTTGGGGATACCTTTCTACTGACAGCCAAAAGGGCATGTACCAAGACCCGTGGTACTTCAATATTGGCAGATTCCTTCATTTTAATCTTGGTGACCTTTCTCTTCTGAGGCCAGGCGGTCACCTGAGAGTCCATCCACTACTGGAGAACACCAATTATCCTAGAAGCGTCGTACACGCTCTGCTGAGGCATCACATCTGTGTGCTCCATTAACTGAGCTGCTGAGTAAATGCCACGGCCAGATGCTGAGCTGCTGACTTTTCCCCCCTGGACTGCAAACTCAGCCAAAACATGAAGGGGTGAGAAGGGGGAGAAAGTTCCTTTTCTGTAGAGGTTGCAGTTTGAAATACGTTGTTCCCAAATCACGAAATCCGAATGCAAGAGACACGGGAGTGGAGCTAGATAGAAGTCAGTAGAAAGCCAGTCTTTGCTATACAACTTTACAGTTTCTTTATGTTAGGAAGGAGCAGTTTGCATGGATATGTATAACTTTAAAAAATATTATTTAAAATGAATTTTAGTGTGAGGTTAGAAAGAACAGCATGGATGGTGTTCTCCAAAGCTTTCTTCATCCCCCAATTCCGTTTGTCGCTCTCTGTTGGCGTCCTCCTCAACTCTCGTCTTCCTTGGTAGGTACCACCACTGGAGAGAAAGCTGCTTTCTGAACTCCCAGATGAAGCCTGCGTGGTGGCTGCCCGCTTCCCGTTCGTCAAATGGACACCTGCCAGTGTGGCTGGGGATGGTTTAGAACGAGCCTGGGCCTACAACATCAGGGATGTACGGCAGGCAGAACAGGCCACAGCAGGAGGAAGTCCATGGGAAGCGTCAAACCCAGCTCCAAAAGAGGAAGCCGTACAAGAAAAAGGATGGAGGGAAGAGCATCGATCCCTTTTCTTCCACTGACGGTGCTGTAAGAATAGATTGCCATCGTGCCGTTGCTTAGTTCAGAGTGCCACTGAGATGAACTGCCACGGATGACCACAGCGGGCCGAAGTGTAGCAGAAGATGGAAAACCAGAAGGTCCTTTATAAAAAGAATGGTTGATTGTTTTGAGGAACCAGTGGGTCCTTTCAGAGAGAAGCAGAGTTCTAGTAATCATCTAGGGAAGTATAAAGGTAAAGGTTCCCCTTGACAATTTCTCCAGTCGTGTCCGACTCCAGTCCGTTTCCAACCCATAGAGCTAGCGTTTGTCGCAGACAATCCTCCGTGGTCACGTGGCCAGCGTGACTAGACACAGAACGCCGTTTACCTTCCCACCGAGGTGGTACCTATTTATCTACTCGCATTTTTGCATTTTGCATGCTTTTGAACCGCTAGGTTGGCGGGAGCTCGGACAAGCGACGGGGGCTCACTCCGTTGTGTGGATTCGATCTTATGACTGCAGGTCTTCTGACCTTGCAGCACAGAGGCTTCTGCAGTTTAACCTGCAGCGCCACCACGTATAGACACCCAAAAAACAGGATTAGTAGGATAACTGCTGGAAGAGACAGAGGCTGCTTATCTTCTCTCTCCACGGGGCTGATCTGTTGCTATCCCTCAGCCTGAGCTCAGGTTCAGAGAAATGAGAATAATCATCTTTATCTTTTCTCGGGGCTCATGTGAGGGCAAACGCTAAAGGCTGAATCCACTTGTGTTAAGTCCGTGTTAGAGTAGACCCACTGAATCATGAGGATGTCTTAATACAACACCGATGCTGACCGACCAGCTCAGCGGGTCAACTCTAACTGGGTCAAACAGCTGGATTTATTTTATTTTATTTATTTATTTATTTAACTTATATGCCGCCCACACTACCCAGAGGTCTCTGGGCTATGATAGTAAAGAACTTGGTCAATTAATAATCCAATGAATTACTTGTCCTACAAAGGTAATGTTTGGAAGAAATGCATATAAAAGTGAGGCAGTCTGGAAAGTAAATTCCCTTTAAAATGAATTTAAACCTGTTCTCACAACAGATCCACTGCTTCTCTTTCATATACAATAATGCTGAGTTCGTTTTATGTTTTAAAAAAGCTGAACTATGTAAGGAAGGTGGCCAACGAGGCGGATCTTTGAGAAACAGCACCATTACTCGTGCACCATGAAGACTGGAGGGAGGCACTTCAGTTACAAATTGGTACTTACTTGCATTTAATTCATTTTCCCAGTAAAAAAGGTATAAGTTATGTCACGATTGTAACTAGAGATGGGTGCAAACCACTGGTTTGGTGATTCGTGCCAGTTCGTTTTTCGGCCGAACTGTTCGGTGCTTCCTAGCCTCGCCTCCTCCTCCGTGGGCGCCCACTCAGAAGCAGCCCCCGGAAGAAGCAGGGCAGGGAAGCCAGGACGTGAGGTCTGAGTAGGCCCCTGAGTAGTCAGGGGATGTGGGGCTCTGAAGCACCAAAAATACCTGTTCGGCCAAAACACGAACCGGTACAAACCGCCGATTTGTGCCGATCTCTAACTGTAACTTCATCAGGTATAACTTCAATCTGTCTACGGTGTAACAGAAACTGTGATAGTGACTTTTATGGCGTGGAAGAGGCCTCACTATAGAGTGGGGGAGAAATACCATGTTGGTTCGTGCTGTGCTTCACGCTCAACTCTTGGGTTTTGAAGTGATGGCAAGACAGGTGGGAAGTGTGTGCATTTTGTACACCAAGTCATTACCTTCGCCCCTGGATAGGTTTTAAAGTAACTAACAGATCTTATTTTAATTACTTTTCGGAAACTAGAAAATAACTTGTGAAATTGGAAATGTAACAGTAACAACATCCCTGGTGTGTGTGTGTGTGTTCGCGTGCGTGCTCTAGAATGACAAATATAATCACTATTCCAGAGTACCTTTTCAAGCTGGGGTCTGTGTCTGACCACGAACACCCAAGAAGCACCACAACGGAGATGTCTCCTCTTTCCCAACAAGTTACATTAAAACAACTCTTCTGATTAATTAATTTATTTTCATTTGAAATTACAGTAAAGTGGAAAACAGAAGATACATTAGTAACACCCAGCCCCTGACAAAGGCCCCTCCAAAACATAGCTTCTGAGTCACATTTGCCGACTACCTACGTGCACACAAATCGTGATCTGAAAACCATTTTTTTTTTTTTGCTAAGAAGAATGAATCTCTGTTAAAATAAAAACAACCACCAGTTTATTAGCTTCCACATGTGCTCTTTTGGAATACCGCCTGAAACAGCGCAGGCACCAAGGGCCATGGAAGTGACTTGTCATCACACCGGGGACCAGGGCAATAATCTTTGCCATCTTTAAAAGTCACTCATTTTGGGAGTGGGGTGTGTGTGTAGTTTTAGCAGCTCTCTCCAAGTCTACCAAGACATGGATTAAAAAGTTCTCCAGTTAAAACATCCGCTTCCCCCGTCTGGCACGCCACAGATGTACAACGGTGAAATGCCCTTAAGATAGTCTTTAACGAAGGCTGTGCAAAAAAGGTTCAGTATCTACATGTTGTTGGTTCTTCTTTTTGCGCTGGGAAAATCACAGTATAATGGCTCAAACGGTAACCATGATAAAAGGAAAGGAAGTGAAGGCCAGTCTCATCGCATCGAAGATTGTGGTTCTCACCTGCACGGCCCTTGAGTTCGATGGACTTGAGCGTCTGCACCCATGAGGGGGTGTGGATCAGCAACTAGGAGCCGGTGGGTCAAAGCCGCCCACCCTCAAGAGTTACCCTTTGGCCCCCTGAAAGGAAGTGTGCGGGTCTGGGCACATTTAGGGGGGTGGAGTCCATACTTGCCCCCTTTCTTCAAAACGGATTACCAATACGGGTCTACGACCGCATAATAAAACTTACTTACTTACTTACCAATGGAAAACTAATTGCATATTAGGGAGTAACAGGGTGCTCCCGGAAGTAAGCAAGATGAAATTGCTCCACCAAGAGTCCTTGTCATTCTTGAGGCATTGGAAAAATCCTAATACAGTAGGAGCCCCGTATCTGTGAGATCAGTATCCGTGGTTTCACTTATCCACGGTCTGAAAATATTAATAGAAAAAAATCCAGGGAAAAAACACACTATTTTCACATGTATTACCAGAACCAGCCACGAGAGGGAGCCAGAGACCGTGCTATGAATGCTTGTTAGTGAAGAATACATAGCATGCTCTCTGTCGCCCTCTATCGGCCAGTTCTGGCATATAGTGAAAATTATTTTTTTCTGGATTTTTTTTCCTTTTACCATGCTATGTATAGCATTCACTATTATCCATGGTTTTTAGCATCTGTGGCGGTGGGGTGAGCTTGGATACAGGGATCCTACTGTACTTAGAAATTTGTCATCACTGTTCCAATCATAGTTGGAATCTTTCTAAAAGTCAGAGAAAATGTTAAAGGCAGGTAACATTTCTCCACTTTTAAAATAAAAAGCAGCCTCAGAAAGCTAATGGGAGGGGGGTATAAAGTGAACACTAATGTCTGCATATTCAAACACTCCTTCACTGGCTGGTTTTCTGCTGAAAACCTCCTTAACCACAACTTCTTCATTTCCCCCCAAAGGATGTTGTTCATTTTTTTAAAAAAATACATCTGGACAGGGAGAACCCCCATTCAGATCCATCTCACATCCTTCATCATCCCTTTTATTTCAGATACAGTAGAATCCCCATATCTGTGGGATCGGTATCCACTGATTCACTTATCAATGGTCCGAAAGTATTAAATACAGTGGTGCCTCGCAAGACGAAAGTAATTCGTTCCACGAGTAGCGCCGTCTTGCGAAATTTTCGTCTTGCGAAAAGCGGTTTCCCATAGGAATGCATTGCAATGCATTCCTATGGGAAACCTCGCAAGACGAACGAATTATTTTCGTCTTGCGAGGCATCGGTCTTGCGAAAAAAAAATCGTCTTGCGAAGCACGGCCATAGAAGAAGCCGTCTTGCGAGTCACCAACACGATCGCAAAACGCTTTCGTCTTGCGAGTTTTTCGTCCGGCGAGGCGTTCGTCTTGCGAGGCACCACTGTATATTAAAACAAAATTTCCCAGAAATATGTATTTCTAACATTGGAGTTGTCAGGACGGGCCACTAGAGGGAGCCAGAGGCCATGCTATGGATAGCATTCACTTTAAAATAATGTTTGCTATTATCCACGGTTTTCAGCATCCACGGGGGAGCTGGCTTTGAACCGATTCCCTGTGGATACAGGGGGTGCTACTGTATACGGAAGGATCATCTCCCCTACAAACCATTTCCATTCCACACTGAAGTTAGCTTCGTCACCACCGATTCGAAAAATCAACCAAAAACCAAGTACTTAATCATTCAAGGCCATATCCGCCAGAGTAGCCCCTCCGCTACAATATGGGCTGCATGATTATATAACCAAACCCCCCGCTTCCAGGAGGTGAAAGAGGGAACCTGTGCAGTGAATTCTCTGTGTGCCACAGAAACATCCAGATGTGAAAGCCGTGTATCTACAAAAGAAATCTACAACTCAAGAGGATCACGCACGCACCCTTTCCCAGCCCCAAGAGCTGAGGATACAAAAGGGAGGGCCGATTCTTTAATAAATAGTCGAACCTATTTGTTAATAAATAGTCGAGCGGTCCCTAGAAAACGATACAAATAAGTTATGTGTTTAAACCTTAACCTTGTCTGAATAAATACGTCTTCAGAATCGAGGTTCCACACACACACACACACACACACACAGAGGCATACATACACACCTACGCACTTGCACACGCGTGCGCTTAAAGTGCCCACCCTTGTTAGAAATGAGCTTCCCGCTGCCCAAACCAACAGATTCTCCAACACGGTGGAAGAGTTTTTTGTTTTTTTTGTGCCTGTAAAAATCAAATATTGCTTTGCTTAGCCCTTAGCGATAGAACTCGTTTTCCTACCCTGAGAGACGGATAGGGCAGAGGTGGACTCAATTATTGCTCGAAGACCTGAGGAAAAAAAAGGTGGGGAAGGAAAGTGCTTTCTCCTTTCAGAAAGAAGCCGCCTCAGTGCACCAGTGGAAAACTCCCAGGAATGCCAAAGCTTGTTAGCTAGCAATATCCAAGTTTCTGGCCTCTGAGATAAGTTCTCTAATGCAAGTAATCTGGAAACCTGGCCCAGTCCGACCACCCTCCCCATCTGTTCATGTACATATTCGTTAATTTGCTTCTAATCCCTGCTACCAAGGCGCTTCTGCACCCTGTTAAAACACAAATGGCACTGTAGATGCCCCGAGAAACGTGACTATTATTATTATTATTATTTTTTGCTACTTGGAAAAGACAGCTGTACAGCTCCTAATAGTTAAGGCAAGGCCAGCTAGCTCAGAAGAGGTAGGCTGACTGGGAAAAGCCCTTTAACCATAGGGGTGTTAAATTCATGCAAAAAGGGATATGCGCCTGAACGCACGGCGTTGTGACTACGCCGTCTGAGAAAGCGGATCGTCCAGACTTGGAAAGCCGGAGCTTGTTCCTAGAAGGAAAGAAAAACAAACCAAGAGTTTCAAGTGGCTTCCTCGAAACACGGTTGAATCGGAATCCCCCGTCTCCGTGGTCCTCGGTTTGGCTGCCGTCGAGCACTGCCGTTCAGCCATAGGGCTCTTTGGCTCCATCCAGGGGGCAGGCCTGAGGAAATCGTCTCGGCCTCACATTTAACACACCTGCGGGGGGGGGGGGGGGGGCGCTATCTAGAAACCAGGGAGCTGCTCTGAGACTGGTTGGAGGAGGTTGTGGCTCTGCTGAGCTGGGAAAACCCACTGTTGCACGACTCCAGACTGGTCATGGATCCCCTAAGATGGAAAGAAAGGGGAAAGAGTTAGTTCCAGTTTGGTACTGGGGTGCGTCACCTTTAAACTAAGTCATTAAACCAATAACGATAATTATTAACAACAACAACAAGAAGACCTACATAGGTTTTTGGTAAAACCTGTATCTGTTATATAATAGCAGTCAATGTTTTTATAATTTTTGATTGACTGTACCTGTGTAAAATAAGTAAAGTTTTATGATGCGGTCATAGACCCGATTAGACAAAGATAAAATACATACAATAAATACAAAGTATAGTATAAAATCATGCTATAGCGTTTTGCCTGTGCCTGTGTATTTTTGAATAATAATAATAATAATCTTAGAACTGTGCAGCTGGAAGGGACCCCATGGATCATGGAGTCCAACTCCTGTCAAGGAGGCCCAGTGGGGGAATTGAACCTCCAACCTCTGGCTCCACAGCCAGGTGCCTTAAACCACTGAGCTATCCAGCAGTTCTTATCATATGTTGCCCCAGGGCATTAAAAAGCACATCAGTTTTCTTTGTTCCACTGTCGCCACCTCTTTGTTTCCTTCTTTCTTGTTTCCAGGTGTCCTCAGAGAATTCAGCTGACTTTCGGAAACTAACTGCCTCCGGAAAGATGATGTTTATCAGTAAGAAGGATCCACAGGGCAGGGTTAGTCGGAGTCATTTCGGATTACACTGCATGATGACTGATCCACAAACCCTCCAGCTTATTGATACCCTGGGCAAGTCAGTCAAACTGTTTTGAGAATACAGTAGGAACCCCATATGCACGGGATCAGCATCCACTGATTCACTCATCCACGGTCTGAAACTATGAAAAGAAAAAACCCTAAAAATACATATTTTTATGATGTATTTCCCAGAACTGGCCACTAGAGGGAGCCAGACACCACGCTATGTACTCTTGTTGTTGAAGAATACATAGCATGGTCTCTGGTGCCCTCTATCGGCCAGTTCTGGGAAATACATGTGAAAATACTTCTTTCTGGATTATCTGCGGTTTTCAGCATCCGTGGAGTGGCTTGGAACCAATCCCCCAGAGATATGTGGGTCCTGTTGTACTTCAGATGTCAGTGAGTGCTCTGTTGTGCTGGAAGACTGAGCTCAGATGCAGATGTTATCCCAAATATATAAACATACAAATAAGCCATTCATTTTCCTTTTTTCTTTTGTGGTTCCCGTAGCTATGTCTGGAGCCCCTTGTTTTTATTGTTTTTATCATTACTGTGCGTCCTTTTGTTAGCTGCCCAGAGCTGTAGGCTAGCTACTAGCTGGGTGGGATAGAAATGTAAATAAAAAATAAATAAAAAGAAAAGAAAACAAAATAGAGTAAAAGAAAATAAATAAAAGAAAACAATAGAATAGAATAAATTAGAATAGAACAAAATAAAATAGAACAAAATAAAATAAAATAAAATAGAATAAAATAAAACAAACTAGAATAAAATAAAATAAATTAGAATAAAACAAAACAAAATAAAATAGAATAAAATAAATCAGAATAAAATAAAATAAAATAGAATAAAATAAATTAGAATAAAATAAAATAAATTAGAATAAAATAAATTAGAATAAAACAAAACAAAATAGAATAAAATAAGTTAGAATAAAAAAACAAACAAAAAAACAAAATAGAGTAAAAGAAAAAAAATTAAAAAATAATAGAATAGAATAAATTAGAATAGAACAAAATAAAATAGAATAAAATAAAATAAACTAGAATAAAATAAAATAAAAATAAAATAGAATAAAATAAATTAGAATAAAACAAAACAAAATAAAATAGAATAAAATAAATCAGAATAAAATAAAATAAAACAAAATGAAATAAAATAAATTAGAATAAAATAAATTAGAATAAAACAAAACAAAATAGAATAAAATAAAATAAAAATAAAATAAAGCAAGCAGGTCGGGACGTGGGCGGGATACAGCACCATCACTACATTAAGCTGACACGTGAGCTTAAATTACATTGCAGGTTATATTTTACGTCAGACAAAACCCAAACCCTACTCCCTTAACACTGGATTGAGAAGAGAGAGGTGAAGGGAAGACACCAGGTCATTCATGGTTAGGAGGTTGAAATGCCATCAACAGGATCCGCCAGGCCCTACGGAACGGCTCCCCGACAGCCAATCGCACCCCAGGTTTCCCCGCCCCAGCGCTGCTCCTTACCTGAAATCCTTGGACGCCAGCACTTCGTGGTAATACATCACCTTGCACTTGTGGTTCGAGACCTGGAGCGTGGCCAGGACATCGTCAACCCGAGACAGGCTGCTCCCAGCGCAGGGAGCCGGGCTGTGCATTTTCCACTGGAGAATATAAAAACCAGGCCACCGGGTCACATGGGAGCCCTGGAAAACGATAAAGAGGAAGAGCTATATCATTGGGGAAGTATAAAGGAGGATTATTTTTTGTTTAGTCCCCCCCCCCCCCAAAAAAAAACAACTTTCTGTATAATCCAGATTTTGACCTTACAGCCAGAATAAAACCCTTTAAAAAGTGTGAGAAGCATTTTGCAAGAATCCCATGGAGGCTAACAGGCTGAACCATTTCATCCTGACCGGGCCATGCTAAGTCACAGAGGAAGTATTTCCATCTTTTTCAAGGCTTCAGAAGTTCTGCGGCTGTTTTCAGATTGAAATCTAGGGACCTCTGAAGCTTATCAGAAGTTCCTCGGCAAACGTTTTGCTAATGAAAGAGAAACCACCAGGAAGAGAATCCACCTGGTCCGTAGTGATTCTTCGCTGTAACTTGGTGCCAAAGAGTAACGGGCGAATTTTAGATGGCCTTTGGAGTTCACGAGGGGCCAGGGCGAAATTCAACCAGGGCTCTAAGTCAACTCTGCGTAGACCCAAAACATGTCATCAAATCCTCAATAGGATATTCAGCTTTGGGGGCATATTTTCAAGGCTTCCTTTGTAAACATTGTGGGGCAGAAAAAGTTCTCTGAATAGCATTTGGTCACCATTCCTGGGTACGCTGGGGGGGGGGGGCGTAAGGAGGCAAATTTTTGACCCCCAACCTGTGAGCAAAGCTTGGAAGAAATGTGTTAAGCTCTTTTAAGTTCACCCCATCTCATCTGGGCCTAGGAAAGGATGAACCCTTTCCTGGGTGTCTCTCCTTCCTGCAGATTTAGAATGACCATCTTCAGGTTTTAAAATAAAAGTCAACAAGAAGTAGCTAGACTAACACTTCTAAGTGGCTGTTCTTTAGGGATGGGGAAGCTTTAGCGTATGGCCTCCCCCGCAAAGATCATACGGTGAACTCTACTGCTCCTAGAGACCTCCAGGAACAGAAAATTGCACAGAGAAATTTAGCTCTGTGCAGCAGTTTCCTGTAATCCTAGAATCCTGGAGTTGGAAGGGGGCCTCTAAGACCATCCAGTCGAAACCCCCTGCTCAAGGCAGGAATCCCAATCAAAGCAAATCTGACAGAGGGTGGTCCAATTTCTTCTTGGAGCGCTCACCACTTTCTGAGGTCATGGGTTCCATTGTTGTACTGCTCTAACATTTAAGAAGTTTTTTTTTCCTGATATTCAGCCAAAATCTGGCTTCCTGTTACCTGAGGCCATTTTTCAACCAAGAGGGACCACTGAATAGTCTGCACCGCCCTTTAACGTGGAAAACCTCTAGGTTTGGCCTTTTAACTCAAGACAGTGGCTTTCAGCAAGCTGTTCCCTCTCGCACAAACAGAGTTCCTCACCAATGAAGTGAAGCAAGCAGCTACACAGTTGAAACATGGCAAGGATGACATCCGGGGGGGGGGGGGGGACCAGCAGTAACCCCTTCTCTGAACAAAGCTGAGCGCCGATGGAAGTATCACGTAGAAGCTACTTGGCTAGTGAGATGGACCAGACAACAAAACCCGGCCCCAATCAAAGACGGATTCCACAAGATCAAGAAACGGCAATGACACTGTTGTGTCTTTTTTAAAACAACGGTCAAGCCACAAAGGCCTTGCACAAGACATCAGGCAACGAAGGGCAATTGACCTGGATGCTCTCGCCTTCCCGGCAAACAAGAGGCAACTCCACACGGCTGTAATCCACCCCCAGGACCCAGCTCTTGCCAATCAACTGAACGTTGTCCACAGCCATCGTAGAATTTGGCCCCGTGGGCTCCTTCCGGCTGGTCTCGGGCGCTCGCTTGGAATGGAAGAGGCTGAACATGATATCTCCCTTGAGGATGTCAAAGTCCCAAGTGATGACGGATTCGCCTTCCAGAATCTCCGCGACAATCTGGATTGAGCGACAAGGAAAAGAGAGCGTTTGCCCACCTTCTTGTTCAATACAGGATCAACCTGACGGAACACATCCGTAAGACTTCATTCCAAGCCATCCATCCATGACCCCCGTTGCTTTCTATCGTGAGAATCGCAGAATAACGGAGTTGGAAGGGGCCTCTAAGGCCAAGGAGTCCAACCCCCTGCTCGACGGGGCAAGCACAAGAGTTTACTCAAAACTTTCCAAATCCAGGTGCTGAAGGCCGCATCTCAACAGGAGAGCAAAGGGCAGCTGAAGGCACAAAGTTGGCCAGGGCCAGGAAGTTGGCCAGGGCCATCGGCCACTCAGAGGTACGTGGACACGCAACAAAGGAAATTCTCCAGCATTCCCCTGCTCAACCTTTCAGGCTCCATACTATGAAATCAGAGGGTGCTTGAAGAGCACACTGTAATCTCTGTGTTTGTAAAAAAAATAAGTGTGCTGCTTATATATCACCCACAATGTTTCAAGCAGTCGCTGGGCGGTTTACAATTAAATGATGCAGGCTACACATTGTGCCCCTCCACCCCCCACCCTGCTGAACTGAGTCCTTGATTTACCGACCTCAGAAGGATGGAAGGCTGAGTGAACCTCGAACCGGCTACCTGGGATTGAACCCGGGTCGTGAGCAGAGTGCCCCCCGCTCACCCAGGGGTAATACAAGCTGTTCCCCAACACGAGACCAGACAAACCAGTAGCACGTCCCACCCTGCGCCATAGCGGGGATACAAGTTGGGCGCAGAGAAACCCCCTTAACAGGGGAGAAAAGCTCCCCAGCAGCAATTCCTGGGTCAGATCTGGAGCCAGACTGAGATGCTGTTATCAGCCCACCTGCTATTCCTTACATGCTTTATACCAGTGGTCCCCAACCTTAGATTGGGGAACCACATGTTCTTGGACTCCAACTCCCAGAAATTCTGACCAGCAGAGGTGGTGGTGAAGGCTTCTGGGAGTTGTAGTCCAAGAACATCTGGAGGCCCATGGTTGGGGACCACTGCTTTATACTGAACGGGAGACTCTCCCCAACCTACCTCGTGTGGAGCCCCTTTAAAGATATATGCGGAGTGATATATGGTTTCTGTCCAGAGGTGGATATGATCCGAAATTTCAGGCTCCTCGTCTGTCTGATACAGCGATTTGGGAACAAGCCCACCTTCAGGCACGTTGCACTGGAAGAAATTTGAAAAGAAGGGGCGTTTAGTCCATGACTTGTAAATCAAGCCTTTGGAATGATCCGTTTCCCTCCCTGCCATTCCACACAGGAAGACCTCCACATCCTCCCGCTTGGCAAGTGAGAGAAAGCAGAGGTCATCTCAGCCCATCTATCAACACTCCGCTGAGACCAAAGGAGCATCTGCCTCATATTTAGGGCTCAGGCTCTGAAGACTAAGTGCAATCGCACACCCCTTGAAAGAAAATGGGCAAAAATACAGTACAGGGTAACGAGGGTCTGCAAAGCATGGGGAGGCAGCTTTATTGTATGCAGTTGGGAAGCTCGAGATCACTGGATTCATCCTTCTCACATTCTATGTTCCAACAATATGTGTTGTGCAGCATCAGACTTTCCTTTCGCCTCCGTGCACGTCAGCTACTAGACGTCCTTTTGGCTTTAACCTAGTTGAGTCATTTGCAACAGCGCTAGTCGTACTTGTGTTCTCTGCTTTATTTCTCAAGCTAAACTGTTTGAAAGCAGGAGTGGACCATTTTGGCTTACCAGAGACTGTCTTTATGTTCTCAGACTGCAGTCCCCATCATCCTGCACCGCTGGCCATGATAGTTATTAGAGATGGGCACGAATCAGAAAAATTGCGATTCGTTTTGCTTTGTGTTTCATCAAGGTGGATGAATCACAAATTTCAAATTTATGATTTTTTTGGGACAAATCCATTTGTCGATTCGTTTTGATTTTAAAACCCTATCAAATGGGCCCCCAAGCAAGAACATAGAGATATCCAAGTTATACACCCACAAAGTGGATCTCGCCAGGAAATGCCCTTTAGCAGCGGGCACGGGGAAACCCAATCTTCACTAAACTTGGAGGGATTGTAGAAGAGTCATGGGAAGTTTCTCTGTGATTTTGGTGTCTCTAGGTACCTGCGGGGAAACTTTCCTGGGGGGGGGGGGCTCTTTGTGGGTGTATAACTCAGACATCTGAAACTCAATCTTCACCAAACTGGGAATGATTGTGGAGGGGAGTCAGAGGAAGCTTCTCCGCAATTTTTGTGTCTTTGGCTGCTTTGGGAGGCATTTTATAACCAAACGAATCAACAAATCAAAAATCGCTAAAACTTTATTGATTTGTGATAAGTCAGGGGCATTGATTCATACAAATACGAATCAATGAATTAGCTAGTTTTTGAATGTGGTGATTCGTTTTTTAATTCATGCCCATCTCTAATCAGGAGGTATTAGTATCTTACAGGAGAAATTTAACTTAAATTTTACACTATAGAAGTGTTTCCCAACCTGTGGGTCATGACCCCCAAGAGGGTCGCAAAGTGTTTTCTGAGGGGGTCACACATTCTATGGAAATGTGGCAAGGGGGGGTCGGTCACAGGTTACTTGGCTATTACGAAAGGGGGTCACGACTCAAAAAAGGTTGGGAACCACTGCCTTACCGTCAGTCGCCACACTTACCACACATTCCCCTCCCAGGAAGTCTGGAACAATCTCTTTCTCCAGGTAGTCTACAAGCCCTCCGGCTCCCTGATAATTGTTGCCACTGTAAATCAGGAACTTCTGTCGGGTGTTCTCATTGATAAAGGGACTGACCTGAAAAAAAATATATAGAAATTGTTCTCCTCTAAAAAATGTTCCCTCTACTCTCCCCGAGAGGCTGAAAGGGCATCATAACAACTGAAAGCGGGCACACAACAGAACAAAATCGAATTAAAGCAGGCAGAAAGACCTTTAGAAGCTCAAGTCTCTATGGATTTAACGTAGACATCAAATGTCAGCCCAAACTGGTCACTCGGCTTTCAAAGGAGGCTGAACCTGAGATTCTGACCAGGTTTTGTAATTGGGGGAGGGGGGGGCATGAGTCACGAGACTTGCTGTCAAGTCGGACTTAAGTCACACCGGTGACTCAACTCAGACTCCACTCGGAGTCCCCCCAACAATGGCTCGGACTAGACTTTGCGACTCAGAACCCACCCACTCCTCCCTTTTTTCTGGGGTCAAAAAACTTGTTTTTAATAGGGACTTGGGCTTGGGACTTGGTACCAAAAACTCCGACTTGGCCTTGGGACTCAGACCCAAAGACTTGCCAGCATTGCCGTGTAATGGTGAGGCCCCCGGACAGCAACTCTGTGTTGACTTTAGCAATTGATTCTACCCTAGCTGTGACTTACAATTGGATTTAGTCTTAATATCTGGATTATGGGCAGAGATGATCTCATGAAGAGAATGTCCCCAGTTAACCTTAAGAGAGACAGGACAGAAGGCAGCAGAGACCAGGGACCATCCCTCAAGGCGGATATTCAGCTCATTGGAGGAAAGGTGGGACATAACTCATAAAATAAAAGAAATGCATGAAAGAAGCTGAACGAAAGGGAAAAAGGAAAAGACTGTATCCAAATTTCAATCATATGAATCCACGCTCAACCGGGGCATACCCTGCACTGCTTAACTCCAGCAAGGTGGAGTCAAATTGTAATTTCTATAGAAATTCTCACTGGACAACTGTATTACAAAGACCTTTCAGTATCATTCTTGCATCAGGAACTTGAAACGGAGGGGAAAAGGGCAAGTAACTAAGTATTCTGCTCCATCAAAATAGTCCTCCTGCATTTACACCTCTTGCTGGGCCCCGACACAGTGGTTGCTCCAAGGGAAGCCTAGAAATAATCTACAAGAAACAGGGCCTTCTTGGCGGTGGCACCAACACCCGGGAGCCAGTGCCCAGGGGAGCCACGCCTGGCCCCCCGCCCTCCCCACGTTTAAGAGGCTTCTAAAACCACCGTTGTTCAGAGAAGCCTCCTATGGGATCCCGGCCCGGTTTTATATCTGTTTTTATCCCTGGTGTTCCACCTTTATCTGATAACGGAGATTAAGCCTCTTGCATTATGTTTTAGAGACCCTTGCTTCAGGGTTAGGTTTTATTTTTATTTTATTTTGCTGTAAACTGCCCAGAATAGTGTGCTGCACTAACGGGCTGGTATATAAATTAAATTAATTTAAATTAAAATAAATTAATTTAAATTAAATTAAAATAAATTAAATTAAAATAAAATAAATTAAATACCACCAGCCACTCGTAAGGGCATAGCAAAGAGGACATGAGGTTGCCCATGTCCACACTCACTAGAGTCCACAGGACTGGAAACACTCTGGGTGCTCGTACGATCAGAAGCCTTCCTAAGGTCTCTGGGTAGTTGTCCTCGACCACTTCGATAATCCTTAGGAGGGCTTTGACTCCAGGGCGCCACAGATGACGCATGTTCAGCCCTTCCAGGTCAACGAGGCAGGTCCAGGATCTGAAAGAAAGGCCAGCTTTAAAGCCCTCCTTTCCCGGTCGACATGCTGCATCTCACAGCTTGTTCACCCCGTCTGAAGCACGAACCGGCAAATACAGTCTCACCACCACCAGCAGCACGAGGCTTCGGATGTTTTCACAACTCCCGCTCAGACAACATGACATACATTCCCCTCATATTTGTAAATGTAAATATCAAAATCTAATAACCAATTTATATATATATATAATTATTTCCCTTTAAAAAGCCTCCTCAGTACCAGCTGTGAAAACTCTCCTCTCTTTGAAAAAGATTTTTTTTTAAAAAAAAAAATTCTCTTATCTCCGAGGTTTATGTGGTTGCACAGAACTCGACGGATACTCACGTGATCGGGCGGCCAAAGAGATTGGTGTTCTCCTCACATCTCTTCTGCCCTTCCTCGTTAATGGACAGTACCTGAGAAGACAACACGGGCGAACGTCAGTTAGCACAACACGCCCCAGCTGCATCACCTAACTCCACAACTCTGCCATTCTTTCTTGTGACAGAGGACGGCCTTTCTCTCCAGGTTGGCCCTAAAAACGGAATGAACCATCAGTGCTATAGGGCATCCACCCATTATACAGTAGGCCAACCAGATCTGCAGGGGAGTTGTTCTAAGCCTCTCCCGTGGATGCTGAAAAACGCAGATAATAGCTATAGATAGCATGGTAAAAGAAAAAAAATCCAGAAAAAAGTATTTTCACCATGCATTACCAGAACTGGCCAGTAGAGTGAGCCAGAGATCATGCTATGTAGACTTCAACAACAAGAATACATAGCATGGTCTCTGGCTCCCTCTAGTGGCCAGTTCTGGTGGATACATCATGAACATACAAATTTCTAGGGGTTTTTTTTAATTTTATTTTCAGACCGTGGACAAGTGAAAATGTGGATACTGATCCCACGGACATGGGAATCCTATTGTATTGCATGTAAATCTTTCTCATCTTTCCAGTTGTCAGCCTTTTACATAAGCTATATATTCCACCTAATCTGAGACTGATGACATTCAGAATGAAAAATATGGAAACTAAACCTTGACCTATGGATCAAAGATGCAAAATGAAGTCAGAGGAGAACTAAAGAATTTAAATTTCTTGGACTTGCTTACTGGCTTCGCATTTGGAAGTTCTCATTAAATTTACATTGCAATTTAATTCTTATTTATCAAGCCTCTCACCGCTGCTAGAATAATCTAGTGGGTTTTCCCTCCACCCATTTTGATGTTGGTGTAATGTAAGTAAACCTTCCGGGTTTAGGGGGTTGGGTGCTGGTCATCCCCACTTGAAGAGGTTGAGTTACTGTGAGAAAATATAGCCCAGCGGTAAAAATAACAGCAATAAACATGTTGTATACCTTTAAATACCTCACAGCCACCCCTGCTTAGAAACACAAGAAGGCAAGTTTTAAGCTGATATCCTTAAAGATCAGAAATGACCAGCCGTTCCTTTTCTTCATCAGCTCCTTCCTTCCTTCTCTCCTTTCCTGCTTTTCTAACTTCCTTATCTCTTTTCCTTCCTTCCTTCCTTCCTTCTCTTTCCTGCCTTTCTAACTTCCTTCTCTCTCTTTTCCTTCCTTCCTTCCTTTCTCTTTTCCCACCTTTCTAACTTCCTCCTCTCTTTCCTTCCTTCCTTCCTTTTATCTTTTCCTGCCTTTCTAACTTCCTCCTCTTTCCTTCCTTCCTTTTCTCTTTTCCCGCCTTTCTAACTTCCTCCTCTCTCTTTCCTTCCTTCCTTTTCTCTTTTCCCGCCTTTCTAACTTCCTCCTCTCTCTTTCCTTCCTTCCTTCCTTTTCTATTTTCCTGCCTTTCTAACTTCCTCCTCTCTCTTTCCTTCCTTCCTTCCTTCCTTCCTTCGCAGACGGAGGTCTCTAGGGGACCCAATTGGAGCAAAATATTCTGAGTGGGACATGGTTGACAGAGGATGGCAAGACTCTCCAAAGATGAAAGAGGGGTTCAGTGGGCCCTAGACCTTTGGACCATCCCTCAACCCTGCCTTAAAGCCATTCGCCTTTCCAGGGAAACTGCATTTCTCTAATCTGCAAAAGTAATATAGCGGCATCTCTTACATGACGAAGGAGCGACTCCTCCCCCAGGGCCTTCACGAGACCTTTGGTGTCCATCTGACCGAGGCGAAGGATGTAGAGCGGCCGGCCGTCTTTAAAAACAAAGAGGGAACAAAGCAGTTGATGGAAAGGTGAGTTTGCTCTGCAAAAAAAAGGAGGGTGTTTGTTCTGCAGGAAATAGGAGAAACCGCCTGAAGAGCAGCCACGCCAGTTTGATGTCAGCAGATCGCTTAGGGCGAAAGACATGGTCACTGTGGAGCATGCAAAATCCCATCTCAGTCACTCAAGGATCAGCAGAAGACAAGAAACTGGTACATTCACTGAAGACAGAAATCTAAAGGCTCAGAAATGCATTTTTAAATCAGAATAAAGCTCATTTACATCTTTTATACATCCTGAGACTAGTCTCTCATTTGGATTTCTGCCCTCCGTCGGACAGGCAACCTGGGGCCCTCCTGAAGTTTTGAACGACCTTGTTTAAATGAGTTAGATTTCCAGGCTACACTTGGGATCAGCGCAGTCGCTTACGATATTTTGGTTTTAGCACAACGCCATCTTGTCCTTTGCCAGGTCGGTCCTCCTGTATTGACCCCTCGGATCCTTTTAGGGATAACTGTTAGAAACCTTCCTTCTGGCCCAACTGCAGTCAGTCCCCCTGGTACCCACGGCATCGGGAAGGGCATAAATATAAATGCACTCCGAAGAAGGAGCAGGGAACTTTTCAAGAGGGGGGGGGGGGCGACAGACGGATTTCATTCACATGGCACTAGAGATGCAAAATTTCTGAAAATTTCCATTTTTTTAAGAGCATGCTTTTTCCCGGGGGTGGTTTTAAGGGGAAAAAATGGAAATGATTTGAAAATTTTACATCTCTAGAGAGAACTTAAACACATAAAGTCCCATATGTCTTTCGTTAAGGTCTTCATCTTATATAGTTTGAATACCATGCCACAGATGTATTATGTATCATTGTAAAAGAACATATTCCACACTCCATATATGTTTTCAATTTTTTTTCTGGGAAAAAACAAAAAACAACTTTGGAAAAAAAAATGGGAAAAATATTCCCCCCCCCCCCATTTCCCCCCCCCCAGGCCTTCCCATCTCTATGTGGCATAGAGCATGCCCACACAATATGTACAGAAGGTTAAAAAGGACCAACAGTGCAATTTTACTTTTGTTTAATTTCAAAGCCAGCCACACAAAGATTATTGGGGGGGGGGGGGGGAATAAGATTTCAGTCCACTCTACGGTTTCTCTGTCATACAACCAGGGCGAAGATAACAGGCATGTAGTTATCAGACGTTGTATCAGGTCCTTCTCATTTATGTGGGCTATAAATATTTTAAACAAACAAATAAAAATAAGTAAGCCTTGGAAGATTGTATTGAATCCCTGTGAACATCAAAAAAGAAAAATATGATTGTCCATGTGAGCTGCAACCCAATTCTTTTTCAGAAAACAGAATACCTCACACACAAAAAGAGGACAAAGGAGATAATATTAACACTGTACCTATGAGTGTATAAGAATCCATAAACAAGAAGTTTACTATGACTGTATCATAATTTATATCGTTCCGTTATGTTGTTTTGGACGGACTGTCAATTCAAAAAAAAAAGTTTTTAAAAAACCCACAAGAGAAAAACCTCAGGCTACTTCACTGTTTTTATGAACTGGTGTTTTGAACTGCACGGGGTATATATAGATGCTCGGAGAATGAGGACGAGCGTAAATAAGGAAAAACGGGGAAAGGCACAGAAGGAGCCTCCCCAAAAGATGGTGACAACTTGAGAGCACATTGAGGCATCCCTGGGCAAACAGGAGTGCCCTGTCAGCTGCTCCTTCCACTCCGGAACCACCACTGGGTCGCTTTGGACATGAACAAGGGAGAAAAAAAATCTGCTAAAGTTCCCAGAAACTATCCTGGGTGTGATTTTCAAGATCATGGGGGATCCCTCCGAGGTTACAAAAATCACACATGCAAAACGAGCAGCAGTTCTTAGTGCTTTGGGGGCGGTGTGACCCATGACTGGGTCTTCACAACCTTATAGAGCAGTCATTCCCAACGGGGGCCGTAGGCCTCCTGGAAAGGCCCTGGCGCCTTTTGACGGGGGCCACAGACTGGAAACCAATCTTCGCACACCACATTATAAAGTTCGTTGTTCGACTTGTACAATCCCGATTCGGCTTATGTTTCCTTACACATTGTGTTTATGGCCATGGCCAAAACAAAACAAAACAACAAAATGCATGTTATAGAGTAGAATTATAGAATCATAGAATAATGGAGCTGGAAGGGGCCTCTAAGGTCATCAAGTCCAACCCCCTGCTCAATGCAGGAATCCAAAGCAGATCTGACAGATGGTTCTACAACAGGACCCCTGTATCCGTGGGGGACGGGTTCCACGTTCCCACCACGTGTATGATGAAAAACACGGAATGCCATTTTAATAGCGAATACTATGCACAGCATGGTCTCTGGCTCCATCTAGTGGCCAGTTCTGGTAATGACCTCATGGCTCAATCGCCTCCTCCAGCACCAGTCCCGGGGCTCCCCTCCAGCTCACGTCGCTGCCTTGTCCCCTGCCCGAAGGGAGTCCACGAGTGGCACTGGAGGAGGCAGCAGCAGCCAATGGGCAGCCGCGAGAGGCGACGGCTCCTTCGCCTCCGCCTCCTTCCGTGTATAAAACGACCCTCAATTTTTCCTCTAATGATTTTAGGAAAAAGTGTCGTTTTATACACGGAAACATATGGTAGTACGGCCTCTGGCTCTCTCTAGTGGCCAGTTCTGGTAACTTCATCATTAAAAATATATGTATCTTGAGATTTTTCTTTTAATATTTTCAAACCATGGATAAGTGAATCAGTGGATACTGATCCTGCGGATAAGGGGGATCCTACTGTACAACAGGTCAACCCTCCAGATACAGCGCAGTGGCTTACAGAGAAATTCCCACCTTTGTCTTGGTAATGCCAACCACCCGTATAGTATTCTTCCAGAAGAGGTGGCGGTCTCCAGGTTTCCAGAATGTAGTCCACTTGGTACTGCTTACGCCAGGTCAGGGACTGACAGAGCATCTCCCGCGCCTTGTCAATGTTGAAGTCACGAGCCCTCAGGAAACGGAGAATATGTTCATCTTTGGGAATCTGAGCCAAAGAGAGAAGAACGGTGTACTTAAAAATGTCCTTGAGGTTCAGTCGGGGGAAAAAATGCCTCTTAAGAACCGGTTTGGCTATGAAAGAATCCCTACGTCGGACAGCAAACTCAGTAGAACCAAGTGAGGTAGAAGGATTTACTCTGATGAGCCACAACATTAAAAAGCACTGAGAGGTTAAGTGAACAACACTGTTTACATCATTACAATGGCACCCGTCAAAGGCTAGGATAATGTTAGGCACCAAGTGAACAGGCAGTTCTTGAATGTCCTGTGTTGGAAGCAGGAAATACGGGCAAGCGAAAACGTCTGAAGGACTTTGACGAGGGCCAAATGGCGATGGCTAGATGACTGGGTCAGAGCCGTCTCCATAAATGGCAAGCTTTGTGAGGTGTTCCCGGTAGGCAGTGGTTCATATCTACCAGAAGCGGTGCAAGGAAGGACAACCGGCGAACCGGCATCAGGGTCACTGAGGCGTGCGGGGAGCGAAGGCTCACCCGCCTGGTCGAATCACCCAGGAGAGCGACTATAGCACCACCGGCTGAAAAACTCCACACTGGCCAGGACAGAAAGGTGGCGGGACTTAAGAGCGCATCTTGGCGTTCAGAGGTCTCTGTGGCGTCTATGCCACAAGGTATCAGGGCTGTTTTAGCAGCACGAGGGGGACCTCACATGATATTAGGTGTATTTTGACGTTGTGGCTGATCAGCGTAGCTTCTCTGGCTTCGCCCAGAGACCTCGGCGGTGTAATAACTCAGAGAAGCCAATGCAAACACAGAATGACTTCATCCGTTTCTGTAATGAGCGGACTAAGAAAAAAAAAAAGTCCTTAAGGCCGAGATACACAGGCAGCCGGTACAAAGAAACGGCTTTACATCCTCAAATAATGAGGACACCCCCCCCCCGGGGGCCACTGGTTTTCCTCCCTCCGAACAGAAGGGCTTCCGTCACAGGTGCTTACTTTCCCCTTGTGCGTTTCTTGCAGCCATTGTCGGAGTTGGATCAGGCAGCTCTCCTGCATGGGAGTCAACTGTCCCAGATACCTTTCAATGTAATCTGCATCCAGTTTGTCGGCTAAGGGAGAGGACAAAACAGCCACAGAAGAAGCGGGTCAGCAAAGCCGGCATGTCGGTCCCTTCGTTTTGGTTCTGAGAGTGACTTCCTACAAACGTTTCGGCTTTCTTCGGAAATTAACTGCTAGAGTGACCGAAGCAATGTTCGAGTACTCCTGCATCAGAGACCAGCGTGAAGCTATCTAAAAGGCCGTATCTCCCTTTATGAGCCTGCTCGGGTGGTCAGGTCATCAGGTGCGCTTGGTGGGGACACATGGGAGAGGGCCTTCTCTGTGGCTGCTCATTTAGACTCTGGAACTCCCTCCCACTGGAGGCCAGCCTGGCCCCATCTTGGCTGTCCTTCCGCAAGCAGGCAAAACCCTCTTCTCTTCCGCCAGGTTATTCCTTAGCAACTGGCAGCCTGAGAGGGGTCTTTCAATGGATCGTTGTGCTCCGCTGTTTTTAAACGTGTTTTTAATATCCATTTCATTGACTGTTCTTAATATAATACTTGTTTAATTCTTTTTTAAATCTTTGTACATACTGTTTTTAGCTTTTAAATATTGTCATTTAATTGTTGTAAGCCACATTGGACCCTTTTAAGGAGAAAAGCGGATTAAAAAACTATTTTCAATATATAAAGAAGAAAGTATAGCAGGACCCCCATTTCCGCTGGGGAATGGTTCCAAGCCCCCAGTGGATACTGAAAACCGTGGATAATATTGAATATATAGCACGGTAAAAGGGAAAAAAATAGAATTTTTTTTTTCCACATACATTACCAGAATTGGCCACTAGAGACCACCCTATGTATGCTTCATTAACAAGTATTCATAGTACGGTCTCTGGCTCCCTCTAGTAGCCAGTTCTGGTAATACATATGAAAATAGTTTTTTCTGGATTTTTTCCTTAGTTTCAGATCGTGGATAAGTTAATCGGTGGATACTGATCCCGTGGATAAGGGGGTCCCCCTGTATAAAGAAGAGAATGTGGATTGATACACCATCACATAACATCTTGACTTAGCTGAGAGTTGTTCTCTTTTTTTTTTCCTATCCTCGATCTTCGGAGAAACTAAGTGTTCCCTATACCTATTGGGAGAACCAGCTTTTGGTGCCGGTAAGCTTAACAGATTAAAATTTTGTTTTCCACCGTGTACACTTCACTGCTGATCCAAAGCCTATATTTGTCCTATTATATTTTTAAAGGAGAAACTGGGTCACATATTCAACTAATTTGCTATAAAATGTCCCAAATCCTTAAGACAGGATTGAAGGTTTGATGCAGCCGTCTTACTGAAGCTAAGGGGCTGGGTCAGGACGTTGCCTGCACACGAAATCACATGGGTACTTTATATATACGTTGCCTCAAATTTGATTAGTGGCATAATATCCAGAATTTGAAAAAGAAAATCAAATTACGTAACACCTAAAATAGCTAGGTCAATGCGAAGGGGATGAGCCATCTCTCAAAACGAGCCGGCATCTCTCCCCTTCATGCATTCCCCACAAAGCCGCAAGGTTATATTGCTTCCCCCCCCCCCCCCCAGGAAATTAGTCGGACAACATTTTACACCTTTTGCTACGTAGGCAAAAGGATGCATGAGCAAAGCCCCACGGAAGAAGGAAGAAGGAGAGGGAGCTTGCTCCCCGGCCAACATTTGGAGCAGGGAAACAGATGTGCCCTGGCAGACGTGTGCAGCCAGCCGGTAGTAAAGGGGGCTCGGTATCAGGAGGGGAGAGTCACGGGACTGCAGCTGTGATGGAAGCAAATGGGGACAAAGAGAAAGGAAACAACAGGGAGGGGAGAAAGAACGGGTGGCATTTGCTCAGCACATACAATTTCCTTCTTTGTGGGCCCGAAACACAAGGGCTGACAGAGAGACTAGACCAGGGACGAATCGCCCAGAGACATGCAGCTGTCAAGACGCCAGGAGCCCCCCACCCCACCCCGGACAAACTAAGCTCTCCAAATTTATCCAGAGACCCAGATCCTTGTGCGACGGAGCTGCAGACAACCGCTCGGGGACGAAGTGAGGGACGGAAGGAGAGGAAGCGGCCGTATCTGCTCAGGGTTCAAAGGGATCCTGGCCGAGAGCCTCCCAGCGAGGGGGCCACGGAGTTTCCGGCCAGCTTGCAAACACATACCGTCTGGGGTCGAGGCTTCTGCGGGAGGGCAGGCGTTGCCTTGCGGTTCTTTGTCGCTGCCACACGGGTGGGATTCGGCTGGCCCAGGGCCTCTGGGACACCCTGCCGGAATCTGACACGCCTTGGGCTTTCCCAGGGCTTCGGGGGGACGCCATCGGGGGATAAAAGTGATCCCCTTGCCAATCAGCTCCTTCAGATAATGCTCTATCACTTCTTTGCCCTGAAATCAAAGGATTTATTAAATGTTTAACTCTCTCCTCCGACGCAGACCGTCTAGGAAAGACTCTTGTCTAAAGACTCTCCATTACCAAAGAAAAATGTTGGCAGTCTAGCGGGTACAGGTTGAGATCTAAATCTTCTTTCAGATTTCTGTACCCATGATTATGCTGGAGAAACTCAAGAAGTTACATTCCCAGGCCCACAGGCCCGTTTTCCAAGTTAGAAAAGTTCTGCAGGTACAGCTGGACCACGGTATCCGCGGGGGGGGGGGGGAGTTCCAAGCCACCCCGGGGATGCTGAGAAACGTGGAACACTGTTTTAATAGCAAACACTATACCTACCATGGTCTCTGGATCTCTCTAGTGGCCAGTTCTGGCAATGTCATCCTTAAAAATATATATAATTGGGGGAATTTTTCTTTTAATATTTTTAATATTTCCAGCCAGTGGATAAGTGAATCAGCAGATACTGATCCCGCAGATAGGGGGTGTCCTACCAGATCAATGGCATACATATTGCGCAGTGATGCAAACGCATCAGAGGAAGAAATATCAGTTCATAATTACCATAACAGAATAGGTTGAACTGTGGACAGAGGTGCGTTGGAAGACCCTAAGGAAGTCATGAAGAGTGTCATCTCGTTTCATACCTCAAATGCCCAATTAAAGGTCTGAACCTGACTTGTTCATCCTGGAAAAAGGCGGGGCCTGGGAAGGGTGGCTAAGCCTGGAGATGATGTTAGGACGGCTCGGGAACATACCCCACCCTCAAGCAAACTGCCATCATCCAGGTCCTCAGGCTCATGTCCTCCGTAGGCTGAGGACTGAATTACAGCTGCTGTTGCTTTAACTCAGAATAGGCCCACCCTATTCTGGGCAGCCCATCCCAACCCTAAACGTCCCCTTCCATCAACTCCCCCTGTGCCATCAGGAAAGGACAAGATGGGGGTTGGAATGAGATTTTTGTCTGAAATAATTCAGCAGGGGTTGTCAAGAAATTATGAGGTCCAATCACCAAGTAGAGGTTTTCCCCCTTTATTTGTTCAGACTAACATAGGCTTATATGTAATGTGCCAGGAAAGTTATCAACCTTCTTTTCTCAACTTCTTGAAATAGATGTAATTCAAATATATATAGAAATGTAATTCTATATATATATATATATATATATATATATATATAGAATTGCATCTATCTATGCATGATTTGATTTGATTTGTTGATTTAATTTGATTTTGATCTCGAATGATTAATTATTTTCATTTTTGAATATTGTTGATATTTTTAATTGTTTGTGTACACTGATGTACGCCGCCCAGAGTAGTCAGAGCGACTAGATGGGCGGGATAAAAATGTAAGAAATAAATAAAATAAATATCTATCTATCTATCTATCTATCTATCTATCTATCTATCTATCTATCTATCTATCTATCTATCTATCTATCTATCTATCTATCTATCTATCTATCTATCTATCTATCTATATTAAAGTAGGAAGCTCAAGGAGGGGGGAAGAGGTTAGTTTGTTTATCCATCCATCCATCCATCCATCCATCCATCCATCCATCCATCCATCCATCCATCCATCCATCCATCCATCCATCCATCCATCTTTTATACGCCACTCTGGGTGGTTTACAACATAATAAAACAGTAACACTAAAAAAGAAAGAAAGAAAGAAAGAAATCAAACATACTTAATGGTTATACAAAAATCAAAATCAAAATTACAATATACAATCGCAAATAACCAAAACAACATTAACATTAATGGAATTAATACCATTAATTTAACAGGCAAGATGGCAGAGCAAAAATAAACGCTGAGACTGTCTTATCCTGATGTCATCTATGGAAAAGCCTGTCTGAAAAGCCATGTTTTGAGGGATCGTTTGAAGGTTCCCAGTGAAGGGGCCAGGCGGAGTTGGGGTGGGAGGTTGTTCCAGAAGTGGGGAGAGACCCCCGAGGTTTCTAATCTTCTCTTTCTGGGCCTCTCTGGGGGTCAATCATCCCAACGACCCCAGCTGGGAAGATCGAATAGGCCGGGAACATCTCATGGAGAGGAGGTTAGTTTTAGAGAACACACACTCCCATCGAGATCTACACAATTTGACTCTAGGTGAGATCGCCACGGATGGACTAAGCCACTTATCCCTCCTCCATCCACGGGTAGCACCTGTGTTGAACACCAAGAAAGTCATCTCACGTTCTCTGTGCAGGCAGTCTTGGCCTGGCAGAAGAGGTTCTGATCACTATCCTTCCCCCACAACCTTGGATGGAATTCTACCTGAAGGACCGTATCTCCTCCTATGAGCCTTCTTGGCATTTTAAGGTCTCATCAGAGGAGGCCCTCCTCTCGGTCCCACTGCCGCCAGCCCAGGCACGGCTGATGGGGACACGAGAGACAGGGCCTTCTCGGTGGCAGCTCCCAGGTGATGGGAGGCTCTCCCTCGGGAGATCAGGTTGGCCCTCCTCTCTTTTATCCTTCCACCGACAGCTGAAGACCCATCTTTTCAGGCAGACTTTTCACCATCATGATTGAGATCACTGTTATAATGGTCACAGCAGCAAGATTAATATTTGCAAAAAAAAAATTGGAAAAATGACAAACAAATTAACCTTAAAGATTGGTATAAAGAAATGTGGAGTTTAGCGAGAAATGATAAGCTAACTTGTGAAATAAAAGTAAGAAGGGGAATGACAAAATATAATGATTTTAAAGAGGCATGGAATCTGTATTTGAACTACAGTATGTTTTTGTAAAAGGGAGAGGTCATAAGCCAGCAGAAGAATCAATGTATTTTTGAGTGGAATGGGGTGAAAAGAGATTAAAAGGATATATTTGGTTATCTGGTCCCGAGGGTGATGGTGGCACAGGGGGGAAATTTTAATAATATTGTATAATATGTATGTACACACATTTTATCTTAGTGTTATTATTGTTTTTCTTTAATAATTTTTTTTTAAAAAAACCCCATCATGATTGAGTTCCTGAATGCCTTTTTTAAAAGTGAAGATCTTTTAAAATGCTTTCTTGCTTTTAATTATTTAATTGTAATTAGCAGATCGTTTAGTTGTTGTTTTTAATATTTAACTTATTATGTTTTTAATTCTATTCTTTTTAATATTGTGCACCGCCTTGGGTCCCGTTCTAAGGATAAAGGAGGCTTATAAATAAAACAAACAAATAAATAAATGATATGTTCCTGCGTACATAGATTTCTTAGCCACCTTAGGGTCTCCAGGCAAGCAGAAGACAACAAGAGAGGCCTAGAATATTTCTGCTGTAATTTACAGACCCGCAATGCTCACCCGCTTGATGTTGGAAGTATACTGCTTCATTGCAATTTTCTCCACCGTGTTCTCAAAGCCAAAGAAGGATTTGATGTCCAAAGAGGCCGACTGCTCAAAGCATGTCCAGTTTTCATTTTCAGGGTGAACCTAACCTCAGACATAGATGAAACACCGTTAAGGATCAGCGTGGCAGACTGTAAAAATACTGTTCGGAACAGATACAATTAGAAAGCCAGTTCTCCAATGTAATTTTTCTACGTAGTTGGCATCTGGTTCAATGTTCCTCCAGGAAAGCTTTAGGCTAAATTCACAAAGGATAAAGTGTGCATTTGGTAACAGGAATGAGAAACTCTTCTGAACTCCTTACGCTCATCTGCCGAGCTGTATAGCTTCTAAATCTCTGAAAACTGGCTTCTGTGGACAATTACTCCTGCTTGCTAACTTAATCTTTGAGGAATCTGCCTTGAAGCAAAACTTCCCCTGTTGATGGTTGTCCAGATATTACCACTGGTGAGTCAAGTGGCTGCCCACCTGTTGAGCATGGGAGGAAAGTTCTGCATGAAGTTAAATGAGATGACACAAATATAGGATTACAGGAAATGAATGCAGAAATTTAGGAAGGGCTCCATAACAACACCTCCCCACTTTCTTCCCTGATCAGAACACTAGGAAATAAAGTCTTGCTGCAGTTTGTGAAATCACTATCTCTGAAGGAGTTGAAATAAGACACCAGGAATTAAAAGTAACTATAACAACTGCTAGAACATACGGCCACAGCGCCTCGGTGCTGTGTTTCCCGGGACATCGAGGCTAGACCTCATGTTGGGAGATCTACGGCTTCTGAGGCAGGTTGTGAGGAACCATCGAGCAGAGGGGGCGAAAGCACAATTTAAAGAAAAACCTGCGGGCATGAGGGGTTGCTGGGTCCTTCTGATGGATCCTTCAGTCTCTCTGCCTCCTAGCTAAGCTCTGGCACTAGAAAGGACACCTCCTCACCGAAAAACACGATGGAGGGAGAAGCGGCAGCACCCTCTCCCACCCACCACTTTCCAACGGGAAATCACCTGCCCCGCTCTCCAGCTGTTTGACAGTGACCTATATTTGAAGCCATAGGTCTGCCGCCTTCATGTCTCATTCTGCCCCGAGGCGGCCCCTGAGACGGAGCCAACGTGACAACAGAAGGGGAGTGCCACTGTATGTTACAGCAGCCTCATAGACTACGTTGTCCTTGGCTGTAGGGACGCCATGATATTTAAGAGACCTGCAGGTTTTAGTCATGAAGGTCGCCCAAAGCCAAGCCATAGATCGGAAAGCTTCTTGGCTTTCAAGAATCTGCCGTTCTGAATAGGCGCCGATCACGCAGGTAAGTTACACAAGCCAGGCTTTTGTTTACCCAACACAAAAGGGTATCTGATGGCTCCCGGACACGGACATGACTCTCAAATGTCACAGCCGGAACAAAGCAGTAAACCTCGGCTGAACCAAAGACAGGCTTCTGTGACAGTGAGGCACCTTGGCTAGAAGAGCTTCCTAGGTACATCTTGATGGGGTTACAGCAAGCATAATGGAGACAAAGAACATGAGATAGGTAATCTAGCAACTTGATTACATCCATCTTGGCTGTGCCTAAGTCTTCCTGGTTTCTGCTGGCCCAATGAAGAGAAAGAGTTCTGAAATACTCTATAATAACAAAACATTAAAAAAAAACCTGTGTGTGCTTGGGTTTCTGTCTCCACTATAGCTTATCTGGCACTGGTGAGGCCTCATCTTGAGTCCTGTGTCCAGTTCTGGACACCGCCCTTGAAGAAGGATGCTGACAGACCGGTGCAAGTTCAGAAGAGGGCAAGAAGGAGGATCAGGGGACTGGAAACCAAGCCCTGTGAGGAAAGACTGAAAGAGCTGGCATTTGACTCCAGTCCTGAGAAAATTATAAATACTAAACCAAGGGCCATCCTCCCCCAAATAGAGAAAAATGACCATCGACTGTACAATGCGGAAGACTGATACCAATAAAACCGGGTCACCCTAGTAGCTGCTAAGCTGCAAGGCCACCCGCTTCATTTTACATAGGAAAAGAGAAATGTAGTAAATGGAAAACTTACTGAGTAGCTACAGGTCTCCAGGACAATGACACGATTGGAAAAGGTCTCGTTACGAGCTTCGATGAGAAGGGTCCGTTCTTTCCAGTTCACCGTGTTCTTCTGTACGAAAAACACATATTCTACCCCAGCAATCTAAAAAAGGACAGACGGGACAGGATGTCAGGAAACAGAGCAAGGAATACATTAAGGGAGCTTCTGGGCAAAGGAAAAATGAGCTCAGATGTACACGCCCCATGAAGCTGACTCAGCCCCCACCTTCTTCAGCAACCGAGGTGCGTCTACATTGAGTTTGCAACTTCGCTCAACGACATGAACGGCTCCGTCTTCACTCTTGGATTCCCGAAGGATCTCGCTGCCCAGGAAAACCGGAATCTCAGGGCACGTGGGAAAGCGTTTCTCGTAAGCCTAAGAAACAAACACAGATTCAACGCTTTCAGGCCAGTTCAGTTGACAGTGTGGCTCGTTTAAATAGCCATTTCCATGCCTGGAATTTAGCCGGGATCCAGGTATCATTTCAAGCAGAGCTCGTAGGACGTCCGGTTGAGTTTGGCAGGTCTTTCAAGAAAAGCAGTTCGGGTGTAAAGCTTCTTCCAGGCAAGGAAGATCGCAGTCCAGAAAGCTTGGGAGGATCAAACGCACAATTATCAAAGCAAGAAACACATTGACTCCATTTCTTTCTCCAAATGAATAAGAAAAATCCCCCTGAAGTATACAAGAAACATATACCTTATGTTCCCCTAAATCACCAGCTACATTTTCTCTCCTCTCTTTCTCGTAAAACACAAGCAAGTTGATGTAGCTACATCCATAGAACCAGGCACCCCATTCATTCAATGCCAAGGCACACTTTCATACCTCCGTTCTTTTCTACACACACCCAATTCTGGGGTCAGCTCCAACCTTTGTTAAGCCTTTCCTGCTTCCACCACCTCACTCACAAAGCAAAACTCTTCACCCTGAATCACCTAGCAGATCTCCCCCCAAAAACCCGTGGGTCATTCTGTCTCGCAGGGGTGGGTGGGAATAAAAATAAATGATTAAAAAAAACACACAAATGGATTTAAAATGTGATTTAAACCATGAATCTGATTTTTTAAAAAATCTGAATGGTCAAAAAAAAAATCTAAATTCAAATCAGGATTTAAATCAATTTGATTTAAATTGTAATTTACATCAACTGGAATTAAATCGAATTTACCCTGTCCTGTAGCCTTTCTCCAAGTCTGGTTTGGAAAGCAGTAGGAATCTTTTTTATTTTTCTTCTCTATCTACGATTTTCTTTTTAAAACAATTTTTTGCTGGCCTCCCAAATGCACTGTAAAACAGCTGTCCTTTCATCTCCGAAAAATGTGTCTCGGCTAAGCCAGTGAAAACGGAGGGGGATACACATTTTGGCTGCCACAAAGGAGAATGGGGACAGGCTCATATGGTGTCTTTGGGGCCCAAGTTAGCCACCCTGGACCTACAGAGCAAAAGACACACACTAGCCAGCAAGCTATACCACCAGTCAAGTTTCTGTGTTGGTGATCACAGCGTGGTGCTTTTCTATGGTAACCTTTCAAGTGTAGACAGTCTTTGTCCCAGCTTCACAGGACCTATTTGTTAAGAAAGGTAACTAAATCTACTTAGATCCATCATCATCTTAGAACTGCAGAGCTGGAAGGGACCGTATGGATCATCGAGTCCATCTCTTATCAAGAAGGCACAGCGGGGGATCGAACTCCCAACCTCCAATATACAAGGGAAAAGATCCCCCTGTCCAAACACTGAGTTTTATTCTATTTGGATATCACCTTGCCCGAGAAGAGAAAACCTCAGGATGACTCCTGCTCTCATGTGGTACAGAGGCAAATGGCTAGATATGGGATGTGAAGTGGCCCTCAACATTTAGAGATATTTCTCCACTCTTTTTGATCACAACCAACAATGCAAGCAAGTGACCTTGAGAAGCCGATTATACAAGCCATATTGTGTTGCAGGGACTAGAAATATCAGAAGCCGTCTTCCTGAGGCACAAGACCATCCATGTGTTCAGCAGCAAGCGGCCGAAAACCCTCCCAGACCATGTCTATTCAAGTCTATTCCAGTTCAGCCAGGAATATTCAAAGCTCACACAACACAGGAAAGCTGTCCAAATTAGGTTATTTACCAGCACTTCAAAAATATCCTCTCTGTTTCAGAAATAAAAATCAAGGAAAGCAAAGGAAAACCAAGGCGTAAGCAGGAAAAACTAGAAAAGGTCTCGTGGGCCTTAATCATCATCATCTTAGAACTCCAGAGGTGGAAGGGGACCCTATGGATCACTGAGTCCGGTCCCTGTCAAGGAGGCCCAGTGGGGGAATCGAACTCCCAACCTCTAGTTCCACAGCCAGATGCCTAAACCACTGAACTATCCAGCACTTCTTAATAATAATCTTAGAACTGCCAAGCTGGAAGGGACCCCATAGATCATCAAGTCCAGCCGCTGCCAAGAAGGCACAGACGTCAGACTCCCAACCTCTGGCTCCACAGCCAGATGGCTCAACCACTGAGCTATCCAGCAATTCATACAAATACAAGAGCAGGTGATGCTTCTATTAGACCACTAAAAGACCACTAATCATCCTCAGGCTGAGCACCAGATTTTGTGGACAGTTCAGAAGAAAATATATATGAGAGGCCGAAAAATTCATGGCCGATATCTGTGCCAGAAACACTTCTTAAAAGGTGTGCGTTCCAACACTGGTGGCAAACGGCCTTTGAGGGTGTGTGGTTTCAGGCTTCACCCCTGGGTAGTATTTGGCAGGAATTCTTTATTTGAATTGCTGGAAGGAAAATTTCCAGCCAAACGTGATTAGGGTGAAACCTCACCCCTGAACGGTCATTGGCAGTCAGAGTCTGAATGCACCTTAACTCCAAGATATTTATTTAAGACAAGAAGGGAACTTTGTTAGCATATTCCTGCAGACACGTATGTAGAACTTCTTTCGAAGTCATATAGTGATGCTCGCTTTTCAACTCTCTTGGAAACCAGAACCTGTGTGGGAAAAACAGAATCACCTTTATAATAATCTTGGAACTACAGAACTGGAACCCTGTGGATCAGGGGTCTCAAACTCAATTTACCTGGGGGCCGCTGGAGGCAGAGTCTGGGTGAGGCTGGGCTGCATCAGATTTTCCGCCAAGCAGAGCAAGAGCCCGAGGAAGCCGCCCAGGAGTTTCCTTAGCCCGGCTGGGGCTCCGAGGAGGAGGAGGAGGAGGAGGGGCATGCGAGCCCTCGTTGCCTGGCCACGACCCCCTCCGGCTCCTTCTTCACCACCACCACCACCAGCAGCAGCAGCAGGACAAAGAAGCGGAGAAGGGAGGGAGCGCCGGCGACCGCTTAGCCAGGGGGAGGAGGGCACGACATAAAATTAAAAAAAAAACCCTCACAGAATTCACCTTGTCAAAGGAGAAAAGCCCCCACCGGTACCCGTGAAATTAAACAGAACGGGGCGGGGGCCCCCACAGGTGCATGCACGCGCATGCACACACACACACACACACAAACAAACACACACGGAGGTCCGGCAACCTTCCTCTGAGGGCCCCCCCTAAAAAAAAGGCGCACTCAGCAGCAGCAGCTACCCCCACCACGACAGAGGAGCAAACTTTGCGAGGCGAGCCCAGGCAGCCTCCAGAGCCGAGGCGGCTGAAGCAGGACGAAGAGGAGGAGGAGGAGGAAGCACCGCCGGGTGCTGAGGCGGCTGCTGGCCGGGCTGGTGCTGGGGGTGCCGAGAGAGAAAGAGAGCCGCTTCCCTGGAAGAGGCGGCGGCGGCAGCTGCTGTTGGCGGCTTGGAGGTGCTCTTCGAGGACGGGCCGGGAGCGACTTGACAGCAGAGGACGCGTGGGTGCTTCGGGGGGGAGGCAAGGTGGGGGCCACAAACTATTGTCCTGCGGGCCGCAAATGGCCCCCGGGCCGCATGTTTGAGACCCCTGCTGTGGATCATCAAGTCCAGCCCCTGTCAAGGAGGCACAGAGCGGAAATCGAACTCCCAGCCTCTGGCTCTGCAACCAGAGACCTTAAACGGTTGAGCTATTCCTTGTCCACAATTTTTAGACTACCTGAGAAGAAAAACATGTTTCCATCACTTATTCTTGTGAGAGTCCCCCAGAGATAAAACCGCCAAGAGCCACGATTTTTGCCAGAATTCCAAAAGCCCACGACAAATCAAAGAAAATCTTCAAAGAAATGGTCTATTTCAGGCAGGTTCAGGGGCTCTAGCAAATGCAAAATGGCTTACACTGAAAAACACCAGAATATGACCTGTAGAACAGATCCTTCAGCCACCACATTAGATAATAAATATATGTATTTATGCTTCAGAGAACAAGATGCTCATTACAAACCAAGCAAGCAAGGAAGAGCGGACGTGACATTTAACATGGTTTGCCTTTAATATTACATCTCGGCTAAGGATTACGTGAACACGTAATCACAAAACTGAACCCCCTCAAGGTCCCAGTTTTATGCATTCGGACCAAAGGGGAATCACGAAGGTTCCGGTCAACATCGTGCAAAATGGGGTAGAATAGACGATGACACCGCTAGAAATTAAAGACACCAAAAGAAAAATGAGTCTCAGATAACAGAGAGCAGAGTGTTGGTTTATAAAAATTTGGGCAGGGGCCACCACATTAGTCGCTTACGGCAAACATAACAAGATGCCTTATGCTTTGTTCTGCACACATTTTTTGCGGACCGCAGCCCAAGCGTGTTGCAGGAATGGGCGTCTATTTAAACGTGTGCCGGGAATGCAGAGAAATCGAGTCAACAAAGGTAGAAACAGAGAAGATTATCCTAGAAGATTATCCCAACACTGGTCATTTAACAGTAAGTCTCTGATGGAGAACAAGGCCATCCTAGCACAGGGATTACAAAGTTTGACACAGGTACGGCGGAGGTTGAGAGGACAATGATATTTACAAACATGTAAGAACCCTTTTTCATAAAAGTGAATGAATTGATAAGAGATGGACATGGACTCTCACCAGAAGTTCTCACAATATAGGTAATATTTGAAGCCAGCACACGGAGGCCTGGAGCTGCATTGTGAGTCTTGTCTGTGTTCGGACTGATTTTAGGTGGGAAAGCAGCAAAGTAAACTCAGTAAGGCTGAACAGAACACACTCTGTGTACCTTTGCAATTATCACAGAGCCACAAGATCTAAACAAGATCTATAAATACAGAAAACCTATCACATTTCAAAAACACAGCAACCGGCTCCAGTGTATACATATCAGGAAGAGACCGTAAGTATCTGTTTTGTGGTTTTGTACAAAACCACACGTTACAGGGGGTTGCCGGTCACCTTCTTTGTTTCTTTGGGGGCGGGAGCCACAACACAATGGCGGGTATCTTTAGGAAAGGATGAAAGAAACTTGGAGCAGGAAGCCAACCAACGAAACATCTCCAGAGAAAAGGTTGAACAAGCCTGTCGTTTGTGCTCAGGCTGACAAGTCTACTGTGCCAGCTTTTCATTAAAAAAAAATGTTAATAGAAAATAGAGATGGGGACGAATCAGAAAAATGGCAGTTCGTGGCTACCCACGAACCACGAACTTTCTGAACTCGAACCACAAACCAGTTCTTTTTTTTAAAAAAAGTTTGTGCCTGAGGGGAGGGAAACTAACCCCCCCACCCCTTCTGCTACCTGCCTGCCACCTTCCCACTGCCCCCGCGTCGCTTCCCTACCAGGTCCTGCCATCTACTCCTCCTCCATCATCATTCCTGCTGCGACCAGAAGCAATCTGGCGCCGTGCAGTCCTGATCCAGTGCTGTGCAGCCGCACAGCTGAAAGGGAAGGTTGGTCCCAGTCAACTTTCCCTCTAAGCTGCGCATGCGCTCACTCAGAGCCCTACTGGGGCTGCGCATGGGCAGCTGGGTTGTTTACGTCCCGCTCTGAATGAAGCCCCACCCACTCCCGCTTCCACGCAGTGGGACAGAAAATGAGAGGGAACGCTGGTCCCGGCCCATCTCTCTAATCCACTGGGACCCAGGCGCATGCCCAGAGATACCAGGCCCGGCTCACGGAGGCCAGGCCACTGTCTCTGCACATGCCCATGCCCGTCAGCTGATAGGCAGGCAGATGCGCAGAGAAAGCAGGTCCCGCTCCCGGAAGGGAAGACAGGCCACTGTCTCTGAGGATGGTGGTGGCACCGAAGGAGGAGGAGGAGGAGGAGGCAGGACGAGGTTGGGAGGCGATTGGGCCAGTGGGAAGGAGGTGGAGGGCAGGCTGTGGGGGCAGGGGTGGGCAAACGAACCAGGAAGTTTGTTAAATTCGTTTAAAAGTTCATTATCGGCTAGTTTCGTTTTGGTTCGTCGGTTCTGACAAACCCGAACCAATCTGAACCAACCAACCCGTGATTTTTTTGACGAACGACCTGGTTCGTTTTTTTGGTTCGTGCCCATCTCTAGTAGAAAGATGTAAACGGCGACAAGTAACTCACAGTATTGCCCTTTAACGCTACGTCGCATGCGACTTTTCCAACATCATTGTTTACCTCTGCATGAGAACTGTATGTGACTGTTTCAGAAAACAAGCAGCCCTGCTTCCAACGTGAGAAACTACCAAAAAGGAATTCGGTACACATTGAACAACTGAGCAAAAGGGGACAGTATAGCTTATTAAATAATCATGTGTCATCAAGTTAATCCTGACTTATGTCGACCCTGTTCAGGGTTTTCCAGGTAGAGAAGACTCAGAAGTGGTTTCCCCTTCCTTTCTTCTGGATGCTCATTGGGACCGTGCAGCTGGCCCAAGGCCACCCAGGCTGGCTCTTCTTCCAGGAGGCACAGTGGGGGGACTCGAACTCCCAACCTCTCTGGCGCCGCAGCCAGAGACCTAAACCCCTGAGCTAGCCAGCCAGCCAGCTAGCTTCTTATTAACAGCTAATTAATATAGCAATAGCAATTGTATCTCTCCTGTGCCACAAGGGGCTCAGCACTGAATCTTACAACCAGCCTGTTCAAGATAGTGGTTCGTTCAGGACCACTTAGTAAGTTTTGCAACCAAGCAGGGACTTAAACCTGCAAATTTTATCATCACAGAATTACCGTACAATCTCCTTTTCTCATCCTTCTGCTCTCCATAAATCTTATCACTTCACAACAAGCTGTGAAGCTCCCCGCTCTGATGAAATATCCATGATCCAGGGAACAGTCCTTCACATATTCTACAAGACTATTCTACCCTTGGAGATACTAACATTCGTAATAAAATAAATTCCTGCAGTTCTGAATTATGTGAAGCAGGTTCTGGGGGGGAGAACATGCAGGCAGACATTCAGCATAGTTAGAAACCATTGGTTTTGGGGTTTGGGGTGTGTGTGTGTTCATATCTGCTAACTGCCTCGTTCCGAACAAAGTCAGGGCCAGTGACAAGAAAGCAAAACATAGCAGAAATCTCAAGGACAGCAAACTAAGCAAACTTTATAGGGTGTGGAAACTGGACAGTCAAGAAAGCCGATAGGGGAAAAAACTGATTTGTTTGACATGTGGTGATGGAGGAGAGCTTTGGTGATACTCTGGGTGGCCAGAAAGAGAAACTGGTGGGTCCTAGATCAAATCTAGCCTGAACTCTCTCTGGAGTCAAAAATGATGAAGCTGAGGGCTGTCCTACTTTGGGCACATCATGAGAAGGCAGGATTCTCTATAAAAGACAGTAATGGTTGAAGGCAATAGGAAAAGAAGAAGACTGGAGATGGACTGGCTCCCTAAAGGAAGCCATGAGAGTTGAACAGGGCAGTTAGGGAACAGGACCTATTGGAGAGGGCTCATTCACAGTGTCGCTATAAGTCGGAGGCGACTCAATGGCATATTACGACGACGACAGCAAGAGACGAAGGAAAAGAACAAGTTATGATTTGTTGGCTGGCAAAACAGTGACCGTCAGCGATTGACAGGGCAGTTTCACACCGCCAAGGACTGCAAGAAGATTTCGTTAAGCGGAATATGTAATCAAAACTAAGACCTGGGTCAGCAATTTATAGTGCGCTGTTCTGCATCTCCCGAAAAGGTCACGACTAGGATATTTAAGCAGAAGCATTTTGCATGCATGAAAACCGACTCGACATCAAAGCCCCTGCTTTTACATGATCCTCCTTGAGCAAACCCGTCGAACGCAGACGCCTGGTGAAAACGGGGAACCGCTCTCAGGATTCTTACGGCGGCCTTGCTCCACAAGCCACGACCTTGTCTGACCCTGCTCTGCCAGTAACTTTGGTGATCTGGCTGCCAGCGTTCGCAGGGAGGAAAAGGTTAGGATGATGGAATGCAAATCCCAGGCAGGAGCACCATGCTCCCGCGAAGATCACAGAAGAGCTACCCAGCTGGGAGGCAGCTCTGGGGTAAGGGCCCTCCAGTTATTCAGAGGAAAGCTGCTGAGGAAACAGACAGACGGTGTGTGTGCACACGCCACGGCTGTGCAAAATGCTCGGTGTCCGTTTTCACAGGCGGCAGGAAGGAATCTTCCATGCTGCAAGTCACACCGGGCTCAGGCGTCCAGACAGAACTGGAATGTGTTCTTCGGAGGCCCATAGTGAGATATTTTGCTTCCAGCGCGAGCAGATTACGAACTTTTCATGCTTAGATATGAGGGCCAATTTACTGGAAAGGAAGCCATCAGATGCAAGCACCTCTATAATATTCAGTTCAAATTAAAGCTGCTTATTCCCCCCCCCCCCATTACAAGATAACGAGAGAATGGTCCAATGTACAGGAGCCGGACAAAGCAATTCCAAAGTGCTAGTTTTACATAGGGCTTCTTGAGTGTAAGCACCCTTGTCATCATTCTACCTTTCTCAATTCCAGCAAAAGGTTGGTTCTTATAGATCCTACCATGTTTCCCCTAAAATAAGACAGGGTCTTCTATTAATTTTTGCTCTAAAAAACTGCATTAGGGCTTATTTTCAGGGGATGTTTTATTTTTTTCATGGACAACCATCTACATTGATTCAAATACAGTCATGTCATCTTCTTCTGGTTGCTGCACAAGGGTGGAGGTGGGGGTTTCATTTAACTGGGGCTTATTTTTTGGGGTAGGGCTCATATGATGAGCATCCTGAAAAATCATACTAGGGCTTATTTTCAGGTTAGGTCTTATTTTCGGAGAAACAGGGTACCTGTGAACAGATCCTTGCAACGATCCATTCACTCACATCAGCTGCACAGCTACTAGCCATCATTGAGGAATATCTTTAAGGCAGTGAGGAAACGGATTAAGTCAAGGCAGGATTAGGATCAGAACACAGGATCAGAACACTGGCAAAGCACAGTGTGCTACTAATAAACAAAGCACTCTTTGGGTGGTTTACAATTTAATGATGCAAGCTACACATTGCCGCCGCCGGCAAGCTGGGTACCGACCTCAGAAGGACAGAAAGCTGAGTGAGCCTTGAGCCGGCTACCTGGGATTCAACCTGGGTCATGAGCGGAGTTGTGGCTGCAGTACTGCAATTTAAGAATTCAACAGATTGTTGAATACTTTATGAAAATAAATAAACGTGGGTGCTGGTGGAAAGCTTGCAAATTTAATTTGAGCTTCCAGAAAAACAAACCAGAAATGAGCAAACTGCATTGAAATTAGAAGCTACAAGGAAAAAGCTTGTTCAGAAGCCCTTTGGTTTTAACCTCTCTCCCCCCCACCCCACGACCCTGATCCTTTTTGCTTAAGACTATGTTCTCCTTATATTCAGGGATTTTACCTCTAAAAAAGTCACTAAGCAGGTAGCAATTACATCACAGATAATCAGACAGACAAGGCACGGGACTTGATGTCCCGTCCCATGTCTTTCGTTATTATCTGATATTATGTGATTTATCTAAATAAATGCATTTTTATCTTCCTGGTCACTGACCATAAATAAAATTTAAATGAATTAAAAATTTTAAAAAGTCGACATGGGAGTTTACACTTGGATCAACATATTGCATTGTTCGGTCTTGTGAGGGGAATGACGAGCATAGATTGTGTCTCTGGAGGGGGGAAACCTTACACATTCAATGGAAATATTTCTTCCCGTAATACAAAGGGCTAACATAGACTCAAGGGTAGCCTCGGACTGTGACTGAACACATCTAAGAAAGGCATCCGAAAATGAGAAGACATTCACAAACCACAGGCTGTCAAGTTCCAAAGGAGATGTATTTCTTATGTGGCTTGGAGGGCGCCAGATTCATCTCCTACGCGCATGTCTAGGATAAGCCACCGGCCACTGGGGACAGGCCTGTCATTTTGTCGTTTGGACAAGAACATTCAGAGCTCTATCCAATTCCATTAGCTGCCCTTCACAAGACTCTAAAATCAGTGGCAGCTTTCTGATGACTTCAAAGGAGCTGAAGCGACTGGGAAACGGCTTCCTTTGCTGTAGGGAGACTCCTTTAATGAATGCAAAGCTCGGGGAGGTACAGGACGGCCACAATTATGCATATCCAAGATCTGATTTGGGAAGCTTTAAACAAAAATTAAAACACTGAGGCCTCCTGGGTCTGTATATTAGGAAGTGGCCATTTCAAGAAACTGGATTTATGTTTGACCTAAATACGGTGACATCTTCTCATAGAATACATTAGAGCAATCTCAGTATATGTGCTGTCATCAGGACGGAGGAATGAATCCTGTAAATTCATGGAACAACTTCGCCCTGTAGAAATAACAAGAAATTTCTAAGCTATCGCCCTAGCGCTATGCAGCACCCTTTTCCAAAGTGCACAGCTTATTTAGAAAGATGGTAAAACCACAGGGAACATTTATTGATATATTTATTCACTGGAGAATTTCTAAACCCCATACAGAGTGGTTTGCAATAGGTTAAAGAGAAAGCTGACAGTGCATGAAGTACTCAGTAGAATCATGGAGTTGGAAGGGACCCATAAGGCCATCCAGTCCAACCCTTGCTCAAGGCAGGAATCCAAATTAAAGCAGATCTGACAGAGGGTAGTCCAATTTTCTCTTGAATGCCTCCACCGTTGGAGAGCTCACCACCTCCCTCTGAGGTCATGGGTTCCATTGTCGTACTGCTCTAACAGTTAAGATGTTTTTTTGTGATAGTCAGCAAAAATCTGGGTTCCTGTAGCTTGAGCCCATTGTTATGTGTCCTGCGTTCTGGAATGATGGAGACCAGATCTTGCCCTTCCTCTGGATGTCTATCTTTCAAGGATTAGAAAAGTGCTCTTCTACCTCCCCTCTGTCTTCTCTTCTCAAGGCTAAACATGCCCAGCTCCTTCAGTCTTTCCTCCTAGGGCTTGGTTTCCAGTCCCCTGCTGCCAGGTTCTTTGTATCCAGGAATGGTCACCACAGGCCGGCCAAACAAAGCTGGCTCGGATACTTGGAGCCATCATGTCTACTTGACATGATAGCTCCAAGTATCTGAGCCATCAAGTTGGACTTAAGTCCCACCGGTGATTCAATTAGGGTTTTTTTCCTCTCAGTGACTCAGACTCGACTCAGAACCCACCCACTCCTCCCGTTTTTCAGGGGGGGAAAAGCTTGTTTTTAATAGGAACTTGGACTTGGCACTTGGTGCCAAAGACTCGGACCTGGACTCAAAGACTAGTCAACATCCATGCTGCCACTCAGGAAGTCTTTCCCTGCCCTGAATTTGCAGAAATCCCTCTAGTTCTGCAAATCTCTGAGAACAGATATTCTGAGTCAGTCTGTAATGCTTGTGTTGTGGGTGTGGGTGTGCGCGCACACGTGCGCACGCTACCATCAACCTAAACCTCACAAGCAAGCAATCAGAAACATGTTGTTGTTGTTTAGTCGTTAAGTCGTGTCCGACCCTTCGTGACCCCATGGACCAGAGCATGCCAGGCCCTCCTGTCTTCCACTGACTCCCGGAGTTGGGTCAAATTCATGTTGGTCGCTTCGGTGACCCTGTCCAACCATCTCGTCCTCTGTCGTCCCCTTCTCCTCTTGCCTTCACACTTTCCCAACATCAGGGTCTTTTCCAGGGAGTCTTCTCTTCTCATGAGATGGCCAAAGTATTGGAGCCTCAGTTTCAGGATCTGTCCTTCCAGTGAGCACTCAGGGTTGATTTCCTTCAGAACGGATAGGTTTGTTCTCTTTGCAGTCCAGGGGACTCTCAACAGTCTCCTCCAGCACCACCATTCAAAAGCATCCATTCTTCGGCGGTCCACCTTCTTTATGGTCCAGCTCTCACTTCCATACATCGCTACTGGAAAAACCATAGCTTTGACTATGCGGATCTTTGTCGGCAAGGTGATGTCTCTGCTTTTTAAGATGCTGTCTAGGTTTGTCATGGCTTTCCTCCCAAGAAGCAGGCGTCTTTTCATTTCGTGGCTGCTGTCACCATCTGCAGTGATCATGGAGCCCAAGAAAGTAAAATCTGTCACTGCCTCCATATCTTCCCCTTCTATTTGCCAGGAGGTGATGGGACCAGTGGCCATGATCTTAGTTTTTTTGATGTTGAGCTTCAGACCATTTTTTGCGCTCTCCTCTTTCACCCTCATTAAGAGGTTCTTTAATTCCTCCTCACTTTCTGCCATCAGAGTGGTATCATCTGCATATCTGAGGTTGTTGATATTTCTTCCGGCAATCTTAATTCCGGCTTGGGATTCATCCAGTCCTGCCTTTTGCATGATGTATTCTGCATATAAGTTAAATAAGCAGGGAGATAATATACAGCCTTGTCGTACTCCTTTCCCAATTTTGAACCAATCAGTTGTTCCATATCCAGTTCTAACTGTTGCTTCCTGTCCCACATATAGATTTCTCAGGAGATAGATAAGGTGGTCAGGCACTCCCATTTCTTTAAGGACTTGCCATAGTTTGTTGTGGTCCACACAGACAAAGGCTTTTGTGTAGTCAATGAAGCAGAAGTAGATGTTTTTCTGGAACTCTCTGGCTTTCTCCATGATCCAGCGCATGTTAGCAATTTGGTCTCTAGTTCCTCTGCCCCTTCGAAATCCAGCTTGTACTTCTGGGAGTTCTCGGTCCACATACTGCTGAAGCCTACCTTGTAGGATTTTGAGCATAACCTTGCTAGCGTGTGAAATGAGTGCAATTGTACGGTAGTTGGAGCATTCAGAAACATGAGACCTCCATTATTCATGAAGTATGGATGTGGTGAACACTGCTACTGAAACACATTTTACTGGGGCTGAGATTTCTTGGCTGTCATTAATACCCTTTTTTAATTGTCAAATATTGCTGGCTTTTAAAATCAATTTCACTTTGTTTTAATTGACTATAATTTTTAATTATAAAGTATTGCCACTGATTTCAAAACCGATTTGATTCAGTTTTCCCAACATTAAAATGCACTTCGTTTTTATAGGAAAGACAAGGAGAGCGAGTAAATTAAAAATGAGCTGCTCTCCATTAAAGAGCATTCCGTAAAGCTGTTCTAATTGTCTGGGGGAATATATTCGCCAAACCCATATCCCAGTAAATTAAATCTTATCTCATTATAAGCATGGCACCACAGGGCATCACATAACTGTCAAATTATTTCTGCTCATCTCCCTAAGAGATGCAGTTCACACATTTACAGAATTCGGACGATCCCACAGAACAGGCAGCACCAATGGGCCACAGAACCCAAAATCTGGAGTTAAAAACTGTAAGTACTACCAGAAATTTACAGATGGCCCTCCAATACCAATCCAAAGAAGAAAATACTGAATTAACCCGTAGGCACTTATCTACAGACGCTTCCTATGAAAGCAAGAGCTGGACTTGGAATCATGTATATATGATCTGCATTTCCCCCCCTTCTGTAGTTTTATGTTCCTGTTTTAACAATCAGTCTGCTTACTCTGGCGAGAAGCTGGTTGATTCTAAAACAAGAGACACATACGAGGTCCAACTGCCTTGAAGCCCAGATGCATCTATCATTTGATCCATCGACGATTTCTCATAATGCAAATGACGGATTCGTCTAGAGACAACTCCCCTTTGTTAGAGGCTAATTTACTGACAAGCAGCTGCCATCTGCTATCGGTGCGATCCTGCAACATTCAAGCCTAGTGAAGCCAAAGGGCACGTGGGTGTTTATTTCATTTATCAGTTCCCCTGTGTTGAATATGGCCAGCCCTTTACAGAAGGAAGGTAAAAGCCACCGTCACCGGGAAAAGAGCAAATATCCTGGGAAGGAAAGTGACCTTACTGTTCAGAATCCTACAAAGCTACAGCCCCGCCTGCTTTCCTCCCAGAACTGCGGCTTGTCGGGAACGTCAAAAGAGCAAGCACTGCAGACAAAAACCCTCTGTGCCAAGAGCCATAGGAAGAAGGGATGTAGGAACACAGGCGACTTCCCCCAGATGCAGTGATGCAGATCAGATCAATCTGGTACAGAAGATAGATGACATAAGCAGAGCAGACTTCGCTACTGTCGTCTCTACCAGGCATTCATCAAAGTCCGCCTCCCAAGGTCATTTTCCAACAAGGTCCGTAGCCAACGGTACCACATACCCTAAACCTTCACAAAGGAAATATGTAAGAGAGGGAAGGAAAAGCCAGAGAAGCAAAGAAGGCTGGAATAATACTTTCTTTGTCTGGGCCTAAGGTTGGGGAGAAGTAGGCGGGTGAATTATTTTTTTACCAGCGACGGGGACTCGAGTCATGAGACTCGCCGTCAAGTCAGAATTAAGCCACACCAATGACTTGGCTCATTTTTCGTTTCGTTTCGGCTCGCGACTCGGAACCCACCCACCCCCTCGCTTTTTTCTGGGGGAAAAAGCTTGTTTTTAATAGGGACTCAGACTATTAAAAACCCAGAAGTTCAACAAAACTTTGGACCGAAGTCAACATCCCTACTGTTTACTACACACAGAGAGGGTTTTTTTAAAAATGGCTTCTGGAGGTCACAAAGGGGATGCTACTTTTCTACAAAATCTAAGAATCATATCTATAAAGAGGCACCAACAATGCCTTCCGTTTCAAAATACTCATTAGCCCTTAAAATTACTCAATGAAAACCTATTTGCTTTTTTTTTTACATTTCTTTCTCGTAATCCACGCAATTCCGTCCAGTTGTAAATCAATTTGGAAGAAGCAGCTTACGTGGAATTTCGTGAAGTAGATCTTTGAAGGCCAGCTGTAGAAGCACACACATAGCGAAAAGAAACCCATTCAAGGAGGAGCTTACGAAGGAGTCCACCCCAAACCCAGAAAAACAGACTTTCTTGTTTTGCGATCCCAAAAGACACACAACTTACCGCCATCACGAGCTCAAAAGGGTATTTGTAGACTCTCACAGGTGACTGGTATTTTTGCACCATTTTTACTTCACACCTGGAATGAAAGAGAACATCAACTTTTTCAGAAATCCACCCACATAAAGCCAAAAGGGACATCTTTGGGCTTACCACAGAATCACTGCTGTCCCCCTGGGAGTCACACTGGGAGGAAAACGGACCCAGAAGTTCAACAAAAATGGGAAGGGTTCTCAATACGAATGCCAGAGAAGCTCTGAGAGGTTTCCAACTTGCCGGTCAGTTGCCACGGTGTAAATGCTCTGTAACTCATTCCCTTTATGTGGCTTTATGTCATCACATCATCACCACTTTCCATTTCAAAAGCTGCTTAAAGCAACCACATCCAGCGGTGCCCAACTGTGCTCAACTAATTTGATTTTTAAAAACGGAAAAAGGAATCCAGATGCAAGACCGCACACTTTCTAAAATGTTCCAAGCGCACAGCTGAGAAAATTACACCATTTTGACAAGCAACCTGACACCAACTGGTTATTTCGGAACGAACAAAAATGAAATGCCCCCAAGATTTCCCTGCAGTTCACTTATCTGAACCACGGAAATGTCTCCTTCTGCCTTGTTCAACTAGTTTTTGCCCACACATGCATTCCCGTAACAATAAACCCAAGAAAGAATAAACCCACTCTCGCAAAAAAAGCTCACTGAGTTGCTTTCAGCAAACTCTGTGGGATACGTCGCCTCCGCTATCTGTAATAACAGCCCATGAGTGGCGAAGTCCACGCCTTTAAGCTCAGCTTTCCTAACATTCTAGTAACGCAAATTTTGGGAAAAGGTGCAGGCTTCAGAACTGTGATCCCGACTGAAATCAACCTTGTGACAAAGAGATCATCAAACAGTGCCGGAGTTGAAAGTGGGAAAAGAAAGTTAAAAGGAAGTTGGGTGTAACCTAGCCGCCTTCAGGAAATTTACACCCTGAAAGCCTTCCAGACCCCATAAGGAGGACCATGTCCGATATTATGATCACTAGTAAAGGAGAGAGAAAGTGGAGGGAGAAGGAGACCCTTCCATGAATGTAAAAATACCTGAATTTTAGGAATTGCTTGCATCAGTCCACAGTTTCCAAACCTTGTCATAACACTTCAAGTCCACTAAGCAGCCATCGGAGAACTGCAAGGTCCTGGATAAATGTTATCAATGGTCCTTCACTGATATCTAAAAGACAGAACATAAAAAGCAAGCATTGGCAAGTCCTAACAGGACAGGGTTGTACCGCAGAAAGCTCTGCTGATATCATATGACTGACACCCGAGCTACAAGTAGCACCGGGCATCTTAAAGAGTCAAGCCATAAATGCAAGACTGGGAGTGTGCAGGAACCGTCCGAGCGCAATGCCAGCATATGGGAAGAACATTAGCTGCAAAACAAATTTGAACGGTGGTTTGTCTTCGCAATTCCTGCACCATCATCTAAAATGTTCATATCCCTTTCTACAGAAGGGTCAGGCTTCTGGAAGACACCTCCTCGGTGGCCCCTGCAGACCCGGCAAAGTCACAACGGCAAGAAAGTAATCTTGAAGGAAAGCATTGAAAAGCATGGTTCCTTCACAACTCCAACACGCTTCCTCCACCAAGAATCTCAACAGCAAGAATTACAGGTACCACACCTGCCTGACCAAACCTATAACATTCAGGCCAGGCTCAAAGGTAATGGAAACTTTCAAAGTCCAGTATCTGAAGCCATACCATCGAGAAAGGCGCAAATCTCCTCGTTTGCCAAGTCTCGCCGAGGTTTCGGCTTGGGAAATCTGAGCGCAAGCCCTCCGAACCTTCTGCACACACGTTCTTTGGCAGGTATGGCCAATCAATCAATCAGTCAGTCAATCAATCAATCAATCAATCAATCAAAAACTGGAAACCTTCTGCCTTAGTGTGGTTGGGAGAGGTGGTTCCGATCCGTTCGGTCTAGATGGAAAAGCCAAATGACTTTAACCCGTGAGTTTAAAGCTACAAATAAGAAAGCTTGACGCCCGTGGACCATGACTGTACAAAGGCCAGAGGGATACATTCAGATGCAAGAGTTTCCTTTTTAAAAGAAGCAAAAAAGGCAGATGCATGTAATTGCCACACAGGCAATTTACTTTGTGTCACGGAGCCCTTTCAGCTTGTCAGTCACTTGTCGCCACCCTGAAAGCTTTACGCCCAATCTCTGCTTCCCTAAGGCTCGTGATGACTAAGTTTTCCTCGGTCTTCACCCATTTGCCACCCACCTTCTTCTTTTCTTGAGGCACAGCCCCTTTAGTGATGCAAGTTTTCATGCTTCTGCATTATTATTATTATTTCAGAGTTCTTGCTTAGAGGGCAGCAGCAGGAAGTAGGAATCACATCACTAAACACATTGATTTGGCTTCATCAGGAGGAGTTCTCGCTGAAAGATGGCAGTGGCCGTTTTGGGCCCTTGTGCTGCCACGTTAAGGTGGCGCAACGTGACTGCCATTCAGCCTCCCAAGTGGGAACTTTTAATCAACATCTCCTATACCGTAGCACTCTCTATAGCTTCCAAACCGAGCTCGCTGCTTGGCTTTCAGAAATACAGCCTTTCTAATGTTCTCTCCACCTTCCACCAAGATACGTGCTTAAAACTACCACCTCCCTCTAGCTATCCTCTGGAGGTTCAAGGTTGACAGCTCTTCTGTGTGTCGTACACAGAAAACAAAACCCTACAGAGAAACACACTCAGAGGAGGCCTGGGATGATTAAGGTTAATATCTTTTAAGATATTAAGAATATCTTAAAAGCAAAGCCTGCTGCTTATATACCGTCCCACATCGCTTAAAGCACTCTCCGGGCAGTTTACAATTTAATTGTGCAGGCTACACATTGCCGCCGCCACCACCTCAGCAAGCTGGGTACTCAGTTTATTGACTTTGGAAGGATGGAAGGCTGAGTGCACCTTGAGTCAGCTGCGTGGGATTGAACGCCGGGCGTGAGCGGAGTTTTGGCTGCAGTACTGCAGTTTAACCTCTGCACCATGAGGCTCCTAAAGATTAATGGATATTCTATGCTAAGCTTTTGTGATTTGCGGCTCACTTGATCAGATGCAAGAAATGTGCCCGTGCAAGGATGAATATATACCTCAAGAAAAAGCATTAAGCTGTACTAAAATGCTACAGCACAGAAATGGGTTGTGTAGGTCTCCAGGTGTAGCTGGACTGCAACTCCCAGAATCTTTTGCCTTTACCAAGGCTGCCTCGAGCTTCCAGTGTTGTAAATAGTAACATCTGGAGAGCAACATGTACCCCAATTCCTAACATAGATCTCTGGATTCTCCCCGTTTACCAGGCTGAGAAAACAGACAGGAAGACACAGGAGAGGGACACTTGGCTCCGTAGTATTATGAGAGAGAAGGATCTTGGAACTGTTGTAGATCACAAGCTGAATATGAGCCAGCAGACCAATGTGGCTGCAAAAAAGGCCAACATGATTTTAGATTGCATTAACAGAAGTAGAGTCTCCAAATCCCATGAGGTAGGTGTCCCCCTCTATTCAGCACCGGTTAGGCCTCATCTAGAGCGCTGTGTCCAGTTCTGGACAATGAACCTTAAGAAGGATGCCAATAAACTGGAGCAGGTTCAGAGGAGGGCAACAAGGATGATCAGGGGGGACTGGAAGCCAAGCCCTAGGAGGGAAGACAGAAAGAACTGGGCATGTTTAGCCTTGAGAAAAGAAGACAGAGATGAGATAGGATAGCACTTTTCAAACACTCGAAAGGGGATCTGACAGAAGAGGGACAGGATCTGTTCTCAATCATCCCAGAGTGCAGGACACGCAAAATGGGCTCAAGCAACAGAAAGCCAGTTTTCGGCTGAATATCAAGAAAAACTTCTTAACTGTTAGAGCAGTACAACAATGGAACCATTGACCTCGAGAGGTGGCGAGCGCTCCAACATTGGAGGCCTTCCAGAGAAAACGGGACCACCCTCTGTCAGACCCGCTTGGATTGGGATTCCTGCCTTGAGCAGGGGGTTGGACTTGATGCCCTTTTAGGCCCCCTCAACTCCATTATTCCATGATTCTATAGATTACACACAGTGGATCCTCATCCTAGACAGGACTTGTGAAATAAGAAGGCAAAAGGCAAGAGGAGAAGGTAGTGGGCTCAGCACTCTCTCCAGGGTTACTCTGACCAAGCCTGTTCTATGACTCTACACAAGATTTGACTTTTTTTGGACCGAGCAATGAAGAATAAAGTTTTTTTTTTCCAGAAGAGACTATTATGAGTACACATTTATCCTGTGGCAGCCACGGCTATTTAAAGCAAGTAAATTTATGGAAGCTAAATCCTGAACCAGGATTAGCTGTGTATCTTCTACCCTTGCTGCCAAATTCCTTATTTAATTGCAGGCTGATTTTCCTCTAAGTAAGTAGCAATAATGCCACAAAGAGGAGAAAGTTACCCTTCCAGAATCAATGCTGTCCTGCGAAACACCGCCCTGCTTTTTGGGAGCTGTGGAATGAGGTAGTGATAGACAGGAGATACTTCTGCAGACCTTTCTAGGGAGCTATCACCCAGCTAATGCATATCAGAGGTGGCCTTCCCCCCACCCCACAGATGCAGTCCTTCATGGGACACAGACCTATAATGTAGGACTAAGAATAGTGTGGTGTGTAAGTCCCCAAAGGCCATTTTGGGGAGATCCCGTGTAGTGCACGCAATGTGGTGAATGGATAGAGCGGCAGACGAGGGCATGGATTAGAATCCCCCACTCCATCACAAATGGTCATGGAGGGGACAGAACTGGCGAAACCATTCCTGAAACAAATGGGCTCAAGCAACAGGAAGCCAGATTTCGGCTGAATATCAGGAAAAAACATCCTAACTGTTCGAGCAGTACAACAACGGAACCCGTGATCTCGAGAGGAGGGGAGCGCTCCAACACTGGAGGCCTTCAAGAGAAAACTGGACAACCCTCTGTCAGATCAACTCGGACTTGGATTTGGGCACTGAGCACAGGGTGCTCAGGATGGCCTTAGAGGCCCCTTCAACTCAGTTATTCTAGGATTCTAAGATTTATTATCGTTTATTTAAATTTCTTTATTATTGTTTATATTATTTTTAAAAAATAGAACAGGTATTAAACTCACGACTCCTCTTGCACATAGGAAACAGTGGTAGGGGAGTGATATGGGGTGACGATAAGGAAAACTGTTTTGCACATTTCCCCACAGAAAGATGACAGACCTCTGAAGACTTAAGCCCGGGCAGCGATGATTAGCAGAATGAAGAAATTCAACACATGAATTATTCAGAAAGCTGGGGAGAGCAAGAAAAGCCATAAGTAAAAATGCAACATTTCCAGATTCCTCGGGAAAGAATATAGAATGTGGGAGAAACCAGCCTATTGAGAATTTACTTATTCATTTACTGTTTTAAATATACTAAGTGACTTACATACTAATATTATTCCTTATGTTTATGATATACAAAAGGCCAAAAAAAATATTATTCACACAGTAATTAGAAATATACACAAACATCAGAGATGGTGCTACAATATTCTGTACCTTGAAGTATGTGAAGCCAATTAATAGTGGGGAACAAAGGAAGTTGATTACAGAAACCAGAGAAAGAAAGGGAAGGTTATACATCTGGTGCTTAGGAATCTGTAGATCGAACTTACTCGTAGGAAGAGAAAAGACAGAAGTTATAAATCATCATCATCATCATCTTAGAACTGCAGAGCTGGAAGGGACCCTCTGGATCATCGAGTCTATTCTGTCCATATTATGTAAATAAGAGAGTGTAAGATTGTGGAATAGCGGGGTATTTGGAGTATCAGGTCAAGCTTCATAAGCACATTTGACTCTTAGAAATACTTCATCGTTACAAACAATTGCGCAGTTCTCATCAGTGAACCTCCAAAGACCAAATACAGGCGTACCTCGGTTTACGAAATTAATGCGTCCTCCGAGATGTTACATAATGCGGAAATTTCATAAACCGAAACGCAGATTGCGCTACGAAGGGGGCGGCGCTAGAAACCTCCAGGCGCAATGCGTCCTGGGGAAACCCTTTCGTACAGTGGGGGGGGGGGGGAGGAAAAAAACCGTAAACCGGGGCATTATTTTCTATGGATTTCGGTTCGTCAACCGAAAACTACGTAAACCGAGGCGTTTGTCAACCGAGGTACCGCTGTAACAAGCAGCACCCATGGAAGATGGCCAACTCTGTGTCAGCTGTCTACAACTGTTTGGGTGCCCATGTTGGGGAACAGAGTGGTGGATGAGGTAAAGGTAAAGGTTCCCCTTGACATTGAGTCCAGTCGTGTCCGACTCGAGGGCGCGGTGCTCATCCCCGTTTCCAAGCCGTAGAGCCAGCGTTTGTCCGAAGACAGTTTCCGTGGTCACGTGGCCAGCGCGACTAGACACGGAACGCCGTTACCTTCCCACCGAGGTGGTACCTATTTATCGACTCGCCTTTTTACATGCTTTAGAACGGCTAGGTTGGCAGGAGCTGGGACAAGCGACGGGAGCTCACTCCCTCGTGTGGATTCGATCTTACGACTGCTGGTCTTCTGACCTTGCAGCACAGAGGCTTCTGCGGTTTAACCCGCAGCGCCACCACGTCCCTGGTGGATGAGACTGACCCCCTAATCTTCAAGCACAAGCATCCCTACCATCATCAGAACTATCTACCTTGAAGGAGTCATCAACATATTCGCAAAAGCACATGGAGCAGTTGAATTCCTGTCTAGTGCAAACTCATGTCGGAAAAATCTAGTTTTCAGATTCTCCACTTCCACGCCTTCGTGGGCTTTACAGAATAGAAGATTTACATAATAAACTTTCTTTTCAGTTTCCCAGTTTTATCCATTTCGAAACACTGCTCAGTTTCTTTCTCAGGAGAGACAAGAGGAAGGAATTGGAAGCAGCCACGAAACAAGACTAAGCCCATGCTGCAGGCCATGGCTGGACAAACGCATACATTGAACGCCTAGAGCGAACACCTGATAATGTTCTGCATTTTGCAGTGGCTGAAAGCAGGTTCAGGTTTATCAGAATATCTGGTTTTACTATATTACGGCTGAGGAAAAATGTTTCCCTCCTACACAACTCTCACAAATCAGAAAGTTCCAGACGAGTGAAACACAGTGGCTCCAATCAAGCAATACATGGCCATCAGGGTAGGCTTATTGAATCAACAGAACTTACAGAGGCGTTGAGTCACCCAATCTCCACTGATTCAATAGGTCTACTCTATTTGCAACCTACTACTCACTCTTAGACAATATGTTATGAACATATACAAGTCCTCAGATGTGGGAGGAAAGACAAAAGGCAGCTCAACCATGAAAAACAGGGTGGGATGTATTTATAATATTTTTTTACAATTCTATTCGATGTCACATCACTAATACAGAATGAAGACGCCAGTGGAGGTATGGAGAAAGGGTGCTAGAAATACAGAGAGAAAACCAGAGAAATGTTCATTCAGTGTCCTAAAAGGCTATTCAAGGAAGTTGTTGCAGAAAAGAACTAAACAGGTGAAAAAATAAGCACAAAGCACTTCTAGAAACGGGGATGACAGGGCTCAACCCCTCTAATTTGGAAGCTTTTCCAATTTCCCTCTGATCTCACCTGTATTTCAGGAACTCAACAGCTGTCCATTCACGAAGAAAGTTCACCTTGTTTATACAGCCCAGTGTTGAGCTTCGAGCATGAACATTAAAAATATACAGATCACAAGATGAGCCTGGGTGCATAAAACCTGGGATAAATCCCTCTCTTTGATTAACTACATTTATATCTCACTGTTCATTCTTATCCTACCTTCCCCCCACCAAGGACGCTAAGGCATCCACGGTTGGAAAAAGGCAGCTCTTGAATACTACACACTGGCGTGTCCAAGAGACTTGATCTGGAATGAGGCTACGCAGGTGGAGGCCCGGCAAATAAGAAGAAGCTTGAAGTTAAAGCCACAGACTTTTGGGAGACCACATGGGCTTTGCTCAATCCCAGCAGTGTTGTCCAAGAGCTTTTAGTACCCTCATTAAAGTGAACAAGGCCAAGAGAGAAGTCATTAACAGAAGCAAATCCCATGAGATACTAGTCCCTCTCTATTCACCCCTGGTTAGGCCTCATCTAGAGTCTTGTGTCCAGTTCTGGACACCGCCCTTGAAGAAGGATGCCAACAACATGGAGCAAGTTCAGAGGAGGGCAACCAGGATGATCAGGGGGCTGGAAACCAAGCCCTAGGGGGAAAGACTGCAAGAACTGGGCATGCTTAGCCTTGAGAAAAGAAGACGAAGGGGAGAGACAAAATACCACTTTTCAAACACCTGAAAGGCTGTCCTACAGAGGAGGGGCAAGATCTATTCTCAATCACCCCAGAGTGCAGGACACGTCATCATGGGCTCAAGAGACAGGAAGCCATACTTAGGCTGACTAGCAGGAAAAACTTCTTAACTGTTAGAGCAGTAGGACAACGGAACCCATGACCTTGAGAGGTGGCGAGCACTCCCAATGCTGGAGGCATTCAAGAGAAAATTGGACCACCCTCTGTCACATCTGCTTTGATTTGGATTCCTGCACTGAGCAGGGGGTGGCACTCAATGAATGTAGAGGTGCCTTCCAACTCAATTATTCTATGATTCTATAACACCTACTACCCATCTTGTGGGCAAAAGTTTGAAAAAATACATTTACTGCAACCGTACACTGTGTCCTCCACCTGGTCAAGAGATATTTCATTGCCGATTTCAAGAATGCCATGGGAATATGTGAATGCCTATAAACGGAGCGCGCCAATATTTCCATTCCTCTGAAGCCAGGCAATATGTAAGCCCTACCTAGCTGTAGATACACAGACACCTTTGACCTTATAAAGGTTGCTTGTGTACTGGGTCTCCATTTCCATTCCTTTGAAATGCATGACATCGAGAACAGGGCAGAATGAGCAGAACAAAAAATGAGGGAGATAAGGTTTTTATGTGTCAAAACAGGGCATCTCCTGCTGCTAACGTTTGGACAAAATGCCACGGATCTTCTCCTGCACCAGAAGTCCCAGGGCCAAGAGAGAAGTCATTGTAGAGATACTGAATGGGAACGGGCAACAAAATGTTGCTGTTTTCAAATCTGTTTTGGTAATGATGTTACCTAACGTTTTTAAATATAGTGTTTATTTAATTCTTTTAAAATATGTGAATAACTTACTGTTTTCCACTCTTAATATTGTGTTTTTAATGATGTAAGCTGCCTTGGGTCCTTTTTTTTTTTTTAGGAGAAAAGGGGGTAGAATATTTTAAAGAAATACAAAATCTGGAGGTTGGAGGGGAAAGAAGACTTGAATACTGGAAGGAAGGGAATGGGGGTCTATTATAAAACAGGGTTGAGAAAAAAAAATCCCAGGATATTTTAATCTATGGAAACTACTCTCATCTAACAGGATGCCACTTATTGGTTGAATTGCCAGTGACAGTAAAATCATCCTGGCGGTGCCAACATTAGGAAATTAAATACCTTCCATCATCTCACAACCCATAATGGCTTCCTGGTGATAAAAAGGGGTCCCACAGGTGCCTTTGAGATCTGGGTTCCGGGGGTGGAAATCTGAAATGTTTAATTTCTGAAAAATTGCAGTGACTGATGATGTCATCATCAGCCTTATTCCATGATTCTATAGATCTGGTTTGATTTGGATTCCTGCCCTGAGTCGGGGGTTGGACTCGTTGGCCTTAGAGGCCCCTTCCAACTCCATGGTTCTTACACAGTGTAAAGTTGCACAACTGGATTGCAGCCTTGTGTATGTTCTGTGCTGTCAAGTCAGAAGCAACTTATACCAACCCTGATAAGGCTTTCAAGATAAGTGAGATATTTAAGGAGTGATTTTACCAGGGCCACTCCCCCAGGGAGTTTCTGTGGTCGAGTGGGGATTCGAACCCTGTTCCCCAGAGTCCTAGCCTCTTCCTTTTTCCACGACATCACACGGGGAATCCAGAGCCTTAGTTAAGAACAAAACAAATACTTGACTGATAAAATGTCTTGTTGGCAATAGGACTGCAGCATCCGTATTAACAATACAGAGAAGGGGAATAAACACAGTGCCATCTGACTCAGGAAAGACTGCAGTCATCCAGACCTGGCTGGGGCTGCAAATCACACCGTTCCTCACCACTGGTTAGACTGGGAAGAGCTACTGGGGCTTGAAGTTGACTAACACATGGAAGGCCACAAGTTGCCCATCTCTGGATTAAAAGGTTCTGGCTGCAGACAGAAACAGATGAGAATTTTGGTTCCATTCCATTTGGATCAGCATGTCCCAAAATTTGTGAATGTCTTCATACAAGGGATGGAAAGCTTATGACATTTGAAATGCTGGAGAGAAACCAAAACGGCCAGATTCGTCTCTGCTGGCCAAGGGCTTTGAGTGCTTAACAGCTAACATTCTGGGTTCGAATCCCCAGGTCTTCAGCCACGTTGGTGCTAAATTAGGGTTGCCGCATATCCCCCTCGCCTCCGTAAGAGTCTCCTCCTCTTTAACAGGGCAGGCGTGCTCAAGACAATATTCTCCACGCTAGCAATACCTGGTAGATCTGATCCGTGAAAATGAGGAAGAATTTAGTCGAGTTCAGTTTTGGACAAACATACCAAAAATTAGCCAGCTAAATATTCAGGACAGACAAGAAAAAGTTAAGGTTTACCAAACCAACCAACCCCAAAAAACAAACAAACCAAAAACAAAATAAAACAACAACAAAAAGGAACAAAAAGCAACAAAAAACCCACATTTCGGAAAAATGAAACTGACCAGAGTTTTGCTCTCTCCTTGCAGCTGATTACAAGTCCCTTCCTAAGACTTCAGCAAACCACTGTCAATTTTAAAGCAATTCTCTACTCGGACAATAACCTGATCTGTCATAAGATCACATTTCACCATTCAAAAATATTGATTCATTCATCCAACGTATACTTCCCAGAAAGTGATCCAAAGCAGCTGACTTTTAAAAGGCAAATATTGCAATACCCAGAAGTACAACACATTGGAACATTAAAAACAAACCAACCAACCTAGAGTTAAACAGATTTTACATATTGCAACTCTAGAATCTATAGCTGGTATCTGTAGGGAAGCGACAGTCACCTGGATTTTGGTGCAGGATGTACCTAAGAGGGAATAAATTCTGCCCGTGCCCGGAAAACAATGAGTAGATCAGAGGGGGAGGCAATGCATGAAGACGGCTGCAGGGTTTTGCAGGCTGGAGACAGCTGCCTTGTATCTGATGAACAGGCAGACATTTCTTACCCCATCTATCTGAGACCCTTTTTACTACAGATGCTGAACCCCGGGACCTTGAGCATTCAAAATATGGGCCCTGTACCACCTCCAAATCAAGCACGCTATCGACCTCCCCCTGAAGGTGTCTTCTACTGAGTCTTTTCCCCCCCCCTTGGGTGAGGGATTGGGGCACTCCAGAAGTTTCTGGACTGCAGATCCCATGTTCCTTAGCTAATATAACCGAAGACAACGGATGATGCCACTGACCTGCAGTCCAGCAACATCTGGAAGGTCACGGTTTCTGCATTGATGGCCAATCTTCTCCAGGGTTTTGAGAAGAAACATGCTGCTGTTCTTCTCTCCTTTGATCCAGGATTCTACGAATACCAAGGAGAGACCTTGAGATCTTGCAAAGCAGACGCTGTCCCAGCCCTCCTCCCCATCTGAGACTTTCCAGATGTGTTCAATAACAACCCCCATCATCCCCATGCCATTACGGATGTCTTCAGCCTCCTGGCTGAGATGATGAGAGACAGCAGCCCCCTGCACCTAGAGGTGGCGAGGTTGGAAAGGGGGTGGGGATGCTGGAAGAGTGTGCATCCAGGCCATGATGGGGGTTGCAGTCCACCACCTCTGCAAGACTCTGGCACAGCATGGCCATGATGGCGGGAGGGGTTACCACTCAACACATATCAAGGCTGGCTGGCTGGCAGACAATGGGGAACGAGTTGGCGGAGGATGATGATGGGGGCTATAACCAAACATCTACAGAGGCTGCAAGGGGCAGCCTTCTGGCAGGGGATGATGGGGCTTGTCTTGTGGGAAGGAGCTTGCATAAGGGCTGCAAAAAAAAAAAAAAAAAGGAAGCAGCATGGGGCAGTCACTGCCTAGAAATACAAATATATGGCTTTTTGGTTTTAAAAACAATGTGGATCTTTGTCAAGAAAGGGGGGAAAACCATAGGAGTCTTCATTGGGTTTTTTGTCTCCCCCCTCAAAAAAAAAACCTTCTTGGTGAGGGAGTGGGCGTGTGTGGGGGGGGGTGTCTGGAAATCTCATTTAAGAGACACTCGTCCTATAAGGTGGAGGCAGATTCCGTCTTGGGGGGGGGTGTTCCCAGGGTGGAAGGAGCAAACGAGGGTCGGGGGGGGGGGGGGAAGGAGCCCCACCGATGTAGAGGGAGGGGCGAGGGGATGGGGGGGGGGAATGGGAACCAACCAACCGCCCCCCCCCCGCTTTGCTATTCCCCTCCCTCACCAGTCAGCCGGAGGGAAAGCCAGCGGCGTGTTAGTGGTGCTGCTGGTGATGAAGTTCGCCATCATCCTCTTCCTCCGCCTCCTGCTGCTGCTGCTCTTTGCCTGGGCGAGACGCCTCCCTGGCAAGGCACGGGCGGGGGAGGAGGGAGGGAAAGAGCCGGGAAGAAAAAGGGCGGGCCAAACGGGGGGGGGGGAAGCCGGCCCACCAATCGGGGAGCTCGCCGGCCGGCCCGGCAGCGCGTCGGCACCAATCAGAGGCCAGCTCGGGCTCGCACGCGCTGAAGGCGGCGGGCAGCGCCGGCCGGCGAGGGTTCTTCCCACTCCTCGGACGAGGGCGCCCCCCCTTCCTTTCCCTGCGGCGGGGCCCGAGCGCCACGCCCACTGCGCGGCCGGGCCACGCCCACCTGGAGGATGGGAAGCCCGCCCCCTTTTTCCAGCAGGTGGGCCGGCCAGGCAGCGGGAGAAGGTGCGGCGGGTGTGTGGGTGTGTGTATTAGATTCCCCATAAAATGTAGGTGTTTTAATTGATATGACTTATTTTGTCTTACATAAGCACATCATCATCATCATGTATTTTGATACAGAATAATTGTGTCCCATCAACTGTATATATCACTTATGCACACACACAAATCAATTGTGATTTGGGGCAACCCTTTTCACGGTTTTCCAAGCAGAGGGTGCCTTACCATTCCCTTCCACTAGGGGGCGCCCTGGGGCTGCGCAGCTTGCCCAAGGCTACCCAGGCTGGAACAACTCCCAGAAGGCACCCTGGGGGAATCGAACCCCCAACCTCAAGCTGGATGACCAAACCACTGAGCTATCCAGCCAGCAATTCCTCTCTCTTCATCTCTCTTTTCTATGGTATTTGTTTGATCTTTTTTAGTTTTTGTATACTCACTCTTGTTAGCTTTTAGATTGTCTTTTAGTGATGTCAGCCACCTCGGGTTCCTTTTAAAGGAGAAAGGTGGGTTAAAAATATTTCAAATAAATAAATAAGTCTCTGTGTGTATATAGTGATATATGTTTTGTGTGCATAAATTACGTGTGTGTATATACATATAACTTATATACACATGTTATTGATGGCCCTTAATCGTCAGCCGGTTGAGTTGGGCCCAGAAGTGGACGGCTTTCTTAAAACCAGGAAGACAGCATGTGAACAAGTTGTGCCAGATGAAACCCTAGCACAGCTGTATTCTGAACTAACTGAAGCTTCGAACATGTCTTCAAAGGCAACAACATACACGATCGCACACCCACCCACCCCCGTCGGACGCTTCTTCGGTTTCAAAACTGAAACCCAACCTTCCTTATCCCAAGAACACAAGGGGGTCGTGAAAGGCGAAGTTCTTCTCCGTGACCTGCTTTTTTCCAACATGGAGGGAGTTGAGGTTTTGCTTTGCTTGCTTGCTTTTCCATCAGACGTTCAAATGTGAACATGCAGCCTGTTTCCTACAATTCACACAGGAGCGGAAACAAAATACAGCACGTTCCTGTTTAGTAGGTCTGTCAGCCAGGCCGTCTTTGAGAACACACCGTTCCATGCTCGGCTTTCCATTGTTGACGTGTGTGCTTTTACCGTTTCAGAAGAACCTGTTTTTCACCAGCTTTGTTCAGTTATAAAAAGCAGCATCGTGCGTGTCAGTGGTTTTCTCTGCAATGGTATCTGTATGGTTAGCTTTGCATAGCATACAAATCCAGGTACAGAAATTGGGTAGGCTTGCTCCTCTTCCCAAAAACGGAGGACGACTCTGCAAACAGACCTCATGCAAATAAGAACTTCTGTCCATGCTTCCTTGGGACAGAAAGAAACCAGCTGCACCCAGATTTGCATGGCACAACAAACTAACCATGGCATGCTTTGCAACCCTCAACATGCCCCGTTTCCCATGGAACCCTCGCTTACTGTCTTGTCAAACAGCAGCCATTCACTTCTTTTTGCCCCATCATTATCTATATGGAAAAAGGTTTTGTAGGTTTTGAAGCACTATATAGAAGACCTGTGAAACCTCTTTGCTAAGAGCAGCAACGGAATGAAAGTAATGAGCTCGTGTGCAATGAAAATGTTGCTTTTTAGCTCCTGTAAGTACTGCCTGCCTCCACTCTAGCAGAGAGAAGGACAAATTGGGACGTATACCCCCTAGGCAACATTAACCCTTTCATAATTTTATAGTGGCTTAGGGTGTGACTACACAGTGAGGGAAATGCGAATTAAAACACATTCTTTCACTGGGGAGTTTCTCCAACGCATTCAGTTCTTGTTAATTTATTTATTTATTAAATTTGTATAACGCCCCATTAGTGTAAACGCACTACTCTGGGTGGTTTAGAATCACCTAAAACAATAAATGTAAGTGGCCACCCAGGCAGAAGAGGGGGGAAATCCTTCTAATTGCAGTTCCATTTGAAGTGCCTGTAGGTGGCGTGGTTCAAACTGCCTTAAGAAGGCTTTCTGTCCTCAGTGATTATTTCCTCCTCTTGTCTTGCCTAGGGGATAGCTAGTTAAGCTGCTAAAAATAAATAAATAAATAAACAGGAGCTGACATGGAAAAAGGTAACTGACATACTTGGAATAAATCCTCATGGAGGCACCGCTCGTCTCCTGATACAACAACCAAAGGGTAACATTTAATGTATGTACAAGCTGTCTGAAACAATGGGCCGATGGCCCTGTCACTTGAAAGAGAGAGTACAAATATTTTAGTTTATAAACAAAAGACAGAAATATATATGAATATGCTTGTTTTTAAACAGTTCTTTTGCTTTCATCATATTTTAATTGTGGGGTCATAGGTGGACGCTCAGTCTCTGTCCTACGAGTAGACCCGTTCTAGATGGGCGGTATATAAATCTAATAAATAAATAAATAAAATACACTGTAAAATTGTTTTACAAGATTATGGAACATCAGAAGCTTTTTGTACTCCATCCTTACCGGGAAGCAGGTAGTGTAAAAAGGTGCTGTTTGTAATACCTTGCCACCAGAGGAAATGGAAGTGTGTGAACCTAACGGGGACTTGGGTGGTGTATACAAGGATGTCATCTCTTTATTGCACCCTTTCTTTTGGAAATATCTGTCTAAAATTTGCAGACAAATGATCGCCAGGGTAGAGTTGATAAAGTGTAACCCAGGATTTTCCCATTCTGGCCAGATTTCATGTTTAAGACAGTAAAAATCAAAGTTCTGGCCTATGGAGCAGTTTTGGCCTATGGAGCAGTTTGAAATTCCCATTCCAAGTTGGTTACATTTCTACAGAAATTTACATAGTCAATAAGAAGGACATTCGGTGGATGATTCAACAGACTCGAGAGCTGTTATCTTCATTTTGTTTATCAAAATGGTGCGCTGGCCACCGATCTCTACCAAATGACTTGCTCATCACATAAAGACCAATGCTTAATTAATATTATTTCCCCTCATTTTTTTTAAAAGCAAATGGATATCAGGAAGAGCTGTCCAGACATTCATCCTCAGCCTTAAAATGCAGCATTTGATGACCCATATAGCTGAAGTTGGTTGGTGTCCAGGGATGTTTGCCATGAAGAGTCCTCTCAGGATTCAAGTGGTAGAATTGAAATAATCCTTGACACCCTGTAAAGTTTTTGCAGTCAAGAGAGCGACGTGCAATGCATCTGAAAGACAACTAGGCTGTTACTAACAAGGAGTGAGCTACAAAAACCTACAGCCTGAAAACCATGCAGTACTTTGGTTTTGTGTAAGAAATTCAAAGGACTTCTGGGTTACCTTTAAGCTGTAGGTTGGTGCAACTGGGATTACCAGTTCTCCAGGCATTTGCCTGGGAAATTCAGGCATCTTGTAGCAACACTTGCCTCAAATGCTTTTTTTTTCCATCTAAAGGTGAAATATGAGGGAGAACAGCTTTGCATGGAGCAACACAGAGGTGGCTGTCCAGAGGTTGGGCTTGTTGCTTGAATGGGCGGAGAAAAATCAGTCCGAAGATAAATATGTGTGTCGGTGTGTGGAGTTCTTCTCAACTGCTCCATACTCTCCCGTCTCCAAAGCAGAACGGTCCAGATTTCGAATGTTCAAGGTCCAGAACAGGAGGGTGCTGCTGCTGGGTACTTACGCTGGCTTCTCAGAAAGATCCTTGCAGGCGTTTGGGAATTGTGTATTGTTGCCGCTGCTCTGGTTCGGAGGAGGGGGCCATGTTGTCTTCTGATAAAGGTGGCTAGAAATAGAAAACAGGCCTCATTCAAGGGCTGTGGAACAGAAACACAAGAACATAAGCGAAAGAAACATGAAAATATACTGATGGCAACTTCCAGCTTAGGGATACCCGGTGTTTTGACTTCATTCCCCCACCTGTTTCCAAAACAACATTTTAATTTTCATCTTCAGCATATTTTATTTACCCCTTGTCAGTTGAGAACCTGTGGGCACCCTGAAGTTGTTGCCAAGAAACTGATAGTGTAATGGCCAAATGAAATGATCTGCTGGTAGAATAAAAAGCTAACCCTATTTCTGTCAGTCTTTACTTTTGCTCTTCACCTGTCCATAACAATGTTGAGTGTTTCTTCCATCATCCATTTAGGATTTTCTTTCCTTTTTGACCCAAGAATTGTGTTTTTGCATTCTTCCCTAATAATATTATTTATTTATTTTATTTATTTAACTTATATGCCGCCCACACTACCCAAATATCTCTGGTTTCAATCCACGGTTCCTCTGGTTCATGGTCAATTGAATTTAGTAATGCAACTCTGTTCTTTATGTGGACTTTAAAATCATCAGAAATGTTGTTGAAATTATATTTTGGCACTAGGATTCTTTTAGTGTTCTTCTTCAGTTTTACTCTTGATGCTTAACAGTTCATAAGTACCACAGTTTGCTCCTGGATGTGTTTTGGCAGAGAGAATACAGCTTCTCCATCTCCTACTTCAAGTTATGTAGTCTATTTGATTTCTATATTGGCCATTTGGTGATGCCCATGAGTAAAGTCTGTTTGGTTGCTTGAAACATGTATTTGTGATAAACAGATTGGTGACTTCACAGAACTCTACAATAACACCAATTCTCACTAAAAGCCACCACTGTAAGCTTACTGTATGAATATAATCTTAACCATCACTTTGTATATCTCAAGTTAAGCACAGAGATGGAGGCTATAGAAGAAGCTTCCCCAAAGAGTGGGGAAGCATTGTGAGTACACTTTGGTTTTCCCTGGGCTACATCATGCAGCCGGAAAATCCTTCACTTCCAGAAACATTGCACTGTAACAGCTTTGAACCTGCCCTCTTCACGGACACTGACCCCCCCTGGATGACAGCGTAAGTTGTGGAAAAGTTCTGACTGCTTCTGGTCAAAACTACTCTGATTGTCTTGATGTCTTAATTGGTTTTTGATTTTGCCCATCGTTCTGATATGATAGAGAAAGAAGAGCGTAAAGATCAGTGTAAGCCCTCCAGAGGTCCAAGTAAATGTCCTTTACTTATTTTATTTATTCAGTACAGAGGCTTCACCCTCTTCCTTTGTATCTTGAGTGACTTTCACAGCGGCTTATATAATTAAAGCACAATAAAAACCATTTGAATGTGGTTCTAAAGAGTCATCCCCCAAAATGGCATCAAAGAGATTTAAGAACTACAAACCTTTTTTTATAAAGGGGGGGAAAAACAGAACTATCCTGTGAAGGACTTAGGGAGAGTTTGTGGGGTTTGTTAGTGGAAAAAAATCATTGCTGGTCTTAAATGTACATATTTGTGCATGAAGGAGAGGATTTAGACAGTACTCCCTCCTACTAACTAACATGGGGGAAGGTTCTTGCCCGTCGCTTGTTAATTTCATTGGACATTCAGTTGGCATGGCTTCCCAGTTTATAGACTGGCAAAGGGTTAGGATCCAGGACAGGAGAGATCCAAAATCAGGTTTGTCCTGAGCCCTCTTTAACGTTTGTAAACCAACAGATCGTGGCATCAGAAATTCGAAGAAATGTGCAAATTTTCTTCACTTCTTTTGAATGAATTGAAATGAAATTCTCAAACAGATTTGTACCTAAGCTCATATTTTTTTAATATATATTAATATGGTTATATCTCACATGCAGTGGTTTATGGCCCTATGTTTGGTGTTAAGTTCTATTGTGAACATTCCCACAGGAGACGGAAAGCAGATAACCAGGCCAGAGTGAAACAGGGAGGAAGAGGGGTGGTTGGTGGTATCAGTCAAAAACCCAAGGGAGGGGGGGAAGGGGGGAAGAAAATATAGAAATAATAGTAATAGAAGATAGCAGAAGAACCATGGTGTTGCTATAGGGAATATGAACAGTTGTATGTCTCAAAACCCCCATGATTAGTTCCCAGGAGAAGGATCGGCTCCTTTACACGGTCAAGGGGCCGCATTACTGGGCCAAGGTTCTGCCCATGGGATGGGTGACAAATATGGGTAAGCCTCAAAAATTCCCACCCATTTTTCCTTGCTTTCTTCCTTGCTGCTGGTTCCATTCATTCCCTTCCATCTCAAGAGTAAGCCTGCGGTGGGAAGCAGGAGGGGGCAAAGTAGCCTCTGCCCCATATCTTGAATTCCCACCACCACAGGGAAATAGTTAAATGCCACCCAGGAGGAGAGGACCATTTTGATAGTGGTCAAGGGATAGAATGGACCTCCTCTGGACCCCCCCTCAAAAACCCTGATGCTCGAACCGTGCCCAAGCTCTAAGGCAGTGCTTCCCCACCTTGGGTCCCCAGGTGTTCCCGAACTACAACTCCCAGAAACCCCGGACAGCAGAGCTGGTGGTGAAGACATTGAGGAGTTTTAGTCCAAGAACATCTGGAGGCCCCATGGTTGAAAACCACTGCTCTAAGGGTTGATGACAACCCCAAGCTGTTGCTTCTCTTTTCTTGCCATATTCTAGCCGGCCCAAGACATTTTCCTGCCTGAGGTAGAGCCTCCAATGGGGCTCTTCATTCAGCTCTGGGAAAATTCCCCGGCATCCAGAATTTCTCATTATTCTATTGGTAACCAGAGTCTGCCAAGTTACTTCAGCTGACAAGGGAGAAAGTCCGGTATGCCCCTCTACTCATCCCGGCAAGTCAAAATACAGTCATAACAAAGCCATGGACAGTTTGCTGCCTTTTCACGACACCCGGGATGTGCTGCCTGAGTCGGCCGCCTCGTTCTGTCTAATGGTAGGGCCGGCCCTCACTCCATCCTGGAACGGGAGCGAGAGGCAAAAACGGCACGCAGCCGAGGACAGAGACAGACCGAGCGACAAAGACACTCCGTTTCAGGAAGCTGTGGGTGGCTTGGCAGATTGTCCGGATATGAGAAGAGCAGCGTTCGATCTATAATAAACTCCAGTGTCTTTTCAAAGAACATTTGGTAGCTTAGGGAACATGAAGGGAGGGAGGGGGAAATGGCTGATCCTAGGGCCAATAATTAACAGCGCGGAAGGACGATCTACTGCAGGTTCATGCACATGCGTTACCTTATAATTAAAAACTGTATGGCATTGCTTAACCCTTAGCCTTCATTCTCAGCTGCTGCAAATCTAAATATGTGCAATGGAATTACATTCCTATCTGCTCCATTTTCAAACACTTATTGATCAGCTAAATTTTTATCCCTCTCTTTCTATCAGGGAAACCCAGGCCTCAGACCTAGCTCCTTCTGCTTTCTTCTCCCATCAACCCTGTGAAGTAGAACCGGCTGAGAGAGAGAATCACTAACCCAAGAAAATCCATGGAAAACTAAAACCAGGATCCCTTGAGTTCTAGTCCAACCGTAGAACCTAAGGATGGATGGAGTGCAGTCACCCAAGCGTTGCAGGACTACAAGTTCCAGCATTCTCCACCACTGGCTGGGGCTGATGGGTATTGTAGTCCAGCAGCGCCTATTGGGGTGCCTCTGTGCTCACCCTGCGCCAGCTACTTCGTCACACTGCCTCCAACGCTACCTTTTGCCCATCCTGCTCTCCTGTGCTTGACACACTTTCAGGAGCTGTGGCGGGAGGGGGCCAAAGAGAGGCAGGGGTCACCCAAGACATCTGGCCGCCTGAGGGAGAGCAGCAAAACCATCAGGGGGTATAATATCCCAAGCCAGGCGAGATATTTTGGCCTTCGAGGGACAAAAGCACGCAAGCAGCGCTACACCTATCCGACAGCAAAAATGTAATAATTAGATCCCCCCCCCCCAAATGAATAATGATGTGTTGCGCTCTTCACAACATCCAGGATCGGCTTCCTGAGGCAGCTGCCTCAGCCAGCCTCCGGGCGGGAAGGAAATGAAGGGAACACATTTCCAGAGATCCTGGCCACCAAATCTCCTCATGGCAGTCTGTCTATGGCAGACAGAGCTGGGGTAACATGGGAATAAGAGAAGTGGGGGATGCATTAAAGGAATTTGGTGGCCTGACAAATGAGGGGAGGGGGAATCCCAATTGAGGGGAGGGGAAAGGGGGTCTCGAAATACTCACTCTTTGTACTCTGGGGTTCCATCACCAGCCGGGCAGTTGTCACAGTCATGCAGTAAAGCTGTCGACGCAAGCAAAAAGATCAGAAGGCACCATTCAGCTATTCTCTAACGCTAGCAGCAGGATCCATCGGGTATTAAATACTAAGATTTCTCGAAACATCCGCTAAATCAAATATGTCACCTAGCTTCCTAATTTCCTCACTCACTGGCAGGCAGTGGGAAAGAAAGCTACCTTCACCCCAAATTCGTCAGCTCAGATTTGCATCCGACTTCTTTCTTATTAGGCTGAAATACTTCAGTCTGAGTATTCAGTATTCAGTATTGCAAACATCAAGACAGAGTTTCCTAGCTCCTTCCCTTTTGTATTGGCACTGAATCATCTTTGGGGGCTAATATAACAAAAACAAAGCAAAGTCAAAAAACAAACATGGTGCCTTACAGTCTAACAAATATATTTCAAGGTGAGGATTTGTGGCTCATAATTGACTTCTTCAGCTACATGGTGCGAACTATTTATAGCTGAGGTTGGCTACATTCACAAATTCCAGTGTTTGTCCAAAGGCGCAAATAAAGACCAAGGCTCTTTGTTGTTCTTATTTGCTGTCCAACTGTCTCCAACTCAGGCCAACCCTATGAAAGAGTGACCTCCAAAATATCCAGTCAACAACAGCTCTGCTCTGCTCTGCGTTTGCAAACTTGAAAGGCACTTCAGCTCACTATCTATATAATTAATAAACCGTTTTCTCCCCCATCTCGTGTGTCAACAACATTTTGGGGCCAAGGGAGGCAACGGATGGGCATTATAACTTAAAACTTTTTTTTAATGTGGTTGTCACAACTCCCCTGAGAAAAGTCTTGCAAATGTTAGTTTTCAAATAAAGGTGCTGTGAGATCCTAATTAGAAATGTAGGCAGTAACTTATGAAAGGTTGAAGTTTGGGGGTTAGAGCTAAATGGACAGTTAGAGATCCAGATTCAGTACCTTGGACAGGGCACCTTTGTCTAAAGCTGGAAAGCACTAGCTAGGCTTAATCCCAAATCAGTGCCATCTGAGTCCAAGAGTTCTTAACCAAAAGTGCCACCTGGGCTATGGGCCAGCTGTGTCACAGACCAGCTTCCATCACACAAGCTCCCCGGTCGTCCAGTACCTCGACTCCTTTCTCTCAGGAAGGGGACGGGAAAGGAACTTACCATCCTTGGTCGGGTGCGACAGGGACATCTGTTCTAATAGTTCATTTGCTTCTGCTATCAACAAGCACTCAGGTTCTGATGATGGAAGAGAGACTTCTGGGGTCCCCTCTGTGTTCTCATCCTTGGCTCGGCTCTCAGCTCTGAAAAAACAGGATAATAAATGTTATTTGGGGTTTCCATGGGGGATGTTCCAAGTTCCAATCTCAACTGAGCCACAAACTGGCAAGATGGCCTTAAAATGTTGGCTTCAAACACTGTCCTCACTGTCTGCGACATAATTGAAGACTGGCCTACATTATAAGTTTGTGGCAAGGATTACTAAAGGCGGTTACGCAGAGTGCCCTGAGAGTGAAGGCGGTTTGGTTTCTAGAACGCTGGACTCTGAATTGGAAGGTCTGGGTTCCCATCCTGTGAAACTCACTGTGTGACTTTGACCAGCCATGCTCACGCCAACTAATCTACCTCACAGGGGTGTTGTTGAGTATAAAGGGGCAGGGAGGCTGTCTTGAGCTCATTGGAGGAAAGGTTGGATGGATGGATGGATGGATGGATGGATGGATGACTATTAAAATGCTAAGCCTGATTCTCAAATCCCTTCTCACCTTTTCTCTTCTGGTAATGCTGAGGAGGTACTCAAAAGCTTATGGGCATTCTGGAGGAAAACAAAAAGAGGAGAAGATGGAGATTTCAGTATTACAATATTAATAATATTTATGTCCCATCAGGTCATTTCCAACTTATGGCAAAACCTTTCCAAGGTTTTCTGGGTTTCTGGGTATAGAGTACTCAGAAGTTGTTTTCCATTCCTCGCTTCTGGGTGTGTTCTGGGATGATGCAACTTAGTGAAAGCCACACTGGTTGGCCCTTCTCCTAAAACAGAATCAAACACTTGACCCCTGGCTCTATAGCCAGGTGCTCCAGCTCACTGAGCTGTCCGGCCCACTCCTTATTGGTGAAGGCTTGTTTCGGAATTCTTTGAAAAAGATCACTGCCCTTTCAGTGGCTGAAATCCCGTTTGCTGCTCAGCTATGCTGGCATAAGGTTGATGACGTCATCAGCTGCAGTGATTTTTTTCCCCATAATAAATTGCTGTAGTCTTATGTGGCATATCTTATGGTACACGTTTTCTTACCGAGTCCTAGGGAAGCCTTGCATCAGTCTGTAGCAAACATTACAACAACAACAACAACAACAACAATAATATCGCATCAGCCTACCCACCATGATGAGAGCTACTTAAACCTCACAAATGAGTCCTGATACAGTAGAGCCCCAGTATCTGTGGGGGGATCAGTTCCAAGCACCCCATAGATGCCCAAACCCGCACGTAACAGTGAACCCTATGCATAACATGGTCTCTGGCTCACTCTAGTGGCCAGTTCTAGCAATTACATCATGGGAATATGTATTTCTGGGTTCCTTCTTTTAATGTTTTTAATATTTTCAGACTGTGGATAAGTGAAACAGCAGATACCGATCCCACAGATATGGGGGTCCTACTGTACTAAAATCTGGTTGCAGAAAATAAAGGAGGTTACACACAATGGAAAAGAAATAATATAACCTGTACGGACCAGGTTAACTTTCTAAACAGAGCAGTGGAAGAAGGCAATTTAGTCAGTCAGATGCCTGGCTGCATAGCCAGAGATTGGGAGTTCAGTTCCCCACTGGGCATCCTAGAAGAGCCAGCCGGGATGGCCTTGGGCAAGCTGCACAGTTGTCCCAGGGCACCCCCTAGTGGAAGGGAATGGGAAATTGCTTCTGCCTGTTCTCTACCTAGAAAACCCTGGAAAGGGTCACCATGAATCAGAATTGACATGATGGCACACAATTATTATTATATAGTTAGACTACAGTAACCATCACACCTGGCCCAAGACCAGGCTGTCTGGGACTGATGGGAGTTGGAGTCCAGCGACATCTGGAGGGCCACATCAAGTCCCCTTCTCGCGACACAAAAAAGCAAAAAGTGTAAAACAATCCTATTATTTCTGATTGTATTCATTCATAGCAATGTGCTTCCATCCTGACCGTGGAACGACAAACCCAACTCCTTATTTCGGTCACTGGACAGCCCCGATCCTAGCTCCACACATCACCTGCACAAACAGGAGGAGCTTCCTATTGAAGATTTCCAGGCGCTTCCGTGCAACTTCCGATTTTCTCAGTTGCCCATCCGTCTGGGATAACTGCCTTTTCAGCTCTAGGATGTCTTTCTGGTTCAGAGGCAGGAAACAAAAAAGGGGTGTCGGGAGAAAGACAGGGAGATCAGTGGTTCTGGTGATGGGTAAGTCACTGCCGTGTTTGGAGAAGCTAGGACAGCCCCAGAAAGTCTCCTGTGAAGTCTTCCTACTCTTGTCCTGGCTGGACCAATGACCTGAGCTCCTTATGTGACCTTAAAACCAACCCCCCCTTCTACGTACACACATGCAGGATGATACAGGAATGGGGACCCTTTGACTCTCGAGTAGTCTTGGGCTTCACCCCCTTGGGCTTCATGCCCCGGCAAGTATGGCCAATGGTAAAAGACTCTCGGGTTAGATCTACTGCATCTTTGGCAGTGCTTCCCAGCCTTGGACGTTCTTGGACTACAACTCCCAGAAATCCTGGCCAGCACAGCTCGGGGTGAAGGCTTCTGGGAGTTTTAGTTCAAGAACACCTGGGGACCCAAGGTTAGCATCCACTGATCAAACCTGGGCTTACAAACTTCCACCCTCTGATGAACTCCGTTCCATTGTCGAACAGTATTTTTTCCCTAATGTTTGGGTCCAATCTCCTTTCTTGCAAATAAAATCAGTTACTGTGGGTCCAACTCTCTGGATCTGCAGGAGGGGAAAAGCTGGCTCCATCTGCCACAGGACAGCCATTCACATATTTGAGGGTGGCTGTAAGACCACCTCTTCTCCAGGCTAAACATATCCACCTCTCTCGGCCGGCCTGGCCCTCTCCTTCCCGACTAACCTCCGTTTCCGAAGCCTGCCTGGCTTTCTTCCCCAGGAGCTGAGTTTTCAGCTCCACAATCTCTGCCTCCAGCAAATGAATCACTCCTTCGTAATCTTGCTCCGCGCTGTGGGCCTGCCGCTGCGAGGCCTCGGCCACCTGTAGTTTGCTCTGCAGGCTCCGGTTCTCAGAGAGGAAGCCCAGGGCTTTCTAAGATTGAAGAGAAGGTGAGGAGGCAGAGGGAGAAGGAGACGTTACTTCCAGAGAGTGGCACTTAATCCATTCCCTCCTCTGAGCTAGACCGGAGAGCCAACAAGATCCAAGATCGTAGCGAGAGAGGGTTGGATGGACATGCTGGAGATCTTCGCTCACTGAGGAACCTCAGACAGGCCTCCATCTCCGGAGAGCATGATGCCCTGGGGAGAGCATTAAGGTGTGCAGAGTTTGTCCCTGCTCACAAAAGAGCAGGGGCAAAATGGGAAAATAATTCAATAGGGAAAACAAGACTGGAACTTTGTTTTTTTCAAGAAGTCAGGATATTTCAGCTGTTGGAGGCAGAAGTCTCAGCAAGAAGCGTTGGTCCAGGGAGACTCCTAAAATCACAAACCAAGAGGCATGTTCCAAGTATTCTCCGCATCCCAGCCAACCAACCAACCATGTGGAGTAGAGCATGGTGGATGGATGCGTCTGAAGGAAGCGATGAGACTTGCACCTGATCCATAATTGTGTTATTTATGTACAGTAGGTATCTGTCAGATGATATTTGTTGATGTATAGGTGGGACCCGAAGAAAGGTGGCTAGTCAGGGAGAAACGGTATCTGTGTGCACTCCCTTCCACATGTGTGAGTACACGCATGGGTGTTTATTGACAACCTGTTTCTAGAAGAAATTGAGTTTGGAAATCTCTTTCTTTGGACAACGACTCCCCCAAAAAGAAGTGTTGGTCAAAAAAGAGAGAGAATGAGAGAATGAGAGGGAGGGAGGGAGGGAGGGAAGGAAGGAAGGAAGGAAAGAAGGAAGGAAGGAAGGAAAAGAGAGGAGGAAGTTAGAAAGAGAAGGAAGGAAGGAAGGAAGGAAGGAAGGAAGGAAGGAAGGAAGGAAGGAAGGAAGGAAGGAAGGAAGGAAGGAAGGAAGGAAGGAAAAGAGAGGAGGAAGTTAGAAAGAGAAGGAAGGAAGGAAGGAAGGAAGGAAGGAAGGAAGGAAGGAAGGAAGGAAGGAAGGAAGGAAGGAAAAGAGAGGAGGAAGTTAGAAAGAGAAGGAAGGAGGATGCAAGGAAGGAAGGGGTGGAGAGAAAGAGAGAGAGAGAAAGAAAAGAAAAGAAGGAATTTTTCAGGCTCAGATTAAATTTTGTTCCCCTCTTCTCCCATCCTATCCTTCCCACCCAATCAGCAAAGGGAGTCAACTGACTGAGTTGCTGGAGGGCAAGGGTGAACCATGAACTATCCAGGAGGTCTTCTCTGTCAGAAGGCAGACTTTGCTTCCCAGACAAGGGGTCCTGGAGTCCTTAAACTAGTCTGCTGCAATGGGTACACTGAGGGAGAGTAACCCTTTACCAGAGGGATGGTGGAACCAAGAATTCTTACATGAGCCATTCTACCCAGTAATTACTTGCACAAAGAAATCAAGGAGTATAATCGAATCCCCTCACTCTTCACTGACCTGGTTCAATCTCTGAAGCTCCTCTTCCATGGATTTCCTGCTGCCTTCCACCTCCTTCAGGACAGACTAAAGGCAAAACAAAACAGGACAAGACAAGACAGATTAGCAAAGCATCCCACCCTGTCAGTCCCCAAAAAGCAAATTGTTCCAAAAATGCTCTAATGAGCCCATTCGAACAGCTTTCATGAAATTGCTTTTTGTGAGACTGAGATCAGCAGTTCTGTTTATCATTTATAGCTTTCCACTGAAGATCTCCCACAGTCATAATTATCACTTCTATCATTCCAATGGTCTACAATTAGTTATTACTGCCATTAGAAAAGGCCATCTAGTGGAAGGACGGGTCACTGGAGACCGAGACGAAGATCAACCACACTCCTGTTTTTCTGATCATCACATATGGTTGTGAAAGCTGGACAGTGAAGAAAGCTGATGGGGGGGGGGGGGGAGAGATTCGTTTGAAATATGGTGCTAGAGGAGAGATTTGCAGATATGCTAGAACGAGTGGGTCCTAAATCAAATCAAGCCTGAGCTCTCTGTGGAGGCAAAAATGATGAAACTGAGGCTGCCCTACTTTGGGCACATCCCGAGAAGGCAGGATTCTCTGGAAAAGACAACCATGCTGAGAAAGGTGGAAGGCAGCGGGGAATGAGGAAAACCCAATAAGAGATGGTCTGACTCCCTAAAGGAAGCCACAAGCTTGAGTTAGCTCAGAGGCTATGAAAACATCTGAGACCCAGTCGTTGGCATCCTCGGGGAGTGGTGCTGAGAATGTGCCAGGCTCCTGCGCTTCCCCCTTTTGTGACATTGGCTGAAGGGCATCAGCACCACGCCTGGAATCCAAGCCACCCAGACAGGGTTGGATGCCTACCTTTAATCTCCTAACCTCTTGCCGTAGCTCCGCTGTTTCCAGTTGCAACTGGTCGAGGTCTTCGCTGTCATTGCAAGACACGGAGTCACAGGCCTGTAATATTTGAATTGAAACGTTGTTGAGCCCGACCTCATAACTAAAACCCACCGAGACACAAAGACCCTTCCCATTGGAAATACAATAGTAAAATCAAGAAATGGAAAATAAGTCTCAACACAGTAAAGTCAAAGTTATTGTAACTGGATAACATTTCAGCACCTCATGTCCTCATTACTCTTGGTAAAAACCTGGCTGACGTTTCTGTGGTAGGAAATGTTTAAAAGCATAGTGTTCAGATTTATTTTTTTGGACATAAAATGATCCATGGGTTAATAAGCCCATTACACAGAGGGCAGTAAAAGAGCCGCCCAGAGTGGTAGAATATACCAGATGGGCGGGATATAAATCAAATAAATAAATAAATAAATAAATAAATAAATAAATAAATAAATAAATAAATAAATAAAACTTACGGACAAGAAAAGCATGACCTAGGCCTAAGTCCAAGGGTTAGAGTAGACCCATTGTAACGATGGAAACTTGGTAAGTCAGCAGATAGGTACCATCCATTGAATTGATAGGTCTACTTTAATGGAGGGCCTAACATTTTGATTTGGGTGTTAAACATTTCAACGTCTTCTAAAATACAAGGACATGATCTCTTAAAATAAGATATCTCCCTTAATCTCCCGTTGAGCACAAGTAACGGTATTAAGTGTGAAAGCCAGCAGGAGACTGGACTAGAGATGGGCATGAACTGCAGGTTCGGTGGTTTGTGCTGGTTCATCCTTTGGCCGAACAGGTGTTCGGCGCTTCCCAGACCTGCCTCTTCCAGTGGGCACTCACTCATAGGCAGCACCCCCATTTCCCCACCCCACCTCTTCTAGGCACTGTCTCTGATTGGGCACCCGCTGGAGGAGGCGGGGCTGGGAAACGCCAAACACCTGTTGGGCCAAAATACGAACTGGCACGAACCACCAAACTGGCAGTTCGTGCCCATCTTTAGACTGGACAGATGCCAGAGGACAAAAAGGAGGAAATATATATATATTTTTCCCCTGCTGAAAGTGAATTTTGAAAATCTATATCTTTAATGTAGGACCAAGCTTTGTCGGGAACATGTATGAGAAACATTCATTTTGTGGGCCAGAGTTTTCTGAAAGGTGGCAACCAGGATAAGCCATGGCATGCTGGCTGTAGCCTTCTGAGAGCTCTACTTAAAAAGTCAAACACTTCCCATTTTGGGTCAAAACCATATTGTTAAAAAAGGAGTGTCTGTGATGAGAACGATATACCAATGTGAGAGTCGCTGGTAGGCCAACTGCTTTATATATGTGTTCACTCTCGAAGGGAGTCCCCCAGAAAACAACAAAACAACTTTAACAGCCAAATAAAATCTTCTTGATATCCAAATACTCTAATCCAGCAGAGAAAAATGTATTTCCTAAAGATTTTGCCTCTGAGTCGGGAAATTATCAAAGACCTAAGCACACGGAAGAGCTCGTTCTGCATTGTTGTTCAAAGTGGCAGGGTTTACTATCTCCTTCACAACTGAGGATTATCTTTGCACGGTTTCACGATGGCTTCCCCTGACAATCTCTAGGAAACTAGTCTGAAGCGATTGCCTGAAGGTGGAGGAGCTACTCAAGAAGCTTTGCTGGGTTAAACCCTTCTTACTTCGCCTGAGGAAATTTACATGCAACGTCAACTGCTTTCCTTTCAGCTTCTTGGACACCCGTGAAATCGGACGGCGTTTGATTTCATTTGTTTTACGTTGTGTGGAACTGAGAAAGAGCTTGGGCCGATGGGTAAATTTTATGAAGTGTGTCACCCATGTATTGCTTATAGGAATCAGGAGTTGAATCACAGGAGCACACAATTATTTATGGGAGGCACTTTCATGGCGACTTGAGGGAGAAATTTAAGCATCTCACAGTGAAATGCCTACTCCTTAACCTGGATAAGTTCTGTTGTAATTCTTGCTTTTTAAATGTATTGTTCATGTAACATCATGGGCTCTTCTAGACATGGCAAGACCCCATGGGGGTTGCAGCTTTCTTCAGTTTGTATAACAAAGGAGAACAAGTCTTCTGCATTTGGAGAATGCATCCAAGCAGCATTGTCAAAGAACACAAATCTTTGAAATCCACTTCTTGTCTGGGAATCCTTGATTCCGCTTTGCTGCTGGAGCTTTGATATATTTATGAGCTAATGAAAAGCTTCCATCTGAGAACCTCTGATGCAGAAATGAACTTCCAAACGAATGACAGAATCATAGAATAATTGAGTTGGAAGGGGCCTATAAGGCCACCGAGCCCCTGCTCAAGGCAGGAATTCAAATCAGATTGGTGGTGGTCCAATTTTCTCTTGAATGCCTCCATAGCATTGTAGTGCTTACCACCTCCCAAAGTCATTAGTTCCATTGTCACACTGCTCTAACAGTTAAGAAGTTTTTCTTGATACAGTATTTTGCTGAAATCTGGCTTCCTGTAGCTTGAGTCCATTGTTGCATGTCCTGCACTCTGGGATGATCAAGAACAGATCTTGTCCCTCCTCTGGATGACTACCTTTCAAGTATTTGAAAAATGCTCTTCTATCTCCCCTCAGTCTTCTTTTCTCAAGGCTAAACAGGCCCAGTTCTTTCAGTCTTTCCTCCTAGGGCTTGGCTTCCAGTCCCCTGATCATCCTTGTTGCTCTCCTCTGAAAGCACCATAGTGCTAAACTCTGCCTCTTGGAACAGAGTAAACTGGTGGAGACTGGGGGGAAGGGGGGATGGAGTGTGTGGGGTGAAGAGGCACTGAAAATATTACATCAAGCTTTTTGTCCTCTGGCAGCCCCTGGTATTGTTATAGGTACTTTTGTTCTGCCTGAAAAAAGCCCACTGTTACCGGTTCACACTTTCCTGCAGCAAATAACTGAATTTCAGTTTATGTCAGTTGCCAGTGAGCAGGTGGAGATGAGCCAGCCCGGGTAGCCCTGGGCAAGCTGCACAGTCCCAAAGCGTGTGCTGAGAAAGGGAATGGTAAACCACTTGTCAGCTGGCTGGATAGCTCAGTGACTTGGTTATCTGGCTGAGGAGCCAGAGGTTCGGGAGTTCGATTCCCCACTGAGCCTCCTGGGAGAAGAGCCAGCCCGGGTAGCCCTGGGCAAGCTGCACAGACAGTCGGAGAGCATCCCCAGAAGAGGAAATGATAAACCACTTCTGAGTATTTTATATCTAGGAAACTCTGGAAAGGCTTGTCGTAAGTCAAACTGATTGATGGGATGTATAAATAGCATAGTAAACACATCACAAGTCTTAGAAACGTACACACTCCTAGAGCATGAGGGACGGACTCCATCGGCAGTCTCAGGAGGTGTGAAATAGAGATTTCTGTACAGAATTACGAACCCAGTGAATGCCGTTTCTATATTAATGTGCATTAGCTTCTGAGAATAAGCACAGCTTTCGGCTATCCCCATTCCACGAGGGACAAGGAAAGAAAGGCTGGCCCGGGACTGACCAGGGAATGGAACGCCGATGTGTCCAGCAAGGTGGCCACTTCATGCTGAGTGAAGAGCACAGCATTCGAATCAAGGCCGGTGTCCTCAAGCTCCTCGGGAAGCACATCTCTGAGGGCTTGGAGGACATCTGTCAGGAGGAAGAAAAGGGGGGGGGGAGAGAAAGAGTTAAGGCAGAGGCTGATGTCTTCAAGGCAGCAGGAACTCTAGAAGCCACAGTACGTTAAGTGAGACATCCCTCCCAACCAGGGTTTGCAAGAACTGCAGTTTACACCAAACAGTTCCCAAACAGTGTGCTGTGGTACCCCGGGGCACCACCAAACCCGGCCAGGGGTGCCACGGAATCCTCGGAAGTACTTCCATGGAATCCTCGGAAGTACTTCCATGGAATCCTCGGAGGTACTTCCACGGAATCCTCGGAGGTACTTCCACGGAATCCTCGGAAGTACTTCCACGGAATCCTTCGAAGTACTTCCACAGAATCCTCGGAAGTACTTCCACGGAATCCTCGGAAGTACTACTCAGGCCAGGCTTCCTCCTTCCCGTCTCCCACCCTCACCCAAAGTATCATATTGGGGGAGCACAGGCCGTGGCCCGTAAGTCAAGGGAGCCATGAGTCGAAAAAGTTTGGGAACCCCTGGTTTACATCGTATCCTCTGGATGGCGTTGCAGACATATCAGTAGCTGGTGGGTCACGTGGTTTCCTTTGCTGAGACTCTGTGTTGCTTTCTCAAGCCATGGATGGCCTCTGAATATAGGCACTCGCCTTGTATTTAAATCAGATCCTTGGTCCCGGTTGTGCTATTGAGGCGAGACTCCTTCAGGAATAATAGCAACAAAGAGTCTAGTGGCACCTTCACCCCCAATGGCCTAAATTAAAATCTGCACCTTTCCTCCCCGTTACCTCTAAAGTGCTGTAGCGTAAAGCCCCTGCCCCGTTGTCTGCAGTATCATGTTGACAAAGGGCATTTTGATCTTGAAAGCTTGCGTAGAAAGTTCTCTATGCTTGGAAGGTGGATTCATAAAGGTATCCACCGCCCAAGGTAGAGCGGTAGATAGAAGGTTGGACTAGGACCTTGTGAAACCTGGGTTCCAATCCCTGCTCAGTCAGGGAAACATGCCAGAAGATGACAACTATCAACCACTCTTTAAGGATCACCAGACGTTGGCAGCAACTTGATAACGGCACATAACGGCAGCAAGCATGGATCACCACAAGACGGACTACTCTCAGTCCCTAGAGGGCAGCACCTCCCTATTTATCAACAATTTCTAGCATGGGGCTCCTTGGTTTACTTTCTGATGTTTTTTCTAGAGGTGATCTAGAAAGTCAAATAACATTTCCATGCAGGAGAACAGAAGTCAAGCCACCAGGAAGCCAGAAACCTTACCAAGGTGGTCGCCATGAACAAAAATACCCTAAAATCCATTCATAAAAGACAACAAAAAAACCTGGGTGAAGACAGACTGACATGGCTGCTTCCTTGGAAAAGGCACAGATCAGAGAAGGTTAAGAGGAGACGTGAAAGCTCTCTTCTAGGCATGAGAAAAAAAGAGAGACTGGTTCGGGGTTGCTCTAGAGAGCAGGACTTGAGCCAGTGGGTGCGAAGGGCGCAGAAGGAATTCCTAAATGGTTTTGGAACATTTTGAGGAAACTTGGCCAAATTTAACAGGAGAGCCTACCAGAGCTTGGAGATGTGGTTTCTGGAAGATAACTCCCATTCGTCACCCACCCACCCATGGCCATGTTGATTGGGGGGTTATGGAAACTGTAGTCCAAAAAGTAACTTTTTGAACCTCTGAACTTGCTGGGATTTCACAGGTACTGAAGCAAAGGCCAGGGATCTGTCATAGATAGCCATATGGCAGTGGTATATGAGCTGGGATAGATATGCAGTTTTGTCCTGTATCACAGAACATGCATTGAGCAAGGGGATGGGCTAGATGACCTCCATGAAGCCTTCCCTCTCCATGATTCTCTCATTCTGAGGGACCACCCCTTAGAAGGCCCTGTTGTCAAGGGTGAGGCCTCCACCAAGAAGGCCCCGTCACCAAGACGAAGCAGTCTGATGTTCTCTAAAAGCATAGCAGAAGACGTCAGAGCCTTAGAGACGTCAATCTCAGGGCCCAGGAAGGCTCATATGGTAAAATATTTCTCTTAATATTTGCCCCAGTACGGGCTCCTGCTCTAAAGGGGAGGAGAGCCTCAACCTGTGTTTTGGGAGCAGCGTGTCCCCCTCCAGGTCTGGTCACAAGCCAGCTAGCATCAGTCCATCAGTTCTTACCATTTTTATTGTTCTTGACCCTAGCGTATTATTTACTGCAGGACAGGGAACCAGATAAATTCTTGAGGGCCACATTCCATTTCAGAAGTTCTTGGGGGCCACGTTCAAGTGGTAGGTGGATCTAAAGGCAGAAGGGTGTGTCCCAAAACCCCTGGGATATTCTAGCATGAGGCTCTGACCTTCGGTAACTAAGACTTCAGGAGAAGCATCTCAGCCTTTCAGAACAGGAACTATAGCTATAAATCTGGGAAACCACCCAAATGATACTATATTGAGGAAGGGGATGTGAGTAAAGCCACCCACCTCAGGAGGGCAAGATGTTGTTCCAAAGCCCAAGGGTCCCCACCCTTAATTTAGGGCATCCAGTCTGCCAGAGAACTGCAGGCCAGGTAGAAATCCTATTCTACTTTCTGAGTTACAGGATTGTTGGGTGGGGGGAGTTTAATTTAGGAAAAAGCGACGGGGGGACATGAGAGACGGTTATAGAATTACACATGATACGTGGAAGATCAAGAAAGAGAAGTCTGACTCCTTTCTTTGTAACACTTGAACCGAGCATCACCCGATGGAAATGACTAACAGGAGATTTGGGAATGTACGAAAGACAGGAGCATTGGAAGTCAAAGGACCCGGTGGTTTCTAACTACTATTCCCATCTTCCCTAGCATTAGGGATGATGGGACATGCAGACCAAACATGTGTAAGACAACGGACGGCTGCGTGAACTCACCTCCGTAGGCCACTGTTCCCTGCGAGTCCGTCGTGAGACTTTGCCGTAACTGCCTCTTCTTCTCTTCGCTCACCTCTAGGCTCAGGTATTGCAGCATCTTCAGGTGGGAAGCCATTGATGGAGTTGGGGCAGAAAGGGAAAGTTGGGTCAGAGGAAAGGAGAAGGCAAAGAAAAAGACAGAAACCTGTTTGGAAATCTGTTCTTTGTTCAGGGGTGCTTTTGATAACCTCATGACAAGAGGGGGGAAATCATGTATTGGATTTAGAACCAGCCTGGACATCTCTCTGAAGCTCCAGCTTATGTAAAATATTGCACTTCTATCATGTACTTGTGTTTCTGTCTAAACTGGGAGGTTATTAGAAATAGGAGAAGTCTCTTTTTGCAACATCCAAAATGTCCAAGATGGAGGTTTAGGGAATGGTACTTGGGAATTATTCAACCCTGAGTGCTCACTGGAAGGACAGATCCTGAAGCTGAGGCTACAATACTTTGGCCATCTCATGAGAAGAGAAGACTCCCTGGAAAAGCCCCTGATGTTGGGAAAGTGTGAGGGCAAGAGGAGAAGGGGACGACAGAGGACGAGATGGTTGGACAGTGTCATCGAAGCGACCAACATGAATTTGACCAAACTCCGGGAGGCAGTGGAAGACAGGAGGGCCTGGCGTGCTCTGGTCCATGGGGTCACGAAGAGTCGGACATGACTTAACGACTAAACAACAACAACTTGGGAATTATACTTTGAAAAAGGAATAGTTTCCAAGTCCAGGTGTCCAAAAAGCCTCCGGTCGTGGCACTCCTGCTGTTCCTCCCTTCACATCCACTTGGGCAAGACCATGCTGCCCTTGGCTCACGTCTTTATGGAAAGTCGAGCGGAGGGCAAAGTGAACCAATGTCTTGTTTCTGGTCAAGACAGCTCAGCCAGGATTCTCAAGACCCTGGGCGGAGATCTCTCCTCCAGCGTGAGATTGAAACGCCGAGTGCTTTTCTGTCTCATCGTGGCTTGTGCAATTTGCACAAAGTATCTGCAGCATATTTTCTCTTTCTGAAACCACACACATCACATGTACATCCAAAGGACAAGAGGGTGGGATGATTGCTGGAAAAAGTTATGCCGTAAATGTCTAATACTTGTGCCTTTCAACAGTCCAACAGCAAGGCAGCTGTGATTATAGTTTTAATTTTTTTCACATCTGCAACAATGCACAAACGTTGGCTTTTGCTATTGCACACATTTTGTCTAAAAACAACCAACAGCATCCTATAGCAGGGAGATTTTTTTTTTGCACTTTCCCATTTAGCATACCAGGATAAACCAAGTCACAGTTTATATATCCCTGAGGGGAGAGATTGAGACCATTAGGTGGTTGGCTGTGTCTAGTGTATCACAGCACTGATGGCTATACAGTTGTATAAAATCTGCCTATAATCTGCAGGACCATCTTCAGCCACTGCGGTGCAGGTTTTCCTAACTTTCCCTAACCAGTAGAAAAATGAACCTTCAGTCAGATCTCGGATTCATTTTTTAAGAGGGCCTGTAGGCAACTCCATATGATGTGTATGTCTGTGTGCCCCCAGAGTGTTCAAACAGCTAAGAGAGAGAGAAAGAGAAAGAGAAAGAGAGGGGGAAGATTCTTTTGTCCGGTAAGCTCAGAGAGGAGAAAGAGAGAGAAAGGCTGTACAATCACTGATGGAGAAAAAGAGAAAGTTAAGTAGCAGGAGACTAAAGTGTGGTGGAGACTAAGAGTTTTCTTACTCTCATGACACTCGGTACTTAATATTTTAATTAGGAATCAAACAGCTCTTTCCACATAGGCCTCTTCCAGTGTTTAAGACTGAATGCAGCTACCTTTTTGGTGGTACCTCCTTGTGCCTGAAGAGAAGTGTCACAACATCCTTAGGGGTGGGGGGATGACTTCTCCTCATGAGGATCTCCTTTTCTGACTTCCTATTTAATATGCTTTTGGAGAAGCAGAGGGGGAAAAGGAAGAACCTTTCTGCTCAATGACAGAACCTCTATTTTGAGGAAACACACGTTAGACTCACCAGTTCAAGTTTGCCATCCTTGAGACGGACGTGAGGATCCAGGGCTACCTTGGGCTTGGTCACGGGAGCTGCTCGCTGGTTGGAGGGGGAAACAGGAGCTGGAAGGCAAGGCACCATGGTTTCCATCTACAACAACAGGCAAACCGGTCCTTCCTCTTCCGCTTGGTGGATTGAAGCGTCGGCGTTGCACCAGACTGATAAACAGCGAAGGGCCTCTTTGCACCCTTCCTTTTCCATTTCCTACATGGCAAAACTGAAGCCCGGCTTGCGTTTGCAATTAGAGGAGAAGACTGAGAACCAGGAGGCAGGAGACAACGGCATGGGGTGAGGAGGGCTGTCAAACACCTCGAGCAAGCCATGCAGTCCCAGCCCACAGGTCGCAAGCAGCCAGGAGAAGGGGTGAGTCCCCTCAGGATCAGGAGGGGAGTCCCTGCAGCTGCAGGATGAGACCGGGTCCTGAGGAGAGACAGTGAGAGGAGCCCAGAAGCTGTGTACCCTTGCCAGGTTTATTGGCTTGCCACAGAACCAGGCAACGGAGACTCCAGCCGCCCGTTTCAACACGTCTGCATTAGCCTGGACCTGGAGAGGCAAGTGAGGGAAGGGACTGGGAGACAAGAGCTGCAGAGACCACGTTCTTGCACTCCTTTGTACCAGCCTTGTCTAAAAGGAGTGCCCTCGACTCCTTCCCGCCTTCCAAAACCTGGACTCTGGGGGAATTCCAGTGAGACGAAGTGGGCCCCCAAGCTGACAAGGTCGTTTAGAGACTCTAACTTGCTCTGTGTATGTGTGTCTATGGGTACGTGTTTGTGGGTGTCTTTGTGTGGACACAGTCCGCTTCTCATAAGGAAAGAACACTAGCTTGGCAGACATGTTGTGCAAATGGCACAGGCATTTTGTGGAAACCGAATTGAACCTAATGGGGGCCGGGGGAAGAACTCCGTGTCTTGCTCTCATGCAGGAGGTGAGAAATCTTGTGGGACGTGAAAATTCCTTAAATCTAGCAAGCGTTCACCTCCCTACGGTCTTTTTGGACATCCTGACCGTCAGAGAGGCAGGCGGGTGATGCTTGCTTTCCCCACCATGTATTCCATACCTTTTCGATCTGGAGTGCTCCAGCTGTTGCTGGATTCAATCTCCACCCTAACTGGCCAGTGGTGAGCCGTGATTAACGGGCTGGACTCGGTGGCCAGATACGCCCATGCCAACTCCATTATTCTATGATTCTGTGATTATGGGAGCCGGAGACTAACAGGTTGTGACATCAAAGATTAAAGGCAGCTTGCTTCCTGCTGCTGCCTGTGGATTGTTGTTCCATGAAGGCCTCAATAAGCTTCTAATTTCAGCCAGCTGTTAAATCAGGCAAGGCCGGTGGACAGGGCAGGGTGACCTTGGCAGATTTCGGAGGAAGGTCAGCTTGAAGATTGCTTATGAAAGCATCCTGCACCCCAGCCGCTTTGGACTGTCAGGAAGGGGAGAAGATTTCACAGAAAGATCAGAAGAAGAAGAGGTAGAGACGCTACCATGGCAAGCATAATCTTGCTAAATCCCAAGAGCCGTTAGCACCTGCCAAGCATGACAGCTTGGGACATGGCGTGAGAGAACGGAGGGAGGCCCACCGTTTTGGCCACGAAGGGTTCAAGGACGGAGCAGCTTCTGCTCCGGCTCCTCATTAATCAGGATTAGCTTTGTGGGGATGGGCTGCTTATTATCTCAGAACACGGTTTTCCCAGGTGAAACGAAAGGCCAGCCAGTAACACGGTCTCCCTCCCAGATGGCGCTTTCTGTCTGTAGCCACAGGACCCCGAGGGAATCCTGCTCCTTGTCGGCTATTGATTGCTCACAATGACTTTTCAGCCTCGCGATGAACTGGCGGTGGCCTCACCAGACCAGATGTTGCTCATGCTCACGGCTCAAGGACTCCCAAGCACATGGCAGGCAGCCCCACCTCTCCTTCCTGGAAGAGCATAATGGCAAGAAAGGGACCAAGGAAAAGAGCCTGCATGTGCAGGGCTCAGACAAAGTCTCAGGAGACCCGCGTTCCAATCCTCACACAACTGCACATGGAGCTGCGGCACGACACATGCTGAGTTGGGATTCAGGATGCCAGGCGTAAACATCATTGAGCTCAAGGGTCTCGCTTCTTGAATAGACATACTCAGGATCTCTCTGGTAATCCATAAAGGCCCAGGAGGATCTCTCCACAGAGTCAGCTTTCGGGGTGGGAAAGCCGGGTGGTCCCCCCATGGTACTGATCTGAATGGGTACCGAGCAGAGCTGAAGGGGGCATCGAGCGACACATGCCCTGGTCTGTTCATTTTTTCAATGTGTTGTCTGAAGTGAGGCGGGGGGGGGGGGGCAAAAGGCAAGTCATTGTAACCATTTTCTCAAGAGGCCGTTTGGGTACTGTCTATAAAGCCGATCTTCCTTGAGTTAGGTCTAAATTTTGCTTAGAGATGGGCACGAACGTCCGGTTCGGCGGTTCGTAATGGTTCATTCTTTGGACGCACATTTGCCCGGGATGCTGCCTTTGAGCAGACGCCCACCGAAGGAGGCAGAGGAGAGAAGCTGGGAACGCCTGGGCATCGAAAGAACGAACCACGACAAACCACCGAACCATCCGTCTGCGTCCATAATCTCTAATTATGTTTCTTGTCCAATTTCCAGCTTAATGTCATTTGCACAAGCTGGAAATAAGCTCTGAACACACACGTCTTGGTCCTTGCAGGGGAGCAGCCACACCTGCCCCGAAGCCCATAAAGCCTCTGCGTGGCTGGGCCAAATGGAGAGTGGGTGGGAGCATCAAAGGCATTCATCATCCAGAGAGCCAACCATGACCGTTGCAATAGAAAGGATGACCGGTGTTGCTCATGGGGAGCTATCAGTGATCTAGAAGCCAAGAGATTTGGGATCTCATTACTAATCTCTTCAGCCTCCAGGTTCTTCCTCCCACGGGAAAAAGTTGACGTAGGTGGATGTTGACACTCAAGTTGAACGGAAGCCAAATTTGCTTCACTTAACTTCAGTATGTAACATCACCTGCATCTGTGGCTATGTGCACAGATTTTAGGGTTGTTGTTTTTTTTTATAAAGAAAGAAAGAAAAGAAACCTAAGTACCTGAGTATTGATTGATTTTATTGTTTGACAATATGTATATTGCACTGAGCCTCGTGGCACAGTGGTTAAACTGCAGTACTGCAGCTAAAACTCTGCTCACAACCCAGGGTTCAATCCCAGGTAACCAGCTTGAGACTGACTCAGGCTTCCATCCTTTCAAGGTCGGTAAATTGAGTACCCAGCTAGCTTGGGGTGTGGGGGAATGTGTAGCCTCATAATTAAGTTGTAAACTGCCCAGAGAGTGCTTTAAACTCTATGGGGCAGTATATAAGCAGGACACTTTGGTTTTTTTTTTTACTTTGTATTTATTCTTTCTTTCTTTGAATGCTTTGCTGTAAACTGCCCAGAGAGTGCATTGCACATTTAATAAGTTAAAATAATAAACATACAAACACCTCTGTTTCTATTCTTCTCTTTGTGTTCCAGAGCTTAGAAAAATTGTCGTTTTGTACTGCAACTCCCAGAATGCCTGAGCAAGTAGACTGTTAGTAACTTTTGCCCCTTGGCATACAAGAGGAAAAGGTTAACTTCCCTCCCCACCCCCTAGTCTGTGCTGGTCCTGATCCTGGCAGCTGCTTCTTGCAAATGTTAAACTCAAGGATGGGGAATGGCTGGCCCTCCAGAGGTTCTTCAACCACAACTCAGCAACCTCATTTTCTTCCTCTACCCTCCACATTCATCATTCCTTCTGAGTTGCGCCTGATACCTCAGACTGTCACCTATATTGTCACCCACTTGGGGAACCTTTTTTCACTGGAGGGTGGGGTATAAATGCAGTAAAAAAAATTTAAACATTAGGATGATGGGAACTGCAATCTAACTACTTCTGAAGGGACCAATAATTTGCATCTCTGGTTTTGTTTGTTCATTCATTCATTCATTCATTCATTCACTCAATTTTTATAATGCCCATCTAGCAAATGGCTACTCTGGGCGGCGTACAGAAAGTAAAGCAGATATCATAAAAATCATAAAACGCATTCTAAAATACAAAGAAAAATTTAAAAAATGACAGATGGCAAGAAACGGTCAGGCAGTAAGGAAGAACCTTCTTCCTCTTCCACATATTTAATCAATTGAGGAGAACCTTCCCAAAAGCTCCCTTGAAAAATCACTGTTTTTAGTTGTGGTTGTTTTTTAAGGCATGGAGGGAGAGCACCTGACGTAATTCTAGTGGCAGCCCATTCCACAAAGAAGGGGCCACAGCAGAGAAGGCCCGGCTTCTGGTTTTGCTATTGTTCTGTGCCATCAACTCGGAACCAAATTATAGTGACCCTAATAGGGCTTTCAAGGTACGTGAGATATTTAAGGAGTGGTTTGACCCGATCCAGTGAGTTTCCGTGACTGAGCAGGGATTGAATTACAGATCTCCGGAGTCTCAATCCATCACTCTATCCACTACACTACTCTGCATATTAGACATCTGAAACCTCTCCCTCTTTGTAAGGACGCCTCTCGGTGGGTGATCTTTATAGAATCTCTTACCAGATACGGTGAGCTCTGGAGGGCAAATATCTGGTGACGGAGAAGGCACTGGGAAGGGGTTGTCGTGTCTGCTCTGGAAAAGAGAAAGGCAATAGGGGGGAAACGTCAGAGAAGAAGCCCTAAGACTCTAAAACACACCCCGAAGGCAGAGTCTCACATGGTTTACACAGTCCTGTGGGATGAATCCCATTTCATCGCCAGTGGTCAGAACCTAACAGTCCGGGAAGCTGAATAGGAAATGCAGCCAAACTATATCGCCCCCTACCGCTTTTCTTCAAGCGGGCAGTCTACGGATGCAGCTACGTATTGGGGAAAACACGATTTGCTCCACTGTGTATTCAGTTTATCCAATTCGGTTCCCCCAGGTGAATTGCTGTAGCCGTCTGGATGATGTTTCGCAGAGGTCAGCTAACGCAGAGGTCGAGAGCTTGGATTGCTTGGAGCTCCCGTGCAAACCGAGCTGACTTAAGGTGCTAACAAGGTGCTAATTGGCTATTCTCGCCGTTCTTTCTGCTTGCTTACTTCTTCTTAGTAATTCCACCCTGGCAAAAGGATGCTCCAGCATGGAGTTGAAACGTTCCCCCCCCCCCCGCCGCCGAAAGACACTATGTGGAGCCCAGGGTCATGTGGGTGAGGGGGAACCGACACCCTCACCAGCACCCCTTTGCATCAGATCAGGCAGTCACACTGGCAGAAAGTGACAAAAGCCATGACAACCCAGTCACAACAAGTTTAAGCCCCACCCCTCGCTGGCTCAACAAAAAAGATCGTTCCCTCCTCAAAAAAAAAAGATGATTCCACTACGGGTGACATATTGACCCCCTAAAACTGTGTGCAGTCTTTTAAAAATACATCCGTACTTAACTTTCTTATGCCCAAAATAGGTGCAATGAATTAGGATGGAAGAAGAAGAAGAGGCCAAATCCCACCCCCCCCCCCCAGTCTTGGGGGTCTTCAGCAGCAGGAATGGGGGATTGGGCCGGTTTTAAAGAAATCAGTTGCCCTCGTGATAGCCTCGGAGCCGCGAGGATGCCCCGGGGACCACATGATTCTCACTCTTGATTTACAAAGCAGTGGAGGAAACCCCTGTGGTCTGTTTCCCTCTTTCGTTCACAATTATTTTGCATTTGCAACTTCCAGCCAGTCCCGAAATCTTGACCAGAAGGTTCTGACTCGGGCCACCCCATTGGGCACCCAAGGGGATAAAGCACACACTCTGCCCCGCTTTTCCTAACAGTAAAAACAGCACAGGAAGAAATGAACGGAATCTTCCTTGGCCATTATTTCATAGCACCAAAAATCGTGTGCACAAAGCAGAGGCATCGCTCTGCCAAACAGTAGGGCTGGTCCAGCTGGGGGTTGGCTTACCCATGATACCAACAGGCACAGTGATCTGGTCTTTCTGTGATCCTTCCCATGATCTGGAGGGTGTCCCAGACCCAGGACAATCCCCAGGCCACAGACCATGAGAGGCAGGCTATTAATAACAACCCGGCTATTTACAAAGGAACGGGAGCTATAACAGAAGCACCAGACTTGATTGAGGAAAGGAAAAGAGCAAGCAGGCTCAGACATGTTGATGCTGCACCTTTCCCCAGACCACTAATCCTGGAGGATTATGGGCATGATCATTAAGGTGATCATCCAGTTGGCGAAAGGGAAGATCCTTCTGGTGGGATCTCATAGGGTCGTCAGGACTGGCTCAGCCTTACCTCGGGGGACCTCACGTGGACTTTTAACCGGCAAGAGCTCAGGCCATTCCCCATGGACTTGGGAGGTGAGGCGTGGATATTGTTGGGACCGGAGGGTCCAGGGTGCAACCGTCCCCTTCCAGCAATGAAGGCCACTTCAGTGGTTCCTTCGTGTCTTTGAAAAAAAGGAGAACATTAACTTGATCTAGGATGAGTCAGGAGGGGGAAACATATGGATGGCAACAAAAATGGAGTCATATTTAGGGTGGCGGCATAATGCTGGATGGGGATGATGGTGGTTGTAGTTTGACACAGCTAGCGGGCATGAGGTTGGGGAAGGTTGGCTTAGTGCTATTTTAAAAGGGCCTTGAGTTCAGCAGTTCCTCTCTCCCCTGCTACCATTTTCTGGTGTCTCTGAAAGAAGATTGGCAGCTTTTTGCTTTTGTTTCCAGCTACCCGTGGTTACTGGTTATATCTGAACCTAGACAAGCCATGGTTACTCCTATCTCTAGTTTAGGGCAGTGGTGGGAAATGCAGGCTCTGGGGGTGAATTCTGGGTTGTGGTTCCCAATCTGAGCTTCTGGCTTAGTTATTGACAGTAAGAACATGAGATGGGTTATGCCCAAAATATGGAGTAAAGGAAACTTCATTTGCAGGATCTGAGCAAGGGCTGTTAATGACTGGAAGTCATTAATTCGTAGACTTACCACATGCCAGAAGTGACTTGGTGGCACATAAGAACAACAACATGAAATCTTGGCTTAACTCTGTTCAGTACTTTGAATTGTAGTAGACCAAGATTCAACACATATCTAAATCCCATTGATTCAATGGACCTACTTTTGTTCAGCTGGATTCAGGCAATAAGCTGAACTCTTCAAATTAATGCAAGGTTGGTATTGATCTGTCCACATGGCTTTGCATTGCTCAAGACTTTTTAATTTCTCAAAATTCACTTTAAAATGCATGTTTGAGAGAAAATAGATATTTAGAAACATATTCTGGCCGAAAGATATTTATTTGCAGACTTACGAAAATGCATGTTTTGAGAAGATTTTTGTTTGGGCATTTATGCTGCTACGGCATGTAAGGACAGAACTTAATGCAATGATGGGTAAAAACGTTCAAAAGTGATACAACATGAGCACTGAACAGTTTTGGCTTCCTGTGAAGCTATAGTCTTTGTGGTTTTTGGTTGTCGGTTTTAAAGCAGACCACTTAACCTGAATTTGAAGCAAATCATAGACTTAGAGAATTGCAGATCCGGTGGGATCCCATAGGTTAACTAACTACTCCAGCCTCCTACCAAAGCGAGTAATTTATAGCTAGATCATCCCTGAGAGGGGGCCACCCAAACTCTGTTTACCAAACCCCAACAAAGGAGGACCACTGATCTGTGAGTCAGGGGTCACCAAGAAGTTCTTCCTGATCTTGGAATGAGGATGAGGATAAATTTGGCTGTCCCCAACCTTATTTGAGAGGATTTGCTGGATTCCTTCTCATGCCACTTGGTTATCAGGGGCTGGGGGGTTGAGAAGTCTTCCTTACCTGAATTTTGTTTTTGCCAGTATCCTTTTGGCCTCTTCATGTGTGGTACCCACCAACGAGTCTTTGTTGATTGCAATGAGCTGGTCCCCTACTCTCAGACGCCCATCCTGAGAGAGTGGCGGGGAAGAATATGGGTGGGACACCAAGATCATTGGTAAAAAAAAAAGAAGGGAAAGATTGTTAGGAAACAGAATGCAGAATCCTGATCTTTGGCAGATGAAGCTTCAGAATTAATAATGCTGGGAGACTTGTGTGCTAGGGTAACCTCATGGGGTTCACATTGACTTGGGATCCCATTGTCCGGGAATCACCCTGGAGGTTGGCACCTTGCATGCAGAAGAGACTGCATTTCTCCCTTCAGGCTGAGGACTCAGAACAAGGAGATGTTGCTCTGTCTCAGCCCCTCTGCTCAGTCTCAGCCTGAGATAAGCTGTGCCATTTTGAGAGCACCGAGCAGTGCTGGGGCCCATGATTTGGACCAGCACAGTGATGAATGAGGGTCATTGATCAAAGAAGGTGGGCTCTTTTAAGAGACCAAGACTCTGTTTGTGTGGAGGTGAAGCCAAAAGGACCCAAGGAAGCCAACCTCCCATGGAAGACACAATCTGGATCTAGTCTTTGTTGGAGTGATGGATGGACACCTCTTCCAAGCACCACCACCATCAAGAGCTATCCATGGTTCTGAATCTCCTGTACTAGTAGCTCAGGAATCTTCACCCACCTAGATGGCTGGACTTGTGAAACAAGAACTATGAAACATGTAGCTGCTTCAGCTTAGTAATATTGTGAAAATGTGTCTCATGCCTCTGAAAGCATGGGCAGTGAGCAGATCCATTTCTTCCAAAGGGTGCTCCATTTCCTCTGTCCTTTGCTGCCCTTTATTATAATAATAGCCCCTTACAAGGCTCCTGAGGATGTGATATTTTTTGGGGGGCTATCACTCCCTGAATTGCCCAGTCAGAAAGAGGATGGCCTTGCTGTCTGTGGGATTCTGGGAGTTGTAGTCCAGAATCTTCCTCAGCTTTGAATCTCTTACACATGTCTTGAGATGTAGGATGATCAGGCTTGAAGCCACTCAGACCTTTCGCTCACCCTATAGCAATCGCCTTCTGGATGGAGCTCCTGGACATAAACCATGGGTCCGTCAGGCCTGTTGGCTCCTCCACTGATGGTCAACCCCAACCCAGAGGATTTTGCTACCGTGATGCTCTGAATCCCTGATTCAATAGGGCAGCTGCAAGGAAAGAGGGTGGCAGGTTAGCAGGAGACACTAGAGGAGCCCAGCTGCACTGGAGAAAAGAGCATCGATTCTTGGATCTAGAAGGTTGACCACATATCCCATGATCTCTTATCATTGTCAATGTTGGGAGTTGTCCTTCAACAACATTGGCGTGAGAATTTGGAATTGCCCTTTTTTAATATAGACTACACTTTGAATCCCAATGGCCATGCCAGCTAGAGGTTTTGAGAAACGGAAGCATTCTCAAGTAATTTTTGTGGGCTTTGATCTGGAGGGCCATGCATTCCCCATTCCTCCTCTGAAGTGTGAGACTGCCGTCCTCTGCCGGGTTTACCAGCACCTGGGATTTACAAGCACTGAAGACAGAGGGGTGCCATGATGATCAAAGGGAAATAAAAAGCCACTGCAAAAAATATATTCTTCTACCTCTTGTCTTACTGTTTAGTGTACCTTATGCCTTACTGAGGGTGAAGGGATCAGGAGACTCAATCAAATCCATCCCTGCTATATCAGGGAGATGGGATCTGTCACATAGCCTGTCAACTTCCACCAGAGGCCATAGTAGATCAGTTGAAATATAAAAAAATAACAAGTGGTAGAGTTCTTCTATGTGACTATCAATGAAAATATCACTTGTTTCAGTGCTCGGTAAAGGTAAAGGTTCCCCTTGACATTTAGTCCAGTCATGCCCGACTCTAGGGCGCGGTGCTCATCCCCGTTTCCAAGCCGTAGAGCCAGCGTTTTGTCCGTAGACAATCTTCCGTGGTCACATGGCCAGCGCGACTAGACACGGAACGCTGTTACCTTCCCACCGAGGTGGTACCTATTTATCTACTCGCATTTTTACATGCTTTTGAACGGCTAGGTTGGCAGGAGCTGGGACAAGCGACAGGAGCTCCCTCCCTCGCGTGGATTCGATCTTACGACGGCTGGTCTTCCAACCTTGCAGCACAGAGGCTTCTGCGGTTTAACCCGCAGCGCCACCACATCCGTTTCAGTGCTCACATAAGTGTAAAAAACAGGAGCTCAGTGGTTAAATTTACACCTTGGGAAGAAAGCTGGGCTCAACCCGCTTTCGACAAGATGCGACCTGTCTTATATACATGAGATGTAAAGTATGCTATGTAATTAGGTATATCCGTCTATGTGCACATATATGCTTTAAAAACATCAGCAACCAAATGAGGTTCTGAAGGGAGGACCTCTCTATTTCTGTACACCTTGAAGTGGGAAACATGCAGTCCATGAGGGCCATCACGCTCTGTTCTCTGGGAGCATCCCTGGAGTGCCAGACCTCCCAAAACGTACATATTTTGATTCTCAACACACACACCCTGTTGTCCTTTAGCAGGTGTGGAGACTCCTCTGGGGGAAAAGGGAAAAAAAGTTTGGGGAGGGACTATTCTACTCCCCAAAAAAACCTTTTTTTAAAAAAAAAAAAAAAATTGGTCCACGAGCAATCCTCAAGGAGCCTTTTTCAGTTTTGAAAATGCTTTTGTTTAGTTAGGTAAAGGTAAAGGTTCCCCTTGACAATTTGTCCAGTCGTGTTCGACTCTAGGGGGCGGTGCTCATCCCCATTTCCAAGCCATAGAGCCAGCGTTTGTCCGAAGACAATCTTCCGTGGTCACATGGCCAGTGCGACTTAGACATGGAACGCTGTTACCTTCCCACCGAGGTGGTCCCTATTTATCTACTTGCATTTGCATGCTTTCGAACCGCTAGGTTGGCGGGAGCTGGGACAAGCGACGGGTGCTCACTCCATCGCGTGGATTCGATCTTACAGCTGCAGATCTATAGATCTTACAGCACAGAGGCTTCTGCAGTTTAACCCACAGCGCCCACCACGTCCCTTGTTTGTTTAGTTAAACGCATGCTTAACGTTAACAGAAACATTTAAACATTAAAAAGTGCATTAAAAATCAAGGACAAGTTAGCCTCTTTGGTGGGGCGGCCCTCGCCTCTTTAGTCACACCCCCTTGGCTCGGAAAAACACAGCCTTTGGTCCCATTGCCTGCCCATCTGATGCCCCTCTGCGCTGCCATGGTCCAGAATGCTTCGGTAAAAAGGATTCGTGGATAGGATGAGTTCTGTATTCCAAGGAAGTTGGCCCTGCCTCTTAAGAGCGATGCCGTACGTACTGTGAGATCGCATGTGGTGAATGTCCAGGATTTCCAATCAACGGTCCTTGGGAATTTGCCGGGCTCAGCAGCAGTGGACTCTGGGAACGTGAGGAGGAACCCGAGGAGGTGCTTTCCAGATACCTCCCTGAGGAAACAAGTCAAAGAGAGCACTTGGAGATGGATAATGTTGCTTCCTCGTCAGCTACAAGATTTTCGGGAGAGACATCTGTTGGATGGAGAGGGTCACAGAGCAAGTCTCCGGCCCTCGGATCCTCGAAAGCAGTGGTCCCCAACCTTGGGCCTCCAGATGTTCTTGGACTACAACTCCTGGAAGCCTTCACCACCACCTCTGCTGGCCAGGATTTCTGGGATTTGAAGTCCAAGAACATCTGGAGGCCCAAAGTTGGGGACCACTGCTCTAAAGGATGCTCATTTCCTGAGAACTGCCCCCTCAACAGGTTCCTGATAGGTCCTTCAAAAGGCTAGGTTGGGCTTTAGGGCTGCGAGTTACTGATCCCTAAAGCACCCTGTCTTTTCTCCACTTCTTCCAAAGTCTACTTCTCCACTCCCAAAGAACTATGGGGATCCCAAGCTGTTGTTTGGTGACCATCCCAACTTACAATGAGTGGCATGGGTTTGTTGATAAACTCTTTTGGCTTTTGCTGTGAGAATTCTACCTTGTGTTGAAAGAAATTAAAGCACACAAATTGGCAGGTTCAGCAGATCCTTAGAAGTCTCAGATGGCCCATGGCCTGGCCAAAACACCAGCCTCACCCACTGCTCCCTGATTTTGCTTCCTTAAAGGAAGCACTGAACCTATCGCTGCGCTTGAGCAGTGAAATGGGGGCAGAAATGGTGGGGAAATGAGCATAATATATTATGTGTCTCCCTTTACTAAACATTACCAGGAGATGCCAGGGAGTCCAGAAGATTGGACGTTTCATTTAATTTCATTTTTATGCAGTGTAGATTTTCTGTGGAGGATTTCTGGGGACCGCCTATCTGGACCATGAGTAGGAAACTCAAGGCGATTGATCAGAACTCAGAGGAGGTCGTTTTCTCAGCTTCACAGTTTCTGCTCCTATCACAGTAAGTGGTCATGTTGGCTGGGGATTCTGGAGGCTATGGCTGAAAAAAGTTACATTCTAAGCTCTGGATGCAACAAACACCGGAGAGCAGCTTAATCAGGCTGTTCCAGGACCCTGGAGAGCACCAAACATTCTGCTTGATCTAACACAGCCTGGAGCTTGAGTTCTGTCTCTTTAGGATCACTCTGTCCCTCAGAAAGTTTGACCCATCCCTGACAAGCGGTGAGTCTTAAAGAAATAGGACTGTAGCATTTCAATCCGCTAAGCTGGTGAGCAGGCCCTGGAGGCAGGAGATCCCAAGCACTAAGGGGGTCTCGCCCAGTGATTCCCAACCTTGGGTCCCCAGATGTTCTTGGACTGAAGCTCCCAGAAATCCCAGCCAGCACAGCCAGCAGTGAAGGCTTCTGGGAATTGCAGTCCAAGAACATCTGGGGACCCCAGTTTGAGAACCACTGGTTAGCTCACAGGGTGCTACCACTTAGAAGGGGTATCTCAGCTGAAGTGACAGACTACTTGGGCCTCAAGTAGTCCTGATGTACATGGCAACAGCCCAGTCTGAGCCTGTGTCCAACCCTGCTGTGTTTTCTAAGGCAGAAGGTTTCCTCTCCTCTTTGATAAAATTCTAGCTGTTACTTAGGAATGGGGTCTTAGCACTGCCAGAACTTGGAACAAATTGCTCTGTTTGTGACTTCCCTTTATGATGAGCCTCAACGGTCCACCATCGGGAACATCTCCTGGACCATAAGAGGTTCCAAGATGCCAGACAGACTCTACCCACCCAGTGTGAGCATTGGCTGCCTTAAGCAGGAAAAGCCATATAAAGCTTCAGATTGTAACTTCACTTGGGTATGGCAGCCTTTGCTAGCTCCTAATTGACTTACCAGGGTTGGCAGCACCGGTGCCTGGTTTGACCGCTCAATCCTTCTCACAGTTCTAGACCCTGACTCCCCCAAGAGAGATTTGTGACCCTAGATTATCTGTGCCAGAGCTCAGAAGTTACTAGTTACAAATAGTTCACTATTTGTAACATGTAACTGTTGTGATATAACTGTTAGCTGGGCCCTAATGACTGTTCTTTCATCATCTTCATCATCATTATCATCACCATCACCTTAGAACTGCAGAACTAGAAGGGGCCCTATTGATCATCAAGTCCAGCCCCCGTCAAGGAGGCATGGTGGGGAATCGAACTCCCAACCTTTGGCTCCGCAGCCAGAGACCTCAACCATTGAGCTATCAAGGCATTTCAGTTTGTTCAAAACGGATAGCTTGTCAGAGGCATTACATGAGAATCCGAGAATATATGTTAAAGAAAGCTGGAAAATGTTTTATGATTGGGCCCAGAAACAAACATGAGTAGAGAATATAATAGAGATTATGGATTTTAGGATTGTAACACAGCCATGGAGTCAAGATTATATTAGATATTGTATTATTGCAAATACTTCCCTGTGTTTATGTTTTGTATTGTTTTGTTCTACCTCCCTTCCCTCCCCTGTATTTGTATCCCTTTGATTGTTGTTTCTGTGTTATATAGTAATAAAATTTAATATTTTTTTAAAAAGGCATTTCAGTTTGTTCCAGATCATAAACACTCACCGCTACCATGGAGAACTGGGGAGCTGCGTGCCGAACCTGTGTTGCTATGAGAGCCAAATTTTTCCAGAAGCTCAGCAAACTCTCTCCTGAAAAAGAAAGAAAACATACATTTAGCACCACTTGTGCCCTCATCAAAATGAAATAATCCATCATGTGACTTGAAACTGATTTGATATTTTGAAATTGCACGGCAATTTCCCCTGTCTCCCCCCCCCCCCCCCGGTCCACCCTGTTTTGTTTCTAAACTCAGTTTTTCTGGGACACTTTTAGAAAAAGGAATCTTAGACCTTCTTGAAATATTTCCCACCGAATCTGCATGATCCTCTCGTGACAGAGATGGATGAAAGACAGCCGTTCTCAAGCTTCAGCTCTCCAGATGTGCTACAGGAAGCAGTTTGTTCATTCTGCCTAATGATAGGGCCAGACTTGTTCATTAAATCCACGGCTGAATCCAAACACCAGACCGGTGTCATTGCAGACAGCTAAATGAAACTTCCATATCCACAAAGCAGTATACCTGATAGTGATGATCAGACCCTGGTGGGAATAACCAGAGTGTCTTCCTTATGTGAGTGCTGTAATACATCCCCACAGCCAGAGGTGAGTTCTCACCCACTGACTCGTTCATGGCCGATGCATACACCCCCGCTTACTCTTCTATGGGCCAGGGAGAAAAAAAAAGCTTTGATGGGATTAGAATCACATTTGCAATGTGAACTTCTGGTCATGCCCTGGAGACATAAATAGAATGCAAGCTGGGCAAAGGGTGGCCGAGCCCTCGGTTGTTTGTGGCTGATCGGGAGCCCCCGTCGCGAGAATCGACCACTCTGGCATTGGAAGAACGGAAGGGGTTTGGGAACAGCGATTTGGGCAGGCATCCAGCCCAGGATAAATCTGCGTCACCCGTCACCCCTGACCCTAAAGTGAAGAGGACAAAGATTACTCCCCCAGGCTCAAGGACATGGCTGAAAGATCGCTAGGGAGCAATAAAATAAAATAAAATTTAAAAAACTCTCTTTTCCTAAAAGGCTAGGATTGCCCCTTGCTTCTTTCCCTCCTCTTCCTCCTTTCTGCTGCTTAATCTTGGAGAGACGTATTGTGCATTAAATAGTTTGCAAGATGATTATATAAGGGAAATCTCTACAAAGCTTCCCCAGACCATTGCCACCCTGGCCCGAGAATTATTATTATTATTATTATCCTTATAGGACAACTTGCCCTCTGGATAACCTTTGGCTGATTTAGCCAATCGCCACCAGCAAGCGTTGGCTGTAGAGATTGCACAAAGCCCTCAAAGCCTTTTTGCAAAACATATGCAACCGTTTAAACAAGAGGAATAAGATGGGGAGACTTATGAAAGGAAGGGTGAGCAGCCTGGAAAGAGCAAGTCGCAGCTCGTCTGGGAGCAAAACCAGAGAAGGCCCTCTTCTGTTTCCCCACCAAAATATGTTTGCGTGGTGGTGCTGCAGGTTAAACCGCAGAAGCCTCTGTGCTGCAAGGTCAGAAGACCTGCAGTCGTAAGATCGAATCCACGGGACGGAGTGAGCCCCCGTCACTTGTCCCAGCTCCCGCCAACCTAGCGGTTCGAAAGCATGCAAAAATGCAAAAATGCGAGTAGATAAATAGGTCCCACCACGGTGGGAAGGTAACGGTGTTCCGTGTCTAGTCGCGCTGGCCACGTGACCACGGAAGATTGTCTTTGGACAAACGCTAGCTCTATGGGTTGGAAACGGAGATGAGCACTGCCCCCTAGAGTCAGACATGACTGGACAAATTGTCAAGGGGAACCTTTACCTTTATACACCCATGTATATAGGCAAATACACATGTGTGTACACACACATCCCAGATCTATTCCCAATGCATGCTGTTCTGGGAAACTGATCTGAAGGGGGCTTCCTCCAACTGAATCCAATGGGACTTGCTTCAGAGGAAAAACACAAATGGTGGCATTCCTAAATTCCCATTACCCAACATGAATACAGGAAATCCTTACCGGGCATCATCATCTCGTGCTATAAGAAGGCGCATATGGTTGGTAGCAGAGGCTGTTCTGAGGATGTCCACGGCTCTGGCAGGAATCAGAAGACAGAAAAATCTGTGAAGCCTAATGCTCACCTATTGATCGATGGATTAGATTGACACCCAGAGAACAGCACTCAGAGACCTTGAGTTGAGAGAGCGAGCAATGTTAAAATCAAATCAAATGAATATGGCCATCAGAATCCTGTTGGCATTTGCATGAGTTTAGGGTAACTTGCAGGGGTTAATTGCCACAAATTGACTTGGCGCCAAGGCACATCACAATTGTGTCGACTGCACAACCGGAATGTGCCCCCGGCAGCTCATCAAGTAGTCACGATAAGCTGGGATGAGTTACTCAAATCGTATGCAAAAACCAAGAGCACTCTAGCCAATGTGGAAGATTCACCAGCCTGTAGAGCAAACTCGGTCACACCGATCACGAAGGGTTGATGGAAAAAACTGATATTGCTACCCGTTATGAAGACTGATTTGTGTTACCCAAAATGCATTCATCTGTTATTATTTCTATAACAACAATTTTGTCCACAGGTAATTGCCTTTGAGGGTGATGGGACTGAGAGAAAGGCCTCCCCCAAGCAAGCACATCATAAGGGGAGATGTGGGCCATCCAAAAGTACCCAAGCTGTATTCAGCTCTATGGGTCATAGCCAGCACTTTGAACTGGGCCTCAAAAGAGGGTGGGCTGGGTTAGGCTGGGAGATGGTGGTTCAAGCCCTTTTTATCACAAGAAAGGTAACTGTTGCAATCATACAGTTCCAGGGAAAAACAATTTCTGCACCAGCTCCAAGACTTGCTACACTCAGAGGGAACAGAGAAAACGGAGGGGATCGGCAGATCGTGCTATAGTCCTGCTGCTTCAAAAGTCCCAGGGCTTTGACCCTGTGGACCATGGATCCACTACACCACTGCCTCTGATCTAAAGATACCATGTTTCTGTTATTCCACTATCAAGCCTATCTCTCTATACTTTATCTCCAGATGTTGGGCACATCCACGCCTCTTGATGACGGGACCCACTTGTGTGTGGAATCCCACTTGCAGCTTGTTATTTTTTTACCTCAGCTGAACTTCCAAATCTTTCTGTGAGGACTTCTTCGTTGGGAGATGTCACCCCAAAACAAGGACCTGACCCCCCATTTAGCCATAAAGGGAGCCATTCAATTTTACCGGGAAGAAGCTCACTGGTAAACAGGCCTTGTGGAAAGTATGTGTTCGGCAAATCCGAGAAATAACACGAGGTTGAAACAAATTATATCTAGATACTGTACCTTTCACTGGTCACACCCAGCAGGCTGTCTCCATTCACCTCTAAGATTTGGTCTCCAGGTTGTAAGCGACCTAAACCAACCAACAAGAAAAGTATCTCATTGATCAAGACAAGGATATTGACCTAAGCTTGGCTTGTTAACCAAAATGCAAATATTACAGATTATCGCGAATTTGGATGGTATCACCAAGGGTTCAGGAGACACGGTGTGGAATCTGGCAGTTTCTCCTTTGTTTGTGTCACAAGCCATGCAGTCTAATTATTAAATATATCACATCATTTTTACCCAGTCATGGGTAACAGCAAGAGCATCTGGGCTCTTGCAAGTTCATCATCTAGGCTTCCACGGTAAATGTCGCAGGCAGAGAGGGGCACAAATCGAATCACAGACCAGAAAAACCAATGAATCAGACTAGTTTGGGGTTCGGTTCATGATCCAGTTTGGGGATCCTGTTTTGCCAAAGCAAAATGAAGCGCTGAATGTTTTTCCCCCCTTTCCTTCAGCTAAAGGGATGCCTGACCAACCTCTTCCCACTGCTCCATCCCCTCTCTACCTGGTCCTGCCACCACCACCGCCTTCTCCGCCACCGCCACCGTCCGAGACAGCCGCCCGGCTTCCCCCCCCCAGGAGCTGAGCCTACTGCCTCTGCGCATGCACCCATGACCCAGCTGATCCGGAGGTGGCACAAGAGCAACCGAGAGCCCCGCCCGACTGGGCATGAACCCAAAACCGAACTACAAACCACTTCTGTTTTCCATTTGGTTCGTGGTGGGTCATGGCAAACAATGAACCGTCAGGAACCACTGTTTTTCAGGTTCATGCCCAGCTCTAGTTTCAGGGCATAAGGGTGTGCCGACATAGGTGTGAAGCTGCCTGCTCTTCTCTGTACTTGCAGAGGACTGCGTTCCTGTGAAAATCCTATTTTCATCCGCCATGCAGAAGTGCCCAGACTGACAAAGTCTTTTATAGGTTGAAAGCTAGCATTTTTTTAAAAAAAATATTTTCCATTCATCTTATAAAGGCATCACCATAGCTTGGATCCAAGTGGCACACAACTTCATGGGTCACCCCCAGCCCTTTCAACTGGGCTCTGCAAGCTGAAAGCCAATAAGTAAATTAAAACGTTCCTTTAAAAATAATAATTGAACATTTGTGTCAAGATTGTTCATTTTTGTGGGGAGAGAAGGAAGTTGACAGAAATTCGCTCAGACAGATCAAACAATTGCTAGAACAAGTTTTTACACTCACTGCTTCTCAGCTTCCCAGTCTGAATTGTGGCCAGTGAGCTGTCCATGGTCCTGACCACCTGTAATTTAGCTTAGGCTCACCCTTTCCTTTGGCCAATACATTCCTACGGGTTCCAGACTGGGATAAGACATTAAGCAGGATGTGTGAACTCTGAATGTCCCTAGACAATACACTTATGGCTATTTGATCTCACGTGAAACTCTCCTGCCTCCATCCTATGGAATCCTGGGAAATGTAGTTTGGTCAGGTCCTTTGAATTCTCTGCTGTAGTTCAGAGAAATGCAATGAATTCTAAGTTCTCTTCCAAACTATAAATCCCAGGATCTTGCAAGATGTAGCCAGGATGATTAAAGGGGCATCAATACACTAATAGTGTAGTTTAGGAAGACTCCTGCTTTTCCACCTCCAACATTCTCACCGTGTAGATTTGGAAAACAGGCATAGGAATCTGAGCACAATTTTAAAATGCGTGACAACACACTTGTAGTCAAGGGGTGAATGTGTAAAAGAAGTCTGGTGTTGGGGGGGAAGCACAGGAAAAATGCACGGAACAATCCATGCAAAATTTGTGCAAGGAAAAATAATTTGTGTTGATCATAACAGCATGATCTTGGTGAACTGGAAAAAAGAAACAAAACAAAGTGTGCTGGTTATCTGCCACTCCATAGCACTTAAAGAACTCTCTGGGTGGTTTACAATTTAATTATTGTAAATTATGCAGAATACAGACACACACTGCCCCCCCCCCCATGAGCTGGGTACTCAATTTACCAACTTCAGAAGGATAGAAGGCTGAGTCAATCTTGAGCCAGCTACCTGAGCCCATGAATGAATCCAGCTACCTGAGCCCATGAATGAATTCAGGTCTTCACTGCAGTGTTGTAGTTTAACCACTGTGCCATGAGGCTCCTCAAGAAAAACCTGAGGAAGTCAAACATGAGAGATTTCCTCAGTCCTAGTTCTAACCAGCACATCACACTGAGCAATGACAGGCAAATATTCCCAAACTGTCTCAATTTAGAATGATCTGGAGACCCTCCAGATTTCATCCCCACAAGCTGTCGGGCCCAAAATGTAAGCAATAAACAATTACCATCAGCGTAAGCAACACCTCCCGGTAGGATTCTCTTGACGTAAACTCCATATTCTTCTCCGGTGAGCTCTTTAATACCACCAATCACTTTAATACCTGCCAAGAAAAAGGAAAAAAAAGGATTCCATTACAAAAAGCCACTCTAGCTCAACCTGAACCAGCCATGAAGCTTGAAGATGTGTCCACAGTGCAGATAAACCTTTGGTTTGCTTTTGGTTTTGGTCTTGTTGCACCCAATTCACTCACGCTTTAAGAGATGTCAGGAAAAGAAAGAGACTCGGCAACAAATAGCAGGCATATCAATTATGAAGCGTTCCTGTACAGCAACGTCCTAGCTGAATGTTCTGGCTTATTTATGTACCTTTCATTCTTGTCTCTTGTTGTCATGATTTGCAACCTGATGATATTGTCCAGCCTTTTAAGCCAGTAAGTTCTGGAAGTTGGCTTCTAAGCCTGTCTGGATAAGGAGAGAGAGCCAAGAAAAAAAATACAGCCCTAAAAACAAATAGATGGTTTCAAAAAGAAACACATACCAGAAGGTGTGAACACTGGATGCTCACAAGTCAAAGCTCAGCTCTGTAGGTCAAGAGGTATGCTGGTCCTTTAGCATGATTCAAATGCTGGTTCTTGATCAGCTTGTACCTTCTGTTCCAGTGGTTCTCAGCTTTGGGTAGCCCAAGTGTTCTTGGACTGCAACTCCCAGAAGCCTTCACCACCAGCTGCGCTGGCCAGGATTTCTGGGAGTTGAAGTCCAAGAACATCTGGGTTACCCAAGGTTGGGAGTCACTGGTCTATTCTATGCACAATGCACATGTTGGATGCTTGCCCAGAGGTTCTGGTGACTTGAACCCTCCTGACATTAGAGCAACACTAAATTCTTGTATACAGTATTTCTAATGAGAAATGGGGACCCCTTAAGAATCTGGTCTTTTTTAAAAAATAAAATAAAATAAATCTTAGAGCAATGTTCTCTTGTTCTTTTACCCTGAACTTTCACTAGCAGCTAAAATGATTAAACCAAGGCTGTCATGCTTTGGACATACCATGAAAAGGCAAGACTCCCTGGAAAACGCAACAATGCTTGGAAAAAGTTGAAGGCCGTAGGAAAAGAGGAAGATCAAAATAAGATGGATAGACTAAATAAAGGAAGCCACAGCGCTAACTTTGTAAGACCCAAGCAGGCCGTTTAATGATAGGACCTACTGAAGGCCACTAATTCATAGGGTCGCCATAAATCAGAAATGAAACCACGACGTACAATATCCAGATTCATCATTAGAGTTGGTAGAGTTTGAACCCAACATCTGGAGGTCCGCACACTCCCCATCTTTGATTTAGCATCTTTCCCTGGGGGAGAAGCAAACAAATCCGGAGTACTGCGTACAGTTCTGGTTGCCGCCCCTCAAAAAAGACATCGTGGAACTGGAAAAGGTGCAGAAGACAGCGATTCAAATGATGACTGGGCCGAGGCACCCCCCTGATGAGGAACGGCTACAGCATTTGGGGCTCTTTAGTCTAGAGAAAAGGCACCTGAGGGGGGAACTGATTGAGACGTATAAAATGATGCAGGGGATGGATAAAGTGGATAGAGGGAAGCTCTTTTCCCTCTCATGCAATACCAGAACCAGGGGACATCCACTCTGATGGAGTGTTGGGAGAGTGAGAACAGACCAAAGAAAATATTTCTTTACCCGGCATGTTGTTAGTCTGTGGAACTCCTTGCCACAGGATGTGGTGAGGGCATCTGGCCTAGACGCCTTTCAAAGGGGATGGGACAGATTCCTGGAGGAAAAGTCCATTGGAGGTGACAAGCCATGATGGAGATGTATAATCTCCAGGCTTAAAAGGAAGGTACCTCCAAATGCCAGATGCAGGGGAGGGGGATCAGGAGACAGGTCGCTCGTAGTCTCGTGTGCTCCCAGAGGCATCTGGTGGGGCCACTGTGAGATACAGGGAGCTGGACTAGAGGGGCCCTTATGTTCTTAAATCCACCATTCCTCAGTACTGGGAAAGTCTGCTGAGTTTATTAATAATCTCAGAATAAACTCACAGATGCATTATCTGCAGAAATAAAAAGCCCCACTGCATAGCACTTGTTATTTAAAATAGCCCCCCAGGCCATTCTAGGCAATGTGATTAGAGAATGTGGCAAACGCTCACCTCTCACTTTTACTAAATTTCAGCCCACACAAGCATCTGCACACAGGCCCACCCACGAGCACACACAACCAGGTATGATCATCCATAGCCATAATAACGGCGTGTCATCAAGTCAATTCCAACCGATACGAATGCTTGCCCAGGTTTTCTAGGTTTATAGTGCTCAGATATTGTTTACCAGATTCTCCTTTTGGGACCACCGGGCAAACCAGAGAGAAACTGAATAATTCCTGGCTCCTGGAGCTCCACCCCACTGAGCTCTCCAGCCAGCAATGAGGATGAGAGATGGCAAAGGACGGTCCAAGCTTTGGTCATACAGTGCCCTCTCGTGGCAAGACTATTATAAAGTCTGGTGGTGCTAAACCTAATTGGCTATTCTCCATGAACTTTACATTTCTTTAAAAAAAAATCCATATTTTGAGAACGATAAAGATGATTGGGTGGGATTCCAACTTTTTTCACACTCAGTCAAAGAGTTCGACAGGCCACTTACCTACCACCTTTGCGCTGAGGCAAGTCCCAAGACCTCAGCAGTGCGTAGCGTAAGCCCCTTGAACAAGTCTGACCTTAAAAGAACACTTTACTTTTACCCAGTACTTTGCAAGCACAGACACATGGGCTTTGTGATTCCTTAGAACTCACAACAGCTCAGTTAGGTAGGACTCTTAAAGATAGCTAGTTTGTGGCCCTCTCCACCTCCTGGATTTAGCCAGACCCTGCTGTTCAAGAGACCCGTCCTTTGTAAGGATTTTTATAATTAATTTTTATTAGAAAAACAGAGTTTCATAGAATCAGTTTATATTGCTCAAGCTTTAGCATAAAGAACATATTCAAAGATTATTACACTTAAATAAAATAACTGATCTCCATTAAAATAATAAACACTACTAAGCTGGGCTAAGGTGGGCTAGCCCCACCTCCTTCTTTCTCTCCACTTACATTCTTTCTCCTTCAAGCCACATGCTCAAACCATCAAGTTCTTTTTCTCTCCCATCATCATGGAATAGAACTTCCAAACTTCTTCCACATAACCCATCGTCCATTTTCTACATTCTCTAACTCCTCCCTTCTTCTTGACACTTCATGGCTGTTAACCAATTAGCCTCGAGGGGCTGTAACACCTTCCTCCTCCCTCAATTCCCATGAAATTCTAGGTGTTTTATCTCTTCTCCAATTAGCTCGGAATGTTGAGTCTTCCACAGGCTCCTTGTCTGACCTTTAGCTTTATCTTGAACTACGCTGTACCGGTCTTCAGAAAAAGTATCTCATAGCACTTAGAAAAACACATTCCAATGTCTCTCAAATCATCTTCACACAGAACCTGTCTGACTCCATCTTACATTTCTCTGACTACATATCCCATGCTGCTTCAACTCCATCACAATAATCATGTGCCGTCAAGTCAATTCTGACTTAGGGTGCCCCTTTTCAGAATTTTTCTGGTAGAGAGTACTCAGAAGTTATTGACCATTCCCTCCTTCTGGGGGCAGCCCTGGGATGACTGTGCAGCTGGCCCAAGGCCACCCAGGCTGGCTCTACTCACAGGAGGCCCAGCAGGGGAATCGAACTCCCAATCTCTGGCTCCGCAGCCAGAGACCTAACTCACTGAGCTATCTAACTAGCTACTCTTCAGGAACAAGCTATCCTCAATTTTTTTGCATGGTAAAAGGAATATAACTTACAAATTCATTTCCCCCCCCCCCCGAAGTTATTGTTGGAGGGGGGGTGCTACATTCAGAGAAAATGGAAACTTGAGAGGTGTGGAAAATACTAAACATGGTTCCAGGAATCAAAAAGTCCTGGTACTTTAATTCATCCTCTCCCATTCAATACACCATCAAGAGCATATAAAATAAGAAAAGCCGAGATGAATCTGTCAAATTATACAACACGAAAACTAAAAAGTTGCAAGCCCATTTAAACTAGGAAGTTATCATTTATGAATTTTAACAACGATATTATATTACTTTCGATTTACTGGAAATTATTTCTAAATGGTTCCAAATGGAGTACATTGATTTAAAACATTGCTTGGAGTGGGCGCAGCTGCCTTAGCTGCAGCAGCAAAAGAGCAACCGGGCGTTTTGTGACACCTTACAGGGAAACAGGGTGAGGGTGAAAGAGGAGAGTGCAAAAAATGGTCTGAAGCTCAACATCAAAAAAACTAAGATCATTGCCACTGGTCCCATCACCTCCTGGCAAATAGAAGGGGAAGATATGGAGGCAGTGACAGATTTTACTTTCTTGGGCTCCATGATCACTGCAGAGGGTGACAGCAGCCACGAAATGAAAAGACGCCTGCTTCTTGGGAGGAAAGCGATGACAAACCTAGACAGCATCTTAAAAAGCAGAGACATCACCTTGCCGACAAAGGTCCGCATAGTCAAAGCTATGGTTTTTCCAGTAGCGATGTATGGAAGTGAGAGCTGGACCATAAAGAAGACTGACCGCCGAAGAATTGATGCTTTTGAATTGTGGTGCTGGAGGAGACTCTTGAGAGTCCCCTGGACTGCAAGGAGAACAAACCTATCCGTTCTGAAGGAAATCAACCCTGAGTGCTCACTGGAAGGACAGATCCTGAAGCTGAGGCGCCAATACTTTGGCCCTCTCATGAGAAGAGAAGACCCTGGAAAAGACCCTGATGTTGGGAAAGTGTGAAGGCAAGAGGAGAAGGGGACGACAGAGGATGAGATGGTTGGACAGCGTCATCGAAGCGACCAACATGAATTTGACCCAACTCCGGGAGGCAGTGGAAGACAGGAGGGCCTGGCGTGCTCTGGTCCATGGGGTCACGAAGTGTCGGACATGACTTAACGACTAAACAACAACAACAGAGAGACAAGCGTTCTTTTACTTTTCATGGACCTTAGCCCGTCTCATCAGCTGTCCTCTGCTAATTGAATGCGCTTTGCAGAGAAAATAAAAAGTGACTTATGGGAGAATGACTTCAGCAGGTAAGGCTCTCATAAATCCTCCACTGAGTGATTGTGATTGTGATGGACAGATGCTCCAGAACTATGGCTGTCTATCCTTGTTGTGTTGACCTGTCTATTTGCGTCTCACAATGAGAGCAGGGACAAGTCTGGTCTTACCGGCTCTCATTGTCTGATTTGTTAATTAATGCTAGACATCATCATAATCCCAATGCCTCCAATTAATGAGGCATCACGTGCCCTTGATTAACTGCGTCTTTGCCTTTTTCACGCAGCACGATAATGGGATAGGGTATCTCTGTGAGACGCCCAGAGATGGGGTGCTTCAGTTCGGACACGGTAAAACTAGAATATTTCCAGGGGGAGCAGTGTTAAATCTTTTGCAGATTTAAGCCACCAAGAGTCGTGTGATGCCTTGAAGACTGGAATCTTTTACCTGGTACAGCTTTTGCAGAATCCAGACTGCTTTCCGCATCTGAAAAAAATCCATGAAAACCTACACTGAGCCAAACTGGTTAAATGGAGGTCTGCTCTCTAAAGACTCAGAGGAGGAGGGCTAGCCTGCAGCTGTGAAGGATCTGGCTCCCATCTTTCATTGCCTTGGGAAGGACCATTCACCAAGAACATAGCGCTCCTGAAAGGGGGAGTGGGTGGAATTTTCCACCCAGTGAGAGGTGAGAAAGATGCTTTAGAGATGACTGTCTAAAGGAAGCCACAAGCTAGAGTTTTCAAGAGCTGAGCAGGGCTGTTGAGGATCTGGAGATCGCTCGTTCATAGGGCCACCATGGAGGCAATTTGACCGCACCTAACGACAACAGTCTGCCCATTGGTTTGCTTGATTTACATCAGGCTGGTCCCCACAGGAGCACAAGGCAGTTGGCAGTCTATATAACAACACACACTTAAAATCATGAGCCTGAATCCATTTAGTCGGTCTAATGAGAACTGAGCCATTGATTCAATGGGACTTGCCATGCAGCAGTTGACTCAATGAGTCCATGCTATGTGTGCTAACCAACCAGACTGAAGCCCTAATTTGCAAACATCTAAAATCACAAATCTTTAAAAGGTGGCCACTTCTCTCCCCCCTGCACACTCTGTGCTCATCACCATCCCATGCCTGTGGTTTGCTAGCCAAGGTATCGCTTATGACTTCTCTACACTCTTGAAGCTCTGTGGGCACATGGTCCCAATAAAAGGTGGTAAGAAAAAAAAAAACAAGGAACACAAACAGGAAGAAACAGATGATGCTTTCACTTGAACTCTGAGCTGCCGGATAGCTCAGGAATTGAGGACTCTGACTGCGAAGCCAGAGGCTGGGAGTTCGATTCCCCCATGGGGCCTCCTTGACATGGGGCTGGACTGGACAGGGGGCTCTGCAGGTCTAAGCTGATGGTGATGAAAATGCATACAAATAAATACATTTTTATATCTATTAAATTTAAAGAATGTGGCCCATTTTGCAGTCAGATTTTGGGGAGAAACAGGTTCTATAGCCCTTTCCTCCCTCTTCTGCATAAAGCGATGGCTTAATATTTGAAGGCTAACATTTGAGAAATACAAAAGCAGTGCATTGGCACCTTGGTTGCACCCTGACACTTGCTCTGGACCCGTTAAAAACAACTCAGCACCGCACCCTGGGGGCTAAATCATGTGTTACCTTAAATGCGCAGCCAGTCTCCCTTCCGTACCCACTTCATCTGCATGCAAACGGAGAAAAAGAAGGGGGAAAAAATCTCCACTGGTGTAGAGACTTTTTTTCCTCTTGAGGGAGGCAAACATGTATTTATCTGAGAAACGGTTTGACACGCAAATAACTGTGGAAGGGAAATTTAAGCTGGTCTGACCTGTCTACGATCGCTCCACCCACATTAGGGATGCACAGGTTTTACTTGAAAGTGAAAAAAGAAAGAAAGCAGTCTTAAATTTCACGCCTTAAATTTAAGGGTGCAGGGTGCACTTTAACCCTGAGAACCACCAGGGTCCGGAGTCTGTCATTTTAATTTTCCATTGTGCTTCCAGTGTGATTTCGTTGTGGCAGATTGTCAGATATTAAAACCCTGGTCCTGCCTCGTGCCAATCAGAGCTTTTATTTTATTTTTTCCTGCCAGGCTGTATTGCCAGGAAAGTCCATCAGAACAAAAAGAACCCTCACCCCGTTGAAACCGGAGCCGGCTACAAACAAATTCTTCAACCAGGTGATAAGAGTCGGTGAAAAATACGATGATGATCAAATGCAACGTTCAGATGTTTTGTGTTCCACATCCAAAACCATGAATGAATCCAAGGCTAGCGCTGTGAATAATCACTGGTTTTAATAACCTGATCCGATTTTCTATCTGCCATTTTCAGAGATAAACCAGGATTTGCTGAGACTGGGAATACATTGAAACATTTAAGTAAATGATTTATGAAGGCAACACAGCGAAATTTGATGACTGGGAGCATCTCATTCACCCAATTCGTTGTGTTTGTGTATCGTTTTTAGTGCGGTATTTGTTTGATCCTTGTTTAGTATTTGTAAACCCGATATGCTGTATCCATTCCCTGGTTTGGCTGATTTTTGTATTCGACATTTGCATGACATGACTACACACAGAGGGGGTGGGGGTGGGGGGAGATCTCCTGGTGATTTCACGCATCAGATTGCCCCAGTTTACAAGTCACAGCCTTTGCACGCTCTGGAGCAAATCTCAAGTCTTTGGCTAAGACAACGATCTTTAATTACACTTCGCTTCAAAACCCACCCACCCCCTTTCCTGGTGCCTCTTTTAGCCTCTTTTTTGTGCCGGAAGTAGAGAAGAGCAACAGGTAAAAATGAGCTCAGCTTTGATCTAAGGAGATGAAGACCAGGATAATTGGATCTCAGCTTTTCAGAGGAACACTGTTTAACCAGCACCACTTTCAGTGACTAATTTCTAATTAAATGATCCGTGCAGATCATCAGGATGCTTGGATGTTCAGCCTGCAGCCTGCTAGACACTAAGCAGAAATGATATCCTTAGATCCAGGGCAGACTTTGGAGAAATCCCATTTTTTAGAATACAACTGCGAGAAAATCCCACGTACATGGCTAATTTGGGGGGATTCTGGAAGTGGTAGATTCAAAATCCTGAACAGAAAGCAATTCCACATCACCGTATTCCATCCTAGCTCCCACTTGTAGCATTGAAAAGACTTATATGAGGGCTGCAGATGGCGGAGGGTCCCCTCCTAAAGTAAACCCGTGCATTGAAGTGATATGTCTCCGTTCACCGTGAAATGATATTTATTGCCTTTACAAAGTCTGACATGTTTCAATGTGTTGGTATGGAATAGCCTCTGGGTCATGACAGGCAAAAACATGCTGGGCTACTGACTTTGCATGCAAGGCCTGCAAAATGTTGATTTTGGAACAACGGCATATTTGAGCTCTGCAATTTTGAACATTTGCTGGGGGACTGGGTTTGCCAGGAGTTTGAGGCAGAGGGTTGCCAGAGGGCTGCAATCCACAGGCTGAAATCCCACCCCCTTGGGTGGATTGAGTCAAGAATGACCAGGCAAAGCATCCTTGGGAGCTGAAAACCCATTGGTCCCGTTTTCGGACACACAGAACAAAGAGCAGCAGACTCACCCAGTCCGTTGGTGCAGTCGTAGAAGTCAACGCAATGCACGGTGCGGTCCATCCCGTACGGTCCCATGAGTGTCCTGAAAGGAGAAAAGAGGATGAAATGACACATTTAAGGGGAAGGGTCCAGATCAGAAGCACCGTACTGGACCGGCCCCAAGGGTCTCTCTGTAATGGGGACCTTGGAACGTCTTGGATCTGCCAAGGTTGCTAGACTGTAGCTGCCAGAATCCCTGAAGTTGGGCCATGCTGGCTGGCAGCTGTGGGATCTGAAGCTCACCAACATCTGGAGACCCACAATCTGATCTTGAGTATTATCTTTCTGGAGTTGCTTCTGGGTGTTGATTGCCTGCAGGCAGAGAGGGCTTGTGACTTTGCAGGAGGAAGAGCAGAAAAACAGCACCCATTTGTCCCCAGGTCATGGACTCATACTATGCAAAGCCAACCATGTTGTTTTGCACATTAGGTAGAAAATGCCAGTAGCACCTCTTCCCATCCATGGGGAGAAAAATAACAGGGATATCAGCCACGAGATAAGTAGTCATAGGCTGCTGTTTTGAGATGCTCAGAATCTGCTGGCAGAAGTGGCTACCTCACTCTGCCTAATGATAGGACGGGCCCTATGTACAACTCTGATCCATACTGATATTCTTTCAGTAGTATGGATATGCTTCTGAACGCTCTGGCGCTTCAAAAAGTAACCTTTTTAAAACTACACCTCCAAGAGCCCCAGAACAGCAGGATGCAATTCACTCCTGGAAGAAAAGTGGCATATAAATCTAATCAATCAATCATAGTCCAAAAAAGTAACTTTTTCAAGGCCCAGTTTCTATGCATTCGTACAAGACCATTCCATGAATCATTGGCTGATACGCTGCAGATGTCCATATCCATCCATCCATCCATCCATCCATCCATCCATCCCTCTCTCTCTCTCCATCTCTCTCTCTCTCTCTCTCTCTCTCCATCCATCCATCCATCCATCCATCCATCCATCCATCCATCCATCCATCCATCCATCCATCCATCCATCCATCCATCATTACACTGATGTGTCACTTTCTCCTACAACAAACAGTGGGAAAGAAGCACAGCAGTTCCTTGAGATGCCAACTGGAATTCCAAGACCTGGCAACCCAACATACCTTATTGACTAGGAGACTAAACTGAGGATCTCTCATTCTAATATGTTTCCGCCATAAACTAACCTGGTGGTTTTAGGGAAAACATGTTCGCTCAGACTCAAACCCAAATGGTCTTTCGCAAAAGAGAAATAATATTGATTTACTGTAAAGAGTACAACACAATGGGCAAAATCCTGTTGTATAAAGCTATGCTGCTATAAATTGGACCTGGTGCCAGAAATATTTAATTTAAATGAATCGAAAGCTCCCAATCCCCTTCCCCCTTTCAGGTTCAAAGGTTCTCTAGGGCTCCCTTTTACCCTGCAGGAGCCATTGGGAGGTTTGGGTTGGGGGGTGAGGGGCTGGAAACTTCAGTTGTTGAAAACTGGTGCCAGATTGCCACCGGTGATCCTGACCCCAGTGGTGGTGATCCATCAATGATTATTATTCTTAGCAATAATTCTGGGAAAAGCTGATAGTGGCAGGAAAAGAGGAAGACCAAATATGTGAAGGATTGATCCTATAAAGGAAGCCATAACCTTGAGTTGAGCAAAGCTGGTGAAGATAGGATATTTTGGAAGTCACTCACTTGTAGGGTTGCCATAAGTCAGAGGCACGTCGACGGAACATAATACCAACATGGAAGCATTTCTTTACAATACAAATTACACATCGTAAGTGTGGTCCCCTTCCAGAACATTACTGCCACCTTATTTCCTCACAGGGATTCACCAAACAATCAGAAATTATACAATTTCTGCTACACCAACCCAGATTTTTTGGCTGAGCAAGCCAAGTCAGGTGTCATTAAGATACCCATTCCACCAAACAATGAGGGATGTATTTCCCCCTCTTCTAAAATCAGTGCTTGAACATTTAAAGCAGTGGTTCCCAACCTTTTTTGGGGGTCACAACCCCCTCTTGTAATAGCCAGCTAACCTGTAAACCCACCCACCCCACCACATTTGCATAAAAAGGCATTTTTAATGGGGTGAAGTCATCCCATCTCAGAAAATAGAGGCTTCTTTCTCTCCCAAAGAATCCATTTCTTATACATACACATGCACGCTAACTTTAATATCCTGCTCTGAAAGGTCAAGGGAGAATTTATTGAACAAGGTCTACAACACATATAAGGTGACCTCCGACCCCCCAGAAAATACTTTGTGACCCCCCAGGTTGGGAAACACTTGGTTTGAGTGAGCAAGAAGCCAGCTTGACAAAATCGAAAGCTATTGATCTTGGCCAGGAGGACAAAGTGCTAGCAGGTTTTTCATGGCACGTGGTTCGGGCATGACTGACCCAAGGCGTTGCTTTCAACTCGACCTAGGCAGTTGCATTTCCAGTCAAACAACAACAACACCCTTTCCTCTTCAAAAGGTACCCACAGCCATGAATGAAGAGAATGTCTGCCATTAGAGATCTAGAAAGAGGAAGGCGATACCCAGGGGACATCCCATGCCTATGGGTAACTCTCCAACTCTTCCAACCCAGCCATGACCTGGGAGGAAACCCCCCCCCATTCCCATTTGAGCTTTGCGTTCTCCAACGGCTACCTGCTAATGATGATGGCACCTTTATACAGGATCGAGATGGTTGGCATCTTGGGTTCTGGAGGATTTCCGATTTTAGTCCAGCCTGAAGCTGTTCTGCCGAGGCGAGATCCAGTAAACCAGTGGGGACAATGGAAAAGGGGGTCATATGACCATCCCCGGAGCATGTTAATTCCACTGCAAACATCAACAGTAGATGCTGGTCAGAGGGAAACCATCCCTTGCTTAAGCTTAAAGCTTACGCAAGGGACACGCAGGCAGGCTCATGGGCTGTTACAAAGGGCTTCCCCACAAAACGCCGGGGGTTAAACAATTCAATTAGGCTTAAATAAATCCACTAACCTTCCCGCCGTTTTCCACCCTAACCATCACTGCTCACATGTAATTACCGCGAGGAAGTAATTACTCTGATGTGTCTTCACATCATATGCCCCCTCTCCAAGCAGGCAGCATAAGAAGGACAATATACAAATGAGGCTGAACGCCTTTATTCTCATCCCACAAGAGGCCTCCAAAGCCAGGTCTTTGCTGTAGCAACACATCACCAAATTTAGTTTCAAAACCCTTGTTTAATGTCACTCTTGCTGGCTGCCCTTGGCTATCCTACCTACCTACTTTTTTCCTGCCAATGGTAGGCTGGTGGCTCAGAGGTGAGTATTCAATCCGCTCTGGGTTTTAGTCCGAATTTTGCAGGAGCTTCCCGAGGCATGGAACTTTATTCTCCAAAGAGGAGAAGACGTTTTAGAAGACATTGAGACCTGCTCCAATCCCAGCTCGATGACACTATTTGTGCATATCTGGATATCTGCTCTTTAAAATCGTTCTAAGAATGGTGAGGTTGATATAGAATTGGCTATGACCTAGCCCTTAGCATGCAACCTCTCCACTCAAAGCCCATGCAACAGTCTCCCTACCACAGTCACACACATAAAGACCTTATAGCTCGCTCAAGTTTAATAAAATGAGCTTCCCTAAAATTTCAGGGCCAAAACCTGAGACCAAGAGATAGACCTTTGTGTTATTGTTAGTATATGTCACGTCACTTCTGACTCATTAGGAAGAACTCATGACCTTCAAAAAGTCCTGTTGTCAACAGCCCTGTTTGGCTTTTGCAGTCCTTGGGCCATGGCTTCCCTTATTGAATGAATCCATTGCATGTTCAATGTTCCTTTCTTCCTGCTGCCTTCAACTTTTCCGAGCATTATTTTCTTTTCCAGTGAATTCTGCTTTCTTACTGTCTACCCAGAATATGGTAGCCTCAATTTTTAGTCATTTTTGCTTCTAGGGAGAGTTGAGGCTTGGTTTGATCTAGAACCCACTTGTCTTTCTCGCAGTCCATGGTATCCATTAAGCTTTCCTCCAACACCACAATTTGAATGAATCATTACCCCACCCATCAGCCTTCTTCAGAGTCCAGCTTTTACATCTGTACATAAACAGTCAAGAATTATGTAGAATGGTTGGTTTTGGCTTTTGTCTCCAGTGGCACACCCTTATTCTTTAACTATCATTCCTAGGCCCTTCATAGCCACTCTTCCAATTCCTTCTGATTTCTAATTTCTCTTTGGGTGGCAATTGCAAAATAATATATGTATGTTGTGCACAACAATCTGGATTTACCCCTTTTTAAAAAGCGCTCAACTCACATACAGGTACCTTTGCACTGGGTCAATAAGCCCTTATGCCAGTTTGGTGAGGAGATGGGCATCCAGTCATTAAACTCATAAAGCACAATACAGTAGGACCCCCTTATCCACGGGATCACTATCCACTGATTCACTTAGCCATGGTCCGAAAATATTAAAAATATTAAAAGAAAAAAATCCAGAAAAAAAACCCTATTTTCATATGTATTACCAAAACCGGCCACTAGAGGGAGGCAGATACTATGCTATGAATACTTGTCACTAAAGAATACATAGCATGGTCTCTGGTGGCCAGTTCTGGTAATGCATGCAGAAATATTTTTTTCTGTTTTTTCTCCTTTTGCTATGCTATATAGAGCATGCACTATTATCCACGGTTTTCAACATCCACAGGGGCTCTTGGAGCCAATCCCCAGCGAATATGGGGGGGGGGGTCCTTCTGAACAATCAAAATTTCTTCTCCAGCCCTTGTATTTATTGATCTGCCTGGAGACCAGGGGAAGTTTAGCAGTTTCTGTCATCAAGTGCCTTGAGATCCGGTAGCCCTAACCAAGTCCAGCATGTTGCTTGGCCAACCAAGTGTCCCTGGGATGCTCAGAAGCAGAGCGTGTGGGCCACATTTCTCTCCTGCTTGTGTTGCCCAGGGACTTTCCTTCTGACACATGCTGCCTTTGATCCTGGAGGTGGCGTTTAACGCTCGTCTCTCGTAGCCACTGATAGCTTCGTCCTCCATGAATTAGGCTAATCCCCCTTTAAAGCTGTCTAAGTCAAAGGCTCTCACTACATGCATGTTGTTTATGCGTACTTGTGCACTGAGTGACAAAGGGCTTCCTTTCATTTGCATTGATTCTCCCACCCATTGACTCTCATCAGTGAATGAATCAAGTTCTGGTACTACAAGAGACTGAAAAAAACAGCTCTCTATCCATTCCCTCCTTGAAAACCTTTTATACACCTCTGGATAGCTTTGTGGGTTGGAGGACTTGGCTGTGGAGCCAAGGGTCAGTAATACAATTCTTCACTGTGCTTTGTAGGTGAAGAGTCAGCTTGTGTACCCTTGACCCTGAGAAGGAGGGAAGCGTGAACCACTTCTGAGTACTTGGCGCCTAGGAAACCGAAAAGGATACACAAAATGGAGTTTGGAGAACCTTATGGGACTGACTAAAGTGAACTTGAGCACTATGTTACACCACTTGTCTCTCACGAGATAAAGGAACTGCTTGTAATAGGTAACAGGAACGGAGTGGTGCAGAAATGAGTCGTTAAAACCACAAGACTGTCTAGCCCCAGACTTCCCAGTGAACAGCACTGTTCCCGAATATCGATAGAAAGCTCCATGGATTATGAGGAAGTTGCTCCTGGTAACTGCAGAAGGCTGGGAGACCCACAGCTCTTGTGGAACATGATCAACTCTGAGAAGAGGACCCTTTAGGCGAGTATGAATGAGCGTATGAGTGCGTGAATGAGAGAGCTCTCTTGATTCTGACTACATCGAGTGATATATCAATAAAGGAACACAATCCAGTACTGGTCTCCTGGAATCCTTTGTGGTTTTTGGTCTAATAACTCACGGGATAAAAAGGACAGAGTCACCCAAACTTCAGTGACTGGTGTGGCCCTATGCCATTGATCTCTATAAAGAAAATATCATATTGGCAGCATTGCCATCAATTCCTTTCCAAGTTATGCCTGTCCTTTTTTGGCCCTTTTCACAGACATCGCTCGCTCGGCTGGCGTTTGCCCCGAGTTGCAACCTCTCACAATCCTGCGGGATGATTGCAGAGAGGAAAGGAAATTCTGCAAGCATTCCTTTCGATTTGGCAGGTTTCCTGTTGTGCCAGTCGTGAGATCGGTTACGCATCTAGTAATGTGATGGAGTGTCTGAAGGGAGCAAAAAGGGACTTGCCTTCCACCCTGAAACTGGGCAACAGGATAGTAGCTAATTCCTCTTTCTTATCAATCATCCCACCTCAGATTTTCTGAGTGTAAACATATATCCAGAGAGGTAGGTTATTGTGCCTTCCTTTCATTGAATCAGCCTTGAGTAACCCAAGTGCTTTTCATTCCCAGAAGCCTTTTCACCACCAGCTGTGCTGCCCAGGGGTTTCTGGGAGTTGCAGTCCAAGAACACCTGGGTGACCCAAGGTTGGGAACCACGGTTTGAAAGAGATCCTTCTGGAGCTCTTTTTTTTCCCCAATCCGTTTTTATTTTAACCAATCTGAATAATCTGGTGTTGTCTGTAAACACCCCTTACTCCACGTCATTCATAAATAAATGGAAAAGCGCCAGTCCCAGTTCAGATGTTTCTGAATGGACTGTCTCTATTCTAGGGGTGACCAACAGAGGTTTAGTTTCCACATCAAAAGCAGTTTAGTACCACACTGTTATGCTTCAGTCAGAGCTCCTCTGGAATACTGTGTCGAGTTCTGGACACCACCGTTTAAGACAGCTATAGAGAAGCTGGAACCTGTCCAAAAGGGTGTGGCCAGGATGATGAAGGGTCTCGAAATCAAGGCTTGTGAGATCTGTTGAGTGAGTTGGACATGGTCAACCTGGAGAAGAGAAGACTGAGACGCGATAGAACAACCACCTTCAAGGACATGAAGGGCTGTCATCCAGAGATGTTTGTGCTGTGTGGCTCCAGAGGATTGCACTTGGGCAAATGAATTTAAATGATAAGAAAGAAGGTTCTATTGGACATTAGGAATCACGTTCTGAAAGTAGTGGCTTCCCCTTCATAGGAGTTGTTTAAAGAGAGATCGGACAGCCTCCCGTCAGGTGTGGATTCCCGCCTTGGAAGACGGTTGTGCAAGATGACCCTGGAAGTCCCTTCCCCCCCCCCCCACTGTCCATGGGTTCCATACATATATCAAGCCATCTGTTGACACATCCCCTCCGCTTTCTGTTGTTGATCCGATTACCACGCAATGACCAACCACTCTTCTCTACTCTGTGGCCTCCAGTGAGAGACATGGTTGTCAAATACAATTTTAACGGTCAACCAGATCACACACACCCTTCTACATATTTATTGACCCTCTCCAAGAGTGAGGACCTGGGTTCAAATCTCCATTTGGTCATGACACTCAGCATGGTACTTTGGGCCAATCACAACCCAGATAGTCTCATGGCATGGTTGTGAAAATCTAAATTATCTTTTAATTATGCTAACCACCGTTGTATACTCACGGTTTCCAACTTCAAATATTGTCTTTCAACATTGTAAGCCACCTTGGGTCCTTTTAAAGGAGAAGGATGGGGTAAATAATAAATAAATAAAATAAAATAAATAAATAAATAAATAAATTTTGATTTAATAGTTTTGTGTTAATTAAATGAGCTGCTACGATAGGAACTAATGCCATCTCCAGGTTTTGATAAAGTTATTGTCCTTTTTTAAAAACAAAAACAAATTATGCTTTCTTTTTTTAATTATTATTATTCTTGTTTAGCCACAATGCTTGGTTTGACCAGCCGGCATACACTAAAAGGAACAAATCATCATCATCATCCTTTGGGCCAATTCCCAGAAGGCTATGCTTTTGCCCCACCATCAACTGGGACTTCCGGGAGATGAAGTCCAAACCATCTGGAGGGGGGAAGATCCCGTAATATAGCCATGCAGCATCAATCATAACCATATTCAGGTTTCATATTTGCACCATTTGGCATACATGCTTACCCATGGTCCACGAAAATGGATTCTCCTTGCCCCTATACTGGCTAAAGGAATAATACGTCCTCACTAGGAACCCTACTTCCTGTTTTTCAATGAACGAAAGAACATACAACTCTCACTATGTTTGAACACATGGATAGAGAGGGCAAATTTATTTCTCAGGACATGCAATTATCTTTCACGGATGTTTGTGTTTTAGACTTGCTCTCTATTGCAACTCTACTGAGTTTATGGCTCTTTGGGGCTTTTAAAATTCTTCATGACCCCTCCCTTAATTTTCTTTCAATGATTTCTGCACAGTTTAAAACACTATTTTAAAAAACAAACAACACCATGATGTCTACCTACTCCACAGGTGGATTTAGCAGCATATCACAAAAATGAATCATGGATAGAGCCACTGAATTTTCCATCAATAACGGCATTCAAGTGAAATAAGTACATATAATCAGAAAGATATGGGGGTGCTTCCCATTCCTGCCTCTCCGCCCCTCTGGAGGGTGTCGCCATTTTCCCCTGAAGGTCTGGAATAATGGATGTTTGTGTCACATCCAATACTAGACCTGCCGGCCGGCCTGTCCACCTCCCTCTCCCGCAGAGGGTTAAGTCCCCAGCTGCCAAACAGCCACGTCATGACATCCTTCATCTCTTTGTCTGCTGACTCTGCTACCTAATCTGATCAACAGTCCACTGTGTACTGGAGTAGGATGATTAGAGAGCTGGATGATGCAAAATGGCTGTAGCCATAGCAACGGAGGAGAAAGGCTGCAGCCCACCACAGAAGGGAGCGTCGCCCAGCTGGTCGGAGAGCTGTCCTTGTAGAACGCAAGCTGCATTTCGCGGGAGAAATTAAGGAAAGGCGCCATGAATGGCTCGCTGGCACAAAAGGTTCGGGACAGTCCAGGATCTAGCAGAAGGGTGAAATTAGGAGGGGGCCCAGGAAGGTCCAGCCTTGTTCTTTGAAAGACTAAGCTCAAGCAAAGCCTGGAAAAGAGAAAAATTTAGACCACAACTCACAGAATGCCCTCAACAGCAGGGCTAGTGTAAAATTCCGGGAGTCGCCATCCAAAATGTAGCCTGGGCCAAGATGCACAATCCTAGTGCTCCCTCACAAGGAGAGCAAGGAAAACCATCTCTGAGTACTCTGGACCCAGAAATCTCAGAAAAGGAATGACTGTCAATCAGAATTGACTTGATACCACATATGTATCATTACAAACATCCAAAAAACTAAGATCATGGCCACCGGACCCATCACCCCCTGGCAAATAGAAGGGGAAGATATGGAGGCAGTGATAGATTTTACTTTCTTGGGCTCCATGATCACTGCAGATGGGGACAGCAGCCACGAAATGAAAAGACGCCTGCTTCTTGGGAGGAAAGCGATGACAAACCTAGACAGCGTCTTAAAAAGCAGAGACATCACCTTGCCGACAAAGGTCCGCATAGTCAAAACTATGATTTTTCCAGTAGCGATGTATGGAAGTGAGAGCTGGACCATAAAGAAGGCTGACTGCCGAAGAATTGATGCTTTTGAATTGTGGTGCTGGAGGAGACTCTTGAGAGTCCCCTGGACTGCAAAGAGAACAAACCTATCCATTCTGAAGGAAATCAACCCTGAGTGCTCACTGGAAGGACAGATCCTGAAGCTGAGGCTCCAATACTTTGGCCATCTCATGAGAAGAGAAGACTCCCTGGAAAAGACCCTGATGTTGGGAAAGTGTGAGGGCAAGAGGAGAAGGGGACGACAGAGGACGAGATGGTTGGACAGTGTCACTGAAGCGACCAACATGAATTTGACCCAACTCCGGGAGGCAGTGGAAGACAGGAGGGCCTGGCGTGCTCTGGGCCATGGGGTCACGAAGAGTCGGACACGACTAGACGACTAAACAACAACAAATCATTACAAAACAGTAATGTTTTCAATCATGCTCTGAATCCAACTTTGTTGTTGTGTGCCGTGAAGTCTCTTCCAACTTAAGGTGACCATTAAAGGGTTTTGAAATACGTGAGATGGTCAAGGCTTGGTTTTCCATTGCCACCTCTCAGGGAGCAGCAAGGATTTGAACCCAGGTCTCCTGAGCCCATTTGATTTTGCTAGACAATTGCTCCTGTGCAAGGCTTTTGCAACACAATTGGAAATGGAAAATCCAGATGGGGGGAGGGTCTATTCATGTATGTTTGAACATGAGCCACAAGATGGCGGCCACCAAGATGCTCAAGGCCCACACACCCCTCTGTCACATTTCCCAGCAAAAGTAGGACTCCCAGATCCAAACTGAAGGACTTTCTGCATTCAGGGCTGAGCCAGTAGCATCCGTCCACACCTCAGCCTTCTCTAAGATGTGAGCAATTAGTTTCACATGGAATGCAGGAAATGGTAAACCATTTATTTCAGAAACAGTAAGAACTCTGCCTCATAATCAGAGGCAAGCAACACCAGCCAAAGAAACTGCATCTACACTACCGAGTTATAACAGTGTGATACCGCTCTAGTTGCCATGTTCCTACCCTACAGAATGTTGGGATCTGTAGTTTGAAGAAGTTCTTAGAAGTCTCTAACACAGGATTCTAAGTCTCTCCCTGAACTGTAAATCCCAAAAAAATATGTAAAATGGAGAGATGGTAATTAGTGGTATCAAGTTACTCTATGTTGTGTAGTTACACTCATTCACAGAGGTCCAAAATAAAAGATAACAATTGTTCTGTTACTTCTTCCTACACAACCAATCATGCAGTGGATGTGATGCAACACTATGTAGGCCAATCGCATGGGCTGCCCTCCATGACCTCACAATTAAAAAACAACCACAAGAGAGATAACTAATGGGATGGCCTTTCTTCTGGGATCTGTTGGGTCCCTGCAGGAAAAAGATGTTGAACAACATAGGCCTTTAAGCTGAGCAAATATGTTGTTCTTGGGATAAGCCACATGGGTGAGCCCAAACAATTAGGGAACACAGATCGGAAGAGATGATGTCATAATGCTATGTAGAAATCACTTGTGGCTACTGGCCAACATAACCGAAAGCCAATGAAGCTCCCTTATTTGGAACAGGAAAAGTGGTAATAACATGTCTCTCCCCCCCAAAGCCTGTTACGATTGCCTATAGGAGAGCTTACTTTGACATGGATCAAAATGTCCAACAAAGGCACCCATTTTTAAGAACTCCAGCTACCAGCAATGTCAGCATGAAGACAGAGCTCCACAATGGCAAAATGGTATATATGTATTTAAGCATTCACAAATGCAACCACTCTTTAGCAAAGCGAAATTAATGCATATCAGCTTTTTAACAGTAAACGTTGCATCTGCGCAAGGGTCAAAATAGCCCTGCTGGTCAGTCCAGCCTCCCCCTGCCCCCACAAGAGACCTCTTGGTCTTGCTTCCTTCAAATCTGGTAACAAATTAAGAGGGTCACTTTCTAGTTGAACTCAGTCGGTTTGAGAGGGTACCGCTAATCTAACTCAGGGTGTGGTTATACTATTGAAATAAATCGGGTGATGGATGGCGAGTTTTGAAGTCAGTTTAAAGTCATGTGGTTTTGGGGTCAGTGTCTGTGTCCCCTTGGGAAAAGTTTTAAGCAGTTTTAAAACTGTGTTGTGTATTTGATGCTTTGTCCTACACACACCTGCCTTTGGCACTGGCTGCCTCTCACAGCCATTAGCTTCTGCAGCTATGGTGTTATTTTTATTATTTTTTAAAAAAAATTCTTGCAATCTAGCATAGCACTAGTACAGAATGACACGCAGGAAAAAAATTAAAACAGAGGTTTCCTTGCAGCCCAACACACACACACAGAAGGAGAGGGAGCAATAGCTGGCTAAAACTGACCAGAGATACTGACTAGGCTTGTGAAGAAGACAAATATGTGCACACAAATGCATGCATGCATACACACACATGCAGAGCACCTGGAGGAGGAGGATTAACTGTCAGAAGGACTGGAAATGACCAGAAATTTTGACTAGATCAGCACTTCTAGGCTTGGGAAGGAGGGAGACGCAGACACGGACCTACACAGGGAGTAGAGAAGTTGGAAAGGCACACCAGTGAGTGGAAAACCCCACAGACACAATTTACACAGACAAAGACATACACATTTAAAAACCGATTTCAAGCATGCTAAATCCAATTCAATTACAGTTCCCCCCACCACCACATGTAACCACATCCTAAGCTGGGCAGCAGACAGTCGGTAGATACAGACAGAGGGAAAGGGCTCGGTTAGTGGACCAGGAGAAAGAAGAGCTATACTGGACTTGATCCTAACCAGTTGAGATGACTTGGTGGAAGGAGTGGCAGCAAGAGGAATTCTGGGGGAAAGTGACCATGTTCTCCTTGAGTTCTTGATTATGAAAGAAGTAAAAGCAGCGTGTATCTACATGTATACACTGGACTTTAGGGAAGCCAATTTTAATAAACTCAGAACAATGATAAGTAAGGGAAATCCTAACAGGGAAAACGAGTCCAAGATGGGTGGTAGTTTCTAACGACGGAAATTCTACAGGCACAACTGTAAACAATTCCAACGAGAGAAAAATGATGGAAGACAGCAAAAAAAAAAAAAAAAAAAAAAAAAAAAAAAAGGCCAGTGTGGCTTCACAAAAAGCTCAGAGAGGCCCTGAAAACAAACAAACAAACAAAAAGACACATATAGGAGGTGGCAGGAAGGCCAGGCTACAAAGGAAGAGTACAGACAAGTAGCAAAAAATTTGCAAGGATGGCATTAGGAAGGCAAAAGCTGAGAATGAGCTGAGGTTAGCAAGAGATGCTAAAAGCAACAAAAAAGCGTTCTTCAGGTACGTGCGTAGCAAAAGACGGAAAAGAAACAGTGGCTCAGCTACTCAGTGGGGATGGGGAAATGGTAACAGGTGACAAAGAAAAGGCAGACATGCTCAATTCCTACTTCAGCTCCGTCTTCTCCCAAAAGACAGTCTATGCTCCTCCAGGCAAAAATGTGAAATACAAAAGGGAAGGGACAGGATTGCAGCTGGAGGCTGATCAATAGTCAAGGAGTACCTTGTGTATACCTTGTGTGTACAGGTGTCCCTTGTGTGCACCTTGTGTGTACAGGTGTCCTTCCTCCCCAGTTTGCTGAAACCATAGGTCTGGGTCACTGCATGGTAGAACAAGTGACCAGTATAAATAAATAAAAAAAGCCCAGTTAAGCCAAGGGACACGCTGGCTGTCGGATCAGAGCCACAACTGGCAATGTGGGCACTCGTGGCTCTGCTGCCTGATGGGTCAAGCTTGGGTCCCATGAAGTTGGAATATAGACAGGAAAGATGGAGGACTAGAGAGGAACTCCGATGGCAGCCATATTCTCTTGCACCAAGCCCACCTAGTTTTGCTTTTCCCCTCTGCATGGCCAAGTTTATACCCTCCCACCAGGAAATTTTTGGTGCCCTGGGCCAAAGGAAGCCCTGGTCACCCTGCCCTAGTTATGGGTCTGTGTGGAGATCTGGGAGGTGTGTGGCCCCTAAAACAAACACGCCCCATCTCTGCTTTCCTCACCCAAGCCTTTGAGAACCAGAAAGAAGCCTCCAGTTTTGACAGGCACTTAAAATCTCCTTGGCTTGATCCTCCCTGCTGCTGGAAGCTGGCACAGCAAGCTGTGCCATTGCATGATCATTTTGCAAAGCTGATTTTATTGATGCGCCGAAGCCACAGAGATGGGGGTGAGCGAGGCAGGCAGGGGGACGCGGTTTGATTCTCTGCTCACTATTTATTTATCTTCTAATCTCAACCCTTTCTCCCACATTTCCCACCCACTCCATCCCTCCTCAGGCTGAGTCCTTCTGCAAAGCAGCAGAAAGAGTGAAGTTTGAATCCCAGCAGGGCAGAAAAGGCCAGAGCACTTGGGGTTTCAAGACGGCTAGGGGAGAATGTCATTTTTTAAAATGCTATCTTTGTTGCTGCTTTTATGTGCCATCCAATTGCCTCTGACCTACGGTGATCCTATTCATTCGAGCAATCTCTGAACGGTCCTGTCTCCAACAGCCCTGCTCAGCTCTTGCAAGCTCAGGTTTGTGGCTTCCTTTCGGAAGTTGATCTTATTTGGTCTTCCTCTTTTCCTGCTGCCTTCCCCCTTTCTGGACGCTCTTCTCTTTTTCCAGCCAATCTTGCATTCTCATGGAGTACCCAAAGTAGAACAACCTCAGTTTCAACATTTCTTGCCTCCAGAGAGAGTTCTTGAGAGTCCCCTGGACTGCAAAGAGAACAAACCTATCAATTTTGAAGGACATCAACCCTGAGTGCTCACTGGAAGGACAGATCCTGAAGCTGAGGCTCCAGTACTTTGGCCATCTCATGAGAAGAGAAGACTCCCTAGAAAAGACCCTGATGTTGGGAAAGTGTGAGGGCAAGAGGAGAAGGGGACAACAGAGGACGAGATGGTTGGACAGTGTCATCGAAGCGAGCAACATGAATTTGACCCAACTCCGGGAGGCAGTGGAAGACAGGAGGGCCTGGCGTGCTCTGGTCCATGGGGTCACAAAGAGTTGGATACGACTTAACTAAACAACAACAGAGAGTTCAGGCTTGATTCAATCTAGGCCCCACTTGCTCATCTTTCTGGGAGTCTGGGGTATCTACAAATCTCTTCTCCAGCACCATAGTTCAAACAAATCATTTTTTTTCCTTTCAGCTTTCTTCATTGTCCAGCTTTCACACCTATACATAGTGATGGAAAATAAGAGTGTAGGTGACCTTAGTTTTGGTCTTCAGTGACATGTCCTTACGCTTGAGGGTCTTTCCGACTCAGCCTTCTTCTGATTTCTTGGCTTAGTCTCCCTTTGGACTGAGGTTTGGACCAAGGCACACAAAAATCTTTCACTATTCCAATTCCTTCATTGTCAACATTAAAGTTGACAACATATAGGGGGGGAAAAAACATAAAAGCACTAGTTCATTGGGAGAACCTGTATAGCCCAGCCCAGTTGTGTATGAGGTGGGAAGACAAGTCTCCTTGCTCAGCTGCTGAGCCGTTGGCTGAGGGGAGAAGTGGGGCAGCGATGGCAGGACAGGAATGGACCACTGGGGCACCTGTGGGTCCGAGCATCGTATTCGTATCCCCTGGGATACGAATACAAAGCTCCCATGTCTAGTCCCGATCTACTGAGGGACTCTGAAACCCATCATGAAACAGTGACCTGTCCTACATTTTCTGTGCTTTCTGAGAGGTGATGATGGTTTAGCCTAGGAGGAAGGGGGAGCAAACAGAAAGAGGCAACCGTGGTAGCGAGGAGAAGACGGAAGCAGATTCAAAGAAGAGGAACCTCCGAGAGCTGAGGTGGGCAAAGTCAATAGGGCAGGGGACCCATTTTGTCCCCTCAGAACCTGTCACAAGCCACACCCACAAATACCACTGAAGCTCAGTGGCAACAGGGAGGAAACATTGATCAAATAAGCATCTCCCATGTTTTGAAGGTTTTGGAGTGGGTATGGCTCTGTGGGTTGGAGTATCTAGCTGCAGAGCTGGGGCAAGGCTGTGTTTCCCTACTGTGTTTCTCAGGAGAGGGGGCAACAGAGATTACCAAGAGCACACGTGTCGGACAATGGGGTTCTGCCCCCTGGGCAGTCTTGAGAAAGCGACATGGTCCCAGAGCTCCACTAGAAGGAGGGACTGGCCAACCACTTCTGTTTGGTACCTACAAAACCCGTGGGGGGGTTGACATAAGTTCGAATCAACATGACAGCACATAGTGGTTATAAATACTGTGGGTTGCAGCCAAAATCTGGCAGGATAACTCAGTGGTTTTGGTATCTAGCTGCAGAGCCAGAGGTTGTGAGTTCAATTCCCCATGATGCCTCCTGGGAGAAGAGCCAGCCTGGGTAGCCTTGGGCAAGTTGCACATTTCCAGGGTGCCACCACAAGAAGGGGATGGGAATAACTAACAAATCAAATTAATAAATACCTGGGAGGAGAAGATACACATATTCATTTTTGTTAACACACCAGGGTATCTTCTCCTCCCAGATATTTATTAATTTGATTTGTTAGTTACATGTTTATTTCCTCCAATGTGGTTCTTCTTCTCATTTTATCTTCACAAAGTCCCTGTGAGGTGGGCTGAGAGGAAGCAACTGGCTCAAGGTCACACAGTGTGTTTTGTGGCTCAGTGAGCACTTGAACATGGATCTTCCCAATTCTAATCCAGGTCTCTAACTACAGTACCAATGGCCAAAGCTGGACTTGATACTGGAAGTCCATGAACAAATCTCTGGCAGTGGCCACTGGTAACTTGGATTTCCAGGGGTTGTGAATCCACTCCAGCTTTCAGCCTGCACTTTGTCTCTAAATCACATTCAGCCCATTGGAGAACTCCTGAAAAAGTGCTGAATAAACCCTGGAGTGGATTCACGACACTCCTGAAATTGGAGCCATCCATGGCCGCTGATCTCACGACACCGTTTTCTTTACTTTGTGGGAGCGGTGGTCTTAGGGACAGCTGCAAAGCAACGTCCTGCGGGCAAGACCTTGTCTTCTTGTTTTGTTTTCCTATCTGAAATAACTTCTTCCCATTAATATCCCTCCCAGCAGACAGTAGGCTACTCTTTAATTCCCAGGATAGACAGCAGGATGAAGACGTATAGAAGTAGCTCCAGTTTGGTGGAATAGAGATGGGGAAAACTGTTAACGTCCATTCCTGAGCAAATGATTAGTTAATTAATTATGCAGTTAGTTCTTGGCTTTGGTAAGATGCTGGGGGAATCTGAACTCCATCCACAAGAGCCTGGGTGGTGTAATGTTAATATGCTGGACCAAGATTGGAGGTGTGAGTTGTGTTCAAATCTCCAGTCACTGGGCATTCTTGGGCTAGGAACAAGTGTTGCCGTTCCACACTTAAACGTGGATAGAAACATGAAATTTGGCACGCAAGAGACCCACACAACCCTGCAGGTCTGGAGTATTCCTGCATAACAGGGTCACAGCAGGCTGAGCTTACTTTCCCTGTCATGGCTCCATCTTATGGCATGCTGGGATTTGTAGTTTGGTGCACCGCCACTCCCTAGCCAAACGTTCTAAGCCCCTTGCAAAACTGCAAACCCCAGAATTCCACAGGACGGAGTCATGGACGTTGAAGTGGCAATAAAGAACTATAACCAGATGTGAGAGGGACACTGCCAGTGACCCAGGTTGGTTGGCTGTCTGCCTTCCCTCCAGATCCTCCTGAGAGCCTGGGCCAAGGGAGCTGCTCTGGGCTTTCACAAGGCTGGGCTGAGGGAAGCCCAGAAGTCACTGGGGAACCAAGGGATAAGATTTACCTGGAAGTCTAGGAGGAAAGCCCATCGGCAGGGCTGGATGTGTGTGTGGGGGGGAAGGTTTGGGGTTTTCTGGGCCCATGACAGCCTGCCAGGGTGGACAGAAGAGGAGCAAAACCTGGAGCTTGGCAGCAGAAGAGGCAGAACCCCTTGTTCTGTGTGACCCATGAGGTGGTGTAAGAGTGGGAGGACGACCCCGGGTGGGAGCTGACAAGCGGATTCCCCGGAACAAGGGGCCAAAGCTGAGGGAGAGGGACCTCCACCATGCCAGCCTCGGAGAAGGCTCCTGCTCTACCAGCTCCTTGGCACTCAAGATGCCCGATGGGTCCTGTGGCACCCACCCCAGCCAACCGAGGCACTGGCTGCACTCAGGCCAGGGCGAGAGGAGAAGGACGCTCCTTGAGAACCAAAGGGACCACCACCGTCTCTGCTGGCCCTCATGGAAGGGATCCACGCCCTGTCCGAGACGGGGCTTGCTCGTGCAGCCTCTTGGTTCTAGGACTCCAGTGGCTTCAGGGAGAAAAACTGAGGCCCACTGACTGTTTCAAGGGGGCTAGTGCTGGAAACCCAGTCCCCTGGGTTGACGGGGAGGAAGGTGATTGGTCTGAAAGAGAACTGCTGTTAGAAACCCATGAAAAAAATTAAAGAACGCAGTAACCACCATCCCGGAGCTGGTGGAGTTACTAATGGGAGATGCCCAGGCCACCAGGTCCACTGCGGGTGGAAGCGTCGGGCTTCACACCATGTCGTGTTGATACACTCCAAATATTCATGTGTCTGTGCGTATTGCATGTTAGTTTGTGGTTTGAAGGATTACCCGGCTATAAAACCCCCTTCTGAGTGAGGCTAGGCTGATCTTCCGCCCTGTTATCTGTCTGCTGGCAGACAAAGACATTTTTATTTACACGAACATGTGGCGACGGCTGACTGATAATGATTTCTTTCTTCTTTTTCAGGAGCTTTTGAATTGTATTAATTCTCTCTTTTAACATAATCAGTCATTTAAGGGTGTCATTTGTTGTGTTAATGTTTGTTTTTAAAATCCACCTTGTGAGACATGCTGGCTCCTGCAAGGGAGAAAAGTGGAATATAAATGAAACACACACACACACACAGAAATGAACAAACACCCAAACTTTCCATCTGCTAGAAAGATGGATCACTTTGGAGAGGTTACATTTATGTGGATGGCTCGCTCGCTCGAAGTTTATGTCCTTCCCTTCCCTTATAAAACTGTTGCCTCTGTCACCAAGCAGCATTTTTTCTGAGTGTGTGTATTTAGGTTTCTTGCCAACATCAGAAACAAAAGGCTCAATATAGGAAACAACAATTTGAAAATAAGTTAAACAGCTGGAAAAATAAACCACGACATGGACAACACCTGAGAAATATTGATGGAAAGCATGATCATAATTGAACATGGGCATGGCTAAAACTGGGGACCCCTAAGAAAGAAACCGAAGGCTTGATTTTTGCTGCACAAGAACAAGTACTCCAAACCAACGTGATGAAAGCTAAGATCTGAGGAATAAGGGCTAACAGCAAATGTCAACTCTGTCAAGAAAAAGATGAAACAGTGTCACGAGTGGCAAAGTTAGTGCACTGGCCATTGTGCAAAAAATATAACTTGCCAGCCTCCAAAAACCCGTGGGAACATCAGCTAGAGAAGGTGTCAGAAAATGAGGGAGTCAAGATCTTGTGGGATTTCCGGATCCAAATGGCTAGGCACCTTGAACATAACACACCAGACATAGTACGAGTAATAGAATGAAGAAATGTCTGGATCATTGACATTGCAATAAAGAATTGGAAAAACTAATAAAATACAGAGACCTGGCATTTGAAACATCTCGCCTCTGGAAGAAACACACTTCAGTGGTCCCCACAGCCATCAGGCTTTGGGGAAAATATCAAGAAATTTCACATAGTATTAATAAGCAGTTGCAGATCTCAGAAATAACACCATCAGAGCTTTTAAAAATGGCAATATTAGGAACAGCATATATGCTGCTTTTCTAATTCTGATTGACTGTGCCTGGTATTTTTTAATCATCATCATCATCCCTGATTGTGTGACCAGGTTCCGTGAATACACACACACTGGGTGGGCTGGCGTCTCCTTTTAGAAATTAGGTGCTTTTATTAGCAGGCAGCTATCCAGAGAAATACTCCTTAGTGGGAGAGGGACAGACAAATGCCTTATAGACAATCCTGTTTATTTCTGCCGGGCCGTGGTGACTGGAAAAATCACCAGGCCAAGCCTGGAGCCATCCTGCTTATTAGGCAAAGCCAACGTCGGCCACAGATTTTGAACATGAAGCGTGGGCAGCAGATAGCAATTCCCAGATTTGGACTGCCAGGGACGGGGCAGAGGTGCTGGAGTGATTTTCCGAGCCAGACTGATTTGGCGGGCTCTGGGTGTTCCACCCCCTTGGCCCAGATCGCTGGGAAGCCGGCGCCAGTAGCTGCTCTGCCTCAGGCAGCAGAACAATTTGGGCCCGCTCTGGCCAAGATCCTCCTCCTCCTTCCACCCCTCCTCCTCCTTATCCCCAAATTCTCTAACAAATTAATCTTTTAATCAGTCACTGACTTGGGCCATATTTATCAAAGTGATGGGGACGGCATTATCTCGCTCGCCATCTGCTTGCTGCTTCCCAAAGCTGGCTTGCTGGACAAAATCCTAATAAAAGTGTAAGGACAGCTGAACATCAGGCGGCACAGCTGGGCCTTTTTTTCACACGCAGGGGGCTGTTCTAGCGGGAGAGGCTGCCTTTCGGTTCCGGGCAGACGGCTCTGCGGATGGCGTCACTGGCAGAACTAATCACACCCATCCCGGAGCACGAACAGAGCAACCTTCCATGGAAGATTTGCCATGTCTGCTTCCCTTTCCCTGGCTGGGGCCAGTAGTTTTCCATCTTCTTGCCCCCACTAGAGCAGTGCCCGGCATGGGCAACGGGCATTCTTAGTCACCTGTTGGGGGTCTGTGTCCCCGTGGAAGGCGCTCTGTTTGAAGGACAGAGGTTTGGGAACCTCGAGCCATTGGGCCAAACCTGGCCTTCCGAGGGCTGAATCTGGCTTTCCAAGGGCGCTTGAACAGCCTCACAACTTTCCCTATCCTTTGGTGGTTTAGCAAGTTCTGTGTAGTTCCTCCCCCCTCTTAAAAAAGTTAGAATCACTCTTCTTAGGCTTAGTTGCTGGTTGTGAGACGTTTAAGAGAAGATAGGCTGATATTTTGGGGGCTTCCCCCCCCCATGGCTCTTCCCACCCGAGAACACCTTCAAAATCAGATTTGCAAAAAAAGTCACCTGCTGTTGTTTTGCAGCACACAACGCCCCCCTCCAAATGCTCATTTCTAAAAACTGGCACATAGAGCCACAGGTACTCAGGTCACCGGGTTGCCACCTTCCCCATTGATACAAGCTATGATTTTTCTATTTAAATTATATCACGGTTCCTTATCGGGCACCGATATATATGACTCCGTTCATGCCAATTTCCTTTCGATCTGTACCCTCAGTTTTTGGTGATGCGCTTCTTCTTTTTTGGCCGCACACGAGAGGCCATCTTGCCATTTACTGTTTTTGCCAGAAAGCCACAGAAATCATCAGAGGAGGGTAAGATCCATCAGAGCAAGCCGAATGAAAACAAAACCAAACCTCACCCTGTTTCGATCAGCACTGAATTTCAAAAAAGGGGCAAAGCAGAAAACGGGGCCCATTTACCAAACAAGGAAGTAATGGAAATATGAGCAGTTCTGGGGACAGTATCACGCTCCTGCTGAGGTGGTAACTCGTTTTAATAGACGTGGCAGGCAGCAGAAGCTATTGGTAGATCACTGGATGATTCGCAGCAGATCACAAAGGGTTTCTGGTCCCCAACCATTTAGCCAAGGACAAAAGAGAAAAAGTCTTTATTTCCTCTTTCCAGGGGCTGAATCGGGGCTGATCACTAGTTCGTTTCAGTATCCCTCTCATATAAAACATAAATATGAATTGGTTGCTTTGGGTCAAGTTTCCGCAGAGGCCCACAGGATAGTTTCTGAGCTTTCCATCTGAATCCCTTCTCTATAGCATCCAGAACTTGGAAAAGTTACATTTTGGGGGGCTAACCCTCCTAGATTTCCACAATCAATTGTAACCTTCCAGACTGAACTTTTCTGAGCCCTGGGAGTAACCATTATGCTGTTTGTCCTTGGGAAGATTCTCTGTTTCAGAAGTTGGAAAGAGATGTCTAGGTATCACGGAAGATGGAGATTCTTTTGGGAAATATCCTGCCCCCATCAACAACACTACAAACTCTTCATGGCAGGCCTGTTGCTAAAAATCCAATTGGAAAAACTCGGCAACAATATGTTAACTGTTCACACTTCACCGTCTTTTTTTAGACCTTCCCCACCCGCAGTCACAGACTATGCGTGTTTTCTGAAGTCCTCAGCAAAATTCCCCGCGTTGATGATCTGAAGATGGGATCACACAAGGAAATAGGCCACACTCTGGACCATTTGTGGAGTGGTCCAGTGTGATCTATTTCCTGGTGATCACATGACGGGCAGAGAAATGCGCGGCAGCCCGACCCGGATCCACGCCCAAGCTGGCACTTTTTCTGGTCCCGCTGTAGGGCTTCTACTTTCAGGGCCCAGCCTGGGGCGACTCCCTGGCAGACAGAAGGGTTGCTTTAAGGGAGATAGCTGTTTCTGGTGCAATCAACGGGGTGCCTTTGCAGCCATCTGGTCACACCCCACAGCGGCGACACACAAAAGAAACAACATCTGTGCGCATTCTTCAGTCAGTGTGCATGGAAGGTAAGGCACGCACTTGTGCGCATATCACTTGGAGACAATCAAAATATGTCACACCAATTGTTAATGCTTGGTACTCAGATCACAGCAGTACAAACAGAATATAAAGACCTTTTCATAAATACAAAGATATATATAATGGCCACATGCCAGGAAAATCTGTATCTATACGCAAACATACATCTAAGCTTCACCCTGAGTCAACAAAAGCACCTTGCGATGTGGTCCAGGCAGAGGGAGGCCTGCGTCCACCTACCCGCCAGAAGGAACCAGCAGAGACCCTTGATTGCATTCACACAAACCGGGTCCACTGGGTTCACGAAGGAAGCTGCTTCCACTTCCCAACACAACTGTGTGTGCTGGCACAAACAGCACATTTGCTGAAGAGCGCGCGCACACACACACACAGCATGCAAAAACAACGGAGAGGGTCATCCTGTATCTGCGCACCCCTGCCTTGCCTGACTATTTCTGTGCATGGAGGTCAGACCTGCTCTCCACAGAGGTACTCTCAAACCACACGCTACCAGCATGTGTTTGCCACCCATGCAGGGATTGCACTTCTCATGTGATGACACCAGCATCTTTCAGCCCATCAACCCAAAACCGCCTTTTATTCTGAACAGATCTTTGGGTTGTTTCTTTTCCACCACAGACCTTTCGAGGCGCTTCCTTAGGGAAGTGATCTTCAATGTATCAAAACTTAAGCACCCTTCCAAACTGGCTTCCTCTCCCTAGGTCTTGCCCGCATCCCTTCCATCAGGGAGTGTGCAGAATTCTGGCACACAGCTGTACATCTCTGCACTGTGTGTGCAAAGAATTACGGACCGGTGTGCAAATCCAAAATTGTAATTGGAAATGCTTGGAGAAGTTGCTTATTTAGGTTACAGATGGAATTCTGAGATTTGCCATCCACAGAGTAACTTTTACTAAATTTTAAAGCCCGTGCAACTGCTTCCTAAAACTTCTGGATAGCTCAGTGGGTTAGGCATTGGGAGTTCGATTCCCCACTGGGGCCTCCTTGACAGGAGCTGGACTCCATGATCCATAGGGTCCCTTCCAGCTCTGCAGGTCTCAGATTATTATTTATTACTATTATTATCTAAGGACAGAGGTTTTCTTGCATGCAGCTTTTACACTCTCCTTGTTTTTTCTTTTTTGCAGTTTTCACAACCAACCTGCCGCTTTGGATGGGCTGCCACACACTGACCCTCCACCACTTAAGGGACAATCATCTCTGCTCGCTCCACCTGTTGCCGGTCTGGACAGGGTTAATTTTCTGGATTACAACTTCCATGGGGCTAAACCGGCTGGGGCATTCTGGGCGCTGACAACCACAACATCGACATGTCCAAGCTATAGTGAGTTTCTCATTAACTGGGGATCAGTGTCACACCCCCACCATGGTTCTGCCTTACCATTCCAGAAAGACTGCCTGGAACAGGCTCGGATTGTCCAAAATCGGTCCCTCCCCATCCTAGGGCTTCTGTCCTTATTCTGTTCTTAAGAAGCTTTCTCTAAACAGTTTATATAAAGGAAACATTTGGAACTTCTACTGGGCCCTGTGGCAGGAAATCTTTTTGAGTGCACCTTTCTAGAGAACACCCCACTAATAAATACCCTGGTGTTCCTCCTAGATGTGCTTTTTTAAAAAAGATCTCCCACCCACCATTCAAGTGCCTCTCAGGCCATCAAATCAAAAGCCCCCTTCCCCCTGGATCTCCAGCCACCTTCTCCTCATTTGGGGCCCGGAGCCCTCCGCTCTTACCAATAAATGAGAGAAAGCCCATCAAAGCGTTCAAGTTCCCTGCCTGTCGGCTTGAGATAGGACATTCTCTCCCAGCCCGAGGATCTCTGGCCCCCTTTCACGGCTCCCAGGAATGGAACAAGATGGTCCAGAACAAAACCCGGCCCGTCGGTTGCCAAGCCATGTGTCGCCGCCGCCACCACCGCCACAAAGGATCAGCGACAATAGCTTCCTTCTCCTTGGCACGCCAGGCAGATACACCAACGGTATAATCACAGGCACATTCAGCCGGGAATGGACGCCTCTAATCCCAAGCAAAACGGTCTCCCTTCTTGGCTGAAGTGTGCCACTGCATGAGCTGCATTCGGGGAAAAAAGGCAGAACAAACGGTGCCCGTCCTTCTCCCAACGAGTGCTGACAAGGGTGGCGGACGGTGCCTCTCTCCGCTGGCCTGGCTGCTTCCCTCTGGCTGTCTTTCTAGCACGGGCGTGCGATGAACAGATGTTACGACTCTTTGGTTAATCCTAAGTGGCAGATCTGTCAAGGGCAGGGTTGTTCCCAAGGGCTCCCGGGGGTTTTAGCTCCGACTCCAGACATAACAAGAAGCAAAGGGATATTTAAAAAGAAGGCGGAGGAGGAGGTACAGAAAAGATGTCCAGAGAGGAGACAAGGAAGAGCTCAAGATCCCGGGGCATCTTCTTTTTCACTCAGGCAAGGGAGACCTTTCCAGCATGCCAAGGAAGAGAGACAGCCACACTGAGCGGCGCATGAGCGTGTCTTGGATTTGGTGAACTGTGGAAGGCCCACGAGCCTCAGGCCACAGGAGGTGGCTTCGGGAGGAGGGCCGCTTGGCATGCAAGATGTGGCAAACTGGTGCCCTCGCCTCGCTCTCCCCCATTTCAGAGTCACAAAGACTGCTGACGGAGCCAGCCCTTCCTCTCACACAGCCGGCTGGAAAAAAAGGAAACTCAACACATCCCTTTCTCCAAGAGCAGATCAAGGAAAAGAAGATTTTTGTGGTTTTATTTAGCATGCAAACAGGACAAAGATCCTGTTTGGAAAGGAGAGGGCAGAAGAAGAAAAGAAAAGAAGCTTTCAGACGTCCAAACGCACAAGACGTTTGGGACAGCTGGGTCTTACCGCTGTTTCTAAAATATACACGTAATATACATATTTGTCTGAGCGTACACAATGGTCTGCTCCATCCCCTTTCAGAAATCAAAATAAAATTTAGATAGGAAATTGAGAGATTAAAGGCAATGAGTAATATCCTACCTGCAGACCCTGACAATCCAATTTCGGAGGCTAAGAGAAAAAGATTAATGCAGAACAAAAGCAACCCTGCACTCCAGCCTGCCCAGAGAGGTACGTTTCAGAGATTCCTCAGCCTTTGTGTGACAATTATGTGAGCGATGGATACCGGAGGGTTACTTACACTGCACCTAGCATGTAAGTGGTGACAAAACAGGGGTGTTCCCCAACGTGCACAAAACCACAGGCTTGCCAACAACCTGGGATCCTTGAGCGTTTTGGAACAGGTGCACATCTGTCGCACTGTCCGGGTTTCTTGTAGTCACCCTAGTGCAGTCACCCCCAAACACACTTCCCATTTTGTCTTCATAAAGGGATGGTTTTGTCAAACCCACAAGGATCAGGACATGACAAGGTTAGAATTAATTTTTTTAAAGAATTACCTAGGTAGCACACACACATAAATAACTGGACCCATCCACTGTCAAATGGAACAGAGAACACATACACTGATACACTCATGCGCACACATGCTCGCATTCCTCCACAACACAAACACAACACAGAGAGATAGGTACTCCCCACCTGGACATCTTAGCAAAGACTGGGAAAAGCGTCTTTTCAGGTCGCTCCGAGAGCAAGCAGTGTAGTGCATCCACTCTGGACTTACTGTAAGATGTACAGGAGCTCTCCAGGGTGCTAGGACTGAACTCAAAACATATTCAGCACCTTGGACAGCCGCCTTCACGTTTCAGCTACCTGTAGTGGACTCACAACCCCACTGAAACTGGAGCCCCGGCTGCCATAGCTCCTACCGGCTGCCAGCATGCCTGGGATTCTCGTCCCAGAGAAAGGGAGACCCTAAGAAGAGGAACCAGCGCTTACCTTGCAATGTGATTTAGCCCACATAGCGAGCCTGCCATCATACTCCGGAGGGGAAGGCTGTGCTTCGAAGGCCTTTCATTCCAGAGAGAAAGTGCTGGGATAATGCCGGGAGTCCTTTTTTTCCAAAACTCATGCTGCGTAAACTCTGGAGCCCGTGGGATTATTGACAGGGGACCCCCTCGGATGCCAGCCTTCCCAGGGGTGGGGCCAGCAGCACTCACACCGAGTAAGAGAACAGACCTGCACTGGCAAACACACATCCTTTTAAATGGTACTTTTACAGAGCCAGCCCAACCATTAGGAAGTGTGACGCAGCAGGCACTGGACGTCATAAGAAGGACTTCACATTATTTGTATGTCATTGCACTTTTGCAGGTAGGAACGGGGAGAACTACACTAGGGATATTCTGCCTTCCGGACTGGAATCACTGGGTCAGATTCGAGTTCACAGCACCATGGTGATGGTGGGTCATGGCAATTGTGGTGGGTTCGCCCTTTACTGCTCTGCCTCAGACAGCAAAATCACGTGGGTTGACCTTGTTCCATTTGCATGTCCACCAGTTTGGACTCGCCATGGCTTTGACTGAAATATCTTTCTGGGCCATCCAGGGAGCTCTGCAGAAGCTGGAAGGGAATGGCCGCCACGTTGTGAAGAGCTACCCAGGCTGCCAGGGTGCATAAGTCTATTAGATCATGGGTGTCAATGCAATTAAGAAGCTAAGCAGCAGCAGGGAGGTGTTACACCTTGGCAAAGTGCTCCCGATGGACTTGATGGGAAGCAAAGGTATTAGTGGCACATGGCCACAATCTGTTAAGAAGGGATGGTGTGATTAAACTTTACCGATTCCCCCCAGAAGGTCTCTTTCGACAGGGGAAATCAAGCGGCTTCCTTGAATCAGCCACCTCCAGAGCCTGTAGGTGCTCATCTCTGGACACCGCCCTTGAAGAAGGATGGCAACAAAGTGGAGCAAGTTCAGAGGAGGGCAACCAGGATGATCAGGGGACTGGAAACCAAGCCCCAGGAGGAAAGACTGAATGAATTGGGCCTGTTTAGCCTTGAGAAAAAAAGACTTGAGGGGAGATAGGAGAGCACTTTTCAAATACTGGAAAGGGAGTCCTACAGAAAAGGGAGCAGGATCTGTTCTCAATCATCCCAGAGTCCAGGACGCGTCATAATGGGCTCAAGCAACAAGAAGCCAGATTTCAGCTGAATATCAGGAAATTATCAGGAAAAACTAGTTGAAAGAGATTGGAAATGGCTCAGAAGCTTTTCTTTGGGGGTGGGGGAAGGTTAAAACGCCCATTATAGCCATCACAACAAATTCTTCTAAAATTAAAATATCTGCAAATAATCAGTGGAGAAAACAAAAAGGGTTGCATCTCCTTACTCTTCATAAAAACCCGTTGTGCAGCAGAAGGGCTCCTGCTTTTAGAGACCGCGCTTGTGGTTTGCTTGCAGAAGGTACTGGGGACCGTCCCCAAACATTTGCTGCCTGAGGCAAAGGACAGGAAGGTTTTTCCATCCCATCCCAGATAGAAAAACCAGTGGGGTTTACAACCCAACTTTTCTTCAGCACTGGCAGTGGGAAAGTGCCCGCTGTCACCTCTGAGGGCAGCCGGGCAAGTGCAAGGAGAGCAAAGCAGGCCCTCCCTAGCCACCTGTCGAAGTCCGAGACATCCCAGGCAGCCTCCCACAAGGGGCGAGGGCACCGGGACCCCATCCGCCACACAGGGTATCAAGTCCAAAGACACTCACTGCGCAGCTGGTCATGACCAAGCAGAGGCAGGAGCACCGGGCTGGGAGTCAGGTCACTGGACCAGGAGCACAGAGCCGGAACAAGGTGGTGAGATGCAGGAGGCCAGCAGAAACAAGCAAGGAACAAGGCAGGAACACTGGAGTCCAGACATAGAGATGCCAGAGACAAGCAGGAATAGGAATGGAACACATGGACTCTGGCACTCAGGAACAACCAACACAGCCAAAGACCTTTGTTACTGAGGCCAGTTCTGGGAAGGAGAACCACTCCTTAAGTAGGCCTTCCCTCGAGGTTTCCAGGTGAGCCTCATGAGTGGCCCAACAGCTGCTACACAGGCCAGGGCCTGAGCCTGCAAACACCAGGCCCATTCCTGAGTCATGGTTGGCCCTGATCTTACAGCTGCCAGGGCGGTGTGGGCCAAATCCTGACACCGCCACCTGTAAGTAGCTCCTACCTGTGGCAATGGCCTCACTCCCCCTTTTGGTAGGACTGGGGTTGCCTGACATCTCCAGGTGGGACCAGCAAAGACCGCTTGTCTGTGACACTAGAGAGGTGGTCAACATAGACAGCCATGAACTACATAAGCAATTCTGAACAACCGCCTGAGTTGGCAGAAGAGAGTTTCATCTCTACGGTATTGGCAGGGCGAAGACAGCTGTGTGTTTTTAAGAGCAACACTTGCGTGTTCATGCACATGAGCCCAGCTTCAGGTGTAGATGGACCTCCCCATAAGCTGAAACCAAAGTGTGAAAGAGTTCCTTTTTGGGACAACGGCTCCCAACATGGCCAAAGAGAACCAGTTACAAGCAACCTGTTACTTCTAACTACTTATTGCTCATCACTTGCTTTCTATCTCTTTTATACGTGCATAAGACGCCTAGACATACAGGTCAAACATCGGTTCCCAGTTCGGCAACTAGCAGCCGAGTTCTCAAACATGTCTTTCAATCCCATGTTTGCCACCCGTTTCCGCCTCTGTAACCTTGATTTGATCCTGCCAGGTGGCCTTAGCTTTCTTGTCCAGTTATTTATTACTTATTTAAAATATTTTTACCCCACCTTTCTCTCCCAAAAGGAGGCAAGGTGACTTAACAACAATTAAAGGACAATATTTAAAAGCTAAAAACTGTGCGCATACAGACATTAAAAAAGAATTAAACAAGTATTATATTAAAAACGGTAAATAAAATCAATACTGAAAACACTTCTAGAAACTACAGAGCACAACAATTCATTTTTAAAAAACCCTCTCAGGCTGCCAGTCATTAAGAGAAAACCTGCCTGAAGAATTAGGATATTAGGCACGCTCTGTTTTAGGTAACAGAGTCCTGCATAAACCAAAAGCTTACAGACTTAGGGGGAAAAAAACCATCAAGAGACCTGGGTTCTATTTATTTATTTAAAGACTTTTGAACCTGTGGCTCTGTGCTGGAAGCTGTCAAATCCTGCATCATTTCATGCCCTTCCAACGGGAAACGTGGTCCCTTCTGCACAGGAATTGTCAAAATTCTGCACCGCTTGGTGTTTCCTGTGTAGGATTCTGGGTGAATCCTACACAGGACAGAGAGCCTTCTGAGCAGGGATGGGTAGAAGGCTAGTTTGGTATTCATCCTGGGGGGGGGGGGGGGAATTGACCACAAAACCCTTGAGAAATTCCACAAAGTTTCCCACAAGCTTGTCTTCTGGGAAGGCTGGACGTGCAAAATGGCAAATATTTGTGTGCAGAGAGATTTTATTGCAAGGAGAAAGGAAGAGTGCTTTCCTCTGCTTCTGCCCAAGAGGGAAAGGATGCATCGTTCACATCCTTATCTTTTTTGGGGGGGCGGGGGGACACTACAAAACCAATCATCCCTCAAACGACATGGCCAGACTGAACCTACAAACCTCCCTTACTTGCCAAGGTCGCCTTTGTGACCAGAGGCTCTGCAAGGCCAACCGAAATTGAACGCAGGGCTCCCTCTTGTGGCAAAAGCAAGCCACAGCAGTTCAAAGAGGATGATGATGCATGCTGTTGATGATGTGGTGGGCTCCTGTTTCAATACTGCCCTGTTTCAATGTTTTTAAAATGCCATTAGTGCATAGAGGGTTGTGATGTTCACTGTTTCCAGCAGTTTGAACGCGGAGAGGTGGTTTGAGCGCTGGGACTATTTAAAATATTGACACCCTGCCTTTCTCTTCAAGAGGACCCCAGGCAGCGCACAACATTAAAACAAATAATATTAAAAACAACAACACAATCATTATCTTAGAACTGCAGACCGGGAAGGCAACCTTTTGATCATCAAGCCCAGACTCCTCAAGTAGGACCATGATAGTTGGGGGAGCAGGAGGTCTGGGGACCTTCCAAAACACGGAAAAGTTCTCCCCACACTTCTAGAAGGCACAACAGGAATTTCTCAAACAAATTTTAAAATGTGCACAGGTATTGGGAGTGGCAGAGGGCCCCAGAGGCGCCGGGGTGGTGGTGTTTTGGAGCCTCTGAGAGACTCCATAGGGCCCCGGGTGTTGTCGACATCTCTACTAGTACCATAAAGAAAGAAAGAAAGACAGACAGACAGACAGACAGACAGACAGACAGAAAGAAAGAAAGAAAGAAAGAAAGAAAGAAAGAAAGAAAGAAAGAAAGAAAGAAAGTGAAACCCTCTCCATTGTAATTTCATTGCGGTTCTCCAAATCTCACCTGATTTCCTTCCCATCCTATATTTAATTTGGCTTGTGAGAAGTTCGTTTTTCACTTCCTACACAGATATTCACGTCCATTTCTGCATCTTTTCTTTATGCATTTACCTACATCTCTGTTTCTAATTTATGTTTACCCTTGTGACTAAAGCACGTTTGTGCCAGTTTTTTCAAATGCATATGTTTCCAGCCATATGCATTCCAAAATGTATCTGTAGTTCTGTGTGCATTTTATTTCTGTGAGCCTGGGGATTGAATTCTTAGACATATTTCTGAGGCCTAGTATTAGCTCCTTTCATCAAAATGGTCAAATCAAAACAGAATTATTTTTCATTGAGATAAAACATTTTTACCATGTCCTTTCCCAGTTGGTCAGTTTTTTCCTCCAAAGTAAGAGTGGAGCTTGAAAAGCAATCAATCAATCAATCAATCAATCTTTCTTTCTTTCTTTCTTTCTTTCTTTCTTTCTTTCTTTCTTTCTTTCTTTCTTTCTTTCTTTCTTTCCATTGTGGCTAACGAATTCTGGGAGTTATAGTCTCCCAAATCTAACTTTTCCTGTCACTGAGCAAATGGCCTAATTGTTAATTGCATAACTAACTATCGTTAGTTTCTTTCTTTCTTTCTTTCTTTCTTTCTTTCTTTCTTTCTTTCTTTCTTTCTTTCTGTCTTTCTTGATATCTTTCATTCTAGCTTTCATACCTTCAATCATTCTAACTTGTTACTTTCTTTCGTTCTTTCTTTCTTGATCTATCATTCTAGCTTTCATACTTTCTCTCATTCTATCTTTAGTTTCTTTCTTTCTTTCTTTCTTTCTTTCTATCTTTCATTCTAGCTTTCATTCCTTCTCTCATTCTATCTTTAATTTCTTTATATCTTTCTTTCTTGATATATTTTATTCTAGCTTTCATACCATCTCTCATTCTTCTTTTAGTTTCTTTCTTTCTTTCTTTCTTTCTTGATATCTTTCATTCTAGCTTTCATACCTTCCCTCGTTCTCTTTATTTTCTTTCTTTCTTTCTCGATATCTTTCATTCTAGCTTTCATTCTTTCTCTCATTCTATCTTTAGTTTCTTTCTTTCTTTTATTCCTTTATTATTTTATTATTTATTTATTTCTTGATATCTTTAATTCTAGCTTTCATACCTTCTCTCATTCTATCTTTCGTTTATTTCCTTCTTTCTTGCTATCTTTCATTTGAGCTTTCATACCTTCTCTCATTCTATCTTTCGTTTATTTCCTTCTTTCTTGCTATCTTTCATTCGAGTTTTCATACCTTCTCTCATTCTATCTTTTGTTTCTTTCTCTCTTGATATCTTTCATTCTAGCTTTCATGCCTTCTCTCATTCTATCTTTAAATTCTTTATTTCCTTCTTTCTTGATATCTTTCATTCTAGCTTTCATAGCTTCTCTCATTCTATCTTTCGTTTCTTTCTTTCTTTCTTGATATTTTTCATTCTAGCTTTCATACCTTATCTCATTCTATCTTTCCTTTATATCTTTCTTTCTTGAGATCTTTCATTCTAGCTTTCATCCCTTCTCTCATTCTATCTTTATTTTCTTTATTTGTTGATATCTTTCTTGATATCTTTCATACCTTCTTTCATTCTATCTTTACTTTCTTTATTTCCTTCTTTCTTGATATCTCATTCTAGCTTTCATACCTTCTCTCATTCTATCTTCAGTTTCCTCCTATCTTTCTTGATACCTTTCATTCTAGCTTTCATACTTTCTCTCATTCTATCTTTAGTTTCTTTCTTTCTTTCTTTCTTCATTTCTTTCTTGATATCTTTCATTCTAGCTTTCATACCATCTCTCATTTCTCCTTTAGTTTCTTTCTTTCTTTCTTTCTTGATATCTTTAATTCTAATTTTCATACCTTCTCTCATGCTATTGTTAGTTTCTTTATTTCTTTCTTTCTTGATATCTTTAATTCTAGCTTCCATAGCTTCTCTCATTCTTTCTTCAGTTTCCTTCTTTCTTTCTTGATACCTTTCATTCTAGCTTCCATAGCTTCTCTCATTCTATCTTTAGTTTCTTTATTTCATTTTTTCTTTCTTTCTTTCATTCTAACTTTCATACCTTCTCTCATTCTATCCTTAGTTTCTATCTTTCTTTCTTTCTTTCTTTCTTTCTTTCTTTCTTTCTTTCTTTCTTTCTTTCTTTCTTTCTTTCTTTCTTTCTTTCTCTCCTTCTTTATATCTTTCATTCTAGCTTTCATACCTTCAATCATTCTAACTGGTTTCTTTCTTTCATTCTTTCTTTCTTGATATCTTTCATTCTAGCTTTTATACCTTCTCTCATTCTATCATTAGTTTCTTTCTTTCTTTCCTTCCTTCTTTCTTTCTTTCTTTCATTCTAGCTTCCAAAATTTGCCTCGTTCTAACTTTAGTTTCTTTCTTTCTTTCTTTCTTGATATATTTCATTCTAGCTTTCATACTTTATCTTATTCTATCTTTAGTTTCTTTCTTTCTTTCTTTCTTGATATCTTTCATTCTAGCTTTCATACATTCTCTCATTCTATCGTTAGTTTCTTTCTCTCTTTCTTTCTTTCTTTCTTTCTTTCTTTCTTTCTTTCTTGATATATTTCATTCTAGCTTTTATACCTACCCTCGTTCTAACTTTGGTTTCTTTCTTTCTTGATATCTTTCATTCTAGCTTTCATGCCTTCTCTCATTCTATCTTCAGTTTCCTTCTTTCTTTCTTGATACCTTTCATTCTAGCTTTCATAGCTTCTCTCATTCTATCTTTTCTTTCTTTCTTTCTTTCTTGATATTTTTCATTCTAGCTTTCATACCTTCTCTCATTCTATCTTTATTTTCTTTATTTCTTGATATCTTTCTTGATATCTTTCATACCTCTCATTCTATCTTTACTTTCTTTATTTCCCTCTTTCTTGAAAACTTTAATTCTAGCTTTCATACCTTCTCTCATTCTTTCTTCAGTTTCCTTCTTTCTTTCTTGATACCTTTCATTCTAGCTTCCATAGCTTCTCTCATTCTATCTTTAGTTTCTTTATTTCATTCTTTCTTTCTTTCTTTCATTCTAACTTTCATACCATCTCTCATTCTATCCTTAGTTTCTATCTTTCTTTCTTTCTTTCTTTCTCTCCTTCTTTATATCTTTCATTCTAGTTTTCATACCTTCAATCATTCTAACTTGTTTCTTTCTTTCATTCTTTCTTTCTTGATATCTTTCATTCTAGCTTTTATACCTTCTCTCATTCTATCATTAGTTTCTTTCTTTCTTTCCTTCCTTCTTTCTTTCTTTCTTTCATTCTAGCGTCCATAATTTGCCTCGTTCTAACTTTAGTTTCTTTCTTTCTTTCTTGATATCTTTCATTCTAGCTTTCATACTTTATCTTATTCTATCTTTAGTTTCTTTCTTTCTTTCTTTCTTGATATCTTTCATTCTAGCTTTCATACATTCTCTCATTCTATCGTTAGTTTCTTTCTCTCTTTCTTTCTTTCTTTCTTTCTTTCTTTCTTTCTTTCTTTCTTTCTTTCTTTCTTTCTTTCTTTCTTTCTTTCTTTCTTGATATCTTTCATTCTAGCTTTCATACCTTATCTCATTCTACCTTCAGTTTCCTTCTTTCTTTCTTGATACCTTTCATTCTAGCTTTCATAGCTTCTCTCATTCTATCTTTAGTTTCTTTCTTTCCTTCTTTCTTGATATCTTTCATTCTAGCTTTCATATCTTCTCTCATTCTATCTTTCGTTTCTTTCTTTCATTCTTTCATTTTAACTTTCATACCTTCTCTCATTCTATCTTTCGTTTCTTTCTTCCTTTCTTGATATCTTTGCTTTCATACCTTCAATCATTCTAACTTGTATCTTTCTCTCATTCTTTCTTTCTTGGTCTCTTTCATTCTAGCTTTCATAATTTCCCTCATTCTAATTTAGTTTCTTTCTTTCTTTCTTTATAGATATCTTTCATTCTAGCTTTCATACCTTCAATCATTCTAACTTGTTTATTTCTTTCATTCATTCTTTCTTGATATCTTTCATTCTAGCTTTCATACTTTCGCTCATTCTATCTTTAGTTTTTCTTTCTTTCTTTCTTTTTTGGTATCTTTCATTCTAGCTTTCATGCCTTCTCTCATTGTATCTTTAATTTCTTTATATCTTTCTTTCTTGATATATTTCATTCTAGCTTTCATACCATCTCTCATTCTTACTTTAGTTTCTTTCTTTTTATCTTTCTTTTAATCTTTCTTTCTTTCTTTCTTTCTAGATATATTTCATTCTAGCTTTTATACCTACCCTCGTTCTAACTTTGGTTTCTTTCTTTCTTGATATCTTTCATTCTAGCTTTCATGCCTTCTCTCATTCTATCTTCAGTTTCCTTCTTTCTTTCTTGATACCTTTCATTCTAGCTTTCATAGCTTCTCTCATTCTATCTTTCGTTTCTTTCTTTCTTTCTTGATATTTTTCATTCTAGCTTTCATACCTTCTCTCATTCTATCTTTATTTTCTTTATTTCTTGATATCTTTCTTGATATCTTTCATACCTCTCATTCTATCTTTACTTTCTTTATTTCCTTCGTTCTTGATATCTTTTATTCTAGCTTTCATACCTTCTCTCATTCTATCTTCAGTTTCCTTCTTTCTTTCTTGATACCTTTCATTCTAGCTTTCATACTTTCTCTCATTCTATCTTTAGTTTCTTTCTTTCTTTCTTTCTTTCTTTTTCTCTTTCTTTCTATTTTTCCTTCTAATTTTCATACCTGCTCTCATTCTATCTTTAGTTTCTTTCTTTCCTTCTTTCTTGATATCTTTCATTCTAGCTTTCATACCTACTCTCTTTCTATCTTTAGTTTCTTTCTTTCTTTCTTTCATTCTAACTTTCATACCTTCTCTCATTCTATCTTTCGTTCTTTCTTTCTTTCTTGATATCTTTCATTCCAGCTTTCATACCTTCTCTCATTCTATCGTTAGTTTCTTTCTTTCTTTCTTTCTTTCTTTCTTTCTTTCTTGATATCTTTCATTCTAGCTTTCATACCTTCAATCATTCTAACTTCTTTCTTTCATTCTTTCTTTCTTGATATCTTTCATTCTAGCTTTTATACCTTCTCTCATTCTATCAATAGTTTCTTTCTTTCTTTCCTTCCTACTTTCTTTCTGTCTTTCATTCTAGCTTTCATAATTTGCGTTGTTATAACTTTAGTTTCTTTCTTTCTTTCTTTCTTGATATCTTTCATTCTAGCTTTCATACTTTATCTTATACTATCTTTATTTTTTTTCTTTCCTTCTTTCTTGATATCTTTCATTCTAGCTTTCATAGCTTCTCTCATTCTATCTTTCGTTTCTTTCTTTCTTTCTTGATATTTTTCATTCTAGCTTTCATACCTTCTCTCATTCCATCTTTCGTTTCTTTTTTTCTTGATATCTTTCATTCTAGCTTTCCTGCCTTCTCTTTCTATCTTTAATTTCTTTATTTCCTTCTTTCTTGATATCTTTCATTCTAGCTTTCATAGCTTCTCTCATTCTATCTTTATTTTCTTTATTTGTTGATATCTTTCTTGATATCTTTCATATCTTCTTTCATTCTATTTTTACTTTATTTCCTTCTTTCTTAATATCTCATTCTAGCTTTCATACCTTCTCTCATTCTATCTTCAGTTTCCTCCTTTCTTTCTTGATACCTTTCATTCTAGCTTTCATACTTTCTCTCATTCTATCTTTAGTTTCTTTCTTTCTTTCTTTCTTTCTTTCTTTCTTGATAACTTTCATTCTAGCTTTCATACCATCTCTCATTCTTCCTTTAGTTTCTTTCTTTCTTTCTTTCTTTCTTTCTTTCTTTCTTGATATCTTTCCTTCTAATTTTCATACCTTCTCTCATGCTATCGTTAGTGTCTTTATTTCCTTATATCTTAATATCTTTCATTCTAGCTTTCATACCTTCTCTCATTCTACCTTCAGTTTCCTTCTTTCTTTCTTGATACCTTTCATTCTAGCTTTCATAGCTTCTCTCATTCTATCTTTAGTTTCTTTCTTTCCTTCTTTCTTGATATCTTTCATTCTAGCTTTCATATCTTCTCTCATTCTATCTTTCGTTTCTTTCTTTCATTCTTTCATTTTAACTTTCATACCTTCTCTCATTCTATCTTTCGTTTCTTTCTTCCTTTCTTGATATCTTTGCTTTCATACCTTCAATCATTCTAACTTGTATCTTTCTCTCATTCTTTCTTTCTTGGTCTCTTTCATTCTAGCTTTCATAATTTCCCTCATTCTAATTTAGTTTCTTTCTTTCTTTCTTTATAGATATCTTTCATTCTAGCTTTCATACCTTCAATCATTCTAACTTGTTTATTTCTTTCATTCATTCTTTCTTGATATCTTTCATTCTAGCTTTCATACTTTCGCTCATTCTATCTTTAGTTTTTCTTTCTTTCTTTCTTTTTTGATATCTTTCATTCTAGCTTTCATGCCTTCTCTCATTGTATCTTTAATTTCTTTATATCTTTCTTTCTTGATATATTTCATTCTAGCTTTCATACCATCTCTCATTCTTACTTTAGTTTCTTTCTTTTTATCTTTCTTTTAATCTTTCTTTCTTTCTTTCTTTCTAGATATATTTCATTCTAGCTTTTATACCTACCCTCGTTCTAACTTTGGTTTCTTTCTTTCTTGATATCTTTCATTCTAGCTTTCATGCCTTCTCTCATTCTATCTTCAGTTTCCTTCTTTCTTTCTTGATACCTTTCATTCTAGCTTTCATAGCTTCTCTCATTCTATCTTTCGTTTCTTTCTTTCTTTCTTGCTATTTTTCATTCTAGCTTTCATACCTTCTCTCATTCTATCTTTATTTTCTTTATTTCTTGATATCTTTCTTGATATCTTTCATACCTCTCATTCTATCTTTACTTTCTTTATTTCCTTCGTTCTTGATATCTTTTATTCTAGCTTTCATACCTTCTCTCATTCTATCTTCAGTTTCCTTCTTTCTTTCTTGATACCTTTCATTGTAGCTTTCATACTTTCTCTCATTCTATCTTTAGTTTCTTTCTTTCTTTCTTTCTTTTTCTCTTTCTATCTTTCCTTCTAATTTTCATACCTGCTCTCATTCTATCTTTAGTTTCTTTCTTTCCTTCTTTCTTGATATCTTTCATTCTAGCTTTCATACTTACTCTCTTTCTATCTTTAGTTTCTTTCTTTCTTTCTTTCATTCTAACTTTCATACCTTCTCTCATTCTATCTTTCGTTCTTTCTTTCTTTCTTGATATCTTTCATTCCAGCTTTCATACCTTCTCTCATTCTATCGTTAGTTCCTTTCTTTCTTTCTTTCTTTCTTTCTTTCTTTCTTTCTTTCTTTCTTTCTTTCTTTCTTTCTTGATATCTTTCATTCTAGCTTTCATACCTTCAATCATTCTAACTTCTTTCTTTCATTCTTTCTTTCTTGATATCTTTCATTCTAGCTTTTATACCTTCTCTCATTCTATCAATAGTTTCTTTCTTTCTTTCCTTCCTACTTTCTTTCTGTCTTTCATTCTAGCTTTCATAATTTGCGTTGTTATAACTTTAGTTTCTTTCTTTCTTTCTTTCTTGATATCTTTCATTCTAGCTTTCATACTTTATCTTATTCTATCTTTATTTTTTTTCTTCCCTTCTTTCTTGATATCTTTCATTCTAGCTTTCATAGCTTCTCTCATTCTATCTTTCGTTTCTTTCTTTCTTGATATCTTTCATTCTAGCTTTCCTGCCTTCTCTTTCTATCTTTAATTTCTTTATTTCCTTCTTTCTTGATATCTTTCATTCTAGCTTTCATAGCTTCTCTCATTCTATCTTTATTTTCTTTATTTGTTGATATCTTTCTTGATATCTTTCATATCTTCTTTCATTCTATTTTTACTTTATTTCCTTCTTTCTTAATATCTCATTCTAGCTTTCATACCTTCTCTCATTCTATCTTCAGTTTCCTCCTTTCTTTCTTGATACCTTTCATTCTAGCTTTCATACTTTCTCTCATTCTATCTTTAGTTTCTTTCTTTCTTTCTTTCTTTCTTTCTTTCTTTCTTTCTTTCTTTCTTTCTTTCTTTCTTTCTTGATAACTTTCATTCTAGCTTTCATACCATCTCTCATTCTTCCTTTAGTTTCTTTCTTTCTTTCTTTCTTTCTTTCTTTCTTTCTTTCTTTCTTTCTTTCTTTCTTTCTTTCTTTCTTTCTTTCTTTCTTTCTTGATATCTTTCCTTCTAATTTTCATACCTTCTCTCATGCTATCGTTAGTGTCTTTATTTCCTTATATCTTAATATCTTTCATTCTAGCTTTCATACCTTCTCTCATTCTTTCTTCAGTTTCCTTCTTTCTTTCTTGATACATTTCATTCTAGCTTCCATAGCTTCTCTCATTCTATCTTTATTTTCTTTATTTCATTCTTTCTTGATATCTTTCATTCTAGCTTTCATACCTACTCTCTTTCTATCTTTAGTTTATTTCTTTCTTTCTTTCATTCTAACTTTCATACCTTCTCTCATTCTATCTTTCGTTCTTTTTTTCTTTCTTGATATCTTTTATTCTAGCTTTCATACCTTCTCTCATTCTATCTTCAGTTTCCTTCTTTCTTTCTTGATACCTTTCATTCTAGCTTTCATACTTTCTCTCATTCTATCTTTAGTTTCTTTCTTTCTTTCTTTCTTTTTCTCTTTCTTTCTATCTTTCCTTCTAATTTTCATACCTGCTCTCATTCTATCTTTAGTTTCTTTCTTTCCTTCTTTCTTGATATCTTTCATTCTAGCTTTCATACCTACTCTCTTTCTATCTTTAGTTTCTTTCTTTCTTTCTTTCATTCTAACTTTCATACCTTCTCTCATTCTCTTTTTCGTTCTTTCTTTCTTTCTTGATATCTTTCATTCCAGCTTTCATACCTTCTCTCATTCTATCGTTAATTTCTTTCTTTCTTTCTTTCTTTCTTTCTTTCTTTCTTTCTTTCTTTCTTTCTTTCTTTCTTTCTTTCTTTCTTGATATCTTTCATTCTAGCTTTCATACCTTCAATCATTCTAACTTCTTTCTTTCATTCTTTCTTTCTTGATATCTTTCATTCTAGCTTTTATACCTTCTCTCATTCTATCAATAGTTTCTTTCTTTCTTTCCTTCCTACTTTCTTTCTGTCTTTCATTCTAGCTTTCATAATTTGCGTTGTTATAACTTTAGTTTCTTTCTTTCTTTCTTTCTTGATATCTTTCATTCTAGCTTTCATACTTTATCTTATTCTATCTTTATTTTTTTTCTTTCCTTCTTTCTTGATATCTTTCATTCTAGCTTTCATAGCTTCTCTCATTCTCTTTCGTTTCTTTCTTTCTTTCTTGATATTTTTCATTCTAGCTTTCATACCTTCTCTCATTCCATCTTTCGTTTCTTTTTTTCTTGATATCTTTCATTCTAGCTTTCCTGCCTTCTCTTTCTATCTTTAATTTCTTTATTTCATTCTTTCTTGATATCTTTCATTCTAGCTTTCATAGCTTCTCTCATTCTATCTTTATTTTCTTTATTTGTTGATATCTTTCTTGATATCTTTCATATCTTCTTTCATTCTATTTTTACTTTATTTCCTTCTTTCTTAATATCTCATTCTAGCTTTCATACCTTCTCTCATTCTATCTTCAGTTTCCTCCTTTCTTTCTTGATACTTTTCATTCTAGCTTTCATACTTTCTCTCATTCTATCTTTAGTTTCTTTCTTTCTTTCTTTCTTTCTTTCTTTCTTTCTTTCTTTCTTGATAACTTTCATTCTAGCTTTCATACCATCTCTCATTCTTCCTTTAGTTTCTTTCTTTCTTTCTTTCTTTCTTTCTTTCTTTCTTTCTTTCTTTCTTTCTTGATATCTTTCCTTCTAATTTTCATACCTTCTCTCATGCTATCGTTAGTGTCTTTATTTCCTTATATCTTAATATCTTTCTTTCTAGCTTTCATACCTTCTCTCATTCTTTCTTCAGTTTCCTTCTTTCTTTCTTGATACATTTCATTCTAGCTTCCATAGCTTCTCTCATTCTATCTTTATTTTCTTTATTTCATTCTTTCTTGATATCTTTCATTCTATCTTTCATACCTACTCTCTTTCTATCTTTAGTTTATTTCTTTCTTTCTTTCATTCTAACTTTCATACCTTCTCTCATTCTATCTTTCGTTCTTTTTTTCTTTCTTGATATCTTTTATTCTAGCTTTCATACCTTCTCTCATTCTATCTTCAGTTTCCTTCTTTCTTTCTTGATACCTTTCATTCTAGCTTTCATACTTTCTCTCATTCTATCTTTAGTTTCTTTCTTTCTTTCTTTCTTTTTCTCTTTCTTTCTATCTTTCCTTCTAATTTTCATACCTGCTCTCATTCTATCTTTAGTTTCTTTCTTTCCTTCTTTCTTGATATCTTTCATTCTAGCTTTCATACCTACTCTCTTTCTATCTTTAGTTTCTTTCTTTCTTTCTTTCATTCTAACTTTCATACCTTCTCTCATTCTCTTTTTCGTTCTTTCTTTCTTTCTTGATATCTTTCATTCCAGCTTTCATACCTTCTCTCATTCTATCGTTAGTTTCTTTCTTTCTTTCTTTCTTTCTTTCTTTCTTTCTTTCTTTCTTTCTTTCTTTCTTTCTTTCTTTCTTTCTTGATATCTTTCATTCTAGCTTTCATACCTTCAATCATTCTAACTTCTTTCTTTCATTCTTTCTTTCTTGATATCTTTCATTCTAGCTTTTATACCTTCTCTCATTCTATCAATAGTTTCTTTCTTTCTTTCCTTCCTACTTTCTTTCTGTCTTTCATTCTAGCTTTCATAATTTGCGTTGTTATAACTTTAGTTTCTTTCTTTCTTTCTTTCTTGATATCTTTCATTCTAGCTTTCATACTTTATCTTATTCTATCTTTATTTTTTTTCTTTCCTTCTTTCTTGATATCTTTCATTCTAGCTTTCATAGCTTCTCTCATTCTATCTTTCGTTTCTTTCTTTCTTTCTTGATATTTTTCATTCTAGCTTTCATACCTTCTCTCATTCCATCTTTCGTTTCTTTTTTTCTTGATATCTTTCATTCTAGCTTTCCTGCCTTCTCTTTCTATCTTTAATTTCTTTATTTCCTTCTTTCTTGATATCTTTCATTCTAGCTTTCATAGCTTCTCTCATTCTATCTTTATTTTCTTTATTTGTTGATATCTTTCTTGATATCTTTCATATCTTCTTTCATTCTATTTTTACTTTATTTCCTTCTTTCTTAATATCTCATTCTAGCTTTCATACCTTCTCTCATTCTATCTTCAGTTTCCTCCTTTCTTTCTTGATACCTTTCATTCTAGCTTTCATACTTTCTCTCATTCTATCTTTAGTTTCTTTCTTTCTTTCTTTCTTTCTTTCTTTCTTTCTTTCTTTCTTTCTTTCTTTCTTTCTTTCTTTCTTTCTTTCTTTCTTTCTTTCTTTCTTGATATCTTTCCTTCTAATTTTCATACCTTCTCTCATGCTATCGTTAGTGTCTTTATTTCCTTATTTCTTAATATCTTTCATTCTAGCTTTCATACCTTCTCTCATTCTTTCTTCAGTTTCCTTCTTTCTTTCTTGATACATTTCATTCTAGCTTCCATAGCTTCTCTCATTCTATCTTTATTTTCTTTATTTCATTCTTTCTTGATATCTTTCATTCTAACTTTCATACCTTCTCTCATTCTATCTCTCGTTCTTTCTTTCTTTCTTGATATCTTTCATTCCAGCTTTCATACCTTCTCTCATTCTATCTTTAGTTTCTTTCTTTCTTTCTTTCTTCCTTTCTTTCTTGATATCTTTCATTCTAGCTTTCATACCTTCAATCATTCAAACTTGTTTCTTTCTTTCATTCTTTCTTTCTTGATATCTTTCATTCTAGCTTTTATACCTTCTCTCATTCTATCATTAGTTTCTTTCTTTCTTTCCTTCCTACTTTCTTGATATCTTTCCTTCTTTATATCTTTCATTCTAGTTTTCATACCTTCAATCATTCTAACTTGTTTCTTTCTTTCATTCTTTCTTTCTTGATATCTTTCATTCTAGCTTTCATACTTTACTTATTCTATCTTTAGTTTCTTTCTTTCTTTCTTTCTTGATATCTTTCATTCTAGCTTTCATACATTCTCTCATTCTATCATTAGTTTCTTTCTTTCTTTCTTTCTTTCTTTCTTTCTTTCTTTCTTTCTTTCTTTCTTTCTTTCTTTCTTTCTTTCTTTCTTGATATCTTTCATTCTAGCTTTCATACCATATCTCATTCTACCTTCAGTTTCCTTCTTTCTTTCTTGATACCTTTCATTCTAGCTTTCATAGCTTCTCTCATTCTGTCTTTAGTTTCTTTCTTTCCTTCTTTCTTGATATCTTTCATTCTAGCTTTCATATCTTCCCTCATTCTATCTTTCGTTTCTTTCTTTCATTCTTTCATTTTAACTTTCATACCTTCTCTCATTCTATCTTTCGTTTCTTTCTTCCTTTCTTGATATCTTTCATTCTAGCTTTCATACCTTCAATCATTCTAACTTGTTTCTTTCTCTCATTCTTTCTTTCTCGGTCTCTTTCATTCTAGCTTTCATAATTTCCCTCGTTCTAACTCTAGTTTCTTTCTTTCTTTCTTTCTTTATAGATATCTTTCATTCTAGCTTTCATACCTTCAATCATTCAAACTTGTTTATTTCTTTCATTCTTTCTTTCTTGATATCTTTCATTCTAAATTTCATACTTTCTCTAATTCTATCTTTAGTTTCTTTCTTTCTTTCTTTCTTTTTTGATATCTTTCATTCTAGCTTTCATGCCTTCTCTCATTGTATCTTTAACTTCATTATATCTTTCTTTCTTGATATATTTCATTCTAGCTTTCATACCTACCCTCGTTCTAACTTTGGTTTCTTTCTTTCTTGATATCTTTCATTCTAGCTTTCATGCCTTCTCTCATTCTATCTTCAGTTTCCTTCTTTCTTTCTTGATACCTTTCATTCTAGCTTTCATAGCTTCTCTCATTCTATCTTTCGTTTCTTTCTTTCTTTCTTTATATTTTTCATTCTAGCTTTCATACCTTCTCTCATTCTATCTTAATTTTCTTTATTTCTTGACATCTTACTTGATATCTTTCGTACCTCTCATTCTATCTTTACTTTCTTTATTTCCTTCTTTCTTGATATCTTTTATTCTAGCTTTCATACCTTCTCTCATTCTATCTTCAGTTTCCTTCTTTCTTTCTTGATAACTTTCATTCTAGCTTTCAAACTTTCTCTCATTCTATCTTTAGTTTCTTTCTTTCTTTCTTTCTTTTTCTCTTTCTTTCTATCTTTCCTTCTAATTTTCATACCTGCTCTCATTCTATCTTTAGTTTCTTTCTTTCCTTCTTTCTTGATATCTTTCATTCTAGCTTTTATACCTACTCTCTTTCTATCTTTAGTTTCTTTCTTTCTTTCTTTCTTTCTAACTTTCATACCTTCTCTCATTCTATCTTTCGTTCTTTCTTTCTTTCTTGATATCTTTCATTCCAGCTTTCATACCTTCTCTCATTCTATCATTAGTTTCTTTCTTTCTTTCTTTCTTTCTTTCTTTCTTTCTTTCTTTCTTTCTTTCTTTCTTGATATCTTTCATTCTAGCTTTCATATCTTCAATCATTTCAACTTCTTTCTTTCATTCTTTCTTTCTTGATATCTTTCATTCTAGCTTTTATACCTTCTCTCATTCTATCAATAGTTTCTTTCTTTCTTTCCTTCCTACTTTCTTTCTTTCTTTCATTCTAGCTTTCATAATTTGCGTTGTTATAACTTTAGTTTCCTTCTTTCTTTCTTTCTTGATATCTTTCATTCTAGCTTTCATACTTTATCTTATTCTATCTTTATTTTTTTTCTTTCTCTCTTTCTTGATATCTTTCATTCTAGCTTTCATACCTTCTCTCATTCTATCTTTCGTTTCTTTCTTTCATTTTAACTTTCATACCATCACTCATTCTATCTTTCGTTTCTTTCTTTCTTGATATCTTTCATTCTAGCTTTCATAACTTCTCTCATTTTACCTTTAGTTTCTATCTTTCTTTCTTTCTTCCTTCCTTTCTTGATATCTTTTCATTCTAGCTTTCACACCTTCAATCATTCTAACTTGTTTCTTTCTCTCATTCTTTCTTTCTTGATATCTTTCATTCTAGCTTTCTTATCTTCTCTCATTCTATCTTTAGTTTCTTTTTTCTTTCTTTCTTCCTTCCTTTCTTGATATCTTTCATTCTATCTTTCATACCTTCAATCATTATAACTTGTTTCTTTCTCTCATTCTTTCCTTCTTGAGATCTTTCATTCTAGCTTTCATACCTTCCCTCGTTCTAACTCTAGTTTCTTTCTTTCTTTCTTTCTTTATAGATATCTTTCATTCTAGCTTTCATACCTTCAATCATTCAAACTTGTTTATTTCTTTCATTCTTTCTTTCTTGATATCTTTCATTCTAAATTTCATACTTTCTCTAATTCTATCTTTAGTTTCTTTCTTTCTTTCTTTCTTTTTTGATATCTTTCATTCTAGCTTTCATGCCTTCTCTCATTGTATCTTTAACTTCATTATATCTTTCTTTCTTGATATATTTCATTCTAGCTTTCATACCCTACCCTCGTTCTAACTTTGGTTTCTTTCTTTCTTGATATCTTTCATTCTAGCTTTCATGCCTTCTCTCATTCTATCTTCAGTTTCCTTCTTTCTTTCTTGATACCTTTCATTCTAGCTTTCATAGCTTCTCTCATTCTATCTTTCGTTTCTTTCTTTCTTTCTTTATATTTTTCATTCTAGCTTTCATACCTTCTCTCATTCTATCTTAATTTTCTTTATTTCTTGACATCTTACTTGATATCTTTCGTACCTCTCATTCTATCTTTACTTTCTTTATTTCCTTCTTTCTTGATATCTTTTATTCTAGCTTTCATACCTTCTCTCATTCTATCTTCAGTTTCCTTCTTTCTTTCTTGATAACTTTCATTCTAGCTTTCAAACTTTCTCTCATTCTATCTTTAGTTTCTTTCTTTCTTTCTTTCTTTTTCTCTTTCTTTCTATCTTTCCTTCTAATTTTCATACCTGCTCTCATTCTATCTTTAGTTTCTTTCTTTCCTTCTTTCTTGATATCTTTCATTCTAGCTTTTATACCTACTCTCTTTCTATCTTTAGTTTCTTTCTTTCTTTCTTTCTTTCTAACTTTCATACCTTCTCTCATTCTATCTTTCGTTCTTTCTTTCTTTCTTGATATCTTTCATTCCAGCTTTCATACCTTCTCTCATTCTATCATTAGTTTCTTTCTTTCTTTCTTTCTTTCTTTCTTTCTTTCTTTCTTTCTTTCTTTCTTTCTTGATATCTTTCATTCTAGCTTTCATATCTTCAATCATTTCAACTTCTTTCTTTCATTCTTTCTTTCTTGATATCTTTCATTCTAGCTTTTATACCTTCTCTCATTCTATCAATAGTTTCTTTCTTTCTTTCCTTCCTACTTTCTTTCTTTCTTTCATTCTAGCTTTCATAATTTGCGTTGTTATAACTTTAGATTCCTTCTTTCTTTCTTTCTTGATATCTTTCATTCTAGCTTTCATACTTTATCTTATTCTATCTTTATTTTTTTTCTTTCTCTCTTTCTTGATATCTTTCATTCTAGCTTTCATACCTTCTCTCATTCTATCTTTCGTTTCTTTCTTTCATTTTAACTTTCATACCATCACTCATTCTATCTTTCGTTTCTTTCTTTCTTGATATCTTTCATTCTAGCTTTCATAACTTCTCTCATTTTACCTTTAGTTTCTATCTTTCTTTCTTTCTTCCTTCCTTTCTTGATATCTTTCATTCTAGCTTTCATACCTTCAATCATTCTAACTTGTTTCTTTCTCTCATTCTTTCTTTCTTGATATCTTTCATTCTAGCTTTCTTATCTTCTCTCATTCTATCTTTAGTTTCTTTTTTCTTTCTTTCTTCCTTCCTTTCTTGATATCTTTCATTCTATCTTTCATACCTTCAATCATTATAACTTGTTTCTTTCTCTCATTCTTTCCTTCTTGAGATCTTTCATTCTAGCTTTCATACCTTCCCTCGTTCTAACTTTAGTTTCTTTCTTTCTTTCTTTCTTGATATCTTTCATTCTAGCTTTCATACTTTCTCTCATTCAATCCTTAGTTTCTTTCTTTCTTTCTTTCTTTCTTTCTTTCTTTCTTTCTTTCTTTCTTTCTTTCTAGCTTGATATCTTTAATTCTAGCTTTCATACCTTCAATCATTCTAACTTGTTTCTTTCTTTCATTCTTTCTTTCTTGATATATTTCATTCTAGCTTTCATAGCTTCTCTCATTCTATCTTTAATTTCTTTCTTTCTTTCTTTCTTTCATGATATCTTTCATTCTAGCTTTCATACCTTCTCTCATTCTATCTTCAGTTTCCTTCTTTCTTTCTTGATACCTTTCATTCTAGCTTTCATAGCTTCTCTCATTCTATCTTTCGTTTCTTTTTTTCTTTTTTGATATTTTTCAATCTAGCTTTCATAACTTCTCTCATTCTATCTTTCGTTTATATCTTTCTTTCTTGATATCTTTCATTCTAGCTTTCATACCTTCATTCATTCTAGCTTTAATACTTTCTCTCATTCTATCTTTAGTTTCTTTCTTTCTTTCTTTCTTGATATCTTTCATTCTAGCTTTCATACCATCTCTAATTCTTCCTTTAGTTTCTTTCTTTCTTTCTTTCTTTCTTTCTTTCTTTCTTTCTTTCTTTCTTTCTTTCTTTCTTTCCTTCTTGATATCTTTCCTTCTAATTTTCATACCTTCTCTCATTCTAACTTTAGTTTCTTTATTTCCTTCTTTCTTGATATCTTTCATTCTAGCTTTTATTCCTTCTCTCATTCTTTCTTCAGTTTCCTTCTTTCTTTCTTGATACCTTTCATTCTAGCTTCCATAGCTTCTCTCCTTCTATCTTTAGTTTCTTTCTTTCCTTTTTTCTTGATATCTTTCATTCTAGCTTTCATACCTACTCTCTTTCTATCTTTAGCTTCTTTCTTTCTTTCTTTCTTTCTTTCTTTCATTCTAACTTTCATAGCTTCTCTCATTCTATCTTTAGTTTCTTTCTTTCTTTCTTTCTTGATATCTTTCATTCTAGCTTTCATACCTTCAATCATTCTAACTTGTTTCTTTGTTTCATTCTTTCTTTCTTGATATCTTTCATTCTACCTTTTTTACCTTCTCTCATTCTATCATTAGTTTCTTTCTTTCTTTCTTTCCATCCTTCTTTCTTTCTTTCTTTCTTTCATTCTAGCTTTCATAATTTGCCTTGTTCTAACTTTAGTTTCTTTCTTTCTTTAATTCTTGATATCTTTCATTCTAGCTTTCATACTTTATATCATTCTATCTTTAGTTTCTTTCTTTCCTTCTTTCTTGATATCTTTCATTCTAGCTTTCATACTTTCTCTCATTCTATCTTTAGTTTCTTTCTTTCTTTCTTTTTTGATATCTTTCATTCTAGCTTTCATGACTTCTCTCATTGTATCTTTAATTTCTTTATATCTTTCTTTCTTGATATATTTCATTCTAGCTTTCATATCATCGCTCATTCTTCCTTTAATTTTTTTTCTTTCTATCTTTCTTTCTTTCTTGTTATATTTCATTCTACCTTTCATAATTACCCTCATTCTAACTTTAGTTTCTTTCTTCCTTGATATCTTTTATTCTAGCTTTTGTGCCTTCTCTCATTCTTTCTTTAATTTCTTTATTTCCTTCTTGCTTGATATCTTTCATTCTAGCTTTCACACCTTCTCAAATTCTATCTTCAGTTTCCTTCTTTCTTTCTTGATATTTTTCATTCTAGCTTTCATACCTTCTCTCATTCTATCTTTCATTTCTTTCTTTCATTTTAAACTTTCATACCTTCACTCATTCTATCTTTTCGTTTCTTTCTTTCTTGATATCTTTCATTCTAGCTTTCATAACTTCTCTCATTTTACCTTTAGTTTCTGTCTTTCTTTCTTCCTTTCTTCCTTTCTTGATATCTTTCATTTCTAGCTTTCATACCTTCAATCATTTTAACTTGTTTCTTTCTCTCATTCTTTCTTTCTTGATATCTTTCATTCTAGCTTCCTTATCTTCTCTCATTCTATCTTTAGTTTCTTTCTTTCTTTCTTTCTTCCTTTCTTCCTTTCTTGGTCTCTTTCATTCTAGCTTTCACAACTTCTCACATTCTATCTTCAGTTCCCTTCTTTCTTTCTTGATACCTTTCTTTCCAGCTTTCATAGCTTCTCTCATTCTATCTTTCGTTTCCTTCATTCTTTCTTGATATTTTCCATTCTAGCTTTCATACCTTCACTCTTTCTATCTTTATTCTCTTTATTTCTTGATAGCTTTCTTGATATCTTTCATACCTTCTCTCAGTCTAACTTTACTTTCTTTATTTCCTTCATTCTTGATATCTCATTCTAGCTTTCATACCTTCTCTCATTCTATCATTAGTTTCTTTCTTTCTTTCTTTCCATCCTTCTTTCTTTCTTTCTTTCTTTCATTCTAGCTTTCATAATTTGCCTTGTTCTAACTTTAGTTTCTTTCTTTCTTTAATTCTTGATATCTTTCATTCTAGCTTTCATACTTTATATTATTCTATCTTTAGTTTCTTTCTTTCCTTCTTTCTTGATATCTTTCTTTCTAGCTTTCATACTTTCTCTCATTCTATCTTTAGTTTCTTTCTTTCTTTCTTTCTTTCTTTCTTTCTTTCTTTCTTTCTTTCTTTCTTTCTTTCTTTCTTTCTTTCTTTCTTTCTTTCTTTCTAGCTTGATATCTTTAATTCTAGCTTTCATACCTTCAATCATTCTAACTTGTTTCTTTCTTTCATTCTTTCTTTCTTGATATATTTCATTCTAGCTTTCATAGCTTCTCTCATTCTATCTTTAATTTCTTTCTTTCTTTCTTTCTTTCTTCCTTTCTTCCTTTCTTGATATCTTTCATTCTAGCTTTCATACCTTCAATCATTTTAACTTGTTTCTTTCTCTCATTCTTTCTTTCTTGATATCTTTCATTCTAGCTTCCTTATCTTCTCTCATTCTATCTTAGTTTCTTTCTTTCTTTCTTTCTTCCTTTCTTCCTTTCTTGGTCTCTTTCATTCTAGCTTTCACAACTTCTCACATTCTATCTTCAGTTCCCTTCTTTCTTTCTTGATACCTTTCTTTCCAGCTTTCATAGCTTCTCTCATTCTATCTTCGTTTCTTTCATTCCTTTCTTGATATCTTTCATTCTAGCTTTCATACCTTCTCACATTCTATCTTTATTCTCTTTATTTCTTGATAGCTTTCTTGATATCTTTCATACCTTCTCTCAGTCTATCTTTACTTTCTTTATTTCCTTCATTCTTGATATCTCATTCTAGCTTTTCATACCTTCTCTCATTCTATCATTAGTTTCTTTCTTTCTTTCTTTCCATCCTTCTTTCTTTCTTTCTTTCTTTCATTCTAGCTTTCATAATTTGCCTTGTTCTAACTTTAGTTTCTTTCTTTCTTTAATTCTTGATATCTTTCATTCTAGCTTTCATACTTTATATTATTCTATCTTTAGTTTCTTTCTTTCCTTCTTTCTTGATATCTTTCATTCTAGCTTTCATACTTTCTCTCATTCTATCTTTAGTTTCTTTCTTTCTTTCTTTCTTTTTTGATATCTTTCATTCTAGCTTTCATGCCTTCTCTCATTGTATCTTTAATTTCTTTATATCTTTCTTTTTTGATATATTTCATTCTAGCTTTTATACCATCTCTCATTCCTTCTTTCTTTCTTCCTTCCTTTCTTCTTTCTTTCTTTCTTCTTTCTTCCTTTCTTTCTTTCTTTCTTTCTTCTTGATACCTTTCATTCTCGCTTTCATACTTTCTCTCATTCTATGTTTAGTTTCTTTCTTTCTTTATTTCTTTCTTTCTTGATATCTTTCATTCTAGCTTTCATACTATCTCTCATTCTTCCTTTACTTTCTTTCTTTCTTTCTTTCTTTCTTTCTTGATCTTTCCTTCTAATTTTCATACCTTCTCTCATTCTATCTTTAGTTTCTTTGGCTCCTTCTTTCTTGATATCTTTCATTCCAGCTTCCTTAGCTTCTCTCATTCTATCTTTAGTTTCTTTCTTTCCTTCTTTTTTGATATCTTTCATTCTAGCTTTCATACCTATTCTCTTTCTATTTTTTTGTTTCTTTCTTTCTTTCATTCTAACTTTCATACTTTCTCCCATTCTATCTTTCGTTCTTTCTTTCTTTCTTGATATCTTTCATTCCAGCTTTCACACCTTCTCTCATTCTATCTTTCGTTTCTTTCTTTCTTTCTTATTTCTTTCTTTCTTTCCTTCTTTCTTTCTTTCTTGATATCTTTCATTCTTGCTTTCATACCTTCAATCATTCTAACTTGTTTCTTTCTTTCATTCTTGATATCTTTCATTCTAGCTTTTATACCTTCTCTTCTTCTATCTTTAGTTTCTTTCTTTCTTTCATTTTTTCTTTCTTGATATCTTTCATTCTAGCTTTCATACCTTCAATCTTTCTAACTTCTTTCTTTCTTTCATTCTTTCTTTCTTGATATCTTTCATTCTAGCTGTTATACCTTCTCTCATTCTATCATTAGTTTCTTTCTTTCTTTCTTTCTTGATATCTTTCATTCTAGCTTTCATACATTCTCTCATTCTATCATTAGTTTCTTTCTTTCTTTCTTTCTTTCTTGATATCTTTCATTCTAGCTTTCATACTTTATCTTATTCTATCTTTATTTTTTTTCTTTCTCTCTTTCTTGATATCTTTCATTCTAGCTTTCATACCTTCTCTCATTCTATCTTTCGTTTCTTTCTTTCATTTTAACTTTCATACCATCACTCATTCTATCTTTCGTTTCTTTCTTTCTTGATATCTTTCATTCTAGCTTTCATAACTTCTCTCATTTTACCTTTAGTTTCTATCTTTCTTTCTTTCTTCCTTCCTTTCTTGATATCTTTCATTCTAGCTTTCATACCTTCAATCATTCTAACTTGTTTCTTTCTCTCATTCTTTCTTTCTTGATATCTTTCATTCTAGCTTTCTTATCTTCTCTCATTCTATCTTTAGTTTCTTTGTTTCTTTCTTTCTTCCTTCCTTTCTTGATATCTTTCATTCTATCTTTCATACCTTCAATCATTATAACTTGTTTCTTTCTCTCATTCTTTCCTTCTTGAGATCTTTCATTCTAGCTTTCATACCTTCCCTCGTTCTACTTTAGTTTCTTTCTTTCTTTCTTTCCTGATATCTTTCATTCTAGCTTTCATACTTTCTCTCATTCAATCCTTAGTTTCTTTCTTTCTTTCTTTCTTTCTTTCTTTCTTTCTTTCTTTCTTTCTTTCTTTCTTTCTTTCTTTCTTTCTTTCTTTCTTTCTTTCTAGCTTGATATCTTTAATTCTAGCTTTCATACCTTCAATCATTCTAACTTGTTTCTTTCTTTCATTCTTTCTTTCTTGATATATTTCATTCTAGCTTTCATAGCTTCTCTCATTCTATCTTTAATTTCTTTCTTTCTTTCTTTCTTTCATGATATCTTTCATTCTAGCTTTCATACCTTCTCTCATTCTATCTTCAGTTTCCTTCTTTCTTTCTTGATACCTTTCATTCTAGCTTTCATAGCTTCTCTCATTCTATCTTTCGTTTCTTTTTTTCTTTTTTGATATTTTTCAATCTAGCTTTCATAACTTCTCTCATTCTATCTTTCGTTTATATCTTTCTTTCTTGATATCTTTCATTCTAGCTTTCATACCTTCATTCATTCTAGCTTTAATACTTTCTCTCATTCTATCTTTAGTTTCTTTCTTTCTTTCTTTCTTGATATCTTTCATTCTAGCTTTCATACCATCTCTAATTCTTCCTTTAGTTTCTTTCTTTCTTTCTTTCTTTCTTTCTTTCTTTCTTTCTTTCTTTCTTTCTTTCTTTCTTTCTTTCTTTCTTTCTTTCTTTCTTTCTTTCTTTCTTGATATCTTTCCTTCTAATTTTCATACCCTCTCTCATTCTAACTTTAGTTTCTTTATTTCCTTCTTTCTTGATATCTTTCATTCTAGCTTTATTCCTTCTCTCATTCTTTCTTCAGTTTCCTTCTTTCTTTCTTGATACCTTTCATTCTAGCTTCCATAGCTTCTCTCCTTCTATCTTTAGTTTCTTTCTTTCCTTTTTTCTTGATATCTTTCATTCTAGCTTTCATACCTACTCTCTTTCTATCTTTAGCTTCTTTCTTTCTTTCTTTCTTTCTTTCATTCTAACTTTCATAGCTTCTCTCATTCTATCTTTAGTTTCTTTCTTTCTTTCTTTCTTGATATCTTTCATTCTAGCTTTCATACCTTCAATCATTCTAACTTGTTTCTTTGTTTCATTCTTTCTTTCTTGATATCTTTCATTCTACCTTTTTTACCTTCTCTCATTCTATCATTAGTTTCTTTCTTTCTTTCTTTCCATCCTTCTTTCTTTCTTTCTTTCATTCTAGCTTTCATAATTTGCCTTGTTCTAACTTTAGTTTCTTTCTTTCTTTAATTCTTGATATCTTTCATTCTAGCTTTCATACTTTATATCATTCTATCTTTAGTTTCTTTCTTTCCTTCTTTCTTGATATCTTTCATTCTAGCTTTCATACTTTCTCTCATTCTATCTTTAGTTTCTTTCTTTCTTTCTTTCTTTTTTGATATCTTTCATTCTAGCTTTCATGACTTCTCTCATTGTATCTTTAATTTCTTTATATCTTTCTTTCTTGATATATTTCATTCTAGCTTTCATATCATCGCTCATTCTTCCTTTAATTTTTTTCTTTCTATCTTTCTTTCTTTCTTGTTATATTTCATTCTACCTTTCATAATTACCCTCATTCTAACTTTAGTTTCTTTCTTCCTTGATATCTTTTATTCTAGCTTTTGTGCCTTCTCTCATTCTATCTTTAATTTCTTTATTTCCTTCTTGCTTGATATCTTTCATTCTAGCTTTCACACCTTCTCAAATTCTATCTTCAGTTTCCTTCTTTCTTTCTTGATATTTTTCATTCTAGCTTTCATACCTTCTCTCATTCTATCTTTCGTTTCTTTCTTTCATTTTAACTTTCATACCTTCACTCATTCTATCTTTCGTTTCTTTCTTTCTTGATATCTTTCATTCTAGCTTTCATAACTTCTCTCATTTTACCTTTAGTTTCTGTCTTTCTTTCTTCCTTTCTTCCTTTCTTGATATCTTTCATTCTAGCTTTCATACTTCAATCATTTTAACTTGTTTCTTTCTCTCATTCTTTCTTTCTTGATATCTTTCATTCTAGCTTCCTTATCTTCTCTCATTCTATCTTTAGTTTCTTTCTTTCTTTCTTTCTTCCTTTCTTCCTTTCTTGGTCTCTTTCATTCTAGCTTTCACAACTTCTCACATTCTATCTTCAGTTCCCTTCTTTCTTTCTTGATACCTTTCTTTCCAGCTTTCATAGCTTCTCTCATTCTATCTTTCGTTTCCTTCATTCTTTCTTGATATTTTCCATTCTAGCTTTCATACCTTCACTCTTTCTATCTTTATTCTCTTTATTTCTTGATAGCTTTCTTGATATCTTTCATACCTTCTCTCAGTCTATCTTTACTTTCTTTATTTCCTTCATTCTTGATATCTCATTCTAGCTTTCATACCTTCTCTCATTCTATCATTAGTTTCTTTCTTTCTTTCTTTCCATCCTTCTTTCTTTCTTTCTTTCTTTCATTCTAGCTTTCATAATTTGCCTTGTTCTAACTTTAGTTTCTTTCTTTCTTTAATTCTTGATATCTTTCATTCTAGCTTTCATACTTTATATTATTCTATCTTTAGTTTCTTTCTTTCCTTCTTTCTTGATATCTTTTCTTTCTAGCTTTCATACTTTCTCTCATTCTATCTTTAGTTTCTTTCTTTCTTTCTTTCTTTCTTTCTTTCTTTCTTTCTTTCTTTCTTTCTTTCTTTCTTCTTTCTTTCTTTCTTTCTTTCTTTCTTTCTAGCTTGATATCTTTAATTCTAGCTTTCATACCTTCAATCATTCTAACTTGTTTCTTTCTTCATTCTTTCCTTTCTTGATATATTTCATTCTAGCTTTCATAGCTTCTCTCATTCTATCTTTAATTTCTTTCTTTCTTTCTTTCTTCCTTTCTCCTTTCTTGATATCTTTCATTCTAGCTTTCATACCTTCAATCATTTTAACTTGTTTCTTTCTCTCATTCTTTCTTTCTTGATATCTTTCATTCTAGCTTCCTTATCTTCTCTCATTCTATCTTTAGTTTTCTTTCTTCCTTTCTTCCTTTCTTGGTCTCTTTCATTCTAGCTTTCACAACTTCTCACATTCTATCTTCAGTTCCCTTCTTTCTTTCTTGATACCTTTCTTTCCAGCTTTCATAGCTTCTCTCATTCTATCTTTCGTTTCTTTCATTCTTTCTTGATATCTTTCATTCTAGCTTTCATACCTTCTCACATTCTATCTTTATTCTCTTTATTTCTTGATAGCTTTCTTGATATCTTTCATACCTTCTCTCAGTCTATCTTTACTTTCTTTATTTCCTTCATTCTTGATATCTCATTCTAGCTTTCATACCTTCTCTCATTCTATCATTAGTTTCTTTCTTTCTTTCTTTCCATCCTTCTTTCTTTCTTTCTTTCTTTCATTCTAGCTTTCATAATTTGCCTTGTTCTAACTTTAGTTTCTTTCTTTCTTTAATTCTTGATATCTTTCATTCTAGCTTTCATACTTTATATTATTCTATCTTTAGTTTCTTTCTTTCCTTCTTTCTTGATATCTTTCATTCTAGCTTTCATACTTTCTCTCATTCTATCTTTAGTTTCTTTCTTTCTTTCTTTCTTTTTTGATATCTTTCATTCTAGCTTTCATGCCCTTCTCTCATTGTATCTTTAATTTCTTTATATCTTTCTTTTTTGATATATTTCATTCTAGCTTTTATACCATCTCTCATTCCTTCTTTCTTTCTTCCTTCCTTTCTTTCTTTCTTTCTTTCCTTTCTTTCTTCCTTTCTTTCTTTCTTTCTTTCTTTCTTGATACCTTTCATTCTCGCTTTCATACTTTCTCTCATTCTATGTTTAGTTTCTTTCTTTCTTTATTTCTTTCTTTCTTGATATCTTTCATTCTAGCTTTCATACTATCTCTCATTCTTCCTTACTTTCTTTCTTTCTTTCTTTCTTTCTTTCTTGATCTTTCTTCTAATTTTCATACCTTCTCTCATTCTATCTTTAGTTTCTTTGGCTCCTTCTTTCTTGATATCTTTCATTCCAGCTTTCATACCTTCCCTCATTCTTTCTTCAGTTTCCTTCTTTCTTTCTTGATAACTTTCATTCTAGCTTCCATAGCTTCTCTCATTCTATCTTTAGTTTCTTTCTTTCCTTCTTTTTTGATATCTTTCATTCTAGCTTTCATACCTATTCTCTTTCTATTTTTTGTTTCTTTCTTTCTTTCATTCTAACTTTCATACTTTCTCCCATTCTATCTTTCGTTCTTTCTTTCTTTCTTGATATCTTTCATTCCAGCTTTCACACCTTCTCTCATTCTATCTTTAGTTTCTTTCTTCTTTCTTTTTTCTTTCTTGATATCTTTCATTCTAGCTTTCATACCTTCAATCATTCTAACTTCTTTCTTTCTTTCATTCTTTCTTTCTTGATATCTTTCATTCTAGCTGTTATACCTTCTCTCATTCTATCATTAGTTTCTTTCTTTCTTTCTTTCTTGATATCTTTCATTCTAGCTTTCATACATTCTCTCATTCTATCATTAGTTTCTTTCTTTCTTTCTTTCTTTCTTTCTTTCTTTCTTTCTTTCTTTCTTTCTTTCTTTCTTCTTTCTTTCTTGATATCTTTCATTCTAGCTTTCATACCATATCTCATTCTACCTTCAGTTTCCATCTTTCTTTCTTGATACCTTTCATTCTAGCTTTCATAGCTTCTCTCATTCTATCTTTAGTTTCTATCTTTCCTTCTTTCTTGATATCTTTCATTCTAGCTTTCATATCTTCTCTCATTCTATCTTTCGTTTCTTTCTTTCATTCTTTCATTTTAACTTTCATACCTTCTCTCATTCTATCTTTCGTTTCTTTCTTCCTTTCTTGATATCTTTGCTTTCATACCTTCAATCATTCTAACTTGTATCTTTCTCTCATTCTTTCTTTCTTGGTCTCTTTCATTCTAGCTTTCATAATTTCCCTCATTCTAATTTAGTTTCTTTCTTTCTTTCTTTATAGATATCTTTCATTCTAGCTTTCATACCTTCAATCATTCTAACTTGTTTATTTCTTTCATTCATTCTTTCTTGATATCTTTCATTCTAGCTTTCATACTTTCGCTCATTCTATCTTTAGTTTTTCTTTCTTTCTTTCTTTTTTGATATCTTTCATTCTAGCTTTCATGCCTTCTCTCATTGTATCTTTAATTTCTTTATATCTTTCTTTCTTGATATATTTCATTCTAGCTTTCATACCATCTCTCATTCTTACTTTAGTTTCTTTCTTTTTATCTTTCTTTTAATCTTTCTTTCTTTCTTTCTTTCTTTCTAGATATATTTCATTCTAGCTTTTATACCTACCCTCGTTCTAACTTTGGTTTCTTTCTTTCTTGATATCTTTCATTCTAGCTTTCATGCCTTCTCTCATTCTATCTTCAGTTTCCTTCTTTCTTTCTTGATACCTTTCATTCTAGCTTTCATAGCTTCTCTCATTCTATCTTTCGTTCTTTCTTTCTTTCTTGATATCTTTCATTCCAGCTTTTCATACCTTCTCTCATTCTATCTTTATTCTCTTTATTTCTTGATAGCTTTCTTGATATCTTTCATACCTTCTCTCATTCTATCTTTATTTTCTTTATTTCTTGATATCTTTCTTGATATCTTTCATACCTCTCATTCTATCTTTACTTTCTTTATTTCCTTCGTTCTTGATATCTTTTATTCTAGCTTTCATACCTTCTCTCATTCTATCTTCAGTTTCCTTCTTTCTTTCTTGATACCTTTCATTCTAGCTTTCATACTTTCTCTCATTCTATCTTTAGTTTCTTTCTTTCTTTCTTTCTTTTTCTCTTTCTTTCTATCTTTCCTTCTAATTTCATACCTGCTCTCATTCTATCTTTAGTTTCTTTCTTTCCTTCTTTCTTGATATCTTTCATTCTAGCTTTCATACCTACTCTCTTTCTATCTTTAGTTTCTTTCTTTCATTCTAACTTTGCATACCTTCTCTCATTCTCTTTTTCGTTCTTTCATTCTTTCTTGATATCTTTCATTCCAGCTTTCATACCTTCTCTCATTCTATCGTTAGTTTCTTTCTTTCTTTCTTTCTTTCTTTCTTTCTTTCTTTCTTTCTTTCTTTCTTTCTTTCTTTCTTTCTTTCTTGATATCTTTCATTCTAGCTTTCATACCTTCAATCATTCTAACTTCTTTCTTTCATTCTTTCTTTCTTGATATCTTTCATTCTAGCTTTTAACCTTCTCTCATTCTATCAATAGTTTCTTTCTTTCTTTCCTTCCTACTTTCTTTCTGTCTTTCATTCTAGCTTTCATAATTTGCGTTGTTATAACTTTAGTTTCTTTCTTTCTTTCTTTCTTGATATCTTTCATTCTAGCTTTCATACTTTATCTTATTCTATCTTTATTTTTTTTCTTTCCTTCTTTCTTGATATATTTCATTCTAGCTTTCATAGCTTCTCTCATTCTATCTTTAGTTTCTTTCTTTCTTTCTTGATATTTTTCATTCTAGCTTTCATACCTTCTCTCATTCCATCTTTCGTTTCTTTTTTTCTGATATCTTTCATTCTAGCTTTCCTGCCTTCTCTTTCTATCTTTAATTTCTTTATTTCCTTCTTTCTTGATATCTTTCATTCTAGCTTTCATACCTTCTCACATTCTATCTTTATTCTCTTTATTTCTTGATAGCTTTCTTGATATCTTTCATACCTTCTCTCAGTCTATCTTTACTTTCTTTATTTCCTTCATTCTTGATATCTCATTCTAGCTTTCATACCTTCTCTCATTCTATCATTAGTTTCTTTCTTTCTTTCTTTCCATCCTTCTTTCTTTCTTTCTTTCTTTCATTCTAGCTTTCATAATTTGCCTTGTTCTAACTTTAGTTTCTTTCTTTCTTTAATTCTTGATATCTTTCATTCTAGCTTTCATACTTTATATTATTCTATCTTTAGTTTTTTTCTTTCCTTCTTTCTTGATATCTTTCATTCTAGCTTTCATACTTTCTCTCATTCTATCTTTAGTTTCTTTCTTTCTTTCTTTCTTTTTTGATATCTTTCATTCTAGCTTTCATGCCTTCTCTCATTGTATCTTTAATTTCTTTATATCTTTCTTTTTTGATATATTTCATTCTAGTTTTTATACCATCTCTCATTCTTTCTTTCTTTCTTTCTTTCTTTCTTTCTTTCTTTCTTTCTTTCTTTCTTTCTTTCTTTCTTTCTTTCTTTCTTTCTTTCTTTCTTTCTTCCTTCCTTTCTTTCTTTCTTTCTTTCTTGATACCTTTCATTCTCGCTTTCATACTTTCTCTCATTCTATCTTTCGTTTCTTTCTTTCTTTCTTTCTTTCTTTCTTTCTTTCCTTCTTTCTTTCTTTCTTGATATCTTTCATTCTAGCTTTCATACCTTCAATCATTCTAACTTGTTACTTTCTTTCATTCTTGATATCTTTCATTCTAGCTTTTATACCTTCTCTCATTCTATCTTTAGTTTCTTTCTTTCTTTCATTTTTTCTTTCTTGATATCTTTCATTCTAGCTTTCATACCTTCAATCATTCTAACTTCTTTCTTTCTTTCATTCTTTCTTTCTTGATATCTTTCATTCTAGCTGTTATACCTTCTCTCATTCTATCATTAGTTTCTTTATTTGCTTCCTTCTTTCTGTCTTTCTTTCATTCTAGCTTTCATAATTTGCCTCGTTCTAACTTTAGTTTCTTTCTTTCTTTCTTTCTTGATATCTTTTATTCTAGCTTTCATGCTTTCTCTCATTCTACCTTCAGTTTCCTTCTTTCTTTCTTGATACCTTTCATTCTAGCTTTCATAGCTTCTCTCATTCTTTCTTTAGTTTCTTTCTTTCCTTCTTTCTTGATATCTTTCATTCTAGCTTTCATATCTTCTCTGATTGTAACTTTCGTTTCTTTCTTTCATTCTTTCATATTAACTTTCATATCTTCTCTCATTCTATCTTTCGTTTCTTTCTTCCTTTCTTGATATCTTTCTTTCTAGCTTTCATACCTTCAATCATTCTAACTTGTTTCTTTCTCTCATTCTTTCTTTCTCGATATCTTTCATTCTAGCTTTCATATCTTCTCTCATTCTATCTTTACTTTCCTTCCTTCTTTCTTTCTTTCTTCCTTTCTTCCTTTCTTGGTCTCTTTCATTCTAGCTTTCAAAATTTCCCTCGTTCTAACTTTAGTTTCTTTCTTTATTTCTTTATTGATATCTTTCATTCTATCTTTCATACCTTCAATTATTATAACTTGTTTCTTTCTCTCATTCTTTCCTTCTTGAGATCTTTCATTCTAGCTCTCATACCTTCCCTCGTTCTAACTTTAGTTTCTTTCTTTCTTTCTTTCTTTCTTGATATCTTCCATTCTAGCTTTCATACATTCTCTCATTCAATCGTTAGTTTCTTTCTTTCTTTCTCTCTTTCTTTATTTCTTTCTTTCTAGCTTTCATACCTTCAATCATTCTAACTTGTTTCTTTCTTTCATTCTTTCTTTCTTGATATATTTCATTTTAGCTTTCATACCTTCCCTCGTTCTAACTTCAGTTTCTTTCTTTCTTTCTTTCATGATATCTTTCATTCTAGCTTTCATACTTTCTCTCATTCAATCGTTAGTTTCTTTCTTTCTTTCTTTCTTTCTTTCTTTCTTTCTAGCTTTCATAGTTTCTCTCATTCTATATTTAGTTTCTTTCTTTCTTTCTTTCATGATATCTTTCATTCTAGCTTTCATACTTTCTCTCATTCAATCGTTAGTTTCTTTCTTTCTTTCTTTCTTTCTTTCTTTCCAGCTTTCATAGCTTCTCTCATTCTATCTTTCGTTTCTTTCATTCTTTCTTGATATCTTTCATTCTAGCTTTCATACCTTCTCACATTCTATCTTTATTCTCTTTATTTCTTGATAGCTTTCTTGATATCTTTCATACCTTCTCTCAGTCTATCTTTACTTTCTTTATTTCCTTCATTCTTGATATCTCATTCTAGCTTTCATACCTTCTCTCATTCTATCATTAGTTTCTTTCTTTCTTTCTTTCCATCCTTCTTTCTTTCTTTCTTTCTTTCATTCTAGCTTTCATAATTTGCCTTGTTCTAACTTTAGTTTCTTTCTTTCTTTAATTCTTGATATCTTTCATTCTAGCTTTCATACTTTATATTATTCTATCTTTAGTTTCTTTCTTTCCTTCTTTCTTGATATCTTTCATTCTAGCTTTCATACTTTCTCTCATTCTATCTTTAGTTTCTTTCTTTCTTTCTTTCTTTTTTGATATCTTTCATTCTAGCTTTCATGCCTTCTCTCATTGTATCTTTAATTTCTTTATATCTTTCTTTTTTGATATATTTCATTCTAGCTTTTATACCATCTCTCATTCCTTCTTTCTTTCTTCCTTCCTTTCTTTCTTTCTTTCTTTCTTTCTTTCTTCCTTTCTTTCTTTCTTTCTTTCTTTCTTGATACCTTTCATTCTCGCTTTCATACTTTCTCTCATTCTATGTTTAGTTTCTTTCTTTCTTTATTTCTTTCTTTCTTGATATCTTTCATTCTAGCTTTCATACTATCTCTCATTCTTCCTTTACTTTCTTTCTTTCTTTCTTTCTTTCTTTCTTGATCTTTCCTTCTAATTTTCATACCTTCTCTCATTCTATCTTTAGTTTCTTTGGCTCCTTCTTTCTTGATATCTTTCATTCCAGCTTTCATACCTTCCCTCATTCTTTCTTCAGTTTCCTTCTTTCTTTCTTGATAACTTTCATTCTAGCTTCCATAGCTTCTCTCATTCTATCTTTAGTTTCTTTCTTTCCTTCTTTTTTGATATCTTTCATTCTAGCTTTCATACCTATTCTCTTTCTATTTTTTGTTTCTTTCTTTCTTTCATTCTAACTTTCATACTTTCTCCCATTCTATCTTTCGTTCTTTCTTTCTTTCTTGATATCTTTCATTCCAGCTTTCACACCTTCTCTCATTCTATCTTTAGTTTCTTTCTTTCTTTCTTTTTTTCTTTCTTGATATCTTTCATTCTAGCTTTCATACCTTCAATCATTCTAACTTCTTTCTTTCTTTCATTCTTTCTTTCTTGATATCTTTCATTCTAGCTGTTATACCTTCTCTCATTCTATCATTAGTTTCTTTCTTTCTTTCTTTCTTGATATCTTTCATTCTAGCTTTCATACATTCTCTCATTCTATCATTAGTTTCTTTCTTTCTTTCTTTCTTTCTTTCTTTCTTTCTTTCTTTCTTTCTTTCTTTCTTTCTTTCTTTCTTTCTTTCTTTCTTTCTTTCTTTCTTTCTTTCTTGATATCTTTCATTCTAGCTTTCATACCATATCTCATTCTACCTTCAGTTTCCATCTTTCTTTCTTGATACCTTTCATTCTAGCTTTCATAGCTTCTCTCATTCTATCTTTAGTTTCTATCTTTCCTTCTTTCTTGATATCTTTCATTCTAGCTTTCATATCTTCTCTCATTCTATCTTTCGTTTCTTTCTTTCATTCTTTCATTTTAACTTTCATACCTTCTCTCATTCTATCTTTCGTTTCTTTCTTCCTTTCTTGATATCTTTGCTTTCATACCTTCAATCATTCTAACTTGTATCTTTCTCTCATTCTTTCTTTCTTGGTCTCTTTCATTCTAGCTTTCATAATTTCCCTCATTCTAATTTAGTTTCTTTCTTTCTTTCTTTATAGATATCTTTCATTCTAGCTTTCATACCTTCAATCATTCTAACTTGTTTATTTCTTTCATTCATTCTTTCTTGATATCTTTCATTCTAGCTTTCATACTTTCGCTCATTCTATCTTTAGTTTTTCTTTCTTTCTTTCTTTTTTGATATCTTTCATTCTAGCTTTCATGCCTTCTCTCATTGTATCTTTAATTTCTTTATATCTTTCTTTCTTGATATATTTCATTCTAGCTTTCATACCATCTCTCATTCTTACTTTAGTTTCTTTCTTTTTATCTTTCTTTTAATCTTTCTTTCTTTCTTTCTTTCTAGATATATTTCATTCTAGCTTTTATACCTACCCTCGTTCTAACTTTGGTTTCTTTCTTTCTTGATATCTTTCATTCTAGCTTTCATGCCTTCTCTCATTCTATCTTCAGTTTCCTTCTTTCTTTCTTGATACCTTTCATTCTAGCTTTCATAGCTTCTCTCATTCTATCTTTCGTTCTTTCTTTCTTTCTTGATATCTTTCATTCCAGCTTTCATACCTTCTCTCATTCTATATTTATTCTCTTTATTTCTTGATAGCTTTCTTGATATCTTTCATACCTTCTCTCATTCTATCTTTATTTTCTTTATTTCTTGATATCTTTCTTGATATCTTTCATACCTCTCATTCTATCTTTACTTTCTTTATTTCCTTCGTTCTTGATATCTTTTATTCTAGCTTTCATACCTTCTCTCATTCTATCTTCAGTTTCCTTCTTTCTTTCTTGATACCTTTCATTCTAGCTTTCATACTTTCTCTCATTCTATCTTTAGTTTCTTTCTTTCTTTCTTTCTTTTTCTCTTTCTTTCTATCTTTCCTTCTAATTTTCATACCTGCTCTCATTCTATCTTTAGTTTCTTTCTTTCCTTCTTTCTTGATATCTTTCATTCTAGCTTTCATACCTACTCTCTTTCTATCTTTAGTTTCTTTCTTTCATTCTAACTTTCATACCTTCTCTCATTCTCTTTTTCGTTCTTTCATTCTTTCTTGATATCTTTCATTCCAGCTTTCATACCTTCTCTCATTCTATCGTTAGTTTCTTTCTTTCTTTCTTTCTTTCTTTCTTTCTTTCTTTCTTTCTTTCTTTCTTTCTTGATATCTTTCATTCTAGCTTTCATACCTTCAATCATTCTAACTTCTTTCTTTCATTCTTTCTTTCTTGATATCTTTCATTCTAGCTTTTATACCTTCTCTCATTCTATCAATAGTTTCTTTCTTTCTTTCCTTCCTACTTTCTTTCTGTCTTTCATTCTAGCTTTCATAATTTGCGTTGTTATAACTTTAGTTTCTTTCTTTCTTTCTTTCTTGATATCTTTCATTCTAGCTTTCATACTTTATCTTATTCTATCTTTATTTTTTTTCTTTCCTTCTTTCTTGATATATTTCATTCTAGCTTTCATAGCTTCTCTCATTCTATCTTTAGTTTCTTTCTTTCTTTCTTGATATTTTTCATTCTAGCTTTCATACCTTCTCTCATTCCATCTTTCGTTTCTTTTTTTCTTGATATCTTTCATTCTAGCTTTCCTGCCTTCTCTTTCTATCTTTAATTTCTTTATTTCCTTCTTTCTTGATATCTTTCATTCTAGCTTTCATACCTTCTCACATTCTATCTTTATTCTCTTTATTTCTTGATAGCTTTCTTGATATCTTTCATACCTTCTCTCAGTCTATCTTTACTTTCTTTATTTCCTTCATTCTTGATATCTCATTCTAGCTTTCATACCTTCTCTCATTCTATCATTAGTTTCTTTCTTTCTTTCTTTCCATCCTTCTTTCTTTCTTTCTTTCTTTCATTCTAGCTTTCATAATTTGCCTTGTTCTAACTTTAGTTTCTTTCTTTCTTTAATTCTTGATATCTTTCATTCTAGCTTTCATACTTTATATTATTCTATCTTTAGTTTTTTTCTTTCCTTCTTTCTTGATATCTTTCATTCTAGCTTTCATACTTTCTCTCATTCTATCTTTAGTTTCTTTCTTTCTTTCTTTCTTTTTTGATATCTTTCATTCTAGCTTTCATGCCTTCTCTCATTGTATCTTTAATTTCTTTATATCTTTCTTTTTTGATATATTTCATTCTAGTTTTTATACCATCTCTCATTCTTTCTTTCTTTCTTTCTTTCTTTCTTTCTTTCTTTCTTTCTTTCTTTCTTTCTTTCTTTCTTTCTTTCTTTCTTTCTTCCTTCCTTTCTTTCTTTCTTTCTTTCTTGATACCTTTCATTCTCGCTTTCATACTTTCTCTCATTCTATCTTTCGTTTCTTTCTTTCTTTCTTTCTTTCTTTCTTTCCTTCTTTCTTTCTTTCTTGATATCTTTCATTCTAGCTTTCATACCTTCAATCATTCTAACTTGTTACTTTCTTTCATTCTTGATATCTTTCATTCTAGCTTTTATACCTTCTCTCATTCTATCTTTAGTTTCTTTCTTTCTTTCATTTTTTCTTTCTTGATATCTTTCATTCTAGCTTTCATACCTTCAATCATTCTAACTTCTTTCTTTCTTTCATTCTTTCTTTCTTGATATCTTTCATTCTAGCTGTTATACCTTCTCTCATTCTATCATTAGTTTCTTTATTTGCTTCCTTCTTTCTGTCTTTCTTTCATTCTAGCTTTCATAATTTGCCTCGTTCTAACTTTAGTTTCTTTCTTTCTTTCTTTCTTGATATCTTTTATTCTAGCTTTCATGCTTTCTCTCATTCTACCTTCAGTTTCCTTCTTTCTTTCTTGATACCTTTCATTCTAGCTTTCATAGCTTCTCTCATTCTTTCTTTAGTTTCTTTCTTTCCTTCTTTCTTGATATCTTTCATTCTAGCTTTCATATCTTCTCTGATTGTAACTTTCGTTTCTTTCTTTCATTCTTTCATATTAACTTTCATATCTTCTCTCATTCTATCTTTCGTTTCTTTCTTCCTTTCTTGATATCTTTCTTTCTAGCTTTCATACCTTCAATCATTCTAACTTGTTTCTTTCTCTCATTCTTTCTTTCTCGATATCTTTCATTCTAGCTTTCATATCTTCTCTCATTCTATCTTTACTTTCCTTCCTTCTTTCTTTCTTTCTTCCTTTCTTCCTTTCTTGGTCTCTTTCATTCTAGCTTTCAAAATTTCCCTCGTTCTAACTTTAGTTTCTTTCTTTATTTCTTTATTGATATCTTTCATTCTATCTTTCATACCTTCAATTATTATAACTTGTTTCTTTCTCTCATTCTTTCCTTCTTGAGATCTTTCATTCTAGCTCTCATACCTTCCCTCGTTCTAACTTTAGTTTCTTTCTTTCTTTCTTTCTTTCTTGATATCTTCCATTCTAGCTTTCATACATTCTCTCATTCAATCGTTAGTTTCTTTCTTTCTTTCTCTCTTTCTTTATTTCTTTCTTTCTAGCTTTCATACCTTCAATCATTCTAACTTGTTTCTTTCTTTCAATCTTTCTTTCTTGATATATTTCATTTTAGCTTTCATACCTTCCCTCGTTCTAACTTCAGTTTCTTTCTTTCTTTCTTTCATGATATCTTTCATTCTAGCTTTCATACTTTCTCTCATTCAATCGTTAGTTTCTTTCTTTCTTTCTTTCTTTCTTTCTTTCTTTCTAGCTTTCATAGTTTCTCTCATTCTATATTTAGTTTCTTTCTTTCTTTCTTTCATGATATCTTTCATTCTAGCTTTCATACCTTCTCTCATTCTATCTTTAGTTTCCTTTTTTCCTTCTTTCTTGCTATCTTTCTATCTAGCTTTCATACCTTCTCTCATTCTATCTTCAGTTTCCTTCTTTACTTCTTGATACCTTTCATTCTAGCTTTCATACCTTCTCTCATTCTATCTATCTTCTTTCTTTCTTGATATCTTTCATTTTAGCTTTCATGCCTTCTCTCATTCTATCTTTAATTACTTTATTTCCTTCTTTCTTGATATCTTTCCGTTCTAGCTTTCATACCTTCTCTCATTCTAACTTGTTACTTTCTTCATTCTTGATATCTTTCATTCTAGCTTTTATACCTTCTCTCATTCTATCTTTAGTTTCTTTCTTTCTTTCATTTTTTTCTTTCTTGATATCTTTCATTCTAGCTTTCATTCCTTCAATCATTCTAACTTCTTTCTTTCTTTCATTCTTTCTTTCTTGATATCTTTCATTCTAGCTGTTATACCTTCTCTCATTCTATCATTAGTTTCTTTCTTTGCTTCCTTCTTTCTTTCTTTCTTTCATTCTAGCTTTCATAATTTGCCTCGTTCTAACTTTAGTTTCTTTCTTTCTTTCTTTCTTGATATCTTTCATTCTAGCTTTCATACTTTCTCTCATTCTATCGTTAGTTTCATTCTTTCCTTCTTTCTTTCCTTCTTTCTTTCTTGATACCTTTCATTCTAGCTTTCATAGCTTCTCTCATTCTATCTTTAGTTTCTTTCTTTCCTTCTTTCTTGATATCTTTCATTCTAGCTTTTATATCTTCTCTGATTGTAACTTTCGTTTCTTTCTTTCATTCTTTCATATTAACTTTCATACCTTCTCTCATTCTATCTTTCGTTTCTTTCTTCCTTTCTTGATATCTTTCTTTCTAGCTTTCATACCTTCAATCATTCTAACTTGTTTCTTTCTCTCATTCTTTCTTTCTTGATATCTTTCATTCTAGCTTTCATATCTTCTCTCATTCTATCTTTACTTTCCTTCCTTTTTTCTTTCTTTCTTCCTTTCTTCCTTTCTTGGTATCTTTCATTCTAGCTTTCATAATTTCCCTCATTCTAACTTTAGTTTCTTTCTTTCTTTCTTTATAGAAATCTTTCATTCTAGCTTTCTTCTCTTCTCTCATTCTATCTTTAGTTTCTTTTTTTCTTTCTTTCTTCCTCTCTTCCTTTCTTGATCTCTTTCATTCTAGCTTTCATATTTTGCCTTGTTCTAACTTTAGTTTCTTTCTTTCTTTAATTCTTGATATCTTTCATTCTAGCTTTCATACTTTATATTATTCTATCTTTAGTTTCTTTCTTTCCTTCTTTCTTGATATCTTTCATTCTAGCTTTCATACTTTCTCTCATTCTATCTTTAGTTTCTTTCTTTCTTTCTTTCTTTTTTGATATCTTTCATTCTAGCTTTCATGACTTCTCTCATTGTATCTTTAATTTCTTTATATCTTTCTTTCTTGATATATTTCATTCTAGCTTTCATATCATCGCTCATTCTTCCTTTAATTTCTTTCTTTCTATCTTTCTTTCTTTCTTGTTATATTTCATTCTACCTTCATACCTACCCTCATTCTAACTTTGGTTTCTTTCTTTCTTGATATCTTTATTCTAGCTTTTGTGCCTTCTCTCATTCTATATTTAATTTCTTTATTTCCTTCTTTCTTGATATCTTTCATTCTAGCTTTCATAACTTCTCTCATTTTACCTTTAGTTTTTGTCTTTCTTTCTTTCTTTCTTCCTTTCTTGATATCTTTCATTCTTGCTTTCATACCTTCAATCATTTTAACTTGTTTCTTTCTCTCATTCTTTCTTTCTTGATATCTTTCATTCTAGCTTCCTTATCTTCTCTCATTCTATCTTTAGTTTCTTTCTTTCTTTCTTTCTTCCTTTCTTCCTTTCTTGGTCTCTTTCATTCTAGCTTTCATATTTTGCCTTGTTCTAACTTTAGTTTCTTTCTTTCTTTAATTCTTGATATCTTTCATTCTAGCTTTCATACTTTATATTATTCTATCATTAGTTTCTTTCTTTCCTTCTTTCTTGATATCTTTCATTCTAGCTTTCATACTTTCTCTCATTCTATCTTTAGTTTCTTTCTTTCTTTCTTTCTTTTTTGATATCTTTCATTCTAGCTTTCATGACTTCTCTCATTGTATCTTTAATTTCTTTATATCTTTCTTTCTTGATATATTTCATTCTAGCTTTCATATCATCGCTCATTCTTCCTTTAATTTCTTTCTTTCTATCTTTCTTTCTTTCTTGTTATATTTCATTCTACCTTTCATACCTACCCTCATTCTAACTTTAGTTTCTTTCTTTCTTGATATCTTTTATTCTAGCTTTTGTGCCTTCTCTCATTCTATATTTAATTTCTTTATTTCCTTCTTTCTTGATATCTTTCATTCTAGCTTTCATAACTTCTCTCATTTTACCTTTAGTTTTTGTCTTTCTTTCTTTCTTTCTTCCTTTCTTGATATCTTTCATTCTTGCTTTCATACCTTCAATCATTTTAACTTGTTTCTTTCTCTCATTCTTTCTTTCTTGATATCTTTCATTCTAGCTTCCTTATCTTCTCTCATTCTATCTTTAGTTTCTTTCTTTCTTTCTTTCTTCCTTTCTTCCTTTCTTGGTCTCTTTCATTCTAACTTTCACACCTTCTCACATTCTATCTTCAGTTTCCTTCTTTCTTTCTTGATACCTTTCTTTCCAGCTTTCATAGCTTCTCTCATTCTATCTTTCGTTTCTTTCTTTCTTTCTTGATATTTTCCATTCTAGCTTTCATACCTTCACTCTTTCTGTCTTTCGTTTATATCTTTCTTTCTTGATATCTTTCATTCTAGCTTTCATACCTTCTCACATTCTATCTTTATTCTCTTTATTTCTTGATAGCTTTCTTGATATCTTTCATACCTTCTCTCAGTCTATCTTTACTTTCTTTATTTCCTTCATTCTTGATATCTCATTCTAGCTTTCATACCTTCTCTAATTCTATCTTCAGTTTCCCTCTTTCTTTCTTGATACCTTTCATTCTAGCTTCCATAGCTTCTCTCATTCTATCTTTAGTTTCTTTCTTTCTTTATTTCTTTCTTTCTTGATATCTTTCATTCTAGCTTTCATACTATCTCTCATTCTTCCTTTACTTTCTTTCTTTCTTTCTTTCTTTCTTTCTTTCTTTCTTTCTTTCTTTCTTTCTTTCTTTCTTTCTTTCTTGATCTTTCCTTCTAATTTTCATACCTTCTCTCATTCTATCTTTAGTTTATTTGTCTCCTTCTTTCTTGATATCTTTCATTCCAGCTTTCATACCTTCCCTCATTCTTTCTTCAGTTTCCTTCTTTCTTTCTTGATACCTTTCATTCTAGCTTCCATAGCTTATCTCATTCTATCTTTAGTTTCTTTCTTTCCTTCTTTTTTGATATCTTTCATTCTAGCTTTCATACCTATTCTCTTTCTATTTTTTGTTTCTTTCTTTCTTTCATTCTAACTTTCATACCTTCTCCCATTCTATCTTTCGTTCTTTCTTTCTTTCTTGATATCTTTCATTCCAGTTTTAACATCTTCTCTCATTCTATCTTTCGTTTCTTTCTTTCTTTCTTTCTTTCTTTTTTTCTTTCTTTCCTTCTTTCTTTCTTGATATCTTTCATTCTAGCTTTCATACCTTCAATCATTCTAACTTGTTACTTTCTTTCATTCTTGATATCTTTCATTCTAGCTTTTATACCTTCTCTCATTCTATCTTTAGTTTCTTTCTTTCTTTCATTTTTTCTTTCTTGATATCTTTCATTCTATCTTTCATACCTTCAATCATTCTAATTTCTTTCTTTCTTTCATTCTTTCTTTCTTGATATCTTTCATTCTAGCTGTTATACCTTCTCTCATTCTATCATTAGTTTCTTTCTTTGCTTCCTTCTTTCTTTCTTTCTTTCATTCTAGCTTTCATAATTTGCCTCGTTCTAACTTTAGTTTCTTTCTTTCTTTCTTTCTTGATATCTTTCATTCTAGCTTTCATACTTTCTCTCATTCTATCGTTAGTTTCTTTCTTTCCTTCTTTCTTTCTTTCTTTATTTTTTGATATCTTTTATTCTAGCTTTCATACCTTCTCTCATTCTACCTTCAGTTTCCTTCTTTCTTTCTTGATACCTTTCATTCTAGCTTTCATAGCTTCTCTCATTCTATCTTTAGTTTCTTTCTTTCCTTCTTTCTTGATATCTTTCATTCTAGCTTTCATATCTTCTCTGATTGTAACTTTCGTTTCTTTCTTTCATTCTTTCATATTAACTTTCATACCTTCTCTCATTCTATCTTTCGTTTCTTTCTTCCTTTCTTGATATCTTTCTTTCTAGCTTTCATACCTTCAATCATTCTAACTTGTTTCTTTCTCTCATTCTTTCTTTCTTGATATCTTTCATTCTAGCTTTCATATCTTCTCTCATTCTATCTTTACTTTCCTTCCTTCTTTCTTTCTTTCTTCCTTTCTTCCTTTCTTGGTCTCTTTCATTCTAGGTTTCATAATTTCCCTCGTTCTAACTTTAGTTTCTTTCTTTCTTTCTTTATAGAAATCTTTCATTCTAGCTTTCTTATCTTCTCTCATTCTATCTTTAGTTTCTTTTTTTCTTTCTTTCTTCCTCTCTTCCTTTCTTGGTATCTTTCATTCTAGCTTTCATAATTTCCCTCGTTCTAACTTTAGTTTCTTTCTTTATTTTTTATTGATATCTTTCATTCTAGCTTTCATACCTTCAATCATTATAACTTGTTTCTTTCTTTCATTCTTTCCTTCTTGAGATCATTCATTCTAGCTTCCATACCTTCCCTCGTTCTAACTTCAGTTTCTTTCTTTCTTTCTTTCACGATATCTTTCATTCTAGCTTTCATACTTTCTCTCATTCAATCGTTAGTTTCTTTCTTTCTTTCTTTCTTTCTAGCTTTCATAGCTTCTCTCATTCTATATTTAGTTTCTTTCTTTCTTTCTTTCATCATATCTTTCATTCTAGCTTTCATACCTTCTCTCATTCTATCTTCAGTTTCCTTCTTTCTTTCTTGATACCTTTCATTCTAGCTTTCATACCTTCTCTCATTCTATCTTTCGTTTCTTTCTTTCTTTCTTGATATCTTTCATTCTAGCTTTCAAACCTTCTCTCATTCTATCTTTCGTTTCTTTCTTTCTTTCTTGATATCTTTCATTCTAGCTTTCACACCTTCTCACATTCTATCTTCAGTTTCCTTCTTTATTTCTTGATATCTTTCTTGATACCTTTCATATCTTCTCTCATTCTATCTTTAGTTTCTTTCTTTCTTTCTTTTTTGATACCTTTCATTCTAGCTTTCATGCCTTTTCTCGTATCTTTAATTACTTTATATCTTTCTTTCTTGATATATTTCATTCTAGCTTTCATACCATCTCTCATTCTTCCTTTAGTTTCTTTCTTTCTATCTTTCTTTCTTTCTTCTTATATTTCATTCTAGCTTTCATACCTACCCTCATTCTAACTTTAGTTTATTTCTTTCTTGATATCTTTCATTCTAGCCTTCATTTCTTCTCTCATTCTATCTTTAATTTCTATATTTCCTTTCTTGATATCTTTCATTCTAGCTTTCATAACTTCTCTCATTCTATCTTCAGTTTCCTTCTTTCTTTCTTGATACCTTTCATTCTAGCTTTCATACTTTCTCTCATTTTATCTTTAGTTTCTTTCTTTCTTTCTTTCTTTCTTTCTTGATATCTTTCATTCTAGCTTTCATAGAATCTCTCATTCTTCCTTTAGTTTATTTCTTTCTTTCTTTCTTTCTCTTTCTTTCTATCTTTCCATCTAATTTTCATACCTTCTCTCATTCTATCTTCAGTTTCCTTCTTTCTTTCTTGATACCTTTCATTCTAGCTTTCATACCTTCTCTCATTCTACCTTTCGTTTCTTTCTTTCTTTCTTGATATCTTTCATTCTAGCTTTCAAACCTTCTCTCCTTCTATCTTTAGTTTCTTTCTTTCTTTCTGGATATCTTTCATTCTAGCTTTCACACCTTCTCACATTCTATCTTCAGTTTCCTTATTTCTTTCTTGATACCTTTCATTCTAGCTTCCATAGCTTCTCTCATTCTATCTTTCGTTTCTTTATTTCTTGATATCTTTCTTGATACCTCTCATACCTTCTCTCATTCTATCTTTAGTTTCTTTCTTTCTTTCTTTTTTGATATCTTTCATTCTAGCTTTCATGCCTTTGCTCGTATCTTTAATTTCTTTATATCTTTCTTTCTTGATATATTTCATTCTAGCTTTCATACCATCTCTCATTCTTCCTTTAGTTTCTTTCTTTCTATCTTTCTTTCTTTCTTCTTATATTTCATTCTAGCTTTCATACCTACCCTCATTCTAACTTTAGTTTATTTATTTCTTGATATCTTTCATTCTAGCTTTCATGTCTTCTCTCATTCTATCTTTAATTTCTATATTTCCTTCTTTCTTGATATCTTTCATTTTAGCTTTCACACCTCACATTCTATCTTCAGCTTACTTCTTTCTTTCTTGATATTTTTCATTCTAGCTTTCATACCTTCCCTCATTCTATCTTTATTTTCTTTATTTCTTGATATCTTTCTTCATATCTTTCATACCTTCTCTCATTCTATCTTTACTTTCTTTATTTCCTTCTTTCATGATTTCTTTCAATTTAGCTTTCACACCTTCTCTCATTCTATCTTCAGTTTCCTTCTTTCTTTCTTGATACCTTTCGTTCTAGCTTTCATAGCTTCTCTCATTCTATCTTTCGTTTCTTTCTTTCTTTCTTGATATTTTTCATTCTAGCTTTCATACCTTCTCTCATTCTATCTTTATTTTATTTCTTGATATCTTTCTTGATATCTTTCATACCTTCTCTCATTCTATCTTTACTTTTTTTATTTCCTTCGTTCTTGATATCTTTCATTCTAGCTTTCAAACCTTCTCTCATTCTATCTTCAGTTTCCTTCTTTCTTTCTTGATACCTTTCATTCTAGCTTTCATAGAATCTCTCATTCTTCCTTTAGTTTATTTCTTTCTTTCCTTCTTTCTCTTTCTTTCTATCTTTCCTTCTAATTTTCATACCTTCATCATTCTATTTTAAGTTTCTTTCTTTCTTTCTTTCTTTCTTGATATTATTCATTCTAACTTTCATACCTTCAATCATTCTAACTTGTTTCTTTTCTTTCATTCTTTCTTTCTTGATATCTTTCATTCTAGCTTTTATACCTACTCTCATTCTATCATTAGTTTCTTTCTTTCCCTCCTTCATTCTTTCTTTCTTTCTTTCTTTAATTCTAGCTTTCATAATTTGCCTTGTTGTAACTTTAGTTTCTTTCTTTCTTTAATTCTTGAAATCTTTAATTCTAGCTTTCATACTTTATATTATTCTATCTTTTGTTTCTTTCTTTCCTTCTTTCTTGATATCTTTCATTCTAGCTTTCATACTTTCTCTCATTCTATCTTTAGTTTTCTTTCTTTCTTTCTTTCTTTTTTTGATATCTTTCATTCTTGCTTTTATGCCTTCTCTCATTGTATCTGTAATTTCTTTATATCTTTCATTCTTGATATTTTTCATTCTAGCTTTTATACCTTCTCTCATTCTATCTTTCTTTTCTTTATTTCTTGATATCTTTCTTGATATCTTTCATACCTTCTCTCATTCTATCTTTACTTTCTTTATTTCCTTCTTTCTTGATATCTTTCATTCTAGCTTTCATACCTTCTCTCATTCTGTCTTCAGTTTCCTTCTTTCTTTTTTGATACCTTTGATTCTAGCTTTCATACTTTCTCTCACTCTATCTTTAGTTTCTTTTCTTTCCTTCTTTCTTGACATCTTTCATTCTAGCTTTCATACCTACTCTCTTTCTATCTTTAGTTTCTTTCTTTCTTTCTTTCTTTCTTTCATTCTAACTTTCATACCTTCTCTCATTCTATCTTTCGTTCTTTCTTTCTTTCTTGATATCTTTCATTCCAGCTTTCATACCTTCTCTCATTCTATCTTTAGTTTTCTTTCTTTCTTTCTTTCTTTCTTTGATATCTTTCATTCTAGCTTTCATACCTTCAATCATTCCTGACTTGTTTCTTTCTTTGATTCTTTCTTTCTTGATATCTTTCATACTAGCTTTTATACCTTCTCTCATTCTATCTTTAGTTTCTTTCTTTCTTTCTTTCTTTCTTGATATCTTTCATTCTAGCTTTCATGCCTCCTCTCATTCTATCTTTAATTTCTTTATTTCCCTTCTTTCATGATATCTTTCATTCTAGCTTTCACAACTTCTCACATTCTATCTTCAGTTTCCTTCTTTCTTTCTTGTTACCTTTCATTCTAGCTTTCATAGCTTCTCTCATTGTATCTTTCGTTTCTTTCTTTCATTCTTGATATTTCTTCATTCTAGCTTTCATACCTTATCTCATTCTATCTTTCCTTTATATCTTTCTTTCTTGATATTTTTCATTCTAGCTTTTATACCTTCTCTCATTCTACCTTTCGTTTATATCTTTCTTTCTTGATATCTTCATTCTAGCTTTCATACCTTCTCTCATTCTATCTTTATTTTCTTTATTTCTTGATATCTTTTCTTGATATCTTTCATAACTTCTCTCATTCTATCTTTACTTTCTTTATTTCCTTCTTTCTTGATATCTTTCATTCTAGCTTTCATACCTTCTCTCATTCTATCTTCAGTTTCCTTCTTTCTTTCTTGATACCTTCATTCTAGCTTTCATACTTTCTCTCATTCTATCTTTAGTTTCTTTCTTTCTTTCTTTCTTTCTTTCTTTCTTGATATCTTTCATTCTAGCTTTCATACAATCTCTCATTCTTCCTTTAGTTTCTTTCTTTCTTTCTTTCTTTCTTTCTTTCTCTTTCTTTCTATCTTTCCTTCTAATTTTCATACCTTCTCTCATTCTATCTCTTAGTTTCTTTCTTTCTTTCTTTCTTGATATCTTTCATTCTAACTTTCATACCTTCAATCATACTAAGTTGTTTCTTTTCTTTCATTCTTTCTTTCTTGATATCTTTCATTCTAGCTTTTATACCTTCTCTCATTCTATCATTAGTTTCTTTCTTTCTTTCTTTCCATCCCTTCTTTCTTTCTTTCTTTCTTTCTTTCATTCTAACTTTCATAATTTGCCTTGTTCTAACTTTAGTTAATTTCTTTCTTTAATTCTTGATATCTTTCATTCTAGCTTTCATACTTTATATTATTATATTTTTAGTTTCTTTCTTTCCTTCTTTCTTGATATCTTTCATTCTAGCTTTCATACTTTCTCTCATTCTATCTTTAGTTTCTTTCTTTCTTTCTTTTTTGATATCTTTCATTCTAGCTTTCATGCCTTCTCTCATTGTATCTTTAATTTCTTTATATCTTTCTTTCTTGATATATTTCATTCTAGCTTTCATACCATCTCTCAATCTTCCTTTAGTTTCTTTCTTTCTATCTTTCTTTCTTTCTTCTTATATTTTCATTCTAGCTTTCATACCTACCCTCATTCTAACTTTAGTTTATTTATTTCTTGATATCTTTCATTCTAGCTTTCATGTCTTCTCTCATTCTATCTTTAATTTCTATATTTCCTTCTTTCTTGATATTTTTCATTCTAGCTTTCATACCTTCCCTCATTCTATCTTTATTTTCTTTATTTCTTGATATCTTTCTTGATATCTTTCATACCTTCTCTCATTCTATCTTTACTTTCTTTATTTCCTTCTTTCATAATTTCTTTCAATTTAGCTTTCACACCTTCTCTCATTCTATCTTCAGTTTTCCTTCTTTCTTTCTTGATACCTTTCATTCTAGCTATCATACTTTCGCTCATTCTATCGTTAGTTTCCTTTCTTTCTTTCATTCTTTCTTTCTTTCTTGATATCTTTCATTCTAGCTTTCATACCATCTCTCATTCTTCCTTTAGTTTCTTTCTTTCTTGATATCTTTCATTCTAGCTTTCATGCCTTCTCTCATTCTATCTTTAATTTCTTTATTTCCTTCTTTCTTGATATCTTTCATTCCAGCTTTCACACCTTCTCACATTCTATCTTCAGTTTCCTTCTTTCTTTCTTGATACCTTTCGTTCTAGCTTTCATAGCTTCTCTCATTCTATCTTTCGTTTCTTTCTTTCCTTTCTTGATATCTTTCATTCTAGCTTTCATACTTTCCTCCTCATTCTATCTTAAGTTTCCTTCTTTCTTTCTTTTTTGATATCTTTCATTCTTGCTTTCATGCCTTCTCTCATTGTATCTGTAATTTCTTTATATCTTTCATTCTTGATATTTTTCATTCTAGCTTTTATACCTTCTCTCATTCTATCTTTCTTTTCTTTATTTCTTGATATCTTTTCATTCTAGCTTTCATGTCTTCTCTCATTCTATCTTTAATTTCTATATTTCCTTCTTTCTTGATATCTTTCATTTTAGCTTTCACACCTCACATTCTATCTTCAGCTTACTTCTTTCTTTCTTGATATTTTTCATTCTAGCTTTCATACCTTCCCTCATTCTATCTTTATTTTCTTTATTTCTTGATATCTTTCTTCATATCTTTCATACCTTCTCTCATTCTATCTTTACTTTCTTTATTTCCTTCTTTCATGATTTCTTTCAATTTAGCTTTCACACCTTCTCTCATTCTATCTTCAGTTTCCTTCTTTCTTTCTTGATACCTTTTCGTTCTAGCTTTCATAGCTTCTCTCATTCTATCTTTCGTTTCTTTCTTTCTTTCTTGATATTTTTCATTCTAGCTTTCATACCTTCTCTCATTCTATCTTTATTTTATTTCTTGATATCTTTCTTGATATCTTTCATACCTTCTCTCATTCTATCTTTACTTTTTTTATTTCCTTCGTTCTTGATATCTTTCATTCTAGCTTTCAAACCTTCTCTCATTCTATCTTCAGTTTCCTTCTTTCTTTCTTGATACCTTTCATTCTAGCTTTCATAGAATCTCTCATTCTTCCTTTAGTTTATTTCTTTCTTTCCTTCTTTCTCTTTCTTTCTATCTTTCCTTCTAATTTTCATACCTTCATCATTCTATTTTAAGTTTCTTTCTTTCTTTCTTTCTTTCTTGATATTATTCATTCTAACTTTCATACCTTCAATCATTCTAACTTGTTTCTTTCTTTCATTCTTTCTTTCTTGATATCTTTCATTCTAGCTTTTATACCTACTCTCATTCTATCATTAGTTTCTTTCTTTCCCTCCTTCATTCTTTCTTTCTTTCTTTCTTTAATTCTAGCTTTCATAATTTGCCTTGTTGTAACTTTAGTTTCTTTCTTTCTTTAATTCTTGAAATCTTTAATTCTAGCTTTCATACTTTATATTATTCTATCTTTTGTTTCTTTCTTTCCTTCTTTCTTGATATCTTTTCATTCTAGCTTTCATACTTTCTCTCATTCTATCTTTAGTTTCTTTCTTTCTTTCTTTCTTTTTTGATATCTTTCATTCTTGCTTTTATGCCTTCTCTCATTGTATCTGTAATTTCTTTATATCTTTCATTCTTGATATTTTTCATTCTAGCTTTTATACCTTCTCTCATTCTATCTTTCTTTTCTTTATTTCTTGATATCTTTCTTGATATCTTTCATACCTTCTCTCATTCTATCTTTACTTTCTTTATTTCCTTCTTTCTTGATATCTTTCATTCTAGCTTTCATACCTTCTCTCATTCTGTCTTCAGTTTCCTTCTTTCTTTTTTGATACCTTTGATTCTAGCTTTCATACTTTCTCTCACTCTATCTTTAGTTTCTTTCTTTCCTTCTTTCTTGACATCTTTCATTCTAGCTTTCATACCTACTCTCTTTCTATCTTTAGTTTCTTTCTTTCTTTCTTTCTTTCTTTCATTCTAACTTTCATACCTTCTCTCATTCTATCTTTCGTTCTTTCTTTCTTTCTTGATATCTTTCATTCCAGCTTTCATACCTTCTCTCATTCTATCTTTAGTTTCTTTCTTTCTTTCTTTCTTTCTTGATATCTTTCATTCTAGCTTTCATACCTTCAATCATTCTGACTTGTTTCTTTCTTTGATTCTTTCTTTCTTGATATCTTTCATACTAGCTTTTATACCTTCTCTCATTCTATCTTTAGTTTCTTTCTTTCTTTCTTTCTTTCTTGATATCTTTCATTCTAGCTTTCATGCCTCCTCTCATTCTATCTTTAATTTCTTTATTTCCTTCTTTCATGATATCTTTCATTCTAGCTTTCACAACTTCTCACATTCTATCTTCAGTTTCCTTCTTTCTTCTTGTTACCTTTCATTCTAGCTTTCATAGCTTCTCTCATTGTATCTTTCGTTTCTTTCTTTCATTCTTGATATTTTTCATTCTAGCTTTCATACCTTATCTCATTCTATCTTTCCTTTATATCTTTCTTTCTTGATATTTTTCATTCTAGCTTTTATACCTTCTCTCATTCTACCTTTCGTTTATATCTTTCTTTCTTGATATCTTTCATTCTAGCTTTCATACCTTCTCTCATTCTATCTTTATTTTCTTTATTTCTTGATATCTTTCTTGATATCTTTCATAACTTCTCTCATTCTATCTTTACTTTCTTTATTTCCTTCTTTCTTGATATCTTTCATTCTAGCTTTCATACCTTCTCTCATTCTATCTTCAGTTTCCTTCTTTCTTTCTTGATACCTTTCATTCTAGCTTTCATACTTTCTCTCATTCTATCTTTAGTTTCTTTCTTTCTTTCTTTCTTTCTTTCTTTCTTGATATCTTTCATTCTAGCTTTCATACAATCTCTCATTCTTCCTTTAGTTTCTTTCTTTCTTTCTTTCTTTCTTTCTTTCTCTTTCTTTCTATCTTTCCTTCTAATTTTCATACCTTCTCTCATTCTATCTTTAGTTTCTTTCTTTCTTTCTTTCTTGATATCTTTCATTCTAACTTTCATACCTTCAATCATACTAAGTTGTTTCTTTCTTTCATTCTTTCTTTCTTGATATCTTTCATTCTAGCTTTTATACCTTCTCTCATTCTATCATTAGTTTCTTTCTTTCTTTCTTTCCATCCTTCTTTCTTTCTTTCTTTCTTTCTTTCATTCTAACTTTCATAATTTGCCTTGTTCTAACTTTAGTTAATTTCTTTCTTTAATTCTTGATATCTTTCATTCTAGCTTTCATACTTTATATTATTATATTTTTAGTTTCTTTCTTTCCTTCTTTCTTGATATCTTTCATTCTAGCTTTCATACTTTCTCTCATTCTATCTTTAGTTTCTTTCTTTCTTTCTTTTTTGATATCTTTCATTCTAGCTTTCATGCCTTCTCTCATTGTATCTTTAATTTCTTTATATCTTTCTTTCTTGATATATTTCATTCTAGCTTTCATACCATCTCTCAATCTTCCTTTAGTTTCTTTCTTTCTATCTTTCTTTCTTTCTTCTTATATTTCATTCTAGCTTTCATACCTACCCTCATTCTAACTTTAGTTTATTTATTTCTTGATATCTTTCATTCTAGCTTTCATGTCTTCTCTCATTCTATCTTTAATTTCTATATTTCCTTCTTTCTTGATATTTTTCATTCTAGCTTTCATACCTTCCCTCATTCTATCTTTATTTTCTTTATTTCTTGATATCTTTCTTGATATCTTTCATACCTTCTCTCATTCTATCTTTACTTTCTTTATTTCCTTCTTTCATAATTTCTTTCAATTTAGCTTTCACACCTTCTCTCATTCTATCTTCAGTTTCCTTCTTTCTTTCTTGATACCTTTCATTCTAGCTATCATACTTTCGCTCATTCTATCGTTAGTTTCTTTCTTTCTTTCTTTCTTTCTTTCTTTCTTGATATCTTTCATTCTAGCTTTCATACCATCTCTCATTCTTCCTTTAGTTTCTTTCTTTCTTGATATCTTTCATTCTAGCTTTCATGCCTTCTCTCATTCTATCTTTAATTTCTTTATTTCCTTCTTTCTTGATATCTTTCATTCCAGCTTTCACACCTTCTCACATTCTATCTTCAGTTTCCTTCTTTCTTTCTTGATACCTTTCGTTCTAGCTTTCATAGCTTCTCTCATTCTATCTTTCGTTTCTTTCTTTCTTTCTTGATATCTTTCATTCTAGCTTTCATACTTTCTCTCATTCTATCTTAAGTTTCCTTCTTTCTTTCTTTTTTGATATCTTTCATTCTTGCTTTCATGCCTTCTCTCATTGTATCTGTAATTTCTTTATATCTTTCATTCTTGATATTTTTCATTCTAGCTTTTATACCTTCTCTCATTCTATCTTTCTTTTCTTTATTTCTTGATATCTTTCATTCTAGCTTTCATGTCTTCTCTCATTCTATCTTTAATTTCTATATTTCCTTCTTTCTTGATATCTTTCATTTTAGCTTTCACACCTCACATTCTATCTTCAGCTTACTTCTTTCTTTCTTGATATTTTTCATTCTAGCTTTCATACCTTCCCTCATTCTATCTTTATTTTCTTTATTTCTTGATATCTTTCTTGATATCTTTCATACCTTCTCTCATTCTATCTTTACTTTCTTTATTTCCTTCTTTCATGATTTCTTTCAATTTAGCTTTCACACCTTCTCTCATTCTATCTTCAGTTTCCTTCTTTCTTTCTTGATACCTTTCGTTCTAGCTTTCATAGCTTCTCTCATTCTATCTTTCGTTTCTTTCTTTCTTTCTTGATATTTTTCATTCTAGCTTTCATACCTTCTCTCATTCTATCTTTATTTTATTTCTTGATATCTTTCTTGATATCTTTCATACCTTCTCTCATTCTATCTTTACTTTTTTTATTTCCTTCGTTCTTGATATCTTTCATTCTAGCTTTCAAACCTTCTCTCATTCTATCTTCAGTTTCCTTCTTTCTTTCTTGATACCTTTCATTCTAGCTTTCATACTTTCTCTCATTTTATCTTTAGTTTCTTTCTTTCTTTATTTCTTTCTTTCTTGATATCTTTCATTCTAGCTTTCATAGAATCTCTCATTCTTCCTTTAGTTTATTTCTTTCTTTCTTTCTTTCTCTTTCTTTCTATCTTTCCTTCTAATTTTCATACCTTCATCATTCTATTTTAAGTTTCTTTCTTTCTTTCTTTCTTTCTTGATATTATTCATTCTAACTTTCATACCTTCAATCATTCTAACTTGTTTCTTTCTTTCATTCTTTCTTTCTTGATATCTTTCATTCTAGCTTTTATACCTACTCTCATTCTATCATTAGTTTCTTTCTTTCCCTCCTTCATTCTTTCTTTCTTTCTTTCTTTAATTCTAGCTTTCATAATTTGCCTTGTTGTAACTTTAGTTTCTTTCTTTCTTTAATTCTTGATATCTTTAATTCTAGCTTTCATACTTTATATTATTCTATCTTTAGTTTCTTTCTTTCCTTCTTTCTTGATATCTTTCATTCTAGCTTTCATACTTTCTCTCATTCTATCTTTAGTTTCTTTCTTTCTTTCTTTCTTTTTTGATATCTTTCATTCTTGCTTTTATGCCTTCTCTCATTGTATCTGTAATTTCTTTATATCTTTCATTCTTGATATTTTTCATTCTAGCTTTTATACCTTCTCTCATTCTATCTTTCTTTTCTTTATTTCTTGATATCTTTCTTGATATCTTTCATACCTTCTCTCATTCTATCTTTACTTTCTTTATTTCCTTCTTTCTTGATATCTTTCATTCTAGCTTTCATACCTTCTCTCATTCTGTCTTCAGTTTCCTTCTTTCTTTTTTGATACCTTTGATTCTAGCTTTCATACTTTCTCTCACTCTATCTTTAGTTTCTTTCTTTCCTTCTTTCTTGACATCTTTCATTCTAGCTTTCATACCTACTCTCTTTCTATCTTTAGTTTCTTTCTTTCTTTCTTTCTTTCTTTCATTCTAACTTTCATACCTTCTCTCATTCTATCTTTCGTTCTTTCTTTCTTTCTTGATATCTTTCATTCCAGCTTTCATACCTTCTCTCATTCTATCTTTAGTTTCTTTCTTTCTTTCTTTCTTTCTTGATATCTTTCATTCTAGCTTTCATACCTTCAATCATTCTGACTTGTTTCTTTCTTTCATTCTTTCTTTCTTGATATCTTTCATACTAGCTTTTATACCTTCTCTCATTCTATCTTTAGTTTCTTTCTTTCTTTCTTTCTTTCTTGATATCTTTCATTCTAGCTTTCATGCCTCCTCTCATTCTATCTTTAATTTCTTTATTTCCTTCTTTCATGATATCTTTCATTCTAGCTTTCACAACTTCTCACATTCTATCTTCAGTTTCCTTCTTTCTTTCTTGTTACCTTTCATTCTAGCTTTCATAGCTTCTCTCATTGTATCTTTCGTTTCTTTCTTTCTTTCTTGATATTTTTCATTCTAGCTTTCATACCTTCTCTCATTCTACCTTTCGTTTATATCTTTCTTTCTTGATATCTTTCATTCTAGCTTTCATACCTTCTCTCATTCTATCTTTATTTTCTTTATTTCTTGATATCTTTCTTGATATCTTTCATAACTTCTCTCATTCTATCTTTACTTTCTTTATTTCCTTCTTTCTTGATATCTTTCATTCTAGCTTTCATACCTTCTCTCATTCTATCTTCAGTTTCCTTCTTTCTTTCTTGATACCTTTCATTCTAGCTTTCATACTTTCTCTCATTCTATCTTTAGTTTCTTTCTTTCTTTCTTTATTTCTTTCTTTCTTGATATCTTTCATTCTAGCTTCCATACAATCTCTCATTCTTCCTTTAGTTTCTTTCTTTCTTTCTTTCTTTCTTTCTTTCTTTCTTTCTTTCTTTCTCTTTCTTTCTATCTTTCCTTCTAATTTTCATACCTTCTCTCATTCTATCTTTAGTTTCTTTCTTTCTTTCTTTCTTGATATCTTTCATTCTAACTTTCATACCTTCAATCATACTAAGTTGTTTCTTTCTTTCATTCTTTCTTTCTTGATATCTTTCATTCTAGCTTTTATACCTTCTCTCATTCTATCATTAGTTTCTTTCTTTCTTTCTTTCCATCCTTCTTTCTTTCTTTCTTTCTTTCTTTCTTTCATTCTAGCTTTCATAATTTGCCTTGTTCTAACTTTAGTTAATTTCTTTCTTTAATTCTTGATATCTTTCATTCTAGCTTTCATACTTTATATTATTATATTTTTAGTTTCTTTCTTTCCTTCTTTCTTGATATCTTTCATTCTAGCTTTCATACTTTCTCTCATTCTATCTTTAGTTTCTTTCTTTCTTTCTTTTTTGATATCTTTCATTCTAGCTTTCATGCCTTCTCTCATTGTATCTTTAATTTCTTTATATCTTTCTTTCTTGATATATTTCATTCTAGCTTTCATACCATCTCTCAATCTTCCTTTAGTTTCTTTCTTTCTATCTTTCTTTCTTTCTTCTTATATTTCATTCTAGCTTTCATACCTACCCTCATTCTAACTTTAGTTTATTTATTTCTTGATATCTTTCATTCTAGCTTTCATGTCTTCTCTCATTCTATCTTTAATTTCTATATTTCCTTCTTTCTTGATATTTTTCATTCTAGCTTTCATACCTTCCCTCATTCTATCTTTATTTTCTTTATTTCTTGATATCTTTCTTGATATCTTTCATACCTTCTCTCATTCTATCTTTACTTTCTTTATTTCCTTCTTTCATAATTTCTTTCAATTTAGCTTTCACACCTTCTCTCATTCTATCTTCAGTTTCCTTCTTTCTTTCTTGATACCTTTCATTCTAGCTATCATACTTTCGCTCATTCTATCGTTAGTTTCTTTCTTTCTTTCTTTCTTTCTTTCTTTCTTTCTTGATATCTTTCATTCTAGCTTTCATACCATCTCTCATTCTTCCTTTAGTTTCTTTCTTTCTTGATATCTTTCATTCTAGCTTTCATGCCTTCTCTCATTCTATCTTTAATTTCTTTATTTCCTTCTTTCTTGATATCTTTCATTCCAGCTTTCACACCTTCTCACATTCTATCTTCAGTTTCCTTCTTTCTTTCTTGATACCTTTCGTTCTAGCTTTCATAGCTTCTCTCATTCTATCTTTCGTTTCTTTCTTTCTTTCTTGATATCTTTCATTCTAGCTTTCATACTTTCTCTCATTCTATCTTTAGTTTCTTTCTTTCTTTCTTTTTTGATATCTTTCATTCTTGCTTTCATGCCTTCTCTCATTGTATCTGTAATTTCTTTATATCTTTCATTCTTGATATTTTTCATTCTAGCTTTTATACCTTCTCTCATTCTATCTTTCTTTTCTTTATTTCTTGATATCTTTCTTGATATCTTTCATACCTTCTCTCATTCTATCTTTACTTTCTTTATTTCCTTCTTTCTTGATATCTTTCATTCTAGCTTTCATACCTTCTATCATTCTATCTTCAGTTTCCTTCTTTCTTTTTTGATTCCTTTGATTCTAGCTTTCATACTTTCTCTCACTCTATCTTTTCTTTCCTTCTTTCTTGACATCTTTCATTCTAGCTTTCATACCTACTCTCTTTCTATCTTTAGTTTCTTTCTTTCTTTCTTTCTTTCTTTCATTCTAACTTTCATACCTTCTCTCATTCTATCTTTCGTTCTTTCTTTCTTTCTTGATAACTTTCATTCCAGCTTTCATACCTTCTCTCATTCTATCTTTAGTTTCTTTCTTTCTTTCTTTCTTTCTTGATATCTTTCTTTCTAGCTTTCATACCTTCAATCATTCTGACTTGTTTCTTTCTTTCATTCTTTCTTTCTTGATATCTTTCATACTAGCTTTCATACTTTCTCTCATTCTATCTTTAGTTTCTTTCTTTCTTTCTTTCTTCCTTGCTATCTTTCATTCTAGCTTTCATGCCTTCTCTCATTGTAGCTTTAATTTCTTTATATCTTTCTTTTTTGATATATTTCATTCTAACTTTTATACCATCTCTCTCTTTCTTTCTTTCTTTCTTTTTTTCTTTCTTTCTTTCTTTCTTTCTTTCTTTCTTTCTTTCTTTCTTTCTTTCTTTCTTTCTTTCTTTCTTTCTTTCTTTCTTTCTTTCTTGATATCTTTCATTCTAGCTTTCATACCTACCCTCGTTCTAACTTTAGTTTCTTTCTTTCTTGATATCTTTCATTCTAGCTTTCATGCCTCCTCTCATTCTATCTTTAATTTCTTTATTTCCTTCTTTCATGATATCTTTCATTCTAGCTTTCACACCTTCTCACATTCTATCTTAAGTTTCCTTCTTTCTTTCTTGTTACCTTTCATTCTAGCTTTCATAGCTTCTCTCATTGTATCTTTCGTTTCTTTCTTTCTTTCTTGATATTTTTCATTCTAGCTTTCATACCTTCTCTCATTCTACCTTTCGTTTATATCTTTCTTTCTTGATATCTTTCATTCTAGCTTTCATAGATTCTCTCATTCTATCTTTATTTTCTTTATTTCTTGATATCTTTCTTGATATCTTTCATAACTTCTCTCATTCTATCTTTACTTTCTTTATTTCCTTCTTTCTTGATATCTTTCATTCTAGCTATCATACCTTCTCTCATTCTATCTTCAGTTTCCTTCTTTCTTTCTTGATACCTTTCATTCTAGCTTTCATACTTTCTCTCATTCTATCTTTAGTTTCTTTCTTTCTTTATTTCTTTCTTTCTTTCTTGATATCTTTTATTCTAGCTTTCATACAATCTCTCATTCTTCCTTTAGTTTCTTTTTCTTTCTTTCTTTCTTTCTCTTTCTTTCAATCTTTCCTTCTAATTTTCATACCTTCTCTCATTCTATCTTTAGTTTCTTTCTTTCTTTCTTTCCTGATATCTTTCATTCTAACTTTCATACCTTCAATCATATTAAGTTGTTTCTTTCTTTCATTCTTTCTTTCTTGATATCTTTCATTCTAGCTTTTATACCTTCTCTCATTCTATCATTAGTTTCTTTCTTTCTTTCTTTCCATCCTTCTTTCTTTCTTTCCTTCTTTCTTTCTTTCATTCTAGCTTTCATAATTTGCCTTGTTCTAACTTTAGTTTCTTTCTTTCTTTAATTCTTGATATCTTTCATTCTAGCTTTCATACTTTATATTATTCTATCTTTAGTTTCTTTCTTTCCTTCTTTCTTGATATCTTTCATTCTAGCTTTCATACTTTCTCTCATTCTATCTTTAGTTTCTTTCTTTCTTTCTTTTTTGATATCTTTCATTCTAGCTTTCATGCCTTCTCTCATTGTATCTTTAATTTCTTTATATCTTTCTTTCTTGATATATTTCATTCTAGCTTTCATACCATCTCTCATTCTTCCTTTAGTTTCTTTCTTTCTATCTTTCTTTCTTTCTTCTTATATTTCATTCTAGCTTTCATACCTACCCTCATTCTAACTTTAGTTTATTTATTTCTTGATATCTTTCATTCTAGCTTTCATGTCTTCTCTCATTCTATCTTTAATTTCTATATTTCCTTCTTTCTTGATATCTTTCATTCTAGCTTTCACACCTCACATTCTATCTTCAGCTTACTTCTTTCTTTCTTGATACCTTTCATTCTAGTTTTCATAGCTTCTCTCATTCTATCTTTATTTTCTTTATTTCTTGATATCTTTCTTGATATCTTTCATACCTTCTCTCATTCTATCTTTACTTTCTTTATTTCCTTCTTTCATGATTTCTTTCAATTTAGCTTTCACACCTTCTCTCATTCTATCTTCAGTTTCCTTCTTTCTTTCTTGATACCTTTCATTCTAGCTATCATACTTTCGCTCATTCTATCGTTAGTTTCTTTCTTTCTTTCTTTCTTTCTTTCTTTCTTTCTTTCTTTCTTTCTTTCTTTCTTTCTTTCTTTCTTTCTTGATATCTTTCATTCTAGCTTTCATACCATCTCTCATTCTTCCTTTAGTTTCTTTCTTTCTTGATATCTTTCATTCTAGCTTTCATGCCTTCTCTCATTCTATCTTTAATTTATTTATTTCCTTCTTTCTTGATATCTTTCATTCTAGCTTTCACACCTTCTCACATTCTATTTTCAGTTTCCTTCTTTCTTTCTTGATACCTTTCGTTCTAGCTTTCATAGCTTCTCTCATTCTATCTTTCGTTTCTTTTTTTCTTTCTTGATACTTTTCATTCTAGCTTTCATACCTTCTCTCATTCTATCTTTATTTTATTTCTTGATATCTTTCTTGATATCTTTCATACCTTCTCTCATTCTATCTTTACTTTTTTTCTTTTTTTTTCTTTCATTCTAACTTCCATACCTTCTCTCATTCTATCTTTCGTTCTTTTTTTCTTTCTTGATATTTTTCATTCCAGCTTTCATACCTTCAATCATTCTAACTTGTTACTTTCTTTCATTCTTGATATCTTTCATTCTAGCTTTTATACCTTCTCTCATTCTATCTTTAGTTTCTTTCTTTCTTTCATTTTTTCTTTCTTGATATCTTTCATTCTAGCTTTCATACCTTCAATCATTCTAACTTCTTTCTTTCTTTCATTCTTTCTTTCTTGATATCTTTCATTCTAGCTGTTATACCTTCTCTCATTCTATCATTATTTTCTTTCTTTGCTTCCTTCTTTCTTTCTTTTATTCTAGCTTTCATAATTTGCCTCGTTCTAACTTTAGTTTCTTTCTTTCTTTCTTTCTTGATATCTTTCATTCTAGCTTTCATACTTTCTCTCATTCTATCGTTAGTTTCTTTCTTTCCTTCTTTCTTTCTTTCTTTCTTTTTTGATATCTTTTATTCTAGCTTTCATACCTTCTCTCATTCTACCGTCAGTTTCCTTCTTTCTTTCTTTCTTTCTTTCTTTCTTTCTTTCTTTCTTTCTTTCTTGATATCTTTCATTCTAGCTTTCATACAATCTCTCATTCTTCCTTTAGTTTCTTTCTTTCTTTCTTTCTTTCTCTTTCTTTCTATCTTTCCTTCTAATTTTCATACCTTCTCTCATTCTATCTTTAGTTTCTTTCTTTCTTTCTTTCTTGATATCTTTCATTCTAGCTTTCATACCTTCAATCATTCTGACTTGTTTCTTTCTTTCATTCTTTCTTTCTTGATATCTTTCATACTAGCTTTTATACCTTCTCTCATTCTATCATTAGTTTCTTCCTTACTTTCCTTCCTTCCTTCCTTCTTTCTTTCTTTCATTCTAGCTTTCATAATTTCCCTCGTTCTAACTTTAGTTTCTTTATTTATTTCTTTATTGATATCTTACATTCTTGCTTTCATACCTTCAATCATTATAACTTGTTTCTTTCTTTCATTCCTTCCTTCTTGAGATCTTTCATTTTAGCTTTCATGCCTTCTCTCATTCTATCTTTCATTACTTTATTTATTTCTTTCTTGATATCTTTCATTCCAGCTTTCATACCTTCTCTCATTCTATCTTCAGTTTTCTTCTTTCTTTCTTGATACCTTTCATTCTAGCTTTCATACCTTCTCTCATTCTATCTTTCCTTTCTTTCTTTCTTTCTTGATATCTTTCATTCTAGCTTTCAAACCTTCTCTCATTCTATCTTTCATTTCTTTCTTTCTTTCTGGATATCTTTCATTCTAGCTTTCACACCTTCTCACATTCTATCTTCAGTTTCCTTCTTTCTTTCTTGATACCTTTCACTCTAGCTTTCATACCTTCTCTCATTCTATCTTTCGTTTCTTTCTTTCTTTCTTGATATCTTTCATTTTAGCTTTCATGCCTTCTCTCATTCTATCTTTAATTACTTTATTTCCTTCTTTCTTGATATCTTTCATTCTAGCTTTCATACCTTCTCTCATTCTATCTTCAGTTTCCGTCTTTCTTTATTGATACCTTTCATTCTAGCTTCCATAGCTTCTCTCATTCTATCTTTCGTTTCTTTATTTCTTGATATCTTTCTTGATACCTTTCATACCTTCTCTCATTCTATCTTTAGTTTCTTTCTTTCTTTCTTTCTTTTTTGATATCTTTCATTCTAGCTTTCATGCCTTTTCTCATATCTTTAATTTCTTTATATCTTTCTTTCTTGATATATTCCATTCTAGCTTTCATACCATCTCTCATTCTTCCTTTAGTTTCTTTCTTTCTATCTTTCTTTCTTTCTTCTTATATTTCATTCTAGCTTTCATACCTACCCTCATTCTAACTTTAGTTTATTTATTTCTTGATATCTTTCATTCTAGCTTTCATGTCTTCTCTCATTCTATCTTTAATTTCTATATTTCCTTCTTTCTTGATATCTTTCATTCTAGCTTTCACACCTCACATTCTATCTTCAGCTTACTTCTTTCTTTCTTGATACCTTTCATTCTAGTTTTCATAGCTTCTCTCATTCTATCTTTCGTTTCTTTCTTTCTTTCTTGATATTTTTCATTCTAGCTTTCATACCTTCCCTCATTCTATCTTTATTTTCTTTATTTCTTGATATCTTTCTTGATATCTTTCATACCTTCTCTCATTCTATCTTTACTTTCTTTTTTTCCTTCTTTCATGATTTCTTTCAATTTAGCTTTCACACCTTCTCTCATTCTATCTTCAGTTTCCTTCCTTCTTTCTTGATACCTTTCATTCTAGCTTTCATACTTTCGCTCATTCTATCGTTAGTTTCTTTCTTTCTTTCTTTCTTTCTTTCTTGATATCTTTCATTCTAGCTTTCATACCATCTCTCATTCTTCCTTTAGTTTCTTTCTTTCTTGATATCTTTCATTCTAGCTTTCATGCCTTCTCTCATTCTATCTTTAATTTCTTTATTTCCTTCTTTCTTGATATCTTTCATTCTAGCTTTCACACCTTCTCACATTCTATCTTCAGTTTCCTTTTTTCTTTCTTGATACCTTTCGTTCTAGCTTTCATAGCTTCTCTCATTCTATCTTTCGTTTCTTTCTTTCTTTCTTGATATTTTTCATTCTAGCTTTCATACCTTCTCTCATTCTATCTTTATTTTATTTCTTGATATCTTTCTTGATATCTTTCATACCTTCTCTCATTCTATCTTTACTTTTTTTATTTCCTTCGTTCTTCATATCTTTCATTCTAGCTTTCAAACCTTCTCTCATTCTATCTTCAGTTTCCTTCTTTCTTTCTTGATACCTTTCATTCTAGCTTTCATACTTTCTCTCATTTTATCTTTAGTTTCTTTCTTTCTTTCTTTATTTTTTCTTGATATCTTTCATTCTAGCTTTCATAGAATCTCTCATTCTTCCTTAAGTTTATTTCTTTCTTTCTTTCTCTTTCTTTCTATCTTTCCTTCTAATTTTCATACCTTCTCTCATTCTATTTTTAATTTCTTTCTTTCTTTCTTTCTTTCTTGATATTATTCATTCTAACTTTCATACCTTCAATCATTCTAACTTGTTTCTTTCTTTCATTCCTTCTTTCTTGATATCTTTCATTCTAGCTTTTATACCTACTCTCATTCTATCATTAGTTTCTTTCTTTCCCTCCTTCATTCTTTCTTTCTTTCTTTCTTTCATTCTAGCTTTCATAATTTGCCTTGTTCTAACTTTAGTTTCTTTCTTTCTTTCTTTAATTCTTGATATCTTTAATTCTAGCTTTCATACTTTATATTATTCTATCTTTAGTTTCTTTCTTTCCTTCTTTCTTGCTATCTTTCATTCTAGCTTTCATACTTTCTCTCATTCTATCTTTAGTTTCTTTCTTTCTTTCTTTCTTTTTTGATATCTTTCATTCTTGCTTTCATGCCTTCTCTCATTGTATCTGTAATTTCTTTATATCTTTCATTCTTGATATTTTTCATTCTAGCTTTTATACCTTCTCTCATTCTATCTTTCTTTTCTTTATTTCTTGATATCTTTCTTGATATCTTTCATACCTTCTCTCATTCTAACTTTACTTTCTTTATTTCCTTCTTTCTTGATATCTTTCATTCTAGCTTTCATACCTTCTCTCATTCTATCTTCAGTTTCCTTCTTTCTTTTTTGATACCTTTGATTCTAGCTTTCATACTTTCTCTCACTCTATCTTTAGTTTCTTTCTTTCCTTCTTTCTTGACATCTTTCATTCTAGCTTTCATACCTACTCTCTTTCTATCTTTAGTTTCTTTCTTTCTTTCTTTCTTTCTTTCTTTCTTTCTTTCATTCTAACTTTCATACCTTCTCTCATTCTATCTTTCGTTCTTTCTTTCTTTCTTGATATCTTTCATTCCAGCTTTCATACCTTCTCTCATTCTATCTTTAGTTTCTTTCTTTCTTTCTTTCTTTCTTGATATCTTTCATTCTAGCTTTCATACCTTCAATCATTCTGACTTGTTTCTTTCTTTCATTCTTTCTTTCTTGATATCTTTCATACTAGCTTTTATACCTTCTCTCATTCTATCATTAGTTTCTTCCTTACTTTCCTTCCTTCCTTCCTTCTTTCTTTCTTTCATTCTAGCTTTCATAATTTGCCTTGTTCTAACTTTAGTTTCTTTCTTACTTTCTTTATAGATATCTTTCATTCTAGCTTTCATACCTTCACACATTATAACTTGTTTCTTTCTTTCATTCTTTCCTTCTTCAGATCTTTCATTCTAGCTTTCATACCTTCCCTCGTTCTGTCTTTAGTTTCTTCCTTTCTTTCTTTCTTTCTTTCTTTCTTTCTTTCTTTCTTTCTTTCTTTCTTTCTTTCTTTCTTTCTATCTTGATATCTTTCATTCTTGCTTTCATACCTTCAATCATTCTAACTTGTATCTTTCTTTCATTCTTTCTTTCTTGATATCATTCATTCTATCTTTCATATTTTCTCTCATTCTATCTTTAGTTTCTTTCTTTCTTTCTTTCATTCTTCCTTGCTATCTTTCATTCTAGCTTTCATGCCTTCTCTCATTGTAGCTTTAATTTCTTTATATCTTTCTTTTTTGATATATTTCATTCTAGCTTTTATACCATCTCTCTTTCTTTCTTTCTTTCTTTCTTTCTTTCTTTCTTTCTTTCTTTCTTTCTTTCTTTCTTTCTTTCTTTCTTTCTTTCTTTCTTTCTTTCTTTCTTTCTTTCTTGATATCTTTCATTCTAGCTTTCATGCCTCCTCTCATTCTATCTTTACTTTCTTTATTTCCTTCTTTCATGATATCTTTCATTCTAGCTTTCACACCTTCTTACATTCTATCTTCAGTTTCCTTCTTTCTTTCTTGTTACCTTTCAATCTAGCTTTCATAGCTTCTCTCATTGTATCTTTCGTTTCTTTCTTTCTTTCTTGATATTTTTCATTCTAGCTTTCATACCTTCTCTCATTCTACCTTTCGTTTATATCTTTCTTTCTTGATATCTTTCATTCTAGCTTTCATACCTTCTCTCATTCTATCTTCAGTTTCCTTCTTTCTTTCTTGATACCTTTCATTCTAGCTTTCATACTTTCTCTCATTCTATCTTTAGTTTCTTTCTTTCTTTCTTTCTTTCTTTCTTTCTTTCTTTCTTTCTTTCTTTCTTTCTTTCTTTCTTGATATCTTTCATTCTAGCTTTCATACAATCTCTCATTCTTCCTTTAGTTTCTTTCTTTCTTTCTTTCTTTCTCTTTCTTTCTATCTTTCCTTCTAATTTTCATACCTTCTCTCATTCTATTTTTAATTTCTTTCTTTCTTTCTTTCTTTCTTGATATTATTCATTCTAACTTTCATACCTTCAATCATTCTAACTTGTTTCTTTCTTTCATTCCTTCTTTCTTGATATCTTTCATTCTAGCTTTTATACCTACTCTCATTCTATCATTAGTTTCTTTCTTTCCCTCCTTCATTCTTTCTTTCTTTCTTTCTTTCATTCTAGCTTTCATAATTTGCCTTGTTCTAACTTTAGTTTCTTTCTTTCTTTCTTTAATTCTTGATATCTTTAATTCTAGCTTTCATACTTTATATTATTCTATCTTTAGTTTCTTTCTTTCCTTCTTTCTTGCTATCTTTCATTCTAGCTTTCATACTTTCTCTCATTCTATCTTTAGTTTCTTTCTTTCTTTCTTTCTTTTTTGATATCTTTCATTCTTGCTTTCATGCCTTCTCTCATTGTATCTGTAATTTCTTTATATCTTTCATTCTTGATATTTTTCATTCTAGCTTTTATACCTTCTCTCATTCTATCTTTCTTTTCTTTATTTCTTGATATCTTTCTTGATATCTTTCATACCTTCTCTCATTCTAACTTTACTTTCTTTATTTCCTTCTTTCTTGATATCTTTCATTCTAGCTTTCATACCTTCTCTCATTCTATCTTCAGTTTCCTTCTTTCTTTTTTGATACCTTTGATTCTAGCTTTCATACTTTCTCTCACTCTATCTTTAGTTTCTTTCTTTCCTTCTTTCTTGACATCTTTCATTCTAGCTTTCATACCTACTCTCTTTCTATCTTTAGTTTCTTTCTTTCTTTCTTTCTTTCTTTCTTTCTTTCTTTCATTCTAACTTTCATACCTTCTCTCATTCTATCTTTCGTTCTTTCTTTCTTTCTTGATATCTTTCATTCCAGCTTTCATACCTTCTCTCATTCTATCTTTAGTTTCTTTCTTTCTTTCTTTCTTTCTTGATATCTTTCATTCTAGCTTTCATACCTTCAATCATTCTGACTTGTTTCTTTCTTTCATTCTTTCTTTCTTGATATCTTTCATACTAGCTTTTATACCTTCTCTCATTCTATCATTAGTTTCTTCCTTACTTTCCTTCCTTCCTTCCTTCTTTCTTTCTTTCATTCTAGCTTTCATAATTTGCCTTGTTCTAACTTTAGTTTCTTTCTTACTTTCTTTATAGATATCTTTCATTCTAGCTTTCATACCTTCACACATTATAACTTGTTTCTTTCTTTCATTCTTTCCTTCTTCAGATCTTTCATTCTAGCTTTCATACCTTCCCTCGTTCTGTCTTTAGTTTCTTCCTTTCTTTCTTTCTTTCTTTCTTTCTTTCTTTCTTTCTTTCTTTCTTTCTTTCTTTCTTTCTATCTTGATATCTTTCATTCTTGCTTTCATACCTTCAATCATTCTAACTTGTATCTTTCTTTCATTCTTTCTTTCTTGATATCATTCATTCTATCTTTCATATTTTCTCTCATTCTATCTTTAGTTTCTTTCTTTCTTTCTTTCATTCTTCCTTGCTATCTTTCATTCTAGCTTTCATGCCTTCTCTCATTGTAGCTTTAATTTCTTTATATCTTTCTTTTTTGATATATTTCATTCTAGCTTTTATACCATCTCTCTTTCTTTCTTTCTTTCTTTCTTTCTTTCTTTCTTTCTTTCTTTCTTTCTTTCTTTCTTTCTTTCTTTCTTTCTTTCTTTCTTTCTTTCTTTCTTTCTTTCTTTCTTTCTTGATATCTTTCATTCTAGCTTTCATGCCTCCTCTCATTCTATCTTTACTTTCTTTATTTCCTTCTTTCATGATATCTTTCATTCTAGCTTTCACACCTTCTTACATTCTATCTTCAGTTTCCTTCTTTCTTTCTTGTTACCTTTCAATCTAGCTTTCATAGCTTCTCTCATTGTATCTTTCGTTTCTTTCTTTCTTTCTTGATATTTTTCATTCTAGCTTTCATACCTTCTCTCATTCTACCTTTCGTTTATATCTTTCTTTCTTGATATCTTTCATTCTAGCTTTCATACCTTCTCTCATTCTATCTTCAGTTTCCTTCTTTCTTTCTTGATACCTTTCATTCTAGCTTTCATACTTTCTCTCATTCTATCTTTAGTTTCTTTCTTTCTTTCTTTCTTTCTTTCTTTCTTTCTTTCTTTCTTTCTTGATATCTTTCATTCTAGCTTTCATACAATCTCTCATTCTTCCTTTAGTTTCTTTCTTTCTTTCTTTCTTTCTCTTTCTTTCTATCTTTCCTTCTAATTTTCATACCTTCTCTCATTCTATCTTTCGTTCTTTCTTTCTTTCTTGATATCTTTCATTCCAGCTTTCATACCTTCTCTCATTCTATCTTTAGTTTCTTTCTTTCTTTCTTTCTTGATATCTTTCATTCTAGCTTTCATACCTTCAATCATTCTGACTTGTTTCTTTCTTTCATTCTTTCTTTCTTGATATCTTTCATACTAGCTTTTATACCTTCTCTCATTCTATCATTAGTTTCTTCCTTACTTTCCTTCCTTCCTTCCTTCTTTCTTTCTTTCATTCTAGCTTTCATAATTTGCCTTGTTCTAACTTTAGTTTCTTTCTTACTTTCTTTATAGATATCATTCATTCTAGCTTTCATACCTTCACACATTATAACTTGTTTCTTTCTTTCATTCTTTCCTTCTTCAGATCTTTCATTCTAGCTTTCATACCTTCCCTCGTTCTGTCTTTAGTTTCTTTCTTTCTTTCTTTCTTTCTTTCTTTCTTTCTTTCTATCTTGATATCTTTCATTCTTGCTTTCATACCTTCAATCATTCTAACTTGTTTCTTTCTTTCATTCTTTCTTTCTTGATATCATTCATTCTAGATTTCATATTTTCTCTCATTCTATCTTCAGTTTCTTTCTTTCTTTCTTTCTTTCTTCCTTGCTATCTTTCATTCTAGCTTTCATGCCTTCTCTCATTGTAGCTTTAATTTCTTTATATCTTTCTTTTTTGATATATTTCATTCTAGCTTTTATACCATCTTTCTTTCTTTCTTTCTTTCTTTCTTTCTTTCTTTCTTTTTTTCTTTCTTTCTTTCTTTCTTTCTTTCTTTCTTTCTTTCTTTCTTTCTTTCTTTCTTGATATATTTCATTCTAGCTTTCATACCTACCCTCGTTCTAACTTTAGTTTCTTTCTTTCTTGATATCTTTCATTCTAGCTTTCATGCCTCCTCTGATTCTATCTTTAATTTCTTCATTTCCTTCTTTCATGATATCTTTCATTCTAGCTTTCACACCTTCTCACATTCTATCTTCAGTTTCCTTCTTTCTTTCTTGTTACCTTTCATTCTAGCTTTATTTGCGTTGTTATAACTTTAGTTTCCTTCTTTCTTTCTTTCTTGATATCTTTCATTCTAGCTTTCATACTTTATCTTATTCTATCTTTATTTTTTTTCTTTCTCTCTTTCTTGATATCTTTCATTCTAGCTTTCATACCTTCTCTCATTCTATCTTTCGTTTCTTTCTTTCATTTTAACTTTCATACCATCACTCATTCTATCTTTCGTTTCTTTCTTTCTTGATATCTTTCATTCTAGCTTTCATAACTTCTCTCATTTTACCTTTAGTTTCTATCTTTCTTTCTTTCTTCCTTCCTTTCTTGATATCTTTCATTCTAGCTTTCATACCTTCAATCATTCTAACTTGTTTCTTTCTCTCATTCTTTCTTTCTTGATATCTTTCATTCTAGCTTTCTTATCTTCTCTCATTCTATCTTTAGTTTCTTTTTTCTTTCTTTCTTCCTTCCTTTCTTGATATCTTTCATTCTATCTTTCATACCTTCAATCATTATAACTTGTTTCTTTCTCTCATTCTTTCCTTCTTGAGATCTTTCATTCTAGCTTTCATACCTTCCCTCGTTCTAACTTTAGTTTCTTTCTTTCTTTCTTTCTTGATATCTTTCATTCTAGCTTTCATACTTTCTCTCATTCAATCCTTAGTTTCTTTCTTTCTTTCTTTCTTTCTTTCTTTCTTTCTTTCTTTCTTTCTTTCTTTCTAGCTTGATATCTTTAATTCTAGCTTTCATACCTTCAATCATTCTAACTTGTTTCTTTCTTTCATTCTTTCTTTCTTGATATATTTCATTCTAGCTTTCATAGCTTCTCTCATTCTATCTTTAATTTCTTTCTTTCTTTCTTTCTTTCATGATATCTTTCATTCTAGCTTTCATACCTTCTCTCATTCTATCTTCAGTTTCCTTCTTTCTTTCTTGATACCTTTCATTCTAGCTTTCATAGCTTCTCTCATTCTATCTTTCGTTTCTTTTTTTCTTTTTTGATATTTTTCAATCTAGCTTTCATAACTTCTCTCATTCTATCTTTCGTTTATATCTTTCTTTCTTGATATCTTTCATTCTAGCTTTCATACCTTCATTCATTCTAGCTTTAATACTTTCTCTCATTCTATCTTTAGTTTCTTTCTTTCTTTCTTTCTTGATATCTTTCATTCTAGCTTTCATACCATCTCTAATTCTTCCTTTAGTTTCTTTCTTTCTTTCTTTCTTTCTTAATTTCTTTCTTTCTTTCTTTCTTTCTTTCTTTCTTGATATCTTTCCTTCTAATTTTCATACCTTCTCTCATTCTAACTTTAGTTTCTTTATTTCCTTCTTTCTTGATATCTTTCATTCTAGCTTTTATTCCTTCTCTCATTCTTTCTTCAGTTTCCTTCTTTCTTTCTTGATACCTTTCATTCTAGCTTCCATAGCTTCTCTCCTTCTATCTTTAGTTTCTTTCTTTCCTTTTTTCTTGATATCTTTCATTCTAGCTTTCATACCTACTCTCTTTCTATCTTTAGCTTCTTTCTTTCTTTCTTTCTTTCTTTCTTTCATTCTAACTTTCATAGCTTCTCTCATTCTATCTTTAGTTTCTTTCTTTCTTTCTTTCTTGATATCTTTCATTCTAGCTTTCATACCTTCAATCATTCTAACTTGTTTCTTTGTTTCATTCTTTCTTTCTTGATATCTTTCATTCTACCTTTTTTACCTTCTCTCATTCTATCATTAGTTTCTTTCTTTCTTTCTTTCCATCCTTCTTTCTTTCTTTCTTTCTTTCATTCTAGCTTTCATAATTTGCCTTGTTCTAACTTTAGTTTCTTTCTTTCTTTAATTCTTGATATCTTTCATTCTAGCTTTCATACTTTATATCATTCTATCTTTAGTTTCTTTCTTTCCTTCTTTCTTGATATCTTTCATTCTAGCTTTCATACTTTCTCTCATTCTATCTTTAGTTTCTTTCTTTCTTTCTTTCTTTTTTGATATCTTTCATTCTAGCTTTCATGACTTCTCTCATTGTATCTTTAATTTCTTTATATCTTTCTTTCTTGATATATTTCATTCTAGCTTTCATATCATCGCTCATTCTTCCTTTAATTTTTTTTCTTTCTATCTTTCTTTCTTTCTTGTTATATTTCATTCTACCTTTCATAATTACCCTCATTCTAACTTTAGTTTCTTTCTTCCTTGATATCTTTTATTCTAGCTTTTGTGCCTTCTCTCATTCTATCTTTAATTTCTTTATTTCCTTCTTGCTTGATATCTTTCATTCTAGCTTTCACACCTTCTCAAATTCTATCTTCAGTTTCCTTCTTTCTTTCTTGATATTTTTCATTCTAGCTTTCATACCTTCTCTCATTCTATCTTTCATTTCTTTCTTTCATTTTAACTTTCATACCTTCACTCATTCTATCTTTCGTTTCTTTCTTTCTTGATATCTTTCATTCTAGCTTTCATAACTTCTCTCATTTTACCTTTAGTTTCTGTCTTTCTTTCTTCCTTTCTTCCTTTCTTGATATCTTTCATTCTAGCTTTCATACCTTCAATCATTTTAACTTGTTTCTTTCTCTCATTCTTTCTTTCTTGATATCTTTCATTCTAGCTTCCTTATCTTCTCTCATTCTATCTTTAGTTTCTTTCTTTCTTTCTTTCTTCCTTTCTTCCTTTCTTGGTCTCTTTCATTCTAGCTTTCACAACTTCTCACATTCTATCTTCAGTTCCCTTCTTTCTTTCTTGATACCTTTCTTTCCAGCTTTCATAGCTTCTCTCATTCTATCTTTCGTTTCTTTCATTCTTTCTTGATATCTTTCATTCTAGCTTTCATACCTTCTCACATTCTATCTTTATTCTCTTTATTTCTTGATAGCTTTCTTGATATCTTTCATACCTTCTCTCAGTCTATCTTTACTTTCTTTATTTCCTTCATTCTTGATATCTCATTCTAGCTTTCATACCTTCTCTCATTCTATCATTAGTTTCTTTCTTTCTTTCTTTCCATCCTTCTTTCTTTCTTTCTTTCTTTCATTCTAGCTTTCATAATTTGCCTTGTTCTAACTTTAGTTTCTTTCTTTCTTTAATTCTTGATATCTTTCATTCTAGCTTTCATACTTTATATTATTCTATCTTTAGTTTCTTTCTTTCCTTCTTTCTTGATATCTTTCATTCTAGCTTTCATACTTTCTCTCATTCTATCTTTAGTTTCTTTCTTTCTTTCTTTCTTTTTTGATATCTTTCATTCTAGCTTTCATGCCTTCTCTCATTGTATCTTTAATTTCTTTATATCTTTCTTTTTTGATATATTTCATTCTAGCTTTTATACCATCTCTCATTCCTTCTTTCTTTCTTCCTTCCTTTCTTTCTTTCTTTCTTTCTTTCTTTCTTCCTTTCTTTCTTTCTTTCTTTCTTTCTTGATACCTTTCATTCTCGCTTTCATACTTTCTCTCTTTCTATGTTTAGTTTCTTTCTTTCTTTATTTCTTTCTTTCTTGAAATCTTTCATTCTAGCTTTCATACTATCTCTCATTCTTCCTTTACTTTCTTTCTTTCTTTCTTTCTTTCTTTCTTGATCTTTCCTTCTAATTTTCATACCTTCTCTCATTCTATCTTTAGTTTCTTTGGCTCCTTCTTTCTTGATATCTTTCATTCCAGCTTCCATAGCTTCTCTCATTCTATCTTTAGTTTCTTTCTTTCCTTCTTTTTTGATATCTTTCATTCTAGCTTTCATACCTATTCTCTTTCTATTTTTTGTTTCTTTCTTTCTTTCATTCTAACTTTCATACTTTCTCCCATTCTATCTTTCGTTCTTTCTTTCTTTCTTGATATCTTTCATTCCAGCTTTCACACCTTCTCTCATTCTATCTTTCGTTTCTTTCTTTCTTTATTTATTTCTTTCTTTCTTTCCTTCTTTCTTTCTTTCTTGATATCTTTCATTCTTGCTTTCATACCTTCAATCATTCTAACTTGTTTCTTTCTTTCATTCTTGATATCTTTCATTCTAGCTTTTATACCTTCTCTTCTTCTATCTTTAGTTTCTTTCTTTCTTTCATTTTTTCTTTCTTGATATCTTTCATTCTAGCTTTCATACCTTCAATCTTTCTAACTTCTTTCTTTCTTTCATTCTTTCTTTCTTGATATCTTTCATTCTAGCTGTTATACCTTCTCTCATTCTATCATTAGTTTCTTTCTTTCTTTCTTTCTTGATATCTTTCATTCTAGCTTTCATACATTCTCTCATTCTATCATTAGTTTCTTTCTTTCTTTCTTTCTTTCTTGATATCTTTCATTCTAGCTTTCATACTTTATCTTATTCTATCTTTATTTTTTTTCTTTCTCTCTTTCTTGATATCTTTCATTCTAGCTTTCATACCTTCTCTCATTCTATCTTTCGTTTCTTTCTTTCATTTTAACTTTCATACCATCACTCATTCTATCTTTCGTTTCTTTCTTTCTTGATATCTTTCATTCTAGCTTTCATAACTTCTCTCATTTTACCTTTAGTTTCTATCTTTCTTTCTTTCTTCCTTCCTTTCTTGATATCTTTCATTCTAGCTTTCATACCTTCAATCATTCTAACTTGTTTCTTTCTCTCATTCTTTCTTTCTTGATATCTTTCATTCTAGCTTTCTTATCTTCTCTCATTCTATCTTTAGTTTCTTTGTTTCTTTCTTTCTTCCTTCCTTTCTTGATATCTTTCATTCTATCTTTCATACCTTCAATCATTATAACTTGTTTCTTTCTCTCATTCTTTCCTTCTTGAGATCTTTCATTCTAGCTTTCATACCTTCCCTCGTTCTAACTTTAGTTTCTTTCTTTCTTTCTTTCCTGATATCTTTCATTCTAGCTTTCATACTTTCTCTCATTCAATCCTTAGTTTCTTTCTTTCTTTCTTTCTTTCTTTCTTTCTTTCTTTCTTTCTTTCTTTCTTTCTTTCTTTCTTTCTAGCTTGATATCTTTAATTCTAGCTTTCATACCTTCAATCATTCTAACTTGTTTCTTTCTTTCATTCTTTCTTTCTTGATATATTTCATTCTAGCTTTCATAGCTTCTCTCATTCTATCTTTAATTTCTTTCTTTCTTTCTTTCTTTCATGATATCTTTCATTCTAGCTTTCATACCTTCTCTCATTCTATCTTCAGTTTCCTTCTTTCTTTCTTGATACCTTTCATTCTAGCTTTCATAGCTTCTCTCATTCTATCTTTCGTTTCTTTTTTTCTTTTTTGATATTTTTCAATCTAGCTTTCATAACTTCTCTCATTCTATCTTTCGTTTATATCTTTCTTTCTTGATATCTTTCATTCTAGCTTTCATACCTTCATTCATTCTAGCTTTAATACTTTCTCTCATTCTATCTTTAGTTTCTTTCTTTCTTTCTTTCTTGATATCTTTCATTCTAGCTTTCATACCATCTCTAATTCTTCCTTTAGTTTCTTTCTTTCTTTCTTTCTTTCTTTCTTTCTTTCTTTCTTTCTTTCTTTCTTTCTTTCTTTCTTTCTTTCTTTCTTTCTTTCTTTCTTGATATCTTTCCTTCTAATTTTCATACCCTCTCTCATTCTAACTTTAGTTTCTTTATTTCCTTCTTTCTTGATATCTTTCATTCTAGCTTTTATTCCTTCTCTCATTCTTTCTTCAGTTTCCTTCTTTCTTTCTTGATACCTTTCATTCTAGCTTCCATAGCTTCTCTCCTTCTATCTTTAGTTTCTTTCTTTCCTTTTTTCTTGATATCTTTCATTCTAGCTTTCATACCTACTCTCTTTCTATCTTTAGCTTCTTTCTTTCTTTCTTTCTTTCATTCTAACTTTCATAGCTTCTCTCATTCTATCTTTAGTTTCTTTCTTTCTTTCTTTCTTGATATCTTTCATTCTAGCTTTCATACCTTCAATCATTCTAACTTGTTTCTTTGTTTCATTCTTTCTTTCTTGATATCTTTCATTCTACCTTTTTTACCTTCTCTCATTCTATCATTAGTTTCTTCCTTTCTTTCTTTCCATCCTTCTTTCTTTCTTTCTTTCTTTCATTCTAGCTTTCATAATTTGCCTTGTTCTAACTTTAGTTTCTTTCTTTCTTTAATTCTTGATATCTTTCATTCTAGCTTTCATACTTTATATCATTCTATCTTTAGTTTCTTTCTTTCCTTCTTTCTTGATATCTTTCATTCTAGCTTTCATACTTTCTCTCATTCTATCTTTAGTTTCTTTCTTTCTTTCTTTCTTTTTTGATATCTTTCATTCTAGCTTTCATGACTTCTCATTGTATCTTTAATTTCTTTATATCTTTCTTTCTTGATATATTTCATTCTAGCTTTCATATCATCGCTCATTCTTCCTTTAATTTTTTTTCTTTCTATCTTTCTTTCTTTCTTGTTATATTTCATTCTACCTTTCATAATTACCCTCATTCTAACTTTAGTTTCTTTCTTCCTTGATATCTTTTATTCTAGCTTTTGTGCCTTCTCTCATTCTATCTTTAATTTCTTTATTTCCTTCTTGCTTGATATCTTTCATTCTAGCTTTCACACCTTCTCAAATTCTATCTTCAGTTTCCTTCTTTCTTTCTTGATATTTTTCATTCTAGCTTTCATACCTTCTCTCATTCTATCTTTCGTTTCTTTCTTTCATTTTAACTTTCATACCTTCACTCATTCTATCTTTCGTTTCTTTCTTTCTTGATATCTTTCATTCTAGCTTTCATAACTTCTCTCATTTTACCTTTAGTTTCTGTCTTTCTTTCTTCCTTTCTTCCTTTCTTGATATCTTTCATTCTAGCTTTCATACCTTCAATCATTTTAACTTGTTTCTTTCTCTCATTCTTTCTTTCTTGATATCTTTCATTCTAGCTTCCTTATCTTCTCTCATTCTATCTTTAGTTTCTTTCTTTCTTTCTTTCTTCCTTTCTTCCTTTCTTGGTCTCTTTCATTCTAGCTTTCACAACTTCTCACATTCTATCTTCAGTTCCCTTCTTTCTTTCTTGATACCTTTCTTTCCAGCTTTCATAGCTTCTCTCATTCTATCTTTCGTTTCTTTCATTCTTTCTTGATATTTTCCATTCTAGCTTTCATACCTTCACTCTTTCTATCTTTATTCTCTTTATTTCTTGATAGCTTTCTTGATATCTTTCATACCTTCTCTCAGTCTATCTTTACTTTCTTTATTTCCTTCATTCTTGATATCTCATTCTAGCTTTCATACCTTCTCTCATTCTATCATTAGTTTCTTTCTTTCTTTCTTTCCATCATTCTTTCTTTCTTTCTTTCTTTCATTCTAGCTTTCATAATTTGCCTTGTTCTAACTTTAGTTTCTTTCTTTCTTTAATTCTTGATATCTTTCATTCTAGCTTTCATACTTTATATTATTCTATCTTTAGTTTCTTTCTTTCCTTCTTTCTTGATATCTTTCTTTCTAGCTTTCATACTTTCTCTCATTCTATCTTTAGTTTCTTTCTTTCTTTCTTTCTTTCTTTCTTTCTTTCTTTCTTTCTTTCTTTCTTTCTTTCTTTCTTTCTTTCTTTCTAGCTTGATATCTTTAATTCTAGCTTTCATACCTTCAATCATTCTAACTTGTTTCTTTCTTTCATTCTTTCTTTCTTGATATATTTCATTCTAGCTTTCATAGCTTCTCTCATTCTATCTTTAATTTCTTTCTTTCTTTCTTTTTTCCTTTCTTCCTTTCTTGATATCTTTCATTCTAGCTTTCATACCTTCAATCATTTTAACTTGTTTCTTTCTCTCATTCTTTCTTTCTTGATATCTTTCATTCTAGCTTCCTTATCTTCTCTCATTCTATCTTTAGTTTCTTTCTTTCTTTCTTTCTTCCTTTCTTCCTTTCTTGGTCTCTTTCATTCTAGCTTTCACAACTTCTCACATTCTATCTTCAGTTCCCTTCTTTCTTTCTTGATACCTTTCTTTCCAGCTTTCATAGCTTCTCTCATTCTATCTTTCGTTTCTTTCATTCTTTCTTGATATCTTTCATTCTAGCTTTCATACCTTCTCACATTCTATCTTTATTCTCTTTATTTCTTGATAGCTTTCTTGATATCTTTCATACCTTCTCTCAGTCTATCTTTACTTTCTTTATTTCCTTCATTCTTGATATCTCATTCTAGCTTTCATACCTTCTCTCATTCTATCATTAGTTTCTTTCTTTCTTTCTTTCCATCCTTCTTTCTTTCTTTCTTTCTTTCATTCTAGCTTTCATAATTTGCCTTGTTCTAACTTTAGTTTCTTTCTTTCTTTAATTCTTGATATCTTTCATTCTAGCTTTCATACTTTATATTATTCTATCTTTAGTTTCTTTCTTTCCTTCTTTCTTGATATCTTTCATTCTAGCTTTCATACTTTCTCTCATTCTATCTTTAGTTTCTTTCTTTCTTTCTTTCTTTTTTGATATCTTTCATTCTAGCTTTCATGCCTTCTCTCATTGTATCTTTAATTTCTTTATATCTTTCTTTTTTGATATATTTCATTCTAGCTTTTATACCATCTCTCATTCCTTCTTTCTTTCTTCCTTCCTTTCTTTCTTTCTTTCTTTCTTTCTTTCTTCCTTTCTTTCTTTCTTTCTTTCTTTCTTGATACCTTTCATTCTCGCTTTCATACTTTCTCTCATTCTATGTTTAGTTTCTTTCTTTCTTTATTTCTTTCTTTCTTGATATCTTTCATTCTAGCTTTCATACTATCTCTCATTCTTCCTTTACTTTCTTTCTTTCTTTCTTTCTTTCTTTCTTGATCTTTCCTTCTAATTTTCATACCTTCTCTCATTCTATCTTTAGTTTCTTTGACTCCTTCTTTCTTGATATCTTTCATTCCAGCTTTCATACCTTCCCTCATTCTTTCTTCAGTTTCCTTCTTTCTTTCTTGATACCTTTCATTCTAGCTTCCATAGCTTCTCTCATTCTATCTTTAGTTTCTTTCTTTCCTTCTTTTTTGATATCTTTCATTCTAGCTTTCATACCTATTCTCTTTCTATTTTTTGTTTCTTTCTTTCTTTCATTCTAACTTTCATACTTTCTCCCATTCTATCTTTCGTTCTTTCTTTCTTTCTTGATATCTTTCATTCCAGCTTTCACACCTTCTCTCATTCTATCTTTCGTTTCTTTCTTTCTTTCTTTCTTTCTTTCTTTCTTTCTTTCTTTCTTTCTTTCTTTCCTTCTTTCTTTCTTTCTTGATATCTTTCATTCTTGCTTTCATACCTTCAATCATTCTAACTTGTTTCTTTCTTTCATTCTTGATATCTTTCATTCTAGCTTTTATACCTTCTCTCATTCTATCTTTAGTTTCTTTCTTTCTTTCATTTTTTCTTTCTTGATATCTTTCATTCTAGCTTTCATACCTTCAATCATTCTAACTTCTTTCTTTCTTTCATTCTTTCTTTCTTGATATCTTTCATTCTAGCTGTTATACCTTCTCTCATTCTATCATTAGTTTCTTTCTTTCTTTCTTTCTTGATATCTTTCATTCTAGCTTTCATACATTCTCTCATTCTATCATTAGTTTCTTTCTTTCTTTCTTTCTTTCTTTCTTTCTTTCTTTCTTTCTTTCTTTCTTTCTTTCTTTCTTTCTTGATATCTTTCATTCTAGCTTTCATACCATATCTCATTCTACCTTCAGTTTCCTTCTTTCTTTCTTGATACCTTTCATTCTAGCTTTCATAGCTTCTCTCATTCTATCTTTAGTTTCTATCTTTCCTTCTTTCTTGATATCTTTCATTCTAGCTTTCATATCTTCTCTCATTCTATCTTTCGTTTCTTTCTTTCATTCTTTCATTTTAACTTTCATACCTTCTCTCATTCTATCTTTCGTTTCTTTCTTCCTTTCTTGATATCTTTGCTTTCATACCTTCAATCATTCTAACTTGTATCTTTCTCTCATTCTTTCTTTCTTGGTCTCTTTCATTCTAGCTTTCATAATTTCCCTCATTCTAATTTAGTTTCTTTCTTTCTTTCTTTATAGATATCTTTCATTCTAGCTTTCATACCTTCAATCATTCTAACTTGTTTATTTCTTTCATTCATTCTTTCTTGATATCTTTCATTCTAGCTTTCATACTTTCGCTCATTCTATCTTTAGTTTTTCTTTCTTTCTTTCTTTTTTGATATCTTTCATTCTAGCTTTCATGCCTTCTCTCATTGTATCTTTAATTTCTTTATATCTTTCTTTCTTGATATATTTCATTCTAGCTTTCATACCATCTCTCATTCTTACTTTAGTTTCTTTCTTTTTATCTTTCTTTTAATCTTTCTTTCTTTCTTTCTTTCTTTCTAGATATATTTCATTCTAGCTTTTATACCTACCCTCGTTCTAACTTTGGTTTCTTTCTTTCTTGATATCTTTCATTCTAGCTTTCATGCCTTCTCTCATTCTATCTTCAGTTTCCTTCTTTCTTTCTTGATACCTTTCATTCTAGCTTTCATAGCTTCTCTCATTCTATCTTTCGTTCTTTCTTTCTTTCTTGATATCTTTCATTCCAGCTTTCATACCTTCTCTCATTCTATCTTTATTCTCTTTTTCTTGATAGCTTTCTTGATATCTTTCATACCTTCTCTCATTCTATCTTTATTTTCTTTATTTCTTGATATCTTTCTTGATATCTTTCATACCTCTCATTCTATCTTTACTTTCTTTATTTCCTTCGTTCTTGATATCTTTTATTCTAGCTTTCATACCTTCTCTCATTCTATCTTCAGTTTCCTTCTTTCTTTCTTGATACCTTTCATTCTAGCTTTCATACTTTCTCTCATTCTATCTTTAGTTTCTTTCTTTCTTTCTTTCTTTTTCTCTTTCTTTCTATCTTTCCTTCTAATTTTCATACCTGCTCTCATTCTATCTTTAGTTTCTTTCTTTCCTTCTTTCTTGATATCTTTCATTCTAGCTTTCATACCTACTCTCTTTCTATCTTTAGTTTCTTTCTTTCATTCTAACTTTCATACCTTCTCTCATTCTCTTTTTCGTTCTTTCTTTCTTTCTTGATATCTTTCATTCCAGCTTTCATACCTTCTCTCATTCTATCGTTAGTTTCTTTCTTTCTTTCTTTCTTTCTTTCTTTCTTTCTTTCTTTCTTTCTTTCTTTCTTTCTTTCTTTCTTTCTTTCTTGATATCTTTCATTCTAGCTTTCATACCTTCAATCATTCTAACTTCTTTCTTTCATTCTTTCTTTCTTGATATCTTTCATTCTAGCTTTTATACCTTCTCTCATTCTATCAATAGTTTCTTTCTTTCTTTCCTTCCTACTTTCTTTCTGTCTTTCATTCTAGCTTTCATAATTTGCGTTGTTATAACTTTAGTTTCTTTCTTTCTTTCTTTCTTGATATCTTTCATTCTAGCTTTCATACTTTATCTTATTCTATCTTTATTTTTTTTCTTTCCTTCTTTCTTGATATATTTCATTCTAGCTTTCATAGCTTCTCTCATTCTATCTTTAGTTTCTTTCTTTCTTTCTTGATATTTTTCATTCTAGCTTTCATACCTTCTCTCATTCCATCTTTCGTTTCTTTTTTTCTTGATATCTTTCATTCTAGCTTTCCTGCCTTCTCTTTCTATCTTTAATTTCTTTATTTCCTTCTTTCTTGATATCTTTCATTCTAGCTTTCATACCTTCTCACATTCTATCTTTATTCTCTTTATTTCTTGATAGCTTTCTTGATATCTTTCATACCTTCTCTCAGTCTATCTTTACTTTCTTTACTTCCTTCATTCTTGATATCTCATTCTAGCTTTCATACCTTCTCTCATTCTATCATTAGTTTCTTTCTTTCTTTCTTTCCATCCTTCTTTCTTTCTTTCTTTCTTTCATTCTAGCTTTCATAATTTGCCTTGTTCTAACTTTAGTTTCTTTCTTTCTTTAATTCTTGATATCTTTCATTCTAGCTTTCATACTTTATATTATTCTATCTTTAGTTTTTTTCTTTCCTTCTTTCTTGATATCTTTCATTCTAGCTTTCATACTTTCTCTCATTCTATCTTTAGTTTCTTTCTTTCTTTCTTTCTTTTTTGATATCTTTCATTCTAGCTTTCATGCCTTCTCTCATTGTATCTTTAATTTCTTTATATCTTTCTTTTTTGATATATTTCATTCTAGTTTTTATACCATCTCTCATTCTTTCTTTCTTTCTTTCTTTCTTTCTTTCTTTCTTTCTTTCTTTCTTCCTTTCTTTCTTTCTTTCTTTCTTTCTTGATACCTTTCATTCTCGCTTTCATACTTTCTCTCATTCTATCTTTCGTTTCTTTCTTTCTTTCTTTCTTTCTTTCTTTCCTTCTTTCTTTCTTTCTTGATATCTTTCATTCTAGCTTTCATACCTTCAATCATTCTAACTTGTTACTTTCTTTCATTCTTGATATCTTTCATTCTAGCTTTTATACCTTCTCTCATTCTATCTTTAGTTTCTTTCTTTCTTTCATTTTTTCTTTCTTGATATCTTTCATTCTAGCTTTCATACCTTCAATCATTCTAACTTCTTTCTTTCTTTCATTCTTTCTTTCTTGATATCTTTCATTCTAGCTGTTATACCTTCTCTCATTCTATCATTAGTTTCTTTATTTGCTTCCTTCTTTCTGTCTTTCTTTCATTCTAGCTTTCATAATTTGCCTCGTTCTAACTTTAGTTTCTTTCTTTCTTTCTTTCTTGATATCTTTTATTCTAGCTTTCATGCTTTCTCTCATTCTACCTTCAGTTTCCTTCTTTCTTTCTTGATACCTTTCATTCTAGCTTTCATAGCTTCTCTCATTCTTTCTTTAGTTTCTTTCTTTCCTTCTTTCTTGATATCTTTCATTCTAGCTTTCATATCTTCTCTGATTGTAACTTTCGTTTCTTTCTTTCATTCTTTCATATTAACTTTCATATCTTCTCTCATTCTATCTTTCGTTTCTTTCTTCCTTTCTTGATATCTTTCTTTCTAGCTTTCATACCTTCAATCATTCTAACTTGTTTCTTTCTCTCATTCTTTCTTTCTTGATATCTTTCATTCTAGCTTTCATATCTTCTCTCATTCTATCTTTACTTTCCTTCCTTCTTTCTTTCTTTCTTCCTTTCTTCCTTTCTTGGTCTCTTTCATTCTAGCTTTCAAAATTTCCCTCGTTCTAACTTTAGTTTCTTTCTTTATTTCTTTATTGATATCTTTCATTCTATCTTTCATACCTTCAATTATTATAACTTGTTTCTTTCTCTCATTCTTTCCTTCTTGAGATCTTTCATTCTAGCTCTCATACCTTCCCTCGTTCTAACTTTAGTTTCTTTCTTTCTTTCTTTCTTTCTTGATATCTTCCATTCTAGCTTTCATACATTCTCTCATTCAATCGTTAGTTTCTTTCTTTCTTTCTCTCTTTCTTTATTTCTTTCTTTCTAGCTTTCATACCTTCAATCATTCTAACTTGTTTCTTTCTTTCATTCTTTCTTTCTTGATATATTTTATTTTAGCTTTCATACCTTCCCTCGTTCTAACTTCAGTTTCTTTCTTTCTTTCTTTCATGATATCTTTCATTCTAGCTTTCATACTTTCTCTCATTCAATCGTTAGTTTCTTTCTTTCTTTCTTTCTTTCTTTCTTTCTTTCTAGCTTTCATAGTTTCTCTCATTCTATATTTAGTTTCTTTCTTTCTTTCTTTCATGATATCTTTCATTCTAGCTTTCATACCTTCTCTCATTCTATCTTTAGTTTCCTTTTTTCCTTCTTTCTTGCTATCTTTCTATCTAGCTTTCATACCTTCTCTCATTCTATCTTCAGTTTCCTTCTTTACTTCTTGATACCTTTCATTCTAGCTTTCATACCTTCTCTCATTCTATCTATCTTCTTTCTTTCTTGATATCTTTCATTTTAGCTTTCATGCCTTCTCTCATTCTATCTTTAATTACTTTATTTCCTTCTTTCTTGATATCTTTCGTTCTAGCTTTCATACCTTCTCTCATTCTAACTTGTTACTTTCTTTCGTTCTTGATATCTTTCATTCTAGCTTTTATACCTTCTCTCATTCTATCTTTAGTTTCTTTCTTTCTTTCATTTTTTCTTTCTTGATATCTTTCATTCTAGCTTTCATTCCTTCAATCATTCTAACTTCTTTCTTTCTTTCATTCTTTCTTTCTTGATATCTTTCATTCTAGCTGTTATACCTTCTCTCATTCTATCATTAGTTTCTTTCTTTGCTTCCTTCTTTCTTTCTTTCTTTCATTCTAGCTTTCATAATTTGCCTCGTTCTAACTTTAGTTTCTTTCTTTCTTTCTTTCTTGATATCTTTCATTCTAGCTTTCATACTTTCTCTCATTCTATCGTTAGTTTCATTCTTTCCTTCTTTCTTTCCTTCTTTCTTTCTTGATACCTTTCATTCTAGCTTTCATAGCTTCTCTCATTCTATCTTTAGTTTCTTTCTTTCCTTCTTTCTTGATATCTTTCATTCTAGCTTTCATACTTTCTCTCATTCTATCGTTAGTTTCATTCTTTCCTTCTTTCTTTCCTTCTTTCTTTCTTGATACCTTTCATTCTAGCTTTCATAGCTTCTCTCATTCTATCTTTAGTTTCTTTCTTTCCTTCTTTCTTGATATCTTTCATTCTAGCTTTTATATCTTCTCTGATTGTAACTTTCGTTTCTTTCTTTCATTCTTTCATATTAACTTTCATACCTTCTCTCATTCTATCTTTCGTTTCTTTCTTCCTTTCTTGATATCTTTCTTTCTAGCTTTCATACCTTCAATCATTCTAACTTGTTTCTTTCTCTCATTCTTTCTTTCTTGATATCTTTCATTCTAGCTTTCATATCTTCTCTCATTCTATCTTTACTTTCCTTCCTTTTTTCTTTCTTTCTTCCTTTCTTCCTTTCTTGGTATCTTTCATTCTAGCTTTCATAATTTCCCTCGTTCTAACTTTAGTTTCTTTCTTTCTTTCTTTATAGAAATCTTTCATTCTAGCTTTCTTCTCTTCTCTCATTCTATCTTTAGTTTCTTTTTTTCTTTCTTTCTTCCTCTCTTCCTTTCTTGATCTCTTTCATTCTAGCTTTCATATTTTGCCTTGTTCTAACTTTAGTTTCTTTCTTTCTTTAATTCTTGATATCTTTCATTCTAGCTTTCATACTTTATATTATTCTATCTTTAGTTTCTTTCTTTCTTTCTTTCTTTTTTGATATCTTTCATTCTAGCTTTCATGACTTCTCTCATTGTATCTTTAATTTCTTTATATCTTTCTTTCTTGATATATTTCATTCTAGCTTTCATATCATCGCTCATTCTTCCTTTAATTTCTTTCTTTCTGTCTTTCTTTCTTTCTTGTTATATTTCATTCTACCTTTCATACCTACCCTCATTCTAACTTTGGTTTCTTTCTTTCTTGATATCTTTTATTCTAGCTTTTGTGCCTTCTCTCATTCTATATTTAATTTCTTTATTTCCTTCTTTCTTGATATCTTTCATTCTAGCTTTCATAACTTCTCTCATTTTACCTTTAGTTTTTGTCTTTCTTTCTTTCTTTCTTCCTTTCTTGATATCTTTCATTCTTGCTTTCATACCTTCAATCATTTTAACTTGTTTCTTTCTCTCATTCTTTCTTTCTTGATATCTTTCATTCTAGCTTCCTTATCTTCTCTCATTCTATCTTTAGTTTCTTTCTTTCTTTCTTTCTTCCTTTCTTCCTTTCTTGGTCTCTTTCATTCTAACTTTCACACCTTCTCACATTCTATCTTCAGTTTCCTTCTTTCTTTCTTGATACCTTTCTTTCCAGCTTTCATAGCTTCTCTCATTCTATCTTTCGTTTCTTTCTTTCTTTCTTTCTTCCTCTCTTCCTTTCTTGGTCTCTTTCATTCTAGCTTTCATATTTTGCCTTGTTCTAACTTTAGTTTCTTTCTTTCTTTAATTCTTGATATCTTTCATTCTAGCTTTCATACTTTATATTATTCTATCTTTAGTTTCTTTCTTTCCTTCTTTCTTGATATCTTTCATTCTAGCTTTCATACTTTCTCTCATTCTATCTTTAGTTTCTTTCTTTCTTTCTTTCTTTTTTGATATCTTTCATTCTAGCTTTCATGACTTCTCTCATTGTATCTTTAATTTCTTTATATCTTTCTTTCTTGATATATTTCATTCTAGCTTTCATATCATCGCTCATTCTTCCTTTAATTTCTTTCTTTCTATCTTTCTTTCTTTCTTGTTATATTTCATTCTACCTTTCATACCTACCCTCATTCTAACTTTAGTTTCTTTCTTTCTTGATATCTTTTATTCTAGCTTTTGTGCCTTCTCTCATTCTATATTTAATTTCTTTATTTCCTTCTTTCTTGATATCTTTCATTCTAGCTTTCATAACTTCTCTCATTTTACCTTTAGTTTTTGTCTTTCTTTCTTTCTTTCTTCCTTTCTTGATATCTTTCATTCTTGCTTTCATACCTTCAATCATTTTAACTTGTTTCTTTCTCTCATTCTTTCTTTCTTGATATCTTTCATTCTAGCTTCCTTATCTTCTCTCATTCTATCTTTAGTTTCTTTCTTTCTTTCTTTCTTCCTTTCTTCCTTTCTTGGTCTCTTTCATTCTAACTTTCACACCTTCTCACATTCTATCTTCAGTTTCCTTCTTTCTTTCTTGATACCTTTCTTTCCAGCTTTCATAGCTTCTCTCATTCTATCTTTCGTTTCTTTCTTTCTTTCTTGATATTTTCCATTCTAGCTTTCATACCTTCACTCTTTCTGTCTTTCGTTTATATCTTTCTTTCTTGATATCTTTCATTCTAGCTTTCATACCTTCTCACATTCTATCTTTATTCTCTTTATTTCTTGATAGCTTTCTTGATATCTTTCATACCTTCTCTCAGTCTATCTTTACTTTCTTTATTTCCTTCATTCTTGATATCTCATTCTAGCTTTCATACCTTCTCTAATTCTATCTTCAGTTTCCCTCTTTCTTTCTTGATACCTTTCATTCTAGCTTCCATAGCTTCTCTCATTCTATCTTTAGTTTCTTTCTTTCTTTATTTCTTTCTTTCTTGATATCTTTCATTCTAGCTTTCATACTATCTCTCATTCTTCCTTTACTTTCTTTCTTTCTTTCTTTCTTTCTTTCTTTCTTTCTTTCTTTCTTTCTTTCTTTCTTTCTTTCTTTCTTTCTTTCTTTCTTGATCTTTCCTTCTAATTTTCATACCTTCTCTCATTCTATCTTTAGTTTATTTGTCTCCTTCTTTCTTGATATCTTTCATTCCAGCTTTCATACCTTCCCTCATTCTTTCTTCAGTTTCCTTCTTTCTTTCTTGATACCTTTCATTCTAGCTTCCATAGCTTATCTCATTCTATCTTTAGTTTCTTTCTTTCCTTCTTTTTTGAAATCTTTCATTCTAGCTTTCATACCTATTCTCTTTCTATTTTTTGTTTCTTTCTTTCTTTCATTCTAACTTTCATACCTTCTCCCATTCTATCTTTCGTTCTTTCTTTCTTTCTTGATATCTTTCATTCCAGTTTTAACATCTTCTCTCATTCTATCTTTCGTTTCTTTCTTTCTTTCTTTCTTTCTTTTTTTCTTTCTTTCCTTCTTTCTTTCTTGATATCTTTCATTCTAGCTTTCATACCTTCAATCATTCTAACTTGTTACTTTCTTTCATTCTTGATATCTTTCATTCTAGCTTTTATACCTTCTCTCATTCTATCTTTAGTTTCTTTCTTTCTTTCATTTTTTCTTTCTTGATATCTTTCATTCTAGCTTTCATACCTTCAATCATTCTAATTTCTTTCTTTCTTTCATTCTTTCTTTCTTGATATCTTTCATTCTAGCTGTTATACCTTCTCTCATTCTATCATTAGTTTCTTTCTTTGCTTCCTTCTTTCTTTCTTTCTTTCATTCTAGCTTTCATAATTTGCCTCGTTCTAACTTTAGTTTCTTTCTTTCTTTCTTTCTTGATATCTTTCATTCTAGCTTTCATACTTTCTCTCATTCTATCGTTAGTTTCTTTCTTTCCTTCTTTCTTTCTTTCTTTATTTTTTGATATCTTTTATTCTAGCTTTCATACCTTCTCTCATTCTACCTTCAGTTTCCTTCTTTCTTTCTTGATACCTTTCATTCTAGCTTTCATAGCTTCTCTCATTCTATCTTTAGTTTCTTTCTTTCCTTCTTTCTTGATATCTTTCATTCTAGCTTTCATATCTTCTCTGATTGTAACTTTCGTTTCTTTCTTTCATTCTTTCATATTAACTTTCATACCTTCTCTCATTCTATCTTTCGTTTCTTTCTTCCTTTCTTGATATCTTTCTTTCTAGCTTTCATACCTTCAATCATTCTAACTTGTTTCTTTCTCTCATTCTTTCTTTCTTGATATCTTTCATTCTAGCTTTCATATCTTCTCTCATTCTATCTTTACTTTCCTTCCTTCTTTCTTTCTTTCTTCCTTTCTTCCTTTCTTGGTCTCTTTCATTCTAGCTTTCATAATTTCCCTCGTTCTAACTTTTGTTTCTTTCTTTCTTTCTTTATAGAAATCTTTCATTCTAGCTTTCTTATCTTCTCTCATTCTATCTTTAGTTTCTTTTTTTCTTTCTTTCTTCCTCTCTTCCTTTCTTGGTATCTTTCATTCTAGCTTTCATAATTTCCCTCGTTCTAACTTTAGTTTCTTTCTTTATTTTTTATTGATATCTTTCATTCTAGCTTTCATACCTTCAATCATTATAACTTGTTTCTTTCTTTCATTCTTTCCTTCTTGAGATCATTCATTCTAGCTTCCATACCTTCCCTCGTTCTAACTTCAGTTTCTTTCTTTCTTTCTTTCACGATATCTTTCATTCTAGCTTTCATACTTTCTCTCATTCAATCGTTAGTTTCTTTCTTTCTTTCTTTCTTTCTAGCTTTCATAGCTTCTCTCATTCTATATTTAGTTTCTTTCTTTCTTTCTTTCATCATATCTTTCATTCTAGCTTTCATACCTTCTCTCATTCTATCTTCAGTTTCCTTCTTTCTTTCTTGATACCTTTCATTCTAGCTTTCATACCTTCTCTCATTCTTTCTTTAGTTTCTTTCTTTCCTTCTTTCTTGATATCTTTCATTCTAGCTTTCATATCTTCTCTGATTGTAACTTTCGTTTCTTTCTTTCATTCTTTCATATTAACTTTCATATCTTCTCTCATTCTATCTTTCGTTTCTTTCTTCCTTTCTTGATATCTTTCTTTCTAGCTTTCATACCTTCAATCATTCTAACTTGTTTCTTTCTCTCATTCTTTCTTTCTTGATATCTTTCATTCTAGCTTTCATATCTTCTCTCATTCTATCTTTACTTTCCTTCCTTCTTTCTTTCTTTCTTCCTTTCTTCCTTTCTTGGTCTCTTTCATTCTAGCTTTCAAAATTTCCCTCGTTCTAACTTTAGTTTCTTTCTTTATTTCTTTATTGATATCTTTCATTCTATCTTTCATACCTTCAATTATTATAACTTGTTTCTTTCTCTCATTCTTTCCTTCTTGAGATCTTTCATTCTAGCTCTCATACCTTCCCTCGTTCTAACTTTAGTTTCTTTCTTTCTTTCTTTCTTTCTTGATATCTTCCATTCTAGCTTTCATACATTCTCTCATTCAATCGTTAGTTTCTTTCTTTCTTTCTCTCTTTCTTTATTTCTTTCTTTCTAGCTTTCATACCTTCAATCATTCTAACTTGTTTCTTTCTTTCATTCTTTCTTTCTTGATATATTTTATTTTAGCTTTCATACCTTCCCTCGTTCTAACTTCAGTTTCTTTCTTTCTTTCTTTCATGATATCTTTCATTCTAGCTTTCATACTTTCTCTCATTCAATCGTTAGTTTCTTTCTTTCTTTCTTTCTTTCTTTCTAGCTTTCATAGTTTCTCTCATTCTATATTTAGTTTCTTTCTTTCTTTCTTTCATGATATCTTTCATTCTAGCTTTCATACCTTCTCTCATTCTATCTTTAGTTTCCTTTTTTCCTTCTTTCTTGCTATCTTTCTATCTAGCTTTCATACCTTCTCTCATTCTATCTTCAGTTTCCTTCTTTACTTCTTGATACCTTTCATTCTAGCTTTCATACCTTCTCTCATTCTATCTATCTTCTTTCTTTCTTGATATCTTTCATTTTAGCTTTCATGCCTTCTCTCATTCTATCTTTAATTACTTTATTTCCTTCTTTCTTGATATCTTTCGTTCTAGCTTTCATACCTTCTCTCATTCTAAATTGTTACTTTCTTTCGTTCTTGATATCTTTCATTCTAGCTTTTATACCTTCTCTCATTCTATCTTTAGTTTCTTTCTTTCTTTCATTTTTTCTTTCTTGATATCTTTCATTCTAGCTTTCATTCCTTCAATCATTCTAACTTCTTTCTTTCTTTCATTCTTTCTTTCTTGATATCTTTCATTCTAGCTGTTATACCTTCTCTCATTCTATCATTAGTTTCTTTCTTTGCTTCCTTCTTTCTTTCTTTCTTTCATTCTAGCTTTCATAATTTGCCTCGTTCTAACTTTAGTTTCTTTCTTTCTTTCTTTCTTGATATCTTTCATTCTAGCTTTCATACTTTCTCTCATTCTATCGTTAGTTTCATTCTTTCCTTCTTTCTTTCCTTCTTTCTTTCTTGATACCTTTCATTCTAGCTTTCATAGCTTCTCTCATTCTATCTTTAGTTTCTTTCTTTCCTTCTTTCTTGATATCTTTCATTCTAGCTTTCATACTTTCTCTCATTCTATCGTTAGTTTCATTCTTTCCTTCTTTCTTTCCTTCTTTCTTTCTTGATACCTTTCATTCTAGCTTTCATAGCTTCTCTCATTCTATCTTTAGTTTCTTTCTTTCCTTCTTTCTTGATATCTTTCATTCTAGCTTTTATATCTTCTCTGATTGTAACTTTCGTTTCTTTCTTTCATTCTTTCATATTAACTTTCATACCTTCTCTCATTCTATCTTTCGTTTCTTTCTTCCTTTCTTGATATCTTTCTTTCTAGCTTTCATACCTTCAATCATTCTAACTTGTTTCTTTCTCTCATTCTTTCTTTCTTGATATCTTTCATTCTAGCTTTCATATCTTCTCTCATTCTATCTTTACTTTCCTTCCTTTTTTCTTTCTTTCTTCCTTTCTTCCTTTCTTGGTATCTTTCATTCTAGCTTTCATAATTTCCCTCGTTCTAACTTTAGTTTCTTTCTTTCTTTCTTTATAGAAATCTTTCATTCTAGCTTTCTTCTCTTCTCTCATTCTATCTTTAGTTTCTTTTTTTCTTTCTTTCTTCCTCTCTTCCTTTCTTGATCTCTTTCATTCTAGCTTTCATATTTTGCCTTGTTCTAACTTTAGTTTCTTTCTTTCTTTAATTCTTGATATCTTTCATTCTAGCTTTCATACTTTATATTATTCTATCTTTAGTTTCTTTCTTTCTTTCTTTCTTTTTTGATATCTTTCATTCTAGCTTTCATGACTTCTCTCATTGTATCTTTAATTTCTTTATATCTTTCTTTCTTGATATATTTCATTCTAGCTTTCATATCATCGCTCATTCTTCCTTTAATTTCTTTCTTTCTATCTTTCTTTCTTTCTTGTTATATTTCATTCTACCTTTCATACCTACCCTCATTCTAACTTTGGTTTCTTTCTTTCTTGATATCTTTTATTCTAGCTTTTGTGCCTTCTCTCATTCTATATTTAATTTCTTTATTTCCTTCTTTCTTGATATCTTTCATTCTAGCTTTCATAACTTCTCTCATTTTACCTTTAGTTTTTGTCTTTCTTTCTTTCTTTCTTCCTTTCTTGATATCTTTCATTCTTGCTTTCATACCTTCAATCATTTTAACTTGTTTCTTTCTCTCATTCTTTCTTTCTTGATATCTTTCATTCTAGCTTCCTTATCTTCTCTCATTCTATCTTTAGTTTCTTTCTTTCTTTCTTTCTTCCTTTCTTCCTTTCTTGGTCTCTTTCATTCTAACTTTCACACCTTCTCACATTCTATCTTCAGTTTCCTTCTTTCTTTCTTGATACCTTTCTTTCCAGCTTTCATAGCTTCTCTCATTCTATCTTTCGTTTCTTTCTTTCTTTCTTTCTTCCTCTCTTCCTTTCTTGGTCTCTTTCATTCTAGCTTTCATATTTTGCCTTGTTCTAACTTTAGTTTCTTTCTTTCTTTAATTCTTGATATCTTTCATTCTAGCTTTCATACTTTATATTATTCTATCTTTAGTTTCTTTCTTTCCTTCTTTCTTGATATCTTTCATTCTAGCTTTCATACTTTCTCTCATTCTATCTTTAGTTTCTTTCTTTCTTTCTTTCTTTTTTGATATCTTTCATTCTAGCTTTCATGACTTCTCTCATTGTATCTTTAATTTCTTTATATCTTTCTTTCTTGATATATTTCATTCTAGCTTTCATATCATCGCTCATTCTTCCTTTAATTTCTTTCTTTCTATCTTTCTTTCTTTCTTGTTATATTTCATTCTACCTTTCATACCTACCCTCATTCTAACTTTAGTTTCTTTCTTTCTTGATATCTTTTATTCTAGCTTTTGTGCCTTCTCTCATTCTATATTTAATTTCTTTATTTCCTTCTTTCTTGATATCTTTCATTCTAGCTTTCATAACTTCTCTCATTTTACCTTTAGTTTTTGTCTTTCTTTCTTTCTTTCTTCCTTTCTTGATATCTTTCATTCTTGCTTTCATACCTTCAATCATTTTAACTTGTTTCTTTCTCTCATTCTTTCTTTCTTGATATCTTTCATTCTAGCTTCCTTATCTTCTCTCATTCTATCTTTAGTTTCTTTCTTTCTTTCTTTCTTCCTTTCTTCCTTTCTTGGTCTCTTTCATTCTAACTTTCACACCTTCTCACATTCTATCTTCAGTTTCCTTCTTTCTTTCTTGATACCTTTCTTTCCAGCTTTCATAGCTTCTCTCATTCTATCTTTCGTTTCTTTCTTTCTTTCTTGATATTTTCCATTCTAGCTTTCATACCTTCACTCTTTCTGTCTTTCGTTTATATCTTTCTTTCTTGATATCTTTCATTCTAGCTTTCATACCTTCTCACATTCTATCTTTATTCTCTTTATTTCTTGATAGCTTTCTTGATATCTTTCATACCTTCTCTCAGTCTATCTTTACTTTCTTTATTTCCTTCATTCTTCATATCTCATTCTAGCTTTCATACCTTCTCTAATTCTATCTTCAGTTTCCCTCTTTCTTTCTTGATACCTTTCATTCTAGCTTCCATAGCTTCTCTCATTCTATCTTTAGTTTCTTTCTTTCTTTATTTCTTTCTTTCTTGATATCTTTCATTCTAGCTTTCATACTATCTCTCATTCTTCCTTTACTTTCTTTCTTTCTTTCTTTCTTTCTTTCTTTCTTTCTTTCTTTCTTTCTTTCTTTCTTTCTTTCTTTCTTTCTTTCTTTCTTGATCTTTCCTTCTAATTTTCATACCTTCTCTCATTCTATCTTTAGTTTATTTGTCTCCTTCTTTCTTGATATCTTTCATTCCAGCTTTCATACCTTCCCTCATTCTTTCTTCAGTTTCCTTCTTTCTTTCTTGATACCTTTGATTCTAGCTTCCATAGCTTATCTCATTCTATCTTTAGTTTCTTTCTTTCCTTCTTTTTTGAAATCTTTCATTCTAGCTTTCATACCTATTCTCTTTCTATTTTTTGTTTCTTTCTTTCTTTCATTCTAACTTTCATACCTTCTCCCATTCTATCTTTCGTTCTTTCTTTCTTTCTTGATATCTTTCATTCCAGCTTTCATACCTTCTCTCATTCTATCTTTAGTTTCTTTCTTTCTTTCTTTCTTTCTTTCTTGATATCTTTCATTCTAGCTTTCATACCTTCAATCATTCTGACTTGTTTCTTTCTTTCATTCTTTCTTTCTTGATATCTTTCATACTAGCTTTTATACCTTCTCTCATTCTATCTTTAGTTTCTTTCTTTCTTTCTTTCTTTCTTGATATCTTTCATTCTAGGTTTCATGCCTCCTCTCATTCTATCTTTAATTTCTTTATTTCCTTCTTTCATGATATCTTTCATTCTAGCTTTCACAACTTCTCACATTCTATCTTCAGTTTCCTTCTTTCTTTCTTGTTACCTTTCATTCTAGCTTTCATAGCTTCTCTCATTGTATCTTTCGTTTCTTTCTTTCATTCTTGATATTTTTCATTCTAGCTTTCATACCTTATCTCATTCTATCTTTCCTTTATATCTTTCTTTCTTGATATTTTTCATTCTAGCTTTTATACCTTCTCTCATTCTACCTTTCGTTTATATCTTTCTTTCTTGATATCTTTCATTCTAGCTTTCATACCTTCTCTCATTCTATCTTTATTTTCTTTATTTCTTGATATCTTTCTTGATATCTTTCATAACTTCTCTCATTCTATCTTTACTTTCTTTATTTCCTTCTTTCTTGATATCTTTCATTCTAGCTTTCATACCTTCTCTCATTCTATCTTCAGTTTCCTTCTTTCTTTCTTGATACCTTTCATTCTAGCTTTCATACTTTCTCTCATTCTATCTTTAGTTTCTTTCTTTCTTTCTTTATTTCTTTCTTTCTTGATATCTTTCATTCTAACTTTCATACAATCTCTCATTCTTCCTTTAGTTTCTTTCTTTCTTTCTTTCTTTCTTTCTTTCTCTTTCTTTCTATCTTTCCTTCTAATTTTCATACCTTCTCTCATTCTATCTTTAGTTTCTTTCTTTCTTTCTTTCTTGATATCTTTCATTCTAACTTTCATACCTTCAATCATACTAAGTTGTTTCTTTCTTTCATTCTTTCTTTCTTGATATCTTTCATTCTAGCTTTTATACCTTCTCTCATTCTATCATTAGTTTCTTTCTTTCTTTCTTTCTTTCCATCCTTCTTTCTTTCTTTCTTTCATTCTAACTTTCATAATTTGCCTTGTTCTAACTTTAGTTAATTTCTTTCTTTAATTCTTGATATCTTTCATTCTAGCTTTCATACTTTATATTATTATATTTTTAGTTTCTTTCTTTCCTTCTTTCTTGATATCTTTCATTCTAGCTTTCATACTTTCTCTCATTCTATCTTTAGTTTCTTTCTTTCTTTCTTTTTTGATATCTTTCATTCTAGCTTTCATGCCTTCTCTCATTGTATCTTTAATTTCTTTATATCTTTCTTTCTTGATATATTTCATTCTAGCTTTCATACCATCTCTCAATCTTCCTTTAGTTTCTTTCTTTCTATCTTTCTTTCTTTCTTCTTATATTTCATTCTAGCTTTCATACCTACCCTCATTCTAACTTTAGTTTATTTATTTCTTGATATCTTTCATTCTAGCTTTCATGTCTTCTCTCATTCTATCTTTAATTTCTATATTTCCTTCTTTCTTGATATTTTTCATTCTAGCTTTCATACCTTCCCTCATTCTATCTTTATTTTCTTTATTTCTTGATATCTTTCTTGATATCTTTCATACCTTCTCTCATTCTATCTTTACTTTCTTTATTTCCTTCTTTCATAATTTCTTTCAATTTAGCTTTCACACCTTCTCTCATTCTATCTTCAGTTTCCTTCTTTCTTTCTTGATACCTTTCATTCTAGCTATCATACTTTCGCTCATTCTATCGTTAGTTTCTTTCTTTCTTTCTTTCTTTCTTTCTTTCTTGATATCTTTCATTCTAGCTTTCATACCATCTCTCATTCTTCCTTTAGTTTCTTTCTTTCTTGATATCTTTCATTCTAGCTTTCATGCCTTCTCTCATTCTATCTTTAATTTCTTTATTTCCTTCTTTCTTGATATCTTTCATTCCAGCTTTCACACCTTCTCACATTCTATCTTCAGTTTCCTTCTTTCTTTCTTGATACCTTTCGTTCTAGCTTTCATAGCTTCTCTCATTCTATCTTTCGTTTCTTTCTTTCTTTCTTGATATCTTTCATTCTAGCTTTCATACTTTCTCTCATTCTATCTTTAGTTTCCTTCTTTCTTTCTTTTTTGATATCTTTCATTCTTGCTTTCATGCCTTCTCTCATTGTATCTGTAATTTCTTTATATCTTTCATTCTTGATATTTTTCATTCTAGCTTTTATACCTTCTCTCATTCTATCTTTCTTTTCTTTATTTCTTGATATCTTTCATTCTAGCTTTCATGTCTTCTCTCATTCTATCTTTAATTTCTATATTTCCTTCTTTCTTGATATCTTTCATTTTAGCTTTCACACCTCACATTCTATCTTCAGCTTACTTCTTTCTTTCTTGATATTTTTCATTCTAGCTTTCATACCTTCCCTCATTCTATCTTTATTTTCTTTATTTCTTGATATCTTTCTTGATATCTTTCATACCTTCTCTCATTCTATCTTTACTTTCTTTATTTCCTTCTTTCATGATTTCTTTCAATTTAGCTTTCACACCTTCTCTCATTCTATCTTCAGTTTCCTTCTTTCTTTCTTGATACCTTTCGTTCTAGCTTTCATAGCTTCTCTCATTCTATCTTTCGTTTCTTTCTTTCTTTCTTGATATTTTTCATTCTAGCTTTCATACCTTCTCTCATTCTATCTTTATTTTATTTCTTGATATCTTTCTTGATATCTTTCATACCTTCTCTCATTCTATCTTTACTTTTTTTATTTCCTTCGTTCTTGATATCTTTCATTCTAGCTTTCAAACCTTCTCTCATTCTATCTTCAGTTTCCTTCTTTCTTTCTTGATACCTTTCATTCTAGCTTTCATACTTTCTCTCATTTTATCTTTAGTTTCTTTCTTTCTTTATTTCTTTCTTTCTTGATATCTTTCATTCTAGCTTTCATAGAATCTCTCATTCTTCCTTTAGTTTATTTCTTTCTTTCCTTCTTTCTCTTTCTTTCTATCTTTCCTTCTAATTTTCATACCTTCATCATTCTATTTTAAGTTTCTTTCTTTCTTTCTTTCTTTCTTGATATTATTCATTCTAACTTTCATACCTTCAATCATTCTAACTTGTTTCTTTCTTTCATTCTTTCTTTCTTGATATCTTTCATTCTAGCTTTTATACCTACTCTCATTCTATCATTAGTTTCTTTCTTTCCCTCCTTCATTCTTTCTTTCTTTCTTTCTTTAATTCTAGCTTTCATAATTTGCCTTGTTGTAACTTTAGTTTCTTTCTTTCTTTAATTCTTGAAATCTTTAATTCTAGCTTTCATACTTTATATTATTCTATCTTTAGTTTCTTTCTTTCCTTCTTTCTTGATATCTTTCATTCTAGCTTTCATACTTTCTCTCATTCTATCTTTAGTTTCTTTCTTTCTTTCTTTCTTTCTTTTTTGATATCTTTCATTCTTGCTTTTATGCCTTCTCTCATTGTATCTGTAATTTCTTTATATCTTTCATTCTTGATATTTTTCATTCTAGCTTTTATACCTTCTCTCATTCTATCTTTCTTTTCTTTATTTCTTGATATCTTTCTTGATATCTTTCATACCTTCTCTCATTCTATCTTTACTTTCTTTATTTCCTTCTTTCTTGATATCTTTCATTCTAGCTTTCATACCTTCTCTCATTCTGTCTTCAGTTTCCTTCTTTCTTTTTTGATACCTTTGATTCTAGCTTTCATACTTTCTCTCACTCTATCTTTAGTTTCTTTCTTTCCTTCTTTCTTGACATCTTTCATTCTAGCTTTCATACCTACTCTCTTTCTATCTTTAGTTTCTTTCTTTCTTTCTTTCTTTCTTTCATTCTAACTTTCATACCTTCTCTCATTCTATCTTTCGTTCTTTCTTTCTTTCTTGATATCTTTCATTCCAGCTTTCATACCTTCTCTCATTCTATCTTTAGTTTCTTTCTTTCTTTCTTTCTTTCTTTCTTGATATCTTTCATTCTAGCTTTCATACCTTCAATCATTCTGACTTGTTTCTTTCTTTCATTCTTTCTTTCTTGATATCTTTCATACTAGCTTTTATACCTTCTCTCATTCTATCTTTAGTTTCTTTCTTTCTTTCTTTCTTTCTTGATATCTTTCATTCTAGGTTTCATGCCTCCTCTCATTCTATCTTTAATTTCTTTATTTCCTTCTTTCATGATATCTTTCATTCTAGCTTTCACAACTTCTCACATTCTATCTTCAGTTTCCTTCTTTCTTTCTTGTTACCTTTCATTCTAGCTTTCATAGCTTCTCTCATTGTATCTTTCGTTTCTTTCTTTCATTCTTGATATTTTTCATTCTAGCTTTCATACCTTATCTCATTCTATCTTTCCTTTATATCTTTCTTTCTTGATATTTTTCATTCTAGCTTTTATACCTTCTCTCATTCTACCTTTCGTTTATATCTTTCTTTCTTGATATCTTTCATTCTAGCTTTCATACCTTCTCTCATTCTATCTTTATTTTCTTTATTTCTTGATATCTTTCTTGATATCTTTCATAACTTCTCTCATTCTATCTTTACTTTCTTTATTTCCTTCTTTCTTGATATCTTTCATTCTAGCTTTCATACCTTCTCTCATTCTATCTTCAGTTTCCTTCTTTCTTTCTTGATACCTTTCATTCTAGCTTTCATACTTTCTCTCATTCTATCTTTAGTTTCTTTCTTTCTTTCTTTATTTCTTTCTTTCTTGATATCTTTCATTCTAGCTTTCATACAATCTCTCATTCTTCCTTTAGTTTCTTTCTTTCTTTCTTTCTTTCTTTCTTTCTCTTTCTTTCTATCTTTCCTTCTAATTTTCATACCTTCTCTCATTCTATCTTTAGTTTCTTTCTTTCTTTCTTTCTTGATATCTTTCATTCTAACTTTCATACCTTCAATCATACTAAGTTGTTTCTTTCTTTCATTCTTTCTTTCTTGATATCTTTCATTCTAGCTTTTATACCTTCTCTCATTCTATCATTAGTTTCTTTCTTTCTTTCTTTCCATCCTTCTTTCTTTCTTTCTTTCTTTCTTTCATTCTAACTTTCATAATTTGCCTTGTTCTAACTTTAGTTAATTTCTTTCTTTAATTCTTGATATCTTTCATTCTAGCTTTCATACTTTATATTATTATATTTTTAGTTTCTTTCTTTCCTTCTTTCTTGATATCTTTCATTCTAGCTTTCATACTTTCTCTCATTCTATCTTTAGTTTCTTTCTTTCTTTCTTTTTTGATATCTTTCATTCTAGCTTTCATGCCTTCTCTCATTGTATCTTTAATTTCTTTATATCTTTCTTTCTTGATATATTTCATTCTAGCTTTCATACCATCTCTCAATCTTCCTTTAGTTTCTTTCTTTCTATCTTTCTTTCTTTCTTCTTATATTTCATTCTAGCTTTCATACCTACCCTCATTCTAACTTTAGTTTATTTATTTCTTGATATCTTTCATTCTAGCTTTCATGTCTTCTCTCATTCTATCTTTAATTTCTATATTTCCTTCTTTCTTGATATTTTTCATTCTAGCTTTCATACCTTCCCTCATTCTATCTTTATTTTCTTTATTTCTTGATATCTTTCTTGATATCTTTCATACCTTCTCTCATTCTATCTTTACTTTCTTTATTTCCTTCTTTCATAATTTCTTTCAATTTAGCTTTCACACCTTCTCTCATTCTATCTTCAGTTTCCTTCTTTCTTTCTTGATACCTTTCATTCTAGCTATCATACTTTCGCTCATTCTATCGTTAGTTTCTTTCTTTCTTTCTTTCTTTCTTTCTTTCTTGATATCTTTCATTCTAGCTTTCATACCATCTCTCATTCTTCCTTTAGTTTCTTTCTTTCTTGATATCTTTCATTCTAGCTTTCATGCCTTCTCTCATTCTATCTTTAATTTCTTTATTTCCTTCTTTCTTGATATCTTTCATTCCAGCTTTCACACCTTCTCACATTCTATCTTCAGTTTCCTTCTTTCTTTCTTGATACCTTTCGTTCTAGCTTTCATAGCTTCTCTCATTCTATCTTTCGTTTCTTTCTTTCTTTCTTGATATCTTTCATTCTAGCTTTCATACTTTCTCTCATTCTATCTTTAGTTTCCTTCTTTCTTTCTTTTTTGATATCTTTCATTCTTGCTTTCATGCCTTCTCTCATTGTATCTGTAATTTCTTTATATCTTTCATTCTTGATATTTTTCATTCTAGCTTTTATACCTTCTCTCATTCTATCTTTCTTTTCTTTATTTCTTGATATCTTTCATTCTAGCTTTCATGTCTTCTCTCATTCTATCTTTAATTTCTATATTTCCTTCTTTCTTGATATCTTTCATTTTAGCTTTCACACCTCACATTCTATCTTCAGCTTACTTCTTTCTTTCTTGATATTTTTCATTCTAGCTTTCATACCTTCCCTCATTCTATCTTTATTTTCTTTATTTCTTGATATCTTTCTTGATATCTTTCATACCTTCTCTCATTCTATCTTTACTTTCTTTATTTCCTTCTTTCATGATTTCTTTCAATTTAGCTTTCACACCTTCTCTCATTCTATCTTCAGTTTCCTTCTTTCTTTCTTGATACCTTTCGTTCTAGCTTTCATAGCTTCTCTCATTCTATCTTTCGTTTCTTTCTTTCTTTCTTGATATTTTTCATTCTAGCTTTCATACCTTCTGTCATTCTATCTTTATTTTATTTCTTGATATCTTTCTTGATATCTTTCATACCTTCTCTCATTCTATCTTTACTTTTTTTATTTCCTTCGTTCTTGATATCTTTCATTCTAGCTTTCAAACCTTCTCTCATTCTATCTTCAGTTTCCTTCTTTCTTTCTTGATACCTTTCATTCTAGCTTTCATACTTTCTCTCATTTTATCTTTAGTTTCTTTCTTTCTTTATTTCTTTCTTTCTTGATATATTTCATTCTAGCTTTCATAGAATCTCTCATTCTTCCTTTAGTTTATTTCTTTCTTTCCTTCTTTCTCTTTCTTTCTATCTTTCCTTCTAATTTTCATACCTTCATCATTCTATTTTAAGTTTCTTTCTTTCTTTCTTTCTTTCTTGATATTATTCATTCTAACTTTCATACCTTCAATCATTCTAACTTGTTTCTTTCTTTCATTCTTTCTTTCTTGATATCTTTCATTCTAGCTTTTATACCTACTCTCATTCTATCATTAGTTTCTTTCTTTCCCTCCTTCATTCTTTCTTTCTTTCTTTCTTTAATTCTAGCTTTCATAATTTGCCTTGTTGTAACTTTAGTTTCTTTCTTTCTTTAATTCTTGAAATCTTTAATTCTAGCTTTCATACTTTATATTATTCTATCTTTAGTTTCTTTCTTTCCTTCTTTCTTGATATCTTTCATTCTAGCTTTCATACTTTCTCTCATTCTATCTTTAGTTTCTTTCTTTCTTTCTTTCTTTCTTTTTTGATATCTTTCATTCTTGCTTTTATGCCTTCTCTCATTGTATCTGTAATTTCTTTATATCTTTCATTCTTGATATTTTTCATTCTAGCTTTTATACCTTCTCTCATTCTATCTTTCTTTTCTTTATTTCTTGATATCTTTCTTGATATCTTTCATACCTTCTCTCATTCTATCTTTACTTTCTTTATTTCCTTCTTTCTTGATATCTTTCATTCTAGCTTTCATACCTTCTCTCATTCTGTCTTCAGTTTCCTTCTTTCTTTTTTGATACCTTTGATTCTAGCTTTCATACTTTCTCTCACTCTATCTTTAGTTTCTTTCTTTCCTTCTTTCTTGACATCTTTCATTCTAGCTTTCATACCTACTCTCTTTCTATCTTTAGTTTCTTTCTTTCTTTCTTTCTTTCTTTCATTCTAACTTTCATACCTTCTCTCATTCTATCTTTCGTTCTTTCTTTCTTTCTTGATATCTTTCATTCCAGCTTTCATACCTTCTCTCATTCTATCTTTAGTTTCTTTCTTTCTTTCTTTCTTTCTTGATATCTTTCATTCTAGCTTTCATACCTTCAATCATTCTGACTTGTTTCTTTCTTTCATTCTTTCTTTCTTGATATCTTTCATACTAGCTTTTATACCTTCTCTCATTCTATCTTTAGTTTCTTTCTTTCTTTCTTTCTTTCTTGATATCTTTCATTCTAGGTTTCATGCCTCCTCTCATTCTATCTTTAATTTCTTTATTTCCTTCTTTCATGATATCTTTCATTCTAGCTTTCACAACTTCTCACATTCTATCTTCAGTTTCCTTCTTTCTTTCTTGTTACCTTTCATTCTAGCTTTCATAGCTTCTCTCATTGTATCTTTCGTTTCTTTCTTTCATTCTTGATATTTTTCATTCTAGCTTTCATACCTTATCTCATTCTATCTTTCCTTTATATCTTTCTTTCTTGATATTTTTCATTCTAGCTTTTATACCTTCTCTCATTCTACCTTTCGTTTATATCTTTCTTTCTTGATATCTTTCATTCTAGCTTTCATACCTTCTCTCATTCTATCTTTATTTTCTTTATTTCTTGATATCTTTCTTGATATCTTTCATAACTTCTCTCATTCTATCTTTACTTTCTTTATTTCCTTCTTTCTTGATATCTTTCATTCTAGCTTTCATACCTTCTCTCATTCTATCTTCAGTTTCCTTCTTTCTTTCTTGATACCTTTCATTCTAGCTTTCATACTTTCTCTCATTCTATCTTTAGTTTCTTTCTTTCTTTCTTTATTTCTTTCTTTCTTGATATCTTTCATTCTAGCTTTCATACAATCTCTCATTCTTCCTTTAGTTTCTTTCTTTCTTTCTTTCTTTCTTTCTTTCTCTTTCTTTCTATCTTTCCTTCTAATTTTCATACCTTCTCTCATTCTATCTTTAGTTTCTTTCTTTCTTTCTTTCTTGATATCTTTCATTCTAACTTTCATACCTTCAATCATACTAAGTTGTTTCTTTCTTTCATTCTTTCTTTCTTGATATCTTTCATTCTAGCTTTTATACCTTCTCTCATTCTATCATTAGTTTCTTTCTTTCTTTCTTTCCATCCTTCTTTCTTTCTTTCTTTCTTTCTTTCATTCTAACTTTCATAATTTGCCTTGTTCTAACTTTAGTTAATTTCTTTCTTTAATTCTTGATATCTTTCATTCTAGCTTTCATACTTTATATTATTATATTTTTAGTTTCTTTCTTTCCTTCTTTCTTGATATCTTTCATTCTAGCTTTCATACTTTCTCTCATTCTATCTTTAGTTTCTTTCTTTCTTTCTTTTTTGATATCTTTCATTCTAGCTTTCATGCCTTCTCTCATTGTATCTTTAATTTCTTTATATCTTTCTTTCTTGATATATTTCATTCTAGCTTTCATACCATCTCTCAATCTTCCTTTAGTTTCTTTCTTTCTATCTTTCTTTCTTTCTTCTTATATTTCATTCTAGCTTTCATACCTACCCTCATTCTAACTTTAGTTTATTTATTTCTTGATATCTTTCATTCTAGCTTTCATGTCTTCTCTCATTCTATCTTTAATTTCTATATTTCCTTCTTTCTTGATATTTTTCATTCTAGCTTTCATACCTTCCCTCATTCTATCTTTATTTTCTTTATTTCTTGATATCTTTCTTGATATCTTTCATACCTTCTCTCATTCTATCTTTACTTTCTTTATTTCCTTCTTTCATAATTTCTTTCAATTTAGCTTTCACACCTTCTCTCATTCTATCTTCAGTTTCCTTCTTTCTTTCTTGATACCTTTCATTCTAGCTATCATACTTTCGCTCATTCTATCGTTAGTTTCTTTCTTTCTTTCTTTCTTTCTTTCTTTCTTGATATCTTTCATTCTAGCTTTCATACCATCTCTCATTCTTCCTTTAGTTTCTTTCTTTCTTGATATCTTTCATTCTAGCTTTCATGCCTTCTCTCATTCTATCTTTAATTTCTTTATTTCCTTCTTTCTTGATATCTTTCATTCCAGCTTTCACACCTTCTCACATTCTATCTTCAGTTTCCTTCTTTCTTTCTTGATACCTTTCGTTCTAGCTTTCATAGCTTCTCTCATTCTATCTTTCGTTTCTTTCATTCTTTCTTGATATCTTTCATTCTAGCTTTCATACTTTCTCTCATTCTATCTTTAGTTTCCTTCTTTCTTTCTTTTTTGATATCTTTCATTCTTGCTTTCATGCCTTCTCTCATTGTATCTGTAATTTCTTTATATCTTTCATTCTTGATATTTTTCATTCTAGCTTTTATACCTTCTCTCATTCTATCTTTCTTTTCTTTATTTCTTGATATCTTTCATTCTAGCTTTCATGTCTTCTCTCATTCTATCTTTAATTTCTATATTTCCTTCTTTCTTGATATCTTTCATTTTAGCTTTCACACCTCACATTCTATCTTCAGCTTACTTCTTTCTTTCTTGATATTTTTCATTCTAGCTTTCATACCTTCCCTCATTCTATCTTTATTTTCTTTATTTCTTGATATCTTTCTTGATATCTTTCATACCTTCTCTCATTCTATCTTTACTTTCTTTATTTCCTTCTTTCATGATTTCTTTCAATTTAGCTTTCACACCTTCTCTCATTCTATCTTCAGTTTCCTTCTTTCTTTCTTGATACCTTTCGTTCTAGCTTTCATAGCTTCTCTCATTCTATCTTTCGTTTCTTTCTTTCTTTCTTGATATTTTTCATTCTAGCTTTCATACCTTCTCTCATTCTATCTTTATTTTATTTCTTGATATCTTTCTTGATATCTTTCATACCTTCTCTCATTCTATCTTTACTTTTTTTATTTCCTTCGTTCTTGATATCTTTCATTCTAGCTTTCAAACCTTCTCTCATTCTATTTTCAGTTTCCTTCTTTCTTTCTTGATACCTTTCATTCTAGCTTTCATACTTTCTCTCATTTTATCTTTAGTTTCTTTCTTTCTTTATTTCTTTCTTTCTTGATATCTTTCATTCTAGCTTTCATAGAATCTCTCATTCTTCCTTTAGTTTATTTCTTTCTTTCTTTCTTTCTCTTTCTTTCTATCTTTCCTTCTAATTTTCATACCTTCATCATTCTATTTTAAGTTTCTTTCTTTCTTTCTTTCTTTCTTGATATTATTCATTCTAACTTTCATACCTTCAATCATTCTAACTTGTTTCTTTCTTTCATTCTTTCTTTCTTGATATCTTTCATTCTAGCTTTTATACCTACTCTCATTCTATCATTAGTTTCTTTCTTTCCCTCCTTCATTCTTTCTTTCTCTCTTTCTTTAATTCTAGCTTTCATAATTTGCCTTGTTGTAACTTTAGTTTCTTTCTTTCTTTAATTCTTGAAATCTTTAATTCTAGCTTTCATACTTTATATTATTCTATCTTTAGTTTCTTTCTTTCCTTCTTTCTTGATATCTTTCATTCTAGCTTTCATACTTTCTCTCATTCTATCTTTAGTTTCTTTCTTTCTTTCTTTCTTTTTTGATATCTTTCATTCTTGCTTTTATGCCTTCTCTCATTGTATCTGTAATTTCTTTATATCTTTCATTCTTGATATTTTTCATTCTAGCTTTTATACCTTCTCTCATTCTATCTTTCTTTTCTTTATTTCTTGATATCTTTCTTGATATCTTTCATACCTTCTCTCATTCTATCTTTACTTTCTTTATTTCCTTCTTTCTTGATATCTTTCATTCTAGCTTTCATACCTTCTCTCATTCTGTCTTCAGTTTCCTTCTTTCTTTTTTGATACCTTTGATTCTAGCTTTCATACTTTCTCTCACTCTATCTTTAGTTTCTTTCTTTCCTTCTTTCTTGACATCTTTCATTCTAGCTTTCATACCTACTCTCTTTCTATCTTTAGTTTCTTTCTTTCTTTCTTTCTTTCATTCTAACTTTCATACCTTCTCTCATTCTATCTTTCGTTCTTTCTTTCTTTCTTGATATCTTTCATTCCAGCTTTCATACCTTCTCTCATTCTATCTTTAGTTTCTTTCTTTCTTTCTTTCTTTCTTTCTTGATATCTTTCATTCTAGCTTTCATACCTTCAATCATTCTGACTTGTTTCTTTCTTTCATTCTTTCTTTCTTGATATCTTTCATACTAGCTTTTATACCTTCTCTCATTCTATCTTTAGTTTCTTTCTTTTTTTCTTTCTTTCTTGATATCTTTCATTCTAGCTTTCATGCCTCCTCTCATTCTATCTTTAATTTCTTTATTTCCTTCTTTCATGATATCTTTCATTCTAGCTTTCACAACTTCTCACATTCTATCTTCAGTTTCCTTCTTTCTTTCTTGTTACCTTTCATTCTAGCTTTCATAGCTTCTCTCATTGTATCTTTCGTTTCTTTCTTTCTTTCTTGATATTTTTCATTCTAGCTTTCATACCTTCTCTCATTCTACCTTTCGTTTATATCTTTCTTTCTTGATATCTTTCATTCTAGCTTTCATACCTTCTCTCATTCTATCTTTATTTTCTTTATTTCTTGATATCTTTCTTGATATCTTTCATAACTTCTCTCATTCTATCTTTACTTTCTTTATTTCCTTCTTTCTTGATATCTTTCATTCTAGCTTTCATACCTTCTCTCATTCTATCTTCAGTTTCCTTCTTTCTTTCTTGATACCTTTCATTCTAGCTTTCATACTTTCTCTCATTCTATCTTTAGTTTCTTTCTTTCTTTCTTTATTTCTTTCTTTCTTGATATCTTTCATTCTAGCTTTCATACAATCTCTCATTCTTCCTTTAGTTTCTTTCTTTCTTTCTTTCTTTCTTTCTTTCTCTTTCTTTCTATCTTTCCTTCTAATTTTCATACCTTCTCTCATTCTATCTTTAGTTTCTTTCTTTCTTTCTTTCTTGATATCTTTCATTCTAACTTTCATACCTTCAATCATACTAAGTTGTTTCTTTCTTTCATTCTTTCTTTCTTGATATCTTTCATTCTAGCTTTTATACCTTCTCTCATTCTATCATTAGTTTCTTTCTTTCTTTCTTTCCATCCTTCTTTCTTTCTTTCTTTCTTTCTTTCTTTCTTTCATTCTAGCTTTCATAATTTGCCTTGTTCTAACTTTAGTTAATTTCTTTCTTTAATTCTTGATATCTTTCATTCTAGCTTTCATACTTTATATTATTATATTTTTAGTTTCTTTCTTTCCTTCTTTCTTGATATCTTTCATTCTAGCTTTCATACTTTCTCTCATTCTATCTTTAGTTTCTTTCTTTCTTTCTTTTTTGATATCTTTCATTCTAGCTTTCATGCCTTCTCTCATTGTATCTTTAATTTCTTTATATCTTTCTTTCTTGATATATTTCATTCTAGCTTTCATACCATCTCTCAATCTTCCTTTAGTTTCTTTCTTTCTATCTTTCTTTCTTTCTTCTTATATTTCATTCTAGCTTTCATACCTACCCTCATTCTAACTTTAGTTTATTTATTTCTTGATATCTTTCATTCTAGCTTTCATGTCTTCTCTCATTCTATCTTTAATTTCTATATTTCCTTCTTTCTTGATATTTTTCATTCTAGCTTTCATACCTTCCCTCATTCTATCTTTATTTTCTTTATTTCTTGATATCTTTCTTGATATCTTTCATACCTTCTCTCATTCTATCTTTACTTTCTTTATTTCCTTCTTTCATAATTTCTTTCAATTTAGCTTTCACACCTTCTCTCATTCTATCTTCAGTTTCCTTCTTTCTTTCTTGATACCTTTCATTCTAGCTATCATACTTTCGCTCATTCTATCGTTAGTTTCTTTCTTTCTTTCTTTCTTGATATCTTTCATTCTAGCTTTCATACCATCTCTCATTCTTCCTTTAGTTTCTTTCTTTCTTGATATCTTTCATTCTAGCTTTCATGCCTTCTCTCATTCTATCTTTAATTTCTTTATTTCCTTCTTTCTTGATATCTTTCATTCCAGCTTTCACACCTTCTCACATTCTATCTTCAGTTTCCTTCTTTCTTTCTTGATACCTTTCGTTCTAGCTTTCATAGCTTCTCTCATTCTATCTTTCGTTTCTTTCTTTCTTTCTTGATATCTTTCATTCTAGCTTTCATACTTTCTCTCATTCTATCTTTAGTTTCTTTCTTTCTTTCTTTTTTGATATCTTTCATTCTTGCTTTCATGCCTTCTCTCATTGTATCTGTAATTTCTTTATATCTTTCATTCTTGATATTTTTCATTCTAGCTTTTATACCTTCTCTCATTCTATCTTTCTTTTCTTTATTTCTTGATATCTTTCTTGATATCTTTCATACCTTCTCTCATTCTATCTTTACTTTCTTTATTTCCTTCTTTCTTGATATCTTTCATTCTAGCTTTCATACCTTCTATCATTCTCTCTTCAGTTTCCTTCTTTCTTTTTTGATTCCTTTGATTCTAGCTTTCATACTTTCTCTCACTCTATCTTTAGTTTCTTTCTTTCCTTCTTTCTTGACATCTTTCATTCTAGCTTTCATACCTACTCTCTTTCTATCTTTAGTTTCTTTCTTTCTTTCTTTATTTCTTTCTTTCATTCTAACTTTCATACCTTCTCTCATTCTATCTTTCGTTCTTTCTTTCTTTCTTGATAACTTTCATTCCAGCTTTCATACCTTCTCTCATTCTATCTTTAGTTTCTTTCTTTCTTTCTTTCTTTCTTGATATCTTTCTTTCTAGCTTTCATACCTTCAATCATTCTGACTTGTTTCTTTCTTTCATTCTTTCTTTCTTGATATCTTTCATACTAGCTTTCATACTTTCTCTCATTCTATCTTTAGTTTCTTTCTTTCTTTCTTTCTTCCTTGCTATCTTTCATTCTAGCTTTCATGCCTTCTCTCATTGTAGCTTTAATTTCTTTATATCTTTCTTTTTTGATATATTTCATTCTAACTTTTATACCATCTCTCTCTTTCTTTCTTTCTTTCTTTTTTTCTTTCTTTCTTTCTTTCTTTCTTTCTTTCTTTCTTTCTTTCTTTCTTTCTTTCTTTCTTTCTTGATATCTTTCATTCTAGCTTTCACACCTACCCTCGTTCTAACTTTAGTTTCTTTCTTTCTTGATATCTTTCATTCTAGCTTTCATGCCTCCTCTCATTCTATCTTTAATTTCTTTATTTCCTTCTTTCATGATATCTTTCATTCTAGCTTTCACACCTTCTCACATTCTATCTTAAGTTTCCTTCTTTCTTTCTTGTTACCTTTCATTCTAGCTTTCATAGCTTCTCTCATTGTATCTTTCGTTTCTTTCTTTCTTTCTTGATATTTTTCATTCTAGCTTTCATACCTTCTCTCATTCTACCTTTCGTTTATATCTTTCTTTCTTGATATCTTTCATTCTAGCTTTCATAGATTCTCTCATTCTATCTTTATTTTCTTTATTTCTTGATATCTTTCTTGATATCTTTCATAACTTCTCTCATTCTATCTTTACTTTCTTTATTTCCTTCTTTCTTGATATCTTTCATTCTAGCTATCATACCTTCTCTCATTCTATCTTCAGTTTCCTTCTTTCTTTCTTGATACCTTTCATTCTAGCTTTCATACTTTCTCTCATTCTATCTTTAGTTTCTTTCTTTCTTTATTTCTTTATTTCTTTCTTGATATCTTTTATTCTAGCTTTCATACAATCTCTCATTCTTCCTTTAGTTTCTTTTTCTTTCTTTCTTTCTTTCTCTTTCTTTCAATCTTTCCTTCTAATTTTCATACCTTCTCTCATTCTATCTTTAGTTTCTTTCTTTCTTTCTTTCCTGATATCTTTCATTCTAACTTTCATACCTTCAATCATATTAAGTTGTTTCTTTCTTTCATTCTTTCTTTCTTGATATCTTTCATTCTAGCTTTTATACCTTCTCTCATTCTATCATTAGTTTCTTTCTTTCTTTCTTTCCATCCTTCTTTCTTTCTTTCCTTCTTTCTTTCTTTCATTCTAGCTTTCATAATTTGCCTTGTTCTAACTTTAGTTTCTTTCTTTCTTTAATTCTTGATATCTTTCATTCTAGCTTTCATACTTTATATTATTCTATCTTTAGTTTCTTTCTTTCCTTCTTTCTTGATATCTTTCATTCTAGCTTTCATACTTTCTCTCATTCTATCTTTAGTTTCTTTCTTTCTTTCTTTTTTGATATCTTTCATTCTAGCTTTCATGCCTTCTCTCATTGTATCTTTAATTTCTTTATATCTTTCTTTCTTGATATATTTCATTCTAGCTTTCATACCATCTCTCATTCTTCCTTTAGTTTCTTTCTTTCTATCTTTCTTTCTTTCTTCTTATATTTCATTCTAGCTTTCATACCTACCCTCATTCTAACTTTAGTTTATTTATTTCTTGATATCTTTCATTCTAGCTTTCATGTCTTCTCTCATTCTATCTTTAATTTCTATATTTCCTTCTTTCTTGATATCTTTCATTCTAGCTTTCACACCTCACATTCTATCTTCAGCTTACTTCTTTCTTTCTTGATACCTTTCATTCTAGTTTTCATAGCTTCTCTCATTCTATCTTTATTTTCTTTATTTCTTGATATCTTTCTTGATATCTTTCATACCTTCTCTCATTCTATCTTTACTTTCTTTATTTCCTTCTTTCATGATTTCTTTCAATTTAGCTTTCACACCTTCTCTCATTCTATCTTCAGTTTCCTTCTTTCTTTCTTGATACCTTTCATTCTAGCTATCATACTTTCGCTCATTCTATCGTTAGTTTCTTTCTTTCTTTCTTTCTTTCTTTCTTTCTTTCTTTCTTTCTTTCTTTCTTTCTTTCTTTCTTTCTTTCTTGATATCTTTCATTCTAGCTTTCATACCATCTCTCATTCTTCCTTTAGTTTCTTTCTTTCTTGATATCTTTCATTCTAGCTTTCATGCCTTCTCTCATTCTATCTTTAATTTATTTATTTCCTTCTTTCTTGATATCTTTCATTCTAGCTTTCACACCTTCTCACATTCTATTTTCAGTTTCCTTCTTTCTTTCTTGATACCTTTCGTTCTAGCTTTCATAGCTTCTCTCATTCTATCTTTCGTTTCTTTTTTTCTTTCTTGATACTTTTCATTCTAGCTTTCATACCTTCTCTCATTCTATCTTTATTTTATTTCTTGATATCTTTCTTGATATCTTTCATACCTTCTCTCATTCTATCTTTACTTTTTTTCTTTTTTTTTCTTTCATTCTAACTTCCATACCTTCTCTCATTCTATCTTTCGTTCTTTTTTTCTTTCTTGATATTTTTCATTCCAGCTTTCATACCTTCAATCATTCTAACTTGTTACTTTCTTTCATTCTTGATATCTTTCATTCTAGCTTTTATACCTTCTCTCATTCTATCTTTAGTTTCTTTCTTTCTTTCATTTTTTCTTTCTTGATATCTTTCATTCTAGCTTTCATACCTTCAATCATTCTAACTTCTTTCTTTCTTTCATTCTTTCTTTCTTGATATCTTTCATTCTAGCTGTTATACCTTCTCTCATTCTATCATTATTTTCTTTCTTTGCTTCCTTCTTTCTTTCTTTTATTCTAGCTTTCATAATTTGCCTCGTTCTAACTTTAGTTTCTTTCTTTCTTTCTTTCTTGATATCTTTCATTCTAGCTTTCATACTTTCTCTCATTCTATCGTTAGTTTCTTTCTTTCCTTCTTTCTTTCTTTCTTTCTTTTTTGATATCTTTTATTCTAGCTTTCATACCTTCTCTCATTCTACCGTCAGTTTCCTTCTTTCTTTCTTGATACCTTTCATTCTAGCTTTCATAGCTTCTCTCATTCTATCTTTAGTTTCTTTCTTTCCTTCTTTCTTGATATCTTTCATTCTAGCTTTCATATCTTCTGTGATTGTAACTTTCGTTTCTTTCTTTCATTCTTTCATATTAACTTTCATACCTTCTCTCATTCTATCTTTCGTTTCTTTCTTCCTTTCTTGATACCTTTCTTTCTAG